>OY998244.1:1282500-2562500 GCA_963922005.1 Cornus suecica
CTATTGTCTTAATTGATCATAATTATATTCATGGGTGAAGTCATAACTTTTAGGAGACAATGATGCTTATATCAAAAGTTAAATGTACCATATTTCACAAGTACATATCTGGAAAATAGACAGGGGTTGGGAAATACCATGTTCGCCTACGTAGCACAAAAGTTGTTTCTGTCTGGAACCCGAAGAGACCTTGTTTACATAAACACATCCTGCTACCAAAGCTAATCCTTATGCTAGTTTTGACAGCTTCAAACAAAGATGTTGCCTCCGTTGTTGACCGAACGGAATCTCACAAGAATTATCTTGGTCTATCAACAACGGAGGAAACAAAGATGTCGCCTCCGTTGTTGATCTACTGTCTGGAACCAGAAGAGACCTTATATTAGGTAAGACCATCCTGCTACAAAAACTATTCCATATACATCTTCAAATAAAGATGTTACTTCCATTGTTCATTGTAGGAAAGCTCACAAGAATGTCTTGGTCTATCGCTTCTGAAAGTCTCTCCCAGGGGTTTGAATCACAGTAGGAGATAAAGTTTTTGTCCTCCCACCCGTTTACAGGAGGGAACTGTATGGTCATCTGGCTATCAAGAGCCTGGTTTGCTGTTGTATTTCCTGTATGGGGAAACAATGGAATTTGTGGATTCTGATAATTTTCTACATTTGTGTGGTTAATCTGAGAAGGATATTGGAAGCCATTATTCAGATTATTAGTTGCGTAAAGGCTTCCACAACTAGAAACATCAACGGTGAGATTGGCCATTTGATTCCCAAGGATCTCTATCTCCTCTTGTAGGCTTGCCACCTGCAAGGTATTAGAGGCCATCAAGGAAGGCATTAATTTTATTGTGATTGAGTGATGAGAGATTATAGTGTGAAACCTGTTGTTGGAGCGCTAAGATATGAGCAACACAACCATATATAGGATCCCGCATACGAGCCAGTGCTTCGTAAGATATCGTTATTGCAGCTTCGCTCCGGTTTTGAACGGGAAGGTGTGACAATAGCTTGGAGACGTTGCTTGCGCCAAACACCTTGTGCACTGCTGCAAAATGGGTTGCAGCCTCGTCGTAGCCGAAGTACGGAGCAAATACACATTCGCTTGTGCATTTTCTCCTCAGAAACTTACACGCTCCACATGAAGAACCAAGCCCTGTCATTGGTTTCCACTAATTCTAAAACTTAGTTTGGTTGTTCGTAAACAATTCCTTGGGATTTACTTCTTATAACCACCACTCAGGAGGCTCAATATATACTTCTTTTTGTCCTGGCTAAGGGACATTGTCAACTGTTCGTAAAAGGAAGATTCTTTAAGGTCTCCTTTGTGGCCAACACTATCATTGTCAAATTGGGTAACCTTTCCCCATTAATGCCTTAAAAAGGGTCTTAGTCATTGTATTTCTTTGCAATCAGGACATGTTGATGGAACACCTTCTCATCATTTCAATACGTTGGGCTCTAAAAGGGTGAAAAAATTACTGATCGATATTCTAAATTATTTGTTGTCATTTGGGCAAGTACAATAGCTGCTTAACCTTTTTCTGTTGAACAATTATGACAAGTTTTGTTTGCTGCACTATAATAAATGATACATTGAAACTTTATAGTAGACGAATGCTAAAGAAATTGATACTTTATGGACGTACTTGTTGATTTGGGTATTAGCATCTCGGCTTATTACAATGCATGCTGATGCGTTACTGCATTCTGTGGATAGTGTTCTTTTTATGTAGGAATTTACTCTAACCCCGTCAAATGACTTTATGCATGATCATATATGTTATGTAACCATTGAATATTAGCTCTTTGCTCGGCTTCATTATGTAATACCATTGGTATTAAATAGCTTAAAATTTCCCGCAAGTTTACTCTCTTTTCTTATTATATCCCCTCAACTAAATTTAGTCCCCTAAACTTTCATTTTTTTTGCATCATGGGTTTGCTCTCCAAACTTTTTACCCTTTTGCCCTCCAAACTTTTTATATTTCCACATTCCATTTAACCCTCTTATAGGGTAAAGTGCAAAAAATCAATTTGCCTCAATTCTATTATATAAGACTATCATACCCTTACTATTATATTTCTTAATTCTTTAAATTACAAAAATCTTATTTATTTTAGTTAGAATATTAATTATACCATTTACCTTTAATGTATTAGACTAAATATACTCTCAAATGCTAAAAAAAATAAAATTTATAAGTTTTAATTATTTTATTTGTAAATCAATTAACTTGTTATTAAATTTTAAAACTTATAATTTTTTTTTATTTTTTTTTAGCATTTGAGAGTATATTTAGTCTAATACATTAAAGGTAAATGATATAATTAATATTCTAACTAAAAAAATAATATTTTTGTAATTTAAAGAATTAAGAAATATAATAGTAAGGGTAAGATAGTCTTTTATAATAGAATTGAGGCAAATTGATTTTTTGCACTTTACCCTATAAGAGGGTTAAATGTAAGGTGAAAATATAAAAAGATTGGAGGGCAAAAGAGTAAAAAGTTTGGAGGGCAAGTCCATGGTGCAAAAAAATGAAAGTTTAGGGGGTATAGTAGGGAAAAAGAGTAAACTTGAGGGGGTTTTTAAGCTATTTACCCTAAAAATAATTATGCTAGAAATCGAATGGATAAGATTTTGAACAGTATCACCTTACAGGCTGTGTTTTATATGCAAGTTTTGTAGATTAGGGACTGGATATAGAGTGCATGACTCATAACTGCGATTTGTCTGTACGTGTTTGTTCTCTATGATTATGCATATTTTAACTCGAAAATTCAAATAGGTTTGTCTGTTTCCCACTTAATATGGAGTGAGTGGTGATGACCATGGACCCCTTCATTGCCTTCCCAACACAATGAAAAGCCTCAAAACACTTGCATTCATACTCTCAAAAGCCAAGAGAAAAGTCTCACAGTAGCTATCTGGGCACAGTTGAAAGTTGTCTAATCTAATGGTCAGTGATGCTTCAAAGCTCCAGAATTAAAGAAAGAGAGAGAAAGATGGGGGGACAAAATGCCATTTTCATTTGGCTTTCCGTCTATTCGAATGGCGTAAAGTTGTAAAGTTTTTGTGGTGTGATTAAAATATATGCATGAGAATGGAAGCATGCTATGGGATGGTGGTGAGGAGACTATGCACCTTTCGAGTTTAACGATGAAAGTGTCTTTCTCTATCATGCATTAATGATGTCTTCTCCATATGCTATGGTAGGCTTGCTTGCTAGCTCATGTTCATGTCTTGCTCTGATTGTTCTTTGATCAACCTTGTGCAATTGTTTTTTTTTTTTTTTTTTTGCAGGATACCTATGTTCACTGCTGAAAAAGTTAAGGTTGCAGATTATGTTTGGTATACCTAACTTTGGATGTTATGGCTCAGTGAGTGCTCTAACGAAGGTTGATTTTTGTGTAATTCCACTTCCACTTGTGCATTTAATTATTTTCTCCTTTATTTAATTCTCTATTCTTACTCGTGACTCAATTTGGACTCTGGATGGTTGGCGGGAAGTTTGTTCATCCCGCTAATGTGGTCCAACACAATTTGAACATACTTTTTTTTTTGATAAAAATTTGGCCACATGTCCAAATTGTACTCATCAGCGGAGACGAATAACTTCATCCGACTCAAGCAAGCATTGTACTTGAGCACCCTCAAGTCCAAGTGAGAAACAATAATCCAAGCTAATGGTTTTGAAGAGAAATGAGGATCAAAATGCTCCAAAAAATGGGGGTTGAGATGGTAAGAAAGACATGTTAGATAGTGGTTTACCTGTTCAACAAATACATAGTATATGAATTGAAGACAAGAAAAATAAAAAGTTATGTTGGCTTGTATAAATTTCTTTTTTTTCGGAAAGTATGTTGACTGACTATTCGTTTTATTCTATCTTTTTCTTAATTTATAAAAGAAACCGTATATTTTTTATTGTAATTATTAGTTTGGAATATTTTGGTATTCCAAAAAAACAAAATGGAGGACGTTTATGGTTGAAGGGTGTGTTAATATGGCCTCACTTTTTCATTGTACAAATTTTTTTTTTATCACACATTAGAATGGATAAAATTGAATATTAAATAAAAAAAACTATTGCATGGATCATGATCATTGGTCCCGGGCCAATCCCTAGTCGACTCCCATAGCAAGTAAATGAAGTTAATTTTGTGTCAACTAATTACTTTTTGATCATTTGAGTATGAACACAATTATTGTGTACTTTCTACAGTTAAATTAGCGTTTAAGCAGACTTGTTCTTATCTATAACTACAGTGCAATGGTTTGAATTAGCTCAATAATCATATTCTATTTGTTGCTGTTGCATTAGTAATATAAAATTACAGGACATGTACAATTTGAAAACTAGAAGCACAAAGTCGTTTGAGATGTTATTTTTACATTTTTAATTCAAGTAAGAAGCCAATAACCATGGTTGCAACTTGCAAGTCGCGCCACATTTTGATAGTTTTATTGTTCTTTTTGTACTGCAACAAGGGACTATCTATTCATCTATGGATACTTCACCATTTTTTTTAATTCTCTCAATCCACAAGAAATGCAGATCCAAACTTAAAATATAACAAGAAATCTCTTAATATTAGATAGCAAAATCCCTTTAAAAGAAGGAAAAACAGAATAATTACAAACATTTTAAAAAACAGTTATTAAAGAATCACGCTTGGGTCATGATTTTTATTTTTTTTTGAAAGGGTAGCTTCGGTCATGTTACATCTCACATGACCAAGTTCAGTGAGAATTAAACGGATCATATCAAATGTGATTGGAATCAGGTCTCACAAAAATTAGATTGGATCAGTAATATAATAAATTGACTGGATTATTTTCAGTTGTTATTTTCGTTGTTACAACTCATCTCTCTATTTACTCTGTTTTTTTCTTTTTCTTTTTTACTTTATCTTAAAATAATTTTATTTATTTTTGGTTTCATGAGATTCCAAATTTTCTCTCGTTCTTTCTAGTTTCTTCCTACAAAGATGAAGACAAATTGAGTACTGAACAAAATTTGTGGCAACGAAAAAAAACCTGAATTTATCATAAATTTATGTGAACAAGTTTTATGGCGACACAAAAAGCCTGAATTTAAGTGGCGAAGGGTAGAGCTTAAACTGGGGACTCCATGAGGAGCAACCTGCGTGTGCCACGTGGCAGGCAAGGCAATCTTGAGTGTGTGGCCGTTAAGGATCGAGAGGGAAAATCACAAGTGTATATAAATTCATCTACACTCGAATCAGTTGGTAGTAGAAGGTGTTTCGCCACGCTCCTCAGTGCATCCACATTCCAACCCACCTGCATCCACACTCCCACTCCTCTTCATCCACCCAATTTTCTCTCTCTAGATCACAGCCGTTGGATTCCAGAATTCGATGGCTGCGGGTGTTTCAACCGTTGGAGCTGTCAACAGATCATTGGTACTCTCTTTCCCTCCGCTTTTAGGCTTAACTCATCTCACTCTCTCTTTTTTCAAAATCCTCGGTTATACATATAGATTTATTATTATCCTAATGTTTGTAGTTTCTTGGAATTTTCAATTATATATGTATATGATCGTTGGGCCATTAGGTAGCCCCCTCACCATAATTATTATGGGTCACCATGAGGTTTGAATGTACAATTTAATTGTGTGATTATTTTCTTCGTGTTCTATGTTCCTAGGACAATATAACATTATAACCTCTCCTCCCTCCCATTAGCGGCAAGGGCTTCGGGCCCATATTGGGAAATTGTATATGTGAAAGAAAAAAAAAATAATAAAGAAAAAAGGAAAGGAAGATATGTAGACACTAGACATATATATATATATATATATATGTCAATACTGTAGACACAGTATTCACGTGTTTGAAAATATTCTGAAAACTATACTTTGACAATATACTAAAAAGAATATGAATCTACATTAGCCAGGGTCATTTTCATTGTAATTGCTTGAATATTGGATGACTAAGCTAAAGTTTTGCGATTCTACTTCGAGGGGCGTTTGAATTAAACTCGTATAATTAACATAAGATTTTACCTAGTTTTTCTTATCACTCCACCATTGTCCCCCTGCTAGTTCAAATCTTTCGCATATATATCAGTCTCATTTCTTAGTGTAGAACTTCTGCTAAAAAAAAAAAAATTCTCGAACATGAACCCAGTAATAATACACCAAATCCGCTCCTTCCTTATCATCGTAGTTTAAGAATAATCAAACGAATCCATGTAATTTTTTGGAATTTATTTTGGGCTTGCAATTTCAAACATACACAATATAGTCGAATTTAGGTTGCTGAGGCTGTTGTTATTGGTTGTAATTTGTGATTCATTTCACTTTTTTCTCGCGACTCAATAGTATATTTGGCGTAAAAGGTGGTTTTATTCGATGCAGCTGAACCTAAATGGCTCCGGTTCTGGATCCCCAGTTCCAAGCTCAGCCTTCTTGGGTGGCAGCTTGAAGAAGCTAAGCCCTCGAACCAGCAGCCCCGAGGTTTCAGCAGGAACCCTCAAGGTGGTTAATGAGATTGACGGAAAGAAGCAGACCGACAAGGACAGATGGAGAGGTCTCGCCTTTGACATTTCGGACGATCAACAGGACATCACAAGAGGAAAGGGTATGGTGGACTCCCTCTTCCAAGCTCCCTCAGGGGCTGGAACGCACGATCCTATCTTGAGCTCTTACGACTACATCAGCACTGGACTTCGCCAGTAAGAATATACTAAATAATTGTGCTTTGCTTATAGCTTGTATGTAGGTTATGACGCATTTTCTTTTTTAATCATAAGTAATGATGCCTTAGGTACTTGGACAACAATATGGATGGTTTCTATATTGCACCGGCCTTCATGGACAAGCTTGTTGTTCACATAACAAAGAACTTCATGACCTTGCCTAACATTAAGGTACCCTCAAACTATTTAATTGTTTAAGAGTGATGATATGCATTGCAAAAAAATCTCGGATATAACGCGTGTAAAATATATTTGTGTTTTTTTTTTTTTATCTAAATGTATCTCACTTTGTGGTTTGATGACTAAGATTAGTTTCACACCAAGTTTCATTTACTTTCATAAAGCAAGTTTCGAACTTAATATGAAATTATATCACAATAAACAAGATTCATTACATTGTTTTGTTGCAGGTTCCGCTCATCTTGGGTATCTGGGGAGGAAAGGGTCAGGGGAAATCTTTCCAATGTGAGCTTGTGTTTGCCAAGATGGGAATTAAGTGAGTCATTGATCCATCAACTATATTCCATGTTGAAATAAAGTGTTTCTTGAAGAGAGTAAATGAGGACTTTTGGATATATTACTTTGTGTTTGTGCTGATTTTAAAGCTGAAGCACTTTAATGAAAATGTCTTTTTAAATTCTATATTCATAATCCAGCCCCATCGTGATGAGTGCTGGAGAGTTGGAAAGTGGCAATGCAGGAGAGCCCGCGAAGCTGATCAGGCAAAGGTATCGCGAAGCAGCTGATATAATCAAGAAGGGAAAAATGTGCTGCCTCTTCATCAATGATCTTGATGCTGGAGCTGGTCGGATGGGCGGGACTACCCAATACACTGTTAATAACCAAATGGTTAATGCCACTCTCATGAACATAGCCGATAATCCAACAAATGTCCAGCTCCCCGGTATGTATAACAAGGAGGACAATCCCCGCGTCCCCATCATTGTCACCGGTAATGACTTCTCCACACTCTATGCTCCTCTCATCCGTGATGGTCGTATGGAGAAGTTCTACTGGGCACCTACCCGTGAAGATCGTATTGGTGTCTGCACTGGTATCTTCCGTAGCGACAATGTTGCTGGAGATGACGTTGTCAAGCTTGTTGACGCCTTCCCTGGTCAATCCATTGGTAAGTTTTTGTAAAGAAAGTTTAGTTTCAGAAAGAAAAAAAAAAAAATGGACTATTTTAGGAAATATGAAACATACCTCTTTATTAATGAGTACTCAGATTAGTTTCCAAAGAAGCAAATCTAAGTTTTTGCAATCTTCTGTTTGTCAGTTATTAGAAAATGAACCAAGTATGCCAAAAACTTGAATTAGTAGGCCTTAGTGACAAGGAACTGTTAAGCCCCCAAATTCCGAGTTTATCAAATTGCTGGATCAATAACATAACGTCACAACTTTGCAGATTTCTTTGGTGCGTTGAGGGCAAGAGTTTACGATGATGAGGTGAGGAAGTGGATTGCGGGCGTTGGGGTTGATGGCATTGGGAAGAAGCTTGTGAACTCAAAGGAGGGACCCCCAACTTTCGAGCAGCCCAAGATGACACTCGATAAGCTCCTGGAGTACGGAAACATGCTTGTTCAAGAGCAGGAGAATGTGAAGAGAGTCCAACTGGCTGACAAATACTTGAGTGAGGCCGCGCTTGGAGAAGCTAACGATGATGCTATTAAGAGTGGAAGCTTCTATGGTTAGCTCCCTTGATTTTAGAGGCCAGGTCTTGATGGGAGGTTTGCATCTAGCTAGCTTCTTACAAACCTTTTTTTTTTTTTTTTTCAAAGTTAATTAAACGTTTACTCACACACACAGTCTCAAGTGAGGCTCGAACCATTGACCTCTCATTTGGGAGTAAGAGCATGACATCGCTCGACCATTAGTCTTTGGTCTTCTTGCAGACTTTGGGAGTGAGGTGTTTTAAACTAAGACTTATTCTGAATTTGATTCTTGTTGTTGTGTAGGCAAAGCAGCCCAACAAGTGAATGTTCCAGTTCCTGAAGGTTGTACTGATCCAAATGCAGCAAACTTGTATACATTCTAGGCCTTTTATTCTAGGTATGCAATTCAAAAGTACTTTCTAAGAATGTGAGGGAAATTAATAAGATCAGTGTTTTCTGTAATTCTGTGTTGCAATGTAAACTAGGCTTATTCTCAAAAGGTGCCTATTCTTTGTGCCAGCTGAAGCAAGTGTGTTGCTCTCTTCATATCATAACGAATCATGGATGGTTGTGGATGTAACAGTGTAATAAACTTGGACAATATCGATTTTTTAAATATGAGTATCGGATAAGTATTGGTGTTACGTGTTGCATTATATGCAGGGTATCGGACGATACGACGAATCATGGATATAATGTATATGAAATTGGGTATATAGGATGTCTCCACTTAGAGCATCGGGTGTAATAGTGTATTTGGCGTAAGGCCTTTGGCCATCCAAATGGTATGAAATGGTGGTAACCATAAGTGGGCTCCACTCCTTAGTTGGCAAGGAGGCTAGTCATGGGCGAGCCATGTAGGAGAGGAAAGAGAAAATGACTCATTTTATTGGTTTGCATAATTTTTAAAAAGAGATAAGATGGTTCACTTAAAAAAGAAATTCAAAGTAGCTAGAATTGTCAAACACCACACCACCAATAAAGTCTAGCAAAACACAACCTAGCTAAAAATGATAACATATCTGGCCAAATTGTCATACGCAACTAGCCAATTTTGTGGAGCCATACCGATGTCCTTAGGATTCCATAATCATGATCCCAGAAGGTCTGCACTGGGCTATTTTAAAATAGGTTATGAAGTTTTTTCTTACCTCCTTAATTAATTAACCAATAACTAATGGCAAAGGGGTAAAGGTGCAATTTGTTAATATTTCAGCAGGATAATTTACCAAAATCATATTTGAGGGAGGTTACCTGTCGCAAAATTATAATTTATGGGTTAAGTGCAATCAATCCTAATATTAATTTAAGTAAAATATTAAATTGATAGTTGTCGAGTGACATTTTTGTATTATCGTGATCTAATAATATACCCAAAGCCAAATTATGAATGAAATGTGGTACGTCCAATAAAATATACATGCTCAGAGTGCAGTGTTCTTGATAGACAAGTCAAGTACAAAATATCATTTTTCTCTTCTAAATACTAAATATGCATATTTAAATCAGTGTCTTAATCCGGATTGAGTCGTTCTTGTCAGGTTCATCCCCTAGTTTTCAGTACCATCAACCTCGTATTTCGAATATAATCTTTATTTATTTGTTAATTAATTAGTTGTGCTCAAAATTGGTGGCCATAAGAAATTGATAACTTTATCGTCACTTCAAAGTAAGAGGATTTGAACCAGTGTAAAGTGCCTTTAGGTGATTATGTCAATCTCATATAATTGCAGCATAGACTATGGAATTTTACTTGTAGACAAAGATGGGGGTGGTTGTAGAATTTATGTGATCTCATTGCTCCCCATATATTCAATATAAAGAATCACCTAGCAAAGAAAACCAGCCATACCCATCCTTTCAATTTCACGGTGGATAACCTATTTCTTTATATTCATTTATTGTAAAAATAAAATAGAATCTCTATGAATAATACAAAAAGTCTATTGCTTTAGGATGGGCCTTGTTTGGTTATGTAAAAATAAAAAGAGAAGCAAAAGAGCGTGAAGTTGGTATTCACTAATTTTCTCAAAACCCTATTCCATAACTTAAAATCTCTTTAAAAAATAAATAAATTTGTCAAATGTTATTCAAAATAAATTTTTCATTCAAAAAATAAAAAATTGTGTTTGAAAAAGCAAGGACATAATAGTCTTCTAGCTGCATGGAAGTGTATAAAAAGGGATAATAGTAGTTTTTGATATTTTCTTCTTATCTTTTTTCATAGAGGAGAAGGAAAAATTCCATATTGGGTCCATGTTTCCCCTAGTTTGTCTTTGGGGAGACAAAGGAGCAATAATACTCAAACATATACGAATACGTATTGAGTATTGACCAGTAAAGCAGATGGGGTCGTTTATCTAACTCCCTCTAGGACTTGGCAGTCCAAGTTTAGTTGACTTGGCTCCTACTTGGAACTTGGAGTCCCATTCAATGCATTCATTGGTCCCATTTTCCTTGAAAATTAGCCAGTTACTGTTACAACTTATCGATAGGGTTATTCAAAATCGGTTGGATTCCATCATAAATTTAGAATATTTAAAATATTACAAATCCAAAATAAAATATATAATTAATAAAATAAAAATAACTATATCAAAATATTACATTCCTAAAATTATAATTATCATTTAATAATAAAACAAACATTTGCACTTTAAAGTTACTAAAAAAAACATTCTTGAGTCGGAATTTAATACGGCTGCTAAATCTCGACTTGCATTTCAAAACAAAAGAGATTCTCATCCTGCTAGGAATCCTAATGGCATGTTGGCATATAATCTATATTATATAATAATAATAAAAAGATTGAACTATGTTAAAACTTGAAAGTAATAAAAATTGGACACTGAAACAAGTTAATAATCACATGTCTCTCAGCAATCAAACAATTCACAAACAAAATTGAATATAATATATTCTTAGAATCTTATCTGATGTATAAAATATGATATATTCATATATGATATATCATTTAAAATTTAAAATTTTAAAAACAAACTGTTCGAGCTAACAAGTAACAATCGGTTCACCTTCAGGCTTCAACCATTCCAACTCAAATTTATATAAAAATATATATGTATTACCAAAAAAAAAGGGGTTCCGGTTTGGTTCCGATGGTTAGGAACCGGAACCGAACCGGAATTTTCGATTTTGAAATTTTGAAACTGGAACCAAAACCGAACCCCTATGGAACCGAACCGAATCGCTGCTTCCGGTTCAGTTCCTGAACAACACTAGTTATCAAGTCTCACTTAAGTCGCAAAAGTTCAGATTTTACATTATTTAGTAAATGAAAGAAAATGAACAATAACACTGCATATATGTGTGTGTGTGTATAAACTAGTATATGCGTGTATATATATATATTAGTAATGAGCATGTGTGATACACATGTAATTATAAGTCATTATATGAATAAATAAATAAAACTTAAATATAATAGATAGATCTTTTATGTACGAATCGTGGTTATATGCCTATTGGTGATATAAAAAAAAATATTTTAGTTATATAGTATAGATATAGATATAGATATGTATGTATATTATATTGAGAAAGAGATATCATTTATTTATTTTGGTCAAAATTGTAAGTGGAGAAATTGTGTGCAGGTTACTAACTCGTACGCAGTAAGAGATCCACCACCATTATAATGCTATATCTATATTTATATACTCAAGTGCTACGTAATTGAAACGGTAAGAAAAATAGGTGTCTTTCGTAAAAGCCATTCAGAGACAGAAAGTTACAACTTAATTAAATACATATAAATCGAAAATGCACCTATGTTTACAAACAATTGAATTAACATAAATCGAGAAGCCATGTATGTGATCTGTATATATGGATAGAGAGGGAGATATATGATTTGAAATGTTACTTTTCATTCACATCTATTTAGTTAACACATACATCACTTTTCATTAACACCTATTCACGTTTCATTTTATTTATGATTTAAAATATGTGAAAAAAATGTATGAAATAATAAGTAGTATAGATATATGAGTTAATTTTACAAAACCCCCATATACTATCCAATTTAATCAACTAACCCTCATTGTGTCCACTTTGCCCCCCTATACTATTTAATTTCATCACTATGCCCCCTCCCCTCACATTTTCAATCATAATACCTAAACTACTATCAATAGTATAGGGGGTTTTAGTGAAATATATCAAGCCTATATATATATATTGGGCTACAATACTTGAATTACTATTGAAAATTGATTGACTTAAATTCATACATTGATAGCTATTAGGGTTGCAACTTGGGCGGGCTAGCCCAGCCCAATTCGGACCCAGCCCAAAATTTTGGAACTTGGGTTGGGCTCGGGTTCAATTTGGGCTAGAGTGGGTTGGGTTCTTTTGGGCTAGAGCTTAATTCGGGTTAGGTTCGAGTTGACCCAAAATCGGAATTAAGAAACAAAAAAATCTGAGTCATTCAATAACTGATCCAAAGGCTAATATTAGGCCATCCAAATTTATTTATATATATATATATATATATCCATCTGTGCAAACACTAATCTCTTCTTTATATTTTAGTCTCTTTCTCTCTACATATATATATATATATCCATATACTCTCTCTTTATGTATATCTATATCTATATCCATCTATATCACCTACATACACATATGTATTGATATATATATATACACATATCAGCTACTGTAATAGTCAAAATAATCTATGGTCCAACTAGGATGGGCCACAGGACTGATGGGCCAAAGACGGATGAACCGAATAAATAAATGGGCCCATAGAATTCTCTAGAAGATGAGTGATCCATAAGTCAGGGAGTTGTCCTACTTATGGAAAAGAGAGTCCAAAAAAGAATTGAGTTTATCAAATCCCATGATTTAAGGGATTGATAAACTTGGGTAAATGAGCTTGACCCATTTACCAAAATTGTGTATAAATACATGGCCAAAGATTGAATAAAGGATTCCAATTTTTAACCCAATTATTATTGTGTATTTTTATGCATCTACACAATTGGCACCGTCTATGGGAACACCATTATTGAAATCTTTTTTCAATAGCTTCTCATTCTCTACGAAAAGCTAGGATTCATACCATCAATGACGGTGATCACACATTCACAACAAACTGAATTACCTCCGAACAGAGGCCAACAAGCTGAGGATCCGATCAGGCGAGCCCTGGAGGAGAGGACAACCGAATTGGAGAAACAGAACGCTGAGTTGGTGGCAAAACTGGATCTGCTTCAAAACCCTCAAGAAGTCCAGAACGACGAGTAGTCCAGCCAGCAGGGGCGGTCTATAGGCCACCGGTCAGAAAGGGACAATCACCACGCAAAGACCAACATCGACCGGAAGGAACACGCGGAATCATCCCTACAAGTGCTCAGGGGGTGTAATCCCGAGGAGATTCTGACCATGAAGAAATTGGAGGAAGTCATGTCCAGATTCCAAAAGGAGGTGCTTAAGGATTTGAAGGTGTAAACCCCTATCGATCAGGCCTTCAAGGCATCCATCGATGCCGTACAGACTCCATTCACCGTGACCATCACTAGTGTGCCCTACCCAGAGAGGTTCAGACTACCAAAGTTCACCCTGTTCGATGGCACAAAAGATCCAACGAAACACATCTATCATGTTCATACCAAGATGAATATCTACAACGAAAATGAAGCCTTACTCTGCAAAGTCTTCCCCACCAGTCTAACCGAAGCAGCCCTGCTTTGGTTCAAAAAACAACCACCCCGATCCATTGGAAGCTGGCTTAGACTCTGTGAATTATTCATTAACCAATACATCGGTAATAAAAGACAAAAGAAGACCATCTCCAGCCTATTCACCATGATTCAGGAAAAAGGCGAATCGCTAAAAAGTTTTATCTCGCGATTCAATGTCGAGATGTCCTCAATTGATAATTGTGACCAACATTCAGCTGTCGAGGCATTCAGAATGGCCCTGATCCATGGAACCAATTTCCATTAGTTCTTGGTCAAAAGGCCACCAACAGACATCGGAGAACTCAATTACAGGGCACAAGGGCATCTCCGAATAGAAGAAGAGTTGGTCATACATTAGATAAGGATAACCTTTGCAAGTGTAGAGGCAAGGGTAACCGAACCTTCCAGGGTAAAGGATCGGGCACCAGATCGGAAGCGACCGAGCGCTCCTCCTACACCTTCCCCAGTCCCATAGAAATGCCAGAGGTTTGAAGACAAGGTCACCCCATTAAAGGTCACCCTGGCCAAGTTGTATCAGGAGACTAAAGGTAAAGAAATCTTTTGGTCACCTCCACCCATCAGACAACCAATGGACCAGAGGGATATGTCAAGACACTGTGCCTTCCATGGCGAGTACGGGCACCATGCCAACGAGTGCAGAAGCCTTCGAAGACAGGTGGAAGCCATGATAGCAAAAGGAGAGCTGACCGAGTACGTTACCAAAGAGAGCACCCGATCAGACCAAATGTCACATACACCCGCCAAGGGAGCAATGGGACAACCCGTAAGAGTCATTCACATGGTTCACGGAGGACCAAGTCGATCAAAAGTAGAAGAAGCCCGGAGATCCCAGATGCGTCAAGCCTAGAAACTGCGAAGGTTTGGGGAAGTCAGCGAGTTTCGAAGCCCAAAAGAGGACGTCCGGATAACTTTATCTTCTGCAGATATGCAGAGCATTCAAACACCACATGAAGACCCATTGGTTATCTCCCTCGTGGTCTCGAACTGCTTAATCAAGTGGGTGATGGTTGACCCAGGTAGCAGCGCCAACATTATCACCAAGTGGGCCTTTGAAAAGTTAAAGATCAACCCTCAGAAGGTAGTCTCATCCAGAAGCCCGATAGCCGGATTTTATGGTAGAAGAGTGGAACCAGTGGGAGAGATCCAACTACCGGTGACAGCAGCAAGACGCACGCTCAGAAAAAACTTTTGTGGTGGTAGATGTCAAATCTTCCTATAATCTCCTTATGGAAAGGGGTTGGATCCATCGGATGCACAGAGTCCCTACAACCATGCATCAAGTCATGCGGTGCATCAATCCGAGCGGAGTTGATGTGATTGACATTAGAGACAATCAGGTAGCAGCCAAGGAATGTTACGCTGTTACCATGAAAAGTCTGAGGAAAAGGGCTGAACCAGAATGAGAGTCACAATCCAATGCGGTACCCGATGACCAATAACAATTACAAGAGGAGGGTGTGGGATCATCAATAGCAGCTGAACCTTTGCTTGAAGTTCAGATCTACCCCGATCACCCTGAAAAGCTGACTTATATTGGTTCTGGCCTCAGTGCATAAGAAAATGAGGATATGAAGACCCTTCTACGCTCAAATGCTGACATATTTGCCTGAGGCCATATGGATATGACTGGCATCGATCCGTATATAGCCCAACACTCTCTCAACGTGGATCCCAGCGTAAAACCAGTCAAACAGAAGCAGAGGCGGATGAGGGCTCACCGAAACCAGATCATAGCTGAGGAGGTCAATCGACTTATCCAAACATGATTCATTAAGGAGGTACAATATCCATCCTAGCTGACAAACGTTGTTGTAGTCCAGAAGAAAAACGGGAAATGGAGGGTGTGCGTAGACTTCACAGACCAAAACAGAGCATGCCCGAATGACTGTTTCCCTTTACCTAAGATCGATCAGATGATAGATGCCACTGCAAGATTTGAGCGCTTAAGCTTTCTGGATGTGTACTCTGGATACAACCAAATACGAATGAACCCAGATGACGAGGAAAAGACTGCATTCATCACTGAATCAGGTACATATTGTTACACAGTTATGCCTTTCGGACTAAAAAATACAGGTGCAACCTTTCAGAGATTGGTAAATAAAGTTTTCCAGGGCATGATGGGATCTACCATAGAAGCCTACATCGATGGCACGGTGGTCAAAAGCAAGGCAAAAAGTGACCACCTGGCTGACTTGCAGCAGGTGTTCGACACCCTCAGAAAGTACAAGATGAAGCTCAACCCATCCAAATGTTCCTTCGGAATGTCCTCGGGCCAGTTCTTGGGACACATAGTTGATCGGACGGGAATACAAGCTAGCCCAGCACAAGTCAAAGCTCTCATGGAGTTAGCAGAGCCAAGGTCTCAGAAGGAGATCCAGGTGCTAACCGGAAGAGTAGCAGCCCTAAGCCGTTTCATCTCTCGCTTAACCGATCGGTGCATGTCGTTCTTTCAAGCTATAAATGCGGCAAAAGAAGAGGTCTGGGGGTCGGAGCAATCTGAAGCCCTGAAAAAATTTAAAAGCTACATGGAAAAGCCTCTAATACTAGCAACCCCAGAAGCCGATGAGCCATTACACATGTATCTAGCCATATCTGCAAAATCTACCAGCGTCGCTCTGGTCAAGGAGGGCAAGGGGTATCAGATACCAGTCTTCTTCACCAGCAAAGCCCTTGCTAATGCAGAAACCCATTATTCGAAGCAGGAAAAACTGGTAATGTCATTAATCAATGCTAAGCAACGTATTCGGCATTATTTTGAAGCACATCCGATCGTAGTGCCAACTTCGACCCCGATCAAATCCATAATGACGAAACTTGAGTTATCGGGCAGAGTATCTAAATGGGCAATAGAATTCGGGATTTTCGACATAACCTATGTCCCCCGAACTGCCATAAAAGGACAAGCGGTAGCTGACTTTCTGTTGGAAACAGAAACTACAGATTCCTTAGAAGAAAATGAGCCTGGCTTATAGGTAGTGTTCGTGGACGGATCATCAAATGTCAACGGAGCAGGGATCGGGGTAGATCTCGTGAGACCAGATGGCACTAAAATTCATCAGTCTGTTCGATTGGAGTTTCCTGCCTCCAACAACGAAGTCGAGTATGAGGCCTTTCTTGCAGGAATTCAGTTGGCCCGAAGCCTTCAAGTACAGAAAGTAGATATACGAAGTGATTCCCAGTTGGTCGTACGGCAGTTAAATGGGGAGTATGAAATCCGAGAGCCAAAAATGGAAGCGTACAGGAATTTGGTGCTAAAAGAAGCCGAAGGGTTCCAGCAGTTAACCTTTGAACAGATCCCTAGAGGAGATAATTTCATAGCAGATCATCTGGCTAACCAGGCCTCCGCAGCAGAGGAGATTATGACTCGCGTTGTACCAATAGAATTCATCATCCGATCAAGCTTGGAGCCCCCCGAAGACATGATGATCATTCCATGGGAGCCAAGCTGGATGAACCCTATAGCAGATTATTTGAGGACCGGTGCATTATCTGAGTCAAAACCTGAGGCCGGGAAGATAAGAATGAAGACAGCCAGATATGTTTAGTACAACGGCCAACTATATCGCAAGTCTTTCTCCGAGCCATACTTAAGATGTCTCACGCCCTCCGAAGCCTCTGCGGTCATGGAAGAAATTCATGCAGGATCATGTGACAATCATTCCGGTGGGAGGTCCTTAGCCCATAAAGTTCTCACCCAGGGATACTTCTGGCCCTATCTGTCAAGGGATGTTGAGGTCTACACCCGACACTGTAAAAAGTGCCAGTTTCATGGAAATGCCATTTATCCACCTCCGGAGTTACTGAATCCAACAATTATCCCTCACCCCTTTGCCCGATGGGGTATGGATATTGTGGGTCCTCTCCCGCAAGGTATACGATCTACCACTCATGTTCTTCTGGTTACAGACTACTTTACCAAATGGGTGGAATCCGAGGCATACCTCACCATCAAAGGTAGCCATGTTATAAAGTTCACCTGGAGCCACATCATTTGTAGATTCGGTCTACCCCGAACAACAATGATGGATAATGGCACCAATTTGGATAACAAGAAAGTTCAAGCATTCCTGGAAAACTATGGGATCAGTCAGAACACTTCTTTCGTTGGTTATCCACAGGAAAATGGGCAGGCTGAAAGGACAAACATAACCATTTTTTATACACTCAAGAAAAAGCTTGAAGAGGCAAAATGAGCATAGTTGGAGAAATTGCCCGAGGTGTTATGGTCCTATCGGACTACTTCAAGACAACCAATAGGAGAGACCCCTTTCGCCATGGCTTATGGGGCCGAAGCCGTTATCCCGACCGAGTTGAGAGTCCCTACTTTAAGAAGTCAGGCATGGGAGGAAGGTCCAAACAATCAACACCTGGCCCATGATTTGGACCTACTGGAGGAAAGAAGGGAAGTTGTCGGGATACGGCTGGCTCCTATCAGTAACAAGTCAGGGCACGGTTTAACTAGAAAGTCAAGAGGAGAGAGTTCCAGGTAGGTGATATGGTACTCAGAAGAAAGATTGGGATTGTAGGCAAATTATGAGATACATGGGAAGGACCTTACACAATAATTGAGGTCATCGGACGCGGAGCTTATCGGGTGCGTAAGAACGAGACAGGTTGCATCGAGCCCAACTCTCAGAATGCTTATCAGCTAAAGAGGTATTATACTTAGGTAGTTTCTTTTTCTTGTTAAAGCAATAAAGCTGTGTCTCACTTATGACACCTTCTACTGATTATAATAAAGCATTTGTGCCTGATGTTCAGCACCTCTGCTTCATAATTCTCAAGTTCATTTCAATAAAGATACATTCTATTTTTAGCGAGTGTTCCATGTTTGAATCAAAATTTTCCTAAGTGTTGAGTTTAAACTTGATTTGAACTAACCAGAGGACAAAAAATAAGCCTCAGGGGCCATATGCCCGAAGGCTCCATTTTCAAGTCAAAATTTTCCCAAGTGTTGAGTTCAAACCTGATTTGAACTAACCAGAAGACAAAAATAAGCCTCAGGGACCATATGCCCCGAAGGCTCCATTTTTAAGTTAAAATTTTCCTAAGGGCCCGTTTGGGAACTTGGTTTTGGTCTTGGTCTTGTGATTTTGGTTTTGGTGGTCTTGGGTGGTTTTAGGTAAATCTAAAACCTATATATAATGTTTGGTAAGGAATTGGTCTTGTCTTGGTCTTGGTATAATTATATATATATACTAATATGTATTAAAAATATATAAATATGAAAAATATATATATATAATTGGAAAAAAATATTAAAATGAATATATATATATAATTAAAAAAATATTTAAAATTCCCGAAAACATTTGACATTTTTATTTTTTTTTATTCCAAAAAATATATATATAATCGAAAAATATATTTTAAAATGTGAAAATTATATATAAAATTCAAATAATATATCTTAAATTCGAAAAAATATATATAATTCAAAAAAAATATAAAATTTTGAATCATTTTATTATATACTGAACAAATTTAAAAATTTAGAAAAAAAGGATATAAAATGGGGAAAAATAATGTTTTTGGGAATAAAATTATTTTTCCCAAAAAATTATTTTTTTCCAAATATTATATATTATTTTTTTCAAAATAATTCATATTTTCGGCTATATATATATATATAGAGAGAGAGAGAGAGAGAAAAATCAAAATTGGTAGGCCAAAACCATGGTTTTAGTGGTTGGTTTTAAAAAGTCCAAAACCCACCAACTAAGCATGGTTTGGTCTTGAAATCAAAAACCAAAACCAAAACCAGGCCCTAAGTGTTAAGTTCAAACCTGATGTGAAATAACCAGAGGACAAAACTAAGCCTCAGGGGCCATATGCCCGAAGGCTCCATTTTCAAGTCAAAATTTTCCTAAGTGTTGAGTTCAAACCTGATTTGAACTAACTAGAGGATGAAAATAAGCCTCAGGGGCCATATGCCCGAAGGCTCCATTTTTAAGTTAAAATTTTCCTAAGTGTTGAGTTCAAACCTGCTTTGAACTAATTAACCAGAAGACAAAAATAAGCCTCAGGGGCCATGTGCCCGAAGGCTTAAAAAAAATTAAAAATTTTCCTAAATGCTGAAGTTCAAACATAAAATAAACTAACCAGATGATGATGAACAAGGGTTAAGGCCCATATGCCCGAAGACTAAATATTGCATGAAAACAAAAGCAAAATAGACACTGAAATAGGAAAAATTCTTTTTTTATTAATAAAAAAGGAAATTATAAAAATACCCTTCTGAAAAGGGTAAGTACAAATAAACTTGAAAAAAACATATTCTACTCAGGAGGATGATAGTCTTCTCCCTTCAAAATAGCGGTGAACCGCTTCTCATTTTTAAAAGCAGGAGGGGTTTTGTAGGGAAGGGACACTCCCATGAAGGCATCGAATTCCTCAGCAGTCTTGAACTCCCGATCTGCCAAAGGAATATGCTCCATTTCATGCCTTTCTCGCCACGCTCTGACCGTTCGGATATCACAGATAGTGGTGTACCAGATGTGCATATCCATACCCCCCTAGTAGCACACCTCAACCTTGGACCGCTCAAGAGCCAGAAGGTTATCTGACTCTACCTTTTCGGCAGCAATCTTCTAGTAAGCTGCCTTCACTTCTTCAAGCTCAACAGCTAAAACCCCCTTTTCGGTAGCAAAGACTCTCTTTTCCGCCTCACTGGTCTCCAGAAGGTTCTTATGTTCAGTAACGCTCTGGTGAAGGCCATCTGCCTCTTTGACCAGGGCAACCCGATGCTCGTTATTTTGCTTAAGCTGGGCCTGTATGTTTGCCATTTCCCTGACATCAGACTCCACAACATTGTTGTAGGCCTGAACCCTATAAAGAAGTTGCACAGAAAGGACATGTTAGTACATAAAGTGATAGTAATAATGAACCAAGTCACAAAAGAAAGGACAAGGTATATACCTCCATGACCATTGTGGAAGTCTTCTCCAGAAGGTCAGTTCTAGAGAGTTTTGACTAAGCAGTCCTATTGGCTGGAGTCCAAATCCCTTTTGCCATAACCCGAAGAGCTTCTGGTTGGGTAATGGTGTGTTGATCGGCGCAGACCGGAGTCCCATCGGGTAGAAGGAACTTTGGCTCCCAGGGAATAGAAGTACGGGGGGGCTCCTAAGCCTGGGGGGTTTCGCTCGTAGATGCATCAGTAGCCTGAGTCTTGGCCCTCTTATTGGCCGCCCCACCACCTGCACCTGATCGGGTCCTTGTGATTGGAGGATTTACAAGAGGAGTTTGAGGCGGAGCTACCGGACTCTGTGTTGACGGAGATACCGGAGACGTTGTTGAAAGCGGAACAATGTCAACCAGGTTGACCCCTTCAAGAACTTGAGGGCATCTGGCAGAAAGAGGTTTGTCGGGCAAGTCCATCCTGTCAACAGCAGTGCCCAAGTTAGAAATCGACTCCAGGTGTGCCGAAGTCAGAAGGTCTATAGCAGATCGGATATTGTTCCTGATCTTGGTTTTCAGGAGGGATACACATCCTTTTATGAGGGATTGGGGGATTTCTCTATCCTCATAGCCTAAAAACCTATATGCATACTCCCCCCGATGTAGATCACAGAACCCACAAAGACAAGAGACATTATGGAGGGGACGGTAGACAGGTAAGCGAATGACATCAAACGTATGGGGGATCGGGAATGTACGAGAAAAAAGGTAAGACCAATTACCACTTACAACTACCTTTCTCTCTTTCCACCCCTTATCATACTTTTCGGTACCAGAACAAATACTCCGACCATGGAAGGGAAAAAGGTTGTATCTACCCTTACTTTCTCTGGCATTTTGAAAAAAATAATAGAGAAGTAAGTCGGCTAAACATAGGTTAAAGTCTAGATCCCTATTGTATAAAAGAAGCATGGACAGAATCCTAAGGTTGTTTGGGTTGAGTTGAAGGGGGTGTAAGCCTAACATGAAGAATACATAATGGAAGAAAGGGTGAAGGGGAAACCTTAAAACCTTAAGGTGAACTGCCGATAGTAGAATGCTATCGGGCTGGAGTCCCTGACTCTTAGTGAAATCTAAGTAACCTGGATAAGGGTCCACATCTACATCCCCAGGTACATGGGTCTCTGCCCGAAGATGTTTAACATCTACTTCAGGACAGACTTTCTTAAGTGGGGCCACTATGAATGGTTCAGAAGACTTGGGTTCCACAGATTCATTGGGACCCCTTGAACTAGGTGTTCCCGGATTCGTTGATGAACCCAGAAGATCGGTGTTTTGGGGAACTGTTTTTAGGGCCCCTTGACGGGTAGACGGAGGGTTGTCACTACTGGTAGGATCGGTGCCAGTAGTAGATGACATAACGACCTCTTCTACTGACCTGGTGTCATCGCTGTCAGACATAGTGTCAAGAAAGGTAGAAGAGACAGAAGGGGGGCAGATGTGAAAATTAAAGAAAAGGAAAAGACCGTTCGACTTACTCAGCTGATAATAAAGAGTCAAGGAAAGCTTCGGGTAGAAACATATTATGTTCTGCTGAAGGATCTGAACTGACCAACGGGAAGGATTGCAGGAATAAGAGAGAGACGTGTTTCAGAGATGAAAGTTGAAAGAGAAAGAAGCAGGAGCAGAGAATTGCAAGTGAAGTGAATGAAGAAATGAAATATCTTGGAGTGGGTTTTTATAGAGATGAAAAGGTATGCCAAAGGACTGCACGAAGCCCAAAGGTCGCACAACCCACGATGAGCTGTCATGGTGCAAATATTGAGGAAGTAATGGCCTCTTATTTTGTAATTTCATTAAATACCTAATGATGACATGACAACTCATCACCATCATTTCCCATAAATAATATATATATGTGTATATATAAATGTATCTAATTTTAGTCATAGGCTATGAATTAACCCATAAGCCCATAACCTCAGGGGCCTGTGTAATAGTCAAAATAATCTATGGTCCAACTAGGATGAGCCACATGACTGATGGGTCGAAGACGGATGGAACGAAGAAATAAATGGGCCCATAGAATTATCTAGAAGATGAGTGATCCATAAGTCAGGGAGTTGTCCTACTTATGGAAAAGAGAGTCCAAAAAAGAATTGAGTTTATCAAATCCCATGATTTAAGGGATTGATAAACTTAGGTAAATGGGCTTGACCCATTTACCAAAATTGTGTATAAATACATGGTCAAAGATTGAATAAAGGATTCCAATTTTTAACCCAATTATTATTGTGTATTTTTTTGCATCTACAACTACAAATTCGTGAGAAGCTCTCTCTCTACATATATACATATATATATCCATTTGTTATCTCTCTATGTATATCTATATCTATATCTATATCCATCTATATCACCTACATACACATATCTCTCTATTATATATTATATGTGTGTTTGTATGTGTACTATATGTTTGTGTAAATGAATGTGTGAGTGGATTGAATTCGATGCTCAAGATTCAGAAGTTAGATTGAAGTGACAATTTCTGCACCCTCTTGTAGTAGATCTATAGTTTTGTATTTATTATTTTTGTTGTTTAATTAATTTTGAATTTTTACTCTTAATTTGGGTGTTTTTTTTTAAAAAAAGCTTGATTTAGGGGTTTAGGTAATGAATCTAGAAGAAAAAAAACCCAAAACAAAATGGGTTGTTCAGGGCCGACCCGACCCGTTAAATTCGAGTTTGGGTTGAGCCCGAACCCGAGACTCGTGCAAGGTTGGCCCGGCCCCACCCAACCCGGAATCGGGTCCATTGGGTTACGGTTGGGCTGACCTAAGTTGCAGCCCTAATAGCTATCGTTGAGATTCTTAGCTCAGAGTTTAAGACTCACCGATACAAGACAATTTAAGCAAATCGATTTGTTTATTTATTTATATCTCAGTTATGTGTTACTCATGATTTTCGCACTGTAAAATAAGTTACGTATCACTCGGGTTATAAAAAAATTTCACCGTTACAAAATATCAATATTTATCTGATTCTCATTTTCAAAAGTAGTATTGTTCGAGTCCAAAGTACTATTATTCATTACCCAAATTGTTAGAATATATAAGGGTCTAACCTCATCTAGATAGTTAGGCCCAACCCATTTTATATTATCTTGTCTCCATTTTCCTACCTAAATTAGATTGACTTGTCCCCCACACCAAGTTTATTTATTGTCCACACATTCTCCTTTATATATAAGAGTCATTTCTATTGTAATAGATATATTTTGAATACACAATTCAATATTATTTCTTCTCCATTATTCTCTTTATTGTCTTTGTTATCTTTTCTCCATTAACACAATATCAATGCATCTTTTCTTCTAACATGGTATCAGAGCCCAGGTTACCAACAAGTCTTGGCCTAGTTTCAGGGAGAAGCGGGTTGTCTCTGCTCCGACCCAAAACCCAATGTGTAAGGGGGATGTTAGTCACTAAATAACCCTAGAGGGCGGGTGAATAGGGTTTTCAAAAATATTTCTAACTCTTTTCAAAATTGGAATACGCTATAACCAAAAATCAATTTCTCAATAGACAAGTGGATGATTCAATTGCAATTCTCTAACAATTAATTTCAAGACAAATTATAACATACAAGATATTCAAGTGATTATAACATACAAGTTAATCAAGTAAGGAGAAAGAGATAGAGAGATTGACACCGTGATTTTTTCGAGGTTCGGTAACTCCTACTCCTCGGCTCAAGAACCCCTTCTTGAGACTTTTCCCGATCCTTTCACTATGACCCTTCCTTCATAGGTGGAATGACAAACCTTTACAATACAAGCCTCTCGAGCTTGTCTCTCAATCAAGAGAACAACCCTCTCTTGAACAATCGGTGGACTTCTCTTGTCCGAGATTACAAATTCGTATGTAATCAATAAAATCACTAAAGAACAAAAACACTTAAAACCCAAAGGTTTTTATGAAAGATAAATCAATATAAGCTCAAGTGTTTTTGGTGATTTTACAATAGCTCTAGAAATGTATTCTCAAAGGATATGATCAATAAATGATATTTGGAGAATAAGAAGAGATACTAGAGGTTTTGATTTTCAAAGAAACTTGGAGAAAATCAACTTTTCAAAGCTTGGTTTCAATGGCTTTTGTAGAGAAAAATTTATGCAGAATTTTGAGAGCTTTTCTTTCACTTCTTTCTCTTTTGTTTTTCAATCTCTTAATCTTCAATATACATATCTCATTCTATATATAGCATTGCATTAGGGTTAAGAAGAATGAATATTGTATTTGAAAGACAAGAGCCGTTTGAACACCATTGAACACAATCCACAAAACAAGGAAAATGTTTTCTGAAAAATCTGCAGGTTTTGAGGATCAACTAGTCGACTACTTCTTGTTTTAGTCGACTACATTACTTCATCTAGTCCACTAGATTGAGTTCTAGTCGACTACAACATGTAGTCTAGTCGACTCAAGCTCATTTCAGTCGACTACTTTGATGTGGATGAAAAACCTGTAGCTATTGATTGTTTTAGTCGACTACTAGAAAATACACGGGGTGATTCTAGTCGACTGCAACTTGAAAAAATATTTAAAAAATATTTTTGTTTCCGTTTAAGTTCGGTGAAGCGTTTTTCATTTCATTTGAGTTCGGTTCATTTTATACTTGAGCTTATACGATAATATCAACGCATAAAATTACCTTGTTACAATGATCGCTCCCCGACCTATCTACCCCGAGTCTTGAGTCTTCGACTTTCGCCTTTGCCGTTGAATTAAATGATTTTCCATTTTGCGCTTCAATTTCTTTCACAGTTTTTCGCTTTAAATCAAGCTTTCTTTCCGAGCTTGCTTTTCGAGTTGTTTTCTTTTCAAGTTTGATTTCAGAGTCGTTCACCTATCTTTTTCTAAAAATATAAACTTCATAATTCATTAGTATCAAACACTCTTCAATGGTTTGTTATCATCAATTTTGGAATTGTTTGTCGAAAGAAGTAAATTTCAAAGCCAACTGGGGAGATTGTTGGGGTTGTCCCATATCGATTGTGGAAGGGGCTAGTGGTCAGTATATAAGCGTGAGGGAAAACCTCACCCTTTGAGCTAGCTTTTGGGATGAGAGATGCGCAAGACCACCCAACATGGTATCAGAGCCTACCGATTCTTGGTAATTCTTTCCGCATATTTTTATCTCTGCCGTGGATTGCACTCTATCTTCCATCCCCGGTGGTGATCCTCAATTAAACCCTAGTATCTTAATCAACTCTCATCACTAAACTCTCAATCTCTCTATCTAAAGTCATTTCTCACCATTCCAGCCTTTCGTGTCTTTATCAACCACATCACAAAAACTGTCCGCAATAACCTATCCCTTGTCGCCCCATCCTTGATCGATCAACATCTAATCCTCGATCATTCGTCGATCAATCGCCACATTTTTTCCAATCGATCACCTCTTTTTCGATCAATCACATATTTTCTGATCGATCGCCTCATTCTCGATTGATCACCTCATATTTAGATCGATCGCCTCATATTCCGATCGCTCGCCTCATATTCAGAACTCTCGCCTCATATTCAGATTGATCACCTCATATTCCAATCGATCGCTTCATATTCAATTGATCACTACTTCATCCTCGATCGATCGCCACCACCTCCACTACCAAAGCCCGCAAGCTCCTCCCTCTTTCCTTCCAATTCGCGCCTTAGGTCGTGTTTGATCTGCAACGACCAAACCGGAACATTACCACTAGTAAATCACTGTTTCATCACCATCAATCTGTCCCTACCAAACAGACCTTTACCCGCGCCCTCACCTAGCCGTGTCACTGCGCGCCGCCACCTCGCCGGGAACCAGAACCATCCAACCGACCAGCGCTACTCCATCTCAAACTCAACCTCCTCTCACACATCTCCTTCTCTGTATCTCTCTCCCCCTCTTTCTCAATAGAGACACCACCACCACTGTGTGCATCACTCCACCAGCAAACTCTCTGCACTTTGCCTCCAACCAGACCCAACCTCTTAGAGCACCGTTCTGCACCATTACTCCCATCAAGTCACGCATCACAACTGCAACCCATCTGCACCCACTCCAATATCACCACCACTGACACAAACACCACCAACACCACGGGGAATCCAACCCCAACATAACCAACTCCATCACCAATCACAAGCATCTGAGATCCAACAAGCCTAACTCGCGACGATTCTCAGCGCCAACCTAGCCTCTTTCAAAACCCCAATTTCTCACCTCATGTTCTCCATCAACGACTTCCTCCCTTGGTCGTGGTCTCTTTCTCTCCCTTGCGATCTCACTCTCATGATCTCTCTCATCAAACCGCACCAAGTTCACGCTCGTTCTCCTTCTTCATCTCAAACTCTCACAAACCCTAACCCTCTCAACTTTTCCATCCTCATCTGATTCATATATATAGTTTATATGCATCCATATAACTCTCTCATCTCACACTCCATTCAATTTCAAAATTCAAATACTCGCCAAGGAAATAATGAAATCCACATCATTATTTTCTCATATTTTTCTTCTCGATCGTTGAAGCCTCAATCTCACGGACACAACTTCTCCGGTGAGATCTCTTTACCTATTTGGGTACTCTCTACCCATTTTAGGGTACTCGCTTTCTACCTGTTTTGGGTACTCGCTATGTTGATTTTCATAGTCAGCATCATATTTTCTCGTCCAATGAGAAAATCTCAATCTAACCCTTTCAGGGTATTTAACTCATTTTTTGGGTACTCTCAATTTTCTCGTCTCACGAGAAAATCTCAATCTGACCCGTTTAGGGTTCTTGACCCATTTTTAGGTACTCTCAAACTAGAGAATAACCACTTCACTGGTTCAATTCTCTTTATTTTATTTTCTTGTCTCGCGGGAAAATCTAATCTTAGTGGCGCTTAAAATCGCCGCTCTTTCTTAGATCAATCATCGCCACCTCTTTTTCGATCGATTTCCATCTCTTATTTGATCGATTGAACCTTCAATTCTACATCACATTATCTGTTATATTTTGATGATTTAGAATCTTTTATTCAAAACCAACTCAGATCAAGTCCATTTTTTAATTAATATGGAAAATTCTAAAGTCTCTCACTCCATCTCCACCATTCTCAATGACCCTACTTACAATATTTGGGCTCAAGTTATGACAAGTTTACTCAAAGGTCGTAAACTTTGGCAATTAATTACTGGAGATGTTATCACACCATGCCAAGAAACTACCGAAACTAATCTCAAGATCAACTTGGTGATTTTTCCTAATCCGCCAGGACGATTTCAAAATTTGGTTTTCAAATTCAAGTTGTTCTCTCATTTGCCAACTTGAGTTTTTTTTTGGGGGGGGGTTAGAATATATAAGGGCTTAAACTTATCTAGATAGTTGGGTTTAACCCATTTTATATTATCTTGTTCTTCACTCTCCTAC
Organism: Cornus suecica; assembly: GCA_963922005.1. NCBI lineage: Eukaryota > Viridiplantae > Streptophyta > Magnoliopsida > Cornales > Cornaceae > Cornus > Cornus suecica. The sequence goes on from OY998244.1 coordinate 1,310,979, forward strand.
CTATAATATATATACTTTGAATATACAATTTAATACACAATTCAATATCATTTCTTCTTTATTATTCTCTTTATTATGATTGTTATTTTTTTCCCAATAACATAATATCAATACATCATTTCTTCCGACACAAACAAAGACAATCAACCGTATCACTACTCTATTGAATATGATCCACTTATTCTATTTTTTTTATTAGATCATTGACTTTTAGCATCTATAAGATGGAAGTCGAATGAAAAAAAGGAATTACAATATAAAGTAATGGTTTCAGCCAAAATACCTATAGTGGGTAGGCCAGATTTGAAAATATACGTGTCTGGTCCTTGTCAAACAAGACATTTCTAGTTCTTACTACACAATTTGATATTTCAACAAAGAAATCGGGGGCACAAAAATATCTTGTTGAACATATTCTTTAGAATTTGTAAACTCCTTGTAAAACAATTATAAGAAATAATATATATCATAAATTTAATTTGTGATTTCCATCATAAATGATGTGTAATTTATGTCTTTAGTTTAAATTTATTTCTCTTTATTTTCTTATTATTGGTAATAGATAGCCACTTCATTACTTGCATGTGAATTTATAATACAAATTAAGAATTACGTTATGATATATATCCCAGCTCAAAATTAATTCTGAGAATCAAAAAAGGGAAATGGTATAAAAATTGAGCTTATTTTAATTATGTGAAGATAAAAAAATATATATTTTAAAAAATGGTCTTGTTTTAATTATAGGAAAACAATATTATGTGTTCCCTACTTTCCAAATTTCCAATATGAACAGAATACATTGAGAGCATGAAAAGTGAGAGACTCTTCATGTCACTTCATTTTTTAATAAAATGGAGTGCCACGTCAATAATTTGGAGAGTGAGTGACGATGTAACTCTATATTTTATTTAGAGAGTGTGTGATCTATAGTGTGAAGTTCTATATTTTAATCTATTTTATTATTATTTTATTATCTAAAATAATTTAATAACTATTAAATTTCTAAATACAAAAATTAATATTAAATGAAACAAATAAAAAAAATATTAGTAATTTCTTACATATAGGGAAAATAAACATGCAAAAAAAATTGGTATTTGAATTTCACTCTTCACTTTATTATTATTTTAAAATTTTAAATTAAATTTAATTATTAAATAAATTTTAAATAAAACAAAATTTAAAAAGATAAAATAAATTTAATTTGATACATCAAAGACATCATTTTTTTAAAAAATAATAATTATTGAAATAAAAATATTATATAAAATAACATAATACATAAAAGAATAAACAAAATATATAATTAAAATTTTTATTTAAAATAGAGTTTTAGAGACATGTGCACAATACATAAAAGAATATACAAAAATATATAATTAAATTTTTTATTTAAAATAAAGTTTTAGAAACGTGTGGCACAAAAAATTACATTAGAAGTGTGACAGGCTGACAGCCCACCTTTTTTTTTCTCTTTCCTCTCTCCTGATGGCCCACCCTTTTTATCTCTCTTGACTCTTTATACGTGGAGAATTAAGTGCAATGGTTGTTATGGATCCCATATAATGGAGAGTCCCATTCCGCCACTCTTCTGCACTCTATCACACGCCAAAGTAGTTTATTGTGTTGGTGAATTGTGTTTGTAACGAGTTAAAATTGTGTATTATTGAAAAAGATATGTTTAATATACATGTTAAATAAGTATAATTTAATTCAATTAACATGTTATTTGTGTCGACTTATATAATTAATTTATTATATTTATTATAATATATTAAATTAAATTTGATATAATCCAAAATAAAATAAACTATTTAAATTATTATTAGCAAATTTAAATTGAATTTAATACGTAATAATTTATTGATATATTTCAATTTATGATAAATTATAGAAGAGAAAATATATATATATATATATATAAATATAATCGCGTCAAACGTGTTGTGTTTGAGTTACTCATGTCGTGTTCAGGTCAACTCTTATATAACCGGTTCTACACGCCACACACACTACCTATGAACAAATTGGGCTGCACTCCTGATTCCCTGACTAATGAAACTGGATATTTTGTTATACAACGAGATTTGGACCCGATTTGGTTCCCCCATATTGCACTACATGTAGACCTGTCAATGGATCGGATTCGGATCGGATCAGTTAAATCCAAATCCAATTTGTTAAGAAATCGGATTATCGGATTCGGATCCTAATCGGGTTATCGGATTTTATTTTCAATCCATATCCGGTTAATATCGGATTCGGATCATAATCGGATTATTGATAAGTCTATTGATAAGGATGACAAAAACTCCCAATCCGCGATCCGAATCCGATAATTCGACAGATTTTTACTTAATTAATTCATATTCGAATTTCTTCATTATAGAATATCTGATTCGAATATTTAATTAAAAAAATACAAAAATCAATAAATACTGAAACACTAAAATTATTCACACTTTTAATAATTGTATTTATGATCAATCATTATTAATAAATAATAAAATAATTAACAACTAATATTTATATACATGTACAATATTAAATATATACACATATATATAAATATATATATGTATATTTTATCGGATCGGATTAGGCTAATCCAAATCCAATTTGTTAAGGAATCGGATTATCGGATTCAGATCATATTCGGGTTATCGGATTTTTTTTACAATCCAAATCTGACTAATCGGATCGGATTCGGATCAGATTCGGATCAAAATCCAATCCATTGATAGGTCTAATAGTCTACATGTGGTCCAATATTAAATGTTGAATTAAGCAAGCTTGATTAGTTAATAATGAAATTTCACACATACGACTTATTATAGATGAAATCTCAACATAGGCTAATTGAATCTTCGGTGAACGTCTAAGAAAACAGCAATTATCACAGCAATGAAAAACTATAAATTTACTTGTTACTTAAAGATACCAGTCACTATTTTTCTTATTTGTAATAAAAATCATCAATGATGTATCACGGACATAATTCGAGTCTTACCCGATTCGTGTGAAAAGTCATCTTGCATGAATTTCGTAAATTTGTCCGAGCCTTACCCGATTCGTATGAAAAGTCATCTTGCATGAATTCCGTAAATTTAATTAAAATACACGTTAACGGATCCGAATATCATAATTATAAAAATAAATAAAACATTTGCCAGGGCCCCCTTGGGGTGCATTCGCCTATGACTTAGATATAATTTAGGTAATATATATAGTTGGCTCCTTCTTAATTTATTCTTTTAGGTAAATGCAGTATCAAGTAGATCCCAAAATGCATGATTTATTCTTTTAGGTAGACAATTATAGAAATATTATTTAAAAAATATAAATTAGTGAAACATAATTTTGTAATAGATGCAGAACGAATTTCTTACAAATTACTTGAGTATTTGTATTGAAAAGAAAACAATTTTGCACTTTTAGTTTAGATTCAATAATAAATAAAATTTATTTTCTAAAAATTTGTCGAATTTAACTATTCAAATCAATTTTTTTGTTTACACAAATGTGCCAAAGTTGAATTAGTTATATTTTGGCATAGATTTAATCAATAATTAAATATTCATTTAGTAAAATATAATTTTATTATATGCAATAATTATTAATAATTCGCCCCTACCTTATCATCCTGAAGAAATAACTGTACATTGGCACATGTAACATGCCTTAGTTATCTAATATTTTTTTCACCTTTTTTTTCCCACCTCATTAGTTATCTAATAGGCAAATGGCATAAACTACCTATTTTCAATTTTTAGTACTAATCTCCTCATGCAATATATATATATATATAATGGTATAATATTCAAATAATCTAACACTATTATCTTAAAATTAAAAAAAAAAATTAATTTTGTTTGTTGTTTGTTTAATAAACACTAACACTCAGATCATTTATACAAAAAATAACATACAATAAATGTGATTGTTTGTTGCATTTTACCTTACTATCAATCACTTATGTCATGTTTGGTACGTATGAATGAAATGAAAAACTCATTCATTCTATTCATTTGTTTGATATGCTTTATTGAATGAGAATGACCATTCCCAATGAATAAATATTCTTTCATTGAATTGAAAATTCATTCAATTAGCAAAACGTACATATGATCATTTCATTCTTTAAAAAATACTTTTAAAATATAAACTTACTCAAATAACCCTTTCACATTTTAAGTAAACAACTCATCCTCCGCGGTCATCTCCACCGCCTATTTTTTCACTATTATCGTGACAAAATTACGTGAAAATGAAATGGAAGGTCACGAAAGATTCACCCCAAAAGAATGGTAATTGCTTCTTTGAAGAAAATTTCACTCCAAGTTATTCAATAAATTCTTTCCAACCGCTATTATCATTCATGTGTGGTGTAACTGCTGTTTTGCTAACCAGTACCAGCTAAAGTAGGTGGTAATTCAGAGGAACCGAACGAGGCAATGATATATATATATATATATATTATACAATCCAAGCTTTGCTCCAATGAAGCTGTTTGCTCCATGTGAAAATCAACTCACACGTTTACTCTTTACAACCCACTATCCCTTTTCTGTCCCCTTCTCCTTCACCCACCATACACTACTACTATAATAAACACCATATAATCATATACTATCAAACATGTTCACAATCGAAATCACAATCACAATCACAATCACTCACCGAACTGATCAACAGTCAAAAACCCACCTCATAGTTTAATCAATCTGATACCATCTGATCATCCAAATCCAAGCACAACACTGACCTCTCTAATGGCCAAACCCCCAATCCTCTTCTGGGTTTTCCTTTTCCTCTCAAACCCAGTCCTATCTCAGCTCGATGAATTCGTCTTCAATGGCTTCAAACACGTTGGCAACAACATAACCCTAGACGGAGTTGCAGAGATTCAGAGCAATGGTGCTCTCAAGCTCACCAATGACACTCTCAGACTCATTGGTCACGCCTTTTACCCGAACCCAATCAAATTCAAGAACCCAATTGATAAAACCCTTTTCTCTTTCTCAACCGCTTTCGCTTTCGCCATAGTTCCCGAATACGCCAAGCTCGGTGGCCATGGCTTCGCCTTCACAATCACCCCCCAAAAACACCTTCCCGGTGCTCTCCCGAGCCAGTACTTGGGCCTCCTCAATGCCAGCGACATTGGGAATTTCACCAACCATGTCGTCGCTGTCGAATTCGACACCGTTCAAGACTTCGAATTCGGAGACATCAGTGACAACCATGTTGGCATTGACATCAATAGTCTAGCCTCCAATGCTTCAGCTAATGCCAGCTATTTCGCCGACGGCAATTCGACGAAGCAAAATCTGTTACTCAAGAGTGGGAAGACGATTCAGGCATGGATCGACTACGATTCAACCACACAGCTATTCAATGTCACGCTTTCACTCTCTTCAAAAAAACCCAGTTCTTCAATTTTATCATATCATGTAGATCTGAGTCCATTTCTTGAAGACTCCATGTTTGTGGGCTTCTCTTCCTCCACTGGTTTGCTTGCGAGCTCTCACTATATCTTTGGGTGGAGCTTCAAGATCAATGGCCAAGCTCAATCTCTAGATCTGTCTTCACTTCCTCACCTTCCTGCTCCCAAAAAAGACCACACCATGTTGATAATTATTGTATCTGCAACTGTGATAGTTTTGATTTTGGGTGTGATTGGAATGGCTCTGTATTTAATCAGGAAGATTAAAAACGCTGATGTGATTGAAGCTTGGGAATTCGATATTGGGCCTCATCGATTTTCATACAAGGAGCTCAAGAGAGCCACAAGGGGTTTTAGGGACAAAGAGCTCTTGGGGTTTGGTGGGTTTGGGAGGGTTTACAGAGGAACTCTGAGGAATTCAAACACCCAAGTGGCGGTTAAGCGAATTAACCACGAATCGAAGCAGGGTTTGAGAGAATTTGTGTCGGAGATTGCGAGTATTGGCCGGCTCCGTCACCGGAATCTGGTTCAGTTGCGGGGATGGTGTCGCCGGCGAGGCGATCTGTTGCTGGTCTATGACTTCATGCCTAATGGGAGCTTGGATAAGTACATTTTCGACGAACCAAAAATGATACTGACATGGGAGGAGAGGTTCAAGATCATCAAAGGAGTGGCCTCTGGGTTGCTGTATTTACATGAGGAATGGGAACAGACTGTGATTCATAGAGACATAAAGGCGGGAAATGTGTTGTTGGACTCGGAGATGAATGGTAGATTGGGTGACTTCGGATTGGCTAAGTTGTATGAACATGGTTCCAACCCTGGCACAACCAGAGTGGTGGGCACTTTGGGTTACCTTGCGCCCGAGCTCACGCGCACCGGCAAGCCCACTACGTGCTCGGATGTGTTTGCATTTGGTGCATTGTTGCTCGAGGTTGTGTGTGGACGACGCCCCATCGATGCCAAGGCGTCGCCCGAGGAGCTGATTTTGGTGGATTGGGTGTGGGATAGGTGGAAGGAAGGGGCTATTTTTGATGTGATGGATAGGAGGTTGGTGGGTGAGTTTGATGAGGTTGAGGTTGTGGTGGCGATCAAATTGGGGTTAATGTGCTCCAACAATGAGCCTTCGGTGAGGCCAACAATGAGGCAAGTGGTGAGGTACTTGGAAGGGGAGGTGAGGTTGCCGGAGGTTTTGGCGCCACCGGATGCATATGATAGGAAAAAGGGTGGTGAGTTTGAGGATTTCGTGCATTCGTATACAGCTTCCTCGTATTTTGAGAAGGCGAGTGTTGGCTCGTCGAGTGGTGATGGTGATGGTGATGGTGATGGTGATGGTGATATTGAAACTGGCTCAGCCTCGGCGATCTTTGTTTCGGGCAGAGGGGACACAAACTAGCCATAGAGATGGGGATATGTTCTTAATGTTATTGTATTTTTACTGTAATGTTTTGTCATTCTTCTTTGTCCAATTTGTTGTAAATACCACTTCTTTAAGATAACTTCGTAATATTGTTGCCATGTTCTCTGGTTTTACGAGCTTAATTACACCTTTGTAGCTTATATTTATACATCAGAGGATCAATTCTCTAGTTTCTAACTTGGAGTTTATGGTTTAGAATCGACTGTAATACAAGTTACAATCTGATAATAGACTGTAATCTCTCTAACTTTAGGTCATGGGTTTGTCTGGTCTTGTCTGGTATCGGTTTGTCTTGGCGCTGATCTAAAAATCTGTTTGGTAAGTGGTCTGGTCTTTCAGGTTTTGTCCGAAAAACTAAAACAAAATCATGTTTGGCAAACTGTCTGGTTCTAAATAATGATTTGGTTTGAAACTGATTGTAAATATATTGGAATATAATAGTCTTTATTTTGTAATAAATTTTAAAAATAAAAAAAAATCAAAATAATTTTTTTTCTTAGAGTAAGATATAATAAATATATATATAGAATGTTTGAGTTACTATTCCTATTTCCAAAGAACAACTATCCCTATTTTTAAACTATCATTGTGATAATATATAAAATTAAAAAAATATATAAAATACAAAAATAATATATAAAATTCTAAAATATTGTAATAAAATTAAAAATATATAATTAAAAAATATATAAAAAATAAAATATATATATATATATATAATTCCAAAATACTCTAATAATTTTTAAAAAATAATATAAATTCAAAATAATATACAAAATTCAAAAAAATATATAATAAAAATAATATACAAAATTCAAAAATTATATAAAATAAAAAATCTATATATAAAATTCCAAAATACTATAAGAAAATTAAAAAAAATTATATATTATTTTTATATATATTTAATAATATTATTTTATATATATTATTCTATATATATTATTTTTTTAATTTTATATATATTATATTTATATATATTTAATATTATTATTTTTTATATATTTATATATATATTATTTTGGAATTTATATATTATTTTCAAATTTTATAAATCTTTTGTCAAATTTTAAATATATTTTTTGAAATATATATATATATATTATTAATTATATACATATTTTTTAATTTTAGTATATGAATTACATATATATATATATATATATATATATATATATATATATATATAGGAGAGAGAGAGAGAAAGGAAGAAAAAAAAAAATTAATTATAAAGGGGTAACTTTTGGCTTTTGCGCAGGGGAGAGAGAGGGAGAGGAGAGAGAGAGAGATGGGGTCCGTGTGAAGAAAGTCAAATATGATGGCTGAAAGACCAAATATTACTTAGAAAAAGAAGGATTTGGTTTTAATAGGTTTTGAAATATTTTATCTTAAAAACCTAAAACTAACTTACCCAAATATAAATTAGTTTCTAAAACAAAAACAAAACAAAACAAAACTAATACAGACTAATAAATAAACAGGGCCTAAAACTCAACTTTGTTTGTATTGTTTGGGCTGCATTTTCGTCGTAGTTTGTCATTTAGTCGATACCTTATGCTGGAAGTTGTCGATATTGGTACTGATACGTAATACTTGGTATTTGTCTAATATTCATTTTTAAAATCGATTTTATCCGATTATGTTAGACCGATATTATGAGAGTGAACCATCTGACTCATTTTTTATGTTTATATGTAAAGAAAAATCTACCAAAAACTCTTTGAACATGAAGAGATTAGGTCATACTTTGTACATAAGATAACCCCTCTAAGTGTAGGATAGTTGTAAATGCCCAATGCCAACTAATTTCTTTTCACTATTATAACCAGAGACCTAAAAACAAATCAAATTGGTTGGCAATGAAAACTTGTCTTTACTGTGATCATAATAATGCATTTACATAAAAGAGTCAAATCTAAAATGTCATAAATTATTTTTGGCCACATTAGGGTTCCAGTGAAAAGATGGAACCAATCTTAACAAGAAGTCAATTTAAAATTAAATGAGGCTCATGTGTAGTCCAGCATGTGTCTTGTACCATTCTGGAGATGAGGTCAAATGACACCAAACTCATGTCTGCTCTGTCCTATGGCAAGGTAAGATTTGTAATAATTTGTTGAAACAAAATATGAAACGTAAATAATAAAATAGTAAAAAATTAACACACAAGATTTATCGTGGTTCGACCATTTTAACCTATTTTCACCGGCCCCTTCGAACTCAAGATATGTTCTTTTCTGAATTATGAGTCATAACCAACATAATTTTGCAAGTGTGTCACTTTCATAAGAAGATAAGAACAAGGTTGGTTAAATGCATTGAAATACTAATGTTATGTGACAACCAAAATAAGAAGATAAGAACAAAGTTGGTTAAATACATTAAAGTACTAATGTTATGTGACACCAAAATAAGAAGATAAGAACAAGGTTAAAGTACTAATTGGACAAGAAACAGATATTGGAGACCATATTTTGTGCATGACAAAACACTACTATTGTTGCCTAACAATTCTATGGAGGGTTCACAAAATTGGAGGTGCAATCTTCAGTTCTCTGATTGATTGCTGAGTCTGAAAAATGAGATGTCATGGGTGATAAGTCTCTTCCTCTGCTTGCAGGGTCTTAAAGCAGTTCTATTTTTTTTAGAATTATAAAATTTTCTGGTCTAATTGCTAGCTTTGGTGCTAAAAACCTTGTCTTAGCGCGAATGGCAACCGTTATTTTGTATTGCATTTTATTTTCATTCAAGTTATAGCTGCAATGATACAACGTAGGGATAAAATTCATCTGATATAAAAGTCTATCAGCCTAATAATTAAGGTGTCAACTATTGAAATTTCTGCAGTGATTTTTGAGAAATTATTACATGGACTAGAATCATGTGATCCTAGCTAGACAATCATAAGCTAAAAAATAATAGTAATAAATAAATCTTAATTAACTCAAATATTTGCTTACAAAACAATCCATAATGTTTAGGAAGATGGTGAGAAATTTCACATCTCCACATCTCCGTATAGGGCTGCAAATGAACCGAATCGTTCGTGAGCAGACTCGGGTTCGACTCGTTAAGAGCTCGGCTCGTGCTCGTTCGTTTAGTAAACGAACCGAGCCTGAGCATAATTTTTAGGCTCGTTTAGTAAACGAGCCGAGTTTGAACATTACTAAGTGCGGCTCGCCAAGCTCGTCTAAGTTAAATAGTAAAATTATATCATATTTGACAAAAGAAAGTGTTCAAATTGAACAAATTATGAAGATTATTGTGAAAATATTATAGAAATTAGACGGTCATAACATAAAATTAATTCATAAAAAATTATACTAGTGGAAATATGTTAAAATATACATGCAACAACTCAATCCAAACAATTATTATGAAGATTAATATATGTTGCACTGAAACGAGTCGTTCGTGAACAAGCTCGGGCTCGACTCGTTAAATCTAGCGTTCGGCTCGGGCTCGTTCGTTAAGCAAATGAGTCGAGCTTGAATACATTTTATAGACTCGTTTAGTAAATGAACCAAGCTTGAACATTCCAAAGCTCGGCTCGTTTGCAGCCTTATCTCCACATGGTGTTTGCTTTACCTAGCAAATTATTGAATTTGCATGAAACAAAATTATCGGATCAAAATTGAATAGTAATCCGGTTGAGGTCAACATGGAGGCGGTAAATGAATTGAAGATCCCGAGGATTGATTCATTGAGTTTGAAACCTTGAAAATTGTCATTGTAAACCCGTTCGCAAATGCCAAACGAATTTCAACTTTTGTAATTTAATCAGAAACTAATAAATTGTTAAATGGCAAGATACTAATAAGTATTTCGAGAATCAGCAAGAATGAGAGCAATTTCGGATATTTTTCCTTTTCTTTTTTCTTCCTTTTATACATGAAATTGGAGTTACCCTCATAAATGGGTCTTAATACATAATAAAGACAATATCTCCACATTAAATATAAGTTTAATGTTTTGTAAAACTGCTAAAATAAAGCTTATTTCAGTTTTGATTTTGTATATTTTAAAACGGTCATTTCCTTAATAACTTTTGTCCTGGAATGGGCTTATATCCTTGGGCTTTGTTTTCTATTTGGGCTTAGCAGATATGTTGATCCAGTGTTGATTTTGTACGATGAGCCTGATATAAAAATGGGCCTACACTTTGCCCCCAATTCCCAAGTCCATTTCATATTTTTTGAAATAGGGTGGGAATTTGAAGAGCCATGTGTAACCGTCCGTTTCCTTACTTCATTCATCTTCTTCAATATTTCCTCCCCATTTACAAAAGCAGATTCTTACTCTTTGAAGACGATTTCGAGCAAGAAATTCTCGAGGTTAGTTTTTCTTTTCATCATTCATCTTTCTTTCTGCAATCAAAGTATCATGAGTAGTGATAGTAGCCGAACCCCTTCTGTGGAGGTGATTGTTGATGATGCTCCTGTTACTTCTTCTTCTGTGGTTGCCCCCGATCTTATTAAATCGAGTCCCAAAAAGCTTTCTCAAAAACAATTGCGCAAACTGTCATTAGATGATAGATGTCGAATATAATTTGATATTCCAAAAGACGTTTCAATTTCTGAATATTCTTCTGATTTAAACTTTAAATCATATGAGGAAGTTGAACCGGGTGAAGTCTTGTTCTCTGCGCTTCATTTGGTTGTACTTAGATTTCCCCTACATCCATTTTATCACTACATTCTCTTTTCCTTAGGGCTTACACCTTTGCAGGTGAACCCTAATTTCTTCAGGGTTTTGTCTGTAATGCTCGTTCTGAATTACGAACGAGGTTTAAACTTAGGTTTGGGTGATTTTATGCTTTGCTATAAAGTTGATTAGATCAGAAAAAACCCTGGTCGGTATCATTTACACCCCCATTTGACTTTAAAACTTTGTGAGGGGAATCCTTCTTCTGAGAAGGAATGGAAAGAAAAAATGGTGAAAATTGGGGGAAATTGGAGGGTGGATGCGTCCGGCCCATATCCTCTTCCAAGGACCTTCGGTACTTGTAAGAAATTGAAGTGTGGATTCAAAAATCCTGGCAAGTGTACTTTTTGTGTTTTACAAATTTTTCGCCTGTTTGAATTGCGAATTTGTCTATTTTTTGATCGTATGCCTATGTTTTTTGTATGTAGCCGAACGTCTTGAATATCTGAACGAAAAAGTCTTTACAACTCTTCCGTCCAGCAAATCACTTTTGACTCCTCAAAAATTGAAGTTAATTGCTGCCAGCGCTCCAGAAGCTACTATAATAGAGATACCAGTAACAGCTTCCAAGTGTGCTGTAGCAAAACAATCTCCTCCCCATGTCAGTTCGTCTTCTGACAAGGGAAAGAATAAAATGATTGATCTGACCGAAGACCCAAAGAAGCCGAAGGGGCATCTGAAGAGGACGAACACCGAAGATGACGGTGGCGTTCAAAAAAAGTTGTTGCTGGGTCCCCCTTTAGAGCATGCAAAAAGAAACGATGCTGAGAAGCATGAGAAGCTGGTGAAGAAGGCCAAGTCCGTGAGCGGCTACACTATTCCGGATTGCTACTTCCCTCCATCATTTGATCCTGAAGGTGATTGGATTCCAAAATTCGAAAAAAGTGATGGAAGTACTTTGAATCGCCGTTCGCTGGCCATGTCCAACCCTGATTCCCTGATGGCTCTTGCTCGGGGAATGTGGCCACCCAAAGATGAACTCTTTCAGCAGCATGTTGATCAGAACGAGCTTTTGGCTAGGGCTCCTGTTTCTATTTTGGAGGTACCAATTTTTTTTTACTAACGTTTTTTCTCTTTTAAGTCTGTGTTTAATGTCTTAGCTCTCTGTAAAACTGTTGAAATAGGAGAGTATAAGAGAAAAAACATAGATGTTGCATACCTGCGAGCTGATAAATGTGCCACATTGGCTGAGAAGCAGAGGAAGGTTTTGGAGCTCGAGGTGGAGAGTTTAAAGAAGCTTCATCAGAAAGAATCTGATCGGAATGCTGAGCTGAAAAAACAAGTCCACAACCTTGAGACTTCCAATGTTGTTCTGAAAACCGGTTTAGAAATTTGCCGAAGGGGAGGTATGGACTTGCACCGGAGATATGTGAACATTTTTGACATAAAATTTTGCGACGGGTTCAGATTTTGTTATGATCAAATGTCTTCGGACCCATCTGCTCGTACATATGATAATCCGGCTGCTCATGATGCTGCTTGCGGAGTAGTTCATCCGTATGAAGAGCCTGAGGCTTCCCAAGATGAAAAAGACTTAGCTCAATTTATTTTGCATGGGATCATACCGGCCGAACGACCATAACGTATCTCCGCAATACCTGTTGCTACAACTGAAGTGTCAGCTGGACCTTCCATACCTCCTTCAAAGGATCAACAATCTAATACTGATGATGTTTTGTCTCCAACTTCTTGATTTTTATTTTGAACAATTTCATTGTCTGTTTAAATAGTATTTATTTTTTATGCTTCTATGGTGAGCATCCTCGGACAAATTTTGAAGTGGCACTTAATGTGCTTTAATAGTTTTGAACAGGATGGCACTAAGGTGCATAGATGTTTTCTGAACAGATGGCACTGTTGTGCTTGATATATATTTTTTTGAACAGGATGATGCGTTCTTTTGAACACAACCTTTTTGATGCGTATCTATATACGTCTTTGTGAAAACAGGAACTTGGTGCTATCTTCATGATGGTCTTTTGCCTAAATGGCTTTTGTATTTTGGCCAAGTTATTCACTTGGGCATTTTTTTTTTGATAGTTTGAACAGAAATATGGGAAGATATGAATAATATCTTTATTGATTTGAAATGGGTCCTTATCGTACAAAACTGTTTAAGCGAATTTAAAGATCAACATAAATTTTATTGAAAATACCTTTTAAGGTGTATTGTAGTCCAAGCTCGTTCGATTTGTTTTCCATCTTGATCGGCCAATCTGTAGGCACCTTTACCGATCACCTTTGTTACTGTGTACGACCCATCCCATGTGGGATCTAGTTTGTTTGATCTGCTGGCCCACACCCTTAGTACTTAATCGCCAACTTGAAATGATCTTGGTTTCACTTTCTTGTTGTAACTCCTCATCAACCTTTGTTGATATTCTGTCAGCTTTATTGAGGCCATTTCCCTCTTTTCATCTATGAAATTACCTTCGATTTTTAGAACTTCTTCGTTTTGCTTAGGATCAAATAGATGAGTTCTTGTTGTGGGGACTTCCAATTCAATCGGGATTACCGCCTCGACTCCGTACGCCATAGCGAATGGAGTCATCTCGGTCGGTTTGTGTGGAGTCGTTCGGTAGCTCCAGAGGACCCTTGGTAATTCGTCTAACCATCGTCCTTTTCCTTCGATTCCCTCTAATTTTCTTTTTATCCCGACAAAAATCGTTCTGTTCGTTATCTCGGCTTGTCCATTTGCTTGCGGATAACTAACAGATGACAAGTTCTGATTAATGCTGTACTCGTCCAACAACTCCCAAACGTACTGATTGTCCAAATTTTTGCCGTTGTCCATCATTATGTACTTTGACACTCCGAACCTGTATATGATATGATTCAAGATAAAATCAATTACTTGAGTGTGTGTAATTCTTACATAAGCTTTGGCCTCAACCCATTTAGTGAAATAATCCGTAGCCAGAAGCACATGTTTTTGATTTGATGCTACCCTTGTTAATGGTCTGACTGCATCCATCCCCCATCGTGCGAACGGAACTGGAGAAGCCATTGTTGTGAGTAGCTCTGCTGGCTGGTGGATTATATACTAATGCCTTTGACATTTATCGCATCTTGTCACATATTCTTCCGCATCTCGGATCATGAATGGCCAAAAATAGCCTTGTGTTATTGCTCTGTGAGATAACGATCTCCCCTCAACATGGCTTCCACAAGTCCTATCATGTAACTGCTTGAGTACCTCTTGTGCTTCAGATGGAGTCAAACATCGCAGGTAAGGTCCATTCAACGATCGCCGATATAAGAAGCCATCGATCACTGAGTACTTGGTAGACTTTGCTCTTATTTTCCTTGTTTCCCATTGATCTTCTGGTAGAACTCCGATTAATAAATATTCAAGGATTGGATCTATCAAACTTGGCTCGTATGGAATTACGCACACTTCCTCCTTTTTACCTATCGATGGTATGAACAATTCATCCACGGAAATTATCCTGATCATATTGTCTCCAGCTGATGATGCCTGATTTGCTACACGATCAGCCCCATGATTTTCCGCCCTTGGAATTTGTTTAAAAGTGATTACTTGAAAGTTTCACATTTCTTCCAGAACGGCATTTTTATACTGCAACATCATTTCCTCACTTGTATTATAACTTCCTGTGATATGATTTATGACTAACTGTGAGTCGCTGAACATGGTTAATTATTTGTTCTGGAGCTCCTTTGCTAACCTTAAACCTGCCAAAACGGCTTCGTATTCAGCCTCATTGTTTGAACTTTCAAAACACAGTTTGATCGATTGCTGCAAGTTGGTGCCTTCTGGGGATATTAGATCGATCCCCACACCTGCCCCCAGGTTATTCATTGATCCATCAACATAGAGCAGCCACTTTGGATTTACATCACATACCTCATCTTCGGTTGCTTCATACTCAAGGAGAAAATCCGCCACAACTTGACCTTTTAGAGACGTTCGTGGCTCATAAGTAATGTCGAACTTGCTTAGTTCTATTGACCACTTTGTCGTTCGTCCAGAGAAGTCGGGTTTTGACAAAATTGCTTTGATCGGAAATGTTATTGGTATTCTGATTAGATGAGATTCGAAGTAATGTCGCAGTTTTCGCTTTGCCTGGACCAAGGCCAAGATGATTTTTTCTGTCTTCGAATATCTTCTCTCGGCATTAAGCAATGTTTTGCTTGCATAGTAAATTGGGTATTGTCTGTTCCCATCGGATCTTACCAACGCTGAGCTGACTGCGTTCGGAGAAACTGCTAGATATAGGATAAAGGACTCATGACCTTTGGGTGCGGTCAAGATCGGTGGTTTCGCCATATAATGTTTCAGCTGATCGAACGCTTCTTGCTGTTTCTCTCCCCAAGCAATTGTTTTCTTGGACTTCAGGACATCGAAGAACGGCTTGCATCTATCTGACAATTTGGAGATGAACCGGCTCAAAGCTGTTAATCTTCCTGTGAGTACCTGGATTTCTTTTGGGGACTCAGGTGCTTTCATCTGGATCAATGCCTAAACTTGTGTTGGACTTGCTTTGATTCCATCTTTATTAACTATGTGCCCCAAGAATTGTCCTGAAGACACACCAAAAGTGCATTTTTCCGGGTTCAACTTCATTTTGTGCAATCGCAGGGATGCGAACACATTCTCCAGGTGTTGCAGGTGATTACCCTTGTTCTTGCTTTTAACAACCATGTCATCAATGTAGGCCTCCACCGTATCTCCGATCTGGGTCTTGAAAATCTTATCAATCAGTCGCTGATAAGTTGCACATGTATTTTTTAGACCGAACGACATGACCTTGTAACAATAGGTACCTCGTTCGGTGATGAACGTCGTTTTGTCTTCATCTTTTGGGTTCATTGGGATTTGATTATATCCTGAATAAGCATCCAGGAATGTGAGACGTTCGAACCTTGTAGTTGCGTCGATCATGCGATCAATCTTGGGTAAAGGAAAACTGTCCTTCGGACAAGCTTTATTTAGGTTGGTGAAGTCCACACACATTTAGAATTTCCCATTCTTCTTTTGCACTACGACAACGTTGGAAAGCCAAACTGGATAATGAAATTCTCTGATAAAACCAGCATCTAGCAGCCGGCTAACCTCTTCAGCTACAAACTTTCCTCGTTCGGTTCCAATCCTTCTTGGTCGTTACCGTACGGGTTGAACGTCAGAGTAAACATTTAATGTGTGCATCATGGTTCCTGGGTCGACCCCGGGCATGTCGCTATGCTCCCAAGCAAAAACATCAATATTTGATCTCAGCATAGAAATCAGGTTGCTCCTTTCATCAGAATTCAGACCTCTTCCAATTCGGGTGGTCCTTCCCTTGCTCCCGCCGATCAGATCCACTGTAATGGTGTCCTCTTCGGTCTTCTCATCATCGTTAGTCTGATCACGGAGGTTCGGTAATTGCTACAAATTCTGTGCGGAACTTTACCCTTCAAACTTTTGGTGACGATGGCATAACATTCTTTCGCCACCACTTGATCGCCTTGAATATCAACAAATCCTTTTCCTGAAGGATCAACACACCGCATCACCTGATGCAGAGTAGATGGAACTCCTTGCATTCTGTCAATCCAACCTCTTCCCATGATTAGATTGTAAGAAGGATGTACGTCCACCAACATGAAATTTTCTGATAAGGTTCGCTTTGCGGCCGTCACAGGTAAATTTAGGATCCCGATCGGGCAAATCCTCTTTCCATCAAAACCTACCAGCGGACTGGCTGTCGGCTTGATCAACTCCGTGCTGATGCCGATCTTCTCAAAAGCTGATTTGGTCAGGATGTTCGTGCTGCTACCTAGATCAACTAACACCCTTTTAACTAAACAATTTGAAACTATGATCGAAATTACCAGTGGATCCTCATGGGGAAGCAGCACGCATCTTAAGTCCTCCTGGGTAAATGATATTGTAGGCATTGGGTAATTCCGAATTACGTACACCTCTCCTACCCTTCGGATCTTGTTGGCATTGCGCATTCGTGAACGTTGAACCGAACGGCTTTCCTCATCTTCTTCTGGTTTTCCATGGATCGTGTCAATGATTTTGACCGGCTGTCCACCCACAACTTTATTGGGCTTTGGGCGATCAAAGTTTTTGACTCCATTGTCCACGTAATCCTTCAAATCTCCTTTGGCTATCAAGGTCTCAACCTGCCTCCTTAATTGTCTGCACTCATTGGTTAAATGACCAAAGTCATTATGGAACGCACATTGCCTCGAATGGTCCTGTTGTTCCGGTGGCGTTTTCAGTGGAAATGGTGGGCGAAAAATACCCTTTGCCTTATTCTCGCTGTACAACTTTGCTAAGGTTGTTCGGAGTGGAGTTTCAGGTATGTCATATCTTACCCTCCTCTCTTGTTGCCTTTATGGAGCTGATCGTTGGTTGTTCGTATTTTATGCCTTCTTGATTATCCTTTCCCTTGATTTGCTTTCTACACTGACTAATGTCGAACGATGACCTCTTTCTTGTTCATCTTCCTCCAGTCTTAGATATCCATGTGCCCGTGAATTCAACTGACCCATGTTAAGTGGTGTTGATTTCACCAAGGATCTATGAAAGTTGGTCCCTTGCTCGATAGCCACCTTGAAGGCTTCCACTGCTGCTCGTTGATTACAACTGGGTATCATTCCCATTTCCAAATTGAATCTGGATAGGAAATTCTTCAACGTTTCGCCTTTCGTTTGTCTCATCGTGAACAGATTAGAAATGGTCCTCTTCTGTTTCCGATTACCAAAATACTGGGCCAGAAACTTTTCCATTAGGGTTTGGAAAGAATCAATCGAACTGCTGGGCAGTTGCCTAAACCATAACAGAGTTGGGCCTGTTAGGCTTGTAGAAAAAACTTTGCACATTAGAGCATCATCAGCCATGTCGAGAGTCATCATCTGCTCCACATGAAACAGATGCTCAATTGGATCCTGCATTCCATCGAACATAATGAATTTTGGCATCCGGAACTTATCTGGCCTTCTCGCATGTTGTATTTCGGGACTGAACGGTGATTTAATCATTTTGACAGTCATTTTGATGGCTAAATCAGCTAGTGATTGTGTTCTAAGATCTTTTACTTGTTCGTCCATGATCTTTTGAAGTCGGGTCACCATATCGAGCAGAACTGCACGATTTTTGATATTCGCCTCATCTACGATTGGCTGGGTACGAGTAGGATCTGCTGTGCGATTTGCTGAACTTGCCTCATGATGATTGTCTTCCTCTTCAACACCGGGGCCATTACGGCGTCCTGCTATAGGCAATTCTGGGTGTTCGAACTGATCTAACCTTTGCCTTAGTTCTTGATTTTCTTTCTCAAGAGCCTTCAGACACTGAAGGATAGCAGCTGTATCTCCTAGCTGTATGGTGGTTTCTCCCGCCATTGATCTAATAGCTTCTGTCTAGAAATCAACGTTCCCATAGAAGGCGCCAAAAAGTGTAAACCCGTTCGCAAATGCCGAACGAATTTCAACTTTTGTAATTTAATCAGAAGCTAATAAATTGTTAAATGGCAAGATACTAATAAGTATTTCGAGAATCAGCAAGAATGAGAGCAATTTCAGATCTTTTTTCCTTTTCTTTTTTCTTCCTTTTATACATGAAATTTGAGTTACCCTCATAAATGGGTCTTAATACATAATAAAGACAATATCTCCACATTAAATATAAGTTTAATGTTTTGTAAAACTGCTAAAATAAAGCTTATTTCAGTTTTGATTCCGTATATTTTAAAACGGTCATTTCCTTAATAACTTTTGTCCTGAAATGGGCTAATATTCTTGGGTTTTGTTTTCTATTTGAGCTTAGCAGATATGTTGATCCAGTGTTGATTTTATACGATGTGCCTGATGTAAAAATGGGCCTACAATCATGAAAAGCAGCCTAGTGTGTGTGATATTTACAAAAGTATACAACTCGACCAAACATTTTATTTTAAACAAAGTTCCAAGACCCCCGGAGAAAGAGTTTAAGGCTGAAAAGGAATAGAAAAAGTAATATGATCGGTTTTGTTGAATTACTGATCCTTTTCTATGCATATATAAATCAATTTCCGTAAGAATAAAGTGATATGTTAAACCTTATTTTTAGAGCCTTTTCTCTTGCATTGGAGCGAAATGATTTTAAAAATGGTTAATTTCACAAAATTTTCTATATTATTTAATATAATCTACTCCCATTATGTCCACTTTATTTTTTGTACAATTCAATTTCATCATTATGCCCCTCCACTCACATTTTCAATTATAATACATAAATTACCCTCAATAGTATAGGGAGTTTAGTGAAATAAGTATTTTAAAAAAATATTTTTCAAAAATTAATTATATTTTTTGTAAATACTATAAATTTTAAATATATATATATTGATAATATATGGGATTTTTGTGAAATTAACCCTTTAAAAAATATATATATTTGAGTAAAATTGAGTTGGAAGTTACGCTCAGCTTAAAATTTTTAGATAAAATCAAAAAGCATCCCGTCCATTAAAATTATTATTATAAAACTTTTGAAACACCACCTTAGACAGAGTCTGAGTGAATCGGATAGATGTGAATTTAAATTAAGCTTTTGGCCATACGTATCCGTTTCATGAAGAGGATAATATAGCTAAAATGAAAAATAGAATATAGATGTTCGGTTCGTATTTTCATAAAATAGAAAGAAAAAAAAACACACACACACAATTCAAAAATTAGTGTGATCACCTATAACAACAAAACAAAAATACAACATAATAATGTAAAAATAAATAATAAAACCGGGACATATATTCTATGGGCAATGCTAGAATATGGTAGACCAAAAAAAAATTTAAAATAAAAGGGAGTTGCAATAAAATAGCAAGGCGGTGCTCCATAGTCAAGTTGATAACATTTCACGTTATCAAAAATTCAAAATCATCAATGCTGTGTTTTTTTTCCCCGGTAATTCACATTAATGCTATGTCCAGTTGTATTAATTGAAGTAATTTTTCAAGTTTCAATTATAAAACATAGATTTTATGAACCTAACTTTGTTCTAGTCAATTGTAATTTCTTCATATTTTTTTGGGGGGTAAATCAAAATTTGAAAGGAATCATACAACACGACCTCATCACACGAATCAGTTAAATCATGGATTGTGTCCGGAATGGTAGCCTGAACAAATTACACTTCTTAGATAAAAGTAGTATTTCCCCTATGATCATACTCGTGTTTATTATGTTTAAAGTTAAAAGTAACGAATTTAAAATGATATAAGAGTAATACTCCCTCTGTCCCAAATTATAAGTCTCTTTTGGGGAATCTGATTTTTTAAGATGATGACTTTTATTATAGGGTTAGTGAATGAAATACCAATTTTACTCATTGTTTTACCATAATGATGTTATGGTTTATAGTTTATATGTTTTATAACTTTAATGGTTGAATGTTAAATTGGTAAATTACTTAAATAAAATGCTTTAATTTTTTAAAATGAACGCTTATTTTGAAATGGAGGAAGTATTTGACACTATATAGTAAGTGTGAGAAAAAAAAAAAGTGATCGTTTAGAACGGTTTCTACCCTTTGTAAACCGTCACTAATTCTTTTCACACCTGCCTTCTAGGAGTTACACTTTTCACCATTTGCGTAACAACAACTCTCTCTCTCTTCATCAAAACAGACCAAAGATGCCAACCTCCTTGCATCTCTTCTTCCTCCTCCATCTCTACATTTCCATCTCTTTTACAGGTGTACTCTCTCTCTCTCTCTCACACACACACACACAATGTCAGTGTGTGACTGACTGTGTTCACAAGCATGTACATGATCCACCACAACATTCTCTTAAAAAATTCAAAACTACTTCATGCTTTATTCCTCCTTTGTCATTTCCACACTGCATTGTATCATCTTGTCATTTACAATTCTCATTCCACTTTACTAATAACGTCATTGATATATATATATTATGAAAATGATCTTGCTCGCCGGTGTGCAAAAATTCGTTCACACCACTCACAGTAATTATCGTTGAACGTAATTGTTAATACCAGTATGTTTAGTGTGATATATATATATATATATATGGCTAGCTTTTAATACACGTGTAACTTGTAGATGGGACTCAAATCATCATCATTAACAACTGCAAGGACAGTGTATGGCCCGGAATCCTCGGCAATGCAGGCCACCCGACCCCCAATGACGGCGGCTTCCATCTCCATTCCGGCGAGCAAGCCATAGTCCAAGTTCCGGAGCAATGGTCCGGAAGAATATGGGGAAGACAGGGCTGCTGCTTCGTCGAAAAAACCAACAGAGGCTGGTGCCAAACAGGGGACTGTGCTGGCTTACTGCACTGCATGGCCACCGGTGGAAAACCACCAGCAACCCTAGTTGAAATGACCCTCGGAACCCCCAAATCAGCATTGCATTACTATGATGTGAGTTTGGTTGATGGGTTCAACCTCCCGGTGTCCGTGACCCCAATCGGTGGCGGCGTTGGCTGCCGCGTGGCGGCGTGTGAGGCGGACTTGAACATCTGTTGTCCTTCGAATTTGGTGGTGAAGAGGGAGGGGAAGGTGGTGGGTTGCAAGAGTGCGTGTGTGGCTGCGAGGTCCGATGGGTATTGCTGCACCGGAGAGTTCGGTAGCCGGAAAACTTGCAGGCCAACGGTGTTTTCTCATCTTTTTAAGGCTATTTGCCCTCGAGCGTATAGCTATGCCTATGATGATTCTGCAGGGCTTAAGACATGCCGGGCTTCTCGGTATGCAATCACCTTCTGTCCTCCAAAATGATGGAGGATGTAAGCGGATTAAATTGCATTTTTTTAGTGTTATTGTCTGTGGTTCAAATTGTTGTTAATGTCAATTGTGCATGGTCGCTTTATGCTGTGTTTTGGAAGGCAAAGGTAATTAAAATGGGATTCATGTTGTTTGGAAGAAAAAAAAAATTTAGAATAAATGAAAATTTCTCTGTTTTTATACCGATCTATTAAGAAATTGGGAAAATTATAATTTTACTCCCTCCTATTTGAATAATTACACTTTAATACCTCGTTGTTCATACTTTGGTTACACTTTCCCACTCTTTCAAACTTTCGGCACGGTAAATGTCAAATTTTGAGATGAAATGACTATATTGTCCTTCATTTCATGTAAAGACTTTTTTACCCTTCCCAAAAAATATAAAACAACATTTTTATCCTCATTTAATTACTCTCTTCGTCCCAATTTAAATGTCCATTTTGGGGAATCTAATTTTTTGAGATGATGAATTTTATTGGTGTGATAGTGAATGAAAAATCAATTTTACCCTTGTCCCACCAAGTGATGTGATGTTTGTAATTTAGATATTTTATAATTTGAATGATTGAAGGGTAAATTGATAAATTGACCAAATAAAGTGACATTGACTTTTCTTATTTTAGAATGGGTTGAATAGTGAATGTGAACACTTAAATTGGGACGGAGAGAGTACTTTTTATGGACTTGTTTAATATAATTTAGGATTAACTTTATTTACACCCTCTAAGGTTTGCTTTAACTTCAATCATACCCCCTCGGGTTTGAATATCTTCAATTACACCCCTCAGGTTTGATATTCTCATCACTTACACCCCTTAACGATGACATCATTCTAACCTATTTTGTAAATACCTAAATTACCCTCAATATAAATCCTAGAGCTGTTTGGAAACAAGGATATGTAATTTTTTCAATTTGACCCCCTCCAATAATTTAATAATTTAATTTGTATTAAGTTTTCAAGATATATATAAATTTTAAAAAAGTATAAATTTTGAAATTTCTTTTTTTAATAAAAACATATTAAATTCAAGACAAATATATAAAATTAAAAAAAACCATATAAAATTCAAATAATATATATTAAATTTCGAAAATAAATATAAAATTCTCAAAAAACATAAACAAATTGAAAAAAATATATAAAATTAAAAAAAAACATATAAAATTAAAAAATATATATTAAATTTCGAAAACAATTATTAAATTATTAAATAAATATAAAATTAAAAAAAAAACATATAAAATTCAAAACCCCCAACACCAACCCCAAATATTCACAAACAAATATTTAATTTTTTTGGAAATTAATTTTTTAAATTTGTGAATAAAAACTAAATTCTAAATCCCCCAACTCAACCCCAAATATTTAATTCTTACAAACATATTTAATTTTTTTGAAAACTAATTAAAACAAATAAATATTTAATGGGTTATTTTTACAAATAAATAAATTCCAATCTCTTTCTCTTTCTCTTTCTCTTTCTCTTTCCCTCTCTCTCTCTCACACAAACACAAGCACGCACATATATATATATATACACACACACACATATATATATATAGATCTACACCATCATCTGCCGCCGCCACCCCCTCCCCCTATTTTTGACCAATTTTTGAAAAAATTATTTCATTCGCGGCTGTTGCTCGTGGTGGTGGTTGGGGTTGGGGTGTTTGGTTTGAGGGTTAAATTGATTCAAGGGGGTGTTTGCTTTAGGGGTTAAATTGGTTTAGGGATTAAATTGATTTAAGGGGTATTTAGTATAAGGGTATTTTAGACATTTCACACCATGGGGGGTGTGATTGAAGATTTGCAAACCTGAGGAGGTATGATTGAAATAAAAACAAACCTCAGGGGTGTAAATGAAGATAACCCTATAATTTACTAATTTATTCACTAGTAATTTTGTATTAACTAAATAAATGATAAAACCCATTGACACCCTACTATTCTCATCAGTCTCTCTCCCATCTCTTCAAAATTCCATGGCTGCAGGAACTTAAATTTGTCGTCGGAGTTATGGAAGGGGTTTTAATTTTCGGCCGGAGAAGAAGAGGAACAAACCCCCTTGTCGCTGGATCTGGTATAGTGTAAGTTTTATTCCATATCACGTATGTATGCAAACAACCGCCATGCAACTGCTCTACTGCATGCAAACCACTGCCGTATGCAAACAACAACCATCAACATCACTTGCAAGTGAAGTCAAGAATATCATGCTACGTATGATCTGATCACGCCTGGAGTTTGTTTGGTAGCTTATGATCACGCGTGGAGATTTTCGAATCACAACACATGCGCAAGTTGGATTTTTTTTGTTTCTACTTCTCTGGCTATAAATAAGAGAAGTGTATGGGTTTGTAGAGCAAGAAAGATACACAAGTAAAAGAGAAGTGTAAAACACAGAGCTTGTTCCGTGTAAGTGAGAGTGTTAGAGGTAGAGTTGAGTGTGAGCGTTTGTATCCTCCTCCCTCCCATCATCGGTTTTGCTTCAACCGAAAGATAGTGAAATCTCTCAAAGTAGACGTAGGTACCAATTGGACCGAACCACTACAAATTTGGTGTCTATTGTGTGTGTGTATGTGTTTCGTATTGGTTTGGACATAACAAAGTGGTATCAGAGCTAGAAAAATTAGAACGTGGTTCTAAGTTGTGTTACTCACCCGATTGCAACACCGACAAGAGGATCTGGTTGTCAACGCACCACCGTGAATCCCTCAACCACCGCATCATCAGCCGCTACTCATCTCTTCAAAAGATTGATCGGAGTTGCCCCAATCAAGTTCATCGACGAACAACTCAACGCAAGCTTTGCCCAAAGCTTTGTGAATTTTTTCATCTCCTCTATTATCTATCTCTCTCTATATATATACATTTTCATTATATATGTATATATCAGATTTCTATATACATAGAAAAAAAAAGGGTGAGCCGATTGATAGAGTTGGTTTAGAGAGAGTGTAATTATTGAAAAGAAAGTGAGATGGTTGGTTGAGTGAAGAAAAGAAAAAGCGGTGTCGGTTTCAAAGTCAAAAGAAAATTAAAATAAATATATATATTTGAGTGTGGTCTTTCGGTGGGAGTGTGAGTGAAGAGATAGTGGAGTGTGTTGATAGAGTGGGGTTTGGAAAAGAAAGGAAAATTTATGGAAAAAAAAAGGTGAGTGGGTCCTAGTGTTGAATAAATGAGAGTATATATATAAATATATATACGGATATTGTTGTAACATACAAGGAAGTATTCCTGTATATGACACTATTCCCAGGTACGGTACTATTCACAAGTACTGATCACACGAAAATTTTTTGCGAAATTTTTGTGCAGATTAAATGGAGGAAACATCCGACAACATGATCAAATTGACCGCAGCCAACAATTCATTGTGGAAGTAAAAAATGGAGGATTTTTTGTATATTAAAGATCTGTGGAAGCCGATCAAAAGGACCGACGATGCACCTGAAGGCAAACCGAAGGACATGATCGATGGAGATTGGACGATACTCAATCGAAAATGTGCTGCCTAAATCAGACAATGGATCGACAAAAACATTTATCAAAATTTTGCCAACGACAATGATGCTTCTGCTCTTTGGCAAAAATTGGAGAAGATGTACGCACGTAAAATATCTCAAAACAAGGTAAATCTTTTGAGCCGTATTGTAAATCTTAAAAACAAAGATGGCAAAAGTGTGTCAGAACACATGAGCGAATCCCAGGGGCTGTTGGATCAATTCAACTCTATGAAAATTATTATAGAAGATGAGATGCAAGTAGTATTCCTATTACACTCTCTTCCTAAAAGTTGTGAAACGCTAGTTGTCTCTGTAAGGAATTCAGCTCCAGATGGTATAATTACCATGGAAATGGCAAAAGATAGAATGTTGAACGAGGAAGCAAGAAGAAAGGAAGAAGGATATAATCCGGAGTCAGAAGCTCTTGTCACTGAAAGACGAGAAAGAAAATAATGGCGCGGTAGAAGCAAAAACAGAAACCATCGCAATCAGACACAACATCGTGGGCGATCAAAGTCCACTTTCAGAAGAGACAAAACTTGTCATCACTGTGGCAAGCCAGACCATTTTATCAGAGAATGCAGGAAGCTAAAAGCCGAACAGTTTAGACAACATACCAGAAATATAGGTGAAGAAAGTACCTCAGAAGTAGCAGCAACAGTCGGAGAAGAGATCTTCATCGTTCAAGATGATGATTGTGTCCACCTCACATCCGAAGATTCTACCTGGGTTATTGAATCAGGTGCTTCCTGTCATCTCACTTCAAGGAAGGATATGTTCACATCCTACACCAGTGGTGACTTCGGACTTATGAAGATGGGGAACCACGGAGCATCCAAAATTACCGGCAGGGGCGATATTCTTTTGGAAAGCAACAATGGATGCAAACTACTCCTCAAAGATGTGAGGCATGTCCCAGATATTCGTCTCAACCTGATCTCCACCAGCAAGCTCGATGATGAAGGCTACAACAGTCACTTTGGTGATGGTAAGTGGAAGCTCACCAAAAGCAATCTTGTGGTGGCCAGAGGAAAGAAGACCAGCTCTCTCTACACAATGCAAGAAAAACTGTGCAGAGTTGAGGTGAATACGATGGAGAAAGAAGTCCCCACCGAGTTATGGCACAAAAGACTCGGTCATATGAGTGAGAAATGGCTCAAGATCCTTGCCAGAAAAGAACTCTTACCTGGAATGAAATGTACTCCATTACACACTTGTGTCGACTGGATCATGGGGAAACAACACAGAGTTGCATTCCGCAGTTCTCCTCCATCTAGAAAACCAGACATTCTAGATCTCGTACACATGGATGTTTTCACAATGCAACCCAGAACTCTTGGAGGTGCCCTCTATTTTGTCACATTTATTGATGATCATTCCAGGAAATTATGGACATTTGCCTTGAAAACTAAAGACCAGGTGCTGGAAGTGTTCAAACAGTTCCATGCAAAGGTTGAAAAAGAAACTGGGAAAAGGCTTAAGTGCGTACGTGTAGACAATGGTGACGAGTACAGAGGACCATTCGAGGAGTATTGCAGAAGCTTCGGCATCAGACTCGAAAAATCAGTGCCAAAAACTCCTCAACATAACGGCCTTGCAGAAAGAATGAACAGAACCATCTGTGAAAGAATCAGGTGCATGCTATCTAATGCCAAGTTTTCAACTCCTTTCTGGGGTGAAGCAATGAGAACAGCGGTTGACTTAATCAACCTATTTCCCTCAGTTCCATTAAACGGTGATGTTCCAGAGAAAGTATGGAGAGGGAAAGATGTTTCCTACAAACACTTGAAGGTGTTTGGCTGCAGAGCATTTGTCCACATCCCCAGAGATGAAAGATCCAAGCTTGACGGAAAGGCCAAACAGTGCATCTTCCTGGAATATGGCTATGAAGAGTTTGGTTACAGACTCTGGGATTCTATCAATAAAAAGGTCATCAGAAGAAGAGATGTGGTGTTTTTCGAAAATCAGACCATTGTAGATCTTGAAAAACAAAAAAAATCAGATTCACCTGAAGAGTTACCAGCTAATCTAGACCCGGATCCTTCACCGAGAGTACAAAATGATGGGGGAGCTATTCAAGGAGATCCAGCTGATGACGGTGCAGAACCAGAACCAGCTGCAGAAGAAAATCCTGTTGAACCTCAAACAAGGAGATCTTCCAGAGAGCGACAACCGAATCGCAAATATTCTTCTGCAGAGTACGTGATGCTTAGTGACGGGGGAGAACCAGAAAGCTATTAGGAAGCTGTTGCAGATAGTAAAAAGACGGAGTGGATGAAAGCCATGCAAGAAGAGATGAAATAGTTGCATAAGAACCACACATATGACTTGGTCAAGCTACCGAAGGGAAGAAAAGCTCTCAAGAATAAATCGGTATTCAAACTGAAGACTGAAGAAAATAATCCACAACCAAGGTATAAGGCAAGACTGGTTGTGAAGGGATTCGGCCAGAAGAAGGGCATTGATTTTGAAGAAATATTTTCACCTGTGGTGAAAATGTCCTTCATCCGAGTTGTTCTTGGCTTGGCAGCCAGCTTAAACCTAGAGATCGAACAACTGGATGTAAAGACCGCATTTCTACATGGTGATCTGGATGAAGAAATCTACATGGAGCAACCTGAAGGATTCAGAACCAGAGGAAAAGAAAATCTTGTGTGCAGATTGAGGAAAAGTCTCTATGGGCTCAAACAAGCACCAAGACAGTGGTACAAAAAGTTTGATTCATTCATGGACCAGAATGGGTACAACAGAACCACTGTAGATCACTGTATATTTGTCAAGAAATTTCCTGGGCGGAGATTTTATCATCCTCTTGATATATGTCGATGATATGTTGATCGTTGGCCATAACAGTAGCAAGATTAACAAGTTAAAGAAGGAATTGAGCAAGTCATTTGCTATGAAGGACTTGGGACCGGCAAAACAAATCTTGGGAATGCAGATCTCTCGAGACAGATAGAAACACAAGCTCTGGTTATCTCAAGAAAGATATATTGGCAAAGTTCTCAAAACATTCAACATGAGCAAAGCAAAACCAGTCAGTGTTCCACTTGCAAGCCACTTCAAGCTTAATATTAAGCAGTGTCCTTCAAGTGAGACGGAAAAAGTAGAAATGAAGAAAGTGCCTTATGCTTCATAGGTTGGCAGCTTAATGTATGATATGGTATGCACGAGGCTTGATATTGCTCATGCAGTTGGAGTTGTCAGTCGATTTCTATCAAATCCTGGAAAGGACCATTGGGCAGCAGTAAAATGGATCCTCAGGTATCTTAGAGGAACTACTAATATTTGTTTATGCTTTGGTAGTGGTAAACCTTTATTGGAAGGTTGCACAGATGCAGACATGGCGGGTGACAGTGAATCAAGAAAATCCACATCAGGATACCTAATCACTTTTGCAGGGGGAGCAGTCTCATGGCAATCCCGATTGCAAAAGTGTGTTGCTTTATCCACTACAGAAGCTGAATACATTGCAATAACAGAATGATGCAAAGAGATCTTGTGGATGAAGAAATTTCTTCAAGAATTGGGACAAGAGCAGGAAAAGTATGTCATATATTGTGACAGTTAAAGTGCTATTCATCTTAGCAAAAATTCAACCTTCCACTCAAGGTCCAAACACATCGACGTCAGGTATCACTGGATCCGTGACGTGCTAGAAAATAAAATTCTACAGCTAGAGAAGATTCACACAGATGATAATGGATCAAATATGATAACCAATAGCCTATCCAGAGAAAAGTTAGAAGTTTACAGAGAAGAAGCTGGTTTAACAGCAACCCCAAATTGGCAGTGAGGGGGAGTTCAATCAGAAGACGTTCTCCTCTGATTGGTATGGAAGGGGGAGAATTGTAAGTTTTATTCCATATCACGTGTGCATGCAAACAGCCGCCATGCAACTATTCTACTGCATGCAAACCACTGCCGTATGCAAACAACAACCATCAACATCACTTGCAAGTGAAGTCAAGAATATCATGCTACGTATGATCTGATCACGCCTAGAGTTTGTTTGGTAGCTTATGATCATGCGTGGAGATTTTTGAATCACAGCACATGCACAAGTTGGATTGTTTTGTTTCTACTTCTCTGGCTATAAATAAGAGAAGTGTATGGGTTTGTAGAGCAAGAAAGATACACAAGTAAAAGAGAAGTGTAAAACACAGAGCTTGTTCTGTGTAAGTGAGAGTGTTAGAGGTAGAGTTGAGTGTGACCGTTTGTATCATCCTCCCTCCCATCATCGGTTTTGCTTCAACCGAAAGATAGTGAAATCTCTCAAAGTGGACGTAGGTACTAATTGGACCGAACCACTATAAATTTGGTGTCTATTGTGTGTGTGTATGTGTTTCGTATTGGTTTGGGCATAACATATAGATATAGATATATGTATATATATATAGAGAGAGAGAGAGTTTTAGAGAGAGAAAGTGTCGGGAGTGTGAGGAAACAAAACCCCATTTTTCGCCGGAGCTATGGAGGGGGTTTTAATTTTCGGTCGTAGAAGAAAAGGAACAATCCCTCTTGTCGCCGGATCTGTATAGATATAGATATATGTATATATATATAGAGAGAGAAAAAGTTGAGAGGGTTTGGGTTGTCGGCGGATTTTGATGGTGGTGTTATTGTCGCCGTCGGAGATGGTGGTGGTGCCGGTGGAAGGGTTAGTTTATGGTTCGTATAGATGTAGATATATGTATTGATTTTAGGATTTTGAAAAGGAAAATATTTGAAAAAATATTTAAGACGTTGGTTTGATGCAGACCCAAAATCATAGGTTTCATTCTTCTATTTCCATCATACACAGATAGATATATATATATTCATTAATATACAAGCATAGTAAAGATATTACAATCAAATATGAACAAGACCCTAATCACCTCAAAAGTAGGTTAGTTTTAGATATTTTTTAAATAAAATTGTAATATAATATGATGGGCAAATAGGTAATTTCTATTTTTTGCGGGAAATAATTTAGAGGGGGAAAAGTATAATTATTCAAATAATATGGGAGAAAGTGTAATATGTTCAAACAAAAAAGGTTAAAACTATAATTTTCCCTAAGAAATTATATAATATTTTTGCTTTTATTTTTATATAAAATACTTACATTAAAATTGTTTTTCATATATCAAACGTTGTCAACTCGCGCAAGACAATGGCTAGAGTTTCCGGGAAAGATACTCTCTAGAGTTTATGAATGATAGAGTGTAACAAAAATGAAATCCTTAACTCCATACATGTTTACCACGAAATGATATGTGACAATGGAATTTCAAACTATATACATTTACAACACTTATTTCCATAATTAAAATATATTTATGTAGGGGTGCACATGGTTCGGTTCGGTTCGGTTTCGACCAAAACCGTAACCGAACCATTATTTTCGGTTTTCTAAAAATGAAAACCGTAACCTAACCGTTAGTAAAAAAAACCGAACCGAACAAACCATTTTTTTTGGTTTGGTTTCGGTTTTTATAATTGTCTTTCAAAAAAAAAATGACATAACTCAAAAGATAATATAACTAAAAATATAAACTAAATTACATAGAATAGTTCATGTTTCAACTATTACAAATACAAAATCAAATCCAAAATTAGTGGAATGAAAGTATGTCATTCAAAATGAAAAGCCATTTTAGATGCTACTATGCGTTCCACCACTGCTACAGCCTAGACAACCATGGGTTCACCACTGCTAGTCTGCTACAGCCTACACACATAAAACAAAAGTCAGTGAACATATAATCAAATGAAATTGATAATGCATTGTCTAAGATCTTATATAATATAATGTGTTATATAAATAAATATATAGCAAAAAAACAAAAGTGAGACAGTGTGAGAGTGGGGCGGCTACTTTGGCATAGTGGCATTGTTTAGGTTAAAGATTTTGACTAATGAATTTACTAAACTACCCACTCTCTCTTTGTACCAACATGTTTTATAAATGAACAGAAAGAAACTATGAATTTAATGAAACTATGAATACATATATATATATATATATATATATATATAATATGAAATATTATTATATAAAATCGGTTTGGTTCGGTTATTTTCGGTTTTTGACTAATTAAAATCGTAACCGAACCTAAAATATCGGTTTTTCAATTTTGAAAACCGTAACCGAACCAAATCATCTTAAAACCAAACCGAACCACCGGTTTCGGTTCGGTCCGGTTTGGTTTTCCGGTTTTTTCGATTTTGTGTGCACCCCTATATTTATGTGCTATTAGTGAATACTTTTTCTAACAATAAAACCCATACAGTTAAGCTACAAAATCATCATTTCTTCCTTTATATATAATCTCTATGTACCCTACATGCTTTTCTTTTTTTTGGGTAAATACTCTACATGTTTACAATCTACCAAACTCTTTACATTTCTATAGCACATGGTATCATTTAGTAGTTTTTCAAAATTCGGTAACATTTTAAAATCTTTTAAACTCTCTTTACAATTAACCAGATCACTCTCCTTAAGCCACACCGAGTCTTTTTTTAATATCTGCCACGTACGCATGTAACTCTTTAAAATATTTGTCAAAATCAATTGCAAAAATTTCCTAACAAAGAGAATCAATATCTACTCCTACATATTTACACTCTACAAAACACTATATTTCTGTAGGAGGTCGTACCATTTACTAGTTTCTACCAAGTCTAAAACATTTCAAAATCTTTTAAACTCTCACAGTTAACCATGTCACTTTCCTCATGCTACATGTAGATGTCATGCATTGTCTTTTTCAATACTCACGTGTTAGCATGAGGAAAGACAATGCATTTACTAGTTTAAAAAATCAATTACAAAAAATTTCCGAGGACATTGTACCATGCATTTACTAGTTTCTACAAATTCTGTAACATTTTATATTATTTTAAACTCTTTTTTTACAATTATCCAGATTACTCTCCTCATGCTACGTGTAGATATGATGCAGAGTCTTATTCAATACTCACGTGTGTAACTTTACAAAAATTGAAACAAACAGAGCACATATTTTTGTTTAGAAAACCAATTTCAAAAAAAAAATTCCAAACTTAAGAGAATGAATACTAAATTAGAAACTATAGTTGCAAATAGCTAGTGACTTGGAGGGAAAAAAATAGCGAATTGATCAAATCACTTAACTTACATAGTAATATTTTTTAACAAAATAAATTTTACTACAACCTTTAATATCTGTCAAAATTTGACCTAACACCATCAAAATTTTGAGAGTTGAGAGAGGAGGAGTTTGTGACTGCAAAGGGTGGGGATGACGTAGTTCTTCTTAGGGTTTTACACCCGCCCAAGAACACTTTAAGGGAGTCCAAATCCTCCGTTCGAAAATCATGTACACCTGCAAATCAAAAAATGCACAATCACACACCAAACACAATCGACACAAAGATATATACGTGGTTCGGCCAAAACAAGCATACATCTACGGAGAGCACCGTTTCACTATAATCAATGAGAGGATTATAAGCGGATGATCTGCAGATCATACACATGCACACACACAGTGTATACTCACGCCTGTATAACCAGAAATAATATAAGCATATATTATTCATAACTCTCTTAAGAAGAATCTCCATCTATAATTCTTCTGATATCTTTTTCTCGATCTTATGTTTCTATCCCACTTTTGTGTCACACAATACAATAGGAATCACCCATGTATTTATAGGAAAGGCTGGAGTGGAGAACAAGTCAATAGGAATCAAATCTCAATCAGAATTGGAGTCTTTAAAGCCTTCCTCAAAAATCCCATATCTGGGTCACCGAGTACTCGGTGAAGTTTCTACCAAGTACTTAGTAAACTTGTAATGGTGTGAGAATGCGCGGGGTCCTCTGGAATTTTTCCCACTTTTGTACTACCGAGTACTCAGTGAAAAACCCACCAAGTACTCGGTGGTTCTTCAGTCCACATTTGCTTCAAAACACCTTTTTCTCCAATTCTCTTCTCGATCCTCGAGGAAATGAGTCATTAACTAACAATCTCCCACTAATGACTTTTCACCCACTCAATCAACTCTATCAATGATCAGTGTTTCTAACGATGCTCTCATTTATGTCTTTAAACTTAAAGACCCACTGAAGTTGCGCACAACTTCAGTTTCTCTGTTTTCACCACTTTGGTCAACATGACCATGCTGATAGCTCCCACTGCATGAGCAATATCTAGCCTTCTACAGAACCTGCGACTTCTATTGTGTCTGGCCACTCTGTCTTGCAACCACTGTCGCTTCCGACTTCGCCTTGCAAACTTTGTCACGTCTGTCTTCTTTCTCCATTTCACAAAGAGACTTTTTGGTTGTTGTATATAACACTCCTCCTTTAGGTCACCTTGGAGGAAATCAGATTTGCCATCTAAAAGCTCTAGATGCAAAACTTCTGCTTTTGCTGCATATAACAATGCTTGAATGAATGGTATTCAGTTTCACAACCGAAGAATGGAGAGTTTTCTTCCCTACCGGCAGCTCGGTTAACTTCCATGTCTTGATAGGGATAAGGGATTTCTTCTCATCTTCCATCACAAGCTCTCACTGGCTCGCATCTGATGCACTGCATGTTTCATTATCACAATCTGATTCATCTCTATCTGTGAGCAACAAATAATTTAGGTATCTCCAATTCAGCACATGCAGCCGTGAATTTCTCCTAAACACGGAATTAGGATTCGGAGTCTACGGTGGATCAACCTGTTAAGAATTGTCGTCTGTAGTATGTTATTCTGACCGAGGACTCTCACTGTCTATAACATCTTCTATCTCAACATACACAAGATCACTCTGTGTCTTATCGCTCCATACCTCTTCTAGTATCTTTGCTCCAATGGTACTAATAGACCATGATTCATAAGATACGTTGTTGTACTGACTATTTCTGCTCAGAACTGTTCTGGCAACCCTTCCTGAATGTGCATGCTTCTAGCTATCTCAGTCACTTTCCGGTGCATACATTCTGCTACGTTATTCTGCTGTAGTGTACTTGGAACATTCTTCTTTAATCTGATATTATTCTCATAGCAAAAGTTCTTGAACCCGGAGTCTTCAATTTCTCTACCAAAGTCGGATCTTAATTTCTTTACCTTCAACCCTATCTCATTCTCTACTCTGGCTTTCCATTTCTTGAACACATCGTACACCTCAGATTTATGTTTCAAGAAATAAACTCATATCCTCCTAGAATGGTCATCAATGAAAGTCACGAAGTAAGACTTTTCGCTAAGTGATGAAACAATTGCTGCCCCCCCACCCCACACCCATGTGAACTAGCTAAAGCTTCTCCACTATGAGACTTCTGTTGTTGCTCTTGAAACTAACCATCTTCTGCTTACACTCGCAGAAGTCGATGTCAATTGATTTCATTAGTAGTTTTCCATTTGAGAGCATAACCGCGAGCTCATTTTCACTCATGTGACCTAGCCTCTAGTGCCATAAGTTGTGATCCTCTTTTCCTTTTGCAACTGCAATCACTGTGCTAAAATTGGTGGTTGTGTAGAACGTACCTTCTTTCTTTCCTTGTGCTATAGTCATAGCCCCCCTGGAAACTTTCCATTTATCTTCACTGAAAGTGGTCACATAACCTTCACTCGCCAACTGACCTACTGAGATTAGGTTTTTCTTCAAGTCTGGAATGTGCCTCACATCCCTCAGCTTCTATATCGATCCGTTGAGTCTGATATGTACTTCACCCTTGCCAACAATACTGCAAGGCTGATTATCACCTATATAAACCTCGCCAAGGTTACCAGGTGCATAGCTCTCAAAGAGCTCTCGACTTGAGGTGGCATGGAATGATGCACCAGAGTTCAAGACCCAAAACTCTATTTTACTCTCCAAATAGCATATCAATGCATCATCATCTGAGATAAAATTCACTTCAGTCTTGTCATCCGCTACATTCTGCGGGGATCTGCACTTGCTCCTGTAATGACCAAGTTTGCCACAATTCCAACACTCAATGGAATTTTGAGACTCCTGTCTCGACTTGGAACGACCACGTTCATTCTTTCTGTCTTGCCATATGTTCGAACCTCTGCCTCTTGTGTAGACATTCAATGCTGAGCCACTGTTAGAAGAGTCTGACGTCTGCCTTCTGCCTTCTGATCTCTTACCATACTCACTACGGAATCATACTGTAACGGTTCTTTCCCTGAAGAGTTACTGATTGCAGCTCCAACTCTCTGGCAATTGGTTTAAAAGAAAAGTCATTTTCATATTGCCAGTGATTGGCATATCAATTGATTCCAACTGCTCAACAATTTAATTTAGAGAACTGAGATGTTCACTGACCTTCCCATTCTTGGAACCATAAGAGGCTTTGTTGTCTTCTCATTCTTGATTGAAAGCAATGAACTTTGATAACGTCAGTCTGATCGTACCGAGAGCCTTTCGATTCAGGATTTTCCAATCATCTTCTTTCATCGATTCTGGCTTCTACTTTTCCAATGGTAAATACAAATTCTTCTGGTATAACACATTCTCAATTTGCATCTTTCAAAAGACAAAGTTTATACCATCAAACTTCTCGATCATACCTGTCTTTTCTTCAGCTATAGCTCCCACTGAGCCTATTCAAGGTGTTCATAGTCGAATCACGCAAAACCGATCACACAGTTGCGTCCGGAATGGTCCAAAACCTTAAGAATACCTCTTGCTGATGACGTGATTATCCCTGATGACGTGGCGTTGACGTCACTGTTGAACTTACCGAGTACTCGGTAACTGGATCTTCGAGTACTCGGTGAACCTTCGAGCGCGTGAAGGCACTTGGGACCTCCTCTCGCGACGCGTTTTACAGCCCCGACTTCGTCTCAACAAGACAAATCTCCTGGTATGGTTGGTTTCTGATTTCAGACACTTTGATCCTACGAATCTTGACCAAAACGTACGGTTTCAGGACTTACTTCAACCTGAAGTTCTTATATCACTTGTTAGGATTTTTACACCCGTGCAAGAACACTTTTAGGGAATCCAAACCCTACATTCGAAAACCGTACACACCTGCAAATCAGAAAATACACAAACACACCAAACACAATCGACACAAAGATATATACGTGATTCGGCCAAAACAAGTCTACGTCCACGGAGAGCACCGTTTCATATAATCAATGAGAGGATTGCAAGGGGATGATCCGCATATCATACACACGCACACACATAGTGTATACTCGCGCCTGTATCACCGGAAATAATATAAGCATATATTATTCCTAACTCTTTCAAGAAGAATCTCCATCTGTAATTCTTCTGATCTTTCTCTCAATCTTGTGTTTCTATTTCACTTTTGTGGCACACAATACAATAGGAATCACCTATGTATTTATATGAGAGGTTGGATTGGAGGACAAATCAATAGGATCAAATCCCAATCAGAATTAGAGTTTTTAAAGTCTTCCTTAAAAATCATGTATTTGGGTCACCGAGTACTTGGTAAAGTTTCTACCGGGTACTCGGTAAACTCGCAATGGTACGAGAATGCGCAGGATCCTCTAGAATTTTTCCCACTTTTGTACTATCAAATACTCGGTGGTTCTTCAATCCACTTTTGCTTCAAAATACCTTTTTCTTCAATTCTCTTCTCGATCCTCGAAAAAGTGAGTCATTAACTAACAGTTCTATACATGTAACCAGTGTCCAAGAAATAGCAAGGAATACTCTCAAGCTTACCGGAAAGACAGAAAATGAAGCAAGAAAACATACTTGTAAATTATAAAATAACATCTCCGAATTTCGAAATAACTTCAATTTACCAAATTTTGTGACTACATAGACTACAAACTAACATCAGAAAATGAAGTACTCGCATCCACATGTCAAGTTTCAAGTATATACGTATCTTTTGTTTCTCTCAACATTTATTGAAATTTTCAGTCATCTAGAAAGGAAATAGGAGCAGATACTCCGAGGTAGGACAGAAAATTATTTATGAACTTTGATCATAAATAATGAAAAGGGCTAGCAAAAACACAAAAAGCATATCGAAAGACATTTAATAATAACTTTGAATTAGTCAGCTGATTTGTGGACTAAGGATTCAGTATAATTTTTATTGAGGAAATCCAATTAATTAGAAGCACTCCACTAACTCGATCTCTCCATGATTTTGGCATAATAGATATATATGGTCTAGGAGGAGCTGCACTAGTTTTTGAACATAGACTACGCTTATATGGAAGTACTCACTTAACAAAATTTGATCTGATCAGATCGATTTATATCGAATTGATCCACTTATAACTTTCTGTAATGTCCACGGTATAAGCTTCTTCTAATAAAAATAACGATAAGAGACATGTTGAGTTGTTCCACATAAGTGTGGGAGAAAATTTTACCCTTTGAACTAACTTTTGGGGTGAGAGATACCCAAATTCACCCTACGCTGGTACCAGAGCCCAGATTACCAACAATTCTCGGCCCAGATTCCGGGAGAAACGGGTTGTCGTTGCTCCGACCCAAGCCCCGATGTGTAAAGGGGAGATTATTGGGATTATCCTACATCAGTTGTCTTGTGGTGCGTTATATACACTTTTTTTGGTTAGCAAAATAGCAAAGGATTAACGATGGAATGTGCAATGATTGAGCCAAACTTTGCCCTATTTGATAACCGATCTAGTTTGGTCTGGTCCGGGGTCTAGTCTAAAATTTTTAATTGGGTGTAAAAACATTGAATATATTATTTATATTGTAATAACCTTAAAAAACCAAAAAAAAAATCAACT
The DNA here is from genome assembly GCA_963922005.1 of Cornus suecica. NCBI lineage: Eukaryota > Viridiplantae > Streptophyta > Magnoliopsida > Cornales > Cornaceae > Cornus > Cornus suecica. The sequence continues at coordinate 1,349,545 of OY998244.1, forward strand.
AAACATTTGTTAAACTAGATTTTCAATTTCTATTGGAATGTTTGATTAATCTTTTTAAAGGTTTTTATTATGTATTTTTTACATGATAATGTCATATTAATTTTGAAAAAAAATTGACTGCACATCCACCCTTAAATTGTTAAGAAATTAGTTTTATACATGTCACAGTTTATTGCATTGGTGAGCTTATTTAGCTAGTGAACTACAAAAACAACTTTCAACATATACGTACATAGATATCATATAGTGACGCGATTTATAGTGAGAGATAAGAGGTGGGCTAGTGTGATAGAGAGAGTTTGCATAGTGAGGCTAGAGTGGAGCGACCAGATCTAGGGTTTGTGTATAGAGAGAGGCGAGAGGAGCGACGCGATCACACTGACCATGGTTTGTTCTTGGTCTTCAATTTGGACCCATTTTTGGGTTTTTGGTTTCTGATTTTTGGAACCAAATCACTTGGAACCATCTATTTTGTTGGTTCCAAAAAGCTAGTTTTGGGTCAATTTGGGAGACCAAACCTAAACAAACATGGTTGGTCTCAAAAACTCAAACCAGACCAAATCAAATGAACCATAACGAGTTTCCAAACAGGTAAAGATGACAAGGATTACAAGACAAAGTAAAAATGTAGCTTGTGGGGAATTACTTTCCACTAATAAATAAATAAACTATTTTTAGTGTTGTTTTAGATATTTCAAGTTTTCTCTTAGGTATCTAGACAAACAAGTAAGATGGATATCATTTTGGCTACTATGAAAGACCAAAGAGCCTGGACAACAGTATTGGAAATTTGTTACAATGGGTGATCTTATATTTCAGCCACATGATAACGCCACACATCGGAATGGTCCACATGCCTTAGTCAAATGGTATATTCAACGGACATGTGGCACACGCCATGTCATCAAATTAAAAATTGAGTTAGGAGCAAGACTCGGTTATTACTGAAATTCGAGGAGGTACTTGGTTTGATGGGTGAAATCTAGAATTTGTCGGGTTGATTCTCGATCTGACTCGAGAGATAAATTTACCATTTTGACTCCCGCACATCACTTTATGATTAATTGAAATATTATTATTTTTTAAGTAATTTTAACCCATTAGTGATGTCACGATGACATCACCAACTCTTTTACTTGCCTATAAAAATAGGTCAAGGGAAGAGGATAAAGGAACTTTTCTCTTTAGTCATGAGACCCCAAGTCTCACACTCATTCACACACTTCACAATCACTACACAAGTGGAAGTCACTGGTATTTATAACAGTACTGCCATCTTCATTTCTATCTCGCTCTCGAGTTTGCTTGAATTTTCACCTGTGTTAGTCCACCTTTGTATCATTTGATTATTTATAATTCTTTCATATTTGTATCGCAATATCACCATTTATATTATTTATTTAAGAACTGCTTCGAAAACTAAAAAGAGACTTCCATTCTTACTTTTTTGGGAATTAGTCAATTTTGTAAAATAAATCTTCATTTATTTCAAGCACCGGATGCACTCAAGACCAGCAGGGAATTGACATCGACTTAACTGTGAATCTTCTGGTCCAAGTGTCACGCCACTAACACGAAAGGCTATTCCGACATGACATGACATTCTCCAATTCTCTACATTACTGGGTAGTCATATAGAAGTATGTTGATTACTCAATGATCGGGTTGGGTTATTCTTTTAAAGGATTTAAAAATACTGAACATGTTTAATCAGTGGGCTTATAAATAATGTTGAAGATGATTTGCGGTAGTTTAGACATTCCTTTTTAATAATAGTTTTGCTATTAGAGGAAAAATTCATAGACACCAATATTATAACTCAGTAATATTAACCTTTTTGTTGAAATGATGAAAGCAATTGACAACTAGACAAGCAATATATTTTTGAGGAATTTTCATACTTTAGGTACCGAGTAGAGAGATGAAAGCCTTGCTCCTTCGCTAAATTTCTCTCTCAATAGATCAGTAAAATACACTTCATAATAATTTTCCTCTAATATAAAAATATAATTCAACTACATGTTTTTATTCTAATGAGTTGATAATATAAGAACCAAATCATTCCCCTTTTACTATTATTATTTTAAAAGAAAAAATTAACCACTTTTTATTCTTAAAAACATTTGAATGTACATTCAATGGAACAAAATTTGTTTCATTATGGTTAATCATTTTAACCAATGAAACTAATTACTCAACCATGGCATACAATGGAAATTTTGTTTGAAAATATTTTTATACAATTTTGATATTATTCTAGAAGAAGTAGTTTTTCTTCGTTAAAATTTTATTCTAATTTTTCTTTCACCTTAATATTATTAATTAGTTTCTACAAAATTAAGTTTCCTTAATATATCTAATATTACCCCTTTAATATTGTGTATATATACTATATGTGCTGCTCTGCCAGCAATTGTGCCATCTAGTACTGTTGAAGTCGAGTTCTAGATCTAGACTTGTTGGATCCATGAAGACATGTAACTAACAATTAGATATTGTGTTGTGTTACTCATATGTGTCTCTATATAATTGTTTTATATGCAAATATTGTCATTGTGAAGTTCCATACTAATTTTAATAATGTTCTCCTTACTTTCTACACTACACCCACCTTACCTACCTGAGAGGATATGAATTGGATGAAGCAACATACAATTAAAATTGCTCCACCAAAAAATACTGTTCACCAAAAAGGTTGGGCAACTATAGCTGCATATAAACGATAGAAGCAAACTAAATTTCTAACCTACTTGCAATCCTTATTGCAAGTTTCCCAATTGATAAAGTCCTTATTAATTACAATCTATAAACATATGAAAAGTGCACAAATTTCTAACCAAACTTTCATTTCAATTATAGCAAGTGAAGAAATAATTAAGCTTTAATGTATTCTATAAAGAAAATTTCGAAAATTGTCGACACTAACTATGGCCTTGTGGAGTGTTCATGAGGGCTCAATAGCTCCATATGTGACAATACTCCTTAATTATATTAATTTATAGCCGCGAACTGTAAATTATCAACTTTAGGTACCGACATTAAAAACAATTAAACTATAATTATAATAAAAAATATTATTATATCTTAGATTTCTTGAATAAAAAAAAAAAAAACTTTTTGTAATACAGTGATAGAAAATTTGTCACTAATTTTTTTTATTTTATTTAGTGAAGACTCACAAGGTGGGAAAAAGATATTGGCGACATAGGGACATAAATATTTTAAAGATATAATAACAATAGATATCGTTATATCTTAAATATTATAGATTAAAAAATCTCGTACCATATTTTTTTTTTTTGTAAAGGCCCCACAAGGTGGGAACAAAACGTAGGCAAACATAGGGACATACCCCACGGGACAAGGAAGAGATAATACGAACAGGAGAGAACTACCTATAAGGCCCCTTGAAGAGTACAAAAGCCCAACCCAAATAGAGAATTAAGTCGACTAGAGCAGTGAATCAAATTCTGTAACCAGACTACGTCAAAATAAGACAACAAACCAAAAAAACCGATTCAAACTTCTCAGCAATATCCTATTGCACAACGTGGATGTGATTGCAACCACTGCTTCAATTTGTAACACTTTTATGGTTCGTATAATCTTAGTAAGTAACCTAATTAAATGGTCATGATTGAAAAAATAAAAATAATAAATGGTCATGTTTGAAAAAATAAACAATTAAATGGTCATGTTCGAAAAATTAAAAAATTAAATGGTCATGTTTAAGAAAAGAAAAAGTAAATGTCATATATGTTAGACGTACACGTAGACCCGTAAAAAAAATGTATAATACAATTTGACAAAGTTGTTGGGGTTAAGTAATCAAGATTTGCAATGTTAACGTGGCGTACAATCATTCCTCACAATGTAGATATATCCACCTAAAGAAAACATAGAAAGAGAAAGCGAAAGAGAGAGAGATATAATGCTATATAAATAAGCAACTTGCAATGAGGTAGTTGTAAGCTGATAAACTGCCTCATTCTTTCATTAGAGCACAGTCAATCCACCTTGACCTTACAAACCTTATATTCCTAATAACTCTTCTCATCCTTAATCAGGAACTCAAAATTTTCGTTCCCGACTTTCCCGAGAAAATTATAGAGAGAAAATAGAAAGAAAACCCTAGTGATGGAGTCCGTTGTTTCGGAGCTCGAAGGGACTATTCTCAAGGACTCGGACCCCTTCTCCTACTATATGCTAGTGGCATTTGAAGCATCGGGCCTAATTCGTTTCGCTCTTTTGCTATTATTATGGCCGGTGATTCGTTTGCTCGACGCATGTGGGATGGGGGACTACGGACTCAAGCTAAGCATCTTTGTGGCCATGGCGGGGCTGAGAGTGTCGGAGATTGAATCGGTGGCAAGAGCTGTTTTGCCAAAGTTTTACATGGATGATACGGATATGGAGGCTTGGAGGGTGTTTAGTTCATGTGACAAGAGGGTTGTGGTGACCAAGACACCTAGGGTTATGGTGGAGAGGTTCGTGAAGGAGCATTTGCGAGCCGATGAAGTCATTGGGAGTGAACTTGTGGTGAACAAATTCGGTTTCGCCACAGGTTTCATTAAGGGCGATATAGGTTCGATTCCGAATCGTGTTGCTGAGCTTTTTGAGGGTGAACAACCTAGCCTAGGGTTAGGCAGGCCTCAAACTGGTTCTTCTTTCTTATCCCTATGCAAGGTATAAACTACAAATTAAATTTGTTCTGAATAAAATCAATACACAATTCTATATGAAACGTTTTACATACCTAGAATAGCTAAATTTTACATGACATGTTTAACGTAATTAGAATAACTAACTTTGATTCGAACAACTCAGTCTTGTATGTGGATTGCATCACAAGTTTAGCCCTTTCTACCAATCTTTTAGTCCATAATTGAAGCATTAATTTCAGCTGCACAGTTTTTTTGTTTTTTAGTACATAATTGATGCAACCATATTTATTAAGTATTTCCTATGATTAAAAACATGACTTTTCATACAGGAACAATGTAACCCGCCCTTTATCAACAACCAAAAGCGTGACCACCAGCTCGTCCGCCCACTTCCCGTGATCTTCCACGACGGCCGCCTAGTGAAGCGTCCAACACCCTCCACAGCCATCTTAATACTCCTATGGATCCCATTTGGCGTCACACTCGCCATCATTCGCATTTCCATAGGTGTCATATTACCGATGTGGGCCGTCCCCAAAGTTTCCCGCCTATTTGGCGGCAAGGTCATCGTGAAAGGAAAGCCGCCTCAACCGCCCTTGGGCTCCAACTCCGGCGTCCTCTTCGTGTGCACCCACAGAACCCTAATGGACCCCGTGGTCCTCTCCGCCGTCCTCCAACGCAGAATCCCGGCGGTAACATACTCCATTTCCCGCGTATCCGAGATTTTGTCGCCCATCCCCACCGTCCGTTTAACGAGAATTCGACAGGTGGATGCTGAAAAAATTAAGAGGGAATTGGCACAAGGTGACCTAGTGGTTTGTCCAGAAGGAACAACATGCAGAGAACCATTTCTATTGAGGTTTAGCGCGCTTTTCGCAGAATTAACCGATAGGATCGTCCCGGTGGCAATGAACTATAGGGTAGGGTTTTTTCATGCAACCACAGCTAGGGGTTGGAAAGGTTTGGACCCTATTTTCTACTTCATGAACCCTAGACCGGTCTATGAGGTCACATTCTTGAACCAGTTGCCTCATGAAGCGACATGCTCGTCCGGGAAGAGCCCGCATGACGTGGCCAATTATGTTCAGAGGATCTTAGCTGCTACATTAGGGTTTGAGTGCACCAACTTCACCAGGAAGGACAAGTACAGAGTACTAGCCGGCAACGATGGAATCGTATCGTATACTTCGACTGCTGGTCAGATTAAGAAGCTAGTGACTGGTTTTAAGAAGGTGGTGAGTGCTTTCAAGCCCTTTCCCTAAAGCAGAATGAGATTATTGTTCTCTAAATTAAATCTTTGTTTAATTTCTTCATCTTGGTTTGTATATTTTTTTTCGATTGGGGGAGGTATGAAGCTTAATTTCTTGTTCTGTACAAATTAAGGTGGAGTGTATTATTTTTTTTTTTCTTTTTTGCTTTGTTCTCTTCTTTTAATTTTTTTTACAGGAAGTGTTGAATAATGTATTGTGAGGATGACTAATTATTTTATGAGTTATTACTGATAATATATTAATGTTAACTATCCCTTTGGATTGACCGATTAAATTGCTAATTTTATTTCATGGTATATCATGCAATATATTTCAAACTTCTGATGGATACATTTACCCAAAAAAAAAAAAACTTATGATGGATATATGGGTGTGTGGTGGAATGATAATTTTATTACTAAAGGGTTGAATATTATCAATCTCATCAATATGTGTGTGCGAGAATGATATATATGCTGTTATTCGAATTTAATTTTGGTTCCGATTGAATTCAAGACGGTTGTTGTACGAAAAAATTAATATTTTTTGTCGCATATCGTGTAGCTTATTTATTACTCTCTTATAATCCGGTATATAAGGATATTTAGAATGTAGGGTGAGACAAATGACACACTGAAAATTATGGTATCAGAGTAAAAATGAAAATTGTGATTTGAAGGTTAAACTCAATATTTCTTGCTAATTGTACAACAAAATTATTTTGTAGGTTCGTTTTCAATATATATCTAACAATTAAGGGTCCACAGTGTTTGTTTATGTAACAGCCTCCTTCCAATCCAAACACAATACTGTTTGCTTCTCTTGATACAGGGGGATCCGAGTCAGACGATGCCGAGCTGTCAGATTACTCATTGATGGCGCTGGATTACCTGGAGAGGGAGGATCAGCGCAAGGATGGCAAAAAATCGTGATTTAGCCTAATTTAGGGCAGTTTCCTTGCATGCGTCGGTTTTTTGGCCATAACTGGAGCTACGAGTGTCGGATTTGCGCCCGTGACCCCAATTCGGAAAGCTAATCTCGGCGCGGACGTCGTGGCCAGTTCAGCCACGCTCGGTGCATATCGTTTCGAGCCCCAAATCCGTTGTTTTCCTTTTTAAATCTTTAATTTTAGTTAATTTTTGCTATTTATGGTAATCTTTTATTTGTCAATTAGAAGGTGATTCTGAATCCGATTTGGGCCAGATTTTTGGCAATCTTTTTATTTTTTTCCGTATTTTGTTTTGGTAGGACTTTTAGGGTTTTGCTATTTTTGGCAAAAATCCCATTAGGGTTCGATTTTCAGCTATTTAAACCCGGCTTGTGGATTGTTTTTTATTCATTTTTGAATATAAACAATTATATAAAATTCCAGAGTGTTCTCTGAATTTTGGGTCGAAATTCTCCTGTTTTTCCCTTGCAAAGTACCTATTGCATTAGCCTACAGAATAATCTCTATTATGTCCGGCGTCATCTCTATTGGGTCAAAAAAGCCTAGTTTTACCGACAAAAAATGGGGTGTCGGAAACAAAAAGCTTCTAGGAGGCCCGACGTCCCCGTCGGCGCACTTCCAGCTAGGTCAGGCTCTGATACCATTTATAACAGCCCCCTCCCAATTCTGACACAATACTATCCATTTTCTGCTCACTCGTACCAGAGAATTCCCAGAGGGTCACCTATATATCCTGGGATTACTCCAGGTCAAACAAGTTTAACTGTGAAGTTCTGGTGGGTTCCCGGCCATCACAGTTTTAAAAACACATTATGTCATAGAAGGATATGAAACTCACATATAGCATGTAGCATTTCCTTACCCAGACGATGTGAGATTGTGCACCTATAACTCGCCCAGTGTGATAGTCTATCAATGCCACTTGAACCTGCCCACGACACACCCGCCAACATAAGTCGTGACAAAGCTTGTGACACTAATTTACAAGAATGACAAGTCCACTCTCAGTTACATGACGGCAGCTCCATAGCACAATAGACTGAAAAAATTAATCGTAAACACATTTGAAAAAATGAACAGTAGGCAAAGCGTTAACTAGGTTCAGTGGTTAAAATTGAAGTCTGCATGAATGAGGGTTTCTAATAAATACATCCTTAGAAGGCGACTGAAAAAATTAGTCGTAGACACATTTGTAAAAATGAAGAGCAGGCAAAGCGTCAACCTGGTTCAGTGGTTGAAATTGAAGTATGCATGAATGAGGGTTTTTAATAAATACATCCTTAGAAGGTGAAGCCATTTGAAGCATCAAATATGTAGAATCGCATAAAATTTTAGAGTAATGACCCAAATTCTGAAAGATCTACCTAATAGATTGTGGTAAGAGTGTTAATTAAATTAGATGTAAGAGATAATTTTACTAAGTTATAAAATAATTTAATGAAATACTGATATTTTTTTGCTAATTAAATTAGATGTAAGGGGTAGTTTTGTCCAGTTATAACATAATTTTATAAAAGGACATTTTGATAATCTTTCATTAAATGGTCTCTTAATAGCAATTATTATTTAATTTTGATCACTTATCATCTTTTCAAAAATTATGGTTCCTTTACATTAATTAAGTTTAGAATTGGTTCCTAATTTATAATTTTCCCTTATTTTATTTATTATTATGATTCAAATTGTATGTTGGTATGTCACGTGGTATAAGTACTTACAAGACAAGATGGGCCGCTAGCCAGAACCAGGCACATTAGCCCAAAATAAAAGCAGGCCCATATGGGATAAAGCTGAAGGTTTAAAAAAGCCCATTTGTTTTTTCGATATAAAAAAAAAGAAAGAGGGTCATTATGTGATGACTAGAATATAGATTATTATGGTCTACTTGATTTATATCCTTAAAATTATTCTTGAGAATTCTGAGAACATATAACACTTTTATGAGAATAATAAAAATGTGTTATCTGAAAACAATAATTTTTGTAACTGAATTTTCAAAAATATGTTTTCAGAAAACTGAACCACGAATATTTTTTTACAGTTTTTTATTATTCAGTTTTCATAAAACAGAAAACTGTTTTCAAAAAATACAAACCAAGCAGGCCCTAGCCTCACTAATTTGAAATCCAAGATGAGGCTAGTTAATATAGGTCCATTGTTAAGTAAAATTTAACCATTTAAGTCACATTTTCTTTAAATAAATATTCTTTTTATGCCTTGTATTGTCCTCTCCCATTAAATTTGAAGCAAAATTTTAATTATACAAGACACATATTCAAATTATAGTAGACCACATCAATGGAGGCTCCACAATAGGACCTAAGTATTATTTTTTTCATGTTATTATTTAATTTATGTAATTTAAATTGAAACTACAACTATATAAGTCGATACGCGTATGTATGAAATGCAATGCAAAAACGGTATCTGGTCAAAGGTATAAGGTGGTGTGCTAGAAAAATGTAGAAAGCTTTAAAAAGTTCAGAGAATAGCTAGCTTTTTCCACTCAAGATGACTTACAATTAAGAGAAAGGCTTGATATATAATTTGTTGTGGGCTTAAGGCGTGTATGTGAATGCTTCACGTGATGTCAATTCAACTTTAAAAATTGCATGAAATATCAAAAGCTACATAATTCAACTTTAAATGACCAATTGACCAACCGTATCGTGAAAGGAGTGGGGCTCAAATCTCTCTTTCTATATATATATATATATACATATATTCAATTAATTGCAAGGCTGTGGTCGAAAGCTACTGATTTTTTCCATGTTTGAATGCTTTTCAAGCTTCTATCATTAAAGCTAGATTCAACTTTCACTCCTTAATTAATATATATATACATAATTGTGTGGTTGATCACATACGCTTTGGGAGCCAATAATTGAATATAGAGATATGATTGGGGAGCTAATATATGAATACATGTTTTGGTGTATGGTTGATCACGTACGATCTGGGGAGCCAATGTTAAATATAAGTGAGTACAAGAAAAGGGAAAAAAAATTATTTGTCTTTGAGATTAAATTAAAAAATTACTCCATCTGTACCAAATTAATTATCCAAATATGATTTTTTAACATTTTTTTTGTTATTTTATGTTTTCAAATTTGCCTTTTGATAATATACTATATTTATAATTTTTAATATGACATATTATTTTTTGGAGTTAATGAAAAATAATAATTTAGGGAAGTATAAGATTATATTTATTATGATTGAAAACTGAACAACTAATTTGGGACAACTAAAAAAAAAAAAAAAAAAAAAACCAGGGATGGCCATTTTCTACATCAAGCCCACCATACAAAATCAGTACTGGATCAGCATACATTAATAAGCCTAAATAGAAAAATACCCAAAAATATAAAGCCCATTTCAGGATAAGATGACCGTTTCAAATATGCACAATCAAAATTGAAATAGGCTTTATTATGGCAGTTTTTACAAAACATTAAACTTGTATTTAATGTAAATATATTGTCTTTAGTATGTCTTAAAATCCATTCATGAGGGCAGGACTAAGTTCATGTATAAAAGAAGTGAAAAAGAAAATGAAAAGGATCCCAAAAATTCCTATCATTCTTACTGATTCTTGAAGTCTTCATTGTTATCTTGCCATTTATTTATTTCTTTGCTTCTGTTTAAATTTATAAAAGTCAAAATTCGTTCGGCAATTGCGAACGGGTTTACACTTTTTGGCGCCGTCTGTGGGAACTCGATTTCTAGTCAGAAGCTATTAGATAAATGGCGGGAGAAACTACCACACAGCTAGGGGATACAGCTGTTATCCTTCAACGTTTGGAGGCCCTTGAAAAAGAAAATCAAGAACTAAGGCAAAGGTTGGATCAGTCCGAACATCCAGAATTGTCTATAACAGGACGTCGTAACGGCCCCGGTGATGAAGAGGAGGACAATCATCATGAGGCAAGCTCAGCAGATTGTACAGTAGATCCTACTCGTACCCAGCCAATCGCAGATGAGGCGAATATCAATAATCGGGCAGTTCCGCTCGATATGGTGACCAGACTTCAGAAGATTGTAGATGAGCAAGTAAGATCTCATAACACAATCACCTGCTGATCTAGCCATAGAGATGACGGCAAAAATGATTAAGTCTCCGTTCAGCACTGAAATACAACAAGCAAGAAGTCCAGACAAGTTCAGAATGCCCAAGTTCATTATGTTTGATGGGACACAGGACCCAATTGAACATTTGTTTCACGTGGAACAGATGATGAATCTTGATATGGCTGATGATGCACTAATGTGCAAAGCTTTTTCTACGAGCTTAACGGGCCCAGCCCTGTTATGGTTTAGGCAGCTGCCCGGTGGTTCGATCGATTCTTTCCAAACTCTGATGGAAAAATTTCTAGCCCAATATTTTGGTAATCGGAAGCAGAAGAGGACCATTTCCAACCTGTTCAGGATGAGGCAAGCGAAAGGCGAAACATTGAAGAATTTCCTATCCAGATTCAATTTGGAAATGGGAATGATATCTAGTTGTGATCAACCAGCAGCAGTGGAAGCTTTCAAGGTGGCTATCGAACAAGGGACCAGCTTTCATAGATCCCTGGTGAAATCAACACCTCTCAACATGGGTCAGTTGAATTCACGGGCACAGGGATATCTGAGATTGGAAGAAGATGAACAGGAAAGAGGTCATCATTCGGCATTAGTCAGTGTGGAAAGAAAATCCAAGGAAAGAATAATCAAGAAGGCAGATAATACGAGCAGCCAACGATCTGCTCCATACAGGCAATAGGAGAGGATGCCAAGGTATGACATACCTGAGACTCCACTTCAAACAACCTTAGCAAAGTTGTACAACGAGAATAAGACAAAAGGTATGTTTCGCCCACCATTTCCGCTGAGAACGCCACCTGAACAGCAGGACCGTTCGAGGCACTGTGCGTTCCATAATGACTTTGGCCATTTAACCAATGAGTGCAGACAATTGAGGAGGCAGGTTGAGACCTTGATAGCCAAAGGAGATTTGAAGGAATTCGTGGACAATGGAGTCAAAAATTTTGATTGCCCGAAGCCCAATAAAATTGTGGGCGGACAGCCGGTCAAAATTATTGACACAATCCATGGGAAACCAAAAGAGGATGAGGAAAGCCATTCGGTTCAAAGTTCACGAATGTGCAATGCCAACAAGATCCGAAGGGTTGGGGAGGTGAATGTAATTCAGAACTACCCAATGCCTACAATATCATTTACCCAGGAGGACTTAAGACGTGTACAGCTACCACATGAAGATCCACTGGTAATTTCGATCATAGTTTTAAATTGTTTAGTTAAAAGGGTGTTAGTTGATCCAGGTAGCAGCACGAACATCTTGACCAAATCAGTTTTCGAGAAGATCAGCATCAGCACTTAGTTGATCAAACCAACTGCCAGTCCGCTAGTAGGTTTTGATGGAAAGAGGATTTGCCTGATCGGGATCCTGAATTTACCTGTGACAGCCGCAAAGCGAACCTTGACAGAAAATTTCATGCTAGTGGACGTACAACCTTCCTACAATCTGATCATGGGAAGAGGTTGGATTCACCGAATGGAATGAGTTCCTTCTACTCTGCATCAGGTGATGCGGTGTGTTGATCCTTCAGGGAAAGGATTTGTTGACAGTTAAGGAGATCAAGTGGTGGCGAAAGAGTGTTATGCCATTGTCACCAAAGGTTTAAAGGGCGAAAGTTCCGAACGGAATTTATAGCAATTACCGAGCCTCTGTGATCAGACTGACAATGGTGAGAATACCGAAGAAGACACCATCACAGTAGATCTGATCGTCGGGAGCAAGGGAAGAACCACCCGAATTGGAAGAGGACTGAATTCTGATGAAATGAGCAACTTAATTTCTATGCTGAGATTAAATATTGATGTTTTCGCTTGGGAGCACAGCGACATGCCCGGGGTTGATCCAGGAACCATGATGCATACTTTAAATGTTTACTCCGATGCTCAACCCGTACGACAACGACCCAGAAGGATTGGAACCGAACGAGGAAAGTTTGTAGCTGAAGAAGTTAGCCGACTGCTAGAAGCCGGTTTTATCAGAGAAGTTCATTATCCCGATTGGATGTCAAACGTTGTCGTCGTACAAAAGAAGAATGGGAAATTCCGAATGTGTGTGGATTTCACCAACCTAAATAAAGCTTGCCCGAAGGACAGTTTCCCTTTACCAAAGATTGATCGCATGATCGACGCAACTACCAGGTTCGAACGTCTCACATTCCTTGATGTTTATTCAGGGTACAATCGAATCCCAATGAACCCAAAAGATGAAGACAAAACGGCGTTCATCACCGAACGAGGTACATATTGTTACAAGGTCATGTCGTTCGGTCTAAAAAATACATGTGCAACTTACCAGCGACTGATCGACAAGATTTTTAAGACCCAGATTGGCGACACAGTGGAAGCTTACATTGATGACATGGTGGTTAAAAGCCAACGAAAAGATGATCACCTGAAGCATTTGGAGGATGTGTTCGTATCCCTGCGATCACATAAAATGAAGCTGAATCCGGAGAAATGCACTTTTGGCATGTCCTCTGGACAATTCTTGGGACACGTAGTTAACAAAGATGGAATCAAAGCAAGTCCCGCACAAGTTCAAGCATTGCTCGAGATGAAGCCACCTCAGTCTTCGAAAGAAATCCAGGTGCTTACAGGGAGATTTGCAGCTCTAAGCCGATTCATCTCCAAATTATCATATAGGTGCAAACCGTTCTTCGATGTGCTAAAGTCTAAAAAAATGATGGCTTGGGGAGAGAAACAACAAGAGGCGTTCGATCAATTGAAGCACTATATGGCGAAACCACCAATCCTGATGGCACCCAAAGATCATGAGACCTTATTTCTCTATCTAGCAGTTTCGCCGAACGCTGTTAGTTCAGCGTTAGTGCGAGATGATGGGAGCAAGCAGCACCCAATTTATTATGAAAGCAAAACATTTCTGATCCGAAAGCTAAGACATTATTTTGAATCCCATCCGATCAGAATTCCAACAACATTTTCGATCAAAACGATTTTATCCAAACCTGACTTTTCGGGGCGTACGATAAAGTGGTCAATAGAATTGAGCATGATCAACATTACCTATGAACCGCGAACATCCATAAAAGGTCAAGCGGTGGCAGATTTTCTCCTTGAATTTGAAGCAACCGAAGATGAGATCTACAGTGAAAACCCAAGATGGGATTTGTATGTGGAAGGATCAGTAAATAGCCTGGGGGCAGGTGTTGGGATCGAGTTACTATCCCCGGAAGGCACCAAGTTGCAGCAATCAATAAAATTATGTTTTGAAAATACAAATAATGAAGCCGAGTATGAAGCCGTTCTGGCAGGATTAAAGTTAGCAAAGGAGCTCCAGATCAAGGAATTGACCATGTTCAGCAACTCACAGTTAGTCGTAAATCAGATCGCTGGGAATTACAATGCAAATGAAGGAAGGATGATGGAGTATAAAAATGTCGTTCAAGAATAAACTCAAAACTTCCAGGTAATTGCTTTCAAACAAATTCCAAGGGCAAAAAATCATGTGGCTGATCATGTAGCAAATCAAGCGTCATCGGCTGGAGACGATATGATCAGAATAATTCCCATGGATGAATTACTTGTTCCATCGATCAGTAAAGTGAAGGAGGTTTATATAATTCCGTACGAGCCAAGTTGGATCGACCCAATCCTTCAATATTTAATGATCGGTGTTTTACCTGAGGATCGACGGGAAGCAATGAAAGTACGAGCAATTGCTAGCAAGTATTCAGTAATTGATGATTTTTTATATCGTCAATCAATGAGTGGGCCTTATCTACGCTGCTTGACCCCGTCTGAAGCACAAGAGGTACTCAAGCAGTTGCACGATGGAACATGTGGAGGCCATATTGGGGGCATATCGTTATCGCACAGAGCAGTAACCCAAGGCTATTTTTAGCCGTACATGATCCGAGATGCGGAAGAATACGCGAGAAGATGCGATAAATGTCAGAGGCATTCGCATATAATCCATCAGCCAGCAGAGCTACTCACGGCAATGGCTTCCCCTGTTCCATTCGCACGATGGGGAATGAATGTGGTCGGACCATTAACGAAGGCAACATCAAATCAAAAACATGTGTTTTTGGCTACGGATTACTTCACTAAATGGGTCAAGGCCAAAGCTTATGTAAAAATCACACACACTCAGGTAATTGATTTTATCTTGAATCATATAATATACAGGTTCGGAGTACCAAAGTACATAATGATGGACAACGGCAAAAATCTGGATAATCAGTACGTTCGGGCGTTACTGGAAAAATACGGCATCAATTAGAACTTGTCATCTGTCAGCTATCCGCAAGCAAATGGACAAGCTGAAATAACGAACAGAATGATTTTTGCCGACATAAAAAGAAAATTCAAGGGGGTCGAAGGAAAAGGACGATGGTTAGACGAATTGCCAAGGGTTCTCTGGAGTTACCAAACGACACCTCACAAGCCGACCGGACTGACTCCATTCGCTATGGCGTACGGAGTCGAGGCAGTAATCCCAATTGAATTGGAAGTCCCCACAACAAGAACTCATCTTTTCGATCCTGAACAGAACGAAGAAATTCTAAAAATAGAAGGAAATTTCATAGATGAAAAGAGGGAAATGACCTCAATAAGGTTGGCAGAGTATCAACAAAGGTTGATGAGGAGTTACAACAAAAAAGTGAAACCAGTATCATTTCAAGTGGGCGATCGAGTGCTAAGAGTATTGGCCAGCAGATCGAACAAGCTAGACCCTACATGGGATGGGCCGTACACAATTACAAATGTGATCGGCAAGGGAGCTTATAGATTAGCCGATAAAGATGGAAAACAGATTGAATGAGATTGGAATGCAATACACCTGAAAAGGTATTTTCAATAAAATTTTTGTTCTTCTTACATTGCGTTCAAAATTTGTATGACAAAATCCGTATGAAATCAATAAATATATTATTCATATCTTCCCATAATTTTGTTCAAACTATATAAAAAAAAAGTCACGTAAAAAGCCCAAGTAAAATAACTTGGCCAAGATATAAAAGACCATCAGAAAAGATGGCACCAAGTTCCTACTTTCACAAAGACTTATAAAGATGCGCATCAAAAGGGTTGTATTCAAAAGAACACAACATCCTGTTCAAAAAATATTATGCACCACAGTGCCATCCTGTTCAAAAAAAATATTAAGCACAACAGTGTTATCTGTTCGGAAAATACTTATGCACCTCAGTGCCATCTTGTTCAAAAATATTTGGCACATCAGTGCCATTTCAAAAAATGCTCATCATGAAAGCATCAAAAATAAATATTGTTTAAACGGACCATAAAATTGTTCAAAGTAAAAATCAAGAAGTTGGAGGTAAAACATCATCAGTAGTAGATTGTTGATTCTCTGAAGGAGGTATGGAAGGCCCAGCTGACACTTCATTGGCAGTAGAAGGGACTAGGGATGGCAATGGGGCGGGTCGGGGCGGGTATCACCCGCCCCGTACCCGTACCCGATTATTTTTCCCTGCCCCGTCCCCGTTTAATTTTTTATTTTTCCGATCCGACCTGACCCGCCCTGGTTAGCTCCCCGCCCCGCCCCGATTACGTATTATTTTTATTAAAAATATATTTTTAATAATAAAAAATAATATTACTTTATTTCTAATTAATATTATTATTCTAGAATTTTTTTCTAGAATAAATCTATATGAAATCAAAATCAAACAATAAATCTATAATTAAGGAGAATATTATATGTATATAAATTTATATATATATATATAAATTTATAATTAAGGATAATATATATATATATAAATTTATAATTAAGGATAATATATATATGTATAAATTTATATATATATATATATATATATATATATATATTTATAATTAAGGAGAATATATATATATGTATATAAATTTATATATATATATACCTAATCGGGGCGGGTTCGGGGCGGGGCGGGGACCCGCCCCGAACCGGCCCCGATTATAATCGGGGAATTGATACCCGCCCCATACCCGCCCTGATTAGCTAAATGGGGCGGGGCGGGGTGGATAAACAGGGCGGGTTCGGGGCGGGGCGGGTTTTTTTGCCATCCCTAGAAGGGACTGCAGAAATAGGCTCTGGTCGTTCGGCGGGTATGATCCCATGCAAAATAAATTGAGCAAAATCTTTTTCATCTTGGCAAGCCTCGGGCTCTTCATACGGGTGAACGACACCGCAAGCAACATTATGAGCGGTCGGATTATCATATGTACGAGCAGATGGGTCCAAATACATTTGATCGTGACAAAACCTGAACCCATCACATAATTTTATATCAAAGATGCTCACATATCTTCGGTGCATTTCCATACCTCCCTTTCGGCAAACTTCAAAACCGGATTTCAGAATAGCATTGGAAGTCTCAAGATTTTGGACATGCTTCTTCAGTTCAGCATTCCAATCAGATTCTTTCTGATGGAGTTTCTTTAAGCTTTCCACCTCAAGCTCCAAGACCTTCCTTTGTTTCTCAGCCAACGTGGCACATTTATCAGCTCGAAGGTATGCAGCATCTATGTTCTTTCTCTTATACTCTCCTATCTCAATAGCTTTACAGAGAGCTAAGACATTAAACACAGACTGAAAAGAGAAGAAACGTTAGTAAAAAAAAAAAAAAAAAACTTTGGTACCTCCAAAATATAAACAGGAGCCCTTGCCAGAAGCTCGTTTTGATCCACATGCTGCTGAAAGAGTTCGTCTTTAGGTGGCCACATTCCACGAGCAAGAGCCATCAAGGAATCAGGATCGGACATGGCCAGCGAACGGCGATTCAAAGTACTTCCATCACTTTTTTCGAACTTGGGGATCCAATCACCTTCAAGATCAAATGATGGAGGGAAACAACAATCTGGAATAGTGTAGCCGCTCACATATTTGGCCTTCTTGACCAGCTTCTCATGCTTCTCAGCATCATTTCTTTTTGCATGTTCTGAAGGGGGGGCAGCTGCAATTTTTTTTGAATGTTACCGCCATCATCGGTGTTCGTCCTCTTCAGAAGCCCCTTCATCTTCTTCGGATCTTCGGTCAGATCAATCATTTTATTATTTCCTTTATCAGAAGACGAGCTAACAGGGAGAGTAGATTTTTGTGTTGCAGCACGCTTGGAGGCTGTTACCGGAATCTCCATTATAGTAGCTTCTGGAGCACTGACAGCAATCAACTTCAAATTCTGAGAAGTCAAAAGTGATTTGTTGGACGGAAGAGTTGCAAAGACTTTCTCGTTCAGGTATTCAAGACGTTCAACTGTATACAAAAACACAGGCATACGATCAAAAAATAAACAAATACTCAATTCAAACAAAATAGGCAAAATTTGTAAAGTATAAAAAGTACACTTGCCAAGATTTTTGAATCCACACTTCAATTTCTTACGAATACCGAAGGTCCTTGGCAGAGGATATGGGCCGGACGCATCAACCCTCCAATTTCTCCCAATTTTCACCATCTTATCTTTCCATTCCTTCTCAGAAGAAGGATTCCCATCACAAAGTTTCAAGGTTGAATGGGGGTGCAGATGGTACCGACCAGGGTTTTTTCTGATCTGATCGACCTTGTAACAGAGCAGAAAATCACCTAAACCTAAATTCAAACCTCGTTCGTGATTCAGAACGAGCATTACAGACAAAACCCTAAAGAAATTAGGGTTCACTTGCAAAGGAGTAAGCCCTAAGGAAAAAAGAATGTAGTGATAGAAGGGATGTAAGGGAAATCTAAGTACAACCAAGTGGTGCGCAGAGAACAGGGCTTCACCCAGTTCAACTTCTTCATACGATTTGAAGTCTAAATCAGAAGAATACTCAGAAATCGAAACATCTTTGGGAATATCAAACTCTATTCGACATCTATCAGCTAATGACAATTTACGTAATTGTTTTCGGGAAAGCTTTTGGGGTTTCGATTCAATCAAATTGGTGGCAACCACAGAAGAAGAAACAACAAGGTTGTCATCAGCAACCACCTCCAGAGAAAGGGTTCGGCTACTGTCACTACTCATGATATTATGATTTAAGAAATAAAGATGAAGGATGAAAAAGAATAGTAAGACTAACCTCAAGAATTTATTGTTGGAAATCGCCTTCAAAGAGTAAGAATCAGCTTTTGTAAATGGAGAATAAGAATTGAAGAAGTCGAATAAAGTAAGGAAACAGACGGTTAAACATGGCTCTTCGAATTCCCACCCTATTTCAAAAATGTGAAATAGGTTTGGGAATTGGGGGCAAAGTGTAGGCCTATTTTCTACATCAGGCCCACCATACAAATTAGTACTGGATCAACATACATTAATAAGCCTAAATAGAAAAATGCCCAAAAATATAAAGCCCATTTCAGGATAAGATGACCGTTTCAAATATGCACAATCAAAACTGAAATAGGCTTTATTATGGCAGTTTTTACAAAACATTAAACTTGTATTTAATGTAAATATATTGTCTTTAGTATATCTTAAAACCCATTCATGAGGGTAGGACTAAGTTCATGTATAAAAGAAGTGAAAAAGAAAATGAAAAGGATCCCAAAAATTCCTCTCATTCTTAATGATTCTTGAAGTCTTCATTGTTATCTTGTCATTTATTTATTTCTTTGCTTCTGTTTAAATTTATAAAAGTCAAAATTCATTCGGCAATTGCGAACGGGTTTACCGAGAGAGTAACTTATTTTATATATCTGAACAATTATTTTAATAATAAAAACTTGATTTGAATTGGAGACAAAAAGTTTAAACTCAAATCCAATCATGATTAGGTTTAGTATCAATAGCATTAATCATTAACCTAACTTATTGTAAGAACCAAAATTTCAAGCCCACTTTCAATAATGGTCAATAAATAAATGTAGGCTCATTTTAGAAAAGTGGATGGCCCATCTACTAATGTCCCAAGCCAAGCCAAGTTTGGGTCCAATATAAAAAATTCATAGATCATTCTAGAAGAACTTGAGGCTCAAGCTAAAAGTCTGACCAAATAAGAAAAATTGAGATTGAATCATTGAATTGTAAAGGAAATCGAATTCCTATAATAAATGAATTTGATCCTAATCATAAGAGCCTCAATAAAAACATTTGGTAGTAGAGCAAAAAAAACTGCATTTACACTTATATTTGTTTGTCTTTATTTAATTTTTTGCAATGATTTTCTAAAATTTTCTCAACTTCACCTTTACCAACAAATTTTTTTAAAAAAAATGTATATAAAAAGTAGTTCATTTCAAGTATATTAAAAATTTAACATAAGTAGAATTATTTGAAGTTTGAACGTATAGATTAGGTTTCTAATCTATTTGGATTCTATTGAGTTATAAACCATCAACCATGCAATCAAACAAAAGAAATTCGTAAATCCTAATTATTGAACTTAGCACGTATGATTAACGGACGTTATATAGTTCCATATAATTTGCCACAAATTAAGGTAGCATTTAAATTTTTCTGGCGAAACACATCCTTGTGCCATACAATGATTGACTGGACGGTACACTAGACAAACCATCCCACTCAGCAGCAATGACTCGTTGACAGCAAAATGGCTCCACCCTATATCAAATCACAAGCCTAATTTCTAATATGTCCACGTGTTGTCGATCAATTCGACATTAATGTTCTAGATGTACAAGTAGGATATTAATTTTCTAAGAGGGACAATATGTTAATTGCAGAATCAATTTGCCAAATAATTACTTTCAGCTTTGTTAACACAAGACTATTCAAATAAAATGTCAAAAGAAAAGACAATAATAAGGATCGTCCTCTCGCCCTTATTTGAGTGAACTAAGTATTTCACTTTAAAAATTCAATTTATTTTATACAACTTTATCAATTTAATATTTATGCTATGAACTTAGAAAAATAACTATATCGTAAACGATTGCATAACCATAGATCCACTATGAATAATATAATTTATTCACTACTTATATAATATAAAATATTAAAAATCATCATTTTAAATAGGGTTAATATCAGTAAACCCCATGTGGTTTCAAAAAAGATCATTTTGTCCACCTTCTATACAGAAAACCCTCATACATTTATCAAATTGTATTAGTTTGCCCCTTCCCTATAATTTAGACCAAAATATCTCTGAGATTTAATGAAAAATAATTTAAAATTCAAAAAAACATATAAAATTTGAAAAAATATATAAAATTTGAAAAAAATATACTCCCCCTGTCCCATTTTATATGTCCATATTTGGGAAATGAACTTTTTAAAGGAGTTGATTTTATGTTATTTTATATAAACTTTGTCCTTGTTGATGTGTAAGAGTATATTGTAGGCCCACATGTTTTGAAAAATATAAGAAGAGTAATATGAGAATGTTGGAAGAAATCTTGTATTGGGATTCTAACTTGGACTTTTATTTTGGGACAACTAAAAAGAGCAAAGTGGACCTATAATTTGAGACGAAGAGAGTATAAAATTAAAAAAAAAACATAAAATTCGAAAAAAAACATGTAAAATTCATAAAAATATATAAAATTCATAAAACAATATATAAAATTTGAAAAGACATATAAAATTTGAAAAAATAGGTAAGAAGAGGTAAAAGCAAGAGAATATATTAAGGTTACAAGATAATACAAGTAAGAATATATAAATTTTGAATTTTATATATTTTTTACGAATTTTATATATATTTTTATGAATGTTATATATATATTTATAATTATATATATATTTTTTGAATTTTATATGTTTTTTTGGAATTTTATATATTTTTTCGAATTATATATATATTTTTTGAATTTTATATATTTTTTACAAATTTTATATTTTTTCGAATTTTATATGTTTTTTTTAATTTTAAATCATTTTTCATTAAATCCCAGGAGTATTTTAAATCATTAAATCATTTTTCGAATTTTAAATCTTTTTTACAAGTTTTATATATATTGTTTTACGAATTATATATATCTTTTTACGAATTTTATATATTGTTTTCTAATTTTATATGTTTTTTTTTAATTTATATGTTTTTTTTTTCAAATTTTATATATTGTTACAAATTTTATATTTTTTTCGAATTTTATATATATTTTTTAATTTTAAATCATTTTCATTAAATCTCAAAGATATTTTGGTTCAAAATTATAGGGAAGGGGTAAACTAATACTATTTGATAAGTGCAAGGAGTTTTCTGTATAGGAGGGAGGCAAAGTGATTTTTTTAAAAATTACAGGAAATTTACTGAAATTAACCCTTTTAAATATTAAAATTCTCAAAAATAATGTATAAATTGTGACGGAAGGTATAATGTATACCATACCATATGCACCAATAACGACTAATTGTTAAGAGAGTGAAAATTTACTACAAATCATCTCATTATAGGTAATACAAATTGAAGTATCTCACTAAAAATTGAAGTATCTCACTAGAATTAGTCTAATAATTTCATATTTATATGATTAAGTGACCACACAGGCCACCCTACCACTCATAAACAAACATCATTACATATCACATAAACATATTAATATGGACTATTGAGATGCCAAACAGAGAGAATTTCTTTTGTAAAAATCATCGGGAAAATTATAGAAAGCGGATCATTCGTAAACTTATTTGGTGGATAGGGATCAAATTTTTTTCAAAATGTGAGAAGGGATCAAAATCAAAACTTAATTGCTTGGAATGGACCATTTTATTATAATGATCAAAAAACCCATATCAAAGTGTAATATTTTATTGTGAAGCTTTATATTAGTTTATTATATATTAATTCCAAAAATATTCAAAATAAAATATGAAAATATTAATTATAAATTATTAATTATTAATTAAATATTTTTCATCTTCTCTCTTATGTGCATCAAAAGTTAATAAAAAATTACCATTTTTTTTTGCTCCAAAATAACCATACTTCAATTGATTTTTTTTATTTAAATAAAATATGAAAAAAATTGGTCTGAAATATTAAATAATAAACTAATATAAAGTTCACAACAACAAAAAATCAGAATTAATATTTTTTGAATTAATTTTGAATATTTTCGGAATTATAATATTTTCAAATTTTTTAATACTATCTATCAATAAAGTAAAGTTTCACATATATATATATATATTTGTATATAAGTGATATATAATATTATTGAAGTATAATTTGGCAAAAAAATAAAATTTCGAAATTAATATTTTCGATATTTAATTATTATTTTCGGAATTGTTTTTTAATATTTTCTATATATATATATATTTGTATATATGTGATACTCCTTCCGTCCCAAAATAAGTGTTCACTTTTACTCTTTTCTTCGTCTCAAAGTAAGTGTCTCATTTGAAAAGTCAAAGCACTTTATCATACCACTTTATTAATTTACCCTTCATGCATTAAAATTATAAATCATCTACACAATAAACCATCACATCAATATGATGGGACCAAGGATAAATTTGGTATTTCATTCATTACAAATACAACATCTTAAAAAATTGGATTCCCCAAAAGGGACTTATAAATTGGGACATAGGGAGTATATAATATTATTGAAGTTGTATTCGGCAAAAAAATAATATTTCGGGATCAATATTTAATTAATATTTAAATAATATTTTCAGATTTAATATTTTTGGAATTAATATAAAATAAATTAATAAAAAGCTTCACAACAAAATATTACACTTTGATATGGATTTTTTGGTCATTTCAATAAAATGGTCCCTTTCAAGCAATTAAGTTTTGATTTTGGTCCATTTTCACCTTTTAAAAAAAGTTTGGTCCACATTCACCAAATAAGTTTAGGTATGATCTCCTTTCTATATTTTTTCCAAAATTATAGGGTTTGAAAAAGGTAAAAAAAAAAGGGTTAACTTCATTTACACCCCTCAGGTTTGCTTTTACTTCAATCACACCGCCCCAGATTTCAGAATCTTTATCTACACCCCTCATGGTATGAAATATCTAAAATACCCTTAAATCAATATAATCCTTAAATTAATTTAATTCCAGAATAAGTAAACTCATATCCAAACAACTTCATCTTCAACCACATTCTCAATCCTAATCACAACCCTCACCCCGCGCATCACCGGCTACCACCCCACATGTCACACCCCTAATTTCCTAGGACTCCAAAACCCGAGCCTAAGAGCTAAGGGAGTGAATGCGGAAAAATGGAAATGAAATAAAATCCTTTTCAAGTCGTTAAATACCCATAAACGGTAAAATAGACTTACAACATCTCAAATATGCCAAAAAGATCACACGAGATCGAAAGAGAGGTAAACCGAAACACTCGGTACCTTGAACGAAACATTTCAACCCACCATGTTTACCCAAGGGTAAAATGGTCAAATCCGGGGTAAAAAGGAAATTTCCAACTACAACTACAAACTTTGGACCTAGCGCAAGCCATACAAAAAATGGAACCTAATTTGAAGCCACGAGGAAGGAGATATGAATTTTCAAAAATGGTGTCAGACAACACCGACCCAAAAATTAAAGTTGAAGTACCCCTCTTTCACCAAGGGTAAAACAATCATTTCAGGGTTAAACTGGTCATTTCAAATTTCATCCCGATAATTTGGACGTAGGACAACCCATAGAAACAAATGAGGGTCCATTCCGACGTGCGAGGAGGAAAATACGGATTTTCGAACATCGGACATCGTATGCCGCTGCAGCAGGCCTGCACTTCAAATTTTGAAAATGCTGAAATTTTTTCTTAGTATGGGAAAGCTTAGCCACTGCCCAATTCAGTATTTGCTTTAAAGTTTCAATATGCAAAAACGCGAGATTTTGCGATATGACTTTGTTTTTCACGTCGTCGGTCCCAAAAAATCATAAATATTGGAAAAGTGAGTTTTTTCTTGGCGAAACCCAAAAATAGTCGCCGAGACCTCGGGTTTTTCCCAAAAATCGTAAAATGTAAACTTAGCAAAAAATGATTTTTTGGTAAGTTTTCATAAAATCTTCCGTCTTGCCCCCGGTATCCGTTTTAACTACCGCCAATTTCTAAAGTTTGAAATCTCTAAGATAACGAATTTAATTAAATCCATTTCTAAAAGAAGGAAATTTACCGGGGTTACGGGGTAGGCGAAACGGGTTTTTCCGTTCAAAACGAGAGGGTTTGTTTGAAAGCCTAGAAAAACGCCGTTTTCGGCCAAATTCCTAATAATCACATTTCATGACAAATAATCTATTTTACATCCACAACTCCATATAAAATGATTTGATATTGTCATTTAAGGTGTTCTAAGGCGAAACATGTTATAGTGTTCAAAATATACGTTTGCACAACCCGGCACTGAAGTGTACCAAAAGAACATAATCCCCGCGCATAGCGCTCCAAGGGATATACATAGACAATAACACCTCGACTAACATGCTAGTCGGATAAAAACAAAGTAGTTTTACAAGTTTGATTGACATGGAAAAAAAAAGAACATATTGTTACATGTTTATCAACCTCGTGCCCAACAAAATATAAGTATGGTCCGCCTCCCATGCATAAAAAGGCGGACATAATGCCACATGTCCACGGAGAGACTACGGAACTCTCCCAACGGGATCATCACCTGAAAAATATATAAGGCGTGAGGTGAGCTCACTAGCCCAGTAGAGGAAGCGTCATTGCCTCCATCTCGGTAGTCCGAGTGGTTCGACCCAACCAAGGTTCATGCCATTAACCCTAGGTCGGTCTCTTGTTTCACATGGCTCTCACGCCAATCCGGAACCCCATAGAACCCAACAAATAGGTTTCCCCAACATGCTCACAACATAATTTACCACAATTATAGCATGCTTCAACATCAATAACATAATCATACATATAGGATAATTCAAATGCAATATGACTCAACACACCCCATAATATGCGCTTGCCCCAATTCGGGGTTAACGAATACACACCCTACTCATTTATAACGAGAAAGAGTACCGCACCGATTCTTCCCAAGTGATTTTGAAACTTCTCATTCCAACAAGGAAAGCGGTCGCACGAGAGCCCCACTGGCAACTCCCATGCTACGAAGATCCGAGAGTGGCGCATACCACCACGATGGGGCAACAACCAACCCTATATCCCCATTTCCCGGCTTATTAGTCCGGAGGTGGGAGACACATTTTTCTGGCCAGTTGTTGCGACGATTCGACACAAGACTACGTACATAGGTTTACACATCTCATATAACCTAACACCCACGTTTTGACACTAAATAGTATAACCAAAATGCATAAAGGTTTTTTATCTCAACCCTATGCCATCACAATACATGCTTGCAATTCACATCTATAAGCCATAAAACACAACATGCATATATATCACAATATCATGTTCTCAAAGGCCTAAATCATAGGCTAAGCTATCAAGACCAACTCGCATATATATATATATATATATATATATATATATATATATATATATATATATATATATATACGGCATATATACACATAGACGCACACATCCTCTTACAAAAACAAAGATAAATTGTTTTTCCCCTACCTCAATTCCAAGCAAGAGCACCAAGAACAAACAAAGTCTTCAAGAGTGATTCGAATCAACCCAACCTCCTCCAAAGCCAACAATAGGTTTTATTCAACCGATAGCTAAGCTTCAATGGAGTTTTAAGCAAGAGCTATAAACAAGACAACCCTCTAATCAAAAATTGAAGACAAGAACTCAAGAAGAGAAGTTAGGATTTGAAATTAGAACTTCCAAAGGAGGAAGAATCACTTACCAAGCTTTGGCTCAAAAGGAAGCTTGGAGCACCAACATCAACTTTCATGCACAAACCTTCTTCAAATTCTCATCATAAGGAAGAGAGAATTTGACAACTTGAAGAAGAAGGAGTGAAGTGAGGGAGAGCTTAGCAAGAACCGTATGAGAGAAGATAAAGAGTTTCTTGGTGAGTGAGGGAATTGTCTTGCAAATGAGAGAAATACACAAGTGTAGAGATTTCCCACTCACCCTTCTCACCATCCAAGGGTCCAAAATAAAGATGGGGAAAAAGGAAATGAATCCAAGGGCTAGGAATAAGTCTTGCCAAGTGGAAGACTTATTACACAAATCGCAAAACTCATTATTTTTGCCAAACAAGGCCTTATCATCCAAGGGCATAGAAAAAAGATGGAAATCAATAAACCATCCAATGGTTGAGAAAAAGTCTTGCCAAGTGGAAGACCAACAATAATGGATTATTCCATTTAAGTGCCAACCAAACAAGGCCTTATTATCCAAGGGTCTAAAACAAAAATGGGAGAAGAAGATCAAAGGCTAGGAATGCAACAACACATGAAAAGTGGAAATGACCAAATTCTTCCAAAGTTGGGGGTAATTACAATAGTGCCATGAAGACTCTTTATTACCCTTTTACCCCTTGTCATCCTTCCTAATTACCGAAACGCCACTCATGCCCTAATTCTTACCCAAAATCTCTAGGGCCCGTTTGGGAACTTGGTTTTGGTCTTGGTCTTGTGATTTTGATTTTGGTGGTCTTGGGTGGTTTTAGGTAAATCTAAAACCTATATATAATGTCTGGTAAGGAGTTGGTCTTGGTCTTGGTCTTGGTATAATTATATATATACTAAGATGTATTAGAAATATATAAATATGAAAAATATATATATAAAATTGAAAAAAAATATTAAAATGAAAATATATATATAATTAAAAAATATTTAAAATTCCCGAAAACATTTATCATTTTTATTTTTTTTATTCCAAAAAATATATATATAATCGAAAAAATATTTTAAAATGTGAAAATTATATATAAAATTCAAATAATATATCTTAAATTCGAAAATATATATATAATTCAAAAAAAATATAAAATTCTGAATAATTTTATTATATACTGAAATTTTTTAAAAATTTAGAAAAAAAAGGATATAAAATGGGGAAAAATAATTTATTTTCCGAAAAAATAATTTTTTTCCGAAAAATAATTTTTTTCTAAAAAAATAATTTTTTCCCGAAAAATAATTTTTTTCCAAATATTATATATTATATTTTTCAAAATAATTCATATTTTCGGCCATATATATATATATATAGAGAGAGAGAGAGAAAAGTCAAAATTGGTAGGCCAAAACCATGGTTTTAGTGGTTGGTTTTAAAAAGCCCAAAACCAAGTCCAAAACCCACAAACCAAACATGGTTTGGTCTTGAAATCAAAGACCAAAACCAAAACCAGGCCCAAAACCACCTATCCAAACAGGCCCCTACACTTTCCACTAAGTGCTCAAAATGTGAAATTACTCATTTACCCCTCGGTCATTTCTTTCCCGAAATCGTTTTCAATAATTTTCATTAATTTCAAAAATGAAAATACAACATGTTACGTACAATTTTTATAACACGTACAACATGTAAGACATGCTAAAACAAATAAACACATTAAACACATAATCACATAAGCACTTAATTGTTTAAATAAAAATTTGAAATTAACACGTAAAAATACCGGACATTACACCACACCCTCAACCGCCACCACTCCATTTTTTCCATCCCAAACCCTCAAAATTGCAAACCCTCTACACTCACAGTAAACCTCATATTCTTCTACCTCATCTCCGACTAAGATTCACCATGACTCCGTCGATCGATCGATAACCATCACCTCCAACCAATCCCAACCACCTCCCCTCCACCATCTCAACTGAACACATAATCACAACACCGGGGTATTTGTCGCCATTCCTCTACTCCAAAATCTTCAATTTCAACCAATACCCATTTGAATTCAATCAAATTTAGAAAATCCGATTCGGGGTTTCAATCAAATGGAAGAATTATATTCGTAATTTTTTTATATATGTGTATATATATATATATATATATATATTATATATATATGAAATATCATTGTTATAACTGCAGTAGCTATGGAGATCTCATTATGGTTTATTAGGTGGGGGACCATGAATAGTATTTTATTTTTCAGATTTTGTTTTATATATATATTTTTTTGATATGCTAAGCAATCTAAACTAAATATGATTTTAGCAATCATATTCTGGAATAATAATCTATTGAATTTCAAAGTGATAGGGGATGATGTGGCTGTGACGAGGAACCAAACTCAATCTATGATTATTCATTGAGGGTACATATTAATTTTTTAATATTAATATAGTTTTCAAAAAAACTATATGAGATTGGGGGTCTTGTGATTTAATTTTAATTCACAAATTCAAAAAATTAGTTTTCAAAAAAATTAAATGTGTTTGTAAAAATTAAGAGAATAAACCAATTTCCAAACACATATTAATATTTTTATATGAGATTCAAACTTTTCAAATATATATATATGAGATTAAATTATTTTTTATTATGGATATGTAAAAATTGAATATGTTAGTTCTAATTTATTAATAAATTGAATATGTGAAATAATTAAATAATTTATGCATATAATAAATTTAATTGATTTAAACTTTTCAAAAAGAGGAATAATTTTTTCATAAATTTATGTTAAATTAAATTATAGAATTATGTTTAATATCTTTTTTTTTTCATTTTGTATTTTTAGAAATGGAGGGGTCAAATTGGTAAAAGTCATATCCTTGTTTCTAAACACACATAGTTGACACATTGAGGGCAGTTTAGGTATTAAAAAAAAAAAGGATGATGTCATGCCTGAGGGGGTGTAAATGATGTGAATTTGAAAAAATAAAGGGTATAAATAAAAATTCTCAAACCTGAGAGAATGTGATTGAAATAAAAATAAACCTAAGAGGATGTAAATGAAATTAATATTGATGTGATAGGGGAGAAACATAAATCAAAGGATTCTCCCTCGTGTCCCTCATGAGTCATTACCTCACGCGCACCACTACAAATTACACATCACCAACTTTTAACTCGTTAAACTCACTGAGCCAACAACTCGGTTTCTCTAACGTTACACTAGACTCCCGTTCAAATTATACACGACACGTGTCAAGCGTCGATAACACGCTAACTCCGTCGACGCGGTTTCGCCGTTATCACTTTCTTCACATGATATCACACCTTATTATATTCCCCTCATCGCATCTCTCTATCTACACTTCCTCTCTCTAAAATTTTCTCTCTCTACACGCCGGAATATTCTTTCTTCCGGCCACTTGGGGTTTAATTAGGACATTTCAAAAGTACACGCACTCACTGTGTGTGTATATATATATAGACCCGAATTGGAGATTTAAAATTCAATTTCTAAGGTTTATTATATTGCAATTATTACATCTGTTAGTGGTAGGTGTTGATTTGGGGCTACCAAACTTCATTATTTTGGGGGAAATTGTGATTTTATCTTCGATTCGAGACTTCTGATTTTAGGGTTTGTACTTGAATCGCGTGGAGGATGTCTTCGGCTGGGTCGTCGTCGTCGTACTGGTGTTACCGATGCAGCCGATTCGTTAGGGTTTTGAACCAGGACTCGGTGATGTGTCCCGATTGCAACGGAGGGTTCGTTGAGGAGATCGAGAGTCAGACGCGATCTGGGCTGGTGGCGGAGTCACGGCGGCGGAGGTTTCCCGCGGCGGCGTTTATGGTGGCGAATGGGAGAAATTCGGATCAGAATGTGAGTCCGGCGATCCGCCGCGGCCGAAGGAACGGTGGGGATCGATCGCCTTTTAATCCGGTCATCGTGCTCCGTGGACCGACTGATGACGGCGGCGGCGGCGGCGGCGGCGGCGGCGGCGGCGGCGGCGGCGGTGCGTTTGAGTTGTATTATGATGATGGTGCAGGTTCCGGATTGAGGCCGTTGCCGGCGAGCGTGTCGGAGTTTTTGCTTGGGTCAGGGTTCGACCGGCTATTGGATCAATTGGCCCAAATTGAAGTCAATGGGATTGGGCGAATCGATCACCCTCCGGCGTCGAAGGCTGCAATTGAGTCGATGCCCACTATTGTGATTGGTGAGAAGCATATAGCAACTGAATCACACTGTGCTGTGTGCAAAGAGGCTTTTGAATTAGCCAATGAAGCTCGAGAAATGCCCTGTAAACATATATACCATTCGGATTGTATACTTCCATGGCTTTCCCTTCGCAATTCCTGCCCGGTTTGCCGCCACGAATTGCCCGCCGATGGCCAGAGCGAAGTGGAGTCGAATAGGGGCGAGGTTGAGCAGACTCCTCCGGTGGCAAGCGAAGAAGAAACTGTTGGGTTGACGATATGGCGGTTGCCCGGTGGTGGGTTTGCTGTTGGGAGGTTCTCAGGGGGAAGAAGAGGCGCCGAGCGTGAGCTTCCTGTTGTTTATACTGAGATGGATGGTGGGTTTAACAACAATGGTGCTCCAAGGAGGATTTCGTGGGCATCGAGAGGGAGTGTTTCGAGAGAGAGTGGTGGATTGAGGAGGGTTTTCCAAAATTTGTTTGCTTGCTTCAGGGGACATGGTGGTTCTGCTTCTAGTTCTACTTTGGATTCTGAGGCAACTAGTAGAAATAGTCCTGTGTCATCTGTAAGGAGGCGCAGAGTATTTCATGTAAACAATGGAACCCTCAGATGATGATTATTTTCCGAGGAATTCGAATTGCGAAAGTGTTATGGCTTTCATATTTCAAGTAAACAATGGAACCCTCAGATGATGATTATTTTTCGAGGAATTCGAATTGCGAAAGTGTTATGGCTTTCATTTCGAGTGTAGTGTCTAATCCTCCGAATTTCGCAAACCCGACTTTGTGGTGGGGGAAATGTCTGTGGAAATCATGGTTGTTAGTGGCTGTAAATAGCAAGAAGTGGGAAAGAGATGGTATGCAGGTTGTGCCCCTGTTGGCATTTTGTTTAGGATAATTGCAAGTGGTACACAAAAGAATTGAGCAAATTGTTTCAGCCATAGAAGAAGAAGAAGAAGATTAAGCTTAGAGATGACTTCAAAGGAACAAGCTTTAAAGTTAGAGCTGGCTTCTAAGGAGTGAGAAGGTACACGGCCTCATGTACCGCAGTGCCTTTGAACTTGATAGTGTCTGCAGCTCTCTTTTTTGTTTTTCCCATTTTATATATTTTTCCCAATTTGTACTTGGCTTAATTTCATGTCTTTATATCTTGTTATTTATTAGTTTTCAGAAATATATTAGTTCTTTTCAAGGAATGAAACTTGTTTCATAGTTCCCTTTGTCTCTTCATTGGTTTTTATTCTTTTTGTTGACATATCTTGGATTTCCAAGCTAACAATGTATATATATATATATAAGAAGGAACTATTACAAATAGACGAGAGCAGATGGTGATATGAAAGTTGACAACAGCTTGTAATGATGGATCTGCAGAATTGAGGTCTCGAGTATGTTGTTCCATTGTGTTAAACAGAGGAATTAAAGACGGTATTAGGTCTTGGCAGGGAACAAGGAACCATATAAAAGAGAAATTGAAGTAAAAACAAAAATGGTATTTAACATTATATAGCTCATTTTAAGGTGCAGGCGTCTAATTAATTGAAGGACTCTAAAATTCCTGAGATTGTTTCTTCGTTATCTGAATTCCTCAATGTGTCTGGTCCTTCGATTGAGATACATTCGTCCTTTATGGTTCTGCTTATGAAGCAACTTGGAGAAAGATGACATTTTGAGATTGTATCTGGGGTTGAGTAGATTTTTTTACAGCAAGGAGTGAGGGACTTGGTCTGCACTTTTCTTCCTTTATGCTATCAACCACATCTCAACTGTTTCATGAGATCTTAACTAGCAATCTTCAGTGAAGCATACTTGCTTGGACACCCGACAGCCCCACTCTCACCTCCCCCCTTCTGAGAAGCATTTCAATGGAGGACGTTTGTTGGTGACATGAAGAACAGAGAAAGGTGGAGAGAATCTTGGTTCTTGGACATGGAATCTACGAGTTGAAAAAATGTGAATGTGTAAGTTCTGATATTACTGAAAGTACTAAGCAAGTGTTACTCCCTCTATCAATCTTAAACAGAAGATTCTTCAACTTTGAGGCATATGATTATGGGCGAAGATAATCCAAGTGGTGACCCTTGTTAGTGGTGGTAAGTGATAGGATTACGTTGTTTTAGGGATCTGTCTTTGGCCACCTCATGGTGCTCCCCGAAATATTGAGATTTGCCTCATATTACGAAGAGTGAAAATCAATTAGGACTCTCCTATATTTACTTTTAAACCTTCGTTTGGGTTTATTTTCAGAGAATCTATTATGTTTAACCTTTAACTGTCACTTTTGCTTTTACAGGGTACACTAGTAAGGTTCACTTTTGACCTGCCTTGAATTCGAATGAGAGCAGAATTTGATCCCCCGCCTTGAATGGATGCAGAAGTTGATCCTCGGTCTTTGGTACAAGTCCAAATACTTTTCTTTTACATTCCTGCAATTGTAGTCTTTTACAGTAAAATTAGTTTCTTCTTCAAGGTTAGGTTCTGGAAGAAGTGGAGGCACCGAATTTGTAGGCATGAGCATTTTTTAATTTGGATGAAGTTTTGAGTTTGTGTCATGTTTGTGTGGTAAGAAAAATGTGTTTTTATTACCATCAGTTGCAAATCACTTTAATTGACTTAATGGGTGATCTTAGCTTTGGGATGCTAAAGATTTTTAGTATTATCCTGCAGAAAGTGAGCTTCATATATTCGAGCTCCCAGCCCTATACTGGTGCATATGAATTTACATTCTTCTAACTTGTTGGTCCAAACTTTTACTTCTTGCTTTAGCGAACCTTATTGAAATATTCATAATCGTGCTAAAAAGTTTGTGCCCTCCCGGTGACTCTCCTGGGTTGTTGGGGTCTATTTTCAGGTTATCCTAACAGAAAATTTTGAAAATTCATTGGGAGAGGAATGCAGCAGCTCATGAGCTTTTGCCCAGGTGACTTTCTACTAATCTGGTTCCCTAAATCTACATTATACATAATTTCTGACCTCTAGCAAACAAACCACAAACTAGGCTGATACTTTTCTTGTTATGTGTGTATGTTATGCTGCTCTTACTCCAAAATGGGAGGTCAAGGAGCCTTAGTGGAGACAGTTTATGTGAGTTTCTTATCTTTCAAGAAAATAACATGAAAGAAAGGGAGTTTAATTGGTGAAATATAATTAATAAAAACTACAGAAAAACTTTATTCCGGCTGTTTTTACCTCTTCCTATGACAATGTGAGTACTTTGAGCCATGAAGGTCATTCTTTATGATTTTCATGAATGATTATTATTATTATTATTATTGATAACCGTCATGTCCTGGTCAGCTTACGCGCACCTCAATTAATTCACGGGACTCGTGTAAGACGACCCCCACACAAATTATTTGCATCTAGTAGGAAAAGAACATGAGATCTCATTCTCCTTGAAGCATCAAGTCCCAAGTCTTTTCCAATTAGGTCAAACCGCTCGAGTTTTATTTTTTATTATTGACAATTCACTTTGCGCTACACGCATTTAGAGGAGTCTCTCTAACAATTAACGAACGTGATAAACTTCTTCATTTTATATATTTTTTTATACATTTCTTCTTTGGGTAAGGCAATTCTTTCATTCCCTTATATTGAAAAAAAAGTAAAATTGCATCTTCTCTCTCTCTTGTGGGTGGGTGTTGAATGTAGGAATACTGAAAACAGTAAGGGTGCGTTTGGAAACTAGTGTTTTTGTTTTCGATTTTTATCTCTTGAGAACAAAAAAATTTCTTGTTCTTGTCCTAAGGGTAATCCGGAAACAAAAACACGTTTGGTTGGAAATTTTGTCTAAAAAATTTTTGGGAACAAAAAAAAAAAAAAAATTTGGAGGTTAGGGTTTGGAGGTTGAAGATGGAAGTTAGGGAATCTGCAACAATTATTTATTTTTTTTGCTGAGAACAAACAGTGCCGAAAATAAAAAAAACACCATTTTGATGTTCTCAAATTTTGAACTAAGGGTGAGAAAACGCTTTTTTTACTGTTCACGAAAACAAAAACCATCAAAGGCTCCCAAACACGTTTTTGTTTCCGTGAACAATGGAAAAAACAAGAACAAAAACGGAAACATTCCTATCCAAACGCACCCTAACAGTCTGGGATGGTAAGGAACATGCCTTTGAAATGGACTTTGGGCTCAGATGGGGCTTGTTTATTTTTGGTTGGTCCATGAGCTTGCTAATGCTGTTATAAGGTGATTATTGTTTGTATTATAGGAACAATTTAAATGCGCGTTTATAGAGGACTTTGAATAGTTGCCACAAGCTTCCTAAACAACAGGCCTAATTGAAAATTTGAAAAAGGAAAGAAAGAAAATGACAAAAAAAGCCTCTATAAGTTCAATTCAATTTTGATCAAGTTGACGTGACCGTTTCTGGTGGGCTTGATTTTAAACCGATTAGAGCAATCATAGAGTTTCCCACCAGAAATTAGACACATGCTACCTCCATATTAAAACAAAGGGTGGCAGATTGACTTTATGGACCCCACAGCTCGAATCAATTTAACACCACGCCTTGCATGCATCTTATCATATCCGGTCCAGTTCTAAACAGGGGTTTGTCTTGTTTGGTTTTATTTTGTCTTGAATCTAAAATTCTGTTTGGTAAGCGATATGGTCTTTCTGGTCTGGTTTGAGAAAACAAAAATTTTATATATATATATTATTTTATGTATATAACTTTATATATATTTAATAATATTATTTTATATATATTATTATAAAATAAAAAATATATATTATTCTATATATATTAATATATATTATTTTTTAATTTTAGTACATGAATTATATATATATATATATATATATATATAGGAGAGAGAAAAAAAAAATCAAAAATTATGGCTAAGACCAAGAAAGACCAAATTTTTTTTATCTTGGTTTTATTTTATTTTGAACCAAATTCAAGACCAAAGTTTTAAGTGATTTTAATTTTAAATTTAAAAACAAAACCCACCAAACAAGTTTGGTCTTTAAAAACAAAAATAAATCAAAACAAAACCAACAAAAACTGGTTACCAAACAGGTTGACGTTTGATGGTGAGTTCACAACCAATCCTCTGTTTTCTTATGTTCGACTCTCTCTCTAGAATCAATCAACCCATCTATTTGTAGCAGGTTGGCTTTGCTTTTTTTCTTTTTCTTTTCTTTTTTAGGGGTGTTTTCGCTTTTGTGCTATGAAATTTATAAAATAGAAATACATATTTTTATTATGGAATGTTGTGAGTTAAAATTGAAAATATGTTTGAAACTGATTTTTTTTTGTCTCTTATTTCCTCCGCTACGTTGACATTTTTTTGAACACTACCAAAAACTCAAAAAACTCCATCATTTTGGTACTTACTAAAAATAACACCATTTATTTTATGATTTTTTATTGTGGAAAAAAAAATTGGTGTCAAACATGTTTTTGTTGTGAAAAAAAAAACACACAAAACAAAAAATTAAAACACAAACCAAACATACCCTTAGTTTTATTTATTTGTTAGGAGGAAGAAAATAAAGGTTTTATTGAAGAGGAATCAGATGACAATTTTAGAAGAATAAGTTATATATAAAATGTAACAAAGGAAAGAATCAAAAGCAAACTTGGATGGCTTTTAAATTTATGAGGACCTAAAATAATTTATATTTTATTTTTCGAATGTCATTTAAAATTCACCTATCCGGATTCTGGGAAAGCAACAATTTTTTTTTTAATTTATTTATTCCTTGGCTCTTCTTTAAAATGTTAGTAAACCTAACCATGCCTTTTTTTTCCGGTTTATTTAGAAAATAGATTTAGGGTTTACTACATCTGTCCCATATTAGTTGTCCACTATTGCAACTTTATTTTTTCCAACATACTTGTCTAATTCAAATTTTAATGTAATTTAACATTCCATTTTTCTCAAATACCCTTCTTTCACTAATTTTAAACAAATACCGGATTCCAACCATAATATTATATCATTAAGGGCAAAATTGAAAATTGTACACTAGTCAATCCAAATCAATAAAATATTAAAAAATTCAAATTGGACAATTATTGTGGGACGAATGGAGTATATGTTTTGCCTATTCGTGCACCTAAATATAAGTATATCATGGTTCGCGGTTGTGTTATTAATCAAGATTGTGATGACGGTATAATGATGTCGATCTTAAAAATGAGTATTGAACTAATAATATAGATAAATTAAAAAATTATTATTAATTATATAAATCGATGACACGACGAAGCATACTATATATAAAAAAATGAAGAATTTTTATGGATTGTAACAAGACATTTGGTTGGACCACAATCTTAAGTATAGGAACAACCCTCCAAGGAAATGTCAACGCCAATTATTGTAGATTGAAACTCGCTAAAGCTAACTCTATCAAAGTTCAATTCACGAGTCTAGAAAACGTGTTTGGATTGTGGAAAAGCTTGAAATCTGACAAACATTGATGTAAAAATACATAACGAAAGGTTGCATTGAGTTGGCAAAATAATAATATGCATGTATGGTTGATAGTATTTTTTTTGTTATGGCATGGAAAGGTTAAAGTCGAGTCCTATTAAGTTACAAAAACGAAACGAAATTTTGTGCATAATTTAATCATATTTTCTACATAATTTTTGCGTGTATAAAAGTGTGAAATAGCAGAATTATTCAAATGAGGCATGTCGCTTTTTGTAGACCTTGATAGATATTTAATTCTTGATTAATGTTCTTCACCTAGCATTAAGAAATTGACATTAATTATTCATTACCTTTATTTGGCTTAGTGTGATAAAGTAGCTGTTTTGGTCATCAAAGATATTGTAGAGTTTTTTTTTTTTTTGATAATAAGATATTGTAGAGTTGGTAAACAAAATCCTAGACTGGGACCAAGAACCAAAAAAATGGTGCATATTTTAATCACAATTTTGTACAACAATAAATATATATATATATATATATATATATATATATATATATATTCAATTTTCTTCCCCTAAGAAAATAAATAAATTAGTGAAGAGTGAATTCTTTGAGTGTGACAAGTTAATAAATGAAAAACTCCGTTTTCTTCTCCCATGTAAAGAAAACCAAACTTAAACATTGATGAGCTTTATTTTATTAGCATGACAAACTAACATTAAATCTCCATGACCTGTGTTTTATTAATTTGACAAACTAGCATTAGATATTCATGACCTTTATTTTATTACTTTGACAAATTAGCTTTTTAGGTCATCAAACTTCTAAGAAAGGTAAGACTTTTTCTTACCCTTAAAGTGTCTCTATTTAAGTAGGATCACTTTCAAGGCGTCAATATATACATACATATATATATATATATATATAATTTGAATTGGACTAAATATGATCTGTCAAGTAATTTTCACCCATAAAGAAAGTTTTGAACACAGAATACCCCTAGATTGATACCTCTATTTAATATGTTCACACAGTTTTATCAGATCGAGACTTAACAACGCTTTATTAATATCAACTTGCCAACTTGATGTTATGGCTAAGAATAGGAATCTACAGGGTGACAGAGAATTTGATATTTGAGTGTTACATGCCCACTCATGTTTAACTCACATTGACAAATATATATATATATATATATAATACTATAGAATAGACTTGTTGCTAATTGCTACCTACCGTAAAAATAATGTGATTATTTTACATTGAGCCAGAATGATGCTGTCTGATGAGATGAAGGCCGTTTGGAATTATTATTTTTGTTTTTGTTTTGAGAATTAAAAAATAAAAATATTTTTTTATTTTTGTTCTTATTTTCTTATCCAAAAGAATAAAAACAAAAAATATGTTTGAAGCAAAAAAACACACATATTCTTACATAAATTTTCCTCTTTACCACAAATTTTTTTTTTTGAAAAATCTCAGAAAGAACAAAAAAAACAAGTTTTTGTTATTCCTTTTTTTTTTTACTATTCATGAAAACAATGTCCAAATTGATAACAGAATAAATAGTAAAGAGGGTTGTCAAACATGTTA
The DNA here is from genome assembly GCA_963922005.1 of Cornus suecica. Lineage (NCBI taxonomy): Eukaryota > Viridiplantae > Streptophyta > Magnoliopsida > Cornales > Cornaceae > Cornus > Cornus suecica. The sequence goes on from OY998244.1 coordinate 1,388,280, forward strand.
TGTTCTCCTGAACAGTGCCAAAAAACAAAAAACATAACAAAAACAGAGTATCCAAACGCACCCCAAGTGTCAATGTATGAATTTCAGTCACAGTCGCATAATAATGATGTAACAAATTCGGTAATATCGATTTTAAAAATATATATTAGATGAGTATTCGTGTTGCAAAACGATATAAGCATTTTTAAAAATATTAAGAATTAATTAAATGAAACTTATTAAACGGTACAACGAACCATGACAAAAAATGCGAGATTGGAAATGATAGAAAGTTACTCGAATTCGTTTTTTATGTGCTCTTAGACTACATAATTTCTTTCTTACTCGGATAACATGGAATTGACTGATTTATTTTTAGTACAATTGACAATGTTTTTCAAAGTTTAAACCAGACGAAAGGTTATTATGCTTGTGTCATTGAATTATGAGTTGTGACAAGGCCTCAAAAAAAAATATTCCAATAATGCTTAAAATTGAATTATTAAACTAGAATTAAATTTCCTATACGGTCTATTTTGATTGAATTATGAGTTGGCTGCTTATTGACAAGAGTCTCCCTTTGCCGTCACTGCCGAAATTTGAAAAAGGTTTATTTAAACTCGTGTCTCTCTCGACCATATAATAGCATAATCGATTCAAATTATTGACTAGTTTATTCTTGTTACAATTTAAAATACAGTTTAATCGAGATTTCAAATCTCAATATTTTCTTTTTTGATTAATTAATCATTCCCTATTTTCCTAGAACTTTCCACTTTTTGAGTCCCCAGTTGTACCTTCTATACACCACTTGGTTCAGCTTACTAATTTGGTTGAACATGGTGTTCTTGATTGGCTTTGATTCCAATGGAGGAAACATTGACCTTGGGCACTAAACCCTTTGTTTTCATGATTTAGTGAGAAATTTTACATTTGATTTATTGTAATTTTTGTTTAACATTTCCAATGGCAAAAGAATGAAAATTTCTAATTGAAATTTTCATCAGTACAATCAAATGAAAAATAAAAATATGAAAAATAAATTAGGCGGACGGAAAAAAGTGAAGTTATTGATATTTTAATTGAAGTATATCAACTCCTTTTGTCACGAAAGATACTACAATCATTCGGGTTCGCGCACGACCCATACTTATCACTTGAACTTCTGACTTATTTCTCATATATATGTATATATACATATGTACACTTTATATTTATCTATTTTTAAAAGCAAGTTTGGCGGAGACAGAAGTAGAAAAACATCTTTTCATCCCAAATGAAAAGAAAGAAAGATCACCTAGTATATATGAAATTTGAAAAAAATTGCAATCAAATTACAAACACTTGATTCACTCTAACGAGTCAAACCTGTGGTATGCCATTTGAGGAGACCACACAAATTTTAAAACAACTCACGTACTCTCCTTTGCCATATACAATATACATATATATATACATAAACATATATATTTTCGGTGGGATCATTTAGACTTCCAAAAAAGACATTACACGTAGTCTCTATATATAAGTCATCATATGCCCATTGAGCCACCATGTCTTTACCAAACACACCCACACGGCCACACACACTAGTTGATATTTCACTCTCCAAAACCCAAAAACCCCATTCAAAAACCCAAAACAAAAACACACACAAACACACACTATGGCCTCTAAACACAATAATCTTCATCTTCAACTTATAATTCTGTGTATATTGATTAAATCAATTCTTTCTCTTCCCACCGAACAAACAGTGATATTAGCTCTCAAAACTCAGCAAATCTCAACTGGGTCACTCCCAAAAGCACCAAACAAGCTCTCATTCCACCACAACGTGTCTCTCACCGTCTCGCTCTCAGTCGGGTCGCCCCCACAGGCCGTTACCATGGTCCTCGACACAGGCAGCGAACTCTCCTGGCTCAACTGTAAAAAGGCGCCAAACACGCCCTCCACATTCGACCCGATTCACTCCACTTCCTATGCTCCAATTCCATGTTCTTCACCAACGTGCAGGACCCGAACCCGAGACTTCACCATACCCGTTTCCTGCGACCCCAAAAAGCTCTGCCACACCATTCTCTCCTACGCTGACGCCTCCTCCGCCGAAGGCAACCTCGCCTCGGACATGTTTCGGATCGGGAATTCAGGTCTACCCGGTACGGTGTTCGGTTGCATGGACACGACTTCCAGCTCCAACCCGGAAGAAGACTCGAAGACAACCGGGTTGATTGGCATGAACCGGGGCTCCTTATCGTTTGTGACCCAAATGGGTTTTCCGAAATTTGCATACTGCATATCGGGTCGTGACTCATCGGGTGTGTTGCTATTCGGTGAAGCGAGTTTGCCTTGGCTCCGACCCTTGAATTACACTCCAATGATCCAAATCTCGACCCCTTTACCCTATTTCGACCGGGTCGCTTACACGGTTCAGCTCGAAGCAATTAAAGTTTCGGGTAAAGTGTTAGCTTTACCCAAATCAGTATTTGTACCCGATCACACCGGAGCGGGTCAAACCATGGTGGACTCGGGCACCCAGTTCACTTTCTTACTCGGGCCGGTTTACACCGCTTTGAAGAACGAATTCATGAGACAGACACAAGGGGTGCTGAGACTTTTGGGTGACCCGGACTTTGTTTTTCAAGGGGCAATGGATTTGTGCTACCGGGTTGAATTAACCCGAACGAGTCTGCCTCCGTTACCAACTGTGAGTCTAATGTTTCAGGGGGCCGAAATGGGCGTATCGGCGGAGCGGTTAATGTATCGGGTACCGGGTATGGTTCGGGGCAGTGACGCGGTCTATTGTTTCACATTTGGGAATTCGGACCTTTTGGGCATAGAGGCTTATGTGATTGGTCATCATCATCAGCAAAACGTGTGGATGGAATTTGATCTGGCGAAATCAAGGGTGGGATTGGCTGAGGTCAGGTGTGATCTAGCAAGTCAACGATTGGGTGTGGGCCAATAAAGGTTTAATTGAAGGGTTACATATGTTCGTGTGTAGTTAGGATCATGAAATTATACTGTGTTGGGTCAAGGGTGGTTTGATCATGGGCCCACTTTGTCCAATCAATGGCTTACCTCTTTGGATGGAGATGGAGGAGAGAGGTGGACCATTGATCGGATTTGATGACAAGGGAAAGAGACTATAGAAAGAGATGATTGAAATCTTGTATCAAATCAAATTGTACTACTCCCTCTCTCTCTCTCTCCCAAATTAAAAATCTGATTTTAAAGATAATAATTTTTATTATAATATTAGTGAATATATTATTAATTTTATTCAGGATTGTGATAATTTATAATATATATTTTATAACTTTAATATTTAAAAATTAAATTAATCAAATAAAATATTTTAGACATTTATTTGAAACAACGGAAGAAAGAAAAGTGACCCTCATTTTGGACGTGAGGAGTATGTTTTTTTCACTTTTTGTAGGAAATTAAGGGTAAATAGCTTAAACCCCCCCTCAATTATACTCTCTTTCCTTACTATACCCCCTCAACTATGAAATGAGCTTAGAACCCCCTAAAGTTTCATAAAATGTTGCATCATGGGCTTGCCTTCAATTGTTTTTACCCTTTTACACTCCAAACTTTTTGTATTTCCACCTTACCTTTAATTCTATCCTTACTATTATATTTCTTAATTATTTATATTACAAAAATATTATTTCTTTAAGTTATAATATTAATTATGCCATTTACCTTTAATGTATTAGACTAAATATACTCTCAAATGTTAATTTTTTTTTTGTAAGTTTTAATTATTTTATTTGTAAATCAATTAACTTGTTATTAAAATTTAGTCTGATTTAAATCATAAAACTCAATCCTAATTAATATATTCATAAATAAATAACAATTTATGAATATATTTTTATGAAAAGAAAGTTTCATTTGGGCAAAAAAAATTTTTAATTAGGATAATGAGTTTTATGATTTAAATGAAATTAAGTTTTATTGGAAAATGATATATATTTTGAAATATATATATATAATTCGTCAAAAATATATATTTTTCGAATTGTTTTAAAAAATTATGATTTTTTTCCAAAAAATTCATAATTTTTGGGAAAAATATATATTATGTTCCAAAATATGATTTTTTCCGAAAAATAATTTTTTTTGAGAAAAATATATATTATTTTCCAAAATATGATTTTTTTTTCCGAAATATATATTTTTTATATTTTAGAAAATAATGTATATTTTTCATAAAAAATTCATATTTTTTAAAACAATTCGAAAAATATATACTTTTGACGAATCATATATATATATATATATTCCAAAATATACATATTTTTTCAAAAAATAATTTTTTCAAAAAAATTATACTATTGATGGTAGTTTAGTTATTATGACTCAAAATCATATTTTGGAACATAATATATATTTTTCTAAAAAAAATTATTTTTCGGAAAAAATTCATATTTTTGAAAATAATATATATTTTTCTCAATAAAAATTATTTTTCAGAAAAAATCATATTTTGGAACATAATATATATTTGTCCCAAAAAAATTATTTTTCGGAAAAAATTCATATTTTTTAAAAGAATTCGGAAAAGATATATTTTTAACGAATTATATATATATTCCGAAATATATATCATTTTCCAATATATATATATATATATATATATATATATATATATTCCGAAATATATATATTTTGTTCAAAATATATATATTGTTTTCATAAATTGGATTTATTTATGAATATATTAATTAGGATTGAGTTTTATGATTTAAATCAAACTAAAATTTAATACCAAGTTAATTGATTTACAAATAAAATAATTAGAACTTATTAAAAGAAAAATTTACATTTGAGAGTATATTTAGTCTAATACATTAAAGGTAAATGACATAATTAATATTGTAACTAAAAGAAATAATATTTTTGTAATTTAAAGAATTAAGAAATATAATAGTAAGGATAGGATTAAAGGTAAGGTGGAAATACAAAAAATTTGGAGGGTAAAAAGGTAAAAAAAATTGAGGGCAAACCCATGGTGCAAGAAAATGAAAGTTGAGGGGGGTATAATTAATTAAGGGGGTATAGTAGAGAAAGAGAAGAAAGTTGAGGGGTATTTTTAGCTATTTACCCGGAAATTAATTTCCCTTTTTGTATTTATCTTTACTTTTGAGCAAACTGATTAGTAATACGATGGGAGTTGTTAGGTGTTTGATTTTCTTCAATTTGTGGTTTGTGATACCAATCATACAATAACGATAATACATATCTATATATATATATATGGGTAAAGTGCACAAAATCCCCCTAAACTATTGCACTTTTACAACTACCCCCTAAACATAAACAAACTCCCCTCAATTATCAATTTATTGCAATTTGCCCCAATTCTATTACAAATGACTATTCTACCCTTAATATTATATTTGTTAATTGTTTAAATTATATTAATATTATCTCTCTTACTTAGAATATTAATTTTATTATTTACCTTAAGTGTATTAAAGTAAATATATTTTCAAATGGTAAAAAAAAAAAGAAGTTATAAGTTGTAATTATTTTGTTTTTAAATTAATTAATTTGACATTAAAATTAAATTAAATTGAAATAATAAAAAGCATTATCCTAGTTAAAATTTTTTATGTCAAATGAAAACTTCTTTCATAGAAATATATTCATAAATAAATCACAAATTAATTATATAATAAACTCCTTTTGATTTTCACATGTTATATATATAAATAGTTTTAGTTAATTAACTAATCATTTTAAAATTTTATATAATTCTTAAACAACCTAACCTAAGAAGTATTTAAAAAATAAAATTTTATCAATTGTGTGTAATTTTATGCAACTTTGAATGGAGAATATTTTATCACACTTGTAAATGCCTAAAAGTGCACAACACAATAATCCCTTTATTCAATCTTGGTTTTTTCTTTATATACATTTTTTTATGGGCTTTCAGCTCATTAGGGCAACATAACTTTGCTTACATCATCATTATCCATGTTTTAAAGAAATACTAGTTGTAATGGGCCTTGACTTCGGGCTTTGAATAGCCATGTTGGGCCATCAGCCTAATGGCCTTACTGCTTGATGGGTCTGATGCTTGATGGGCCTCACTGGATCAGGAGATTTCCACACTTACACAGGCCCCATTCTTGATTATGGGCTTTCGGGTGCTCGGGCCCATTAGCAAGAAGGTAGTGTGGAAGGCCAGATACATTGCCCCTCTCGGGATGACGTGGCATACTATTTAATGCGAAGGCTGTATCATTATTTGATTGTTTGAAAATCATGGTTCGGGTGGCCTCGGTTGGCGTGACGAGGGCTGAGGAGGCGCACGTGAAACGGCATAACACTTCGCTTTCCGTGCGCACGGCCTTTCAAGCACTTCGGTGACCTCTATAAATACTCAATTGCATTTGCTGGATACTCATTTCATTTTAAAGCCAATAGCTCTCAGAAAACTCTCTGTAACTTGAGTTCTTCGCTTATCATTGCCAGAGTACGTTCATTCTTCCAAGAAAATCACGAACTCTCATCGGGATTCATCTTAGAGTAAGTTATCTTCCTTCAGTTATTCTACCTTTCTGTCGGTATGTCTGATAGTGATGACACCCGGTCGGGTAGCGACCGTTTCCCCTCTTCTGTGGACCCAGATGTTTCTCTTAGCCCCCCATCGGTAGAGGTGGTTAAGATGGTTGAATTGAATCCTCCTAAGGTTAACATAAATGTTGCAGCAGGTGGGGATACGGCTGTAGGGAGACCGGGAGATCAATTTTACGATGATCCCCTCCCTCCTGCACATAGGGTAGAAATGGTACTGAAAATGCTTAAGGTCAAGTGTGGGATACCTGATGGGTTAATTATTAACAATTATCCCAAAAAATATGATTTTAGGAAAGGTGAGGGGGTTATGGATCATCAGATTCTACTGTCAGCGTTCCACCTTCAGGTTCTTAGATTCCCGATCCACCATTTCTTCCTTTATACCTTAGCTACCTTGGCTCTGGCTCCGCTCCAAGTGGGGCTGAACTTCTTCAGGATCGTGGCTATGCTCCTGCTAATTAATTGGGAGCTAGGTCTTGATCTTGGTCTTGTAGAGCTTTTGTTCAGCTATAAGATACAAGACTAGAAGGATTGTAAGGGTCAGTACAATCTTTTTTCTTTGAGTGGGAGAAAGATTTGTGATGGCACTGAGAAGTCCAACAAAGGGTGGAAAGAAATAATGATCCTCGTAAGCGAGAATTGGAGGCTTTTTGGCTCATCGGGATTCAAAGCCCCAAGTGAATTTGACAAACCCTTACTCCCTTCCTTCAAACCATTTCATAAGGGGTCATGCTACTGCGAGCAGTACAATGATAAGTTGGGCCTTCATGTGCTTGAGTTTCTGGGAGCACCCGACAATTTTAAAACTCCAACTTATATCAGATCCCGGTTTAACCTCTTTAAATCCAAAATTTAGGGACAACCCCTGACGATGTGTAGTAATTATCTGACGAGTTCTAATTTGCAGGCCTTATCAACAGAAGAAAATAGTATCATGCTGAGGATCCCGACGCCCGTCCTTAAGAGGAAAGCCGAACGAGCAATGAGCCCTCAAACGAACCCTCAGACACCGGAAAGGGTCCAAGACGATCAACAGCCTCAGAGTACTTTGATTTCTTCCTCTAGCGTAGTCGCTCCGACACTGATGGGAAACGTTCAAGTTGCTTCACATCCACCTTCGGGAATAAATATTGCTGGATCACCCATCGTCCTTTTTTCGGGAGAAATAACCGTTCCCAGATCAAGACAACTCGACGGGGGGACTCAAATCTGACAGAAATGCCTCATCCTCGATCTGAGGACCCGGCCACTATTCCTGATCGATCAGTTAGGCCCCGCCTGACTACAACGTCTTCACCGAGCATAGTGGCGGAGACTGAGGCTACAACTAGTGAGGAGCGACCAGTCCCATGGGCACCGAAGATAATACTTCCTGGTGGTGAATTCCTGGTCAGGGGATCCGAAACCATCGACAATGATGCTGCCCTTCGGGCAATGGGCTTTCATATATGGACCCCTGCAGACCGAAAAAAGCTAAAGCAGGTCGATCGGATAGATTTGGCTATGGCTGGTCCGGAGATTGCAATGAAGGTACATTTTTGGACACTATGTTCCTTCGGTCATCTTTTGTAATTCTTCACATTATTTATTGATTTGTCTAACACTTGCATTTTTGGCAGATGCTCTACTTGACCCAAGCCTACAACGCCAAGATGGAAAATGACGGAAGGTTGTTCAACAAATCTAATGAGCTCCTGAAGGCGAAGGAAGATGCCAGGCAAAAGGCTGCCTCCTTGTTGTTAATATCTAATGAAAAATTAGAGGCCCAGACAATGAGGGAAATCACTGTAGAGCAACAGCTTCGGTCTGCCCGTGATCATATTCAAGAGATGGAGGCGGTACGACGGGCCCTTTTCGCTGAAACGGAGGCTCTGAAGACTGAGAACGAGGGCCTGAAGGTTGATAATGAGGGCTTGAGGACCTCCAAAGCAAAACTTCTGGAGGAAAAAGTGGAAACCGAGCATCTTCTGGCAGTAGAGAGGTCAACGATGGAGATGTGCCATCAGGGTGGCAATCAGATGTACAAGTGCCTTTGCGAAACTGCCTAGCATAAGATCGGGTACGGAATGAGGACATGCTTCAAGGACATTCAGAAACCTGTTGAGGAGAGGGAATTCGCCTCAGTGGAGGAACTGGATGAATCTCTGGGCAATGCTCCGCCGTATGATGAACTGGTTGGAGGTCCTGATGACATTCGCTTTTGTGAATTCCTCACCAAGCCTTTTCCGGGGTCCACGTCCGAATCTGATCTTCCTGTCCCCGTTGGGGCCATTGTTTATGCCGGCTCAGATGTAGGGGGCACCGATGCTGGTACTTAGGATAGTATTCCTCATCTTGTAACACATATTTTGTATGCCTTGTCCATTGGGGCCCATTTTTAAATGAAAGATCATTTCAGATTATTTTGCCTTTGTCCGATTTACCTTTTCAATATTTAGATTATTTCATCCTAAATAGTATTATCTTTCGGGCATTTCAAGCCATGCGGTGGGGAAGACAATACTTTATTCTGTTTTGCAATTTGCGACCTCTTCAGGATTACCTTATTCTATTTTGGGCGCTTCAGACCAAGCAACAGACAATGCAACACTTGGTTTATTTTGCAAATTTGTTCTCTTCAGGATCTGTGTTGTGTCTTTTGGGCACTTCAGGCCATGCGATAGACAATGCAACACTTTGTTTATTTTTTACAAATTTTGATCTCTCCAGGATCAATGTAAATTTGATCTCTTCAGGATTTGTGTTGTGTCTTTCGGGCACTTCAGGTCATGCGATAGACAATGAACACTTGGTTTATTTTTTGCAAACTCTGATCTCTTCAGGATCAATGTAAATTTGATTTCTTCAGGATATGTGTTGTGTCTTTCGGGCACTTCAGGTCATGCGATAGACAATGCAACACTTTGTTTATTTTTTACAAATTTTGATCTCTTCAGGATCAGTGTAAATTTGATCTCTTCAGGATCTGTGTTGTGTCTTTCGGGCACATCAGGCCATGCGATAGACAATGCAACACTTGGTTTATTTTTTGAAAACTCTGATCTCTTCAGGATCAATGTAAATTTGATCTCTTCAGGATTCCTGTGTTGTGTCTTTCGGGCACTTCAGGCCATGTGATAGACAATGCAACACTTTTTTATTTTTTTCAAATTTTGATCTCTTCAGGATCAGTGTAAATTTGATCTCTTCAGGATCTGTGTTGTGTCTTTCGAGCACTTCAGGCCATGTGATAGATAATGCAACACTTTGTTTATTTTTTGCAAATTTTGATCTCTTTACGATCAGTGTAAATTTGATCTCTTCAGGATCTGTGTTGTGTCTTTCGGGCACTTCAGGCCGTGCGATAGACAATGTAACACTTGATTTATTTTTTGCAAACTCTGATCTCTTCAGAATCAGTGTAAATTTGATCTCTTTAGGATCTGTGTTGTGTCTTTCGGACACTTCAAGCCATGCGATAGACAATGAAATACTTAGTTTATTTTTGTATCGGTAGATATTTATAAACTATTTTGCCATATAAATGATTTTTTACTGATCGGGTGTTATAGTCTTTTTTACAAAAAGATAAAAATAAAAACAAAACTTGGCCCTTTACGGCTAGTACCTCTTCAGGCGAGAGGCGTTCTAGGAGTTTGGTTCCATTCCGCCATCAATATTCCTTCGGACACGGTGGTATGCCCTATGACCAATGACTTCGATAATGGTGTATGGGCCCTCATAAGGCTCCTTGAGCTTGCCTACGAGCCCAATTGTTTTTGCCTCAGGACCATGTCTCCGACTTGGAACTCTCTTCTTTTGACTTTTTGGTTGAAGTGGTTCCAGACGCGCTATTGGTAGGCGGCCAGCCTGATCCCAACGGCCTCCCTTCTTTCATCTAATAGATCAAGGTTTTGAGCCAAGTGCTGCTTATTTGTTCCTTTAACCCAGGCGTGGCTCCGGAGGGTGGGAACCCTGACCTCCGTCAGGATCACAGCCTCAACGCCGTATTCCATGGCAAAGGGAGTCTCCCCAGTGGGTTGTCTGGGAGTCGTTCTGTATGACCAGAACACTTCAGGTAGTTTCTTGAGCCATATTCATTTGGCTTCCTCAAGCTTTTTGGCCAAGGTATTGAATATGGTTCGATTTTCACTTTCTGCCTGTCCCTTCCCTTGTGGGTACCTGACGGAAGACGTACTCTGGTTGATACCATGCTCGGTGAAGAAAGCTTTCACTTCTTTGTTGTCAAGATTTGTTCCATTATCCATCATGACCGTCATTGGTAGCCCGAACTTGTATATTATGTGGGTCCATATGAATTTGATGACATGGCCACTCTTGACGGTGGGATAGGCTTCAACTTCTACCCATTTGGTGAAATAATCAGTGGCCAGAAGGACATAGGCATTTGACCGAATTACCTTCGGGAGAGGTCCCACTATATCCATTCCCCATCGGGCGAATGGGTGCGGTACTATAGTGGGATATAAGAACTCAGATGGCCGATGGATAGTGTCTCCGTGCATCTGGCATGGCTTGCACCTTCGGACGTATTCTTCGGCATCCCGCGACAGATAGGGCCAAAAGTACCCTTAGGAAAGTATCTTATGGGCAAAGGATCTACCTCCGGAGTGGTTCCCGCAAGCTCCACTGTGAATCTCTTGCATCACTGCTCTCGACTCTGATGGCATAATACATTTCAAGTAAGGACCTGAGAAGGATTTTTTATAGAGTTGCCCGTTTATAACTGAATATCGGGTTGAATTCCTCCTGATCTTGTGAGCTTCAGCTTTGTTCTCTGGGAGTGTTCCACTTCGTAGGTAACCCATCAGGGGATCCATCCAGCTGGGCTCCCATGGGATAAACATTAATTGCTCGGGCTCCTGAATACTTGGCATAATTATAAAATCCACCAGTGCAACCCGGGTCAGGTCTTCTCCAATTGAGGATGCTTGACCGACTAGGTGGTCAGCTACAGAGTTTTTGATCCTCGGGATCTGTGTGAAGGTTATTTTTTGAAATATTTCTATTTCTTTTAACACAAGTGCCCGATAAGACTCCAATTTTGGATCCTTTGCTTCGTACTCTCCCTTAATTTGCCGAATGACCAGTTGAGAATCGTTGTGTACTACTAGGCCCTAATACTGGAGGCTTCGGGCTAACCTCAAGCCAGATACGACGGCCTCATACTCAGCCTCGTTATTCGTAGCTGGGAACTGTAGTTGCACTGACATATGAAGGCGTGTCCCATCGGGTGTCAAGATTTCCAAACCGATTCCTGATCCGGTACAGCTGGCTGATCCGTCCACAAAAAGCTTCCCGGTGTCTGGTTCAATTTTCTGGTATGGCTCTTCAGTTTCACTTTCAAGTAAAAAGTCTGTCACTACCTGTCCTTTGATGAAACCCGGGGTATGTACATCAAGTCGTATATACCCAATTCGATGGCCTATTTCGAGATTCTGCCTGAAAGGTTAGGCTTTGACATAATAACCCGTAGAGGCGTGGCTGTCGGGAAAATGATTGGGTGAGCTTCAAAGTAATGCCTTAGTCGTCTTTTAACATTCATCAGTGACATAACCAATTTTTCTTACCTGTTGTATCTGGTCTATGCCTCAGCCAAGGATTTGCTGGTGTAGAAGACTGGCATCTGAAGGTTCCCATTCTCTCTGATGAAGGTTGCGTTGGTCGACACAGAGGATACTACTAAGTACAGATGCAAGACTTCATCGGGAACGGTGTGGATAGAATTGGGGGTATGGTCATGTACTCTTTTAACCTTGTTAGGGCTTCAGACTGCTCAAGACCCCAAATTTCTCCTTTCTTTGCCTTGATTGCCTGAAAGAATGGTCTGAACCAATCAGTAAGTCGTGAAATGAATTTGCTAAGTGCAACTACTCTTCCCGTCAAGACTTGAACGTCTTTATGTGTCTTTGGCTCCTTCATTTCCATCAAGGCCTTGACTTGTGTCGGGCTGGCTTGGATCCCGGTTCGGTCCACGATGTGCCCCAGGAACTGTCCGAATGATACACCAAAAAAACATTTCTCTGGATTGAGCTTCATGCCATGCAACCTGAGGGTGTCAAACACTTGGCGCAGGTGGGTAAGATGGTATCCCTTCTTCCTACTCTTGACCATAGTGTCATCAATATAGGCCTCAATTACTGTACCCATCATCCCCTTAAAGATCCTGTTGACGAACCTCTGAAAAGTGGCACCTGTATTTTTCAGTCCGAAGGGCATAACTTTAAAGCAATAAGTACATATTTCAGTAATGAATGAGGTATTTTCTTCATCCATCGGGTTCATTTTTATCTCGTTGTATCCTGAATAAGCATCCAGAAAAGTTAGACGATCGTAGCCAGCGGTATCATCAACCATTTGGTCGATCTTTGGCAGTGGAAAGCTGTCCTTCGGGCATGCCCTGTTCAGGTCAGTAAAATCAACACAAACCCTCCATTTACTATTCTTCTTCTGCACGACCACTACGTTGGCAAGCCATTCAGGATACCTGACCTCTCTGATAAAACCAGCTTGGAGCAATCTGGATACCTCATCTGCTATAATTTGGTTCCGATGTGCCCCCATGCGCCTCTACTTTTGCCTAATTGGTCTTACATTCGGGTCAACATGAAATGAATGTTGGGCAATATCAGGATCAATCCCTGGCATGTTTGTATGCTCCCATGCGAAGACATCGGAGTTGTCCTGCAGCAATTGTGTTAGTTCTTTCAATTCAGGGTCGGTAAGATTTGTACCTGCAAAATTAACTTTTTTTGGATTGTCGGGTACAACATAGACTGGCTGCAATGGTTCGACCACGATTGGGGTACCCCGGATCCCCCTTTTTTAATTGCTATTTGGAGTCTGGACTTTGTTCCTTAGAGCGGGACGCCATTGGGACTTTCCCTTTCCGGATCTCCTTCAGGGTGACCACGTAACACTCTTTGGCGGCCACCTAGTCACCTTTGATGTCAACGGTACGCAGACCGTCGGGGCTCATGCATCTCATAACCTGGTGAAGAGTTGAGGGCACACCCTGCATTTGGTGAATCCATCCCCTTCCCATAAGCAGATTGTACGAAGGTTTGGCATCCACCACAACAAATGTCTCAGTCAGGGTCCTTTGAGCAGCAGATACTGGTAACTGGACTTCCCCGATCGGCTCGATTTGCCTTCCATCAAAACCTCCAATGGGGCACCAGGATTCCATAATTTCGGTCAGGTTGATCTCGAGCTTTTCAAAAGCCCATTTGGTGATGATGTTTGCGCTGCTCCCAGGATCTATCATGACTCTCTTCACAAGGCAGTTGGCTATCATCAGGGTTACAACCAGAGGGTCATCATGTGGGGTCTGGACACCCCAAAAGTCCGACGTCGAGAAAATGATTTGCGTTTCTCTTGACATGTGGTGGATCTCATTGATTTCATTGATTCTTCTCATCTTGCGGGCTCTCCGCATGTGGCTCCGGCGTGATCCTTCCGTCTCTTTGGATGAGGGGACACCATGAATCATGTTAATGATCATGACCGGATGTGCGTCTGAGGGGTTCCGAGGGGCACTAGGGGCACGTTGGTCGGTCCTCGGTTTATCCCACTGGACGTAATCCCGAAGTTCTTCGCGAAGTAGCAATGCCTCCACTTGTTGCCTGAGATTACGACACTCGTTTGTGATGTGCCCGAAATCACCGTGGAAAGCACAGTGCTTTAACTTGTCCCTTTAGTCAAGTGGTTGTCTCATGGTTGGGGGTTGTTAGAAAATCCCCTTGGTTTTGTTTTCTTGGTAAAGTTTCGCAAGACTGACCTTCAGGGGCGTCGTTCTCTCTTCAAATTTGGAGTGCTTGAATGGTTTCGGGGCTGATGATCCCGAAGGAATTGATGATCCTGATGAAGTTGGACGCCTTCGATCGGTCGCTATATCCTTTGATTGGGCTTCAACGCTGACCAAGGTTGCCCTCATCTGCATAACAGTTTCCTTTTCTTTAATCCTCAAGTACCCCTGAGCTCTGGAGTTTAACTCTCCAATGCTCGATGGCGAGCGCTTTACCAGAGATTGGTGGAACTTGGTCCCTGGAATGAGGGCCATCCGGAAGGTCTCAACAACAGAGTGTTGGTCACAGTTATCCACAGAAGAGGATTTGATGTTGAATCGGGATAGAAAGCTTTTTAGTGACTCTCCTTTCTCCTGGATCATGGTGAAGAGGCAGGATATAGTCTTTTTTTGTCTCTTGTTCCCATAATATTGGGCAATGAAGAGCCTGGTCAACTGTTGCCAGTTGCCGATGGATCGGGGTGGTAGCTTCCTGAACCATAATAGAGCAACATCAACAAGACTTGTGGAAAACACCTTGCAAAACAAGGACTCATTCTCGGCGTACATGGTCATTTTCTGGTGGATCTGATAAATGTGTTCCTCGGGGTCCTTAGTGCCATCGTATGGGGTGAACTGAGGCATAACAAATTTCTTTGGGAACGGTTCTTGAGTTATTTCAGGGACGAAAGGTGATTGTATCAACTCGGTTGACGCTTGGGTGGCCATGTCATCGGTAGATCGGGTCCTCAAGTCCCTGAGGACTTTCCTTTGGAATTCATCCATCATTGCCTGAAGTTTTTGGGGGGTCATGGACTCGTCGGCTGCGGGAGCCTTTCCTGATCGCTGGGAAGACTCGGCAAGCTCTTCGGGTCTGTCGTTATCTTGCTGATTCAGATAATGGCCGAGCGTTGCTACCGGAGGGTCGGGCGCTACTATCGGAGGGGCAACTGCTGGTGGAGCCAACCTCGCCATGAGCTCCGCATTCTGCATTTCCAGAGCCAGGCTGCGTTCCTCAGTAGTTATCAAAAGTTGAAGGATTTGCTCCATGAACTGGGGACCTCTCGCACGACTGTCTGCAGTGGTTGGAACGTCTGCTTGGGAACGAGTGACTGGCATCTTTGCCCGAGAAGAACTGAGTGAAAGTTTTAGAAGGTGGTGAAAGATATTTGGGTTTAACAAACAAACTCAGCTTAACGAGATGGAAAGAAAGAGGCGATTTTACAGATCCCGAATGACATATTTGAAAAATCAAGAACTCCTTGAATGGATTCCCACAGACGGCGCCAATGTGTAAATGCCTAAAAGTGCACAACACAATAATCCCTTTATTCAATCTTGGTTTTTTCTTTATATACATTTCTTTTATAGGCTTTCAGCCCATTAGGGCAACATAACTTTGTTTGCATCATCATTATCTATGTTTTGAATAAATACTAATTGTAATGGGCCTTGATTTCGGGCTTTGAATAGCCATGTTGGGTCATCAGCCTGATGTGCTTACTACTTGACGGGTGTGATGCTTGATAAGCCTAAGTGGGCCAGGAGATATCCACACTTACAACACTATTACCAATTTTTTATAACCTAAGTTAATAAGAAAATTATATTAAATTCATTAAAGAAATGACATTTAGGTCATTTATGAAATATTCTTAAGAAAATGGGGCATTTTGTAATAAATGTGATAGTTTAGGGAATTTGTTGCACAATTTATAATTTATGGGGTTATTTGCAAATCTGATTATATTTTAGGGGGTTTATTGTATTTAACCGTATATATATATATATATATAGGTATATATCTTTTATAAACGACATCTTTATTATGTTGTACAAAATTTTAGTCATGGTAGTATAAGTTGGAATAATTTGAAATTTGTTTGTGTGGATTGAGTGGTGAAGTCAGAGGCCAGTCTGGCGTCTCACATAAAGCGCGTTGTCATTAAAATTGTTAAGGTCAGCCTTTTAAATATTTTTTGTCTTTTTTATTAGTTAGCCAAAGACTATGGAGGCTACTATTTGGCTCTATTCCTGCAACGTCACTAATGATTTTTGGTTTGGTATAAGATTTCATACCATATGGATCTAAAAAATAAAAGTTACTGTATTGTATTGATGTTTTTAAAAAATATTACGAATTAAATTATTCACATCAACATGTACATATAATTATAATGTCACCATATCGGAAGTCACTGTAGGCAATACTTGTTAACTTATTGTATATGAAATGCAACAGTGCTACATAAACAATGCCATTATATATTCAATGCAACACATAATCAAACGTCACGTAATTAAATCTTTAGAATGAGGCCCCCTTGTATATTATAGGATATCTTTTAAGCAATGATTTATTTACAATAAATCCTATGTACTATAAAAGCTTTTTAAATTGCTCTTAACTATTCAAAATGTTGTCTCGTACTGTACGGCTTAGACTTCAGAGAGAATACTTTAGAAGGCAATTTGGTCTTTTTCTTCTTATATCGTACTATTTAAACTTTGAATCAACAATACTATCAAGATAATCATAAGTATTTTAGAGATATATTTGGCAAAGATTGTGAATATCATTATCACCTTAAAATTAATTTTGATGCAACATCTCTGGCTAGCTCATCAGGGCTAGAAGTGGTGCAGTATTTCGGGATGTTATGTCGTGTGTTTTAGTGATGTTCCTTTTCTTTTTTCACAATGCTCTTGATGTATCTATGGCAAAAGCTTTGATGCTAAGATAAGCCATGTATCATGATTTGGTGTGATGTTGCAAAAAAACAATTTTTTAAAGATTTATCTTACAGAGTGTGAGAGTTTCATGCAGTTAAGGAATTGTTGATTATAGATAGAGCGTTATCATGGGGATATATGTTCTCTTCTTTGGCGATTTGAAGTCTCGTCTGTCACCTTTACTTCAAAGGAATTTAATGGAGTTGTTGATAAACTGACTAGACATGTGTTAAAACGAAAGAGAAATATGAAATTTATTGATTATATCCTTTTATGGTTGGGTAATATAGTGCGTGAGGAGTAGGGGCGGAGGGAGCATGTGCCCAGGGGGGTCACATGCCCCTCCTCAATTTTTTTTTCTTTTTTTACTAATATATACATATATATTTGATATTATAAAATTGTCCCTCTTAATTTATTTTATTTCCAAAAATTAGTGATACCATA
Source organism: Cornus suecica (assembly GCA_963922005.1). NCBI lineage: Eukaryota > Viridiplantae > Streptophyta > Magnoliopsida > Cornales > Cornaceae > Cornus > Cornus suecica. Next base: position 1,405,825 of record OY998244.1, read on the forward strand.
TGTGTCAAACTAAATTGGTTATTCGAGATACATACCAAATAAAAAACTCAAATCACAAAATATCACTAATTTCCAAAAAACAGAAAATAAAAGTTATCCCAAATAACAATATATTATCACTTTGTAAGAGAAAATATTATCCAGAGATTTTTCGATCTATGCACGTTCAAACCTATATTGTCTAGTTAGTTATTGTTATTGAATCTTCATTATCTGCAAAGACATCTATAAAGAGCCTAGTTAAGAGATAGTAAGAGAAAATTAACTTTTTATCACCAACTGTAATAGTTAAAAATATCTGGCCCAACCAAGATGGGCCGCAGGACTGATGGACCAAAGGATGATTGGCCAAGGACGGATGGGCCGAAAACAAGTGGACTAAAGAAATAACAGCCTATGGAAAATCTGGAAATTAAGTGTTCCACAAGACAATGAGTAGTTCAATTATAGAATAAAGAGTCCAAAAAAGGTTAAAGTTTATCAAATCCCCTCATTTAAGGGATTGATAAACTTGGATACATGGGCTTAACCCATCTTCCATAATTGTGTATAAATACATCACTTTGATGAATGAGAAATGATCCAATTTTTCTCCAATTATTATTGTGTAGTTTTTCTGCATTTACACAATTGGCGCCGTCTGTGGGAATACCCTATTATTGAAATCTTTTTCAATAAGCTTCCCACTCTCTACAAAAAGCTAAGATTCATATCATTAATGGCGGTCACACGTTCACAACAGACCGAATTACCTCCAAACGGAGGCCAGAATCCAGAAGATCCAATCAGACGAGCCCTAGAGGAGAGGACTGCCGAGTTAGAGAGGCAGAACGCTGAACTAGTGGCAAAACTGGCTCAACTACAGAACCCACAGGAGGTTCATAACAACGAGCAGTCCGGCCAGCATGAACGATCTATAGGCCGCCAGACAGACAAGGACGATCTCCCAGTTCGATCCCATAATGATCGTGAAGAGCACGTGTAGTCATCTCTACAGGTTCTTGGGGTACGTAACCCCGAAGATGTCCTAACCATGAAAATGCTGGAGGAAATCATGTCCAGATTCCAGCGGGATGTGCTTAAAGATCTGAAGGTACATACCTCAATCGATCTGGCATCCGAGGCATCCATAGACGTAGTTCAGACATCATTCACCATCTCGATCACCAGTGTGCCCTATCCGGAGAGGTTCAGATTACCGAAGTTCACCTTGTTCGATGGTACGAAAGATCCAACAAAGCACATCTACCACGTTCATACCAAGATGAACGTTTACAACGAGAACGAGGCCTTGCTCTGCAAAGTTTTCCCCACCAGCCTGACCGAAGCAGCCCTCATATGGTTCAGAAAGCAACCGCCCCGATCGATCGGTAGCTGGCTCAGGCTCTGCGAGTTATTTATTGCCCAGTACTTCGGCAACAAAAGGCAGAAGAAGACTATCTCCAGTATGTTCACCAGGATTCAAGAAAAAGGCGAATCCCTGAAAAGTTTTGTCTCACGATTCAACGTGGAGATGTCTTCAATTGACAACTGCGACCAGCACTCAGCTGTCGAAGCCTTCAGAATGGCCCTGATCCCTGGAACCATGTTCCACCAGTCCCTAGTCAAGAGACCACCAGCAGATATTGGAGAGCTCAACTCCAGGGCACAAGGGCACCTCCGAATAGAAGAAGAGTTGGCCATACGACAAAGAAGGACCGCCTTTGCAATAGTAGAGTCAAGGGTAACCTAACCTTCGAGGGTAAAAGATCGGGAACAGAACCGAAAATGACCAAGCGTTCCTCCTGCATCTTTCCCGGCCCCAGAGAAACGCCCAAAGTTTGAGGAGAAGGTCACCCCTTTAAAGGTTACCCTGGCCAAGCTGTACCAGGAGACAAAGGGCAAAAGAATCTACCGGTCACCACCACCCATTAGACAACCGATGGATCAGAGAGATATGTCGAGGCACTGTGCCTTCCACGGCGAATATGGGCACTACGCCAACGAATGCAGAAGCCTCAGGAGACAGGTGGAAGCCATGATTGCAAAAGGAGAATTGACCAAGTATGTTGCAAAAGAAGGGGCCCGATCAGACCACTCGTCGCATGCACCTGCCAAGGGAGCCATGGGACAGCCCGTATGGGCCATTCACATGGTCCATGGAGGACCAAGCCGATCAGAGATAGAAGAGGCCCGGAGGTCCCAGATGCGACAAACTTAGAAATTACGAAGGGTTGGAGAAGTTCACGAGTTTAGAGGCCCGAAAGAGGAAGCCCGGATAGTTTTCACCTCTACGGATATTCGGAGCATTCAGACGCCACACGATGACCCTTTGGTGATCTCCCTCATGGTCTCAAACTGCTTGATCAAGAGGGTGATGGTTGACCCTGGGAGCAGCGCGACCATTATCACCAAATGGGACTTCGAGAAGTTAGAAATCAACCCTTAAGAGATTGTACCGTCCAGAAGCCCGTTAGTAGGATTTTATGGCAGCAGAGTGGAACCAATGGGAGAGATCCAACTGCCAGTAACAGCAGCAAGGCGCACGCTCCGAGAGACTTTCGTGGTGGTAGATGTCAAACCTTCCTATAATCTCCTCATGGGAAGGGGTTGGATCCATCGGATGCACGGAGTCCCTTCAACCATGCATACAGTCATGCGATGTATTGACCCGAACGGAGTTGACGTGATTGACATCAGGGGCGATCAAGTAGCAACAAAGGAATGTTACGTTGTCACCATGAAAAGTCTAAAATGAAATGCAAAACCAGAACGAGAGTCATCATCCAAGACGACATCCGATGACAAATAGCAATTACAGGAGGACGGTTTGGGGTCACCAGTAGCAGTTGAACCCCTACTAGAAGTTCAAATTTGCCCCGATCATCCCGAAAGGTTTACTTATATTGGTTCAGGCCTCAGTCCACAAGAAAAAAGAGGAAATGGAGTCCCTTCTCCGTTCTAATGCTAACATATTTGCATGGAGCCATATGGATATGACCGGCATTGACCCATCAATAGCCCAACATTCCATCAATGTAGATCCCACCGCAAAGCCTGTCAAACAGAAACAAAGGCGAATGGGGGCCCATCGAAATCAGATCATAGCTGAAGAGGTTGATCGACTTCTTCAAGTAGGATTCATAAAAGAGGTCCAGTATCCTTCCTGGTTGGCGAATGTAGTGGTGGTCCAAAATAAAAATGGAAAATGGATGGTATGCATAGACTTCACTGATCTAAATAAAGCCTTCCCGAAAGACTGTTTCCCTTTACCAAAGATCGATCAGATGGTAGATGCCAACGCAGGTTTCGAACGCCTAAGTTTTTTGGATGCATACTCTGGGTATAACCAGATCCGAATATACCCGGGGGACCAGGAAAAGACTGCCTTCATCACTGAGTCAGGTACATTTTGTTACACAGTTATGCCTTTCAGACTAAAGAATACAGGTGCTACCTATCAAAGGTTGGTCAAAAGGGTGTTCCAAGGAATGATGAGATCCACCATAGAAGCCTACATCGATGATACGGTGGTCAAAATTAAGGCGAAAGAATACCACCTGACCGATCTGCAGCAGATGTTCGACACCCTCAAGAAGTACAATATGAAGCTCAACCCCTCCAAGTGTTCTTTCGGAGTGTCCTCAGGCCAGTTTTTGGGGCACATAGTTGATTGGACAGGAATACAAGCTAGCCCGGCGCAATTCAAAGCTCTTGTAGATTCAGCAGAGCCAAACTCCCGGAAGGAGATCCAGGTGCTAACCGGAAGAGTAGCGGCCCTAAGTCGTTTCATCTCTCGGTTAACCGATCGGTGTAAGCCGTTCTTCCAAGCAATAAAGGCAGTAAAAGGAGAAGTCTGGGGGCCAGAGCAAGTGGAAGCCTTGAAACGAATCAAAAGTTACTTAGCAAAGCCCCCGATACTGGCAACCCCAGAAGCCGATGAGCTGCTACTCTTGTATCTGGCTATATCAGCAACGTCTACCAGCGTCGCTCTGGTCAAGGAGGGCAAGGGGTGCCAGACACCGGTCTTCTACACCAGCAAGGCCCTTGCCGATGCGGAGACCCGTTACTCAAAGCAAGAGAAACTGGTATTATCACTGATCAATGCTAAACGACGTCTTCGGCATTATTTTGAAGCACATCCGATCATAGTACCCACTATAACTCTGATCAGATCTATAATAGCGAAGCCTGAGTTATCCGGGAGAATATCAAAGTAGGCGATTGAACTCGGGATTTTTGACATAACCTATGTCCCCCAAACGGCCATCAAAGGACAGGCAGTAGCAGACTTCCTGTTAGAAACAGAAATTACTGACTCCATAGAAGAAAGTGAGCCTGGACAATGGGTCGTATTCGTGGACGGATCATCTAACATCAACGGAGCAGGGATCGGAGTAGTGCTTGTAACACCGGATGGTACTAAAATCCAACAATCCGTTCGATTGGATTTTCCAGCCTCTAACAATGAAGCCGAGTACGAGGACCTTCTTACAAGAATTCGGTTCAAAATATCTTGCCCAACCAAGATGGGCCGCAGGACTGATGGACCAAAGGCTGATGGGCCAAGGACGGATGGGCCGAAAACAAGTGGACTAATGAAATAACAGGCCTATGGAAAATTCTGGAAATTAAGTGTTCCACAAGACAAGGCGTAGTCCAATTATAAAATAAAAAGTCCAAAAAATGTTAGAGTTTATCAAATCCCCTGATTTAAGGGATTGATAAACTTGGATACATGGGCTTAACCCATCTTCCATAATTGTGTATAAATAAATGGCTTTAATGAATGAGAAATGATCCAATTTTTCTCTAATTATTATTGTGTGGTTTTTCTGCATTTACACCAACTCACAGCTTGACTGACAAGTAAAACACGTTTTAATTCAATAAAATTAAAAAAAATACTTGGCTCCTATTTTTCGTTCACAAGTTTTTTAATTTGTGTCTTGTTTGATAGAGAATATGACAGACTTTAAATCTCGTATTGGTAATGTGTTTAAATTTTTTTACTTCCTCCGTCCCAAAATAAATGTCCAGCTTCGAATCTCAATATAATGTAATCTTATACTTTCTCAACTTATCCCTCTTCAAAAATAAGATTTAAAACTATAATATATTTTCAAATGGCAAATTTGAAAACACAAAATACCCAAAAAAAATTTTGAAAAGTTAAATGTGGACACTTATTTTGGGACAGTGGGAGTATATTGTTTGAGACTATTTATCCTATTCTTGTTTCTTTTTTTTTTCTTCCTTTGTGGTTGATTTATTTCTTCAATAAAGGTTATATAATTTAAGTGTTAATATTATATGTAAATAATTTTTATTTTTTTTAAAACAGGTAGGGAGAGAATCGATAGCTATTTTAAAACAAAATCTAAGTTGACAACCTCTATAGAGAAAAAGAATGATATTGTAAATCAAAGTTGGTTAGATATCAATTTTGAGTATCTTCAAACATATCGAGGACTATGAACCAAAATCGTGGATTACAAATCCTAATGTTCTGGACAAAATTCGTATAACATATTGGTTAAGGGGTCCTTGTCAACCTAAGAATTATCAATTTCCCATAAGAATTTTGAATGAATATTACGTCGTTTCAACCTTGCTTGATTTATTTAATTTTGTATTTAACCTAAATATAATATATTATGCCCTTCTGAAGCAAAATTTTGGCTTCGCCCCTGGTGAGGAATATGAGTATATATAACTCCATTATGTTTATTATTCTTTGTCAGAAAAAAAAATAATAAATTTATTGCCTTTGGGTGCGTTTGGATAGGGATGTTTCCGTTTTTGTTCTTGTTTTTTTTACTGTTTACGGGAACAAAAACGCGTTTGGGAGCCTTCGATGATTTTTGTTTTCGTAAACAGTAAAAAAACGTTTTCTCACCCTTAGTTCAAAATTTGAGAACACCAAAATGGTGTTTTTTTGTTTTCGGCACTGTTTGTTCTCAGCCAAAAAAAATTTAATTGTTGCAGATTCCCTAACCTCCATCCTCAACCTCCAAACCCTATCCTCCAAAAAAATTTTTTTTTTTTTTTCCCGAAAATTTTTTAGACAAAATTTCCAAGCAAACATGTTTTTATTTTCGGATTACCCTTAGGACAAGAACAAGAAAAATTTTTGTTCTCAAGAAATAAAAAACGAAAACAAAAACGAAAACGAAAACGCTAGTTTCCAAACCCACCCTTTCTAATATTCATGTTTTTCTTATAACTCCACTTTTCACTCACATCTTATGAAAATAAAAAATATTATAAAATATTGCATTGTTTTTTTTTTTTGATAATTACATATTTTATTTTATTAAAATTATATAATGCAATTTTTTATATTTATTAATCTTAAGAAAAAACGTTCTTTAAGTTAAAATTATTAGCGAGGTAAAAAGATGGTGAAATCACCCATTGTGACCGGCAATGTCGGGGGGTCTCTCACTAGAGTCTGAGCACGTGTCCTCTACAATTAATGTCTGATTGGTACTGAAAATGTTTCAGATTCTTCACTGTGACAGCTGTTTAAACTCTCAAGCTACCCTAAATTATGAAGAAAAATATCAGTGTCTAGTAGTAGTAGTACAAAGCATTGGGCCTCCACCATTTTAATTTGTTTTTGTAAGTAAGTTTATCTCCTTTGCTTCAAGCCTTTAACCTTGAGCATTTCACAATAAATATATACATATATATATATATACATCTTGATCTTACAGATTTGCAGTATTACATGGTATCCGAATTTCAGATTCCAGCTCAAATGCATAGATTTGAATGGAAGATGTTGTACTTATTTCAGTTGTGAGTTGAAATGTTTAGATTCCTACGTCAGGACTTGAAATCTTACGCATGTGGAGACATTTAACTTGTGGTAGATTCCTATGTCAGGACTTGAAATCTTACGCATGTGGAGACATTTAACTTGTGGTAGATTCCTATGTCAGGACTTGAAATCTTACGCATGTGGAGACATTTAACTTGTGGTAACTACAAATTGATTGTGACTTGTGTGAAAAATTGCTAATGATTGGAATAGTATTTCTATCCTCACTGAAAATTATTATTTTTATAAGTTAAAATTCCCCAATAGTAACATGTAAGGTGATACAGAGAGTATTAGGGGGTGGTGGATAAAACTAAAATTTTATGATATGAATTTTAAGTATGTTTTAAGCAATGCTTAAAAAATAATTATATTTTTAATATTTTGATTAATTTTCAGTCTTTAAATTTTAGTATTAAGTAGTGATCATGTCACTTAAAATTTTATTTCATTTTAAGTGATATTTAAATTTTTAACAAACGCACTTAATTGAATAAGTATTGAATTTTTTTTTTCAGATTTAAATAATAAATAAGTATTATCAAACATACCCTTAATTTTATTAGTGGTTAGTGTTCAATTATTGAAAAATATAATGTTATTCATTCTTGATACATTAAAATATATCTTAGAATGTACTTTATTTTAAATTAACACACAAACTCATAATTTCATAAGAATTTCCATTAGGTAAGACCATTGCACTATAAGTTGCAAGTAAAACTTGCACTTGGTCCTCATCACACATTCTAGTTTTTAACACAACAGCTACTAATTTAAGAAAAACAGGATAAACATAGGAGAAAAAAAACACTATGGGCTAGCTTAAATTTGAAGATTGAGATACACATGACTCATTTAATACTAAGGTCCAAAAAAAGACTAGATTGATAATGACATTAAATAGTTGATGAAGCAAAAGCCGACTTGCTAACTATAATGAGGCAAGACAAATTTATATTATATTTCCTACAAGATAAATGATTGACCAACATTATTGTGAGTGCCCTATATCAGCAATGGCAGCCGTATATTCAAATGTTATATTAATTAATAAAGCCACCAAAATTATTGTGATTATGTGTTATATTATAATGTGTGTTACATCCTATATACATAGAACTGAATTTGTTGAATCCAACTGAAATAGCCTACGTAACATAATAACATATAGGTAACACACCAATATCTAACCTAAATTAACACGTTATTAATTTCAACAATACACATATGCATTTGCAGATTGATGTAGTACCATGGTGTGCCAAAGTACCCTCAAAAATAAAATTTAATTCTGTCTTATAAGTTTCAAAATAATTTTCTTTCTTTAATATGGAGTATGCAAATTTGTACTATATTCATCTCGGGAAAACTTATTTTTTTTCTTTTTCTTTTTCTTTTTCTTTTTCATTTTATTGGTCCTGTATATAGTATATACATGCTGCTGGATCATGAAGTAGCAGTTCAAAATAAGCCCATATCAAATGAAGCAAGGCATGTGCTTGGACTTGCTTCCTATGTACTATATTCGACCTGTTTGTTTCTCTTGTCTCGTATAAAAAAATAAAAAGCAAATTAAATTCAATGTCAGAAGCAAAAAAAATAAACAATTGAAGTATTTTTCCCATTTAATTTGGATTAAATTTCTTTGTTTTGTTGCAATCTGAAAACCAATAGTACATAGCACTTGATTCATACATACACACACACAAAGGGTTTAAGGAAGTCTATCTCTACTAATGCTTGGACCAAGTCCAATGAATTTGCCGACCCATATCCAACTCTTCAAAGAGAAAAATCGTAATGGGCCAAGACTCAGAAGTCCAGATTACTATATGCATAGATTTAATATACATGTTACATAAGTATTTTCTTTTAGTTATTATCAAGACGTCAGAATCGGGAGTCTAGCTAGAATCGTTTTAGGGTCCGTAGAATAGAAATCGTAGAATTGTAAGATTCTACCTAAACGTATTAATTTTTTTAAAAAGTATTAAATATTAAATATTTAATTTAAAAGTCTAAATCATATTTGAATTTTCAAAATTTTCTAATACATTGGACATTTAAATGTTTTATCATAAATTTAGGTCATATATTAGGATATTGGACAAAATCATTAAGCTTTTGGATATTTCATATGTAAGGTTTAACCATCCATCTATTATTTTAACATAGCAGAATCGTACAAAATTATAAGATTTTACCCTTTAAAATCCAAAATTTGACCAATATGATTATTATTCTCATTACTTTTTTGGAGCAACGAAAATCAACCAATCTACATATTAGCCATTTTGGATTTCAATTTTCCAAATGATTAGATTGTAGAATCTTATAATGCTCTGGGTCACCTGTACAAGTTATGCACAAGAATGTTAATATCTATATACTAGTATAAATTAAAATTTATATATACATTATAATTTATAAGAAAGGATCGGCCATATTAGGTACATATGGGGAGGAGATGAAGATGTCTTTGGGGATGAGGACTTTTAGGCCCCTCCCCAACAATGTCCATAACAAAGTTCATTGTCGCACTTGCACTTTCTGTGTCCAAACAACACTTTGGGACACTAACCCTTTAGATATAGATAATATAACATAACAATAATAAGATCTCAAAAACAAAATGTGACACAGTATATTACATTGTGCTAAAGAAATCAAAAGTGGACCCACCAAGCATGCCTACATGTGATAGTGGGATCCCATGGACATTGGCCATGTGACACCAACGGTCTTGATGGTCTCAAAATCATTTGATATATTTTATATCAAGGTATTACTATTTCTTGTGGAAGTATTCCACATGGAGATGCATTGATGTGACCGTTGAACAAATGCGGACCCCTTTGTTCCTCATTTTAGGGCTAGGGTTTTTCTCACAAAAACAACAAAATTATTAGGAAGATCTCAAGCCATATTTGGTAACCAGTCTGCTATAAATTTTTAGATACTAGACCATATATATGTTTACATGGTCTCACTGACACAACAAATTGATGGGTCCAACCGTCCAATTGGTCTGATCTTTGGTCCAAATTTCATAAACCTCCAATATACAAAAATAAATAAATAAAATTAAAAATAATGAATTATAAAGAAAATGAATTAAATAATACATAAAAAAATAATAATTAACAAATATAATAAATGATAAATAAATAGTAATATAAATAACAAATTAATAAAAATATATTTATAAATTAATAAAAATAAAAGAATAAATAATAAATAAAATTAAATATATTTATGAATAAAATTAAAATAAATAAATAAATAATAATATAAATAATTAATAAAATAAAATAAAATATATTTATAAATTAATAAAAACAAATGAATAAAAAATAAACAAAAGTAATGAATAATAAAAAAAAGATTAAATAATAATAATAATAATAAATTTATAAATTAATAAAAACAAATAATAAATAAAATAAAATATATTTATAAATAAAATAAAATATATAATAAATAAAATAAAATAAATTTATAAATGAATAAATAATAAATATAAATAATAAATTAAATAAAATATATTTATAAATGGTGTGGTTTCATTTTTCTCAGACCGAGACCATCAGACTAGACCGCTTACCAAACAGACTTTCAGTTCAGGGACCATGGTGTGGTTTCATTTTTCTCAGACCGAGACCATCAGACTAGACCGCTTACCAAACAGACTTTCAGTTCAGGGACCAAACAAGACTAGATCGATTACCAAACATTGCCTAAGTTTATCACCATATCGTTTTCAACGTGAGCTTGCACAAGATTTTTTTTTAATATACATTTAGAATCTGATATAAAGTAGTATTTTTATAATCATAAAATATTCAAGAATTTAATTTAAAGAGCAATAGTATGGGGGTACAAAATAGGTGTTTTGTAACTGAAATTGAAAAAAATAATAAACTAAATTTAAAAGTTTAGTATTATTATTATTGCAAAGTTTGGTTTTATGTAGAGTTGTCAAAATGAGGCACGACATGAACATGACATGAATTAAAAGGGTTAGGGTTGACCATAAAATGGTTGAAGTTGTATAAGGGTCGACCCGAACAAGACACGAGAATATTAGTATCGGGTTAGGGTTAAACCCGAGTAACCCGAACAACCTGTTTGATACGATTATATTTATTTTTATTTTTTCTCTTCTATAATTGGTTATGGGTTGAAATATATCAATTATCTATTATTGGGTCGTGTCAAAATCAATTTAATTTTGCTGATAAATAGGATAAATAGTTCGTTTCGTGTTGGATTGTTGATGTCCGTCGGAGTGTGCCAAAAATATGTGTTAAGAATGCACCCTTAAGACGACTTAAGTTTACCTATTGCAAGCGCACGAGTCAATTGTAGTATAGAAACAACTTGTGAAATATTATCGATCTCACAAATACTAAGTCGTATTTTGAATTTTTGTAAAATAATACTCTTGAATTGCTAGAAAAATATAGATTTTTGGTTTTCAGATTGATTAACTAATTAACTAAGAAAACAAGTAAAGATAAAATAAGACAACAACAATATAAATAAAATATAGGGTTTTCATACTTTACCACTAACCACATAAGAAAATTCTCAATTCGCTCAATTGTAAGAGTGTAATCTATAACTGTGAATTAGGTCGTACCGCAATTAGCTAAATACAATCCCAAAAAGAATTACCATCAACCGGATTGCGACAACACATCTCATGAATGAACTGACTAGTACATGTCAATTAAATTACTCTAATCTACTCTTAATGCATTTTAATAAACTAAAACATATCAACTTGCCAAGGCATGGTCTGTGTCAACATAGGGTTTCGAGTTTTATTACCACAATTGTTGTTGAAAATAACAATTTGTTTAGAATAATCATGATTGTGTAATAAAATATATTCATTCAATTTAAGACAAGAATTAAAAATAAATATAAGATCTTGTGTCAAGAATAAAAACGATCACACATCTATAATCAATCATCACAGTATGGTCACATTTTCCCCTCGTTACAATTGAAAACAAATAAAAGAACTACATTACTTAGCTAGAGTTTTGCTAGAAAATCCTAGATACCGAATTAGTTACTCATGGTATAAGGAGACTGCATCGTTGATGTAGAATCGCCCTCATGGTCGTCTTATTCGGATTTCTAGGTCTTGAATGGCTTCTCCCTTTGAATGACATGTGAATAGAAGTTATGAAATTATGTGAAGAGAGTCCTTTAAATCTGTAACAGACATTGGTATATATAGGCAAAAGTTAGGGAAACTCTAAATTGCCTTCCTTTATTGTCGAGAATATGATTCTCCTTTTATGTCATTTTCTTCCAAACTGAGAAAAACCCTTTAATACAATGTATAATATGTGTAAAAACATGTCCATATAGGTATTGGGGTTGAACTCAAAGTCATCCGGGTCAAAACAGATCAATCCGGGTCAAACTATGATTTTGGCCTCAATCTGAAATTTCCAAATTTTTCCTGCAGAACACCTCTTACTCTTTTGATCATATCTAGATCTACACATATTGAATTGAGGCGTATAATATATCGTTGGAAATATGACTTCAATCTATTGATGATAAGCTCAAGAACCACTCCAATTGGACTTTTTTTGACCGAGATATGAGCTCCTAAAGTTGACTGGAATTTTGTGTTAAAAACACTGTTCATGCCGCACCTAAGCTTTAATCGTAGGTTCAAGCGTAAAACTTCACTTTTTGACCACTTTTTTCTTTAAAAAGCGTAGGCTTAAGCGTAGGTATTTTCATGAAAATCACTTTTCTCCGCAACTGCGTCAAAATGACTGTCTTGAATCAACAATACTTTTTGCTTGAAATGACGTCTTCGGGAAATGCCGTTTTGCCCTCCGGAAGGCCTTTTTTGTCTTAATTAAAAACATCTATTTGGCTCTTCTCTTAGATATAAATGAACATGAACTTGATTAATTCATCAAAGTTAGCTTTATTTTTTCATTAAACTCCTGAAACATACTTAAACACATAAATGACATAAAAATATCAAATAATGGAATGTAAGGATATAAAAATGCAAGATAGAGGCTTAAAATATATAATATTGAGCACCTATCACACCAATTCGTCAAGGCATAACCTGTGTCAACCAAGGGTTTCAAGTTTTATTACCACCATTGTGTAGAAAATTATGAATTAAGCATCCGAGTTCAAGCCCATAGTGAATAATCGTAATTGTGTAAAATAATATATTCATTTCATCTAAGACAAGAATTTAAAACAAATATAGAATTTTGTATCAAGAATAAAAAGGTCTCTTATCTACTACAATCATCACAGTACGGTCACAGTTTTCCCTCGTTACAATTGAAAACAAAGATAATAACTACATTACGTGGCTAGAGCAAAACCCTAAATACTGAATTAGTTGATCATGGTAGGCGGTGACTGCATCGGTGATGTAAAGACAACTTCCATGGTCTTCTTCTCCAAAATTCTTGGTCTTTAATGGTTCTTCTTCTCTACAACAGCTCTTTTGAATGTATACGTGAGAAAACTCAATGAACCAACCCCTTTCCTCTGATGTATAACTTTGTATTTATAGACAAGCCGAGGGAAACCCTAATGGTTGTCCTTTTTGGTAATTTCACACTAAAATTAATACAAACCCTAAGTTATGATATATATATGTGTATATACATGTATGTAGAGGTCTGAAGCCGCAGATGTATCGTGAACTTAAAACAAGGACTAAACATGTAAAACCCTGTAGAAAATCTCCAAACTTTTCGCAATTACGCTCCAAGCGTAGGTACCAATCGTAGCTTGGTTTTCTTCAAGTGTAGGATGAAACGTAAGTTTGCAGTTTTTGGCAACTTTTTGAGTTTAAAAGCGTATGATCAAGCGTAAGGATTTTGGTGAAAACCACTTTTCTCCACAACCAAGCCAGAATGACCATCTTGAACCCATGATACTTTTTGTTTGAAGTGACGTCTTCGGAAAATGTCGTTTTTGCCATTCGGAAGATATTTTTTGTGTTGAAAACACCTCTTTGACTCTCCTCTTGGATAAAAACGAACGTGAACTTGGTTAATTCACCGAAGTTAGCTATGTTTCTTCATTAAGCTACTGAAACATGCTTAAACACACAAATTATATAAATTTATCAAATAATGGATTGTAAGGACATAACAAATGCAAGATAGGGGCTTAAAATTGACAATATTGAACACCTATTAATTGTGTCAAATTTAATTTAATATATTATAATAAATAGGTTAAATGAGTTATATGAGTCGACACAGATAACATGTTTAATAAATGAGTTGAGTTATAGTTGAACATATTTGATCTTTTTCAACATAACCCATTCCAATCCGATACGAACACAAATGGCCAACCCTAATTTTATGTAGCTTGAAATAATTTATCATGAAAGAAATTTCAAACGTCAGATGAGATTATTTATTCATATTCATGCTAAAAAGGTTGTCTGTGATTACCTATCTTTTCAACTTGATTTGAATTTCTAGTTATAATCAAATTACTTTTATTAACCAAAAATGAAATTTTAATATGAATAATCAAACAGAAATAAAATTATAAATCGCTTTCAGTCTCATAGCCGTGCTGTCAAAGTACATGGAAAAACTACTTTTTTGAATTTTTAATGTTAACTCCATTCAAATGAGGAATATTATTATAAATCATTTGTGTGTTAAATTATGTGCCATGTAAATTAAATAAACTCAAAAAATTTATATTTGATTTTGCAATAATTGTCGAAAGATAGTTAATACACAAACTTGTGAAAATTTCTGAGTGGAAGAGAGTTTATATAGAAGTTTGAAAGACCTGATTATATTTACAAACTATGGTAAGTTTCTACACACTTTTCTTCTACTGTAATAGTAGAAGGGTTTACTTTAAGAAACTCACCTCTATTGTTCAATTTAATCAATTAATTTTTATTGTGTTCAGTTTATCTCCTTTTTATATATTTTGAGTCAAAATGTCTAAATTATTCTCCCCTAATAGTATAAGGGGGTTTAGTAAAATCAACCCTTAAAAATATTATTTTTCAAAAATAAATTATATTTTTCGTAAAAACTATAAATTTTTTTTAAATATATATATATTTTGGAAAATATGATTTTTTCCAAAAAATATTTTTTTTGTGAAAAATATATATTATGTTCCAAAATATGATTTTTTTCGAAATATATTTTTTTTGCGAAAAATATATATTATGTTCCAAAATATGATTTTTTTTTCCGAAAAATATATATTATGTTCTAAAATATGATTATTTCCGAAAAATAATTTTTTTGTGAAAAATATAAATATGATTTTTTCCGAAAAATAAATTTTTTTGAAAAATATATATTATGTTCCAAAATATGATTTTTTTCTAAAAAATATTTTTTTGCGAAAAAGTATTTATTATGTTCCAGAATATGATTTTTTTTTTTGCGAAAAATATATATTATGTTCCAAAATATGATCTTTTTCGAAAAATAATATTTTTGCAAAAAATATATATTATTTTTTCCGAAATAATTCATATTTTGGAAAATAATATACTCCCTCTGAAAAATATATATATATTGTTTTGAATTTATAATTTTTGTGAAAAATATAATTGATTTTTGAAAAATAATTTTTTTAAATGGTTGATTTCACTAAACTTACTTATATTATTGAGGGTAGTTTAGACATTTTTACTTAAAATGTGAGGTGGGGGCCATAATGATGAAATTGAATAGTATAGGGAGCAAAGTAAACACAGTCGAAATTAGTTGATTAAACTGGATAACATAGGAGAGTTTTTTGAAATTAATCCATAGAGGAATCCAAATTTGACTCAAAAAATGTTTTAATTGGACCAGCTGGTTTTGGAATATTGACATAATTTTGGAAGTTCCATGCAGCAAAAAAGAAATGAATTACAAAGTGATTTCAGTAACACATGTACACCCAATTTAATATGATGTTCTTATCGAACATTTGAGCAAATATTTAAGAGAGAAAAAAAAAAAGTTTCAAGTCAATTCAATCACATTTTGATACAAAAATAGATTTGAAAAATAGTAACATCATATAAACTTCTCCACATCAACTTGTATAAAAATTTCTCGTTTTGCACGGTAAAGAAATAGTGTCAAATGTCAGTGTAATTAAACCTGAGAGATAGAGAGAGGGAAAAGAGGGAACCATGTTGATGAAGGGATAAGTACAGAAAACACTCTATAATATAAATAGGATCCGTATAATATTTTATATTTTAAAAATATGTGTATTGATATTAGTATTTTTGAAAAATGTGTGAACATTCTCTGCAAGTTTTGAAAATGTGCGAATACTTTTTCTTTCCGGTCATGTGCAGCTCACATGACTTTTATATTCTCTTAAATACCCATTTTACTATTTTTCTTCAATATATATATATAAATTTCAAAAAATAAATTTCGAAACCAATATATAAAATTCAAATTCAAAATTTATATATATAAATTTTGAAACCAATATATAAAATTCGTAAAAATATATATAAATTTCAAAAAATATGTATAAATTTTGAAAATTAAATATTAAATTTTGAAATATATATATAATTCTAAACAAATATATAAAATTTGAAAAAACATATAAAATTCGAAAAATATATAAAAAATTCAAATAGTTGTGCAAATAAAAGTATAAAAAACACAAGTGACCAAAATACGATACACCAAAACAACATTTAAAGTCAAATAAAGTAGAAAATAGAAGTATATTTTCCCAGAATTTTATATATTTGTTTCCGAAATTTATATATGTTTTCGAATTTTATATTTTATTTTCGAAATTTATATATATTTTTTGAATTTATATATGTTTTTCCCAATTTTATATAATTTTTTGAAATTTATATTTTTCTTTTCAAAATTTAATATATATTTTTTGAATTTTAGATATTTTTTCAAATTATATATACATTTTTCTGAATTTTATATAATATTTCAAATTTATATATTTTTTTTGAATTATATTAAGGGCATATATGTTATTTAATATAAAATGATGCAATTCGCACACAAATAAAAATATTATGATAAAATTAAATCAGAAGTGTTATACGCATTAAATTCTTACTACGTGGGGTTTAACTCAGGCCCGCTGATGAATGTGGTAGAGAGATTGAAGAATTAAAGTGACAAGCCTGAAAAGTAATATTGGAAAAAAATCAATCATGCTTATTGACTTCAAAATAGTATGCGACAGTTGGTTAGAAAAATACAAAATATATTGAAGGAAATAAAAGAAATTGGAAGAAATAAAAGAAATTGGAAGATACAGTAAAAGAGGGCATATGTAATACAGTAAAAGAGGGCATATAGGAGAGTTTTCAAATTGTTATTTTTTTTAAAAAATAACAATACTGTTAAAAATTCAAACTTATTCCCATAAGTACTCATTTTAAATTCCAAATATCAAGGTATAATAATTATGAAATAAAATATAAATATAGTAACGTCAAATTTTTTTTGGGTAATTTATTTTTTAAAAAAATTCGATAAATAATTAAGACATCAACTTTACCACCATGAACACAATTAAATTTTTGCATTCACGTTTTGCTGGGGTTCATATGTTAGAATTGATAAATAATTGAGACATCAACTTTACCTCCATGAAACAATTAAATTTATGCATTCACGTTTTGCAGGGATTCGTATGTTAGAATTGATAAGAAATAATTTCTCCAATCGCTGATCTAAATATGAAAATAACAATTTTGTTAACATGATGATGATTAAGCATTTGGAGGAGAGAGAAGATAATGATCTATAAAATAACAAGAATGCATTCTCTCTCTCTCTAGGCTCCCCCAAAATATGACTTACGTATTCATAGACCTCAGGACAGGCATAAATACCATGCCACATCAGTTTCAAGTCGCGAAAATCCTTTAATTTAGAGAACTTTGCAAATCAAATAAATTCAAAATATATTCTAAACTAGGAGACTAATTTAAATAATTACAAATTCTTTATTCAAATTTAAATTTTATTCTAAACTAGGAGACTAATCTAAATAATTACATATTATTATTTCCTTCTATATGCCTCATCAAGATGGAGCTCCGTGAGAAGATTCCAATCTTGGTTTTGAGATTGAGATGGCGCTGCCGTTGAAGAGGCTTGGTAAGAGCATCCGCTAATTGATCCTTGGAGGAAACGTAGGCAACACGGAGAGCACCATTTTGTACTTGGTCACGAATGAAGTGATAATCCAGAGCAACATGTTTTATACGAGAGTGAAATACAGGATTATAGCAAAGATGAGTTGTTCCATCATTATCACAATAGAGCACTTGAATTTGAGGTACACTAACACCAAGTTCAGTAAGAAGAGAGCATACCCAACTTATCTCGGCAGCAGTGACAGCTACAGAATGATACTTTATCTCGATGGATGAACGAGCTATTATTCGCTGCTTTTTGGAGCTCCAGGAGATAAGATTGCGTCCAAGATACACAATGTAAGCACTGGTGGAAGTATAGTCATCCTTGTTCCCAACTCAATCCGCGTCAGAAAAAACATGAAGAGACATAAGAGATTGGCGATGGAGAATTAGACCGTGATCTGAAGTTCCACAGAGATAGCATAGTAGTCGTTTGACGACATTCCAATGTTCATTGGTAGGGTGGTGCATGAATTGTGAAAGCTTGCTCACTGCGAAGGCAATGTCAGGCCTTGTAAGTGAGAGATACTGGAGGCTTCCAACGATTGACCTGTACTCAGATGGATTAGATAGTGTTGTACCTGTAAAAAGATCAGCGTTGGAATAGTGGCAAGTGGAGTGCTAACTGGTTTGGCATATATCATATGAGTGCGAGCAAAAATATCATGAATATACCGTTGTTGAGACATAAACAAACCAGGCTTGTGTGGAAGGACCTCAACACCTAGGAAGAAAGACAGAGAGCCTAGGTCCTTGAGGGAGAACCGGTGAGCTAATAGATTAATAAAGTTTTGAACAGTGATCGCATTGTCACCGGTGATAATAATGTTATCAACATAAACAAGTAGAAATACCGTGTTGCCACTAGTGTTGAGGACAAAGAGAGACGTGTCCGCATGAGAGTTGGTGAAGCCAAATGTGACAAGAAACTGGCGCAACTCATGATACTAGGCTCGCGGGGCTTGCTTAAGCCCGTAGATTGCCTTCTGGAGTTTGTAGACATGGTGAGATGTTCCACTATCCAGAAGCCAACTCGGAGTGTCGAGGGTGTTAGTGGCAGCAAAGTGGGCTCGAGGTTGCCATGGAGCCTGTGTAGAGTGTGAGAACGTTGGTGTCATAGCCGTCAATTGGAAGGTAGGCCAACGCTTGGAACTGTGGACCTGAACACCACAAGCTTGACAGTAGCCGAGGTAAAGTCTAGATGGTGGGCGATCATATCGAGGAGGCATAAACTGTGGCCCTGCGTTGCGAAACTGAGGGCGCCTGTTGTTGGAGGGAGATGGCAAACTCTAATTACCTTGGGATAATTGTGGGCACCAGTTGTTGTTGCGAGGATGGATATGATTGACCGTGGCCGGAAGTGGTGTCGATACAACACGAGAGTGGCTTAGTGAAAGTTCCTTGTTGATTGATTTTTCATGGAATTCTTCGAAGGAGATTAGTGTTTCACGACCATTAACAACATCAACAATCGATTTGTAGTCGTCATCAAGACCATCTAGGATTTTTTCAATTAGGTCCTCATCGTTAATTGATTTGCCCAAAATAGTAAGTTCATCAGCGCTACCATTAATAAATTACATATACTCCGATATGGTTTGGGACCGTTTTGTAGTCGTTCGGAGTTGTTCTTTGATTTGCTTGATGTGGCCTCGAGTGGGTTTTGCATATGTGTTGATAAAGATGGTTCATGTTTGATGTGATATGGTGGCTCTGATGATGAGTGGAATGATTGTTGCAGTCAATGAACCGAAAAGAGCACTAAAAATTAGTTTGTCTTAACGAATTCATGTATGATATTTTGGATTTGAAGAGGCGACACCATTTGTTGTGATGGTAGCCGGAGGGCATAGATGAGAGCAGTCAACGTAACCTTCAAGGTTGTAGCTGACAAAAGTGGCATGAAATTGGAGTTGCCAAGAGAGATAGTTTGTGGTGTTTAATTTGATTGTATTTTGGGTGAAAAAATTGATTGTTGTAAGAGGTTTGGTGGGTTCATTGATGTTTGGGATGGTGATTATGGTGTTATATCCGGCCATTATTTTTCACAGAGAGAGAGAGATGCCTACGATCAGAGCTCTGATACCATATAAAAGAAGAAATAGAATGAGAAAATATGACATGACATTTTCATTGATGGCGATTGTATATATATACAGTTTTCCTAATCTATAGAATCCCTTAATTTAGGGAATTTTACAAACCAAATCAAATTCTATTCCAAATTAATAGACTAATCTAAATAATTATAAATTATTTATTTTCTTCTATATCAGATACCCCTTAATGTCATAGCCTTTTTCCCAGACCATGACCTCTTGCATGCATCCTTTCTCATAATCTTTTAGTGTTGTTACTTGTTAGCCTCATTTAAAATACTATTCTTTAAGAAATGATAAATATCTAAAGAATTCCCCTTAAGTTTCATCCAAAACTCCTTTTGCGAGTAGCACATAGAGCCATAGGTTTTGACTTATGCCCCATTTGGATACCGATCTGGTCTGGTCCTGTCTGGTCTGGTCAGATATGGTCTGTGTGATGTTCTGAAAGTCTGTTTGGTAAGCGGTTTGGTCTAATGATCTTGGTCTGAGAAAACTGGAACCAGACTATGTTTGACAAACTGTCTGGTTCCTAACTTCTTTGAACCATACCATGTTTGACAAATTGGTATGGTCTTAAATTTCTAGTAAACTTTAAAAATATTGAATATACTTTAAATGATATAATAACCTTAAAACCCACAAAATTAATTTTTAAATATTTGTTAAAGTCTTTTTGAATGATTTTTATTATGTATTTCTTACATAATAATGTTATATTGATTTAGTAAAAATTTCTTAAAGTATGATTATTGAACTCCAATTATCAAATATAACAACAAATAAGTTTTATACAAGTCACATTTTTATTATACAGAAATTACAATCACACGAATTTCAAAAGTCATGCATTAATATTACATAACAATTTCAACTGTCGATAACATGCAAATAATGCACTATGATATTTTAGCTTTTAAAAAAATATATTATTTATTATTATTTATCTTTTACTATTTACTATATATTTATTATTTAGTATAATATATATATATTTATTTATTATTATTATATATTATTTAATTCATTTTGTTTATTATTTATTATTTATTCATTTATTTTTATTTGTTTATAAATATATTTTATTAATTTATTAGTTATATTATTATTGTATTTATTTATTTATTATTATTTTTATGTATTTTTTAATTCATTTTTTTCATTTAGTTTGTTTATTATTTAATTCATTTAATTATTATTATGTATTATTTAATTCATTTTTATAAATATAATTAATTTATTTAATTAATTTTATTCATTTATTATTATTTTTATGTATTATTTAATTCAATTTTCTAATTATTTATTTATTTATTCTTATTTTTATATATTATTTAATTCATTTTTTTTATTTATTTATTAATATTTATTCATTTATTTTTATTTGTCTGTAAATATATTTTATTAATTTATTACTTATATTATCATTTAATTCATTTTATTGCATTTATTTTGTTTATTATTTAATTCATTTTATTTATTATTCATTTTTTTATAAATATAATTCATTTAATTTATTATTTATATTATTATTTATTCGTTTATTTTAATTAATTTATAAATATATTTTATTCATTTATTATTTTTATTTTTGTATTATTTAATTCATTTTCCTTATTATTTATTTATTTATTATTATTTTTATGTATTATTTAATTCATTTTGTTTATTATTCATTATTTTATTTTATTTATAAATATGCTTTATTTAATTTATTATTTATATTATTAATTTATCATTTATTATTATTTATTTATTTTATAAATATATTTTATTAATTTAGTTTTTATATTATTATTTTTTATGTATTATTGAATATATTTCCTTTATTATTCATTATTTTGTTTATTTTTTATTCATTTATTTATATTAATTTTTAAATATATTTGATTTACTTTATCATTTATATTATTATTTTATTCATAAATATATTTTATTTTTATTTATTCATTTATTTTTATTAATTTATAAATATATTTTATTAATTTATTATTTGTGTTATTATTTATTTATTTATTATTATTATTATGTATTATTTAATTCATTTTATTTATTATTCATTATTTTATTTATTTATTTTTGTGTTTTGGTTTATATATTGGTTAGATGTGGTTCAATTATTGGAGGATATTTTGGTTAGATTTTGTAACCAGACCAAATAGAATTACCAAAAAAATGTTATTTTGGTTTAATTTGGTTCAACTTAATTTAGTTATATATTTTGAGACCAATACAAAATAAATATGATTTGATCTCAAAAAATTATGAGTAGACCAGAAAATGTGTTTGCCAAAACAACCCCCCATAGTCACCTCTTTATAGCTTGTGATCGCTTATCGCAATTGTCTTATGTCAATTCGCCCTATTTATGTTTCCCTTGATCTCGAACATCATTCGCGACCTAGCTCCTGACTTCGCGAGTCCTATTCGCGACTTGGCACCATGCGTTTCTTCAAATTTGAATTACATATCGATACAAAATCAATAAATGACACCATTTGATTCGCTTTTTTTTTTTTGAAAACTAGCAATACTTGCATGAACAAAATGATTTTTTTCAAAACAGAACGACTAGATAATACATACATATATGCCTGGCATTTAAAAAATTACAAGTCCAAGGACAAAATCCAAATGGGTTAGTGTTAGGGTTTGTGGGTGGGTAGACATGTCTCCAACCATCTGTTCTTTAATCCATTTATAAGATAGGCCCCTCTCTAATAAAGTACCAAGATAGATGGGGCTTTATTTTTTGGTCTCCTTTTGGCATGTCAATTTAAATCACAATGATTAAATAAAAACCTATTTACTTTGGCCTCTTTTGAATACGGAAAAACAGTTTTTATTTTTTTACTTTTACCGAGTTCAAAAAAAAAAACACGTTTACTGTTCACTTTTTTTTTCCCAAGAAAACTTTTTTCTTTGAATAGTGTGTAAAAGTGATAAAAACACCAAATACAACTTTTAATTATTTTTTGAGTTTTTTCACTGTTTAGGGTACCACCTCCGCCACCGCCACCGCCACCGCCCCCACCAACCACCACCACTCCCGCCACCGGTCGCCGTTGCCGGCCCCCACCACCTCCGGTCGCCGCCGCCCGCTGCCTGCCGCCAGTCACCCACCACCACCGCCCCCTCCCCCCGCCGCCACCGGTCACCGCCGACCACCACCGCCGCCCACCAATACCATTTTATTTTTCAATGCAAATTTTCATCCAAATACTTTTTTGTTTTTAATTTTTTGCTGAAAAAAACAAAAACAAATACAAAAAACAGACTATCCAAACGCACCCTTTGAGTTTCATAGGTGTACTAGGGTGTTTGATTGCCTGAAAAAAGTTTTATATATGAACTGTCAAGCAAATTTTAAAAGAGAGAAGAGTAAAATTATTGAGATATATAGGATGAGAAAGATAATTTATACAGCTGAAAGTGAAATTAATTTCGTGATGGTTGCATATATATGTTTCGAGTACGTTTCGATGAATAGTAGTATTAAGCTTTGTATCATTTTAAATAATTCAACTATTCCTAAGAAAAATGGTTATTATTATTATTATTTATTTTGTTTTTCGGATCCAGGTTTAAGTAGATAAAGCAAAAAAAGTGCATGTGTAGCACTGTTGCTCTCATCACCGCATATATATTATGCTTTGTCAGCAAGAAATGGCGACAAGTTTTCTTTTCCAACAAGCGGCCTTTTATGCCCATGCATTTATATTAATTTTACTTTTTCTCTCATTGTGTACATATAAAGATAGTTTTGTATAATTTATGTATTCGGTGAGAGTATGATATATATATATATATATATATATAATATTGTTTATGATAGTGTAGGAGTTCAAATTTAATGAGATTTAGAAATAGTTTCCACACAAGATAAACAGAGAAATAATGATGCTTGTGTCTTTATTGATTTTGATGTTTTACAGAAATATAGGAGGAAGTGGAAGAGAAAACAAAATAACAAAATAGTGTAAACAACTTGACAACACTTTCTCTCTCTCTAGAAATTTCCCTCACTAGGCCTCCGGAAAAGTCATCCTCAAGTGAACTCTAGCTTTTCTATTTATAGACGTCAGTGTCAAGCTGCTCTTTGTGAAGAATCCTTGCCACGTCAGCGTTACCTCGCGACCTGGACTACACGATACCAATCCGCATAATAATTGGCATGTCAATGTCACCTCGCGACTTGGACTACGCGATACCAATCCGCGTAACAATTGTCATGTCAGCATCTCTTGCGAGGATCATAATATACTTCGCGACCAGTGATCCGTGCAATTTCCTCGCATATCTGATTTTTTCTTAGTCAAGGAACCATGATGTTAAAACATTTTCCTGGGTCATGACCTTTTTGCATGCATACCTTTTTCATGACCCGAAGTACTATCGGCCTCTCTGAGGTACTTTTGCTTTGAATGGTGCAAATAAGGTCGCGACCCACTATTTGCATATCCAAAGCATTTTCCTAGATTCCGAATAATACTCCCTACGCGAGCAACATATAGGGCTATGAGTTTAAATGTTAGCTATACCCACATCAGTTATCTCATAGTTACCTCTGTATAATGCTAATTCTCGCGTATAAACCTTATTTGGGCCAATCTCCCAAATAATCTTTTCTTCCTCATGTTTTTGCTCGTATATTGTATGTGCGAGCCACCCCTTTATATTTTTCCCCATTGCGCTTTAATACTTAACCAAGTATTAAAGTGCAACAACTTTTGCCTTGTGAGTTCCCGCATGCTGTATCATTTTTGCAAGATGTTTTTCCCCATGACCCTTATCGCGAAATTTTTTATTGTTGCGAGATGTTTTTTCCATGACCCTTGTACCATGATGGGTCTTCCTCCCTTTCTTTTATTTGTTTTCATACCCATTTTGCAAACCTAAGTTCAATCCGCGACCTTCTTTTATTAATTTTATATCCTTTTAGTCGATCTCATGCATGTACTTACTTTTGCCTTTCCCCTTCTTTGTTTGATTTCTCCAAATTATCATTATCCTTGGATTCACGACTTTTTTTAGTGCGCCTGACTAGGTGAATTTTCGTCTTTCTTGCGCATTTAATGCGCATTTTTGTTTTCCGCGCCTAAGCCCTATATAACCCACACTTGTCATTTTTCCATCTTTAACTCATTTTTTCCTCAGTGCTCCTTTCCCACCTTTCTTATTTTATATCTTTTGCCTTGTCTTCTATTTCTTTTGCGCACATATATCAATTTTATAACCCCTCACAAGCATTTTGCTTCCCTGCTGTATCATTATGACTAAAATTTATACTCCAAAACTTCTTGCTCCTTCTTCTGGGGTTGCTCCTTCTGTTCCAGAAGCCACAGAATGTAGAAAAACCCCTTTCTTCGACCTTCCTCATGATGTCTTTTGGTCATCCATGGATAGTCTTCCTTCTGATACTATTGCAAGCCCTCCCCTCACCCCTCGATCCAGATCATGAAGTTGATCCTGTTTTCATTCCTCTTCTTTCCATTCATCGCCTTATTATTGAAAGGAGTGACGCACCCTTTTCTTTCATTGAATACGAAGGTCACGTAGCCACTATCACAGACTGGAAAATATGGTCTATCCATATCCTCAGTCAGGACCGCTATCGCGCCATTCTTACTGAGGCCGGTATCCTTCAGTCTATTGAGCTTTTTTTCAGACTTCTATGTTCGTCGCAACGTAGATGCATTGAACATTTTGATTTCATGATGGAACATTTTTTCGTATACTTTTAAAGCTTCGTGGGGTGGGTTCACACTCACTTTAGAGGACCTGGTAGTCTTATTCCAGCTTCCAGTTCTTGACTCGCGTTCTATCAAGGCTCATCTAGTTGATCTAGAAGACAAGAAAATTCTCAACCAACTTCGCGACTGTGGCAAATATGCTTGTAAGTGTGGTAGCTGGTTTGACAAAGGCGTACTTCTTTCTGAACAAGTTATATCAAGTCACCCAAAGATATCATATTATGTATGGTGCCACAACTTCTTTCGTGAGTATTCTTCTCGGGAACCAGCTCCTGGTCAGGATCGCGAATTTGCTCCTGGCCCTCAATTTAATGGCCCTTTAGAACTAGCAGGTTTCTTCGCGTTTTGACTCAATCGCTACATATTTTAGGGCAAACCAGAGAATGGTCCTAGCAGAATGGTGTTCCTTCTAGCTGCTATGTTATCCCGAGGTGTGCGTATTCCTTTAGCCCCATTTTTCCTTGGCACATTATATTCTTAACTTGATACCCTCGCAAATGATTTTACCTGTTCCTTAGGTAGATACGATATTAATACTTATATATCAGGTAATTTTCTTACTTTATTCCTTTTTGAACGCTTTCCTCAATATGCTTCAGTTCATGTCTCTTTCCCTCATCCTCATACTTCAGAGGCTACTACTTCTACTATTTTAAAATCGCGAGCTACTCGTTGGACTTCTCTTTTTTCTTCAAAAACTCTTGCTGATTTTATTGATAAATCTTCTGAATTTTCATGGCACCCCTATGCCACTCCCCTTGAAGGCTTTTATTCTCCTGACTTCTACCCGAAAGACGAAATTGTTTCCTACGACATTTCTTCAGATGACCACTTCATCTTTTTTGCTATCACCCAGATATGTTATCTCCCCGTTTTTAGTGAAACATTTGATTGCATTGCTTCTTACAATCCCTCACGTGTGTCTCCCCAATTGGGCTTCGATCAGGCCATCCCCCCCCCCCCCCCTTTCCTTTATCACGTGAGGACACCTTTGATAGATCCCTCATTCAGTATCGCGAGTCATTAGAGAAAAACCTTCATATTTTCTATACAGTTATATTTATTCAATCAGGCACTCGCAGGGGTGGTGTGATTCATGGTTACAGTGAATTTTGGAAGGAACAATTTGTCAGATTTCGAAGCTTTATGGATGAAACTCCTCGTACTCCAATTTCCATTTCTGTTTATGCTTTGGATCCATCATTAAAGCTTCGAAAAACGAGAGGTACCAGAGGTCAGAACATCAAGCTCGTACTTAAATCTCATGTCGAGTCCTCCTAAGCTATTAAAGTTCCTTTACCACAAAAGTCCAAGAAAACAACTCACAAGCGATCACTTCGCGAGGAAGTTCCTCTGGCAAGGAGCCTATTGCGAGACGACTTGTAATTTTTCTATCTCTACTTTTCCTTTGTTATTTCATGTGTTTATCCGCATTATATTGTGTTAATATTAACTTAGATATTTTCCATCTTTTTGTAGCATTCCAGTGCCCAGGCCATAGGTAACATCAGTATTTCTCCCTCGCATGATTCTCCTAAGTTGGACCATGTTGCTTTGTCTCTTAGGCTTAAAGATCTTTCTTTCGCAGAGTCCTTAGATCAAGTCCCTCTTACAAAAAGGAAACAAACTCTCTCTTATGCCCCAAAGACCTATGTAGCAGGGGAGACTCCAAGTTTGGATGAAGTTCCCTTGACACGAAAGCGTAAACCAATAAATGATATTTCCTATGGAGATGCTTTAGACCCAGACCCAGATGAGGCGTCTTTAGCCGAAAGACGTAAACTTGCCTTAGCTAAATTGAAGAGCATGCGAAAAGCTGATGTAACATCCTCTTTACTGAATACAATGGCCCGCGTGGTAGAGGATATTATAGTTATTGATTTAGCATATGTTCTTGATCCTGTGAGCACCCATGGAGCTTCTCGCGATTTTGCCTATACTGGTACTTGCCTCTCTTCTTCACTATTCTTTATTTCTTTCCTCATTCCTCTTTTAATTTATTTTACCTGCTACTCTTACCAGATAATGCAGAAGAGACAGAGGTCGCTAACATCTTTTTTGCTCTTTCGGAGAAACTCTTTTCTCAAAGTGGGTTTCCTTCCTCTTTTTTTCGTTTTTTTAACAAGTTTATGCTACTAACACACCCCTTCTTTTTTTTCAGGTTCTCGCGAGACAGTTTCTCCTCACGTTCCTACTTTTCCTGGGGGTGGTCTCCATTCTAACCTTTCTCTTGAAGATTCCTCTGAGGATGATGAGGACCACCTCCCTATCAACTTTTTATTTAATAGGTCTTCTCAACTGACCTTTGAAGAGGATGAGGATGATGGTGAGTCCTCTTCATCTCGCGACACTGTAATTTCCGCGACCTCTACTCCTGAAGTAGACCGCGAGGAATCAACAGATTGCAAGCCTGAGGAAACCGCAACATATCGCAAGATACTAGTGTCTATGGAGTCACATTCTCTTCCATTCTCACTTGAGGTTACTACCACTCATGGTTAATCAGAAGATCGTAATGTAGATGATAGTCATTTGCAGCCTCTTGGTAGTGATGTTGCGACTGAAATAACTACAACAATGGAAGATTGCCCTAACATTGAGAGATCCCTTCTCGGTAGTATTATCCCAGAAGTTAAGGAAGGTGATTTTTTTTTACTTCTTCTCTTCATTTGATTCTGAGCATCCCCATCATACTATCATACTTAATATGCATATTTTTCTTAATTAGGGCTAAATTCTGAAGATCAAGAAATGATTAACGAGCTTCTTCTCAACGCTCAGAGAATTTCTCACGGTTAAACAGTGATTCCCTGAGATACCTTTATTGATCCAAATATAGAGGTGCATTTATCTCCATCTCGGGCATCTGTCTTGGATCCTCGCGAGCCTATCTCTGTTTCTCGCGACCATGCCTCGACTTCCCGCGAGCCAGATCATTCCACTCGCGACCCTTCCATTATTCCTGTTTATCAAGTTGCTACCTCAGTGCCAGTTCCTTGCAATAATTGGCTTTGTTATCCCCGCGACGTACCAGTGCTAGATCAGATAGAGGTTGTTCATCGCAGATGTATTTAGGACTCTTTCTGAGACTTCTATTCAAGACATTGTCCCTGATACACTTCCAAGATGTCATGCTCGAATAAAATATTGGAAAATGTTCAGAATGGATATGTCCTGGTGGGAGACACGGTTGGATGTCATTCAAAGACTTTGCGACCATTGTCTTGTTGAGCTCAAGGATCACGTTGTTCGACAAGGGAAATAGGTTGAGATTGCAGAGGCTCGCAGGCGGTTAGCGCTACTTGAGGGGGAGGATAAGAAGCTTTAGGATACAGTTGAGCATTTTGAGCGGGCTCGTATGTGTTTGGAGGAGCATAAAGGGTTTAAACTGTGAGATCCCATCACCCAGAATCTTTTATACTCCTTGTGTATTTTATATCTTCATGATGTATACATTTTATATGCTTTGACTATAACCATATTTTGTTGGATAACACCTTATCATGATCGTAACCAAAAATGATTTATACATTCTTGATGTTTTGTTTGATACTATTTTATTATATTTTTATTAGAAATGTCACATGAAAAATACTTAATCTTAAATGGAGGTCCATCGAGACTCAATGTATGATTGTATACAAAGACGGAGCCGGAAACTAATTGGAAATAGGGCAATCAAAGGAATTTTTGATAATTTTATAGGATCAATACTAATATTTTCTAGTATATTATCATTTTTTTTCAAAAAAAACAATAAAATCATTTGAAAAATAAATTTCCTAAAGGGGGCAAGTGCAGTTGGCTCCGTGCCTGGTTGTATATGTACTCGAACTTGAAAAAAATGGAAATAAATCAAATATGGATCAGTTACTTAAATCTTGTACTTATGAAAAATTAAGTAAAAACTCTTATTAGATTTTACGTTTATTCACAATTAAATAATAAATAGTTATTATCGGAAAAATGGATTGCTTGTAGAGGAAAAAAATATAGAATACTTTGGTAAGGCATATTGTTAAAATAAAAATTAATTATTGTACAACGTGATTAAATTTACATGATAAACGATTAATCATCAAAAAACGATCAGAGATGGAGCATACCCTTACGATAAATAATTTCCAAACACGTCCCTAAGTTATTTGTAAGAAGAATAAAATTGTTATATAGTTTTGACCTATGTACTTTTAAATAATTATAATGAAATAAATACATACAGAGTTACTATATTTATTATGTGTCAAAATTATAATTATAATCCAAAAAATAATTTGTGAGGTAGAGGAGGGCTTGACCACTTCAATTTTCTTAATCCTACCCCGACCTCACAATTTACTCAACATGGTTATTGTCGAGATCATGCCAATAATGAACAATTCTATAAATGTTTTTACAGATAAAATCCCCAATTTAAATTAGTGAAATTTAGTAAATCCCTTAATTTATAGTAGTTAAATTGACTTCAATTAAGTGAAATTGATAAAATCCTCAATTTAAAATAGTAAAATTGAGTAAATCCCCCAATTCAAAGTAGTTTTATTGAATTCAATTGAGTGAAATTGATCAAATCCTCAAGTCAAAGTAGTTAAATTGACTTTAATTGAGTGAAATTGATTTTAGTTGAGTGAAATTGAGTAAATTCCTCAATTCAAAGTAATTTAATTGAGGTAAATTGATAAAATATCCAACTCAAAGTAGTGAAATTAAGCTCAATTGAGTAAATCTCCAACTCAAAGTAGTTAAATTAACTTCAATTTAGTGAAATTGATAAAATCCCCAATTTAAATTAGTGAATTTGACTTTAATTGAGTGAAATTGAGTAAATCCTCAATTCAAAGTAATTTAATTGAGTAAATCCCAATTCAAAGTAGTGAAATTGAGTGAATAGAAAATCCCATTGTTAAAGAAAATATAAATCTTTAAATAATACATTATGATATAAATAGATTATTATTTAGTGTAAAATATGATATTATGATTTAGTTTGAAATAGTATATTAGTGATGTAAGATATTATAATTTAGTTTAAAATAATATATTATGTGATATATTATTAATATAAATATATTAAAATATTTGTGAACAATACCAAACTGGATCGGATTAATCAAATTATCAAAAATAAAATTCAAATTTGATCCGTTAAATACTGAATTCGATATTTTTGAATACATATCTAATCCAATACATAACAATACCGGTCCAAAATATCGGAACCGGATTAGTAAGATTAAATTTTCGGATTGACGGAATTTTTGTCCACACCTAATTCAAAGTGGTCCGGGCTGGTCATAAAGAATTACTGTAGGACACATTGGTGTATAATATTAAATTCACATGGTATGTCAGCTCATTACATCTCTAGGTATTTCAGATAGGGAAGTGACAGCAAACAAGTGGAACCTGTCTTTACTCTAACAAATTAAAAAATAGGGTTTAATTTTAATAAACCCTATCAACTATTTAATTTAATTAACTAATTTCTTTGATGTCCAAATTGTCCTCTATTCTTTTCAATTTAGTCAAGGGTAATTTGTAGTGACACCCCTGAGATTTAGGTCAATTTCATCTAATCTCCGGTTAACGCACAAGTTTACAATGATACCCCTAAGCTTTAAAAAGTCTTGCAATGACACCCCTTTGAGCATAAAAAGTTAGGTTTGCCCTGATTATAAATATAATTAATTTCAATAAACCTCCATCTATTATTAAATTTCAATCACATTGCCCCAACCCTCAAACAATATATTTATAAAATTCAAAAAATATATATAAAATTAGAAATATATATATATAATTCGAAACAAATATATAAATTTCAAAATAATTATATAAATTCAAAAAAAATATTAAATTTTAAAAAATATATAAAATTCAAAAAATATATATAAATTTTGAAAAAAAAAATATAAATTCGAAAAAATTATATAAAATTCAAAACAAATATATAACATTCAAAAAAATATATATAATTAAAAAATATCATATAACTTCCGAAAATATCATATAAATTTCGTAAACGTCATATAAATTTCAAAAATATATATATATAATTCGAATATATATATAAATATATTTTTTTGAAAATATATATATAAAGAAATACCACTAATTGTTATTGGATATAATTTTTGAAACAAATATATAAATTTCAAACTTTTTTTATAAATTTGAAAAACATCATATAAATTTGGAAAATATCATATAAATTTTGAAACATATATATATATATATATATATATATATATATATATTTCGGAAAAATATATATAAAAGAAGACCACTAATTGATATTTGTGGTAAGTAATTTGATTCACTTCATTAGAAAATATATGATATTTTACCAATATATATATTTTTCTAAATTTATATATTTTTTAAAATTTTGTTTTTCAGTATATATATATATATATTTGAAATTTATATATTATTTCAAAATTTATATTTTTTCGAATTTTATATATATTTTTCAAAATTTATATATATATTTTTTGAATTTATATATTTTTTCTAATTTTATATATTTGTTTCAAATTTTATATTTTTGTTTTGAATTTTAAATATTATTTTGAGATTTATATATTTGTTTCGAATTTTATATATTTTATTTAATATATTGTTTTCAAAGTTTATATATATTTCTTCGAATTATATACATATATATATATATATATATATTTTAAGGGTGTGGGGCAATATGATTGAAATTGGAAAGTATATGGGCAATTAGGACAGAAAATGGATTAGTTGATTAAATTCAGTAGTAGAGGAAGTTTATTGAAATTGACCCTAAAAAATATTCGGCTTATTTTACTTGCACATTGAATTCATGTTAATTAATAAGAATATATTAAAATACTCTAATTTAATTTTTTGTAATCATAAATAATAATTTATTTCTCCATGTTTCTTTTCGTGTTAAAATTCCTTAACGTACATATTATTTATAGATATAATATTAAAATAAAATTGAAGTAAGAAAGGATAAAATGGAATATAAAGGGAATAAGGTATCCTCAATAATCAAGCATTATGTTAGACAATGACAATAATTATTAGATTACTGAATTAAGTTGACTTATGAGAGTCTAGACTTTATTTAATGGTTATTTGACGTTGATCTGTCATCTGTGTATTTCATTTAATCGTATTTCAATAAAACTAAAGTCTAATTTAAAAATATTTTAGAGAAGTTTATAGATGCTACGAAGAAAACAAATAAACTCGAAAAATTATTGGAATTGTCAAGGAGGAACTTGTGCAGCCCTTGTCTCTATATGAATTTGAGTCAACTCACCCAATTTAAATTGGTGTCGCACTATCTCACTTAATTTTATTTTATTTTAAAGGTAAAAAATATTTATATTAATAACCAAGGCTTAAAGCCTTACACAGAAACTCTGGGCAACTCAAATTTAATAATTATGGGCATGCTTAGTTTATAATTCTAAGTATGTTTTTGTGTTTTTGAGAACACAACATTACAAAAAACTAAAATGTATCCGTTTGAATTGATTTTTTTAAAATTTATTTTTGAATACAAAAAGTCTTAGGGTCCCTTTGGGTGCGCGAATTTGGAATTGAATTAAAATTGTATTGGAATTAAAATGTCATGGTATCTCAATTCCACAAATATAATTCCAAATACATTATTTGGATGTGTCTTGAAATTCAAATGTAATTGAAATTCAATCTCAAAGTCAACTCAATTTAAATGTAAAATGTCATAACCTTAAAATTAAAATAGACAATATAAATAAATATATAAGTATACAAATATAGGTATTCATATATATACATGTATGTATGTGAATGTGTATGTATGTGTTTATGTGTGTGTGACTATATATTTGTGTGTAGATGTATTCATATTTGTATATATATGTATCTATTAATATATATATGTATGCATACGTATATATGTTTCTATATATAAATGTGTTTATATATATTTATATATATATAGGCGTATGTATGTTGTTGATTGTGAAAAAATTATTGTTTGAGAGAGAATATTTAGTGAGTCTAGTTTTGGAGAAGATTTGAAATTAAAAATTATTATTTTTTTTTTTGGAATTCAAATTATAAAATTGGTGTCCTTAAATTGCATTTCAATTTCAATTTCAAAGCTCCAATTCCATTATAGTTACTTATTTTTCTTGAATACAATTTCTAAGGGATCAAGCAATTTAAAAAACACACCAGTGAGGTGACGGAGCTAGCTAAGGTCTAGTGGGGACAGTGGCGTCCCACTGAATATATTTTTTTTACCTAAATTAATTTTAAATTTTATAAATATGCCTCCATTGAATTTTTTTAAAAATATTTTAAAATTAAAATTTTTAATATGATAATTATGCCCGCTTTCCGAAACTTCAAGGTCTGTCCTCACTGCGAGACACTACCAAACTATTGAACCATGAATCAACTTTAACGCAAACTATGAGTATACTAATGTTGGATTCATTTTCCATTTTTATTTTTCGTAAATTTGAAGGAAAGAGTCTTCATGCACGATTCCTCCACTGTCATAGTTTTATGATTCGTGAAAAGAGTTGGCTTCATAATTGGACTATATATAAAAAAACCATATTAACTGTTTGATTACCATTACATATTATATATATAATAATTTAAATAATCGATACAGAAAATAATGGTAGAAAATTAAGAGCATCTCTGACGCCACTTTAGGCTCACTCTCTCTCTCTCCACGTTGATCCATCAACAGTACCTATTAATATACTATATTTTACACTATATATATATATATATACATTTCAGTAAAAACATATATATATCCAAGTATCAAAAAATATAATTAAAATTACTAGCTGGTGTCAGTCAAGCACACCAGATCCACACAGTGCTGCTGCACCTCCTGCAATGGTTTGAATGGAATCTCTCTCTCTAGACTATACTTTCTCTCTCTAGGAATTGAACCCCAACCAAACAAAAACAAATCCAATCCATCACTCATCTAAAAACACACACACAAGACTAGTCATGGTGAAATCTCTAATGATTCTTTGCCTCAACATATCTCAAATAACAGTCCACATTTAAGATCCAAAATAAGAAGAAAAAAATGAAATAATTATTTACAAGTTCCTATATGTATCTTCTTCCTCGGACCCTAAAAAAAGCTTTAACTAGGGTTCATATAGTCGGAGCAAACAAACCCATGAAGATCTCCTAGAAAGGAAGAAGAAAAAAAGAGAAGCAGAGAAAGAAAATGAAGAAGTGGGTATCCATTACTTTCTCTCTCTAAAATAATCTAACTAAATCTCTCTCCCTCTCTCTCTCTAAACTCAAGAATCAGAGTACTCGCGCCAACAGACAAGCATGGTGACACAGCGCCTCATGATGTAAAACCTAGCCCTCTGTTCTTTGACAAGCCTTGCACACTTTCTTGAGAAAGAACACCTTCTATGTGTTGAAGAAGAAGAAGTGTTCTTCATGAGAGATGAATTTGAAGAGCGAGTGCTTCTGGAGGAGCTTTCTTTCCTTGAGAACTTCCACTTTTCATCCAAATACAAGTCTGGTGTTTGTGGTGGTGGTCCTGTGATAGTGCCCATCACTGTCACTGTAATCAAATATGTATATATATATATACAGTGAGTACCAGAAGGATCTGGGTGAGGGTTTGGGGAAATTAAGATGAGGGTATGTGTAGATAGTGAGAGAAATTAACTGGGTTTGTGTGGGAATTGTGATTTGATGAGTTTGAGTTTGAGTTTGAGTTTGAGTTTAAAGGGTGAGAGAGAGTGAGAGTAGGGTTTACCATTTATAAGGGGGTGAGAGAGAGCAGATGGGTGTGGCAGTGGGTATCACCTGGCCCTTCTTTGCCTCGATAGCCCCACCTTTTCTTTTTTCTATTTCTTTTCTCATTTTTTAAACATTCTCTCTCTCTAGTATATATACATACATATACATATATATGATATGAGAGAAGAGAGAGAGATTAAAATATATATTGTTATAGAGGCTGGCCACATTGTTAGGTTTAGGGAAGAAAACACTTCTTCCACGGCATGCTGCTCGCTAGTGAAAAGACAAAATAACCCACAAAGATGATCACATCCAGAACCATCCATGTGACTGGTTGATTATTTTTTTATTTTTTTATCGCTTTAAGAAAAATATTAGTGAAAATCATTTCTTATAAATCTCCTTTACATTTGCTTAAAAAAAATTCTTAGAAGTCATGCGTAGAATTATTTTTTCCCTTTCCGGAGGTTCTATACTTGAACTGTAGTGAAATATTTTGTAGAAAAAATATAATTTCTAAAAATTATATTTTGGTGCTTTTGATTATTTGAATATTGTATACTATAAATTATTATTTTTAAAAAAAATCAAACAACCTGCTTCAAACATACCTTCGATTTAACTAACAACATTCTCCTGAAAAATAATTTTTTTATTTTAATGTAAAATACAACAAGTAAAGAACAACGCGATATAAATCAATTGTAAAAGCATGTTTGATTTAGGTTTTTGTTTTTTTACTATTAATTTTTCACAACAAAATGTTTGGCACTCAATATTTTATTTTTTATAATAGAAAAACATAAAGTAAATTATGTCATTTTTAGAAATTACTAAAATAATATTTTTTTTGTGTGTTTTTAGGTACCGTTCAAAACAAATATTACTGTAACACAGGAAATAAGTTATCAAAATAAAAAAATAAATATATTAGTATCAAACGTGCTTCAATTTTTTACTCACACCACTACGTAGCAAAAATAATATTTCTATTTTATAAATTTTAAAACACCAAAACAAAAAGAATGACCCAACAAGAAGAATTACGAGTAAATTTATTTTTACTCCACTCCAAAAATAACAAGAAGGGCAAATTCGTCTTTAGAAAGTGACACTTGCAGAGACTGCTTCACTGGCATTATAGGCAGTGTATATAAGTCCTATATATATATATATGCATTTGTATGGGGATTATAATAATGAGATTGGGTTCCCGATTCAGACGTCATGGCTACTTAATTCAGTGAAAGAGAGATGGGGGTATTTAATGCTAGCAAATCTCACTGACCTTGTGGGACTGTCACTGTAAATTTTTCAATAGGGTTTTACTTTTTAGTCAAGTTAATAGACCTAAAGGCCTTGTATGTTTTACTGGATTGCACAAGGAAAAGATGTTTTTTTTACTGTTCATTTAAGTAAAAAAAAAAAAAATTTACAAACGCGTTTATTATTCACTTTTTTTAAAAAAAAAAATTATTTTATATGAATAATGTCTAAAAGTGATGAAAACACCAAATAAAATTTTTAATTATTTTTTGAGTTTTTTCACTGTTTAGGTACCATAGCCGCCGCCACCAACCACCACCACCCCTCGCCGCCGGCCCCCACCGCCGCCGCCTCCACCTGCCGCCAGTCACCCACCACCACCGCCCCCGCCGCCGCCGGTCACCGCCGGCCCCCACCACCGCCCACTAATACCATTTTATTTTTCAATACAAATTTTTATCTAAACGTTTTTTTGTTTTTAGTTTTTTGCTGAAAAAAAATAAAAACAAATACAAAAACAATTTTTATGTTTAAAGACATAAAATAAATACAAAAAACAGGTTTTCCAAACGCACCCACAGCAAACCCATGAACATAGAAATAATATTATTGCTTTATCTAATTTCGTGTTCATTTTATTGTTTTATTTTTATTTGTTGTTGCTCTCAAGTTTTGCGTGGCCTCGGGCCCGTTTGGGAACTTGGTTTTGGTCTTGGTTTTGGTTTTGGTCTTAGTTTTGGTCTTGGTTGGTTTTAGGGTGTCCAAAACCAAGTCCAAAACCGGCCAACCAAACATGGTCTTGGTCTTGGTCTTGAAATCAAAGACCAAGACCAAAACCGGGTTGCCAAACGGAGCCCTCGTGTTCTGTATTCCATTTATACTTTCACTCTTTTTTAAAAAAAATTAATATCCAACTTGAATTATTTTGTAATTTTTACTTTTGTCTACCTTCCATTTTTTATTATTAATAAATAACAAAAGAAAAATGCAATAATTTTTATTCTTTTAATTTACCATTAATAACCTAAAACATATCATCATTTTTAATAACTCATAAGTTGTATACCAGCACACAAGTATTGCAATAAAGAGATGACGTGGTCAAAATATTGTGGGTGGTGTGTGTATTTTACCTTAAAAAAAAAAAAGAGCTGACAAACAACACAAATCTAGTTTGATTAAAATGAGCAAACCCTTAGAAGATCCCACAGTAGATGGAACTTTTATTGGAAAAAAATTTGGATTCAATGAACTTAATTATTATTCTCTAACCAGAGATTAATCAAACATGAAGCTTTTTTAAAGTTGAATTCTTATATATCATTGAATGTGTACATATTGAGACAACTTAAGTTTGTTTGGTTGTTTGGAAGGTACATGTTATGTGATAAGACACCCCCTCCCTCTCTCTCTTACTATTTTGAGGCCCCTATCTTCTTGAAATATTGGAACAACATGGGGCAGAGAAAAAGCATACCCTTTTTTTCCTAAAACCCAACAAAGTTAAATTTGTGTACAGAGTTTGAATAACTTACTACTTTACTTTATACATTATTACATCTCCACCTCTCAGCTTCACACACACACACACACACGGAACCGTATCCTCTGTGATAAATTAAACGACACGTTGGCACCTATTTGGCAGCATTTTGGAAGTTTTTAATAGTTGGCTCTAAAGCCAAGCCGCAACCAAAGTAAGTGGTTTTTGTGGCTTCTAAAAAGTATTCCCTTTTCTTACCCATTTTTCAGCCCCAACAGTCAAAAGTAAATATGCACACAACCCAATATCTTATTTTGTGCTATAGGTATTCAGCATATAAATAGAATTTATTATCAATTTATTTTTAATTATCAAAATTTGTTATGAAATGAGTAGTGTTGTTTTATACTATTTATTTATTTATTTATTTATTTTGGAATGGGTAGTGTCATTTTATACTTTTCATTACCTTATTTATTAACTATATAAACATATATAATTTATTCTTTTTTATTCTTTTTGTAATTATTAAATTATTTTTAATAATTATTAAATCATTTTTAATAATAATATTTTTTCCAAAAATATCCTTACCACTAGATTTGACAAAATGAGACATGACAATGTAACACGACACGAACATGACATGAATTAAAAGAGTTATGATTCATCATAACTGGGTTCAAGTTGTATAAGGGTCGCCCGGAACACCATATAAATATATTAGTGTTGTGTTTGGGTCAAACTCGAGTAACCCGAATAACCCGTTTGACATGATTAATTTTATATTTATATTTATATCTTTTTTTTCTCATCTCTAATTGGTCATGAATTGAAAGAATAGAATATCTTTATTTATATCTTTATTTGGGTCAAACCCGAGTAACCCGAGCATTTGGCAGGGTTGAGCTTTATCCCATACTTTATGAGTGCACCGAACACTTCTTCGAGGTGCTTGAGGTGATCGTCTTTCCTTATGCTTTTGACCACTGTGTCATCTATGTAGGCTTCAACCGTGATCCCCATCTGATTTTTGAATATCCTTCTGACAAGCCTCTGATAAATGGCACTTGCATTTTTTAGTCCAAAAGGCATCACTTTATAGCAATACGTACCTTCTTCGGTAATAAATGAAGGCCTGATTCATCGGGATTTGGTTGTAGCCGGAGTATGCGTCAAGAAATGAGAGTTTCTCATATCCTGATATGGCATCAACTATCTGATCAATTTTCGGCAGAGGAAAATAATCTTTTGGGTAAGCTTTATTTAAATTGGTGAAGTGCACGCAGACCCTCCATTTCCCATTCTTCTTTCTGACTACCACCACATTTGATAGCCATGATGGATACTTGACTTCCCTTATGAATCCAACTTCTAGCAATTTTCCCACCTCCTCGGATATGATTTGGTTCCTTTCTACACCGAACCTCCTTTACTTTTGCCTTACCGGTCTGACCTCTGGATCCACGTTTAAGTTATGCTGAGCAACTGAAGGATCTATGCCTGATTGCCTGGCATATCATGATGAGACCAGGCGAATATATCTGAGTTTAGTTGGAGGAAGTGGATCAGCTTGTTCTTCTATTCTTTTTGGAGGTATGAGCCAATAAATGTGACTCTGATGTGGTCTGTCAGGCTAACATTCACCTCTTCTAGGGGCTCCGTGGTTACCTGAGTAACCTGACCCTCAGAGGAAGGGTCTGACTATAATTGTTATTTCTAGTTGTACATGGACTTTTCTGATGTTTCCATGACTTGTTTATTCTTAGGATTCAAATCATTCAGAATTACTGAATAACATTCTTTTGCAGCTACTTGGTCTCCAGGGATATCTGTCACGTCCACTCCATTCGGGTCTAGACATCGCATAACCTAATGGAGAGTTGAGGGAACTCCTTGCATCCGATGGATCCAGCCTCGTCCCATCAGTAAATTGTATGATGGCTTGACATCCACCACTACAAAGCTTTCTATCAAGGTTCGCCGTGCAGCTGATATTGACAATTGGACTACTCCTATTGGTTCAACGCGTCGTCCGTCAAAACCGGCCAGAGGTGTCCGAGCTAGGCATAGATGCGACACATCTATTCTGATTTTGTCGAAAGCCCACTTAGTCATAATGTTAGTGCTGCTTCCTGGATCAATCATTACACGTTTGATCAAGAAATTAGCTATCAATAGAGTAATTACCAGAGGATCTTCGTAGGGTGTCTGAACATTCTGCATATCGGCCTTTGAAAACGTAACTCTTGACTCTCCTTGGATGAGGGTTATTTGACAAATTTCATCGATACGTCTGAGTTTATGTGCCTTTCTCAGCTTTGACCTTCTGCTTCCTTCAGACTCAATGTCCTCTTCGCCTCCTTGGACCATGTGGATGACCCTCACTAGTTGTCCTGTTGTAGAGTTATTCTATTGTATCCGATTTGACTTATCTGACCTTAGCTGATCTTTCATTATGTAGTCTGCCAGTTCCCCTTTGGCGATCATTGCTTCGACCTGCCTTCGAAGGTTCCTGCAGTCATTTATATGATGACCATACTCGCTGTGAAAGGTGCAGTGCTTGGTCATGTCCCTCAACTCTATCGATTGTCTGATCGGTGGAGGTGGTCAGAAAATCCCTTTGCTTTTATTTTCTTGTAAGAGTTTACCAAGGATGGTCTTGAGCGGAGTTGTTCTCTCTTCTGTCCGCTGACACTTGTCTGGTAGTCTGGATGATGAGGTTCATTGGGATGGCCTAGGTCGTTGAGGCCTCTGATCCTTCATCCTTTCTTTGGATTTTTCCTCCACTGTTACCAGTGAGGCTCTTCTCTGCCTGACTACTTCCTCTTCTTATATTCTGAGATACCTTTGCGCTTTGGAATTGAGTTCGCCGATGTTGATAGTGGGTCATTTCACTAGCGAATAATGGAATTTTGTGCCAGGGATGACCGTCATACGGAATGCCTCTACTACTGACAGCTGCTCGTAGTCATTAATATAGGACATCTCCACGTTGAATTTGGATAGAAAGCTTTTGAGGCTCTCTCCTTTCTCCCGTGTCATGGTGAAAAGGCTTGATATCGTCTTTCTATGCCTTCGGTTGCTGAAGTATTGACTGATGAAACGCTTGCAGAGGTCATTCCAGCTACTGATGGACCCGGGGGATTGCTTCCTGAACCATAGAAGTGGTGCTTTTGTCAAACTGGTTAAAAATACCTTGCACAAAAGTGTTTGGTTTCTCCCATAAACGGTCATTTTAGTCTGCACTTGATAGATCTGGTCGAGTGGATCATTCGTACCATCATATAGTGTAAAAATTGGGAGCACAAACTTATTCGGGAAATTAGTTGCCTCAATCTATTCTGTAAATAGGGATTGGGTCATATCTGTTGTTGCATGGATGGCCAGTTCGTCAGGGGTTTGCATATTTAAATCCTTCATCATATCTGTTTGGATCTTGGCAGCCATTTCGTGCAGGTCATTCAGGGTCGGTACATGTGACACCCCCTAATTTTCATGCATAGGTTGGCCAGGCCTATACCGAAAACTAAGGTGCATCAAAACTCAATAATAAACAAGTACGAAAACAAAAGACATATTTAATGAATAACATAGTGTCAAAAGTTTAATTCTCATGAATGAACAAATTCAGAAATCAAAAACCCCAAAGTGTACAACTCGGGAATCCATATCTATGGACCCCTAAACCTTAATGAAAAAATATAACTAAATTGAGTCCCTACACTGAACTGAAGTCAAAATGGGAGAACTCGCGAATAAATGATAAGAGACCTCAATCCTGTGGCTGAAACTACTGAGAACCTGAAACAACAATGGCGGGTCAGACCCACAAACAGAGTAGACTCTACATGATCCCAAACAGAGTACCAATAATCCCATCATCTACCCATTATAAATATAAAAATAATATTATAATTCCTATAAGTACCACACTTAAATATATATCCTCGAGAACATAGACATAATAAATAAAGTGCTATCATAATTAAATAATAAGTTAATAAACAAGAATAAAAAAATAAAGCGCAACCAAAAATCAAATCACAAATCAATAGGCAAATCAAATAAATTAATACAATAACTAAACCACAAGTTCATAGGCAACTAATCCAT
Organism: Cornus suecica; assembly: GCA_963922005.1. Taxonomy (NCBI): domain Eukaryota; kingdom Viridiplantae; phylum Streptophyta; class Magnoliopsida; order Cornales; family Cornaceae; genus Cornus; species Cornus suecica. Next base: position 1,448,324 of record OY998244.1, read on the forward strand.
GCTGAACCATAACCACGTACCTGAACTCCATGTCATGGTACAGATGAGACTGTATTAATAGTCAGTTCATCGTGGTTCCCTCCATTCCACAATAATAGAAAATAATATGTTTACATATATAAATATATGTAAAAAAAAACTAAATATGTCATAGGTTAAAGAATTCATTAATTCTTTTGCAAGAATTTGTCTAGTATAAAAATATCGATCACCATTGTTAACAAATCATTACAAATATTAAATTACAATTGTAACCACCAAAATGCTACTACTATTTATGAAAGCACACCAATATATACACACACTGTTCAGTCATTGTAAACAATAAATGACAATTATAACTACCAAGGTTTTAATATTGACTGCCAATATATATATACACACACTACTATCAATCATTGCAATCATTAAATTACAATTCTAACTATTAAATTTTTAGTATTTACATAAGCATATTAATATACATATACACTCTTTCATCATTCAAATTATTAAATAAGAATTCTAACTACCAAAATCCTACTAATTACATAAGCATACCAATATATATACATATACAGTCAATCCTTATGAAACTATATCATAATTCTATCTATCAAAGTTTCCTTAATTACATAATCATGCCCATATATATACATACACACGTCAACCCCCAATCTAATTAACAGTGTTTACTGGTAAAGGTCCCAACTTCCATCATGTGTACGAGTTTGTTGGGTAGAAGAAATACATGATATAAATTATATACATATATATTACAACGACTTACACATGGTATATATATATATATACTACAACGACAAACAATATGGTATTTATATATATGAATACACAAATATAAAAACATGTATAGAGAGAGAGAGGATGCAATTACGGGTCCAAAAGGGAAGAGAAGAACATTCTACTTGCTTGATCGTTGGGTTAAATCACACGCGAAGTGTAGGCCGGTCGATGTTCTCCTCTCTTTTCTACGCGACTGCGATTCTGTTCTCTCCTCTATTTGTCTGACAGAAACGTAGGACTAACTTAGGATTTTCTTTTTATAAATATATATATATATATTTATTTATTTTACATAATTCCCATGAGCCCAAAAATAATTTATATATATACGTAATAGCCCAAAAGTAATTAAATAGTGATTCATTGGGCTTATAAGCACAACTTATATTATTTAATTAAATAAATACAATTTATCCAACTTAATTTATATAAATATATATATTTTTTAATTTCTTTGTCCCAAAAATCACGGGGTATTACAGTACATGCATCGTCGAGACCTCCCTTGTTATGGGATGGGAGGACTCTTCTTCTTCCCTCGACACTTTGTCTGCTTGAGTGGTTGATACGTTTCGCCCATGATGAGAATTAGAAGGCTCTGGCTCATCATTCCTTGGTTGATCTGTACCATCTACTGGATTGGAACTTCGGAGGGGAAAAGGGCCCTGAGCCACTCGATGGATTAGCTCGGCATTCTGCTGTTCAAGGGCAGCGTTTCTCTGCTCTACAGCTTCCAATCGCCTCATGACTTCTTTGAACCTGACTTCATTGTTCGTGGACCGATTAGATACCATGTTTTGCGGAATAAGAATGAAAGTGTTCTAAAAGTGGAAAAATAATATCGATTTCCCACAGACGGCGCCAAATATAAATGCAAAAATTTACTCACATAAAAAAGATATCTTTATTGAAGCTCTACTGGCCATATATATACATTAACCCCATACCACTCTCACTACTTAATTGGATCATGCTCCTAATTACATGGAGTCATGATCCACTCGGTTAGTAACTACCCACTACCTCTTGGTAATGGGTTGTTACTTCCCATTTTTAAAGGACTGTATGGTAATGATGGGCTCATTTTAATACATAAGCTTTTAATCATGGACTACTTAACTATTTATACATACATGGGTCTGACCAGCATTGGGCTTTACAAATTGGGATTAGGCCCGTTAATTTTCACTATTTACAGTTAGCGTATACCCAAATGAACTTATAGAAAATAGGTTACGTGTGAAATCTTATATCTAAAAGATCCTCACATTTACTCTCACCTAGAGTTTCAATTTATTTTCAGAATTTCAGGGTTCACTCTAATATTTAACTTATATAAAATTCTTATGAAATATATGCTTCAGTATCATATTATTTGTAAACATATGCACGTGAGACACTAAAATCCAAAATACAAGAAGGCATCCTCTCCATCGAAATCTGTATAATTTTCGTGAAACTAAATATAAGGATAAAAATGATGTTACGACATAAGTATTAAGAATGATACTCTACCACAAATGGTTTACCAAACACTCTTTCACTACTTCATTGTATTTTTCACAAATTTGAGATATATATGTATATTATAGTTGCCAAACCCTAACCAAATTTTGATTGCGAGTACAAGTTTTGGTATACAAAATGGGTAAAATGATTGTGTGGATGCGATCGTACGTTAGCTCAGGAGGGCACATGGTGTTGATTGTTGATAGGGCATGATCAATCACATGTGAAGACCCATCAAAGTGACGGAAGAGAGGGATACAATCAATTAATGCTGCCATTTTTATCTATATCTCTGGCGTGCATGAATAAGTGGGTGATGGACCCCACTTGTTGTGTGTTTTTTACTATGGAAGTGGCAATTTCATCATCAATATACGTTTTCATCATTTAATAGATATTGCAATTTTCATCCTCATTTTTCAGTTTCTACTGCACATCACACTTTATTAACTTCTTACACATTTAGGAAAACATTAATAGGGCGGCAAAATTGGACACGACACGACACGATACGGTTTAAGGTCTAAAATGGGTCCATACGAGAATATAAGGGTCAATTCGAACACGACACGGATAACCCGAATACGACACGTTTGACACGATTACTGTTTATATTTATCTTTATTTTTATATTTTTCTCTTCTCTAATTGGTCATGAATTGAAATATATCAATAAAATAGTACTGAATCGTGTCAAAATCAATTTAATTTTGTTGATAATAGGTTAAATAATTTATTTCGTGTTGGATTATGTCAAATTTAATTTAAAATATTATAATAAATAGGCTAAATGAATTACATAATTTACATGGGTCGACACGAACACGACACGGATACGACACGTATAGTAACGACACGATTTCGACCCAACACAAACACGACCCGTAATCCAAAATTTCCAGCTCTACTTGTTATCACGATTCATATTAATACCATTATTCCATATCATATAATTTATGATAAATTACTCTGACCTCCCTTGAAGTTTTGTATAATTATTCGCATATTAAAATTTGTGTAAATTTATTTTGATCTCTCTATAAAATAAGTATTATACTAATATTTTTATGCATTTACTAAAATACCTATAACTTAAGTGTTTTAAATTAAAGTAATTTATAATTTGTATGTCTAATGTCCTCATATTATTTAAAATGCTAAAATAGCCATATTTGACATTATTCAAAACATCCTTATCACTTTCCAAGCAAGTTGATATGGTTATTTTAATATTTTTATCATTTTCAAGGATCCTTTTGAGTTTTAATATATTTGTTCTTTCTTAATTTCATAAAACTAACTTCATTTGACAAGAAAGTTACCCCGATCAAAGTTAACATAATCTTAACGTAATTTTATGTTAGAGTAAATTATTTCAATTTAAAGCAGTTAAGTTAGGGGTACTTTAGTAAATGCACAAAAATATTAAAGTAATATTAATTTTACAGGGGATGTCAGAGTAAATTTACACAAATTTTAATTTGAGAGTAATTATACAAAATCTCAGGGGAGATCAGAGTAATTTACCCTATAATTTATAATTTTTTGAATATAATTTCTTGAAAATATGCAAAATTTTCATATAATACTAATATTTGTTTGATATTTAATTTAAAATTAATATTATCATATTCCGTGATACGAAAATTGGACAACTTTTTTTATATAGAACTAACATAATTTGATGTTAGCACATATAACATTGTTCATAAATTGCGTGCTCCCAACCATACATGACATGCTAGTGCCATGGATTAAGGAATGAGTTAAAATCCTCTTCTCAACTTATAATTTGGTGACAAATGTTTCATACGATACCAACCCAATCTTATTAAAAATAATAATAACAATTTAGTTTTATGTAACAGATGCATATTCTACTTGATCTTTGTTGGGATTATTAAAAATTTTGTTTTTGGAGAGAGCATCACAACCGATCACATGATCAGCAATATTTATTGGTCCCCTGAAGGAGGCCCAGCATATTATTATGTGTCCACGTCATTCTTTATAATTTCTTTCTGTTCCCCTCTTTGCACACGTGGCGGTCGGCACAACTGTCTCCAACTTTCCTGTCTCTCAGACCAAAAGTCTTACCGGCTCTTCTTTTTTCCAGTCAAGTTAGTCAAAAGTCAACCTATGTACTATTATTAGATCAACACAAATTGAGAGGACAAAAGGCTCTTACAAAGTGTATTATAACAAATTTAATTCTAATTCACTCTGTTCAAAGGTTCCAAACATCACCTAATTAATAATTGATTGGTTTGGTTTATTTCTCCTGTTTCCTAGTTGACACGTGTATTCCAATTCCATTTTTTAAAAAAAGTAAATCAATTATAGAATAAATTTTGAGCTAATCATTAAATTTGATGGTCTTAGTGCGACTTTCGCGTTGATTTTTTGTGATGAAGACAAAAATTTTGAGTTTCCTACATACATTGCTACCATTATTTCTATTTGCCAAGTCCCCTAATCTCTTTGTTGGTCGTTTAATATTGTGATAATAATGTAATGATTTTAGTAATATTGATTCTAAAAACATATATCGAGCCAACTCATACCGATATTATAGTAACATATTCATTATAAAAACGTGCATAATAATATGGACTCATTTCTAAAAATATTTCTCACCATACAATATGTAATGTATCACCATACAATAAACCGTGCATAATCTTACACAAGCTTTTACTTTGTTGACAAATAAGATACATTCTAAGATTTGTGTGGCTTTTCCTTAAGAATGCCAATGATGGACAAATAAAGTAAAGTAAAATGGTGGGATAAATTAATGTTTATGCAGTTCACACACATAGCCATAAACCATTAATATATCCAATTTTTAATACGCATGAATTCAGAAGTTTTGATTGCGTTGCTCACCATTTCTTAATGTTTATGCAGTTCACACACATAGCCATAAACCATTAATATATCCAATTTTTAATACGCATGAATTCAGAAGTTTTGATTGCGTTGCTCACCATTTCTTAGGCTGCAAACGAACCAAACACTCTATAAGTAATTCGAGTTCGGCTCGATAAAAATTTGTCTCGCGTTTATTTATTTATTAAGTTAACCAAACTTAAGACATTTTTTCAAGCTCATTTCATAAATGAATCAAGCTCAAATAACTACGAGTTCGGCTTGAAAATATTCGCGAACAAAGCTTGCGAACATTTTCATGAACATGCTCGTGAACAAGGCTCGTTAAGAACTTCTCAACTTATATATATGTGTATTATAAATTATTATATTATATATTATATAATACATAATTCTTACTTATCTAAAGACAAATTATTCTATAAATGAGTCTCATATTGGATTAAGCTTAATTGTGCTTAACTATTAAGTAAACCTTATTTCATTTCTTCTTTTTTTTAGAATTTGTTGGGTTATGACTTATAATCCAGGAAGAAACGCCCTAGGTCCAAAGGGGCTAGGCCGAAGGCCCGAGGAGGCCTTCTGCCCCCCGCGGTACGGTAAATGGTGACTTTGGTATTTTACCAGTACATATTAATTAGGTTTATATATATATATCGTTGTAACCCTAATTCATTGATAAACGAAATACAAAGATTGTTCTAGTGAACATAGGTTAAATTGCCTGAACAACGATAAATCTTGTATGTGTGTTCTTGATTCTTTACTGTTTTTATTGTTTGCAATTGATCTTTTGTTTCAACAGAATCCATGGTGTGTGTATATATATATGAACAAAGAATTTACATTATAACTAAATATAAATTATATCATATAAACAAATAAAAGACTTTTGTAAGAAAGCTCTCAAGCATGAAAATGGGTAAAGAATATTAAAACTAAGAGATGAAAACTTTTTTTTTAGCATTCTCGTGAAATTTGTCCCATATTGATAGTTTAGGAATAAGAGTTGTATGGGTAAGCTTATAAACAGGGGCGAAGGTGTATAGTAGCCGGGAGGGGCCTGCCAATTTTTTTAAAAAAAAATTTTACCCTGAAAAAATCATATATTATAGATATGTTTATAAAAATTGCATATGGCCCCTACACTATTTTTTTACAAAATTCTTTAGATAGCCTAGAATTTTTTTTACCACTAAGTTTATAAAAAATTATATTTCCACCCCCAAGTTTTTATAAATATTCTTTTGGTAACCCGAAAAAATATAAAATTGACCAATAAAGTTATAAAAATTGCATTGCCCCCCAGGTCAATTTCCTGGCTCCGCCCATGCTTATAAATAGAGCTTTCTTTTGGCATTTGAAAAGTGTGAGTTGTATTGTTCTCCTTAAACAACTTGTGTGATTACTTTAATAATTTGTTCCACATTGCTTGTTTAGTAAAAGTTAGGGATGTGTTATGCCTATAAATATATTCTTTCCTTTAGAAGGAGTGGAAGTGTTTGAGTACTTTCTATAAATTAGTGCCAAGTATTAATGGCATGAATTATAATTAAATTAGTCAAAAACATTTAATAAGTCACTTTTATAGTGGCTGAGCCCAAAGTCATACGGCTTGCCGAGTGGCTTGTCGAACCGCTCGAGCTCGATCAAGCTTTGATTGAGCTGAGCTCAAACTCCATTTTTTATATTTTTATCGAGCTCGAGCTCTTCTCAGAATGAGCCGAGCCAAGTCCAAACACTTCAAAGCTCAGCTCGACTCATTTGCAGTCCTACTATTTCTACATTTATATACACCATATCTCTTTTCGATCCATTTTTATTGCACACACTATATATCCACTCAAATACCATCAATATATATCACAATACTTGTGACATCTATGTCTTTTTTTTTGGGTAAATTAATTGGTATATATGTCTTTTACTAGCAACGAATTAATCGTTTAAAGCAATATTATTCTTGAACAGCCATGCACCAAGTGAACTAAGAATGATGTGAGCTTTTATGAAGATATCAAAAATGTGTTTGAGTTCGAAGATTCATTTGTCTAAATTAAATGTACCATCCTTTGTTTTGAATGTTTCATGTTTGCTAGCTTGTTGGATCGATTAAATGGATTGAGACATTCAACAATAACTTGAGAAGATAATTCTTGTTTCTCTTGTTAAATAACAGATTATAATCACAATAAATCATGGATTTGATTTTTGTGATTATTCTCCATATATTGTAATATCTTATTTTGATTTGATTACTTCTTATATATGGATCTGATTTTTGTGATTATTCTTTATATATTGTAGTATCCTATTTTGATTTGATTACTTCTTATATAATATAGGATATTATAATATATGGAGAATAATCACAAAAATCAAATACATGATTTATTGTGATTATAATATGTTATTTAACATTATGTCACATATTTGGTGATCTTTTGCTTTGAATCCTAAACCATTTTCATGAACAAGGTCAAGATTTTGCCCACTGCTGATCCTAAGTTATTAATGTCCTTGCTTTATTTTTACACTTGCAATTAAATCCAAGATTTGCTCTCGCCTCTAGATACATTTTCCTGTCAGGTAGGTGGTCATCATCTAGCTAGCTAATTATAAACCCTACCTTACCTTCCAAGGACCAAAAGGCACACTATTGTAACTAATGTTCCTGTCAAGTAGGTCATTTTCAGTTTTTATGAGGATTGCAATGTGCATGTGTTCGGCTAAACATCTAAGTTCTTTTTAGGTAATCGTGGTGTCTGGGTCACCTTTCGCACACATCGATCAATTCACGAACCTTTTCCCAACTGAATTACCCATTCAGGTTAAATATATATGTATTATATATGTACCAGGTTAAGCTTGAGCTGTTTATTCTGAACTTATCACATGTTTGCTTCTAGGGTTTGATTACATAAATTCATAAAAACGAAATTTCTTGGTGGAAATAAACTGTGTGATTTGCTACAACTGAAATTGTATCCATCACTAGAATATATCTTTAACGAATAAAGTCGAATTTTTCTGATCGATATAAATCAAATATGTATTATCCGATAGGCCATAACCATCCTTTTGCTCACTATAAATATATAACATCATTTATATACGTTCATGATTTAGTACATTTTCTCACTCCCTCTACATTTTCCGGTCAAATGGGCAATTTTCTCGGACACTCCAAATCATCCAAACATGAACCAGAAACCGAAAAACATAAAAACAATTCATTATAAACAGATTTGCTTTATAAGGAACAGCTCCCTTAAACTACGCTATGTTAATGAAATAGGGTGCATCAACTATAAAACTATTCATTTATTAATTTATTTATTTTTTCCTTCAATTGGATTCTCTTATCTTCAAGCTGGTATATTTGCTGATGATGATTGACTTTACCAGTCAAATTAAGTTCCAACAATGGAAGATATGGTTAACAATGTTTATAAACTGCCCAATCACATTTTGTTTGAGCTTAATTATATATATCAAGCACATGATTAGGTTCAATTAAGAAATGTAAAGAGGGTATCTAGGATCATGGGGTGGTTCAAACATTAATTGTCTTATTAAATTCAACTTAGTTTAGTAATTGTCTTTAACACACTTTGTCCTACTCGGTCGTGTAGTGCCCTTGTTTAATTTTCATTCACCTTTCTATGTTTTAATTTTGGAACCCTAAACACTATCTATGATTTATTAAACGAGCATGGCTTATAGGTCATAAAATACACACACATTTTTGGGTTAAAGTTTCCAAATTATCGTACAAATGGTTACATATATAGGCCCTTATAATTTTTCTAATTCCTAAAACAAACACATATGGACCTATGCACCCAAACGCTAATATATTCTAACATTTTTGTAAGGTACTAATCTTTATTGAATTTTAGATTGTATATATATATATATATGGGTCCAACCATTTGATAGTGCCATGTTACTACACTAAATTGCTTCTCAAACAATTTGTTTTCATTTTATTGAATCTGATTTTCTCTAAGAATATATATATATATACACTAAGGGCCCGTTTGAAAAGTGGTCTGGTCTGGTTTTGTCTGACTATATTGGTCTTGACTGGTTTTGTTTGGTCTTGTGTGATTTTGTAAAGAGTAGTGGTCAGTGGGGTTCACCATGAATTATATATATATATAGAAAGAGAGAGTAAAGAATAGTGATCAGCGGGGCCCACCATGAATTATATATATAGATATAAAAGGGTAATTTGTACTAACACCCCTGAGGTTTTGTTTTGTTTGCCATGACACCCCAAATGACCAAAATACCTTTCATAAAATTCGAAAATATTAAGGATAATGTGAAATGACCTTTATGCCCCAACCCCAAATATATAAAATTTTGAAAAACATATATAAAAATTCAAAAAAATGTATAAATTCGAAAACAAATATTTAAATTTTGAAAAAAATATATAAAATTAGAATAAAATATATAAATTTCGAAATATATATATAAATTTCAAAAAATATATATAAAATAAAAAAATATATAAAATTCGAAAATATATATATAAATTGAAAAATATTTAAATTCGAATACATATATTTCAAAAAATATATATAAAATTCAAAATATATATATTTTCAAAAATAAAATTCAAAACATTATATAATTTCGAAAAACATATATAAATTTAAAAATATATATAAAAAATTCAAAAAAATATATAAAATTTGAAATATATATATAATTCAAAAATATATATATAAATTCGAATATATATATATATATTTCAAAAAAAAAAATTCAAAAAATATATATTTTCAAAAAAAATTTTAAAAAATTATATAATTTTGAAAAACATATATAAATTTCAAAAAATATATAAAATTTGAAATATATATATATAATTCGAAAATATATATATATATAATTTGAAAAATATATAAATTCGAAAATATACATATTTTTTGAAATGATTATATGTTTTTCAAAATTATATAATTTTTTGAATTTTGTTTTTGAAAATATATATATTTTGAATTTTTTTTTGAAATATATATATATTCGAATTTATATATTTTTCAAATTATATATATATATATATTTTCGAAATATATATATATTTCGAATTTATATGTTTTTGAAAATATATATAGATGCAAACTTTAGGGGGTGTTAGTGCAAATTATCGTATATAGAAAGAGAGTAAAGAATAATGGTCAGCGGGGTCTACCCTTCATTATATATATATATAGAAAGAGAGAGAAAAAAGATGATGTGTAGTGGAATGCGGGACCCACCTAAAAAAAACATTTGGTCTTAAATTATAAAAAATCAAAATTCATTTGGTCTTTAAAAAAAAATAAAAACAAGACAAAACAAAACCAACCTAAAAATCAAACAAGCCTTAGTTTCAAGTTTGGACTACCACATGCCCCCATGTGAGAATCAGCATATAGCATTGTTGTTCAACCAGAAAACTGAAGTACTTGTCAAACTTCCCCATGAGAGAGAAAGAGTCATTTATGACATCATATCCCATATTTTTGTTTTTAAGTAATTATTCTTCTTCTGTTGTCCGAATCTATATGAAGTAAAAATTCAATTTGTGTTAAGCAAGGAATTGTCTAAGAGGCTTGAATGTAACATATTATATTCATTGGCTGATTTTGTGATCCAAACTGGTTTTAGTTAATGATTGGAAGATATTTTTGTGCCCCTCTAGATAGAAGTGTATTCTACAAAAAAATCTCAGATTTCACAACCATGTTCTTGACTATTTGTCGCGGATATATTTTGATGACTTACAAATTTCAATATTATAACTTCATAATGTCTTGATAACATGGGTGATATATATATATATGTGGTCATCTATAGGTAAATCTCTTTGAAAAATGTGTTTAAATCCTTGGTAATCACTAGCAAATTCTAATATAATAAGCTATAAGAGTACAATTTTCCCGAGAAATATTGTGAAATCAACTGCATTACTGACACTGTTTCTTTTTAAAGTGAAAATTTTCAAAATGAGTGGTGCCAAATACACAGAACTGATACGCAGAATCTGTCTATATATTGAGTGATGTGGCTCAACGGGTTCAAATCATTTTAATTTTAAAGTTCTCTTTGGCTTTTATAGTTGTCATTGGGTCATCATTTTGAATGACTTCTTGGTATAAAAAAAGAAAAGAAAAGAAAAAAAGGAAAATTCATGTAAGGGGATGTTTGATAAAATTGAAAATTAAGTACTGAAAAATTTAAGATCTGAATTTTAAGTATCGAAGGTTTTAAGCGGTGCTTAAAAAAAATTATATTTATGATATTTTGGTTAATTTTCAGTCTTTAGTGTCAAGTAGGGCTGCAAACGAACCGAGCCGAGCTTTGGAATGTTCAAGCTCGGTTCATTTACTAAACGAGCCTAGAAAATGTGTTCAAGCTCGGCTCATTTGCTTAACAAGCGAGCCCGAGCCAAACGCCAGATTTAACGAGTCGAGCCCGAGCTTGTTCACGAACGACTTGTTTCAGTGCAACATATATTAATCTTCCTTAGAGTTATCTGGATTGAGTTGTTGCATGTATGTTTTAACATATTTCCAGTAGTATAATTTTTTATAAATGAATTTTATATTATGACTGCCAAATTTCTATAATCTTTTCACAATAATCTTCATAATTTGTTCAATTTGAACACTTTCTTTTGTCAAATATGATATAATTTTACTATTTAACTTAGATGAACATGTTCACGAGCTTGGCGAGCCGAACTTAGTAATGTTCAAGCTCGGCTCGTTTACTAAATGAACCTAAAAATTGTGCTTAGGCTCGGTTCGTTTATTAAACGAACGAGCACGAGTCGAGCTCTTAACAAGCCCGAACCCGAGCCTGCTCACGAACGGCTCGGCTCATTTGCAGCCTTAGTGTCAAGTGGTGACCTTGTCACTTTAAATTTTACCTCATTTTAAGTGACACTCAATTTTTTTATTAAACGTACTTAATTAAATAAGTGATGAATTTTTTCAAACTTAAGTGGTGAATAAGTGTTATCAAACCTACCATATTTCTTCTTTTTCGAATTGAAAAGTTATAAGTGGGCCCAAGCAAGAGGGCCCACTACTCTTATTGGGCCGATGATTCGCGTGTCTATAAAGAAGATGGACATATTCTTATAGTATTGAGTTGGTTTGGATATTTGTGGGCCTTAGTGAGTATTCGAATAACATCCAAAAGCCATAAAGGGCAAATAGTAATTATAGTTTAATTGCCTAGCTTGTAGCTCTTGGGCCTTCCTTTCAGCTCCAACCATTGCTTAATATTGGATTTTTTTTTGTTTGAAATGTAAGAAATTCACACACATTATCTCTCTACCGAGACTTGAAGCCGGACCTCTCCTATTTGAGAGGCAGGGACCAATACCGCTTGGTCACTAGGCTTGCTTAATATTGTTTTACACAACCGCAGATTTCATATGATATGATTTTTGTGAGTTGAGAAAATAACATGTTAAAGTGAAAAAAACTTCTTGAAGTTTTGCAGTTTTTCAATTAACTACCTTAAAATACAAATAATTCTCCTCAATTATTAATTTGTTGCACACTAAAATTAATATTAATAATTTACTAAAATTAATAATTCTTTAAACTATATTAATATATTTTTTCTTTTTAAAATATTGATTCTACCATTTTTTAAAAAAACAATTCGTTAAAAAAAATATTAAAGGCATGTGTGGTAATTGGTTTCTTTTAACATTTTTAACCTATCACTTTAATTATAACTTTTAAGTAATAATATTAATTATCCTAAAATAAAAAAATTTAGATTATTTTTTTCAAGATGTGTACGTGAAGAAATTGGTGAATTTTTTAAATGATAAAACACCTTCTTTCATGCACCTATTATATAAACAACATTAAGTAGTAAATAAATTTATTTACATATTGAAATTTTCATTAGTCAATTAATTATGATTTCATGAAAATTTAAATAAATAAAATGTCGCTAAATAGTTCAGAGTGTTGATAGCACAAATTATTCTTCAAGGAGGTTATTTGTAAATTTGGACATAGCTCCTAATTGTTTTTGGCACTTTAACCAGAAAAAGAAAAGAAAAGAAAAAGAGAGAAATCATCTACAGTTTTACTTATTGGCAAACTAGTGAACAAGGATAACCAACTGTGTTCTATCACTTGCCCAATTTGGTATCTTTCTGAACCATTGCAGGAGGTCTACACTTGGCCATGTACAATGCTTCTTTTTTGGTCAGTGATGAACAATTTAGCTTTCTTTACACTCAAAAAATATTATCAAATATATACACACATATACATATAGATTAGTACACCCTAGATTGATAGATGAAATATTGATATAAGAAAGAAAATAGGATTTCTTTTAACCCTTATTTCAAAAAGAAAATCAAAATCAATCCTTCTTTTATTTTTCCAGAATAATTTCCCTCCACTATGACAAATATATATATATATATATGTATGTATCTCATTATTACATTGATGAAGGACTAAAATAAAATGGTAGAATAAATATATCACACAAAGTTTACTATAACACTAATGTGATGATCAAAATAGAGAAGTAATTTAATGACTCGTACTGTTTAAGTGTAGTTATATAATTTTTTATTCATAATTCAAAACATTAGCCAATATTTTATAATTACTGGTTTAGGCCTTTTTCTATCACACTACCTTTATTATATACATTCAGTCTATATATACAAATTATTACAGTAATTAGAAAGATATATATTCAGTCTATATATACAAATTAATACACAAAGGTTACATCACTAACTCAACAGATTTATATCTTTATTAGTAGATATTGTTTGATCAACCCTCTGGAATGAGTTGCAAAGAAAGAGTTGGTACAAGTTTGTGTCACTATGGTGGCATATCCTCACGACTGTTGAAACCTTCAAGCTGCATGGTTAGGTCAACCTACAAAAAAATCCGATTGATATATATATATATATGTATATTTATATTAGAAGACAGTTCTACCAAACCCTCAATCGTCCAAAACCGAAAACAAATCTCATTGTAGAGTTTGGAAACCGTCAGATGCAAATGTAAGGTTTGAAATGCACTTACAAAGTACACACACACAAAAACATATAAATATGTATCTCTTCAATGTAAACTTCCCAAATCATGAGTGAAAAGTTGGCAATTTCGGCTGCATCAAATGGATCTTCCCATGTATGAAGTTATATATCAAGCAACGTTTCAACAAGAAAATAAATTGAAAAGAAATAAGAAAAAATAAGATTGTGGAAAAGCTAAGGAATGCTTCATTTAACACACGGGTAACTTTAAGAGGCTATTTACCTAAAAAAAAACTTTAAGAGGCACACTGAGATACATGAAATGAATAAAGAAAAATTAACTCCATGAATTTGATGCAGTACAGTAGCAAAATAATTGTTGTTTTCAACTTCACAAACTTATCCCAAACACATCATGACGTGAAAGGAAAAGTTAAGAAGTTAAGAGTGAGTGATCTGAAAGCTGTGCTAGATTTGATAAATGTGTAGATCAAGATCTAAAGAAAGATAAAGGAAGAAGCACAATATATATATATATATATATATATATATATATATATATGATCAAAATCCCAAGTGCCGATGAAGTAAAACTGTAAAAGCACCGCATACATATATGCACAATATCTAGTTGTACAGATCTTGAGTTCCACTAAAGTACAGACATACTTACAATGTTCAGATGATTGCAGTACTGCTATACAAACATCAGATCCAATAGGCTCAGAAGGAAAACCACTGAAATCCACTCATCATCAAAAAGCTTTAGATTACACAACAAGTAATAAACATATAATTACCCATATGGGTTATAGGCAGTACTAATGAATATTGTGTGTGTGTGTGTGCAATTTCCTTGATCTCTATGAATGTAAACAAAACCCTAACAATTTTTGCGATGTTAAACCATCAATAGTACAAATTAACATTAACAAATATTGCATATATATATATACCTTTGTGATTTCCAAACTTATATGTATATGGGTGTATATATATGTCTTGTATATTCATCTGTGAGTCCTTGTGCTAGATGAGGTTCTGAAAATAAAAATAAAAAGCAATAAAAAACCCTAAAAAAAAAGCCATTAGTTGCCGCTGCAGCATCATCAAGATTCACATATCGAAATTCTAATGACCCCAAAAGGAGCCATAGAAAATGAGTTTTATGAATCTTCATGATGCTCCATCAGCAAAAACTGACTGATGTCTTCAGATCCTCTCATCACTCCATGCCAAGGCGAAAAAGTGAAAAAAAACCCTAACCCTAGAACACATCTCTGAGTGAGAAATGAAGGGAAAGAGGAGACAATATAAAAAAAGCTTGAAAACCATCAATTAGTATATATACACAAAAAGACCGATCCCACTTGGTTAAAAAGCCGCTTGTGACACTCAAACACTAGAACAGTGAACAAACATGGGACTAAAGGAAAAAGAATAAAGAGGACTGAGAATTGAAGAGGTTAAGAGGGTATAAATATATAAAGTTGATAAGAAAGGATGAGCAATGAATACAAGGATTGGTAATTGGTTGGTGCAGAGAAATCTGTCAGAGGAGAGAGAGAGATGTGAATTATGATACATATATATATATATATATATATATGGGTAAAGTGCATTAAATCCCCATGACTATTTTTTCTATCTCAATTAACTCCTTGAACTATATTTTTTATACAAAACTCCCTAAACTATCCCAACTTTTATAATTCACTCCATTCCGTTATAACACCGTTAATTAAATTAGGATAATTTGCACTCAGATCCCCTGAGATTTTGGCCAATTGCACTCGCCTCTTGAGATTTCATTTTCCTTGCAATGACACCCCCTAAAGGGGAGAAATGACCGGAATGCCCTTGTGTTGTCTCCCTTATTTCATGAGACAAATATTTAGGTGGTGAAATTACCTCCATACCCCAAGATGAAAACCCTATAATGTATATACATCTATAACAATTATTCTAAAATGTGAGGGGTTGAGAATATTTCCAAACATTTTCTTCAAAATAAAAATTAATGAATTAATATGTATTAGTTGAAGTGCAACTTTAAGGAGTATGTCAAAACGATATAGAGTAAAAGAAAAAGGGTTGGAAATATTTCAATACTTTTAAAAAATAATAATAATTAATTAATATGTATTACTTGAAGTGTAACTCTAATGAATATTTCAAAAGATATAGAGTAAAGATATACGACAAGGGGTTATAAATATTTTCATATTTTAAAAAAAAAATTAATTAATTAATATACATTAATTAAAATGTAACTCTAATAGATATTTCATAAGATATAGAGTAAAAATATAAGACAAATATATTTCGGCAAGGAAAATAATATAACTTAAAATACAGAAATCTGTATATTTATTTATCTATCTATCTATATAATACTAATAAAAATACAAGGATTGTCTAATATTTCAATTCATTATCACCTTTTACAATATAAAAAATTATAATAAGTAAAGTTTGACATTATTTAAAGTATAAAGGCTTAAATTAACTTTACAAAAAAATTAATAAATAATAAACCATTTGTCATATTTTAAAAAAAATATAAAAAATTACAATAAGTAAATTTTGTTATTATTTTACAGTGTAAGAGCTTAAATTAATTTTACACAAATAATAATAAATTATAAACCATTTGTAACATTTTTATACATTTATCACCTCTTACAATACAACAAAAACTATAATTAAAATGTATTACTACTTGTTTAAATTGTAAGAGTTGTATATTATTTATTTACAAAATAAATTAAATTATATGATCTCACAAATATTTTATACATGTATCACCTTCTAAAATACAAAAAAATATATATAATCATAAATAAAGTGTATTATTATTATTTAATGTAAAAGGTCACAGTATTAGTTTTACGAAAAAATTAAAAAATAATAAATTTTGGGGCCTATATTACATAAATGAAAATTTTAAAAAATAATTTAAAGAAATGTTATAATATTTCAAAAATCATTGTATCTAAAGTACTTGAAATTTTTTCTAAATTGAACTTAAGACACAAGGGTTGTTTGGTCCATTAATTTAGCCAACACGTTTTTTACACTAAAGCAAGGGCACAAGAGTCATTTCATGGGGTCTTCACCCCTTCAGGGAGTGTTATTGCAAGAAAAATGAAATCTTAGGGGGCGAGTGCAATTGATCGAAATCTTAGGGGATCTGAGTGCAAATTATCCTAATTTAACTAACGGTGTTATAACGGAACGAAGTTAATTGTAAAAGTTGAGATAGTTTAGGGAGTTTTGTGTAAAAAGTATAGTTCGGGGGTTAATTGAGAGAGAGAAAATAGTCGAGGGGGTTGAATACACTTTATGCTATATATATACACGTGTGTGTAAATATGCATATATATATATATATATATATATATATATACAAGAGGAGAGGAGGAGGAAGAGAGATGTGTAAATAGTACATGTGGTGTACCCCAACAGTTATACATCACAATCCTATGTACTAAAAGTTGCCAAAAACTTTAATACACACTGAGTCAGCTGAATAGCCACAAATGTGAATAGAATAATAACATCTGAGAATGGAAAATAAGACTTGGCCAGTAATGGAGGCGTTTAGGTTTTGAGAATATATATGTTGCGTTCCCTACAAGCCATTTCATATTCGGACGTCTGTGACTGTGAGGAATTGACAACCCCTTTGCTCATCATCTCACCGCCATTTATATATATATATATATATATATATATCATGCATGTACCATACATATAACAATGCCATGCCATGCCATGCGAAGCCAAATACTTGGATGATATATCATCATCATGAGGCTGCACTACTTTTCCTTGCAAACTAGGGCTCTCCCTTTCTGTTTGATTTATGATCACTTAATTATTTGCCATTTTTGGCATTGATTTTTAGCTTATTTTCTGATAAAAACTCTTCCACAAGTTATACCCCATTTATAATTCTATATTGAGTGTACATATATAAAAAGAGAAGGAAAAAGGTATATGGCGGTTAAATTTTTTAGTAACAGTCAAAATTGATCTTCATGGTGAGCATTATTTGTAGCATATATATACACGTAGACTACAAATATATATATATATATATATAGGGTAAAGTGCATTAAACCCCCCTCGACTATTTTCTCTCTCTCAACTAACCCCATGAACTACACTTTTTACACAAAACTCTTTAAACTATCCGAACTTTTACAATTCATTTCATTCCGTTATAACACCGTTAATTAAATTAGGATAATTTGTACTTAGATCCCTTGAGGTTTTGGTCAATTGCACTCGCCCCCTGAGATTTCATTTTCCTTGCAATGACACCCCCTGAAGGGGTGAAGACCCCATGAAATGACTCTTGTGCCCTTTGTTTTAGTGTAAAAGACATATTGACTAAATTAATGGACCAAACAACCTTTGTGTCTTAAGCTAAATTTGGAAAACTTTTCAAGTACTTTGGATACAATAATTTTTAAAATATTATAACATTTCTTTAAATTATTTTTTTAAAATTGTCATTTTTGTAATATAGGCCCCAAAAGTTATCATTTTTTAATTTTTTTCCTAAAACTAATATTGTGACCTTTTATGTTAAATAATAATAACACACTTTATTTATGATTTTTTTTTTTTTTTGTATTTTAGAAGGTGATACATGTATAAAATATTTGTTAGCTCATATAATTTAATTTATTTTGTAAATAAATAATATACAACTCCTACAATTTAAACAACTAGTAATACATTTTAATTATAATTTTTGTTGTATTATAAGAGGTAATAAATGTATAAAAATGTTACAAATGGTTTATAATTTATTATTCTTTGTGTAAAATTAATTTAAGCCCTTACACTATAAAATAATAACAAACTTTACTTATTGTAATTTTTTATAAATAATAATTAATTTTACACAAATAATAATAAATTATAAACCATTTGTAACATTTTTATACATTTATCACCTCTTACAATACAACAAAAACTATAATTAAAATGTATTACTAGTTGTTTAAATTGTAGAAGTTGTATATTATTTATTTACAAAATAAATTAAATTATATGAGCTCACAAATATTTTATACATGTATTATCTTCTAAAATACAAAACAAAAATATAATCATGAATAAAGTGTATTATTATTATTTAATGTAAAAGGTCACAGTATTAGTTTTTGGAAAAAATTAAAAAATGATAACTTTTTGGGCCTATGTTACAAAAATGACCATTTTAAAAAAATAATTTAAAGAAATGTGATAATATTTCAAAAATCATCGTATCCAAAGTACTTGAAAAGTTTTTCAAATTGAGCTTAAGACACAAGGGTTGTTTGGTTCATTAATCTAGCCAACATGTCTTTTACACTAAAGCAAGGGCACAAGAGTCATTTCATGGGGTCTTCACCCCTTCAGGGGGTGTCATTGCAAGGAATATGAAATCTCAGGAGATCTGATTGCAAATTATCATAATTTAACTAACGGTGTTATAACGGAATGGGGTTAAATGCAACACTTAAATAGTTTAGGGGGCAATGCTTAGTTCAGGGGGGTTAGTTGAGAGAGAGAAGAGAGAAGAAAGAAAAGGGGAGTTTAATGCACTTTACTCTATATATATAGGGTCAAGTGCATTAAACCTCCCAAAAATTTAAAAATGACAGAAAACCCCCTAAACTATGTTAAAAATTGCACATAACCCTCTTGAATTATTCTCGTGGAATAAACCCCCCTAAACTTTCATAAAAATAAATAAAAAAGCCTCATTGTCTTCAAATTATTTCATCAATGACTATAATGCTTTTTCTTATTGAATTATACTTAATACACTTTTGTTATTAACAAATATTATAAAATAACTGATGCAAATTTAAAGACATAATCTCCATTCAAATTTGTGTAAATTAATATATGATTTTTATAATTAATCACAAAAATAATATATTAGCTTTTTATATATAAAAAAAAAGAGTATAAATTTTAAAAGAATTACATAATTATTCAACATTATTTACATACATAATATGAGAAAAAAAAATTTATTATTGAAGTAATTTGTGAATTCACTATGAAAGAAAAGATAAATATATCATTCCCCTTGTTTATATTAGAGAAACTATGTCTTTTATAATAAAAAATAATAAATTAATTATTAAAATTTGATTGATTTAAATTATAAAATTTATTATCCTAAGTTTAAACTTTTTTACCCTAAATGAAAAGCTTCTTTTGATATGATATATATTTCTAATGAATTTACAAATTACTTTAATAATAAAAACCCTTTTTCTCATGTTATGTATATAAATAGTCTTGAATAATTACTTAATCTTTTTAAATTTTATACTCATTTTTTTATAAAAACCTAAAAGCATTATTTTTTTAATTAATTATAAAAATCATGTGTTATATTACCAATTTTGAATGGAGATTATGGTATCAAATTTTCAGAAATTATTTCATAATCTCATTAATTTTAGTAAAAAACCCTTCATATATCAATAAAATTAATGTCTTACCCTTTCAAAATAAAATAATATATATATATATATATACATATATATATTCGATAGATTGAACCCCATGACATGAAAAATGTGGTGTTGTTGCCTTAGAGACTCTTAGTGGATGAGATGAGAAGGTAAGCTGGAGAACTAGAGGCGATATGAGTTCAAGGAAAGGAAAAGCTCTGAACCACTAGAGAGAGAGAGAGATGACATTGATGGGACCGAAACCCTACGGACGATGTAGAAAGAGAGAAAAACAGAGGTATCCAGCTAGCGTCGAACACGGAGTAGTGGGAACGTAGCTTGCACATCACTCACACATATATACATGTAATGATGGAATATATATATATATATATATTATATATATATATATATCTCCTCTCGTACCAAGTGTTCTGAAATTGACTTGCGATACTGTTCAACCACTTGATCATTATTAAATCCTGTGATTTCTCTTCACCCAAACATCAATGCCTGACAATTCTTTCACTCCACTCGGTGACCCATTGTAATAAAAAGGGTTCGAAACTTTTAACGTAATATGGGATATATTTTCTTTTTTCTTTTCATTTTTTATAATAAAAGAAGAAAAAAATGAATAAAAGGAAATCATATCCCATCATTGGAATTAACATCAACTCATCATATTATTCTTAATTAATTGATCTCTCTTCCACCTCTTTTCATTTTCTTGGTTCGAAATATAGGAATTTAAAATTGGGAAAATTACACATTCATCCCCTCTTGTTTGGACAATTACAGTTTGACCCCCTCTAGTTTGGTTTTGAGTAACACTTTCCCCCCTCCACCGGACTTCAGGCGTAGTCAACACCGGTCAAAGAGAAATTTTGAGGGAAAATGACTATATTACCCTCAGTTACTGAAAAGTCCCTATTGCCCCTAACTTTAGTGGATGAAAAGGCCCTTGTGTATATATATATATATATAAGAATGTAGTTATATGGGTTTGCTCCATTGAAGCTCATCACAAAGGATTATATGAATGTAGTATTTTTATTTTTTTCACATAATAAAAAAGCTAATAATTTTTCATGAAAAAAAATACCAAAAAAAAAAGAAAAAAAAAAGATTTTTATATTTTTAGTTTCCATAACAAAATTTACCAAAAAAACAAATTAATAAAATTCTACAATAATCAAATTTTCCAAAAAATACATATATATAATTTCTAATTTATTATAATCAAATTTACTTAAAAGTGATTATAATAATCAAATTTATCCAAAAAAAAAAAATTTGAAATTGAGAGAAAATCAAATTGACTTAGGGTTTGATTATGGTGGTTGTGTTATCAGATCTATATCTAGATATATGTATATACAGATCTATATATATAAAAATATATGTAAATTTATATATTGTGATTAATGAGACTAATTCTAGCATAATAGTACATCGTAGTTCTCCAGGCCTCAGTCTCACAAATCTTAATCTTATGTCTATATATATATATATATATATTTAAAAAAAAAAAAAAAGGATATGGGGTTTTCATGTAGTTGTATGTGATGAAGTAGTTTATTGGGTTCTGAATGAGTAGATAACATTGATTGTGTGTGATATTTTAGTGATGTGTGAGGTGGGTTTAGTTGAATCTTGGGTTGAAATATGAAATTTGGGGTTGAGCTTGGTTGTGAATTGACATGTAGAAGAGGAATTTGTGGGGATAAAGGATCTCATTGGTGAAAATTTGTGATATTGAAGGTGGGTGTGTTGTTTATGCATAATAGGTTGTGTTTGTTGTAAGCCCTCTGCTATTGGGGATAGTAGAAATAATCCAAGTAGTGGTCGGTGAAGCAATTAGGGGTTGGGTACCACGACGACTATACCGTCTCGGGTCGTCTTCTCCGGCAAACCTCTGGTGACTGCAACCTTTCTCGGCAATTATTTTTGGGAGAGAAACCATGTTTGATTTTTCTTAGTAGTTTCTCGGATTTGAAATTTCTAAATGTGGCTCCATAAATTTTCAAAAATTTCATTGTTATCTACCAATATAATGTCACATGCTTATTGGAAAAACCCAAAATTAATAAATCAATTAATTAACTTAGTGTGTGTATTTGTGTGTTTAGAGAGAGGGAAAATTTAGGATTAGGGTTTTTCAGGAAGGGGATGAAGAAGAAGAATGTTAGGTTAGGTTATTTTAATTTAACTTAGGTTAGGTTACTTTAATTTAGGTTAGGTTATTTTAATTTTGGTTAGGTTAGATTTTAATGAAGGGCAAATAGGTAAATTAATATTTTAAATTTTTTTTGAATAAAAGTATAATAAAATATGATGGGCAATTTAGTAATTTTCCATTACCGGTCACCTAAAATGACTTAGAGGGGGGAAACTGTAACTGTCCAAACAAGAGGGGAGAACTTGAAATATGTCCAAAAAAGAGGGGGTGAAAGTATAATTTTCCCATTAAAATTTCAAGTATCAATTTTTAGTTTAAGATGATGTTTTTCTAGCACAACGGACAACAATGATGAACAAGGGCGGAGCCAGATTCCGTGGTAGGGGCCGAACCACTAATCATTACTAAAAGTAATAAAATTATATTTTATATTAAAAATATTTAATTATTAATTAAATTCAAATAAAAATGTAACTAGTTCAACTTTTGCCTATTTGAGTCCCAAAAAAATGTTTGATTTATCTAATTATTAAAAAAAAAATATACCAAAACACATAATTTATTACATTTTTTTAAAGTTTTTATACCTTTTTAGGTAATAAAAATTATTTATTACTAAATCTAAACTGAAAGTGCGAGCATTTTTTTCTTTCAATACTATAATTTATAAGAAATTCATTACGAAATTGTGTTTTGCTTATTTTTATTTTTGAAAATGTTCTTTCCAATTTTGAAAATTTAGGGGTGGACCTCCGGCCCTGCTCATGAAAATTTGAGATACAGGTGCATGAAGAAATCAAATTTTTTTTTTAAGGGTTAATTGTTACTTACAAAAATGGATGCTCAACTAGGGATGACAACTGGTCGGGTTTGATTAATACCGTTATCACCCCATTTTAAAATACTTAATACCAAATTCATCTCAAATCCGGGACGAGTTGTAATCGGTAATACCATTATTGCCCCGACGGATTAATCGAGTTTCATTGGATTACCATTGGTTTTACTAAATTATTTCTACTAAATTATAAACTTTCTAGTAGTATAAAAAATAACGATGATGTTTGTGACTTGTGAGTCTGGTCCTCTGTTGATCAAATACAAAATCCAATAGTTTAATGGCATATATATATATATATATATGTGTGTGTGTGTGTGTATGAACACAGAGTAAATCAAAATCAGAACCAACCCTAATTCATATACAAAG
Organism: Cornus suecica; assembly: GCA_963922005.1. NCBI lineage: Eukaryota > Viridiplantae > Streptophyta > Magnoliopsida > Cornales > Cornaceae > Cornus > Cornus suecica. The sequence goes on from OY998244.1 coordinate 1,472,413, forward strand.
AAAGAATCAGGGAAAGAGTATAAAAAATCACGTATATACAAATACATATATACATATACAAAGAGAGAATTAGGGAAATAGCATAAAAAATCATAGACATGAAATAAATGTCAAGATAGATACATATACATGGAGGAAATCATACCAACAAGAGAAAATCGGTAGATACAACTACATATTGCAAATACACTTCTTTACATATCAAATTGACCTGAATGATAACACTAGTAACTGCTAATGGTGGCGGTGGTGATGAATTGAAGCTCTATTATGTTCTAAGTAAACAGTATATGTGTATATAAAATTATTATCTTGGCGTGAGTGAGGGAAAACTTAGGAGGGAATTCAATAAAATTTATTTTTGCTACGAAATTTAAAATTCATAATACAATTTATTTTTGCTACGAAATTTAGTGATAATTTTTCAGGCTGTTAGTAATAAAATGCCTTTTAGTGACGGTATTATTAGACGGTCGCTAATAGTATGTCATTTAATGATAGTTTTTTAGACACATTTTCTTGTAGTGCAAAATCATACTTTCACAAATTCATTTTATTTTTATTCTTCATCCATATATATGTATGCATTCAACTCTTATATTTGTACTATATACTGTAGTCAAATAATTACTCAATTAACATAGTTAACTCATTGAATTAAAACCAAAGGTCTTGTAGTCTGATGATATCACATTTCCTCCTCAAATGGGAGGTTAGGGGTTTGAGCCCCAAGGGGTGTGTGTGTTTCTTACTATTCAAAAAAAAAAAAAAAAACTCATTGAATTAATTAATTGAATATTTCCGAGTATATAATTTTTTTTTGTTAAAAAAAATAAATTTCATTATTATTAATTGAAATGCAATAGTTACCAAAGGCCTTGTAGCCTAATAGTAATTATATTATTAATTCTTTTGATTATTAATAAAATATTTTTTAGTGGACATTTATTTTTATAAGATGCTTTTAGAATAATTATTTTAAAATTGAAATAAATTTATCAATATTTTTTTATCTTATCTCACACTTTGATTTTTTTATAAAAATTGTAATTATATATTTTTGTGTCTTAGTTAGGCGTATAGAATTTATCAATATATTTTATCTTAGGTATATAGAATTTTGTAGTTACATGGGGTCTAACCTAATATATATATATGTATATAAATAAATATATATAACCAAAAAAAAAAATTCATAAAAGGGTCGTGTCAGGTCGGGTCAGGTTATAAACGGTTTTTACAGAAAATCCGAACCCGCTTCTAGTTTTAACTTTTGATACCAAACCCGCCCAAATTCGTTTATAAGTTTACCAAACCTGCCCCATTCGGATTGGCCTGGATCAGACTATTTTCCATCCTATGCCCAACAGATCCATTTTATATCTATATATATTATTTTTTTCTGGCGTCAATTTCATTTATTAGAAAAAAAAATGTCCTCGCTTGTAGGTAAAAAAAAATGCACAGAAATAAACATGCGAGGAAAATGTTCCAATTTGTGACAAAGAAAATCATTGTAAGTAAAAGCATGTTCTCACACATATTTGTTCTAGCTCTTTCAGGAAGAGGAAAAAAATAATATTGACCAGAAAATCAACAAATAAACAAACGAAAAGACACATTAATAAGTATCCTCACATGTTCATACTAAAACAAAATATATTTAACGGAAAAAAAACACTAAAAAAAAAATACCAACTAAAAGTCCTAATTATCTCATTGATTGATACTCTTATATAGATATGGTTTGCAATCTTCATGATTCAAGATGCATGGATAAATCCACATGAATCCATAAAATGGCTGTATATATATATATGGAGGTTGTCTCCAATTTGGCCTGCAAGAGCTTTTATCAACTTTCTAGTCTTGTTTCCATTTTATTACCACATGTCAATGTCGGTGGCTAAGAAAGCAAGATGATGTTGTTTTCATGCCACCATTTTGTTTAGGGAATAAAAATATTTTTTTCCTTCCATATTAGTTGTTCACTTCTTTTTACTTTACTTATCTTAAAATTCTTGTTCAATTTCAAATCTTGATACAATATAATCTCATATTTTACTAAATTATCTCACTTCTTTAACTTTAAAAAATAATTAACCTACTAAAAACTACAATTATATTATATTATCAAAGGACAAAATTAAAAACACAAAATAACAAAAAAATAAAAAAATCAAATTTGAACAAAGGAACTATATAATTTGAATCTTTCTCCTAATTATGAAATAAATGTCGTATTTTATTTAAATTGGAACGTTTCATAAATTAGTTTCCTAAACTTCTCTACGGATGGGGCCAGTTATGTTGCAAAAAAGGTGATCAAGCACATGATGGTCTCAAAAAAATTGAAAAAAGAAAAGAAAAAATATATCTTGTGGTTCACATCATCACATGCTTGTGTCATTATTTTCTTTTGTATTTTGCGGTTTCTACATAATAATTCAGTTACATGATTATCTAAGATTCCATTTACTGTTGAGAAACTCTGTCAGTATGCTCCTGTTGAATTTTTTTTTTCTTCGAAGTTTCAATAATTTGATTAGGCTTTTTCTCTTTTCATAATCCACGTTCTCTTTTTTTGACAAAAAAATTTTCTTCTCAAACTCTGCCTCTTTTTAAAAAATCACTAGATTCCCAACTTGTTAGGAGATTTTGTATCAATTAGTATAATTCTTCAATAATTGCTTATAATTAATTCACAAGTTCCTTTCAATTGTTGAGTTGAGCTTTGTCTCAAGTCCATAGACTTTCAAAACCAAAGAAAAACATTTCATAAGGTTGATTTATTGGGTCCTTCCTTTTTCTCAAATGAAATTGATAGGTGGTATTGGGTCTCTCTCACCCCAAAAATTAACTTTCCCTCACAGTTATATACTGAATATCAGCCCCTTCCACAATCGATGTGGGACAATCCCAACAATCTTCCTCTCACATATCGGGCTTTGGGTCGGAGCAGAGGCAACCCGTTTCTCCCGGAACTATTAAGCATAGACTTGTTGCTAACCTGGGCCCTGATATCAGTGTTGAGTGGTCTTAGGCCTCTCTCATCCCAAAAGCCACTACAAGAATTATTCATATCACCGACACTTTTTAGTGCCGATAAAAATGCATAAAAATGCTGGAAAAAATATTATCAGCGGTAAAATTGTCCATCAACGAAACCACTGCGGTAAGATTTTTCTGGCAGTGTGCGTGAAAAGCCGGTAAGTGCCAACGGTTTTTCCACAAACGCACAAGCCTCAACTTCATCTCCATCAACCCCTGACATCCTTATCATCGTCTTCATCAAGGTTCTTACTCCCCACTAATTCACACACACTCCATCGCTTTAATGCTCACACTTTCACAAGTTAGTATCATCTTCATCAACCCCTTCCTTTATAATCCCTCTAACATTTTTCAAATATTTCGATGTGGGACACCTTTCAGACCAATTGATTCTGGTTGCACACTACGCCGCCACCGACTATTCCACTTTATTCAAGGAATCGTACTCTCCGTCGTTGGCGATCAGAGAGACGTCAAATCGACAATGAATCACCTTCCGTTCTCCGTGGTTGAGGTGCGACCATGGAAGAGGGGGAGGTGGTGGATGTGGGTCGACGACGGGGATGGGAAATTTGTGATGGGGGCGGTGCTGTGTGTATATGAGATAAAACCCTACACCCCTCACTTATATATATATATATATATATATATATATATAAATATATATATATATAAATATATATATATATATTATATATATATATATATATATAAATATATATATATATATATATATATAAATATATATATATATATTATATATATATATATATATAAATATATATATATATATTATATATATATATATATTTATATATACGAGCAAAAAGCACGTGCCAATGCACGTGGATTGAAGAGTTTTGGTGAAATTAAAATTTTAAATTAAGAAAATTAAAAATTATATCAAATTTACTAATTAAAGTGAACTTATTATCAAATGTAAGATAATGATGAAAAATAATACTTCAACAAATAAATTACAAACAAACCTCCAATACCTGGGCAGCAAAGAGAAGCAGTCAAAGTCTTTGTTGCTCCTTTCCCCTTTTCCCCTGAATATAAACAAATTAAATTAACAAAGACACATAAAGAAATATTCAACTTAAGATATTTTGGGGTATGGTTTTTGATCTTGAAACCAAATAATCTATAGAGATTACAAACTTAAGAACAACCATAATCAACATAACAAAATCATTTTGAAAGAAAATCACCAGGTAAACAAAGTATAAACTTTGAAACAAGTTTTTGAAAAACTTCTCAATTGAGTTCTCCAATTTGAATAAAAGAGAGTAAAACTTAATAATAAAAATAGAATGAATCACTGAATATATATAGAGATTGCAATTGAAGACTTGTAACCGTCAAACTAATAAATAAGAGCAATATAAAACTTAGATAATAATTAGTATTAAATGAATCAAATTTATATGAGAAATGTGATTTTCAAAAAATTTAACAAATTAGTAATAAATAGGAGGGAAAACTGGAAGGAGTGGAAAGATATAAAGACTTAAAAATTGATTTCAATTGAACAAAAAAGAATGCATATGCATGAAATATGTATAGGTATAGAAATTGTGATATATAGAGTATTTAAAAATATTACAACTTCATTTAATGAATGAAACTGAAACGTTTCATAGGAAATAAGGCCAATTGATGTGTCTTTTTAACTTCTATCTTCTTTTCAAAATAAAAAATACAAGAATATGTTATAATAATATTGGTATCTAAAACTATTATATTGGCAATTCATGTAACTTTGATCACTTCTCTAAAATATAGAAAATTAAAATAAAATTTATTTAGTGTATGAAACTGAAATATTAAATAAAAAATGAAGGTCACTTGGTGTGTGTCTTTAACTTTTGTATTCCCTTTTTAAAATTCAAATTATGAAAACGTATAGAAATAATAAACAAGCTTTACACTATTCATATTATTAGAATATAATATTTTAGCGGAAAGCTGAAAAGAATGTTGTAACACTTAAACTGATTAATATAGGAGTAAATGTTAAATAAATATATATATAATTTTTTGATTTAAAATATTCAAATAATGTATAAAAATATTCTAAGCCCCTTATAGATTTATAATAGTATAGATAGATATATAAATAGATATAGATAATAATTATGATAATAATATCATGCATAATGCGAAGCTCAAAAGCATTACCCATTAAACATTATCATGCATTTAATATTTAAAATATATTATTTTTATTTTAAAAAAAATATATATATTTGGAAATATTCCAAAGCCCTTACACTTTTAGAATAGTTATAGATATAGATATAGATATAATTCATATGTAAATAGAAAGGCAATGTATAATTTTCGTCTATTTGATATATTCTCTACATTTAATAATATTATATATGTTAATGAACATCTAAATAGTGCGTGATTGTTGCTTAGTTGGTTAAGATGGTCAGTTTTTTCACCAAGGTCTAATGTTCAAGCCTTGGTAATGGATTAGTTTTTTGAATTTTTATCATTATTTACCGGTTCATAAACTATATAAAGGAATGAACACCAGGAAATGAGTTGTAGCTTAGTTGGTCATGATGGTCACTTCTTATCATAAGGTCTCAGTTTGAATCTTGGTAATTGTTTTATTTTTGAAATTTTATCATTATTTACAAAGTGTCACTGGAGCTCGAACCCCAAAACTCCCCTTTATGGAGGAAAGGTAATTCCACCAAGTTACAAGACATTTGGTAGTTTAAGTAAGTTAATGATCATAAAAAAGTAGTAAATGCGCACCTTTACCGGCGTTGTTTGCAAAATGCTAGAAATCAATGGCATTTTTTTTTTCCAAAAACACCAATAAAAACTACATTTTCGGCACTGTAAAAAAATGTCGGGAAAAGTGATAAATCTTGTAGTGAGCTGGCTCAAGGGGTGAGACTTTCCTTCACACTTATATACTGACCACCAGTCTCTTCCACAACCGATGTGGGACAATCCCAACAGAAATTAATAGAGATAGAAGCATACCCATTCTAAAATGTTTTTCTGAATATTCTTCAATATCCGATTTCATAATTAGAACTAAGATAAATCTAAAAGTTACGAGTTCCATGATAAAGCCATACTTTTGAATATCGTATTATAGTAATATTGGACTCATATATAACATACACATATGACTTGATTATACTTGTGGGCAAATTGATGCTTCTTGATCAACCGACATCAATTTGAAGGGGGATGTTACTAAGATATGCATCTGACATTGACAACATATATATTACCATATTTAATTTGTATATTAGCTGTTTTGAAAATAGGGAATAACATAAATTAGGCCGATTCTGAGGCTTGTATTAAGGCTTGTATTATGTTGTTCAAATTCTCTTTAATAGAGGAACCTCTCACATTGAGAGGCATCGAGTACAATTATTAGAGTCGGAGCCCGGCCGGGCCCAGTAGCGTGGGCTTCTGACCAAGCGGGGCATTAAGGTGGTTGGTTGTGTGGGACAAGGTCTAGTTCGGGTGGATGAACCTAGAGGCGATAAAGTGGTGGGTGATTTATAATAGCCGGAGCCAGAGTGTTCTCTTGCCCTCCATAATTATTTTTTTATATATATACAAAAATCTATTACTTTTAAAAAAAATTATGTTAATATATAAATAAAAATTACATTTATCATCTATAAAATTATTAAAAAATATTATTTTACCCTCTTTCAATAATTTTCTATTTATAAAATTATTAAAAAATATTATTTTACTCCCTTTCAATAATTTTCTGGCTCCATCCCTAATCCTCAATAATACAACAAACATGCTACTGCATATATAACATCTGAAGGCTCAAAATATACACATGTGATATTCTAGACAACACATATAAGTACAAAATATCATATCCCATCATGGGCTATCCAAAATAATGTGGTGCATCAATCAGACCAGTGAGCTTCGGAGAAACTAATGTACATCTCTGTCTATGTAGATTAGATCCCTTGTATAAACCCTATCTGATGCAGCTGAGAACCATATATGTTTCTTCAATGGTCTGTCCAATCACATTTCAATCTCTAATAATAAAAACAAAAGCTATCTGAGAAAATGACAGCAAGAGCGAGTACATATACACACCCATTGAGATGGATACTATTCTCTTTTGATGTGTTGATGAATCTCTCTTTTTTACAAGTGGGGCTACGTGCTTTTGTCACCTTTTTAAAGCAAATGTAATTATTTGATTGGTTATTCCATGTTCAACACTACTATGATTTAAATATACGTGGAGTTTAATTAGAGATTTTGCATTAAATTTATTTGATAATTATAATATTCGGGTCAAATTTATGCACATCTCAATTAATTTATGAAACTCGTGTAAGACGACCACATGAATCGGATTATTATAAATTTTAACTCTCTAGAGAATACTTACAGGGACATTCCTTTTGTATTTCAAATTAACACTAAGATGTTCAGGTTATTATTACCCTTTCATGATATAAAATAGATTGTTATTCATTCATTTTTATAAAATATTTATTTAAAAATTTAAAATTTTTGTTATGTAGTTTAACAATACCATTTTGTATATATATATATGGTGTTTTAGACCCACTTTTGGGAGCTTAAGGCCCAGTTTTGAACATTTTCTGTTTTTGATATTTTATTTTTTATTGAAATAAATCAGATATTTTTGTTATATGGCATTTTAGCTAAAATCATATTCATTTTTTGTAACGTGAAAGTTATTTTATTGTAAGTTTAAAGTATTTTATCTACAATGTTGAAGCAAATAATATACCAAAAATATTAAATTGATATTTTTATTTATTTATTTTTAAAAAGTTTCATTTATTCATGTCAAAACAAATCACACCAAACATGTTTAAACCCAAAAAACATATTAATTATTTCTTTAAAACAAAACCATTAAAAAAAAAGCGGCTTATATAAGTAGCTTTGAAATGATCAATCTAAGCTATGTAACCATCCAAAAAAACAGCCATAAAATTCGCGGAAAGATTGAATGGATAGAGTGAGTCATGCATAACACAAATAAAGCAGGACATCGCATGCAGAAGCTAGGTTGCAATTCAAAGTAGGCCTTATGGCTACCCTTACTACAATCGGAAACTAAATTGTCCTCAACCCACCCACTCTGTGCATGCCTTCTTCACCTACACACGCAACCTTTTTTTTAAAAAAATATTATTATCATTATTTATAAATTATTATTTTTTAAATTATTTTTTCCAGTCCTAAAATTAGCTGATATATTATTTACTGGAGTTTCCATATGTATCAATAAATGGATATGAACTAACGAAAGTAAAAATATGTGAATGAAGCTCAATTTTTTTTTTAATCCAAGCATATACAATGGTACTACTATCTTCAAAAAAAAAAAAAAAAAAAAAAAGTCATTGTAGGCCAAAAGGATAGTTATAAAGAAATTAGAGCATGAGTACCTATGAAGCACGGACACGGATACGACACGATACGGACACGGTGACACGGTAAATTTTAAAAAATTAGGACACAATATGACCCCGACACGTCTATAAAAAATTATAATTTTTTTTTATATACATATTAATTATATTACACAAATACTTCATTTATCACTTAAACAATGAGAATCAAATAAACTTATAAACAAAAATAAATAAATAAGTTAAATAAAATATCTGACATGTTCAAAATTCTTCATTTTACTATTATGTAAGTAATCAAATGCATCTTCCCCAACATTCGTCATCTTCTCTCGTTATATATTGAAAATTTTCTTTATTGAAGACGAAAATTGAAAGGTATAAATACCAAATATTCGACTTCTTGTGATGTTATCTTATTCCTTTTTAAATAGTAGATAAATGAATATGTGTTCTAATTCTTCTCACAAGATGAGGAGAAACAAATATATTCAAGTATTTTCAAAATTAAATATTGAATTAGAGGTATTGAAGTTCCATAAGTGATTTATTAAATTATCGGTTCCATAAAATTTATATTTTTTATTAAATCAACCGACTCATCATGTATTCAACCTCCGCATATTCAATACGGGTACGTCGACCCTAGACGAAATATTGGTGCCTTCATTACTCATTTTAAATTATACAACCACCAATATCGAAGTTATAATTGGCTTTGGATCTGCCAATATATATACACATCATCAAGCAGTAAGGGTGAATGATGAAGAATATTTAGGTAGTCGTGTTCAAGCGAAATAAATCACATCATGTATAGCAAAATAAGAATGTCACAGGTGGGTTATAATTAATTATACTCCGTGTAATGTTGAAGAGACAGGTAGGTTATAATTAAATGGGTAAAGTGCATTTTAAATCCCTAGACTATTTTTTTTTTTCTCAATTAATTCTCCTTAATTATATTTTTTACACAAAATTTTTTAAACTATCCCAATTTTTACAATTTACTCCATTTTGTTATAATATCGATAGTTAAATTAGGATAATTTGCACTCAGATTCCTTAAGATTTCGGTCAATTGCACTCGCCCCTTGAGATTTTATTTTTCTTGCAATGACACCCCCTGAAGGGGAGAAATGACTGGAATATCCTTGTGTTGTCTCCCTTATTTCATGAGACAAATATCTAAGTAGTGAAATTATCTCCATGCCCCAAAATGAAAACCCTATAATGTATATATATATCTATAACAAATATTCTAAAATGTGAGGGGTACAAAATATTTCCAAACATTTTCTTCAAAATAAAAATTAATGAATTAATATGTATTAGTTGAAGTGCAACCCTAAGGAGTATGTCAAAATGATATAGAGTAAAAGAAAAGGGGTTGGAAATATTTCAATACTTTTAAAAAATAATAATTAATTAATATGCATTACTTGAAGTGTAACTCTAATGAATATTTCAAAAGATATAGAGTAAAGATATACGACAAGGGGTTATAAATATTTTCATATTTTTTAAAAAAATTAATTAATTAATTAATATACATTAATTGAAATGTATCTCTAATGAATATTTCAAAAGATATAGAGTAAAGATATACGACAAGGGGTTATAAATATTTTCATATTTTTTTAAAAAATTAATTAATTAATTAATATACATTAATTGAAATGTATTTCTAATGAATATTTCAAAAGATATAGAGTAAAGATATATGACAAGGGGTTATAAATATTTTCAAATTTTTTTAAAAAATTAATTAATTAATTAATATACATTAATTGAAATGTATCTCTAATGGATATTTCATAAGATATATAGTAAATGTATAAGACAAATATATTTCGGTAAGAAAAAATAATATAACTTAAAATACAGAAATCTGTATATTTATTTATCTATTTATATACTACTAATAAAAACACAAGGACTGTCTAATATTTCGATTCATGCATTATCACCTTTTATAATATAAAAAATTATAATAAGTAAATTTGACATTATTTAAAGTGTAAGAGCTTAAATTAACTTTACAAAAAAAATAATAAACCATTTGACATATTTTTATAAAAAATATAAAAAATTACAATAAGTAAAATTTGTTATTATTTTACAGTGTAATGACTTAAATTAATTTTACATAAAGAATAATAAATTATAAATCATTTGTAACATTTTTATACATTTATCACCTCTTACAATACAACAAAAACTATAATTAAAATGTATTACTAGTTGTTTAAATTGTAGGAGTTTTATATTATTTATTTACAAAATAAATTAAATTATATTAGCTCACAAATATTTTATACATGTATCACCTTCTAAAATACAAAAAATATATATATATAATCATAAATAATGTGTATTATTATTATTTAATATAAAAGGTCATAGTATTAGTTTTAGGAAAAAAATTAAAAAAGAATAACTTTTGGGGCCTATATTACAAAAATGACAATTTAATTTTTTTTTTTTAAAGAAATATAATAATATTTCAAAAATTATTGTATCCAAAGTACTTGAAAAGTTTTCTAAATTGAGTTTAAGACACAAGGGTTGTTTGGTCCATTAATTTACCCAACATGTCTTTTATACTAAAGTAAGGGCACAAGAGTCATTTCATGGGGTCTTCACCCTTTCAGGGGGTGTCATTGCAAGGAAAATGAAATTTTAGGGGGCGAGTGCAATTGACAAAAATCTCAGGATATCTGAGTGCAATTTATCGTAATTTAATTATAACGGAATGGAGTGAATTGTAAAAGTTGGGATAATTTAGAGAGTTTTGTGTAAAAAAATGTAGTTGAGAGAGAGAAAATAGTTCATACACTTTACCCTAATTAAATATTCTCAATGTAACGTTGAAGAGGTAAACATAACAAAGCTCGTACGTGCATGGCTTTTTCTATTTTGGGCGTCTCGTTGACGCGTTTCTGTGGAGCAGTTGGAAACCATATGCATATGACGTTAATCACTAATAACCAAGTCACTATCTAAATATATATATATATATATGTGTGTATATATATACATAAGGTTACAGAAGCAAACTGAGATGGAGAAGTCTGGTTGAAAGAGACATCAAGTTATGGCATTCATTGCTGGGTTTGAACGTTTAAACCAGACCTAGTGATGAGAGGGAATATATATATATATATAATTACGTTTAAACCAGACCTAGTGATGAGAGGGATTATATATATATATATATATAATTGTCATCACATGGTTGTAGTCATCAGATTCAGACGTGTGTAGGAGAGAGAAAGTAGTCAATGGGGCAGTTATTTGTGATAACTCTAAGTTTATGAGTTCATAATTATAAAAGGAAAAAAAAAAAAAAGGAATAAGAATTGTTGTGATATGTGTTATTTCGTTCAATTAGTAGATTAAGTCATACCTTACAGAATTATTTAAAAAAAAAAACATATTAGAGAAGTAAATCCAAATAGACATAAGTGAAAAGTCCATTTAAGAAAGGCCATTATTAATTTTTTTCTTTTTATAATCTTTACTCACACACATGGCCTCCATTGACGCTCGAATCATTGACTTCTCATTTAAAAGTAAGGGCATGTATCACTTGACCAACATTATTAGGGGTGACAAAAATTATCCAAAACAATCAACACGCCCGATAAAATAATCCAATGAGTGAGTGGTTTATGAATTTATAGGTTTCTAAATTATCTAAATTCATTGGTGAGGTAAATTCGAGGTTCTATAGTTGGTTGGAAAAAAAAAAAAAGAAGTTAACTAAATGACCAAACTACCCCTATGATAAACTTGGGGTACTCGGTAGGGATTGTGGATGATCCACTGATTGGAAAGGTGCGCTAAGAACATATCTAGTCATCGGAGAAAATGATATATAACAATTCGATGTAGAGGAAAAGAAAAGTTGTGTTTTATGATTTTGTCTTCAGACCGGTATACGTATGGTGGTATGGTGGGTTGACCCAACCCATTTATGACCCTTTACAACGGACCTGTTTAGGACCCTTACATTATGGTATTTTGTCCAGAGCTAGTTCAGATTAGAAGCAGCTATGGCATAACATAGCCCATTGCACTGTTGACTACTGAGCGGTCTTATTGGGCTTAACTCATGTCTACTTGTAATTTTTCTTTTCGGTTTTGGGCTTTATATGTCACGGTCCAATTTTGGGTTTTCTTACATTCACTATAGAGAACGAAAGGAAGGGAAAATAAAACATCTATGATTCTATATGTGTGACGGAATCAAAGAAAAAGCAACGATTGGTAATGTTCACAAACCTTCATCCATATTAATAGTTCACTTTCACAATTTTATTAGTTCCAAATTAATTGGACATAAATTCTAATACAATATAATTTTATATTTTCTAATCATCAAAATCAACAAATAATGAACCACACTAAAAAAGCAAAGATTACATATCTAAGGGCAAAAATTTTTTTTTTAATATTATTTGATATTAAAAATATCAACCGTATATAGGACGGTTGTGTCCTATATACTTATACTATACTTATACTACTAATATTAAACTGCCTACATATTTATATAAACTGCTTGGACGGTTGTGTCTTATATACTATATATTATGCAATTGCTTGTATTTCTTTTATTTAAATCTATAATTACACTGTGATATGTTCATGCTCAATTCAATTCAAATAATCTGCTCCCGTTCATGGTATCAGAGCCATAAAGTTTCGTTGATTATCTAGTAAACTGCTCAGATCTGTTAATCTATAGCCTTTTATCTGTTCCTTTATATTGTTCTTCATCTTCTCTTTCTCTGTTTGTTGGTGTCACCTCCCCGTAAACCGTAAAACCAAACATTAAGTTCCTTGGTGAGCTTTTAGGTGTTTTAGGGCATGAGCGGTGATGTCGTTGGGATAAGGTATGTGTTATGAAATGCAACAAATACCGAAAATAGGATAAAGCACAATTATAATGTTCAGATAATAAGAAAATTGATTAATCATGAGTCGTTTATTTAGATCTTCCTTCTCTCGACCTAGTCGAACAAACCTACCTTCCATTCCAGATATTAATGACATAATTAATGAAGAAGAACACACCTACACTGATCTTGAATGTCACAATGATTGGAATACCCAAGGGTACCCACAAATCAAATTTACAAAACCAGTTTCATTAAGTCAACATTTTTTACAGAATACATAGTCAAAACTGTTGAACAAGTATATGCTATAAATAAAGAACACGAAAAATGCCAATTATTTTCTCCAAAAACTATAAAACAACATCGCAAAAGAGGATACAAATTTATCCATATTGGTCTTGTATAAGTTGCAGTTGATTCATTAATTATTTTAGGACAAAATGCATCGATTCTTCTGTCTAAGAGATGCTAGGTTCCTCGACTATAAACAAAGCTTAATTAGTGTCATTGAAACGAACCTATGTAATGGTTCGGTCTACTTTGATTGCTTTCCTAATTTTAAGTTAAGCCTAAATGACCCTCACATACTAAAAGCTTTAACATTAAACATCAAAACTTCAGGATATGCCATGTTTGCAGGTGTTCAGCCTCTAAGCTTAATTTATAGAATTTACTACAAGACTATGAAAACCAATTTAAATGTTCATGCTCTAATCAGAAGTCCTAAATATCAAACTTTATTAATTCAAAGCAGTACTTCTAATGCAAATATTCGAATACCAAAAACAATTGCCTGGAAAGATGTTTCTCTCTACTTCTAATGCAAATATTCGAATACCAAAAACAATTGCCTGGAAAGATGTTTCCCTCCTAAATGAATGGTTACTTGAAAATGAAAATCACCCAACCAAAATCGAAAATGATGTCCGAAATCTTGAACATGTGCAACAATTCCTAGATGGAACTGTTAAGTTAACATTTGATAGATCTAGACACAGTTGCTCTTCCGTTAGTTCAAACTCTAAAATGTTCACCCCCTACCAATTAGAGAAAATACTACTAACCATGATACAGAATTTGTAGAATCACTAGTCCACCGATCCAGACGTGATCATAGATTAAAAGAAATTCAAAAGAATGAACAAGTATCTAATCCATGTTATGTCCCAAACATAGAGACTGGAGATTCAATCTCTAACCACTCTCCTACACAAACTGACTTTGAGACCGACACTGTTAATCCACAACTATGTGTTTAAGTAAATCTTTTTCCTATGACCTTCTAATGTTAGAAGATGAAGCTAAGTCCAAAGAAAATAAAGCAAGACGACAAATATATAGAACAAGTTACACGCATGAGGAGAGAACAAAAATTAGAAAAAAATGGCAAAAATTCATGATAACAAACTAGTTAGAAATTATTTTCTTTGATTATCTTGAAAATTACTACAAAAAAATTAATGTTCTTACAAAACATAAATGGACAAAACATGATAAAACAATTATTTCTTTTAGTCACCTTCCTTTAGAAAACCTAATTGTTAACCACCTGGGAACCGAAATCACAGCCTCCCCTTTTAAGGTTGTCACATCCGCAATCGATCCTAATACTAAAAAAATTATTGAACAAAACAATTTCACCAATCAATATTTAACTACGCTAGGTTCTCAATTAGACAAAATAGAATCAAAACTTGACGCTTCCACCTCTGTGACTAAAACTATTCATTCCCCTCTAATCAAGCTTCATACAAAACGTCAAGGATTACATAACAAACCAAGCACAAGTGACTCCTCTGCCCAAATTGATAAATTGTTAAAAGCCTTAGAATCACAACTAATCAAGGACGAAAAATCCCTCACAGTTCTCAATTTTGATTCTCATAATGATACTGATAACTCTGAAACCTCATCTGAAGAAGACACATATAAAGATATATGCAAGTTAGAAAATGTCTTTGAGATCAATAGGATCACACATCGACTAATTAACCCTACCAGTATTACAAAAAATTGGTATACCCAACCTACTCCTGTTGATATTCAATATGAAGAAAGAATCTTCCAAAACCAATTTTCTGTGTCATCTAAAAAAATTTATGAATGGAATATTGATGGACTCTCTGAACAAGAAATTTTAAATAAATTAAACCACTTTTCTATGACAGCCAATAGCTACCTTACACATCACAATATGCCTCAACCTGATATTGTAGAATTACTAGCCTCTGGATTTTCTGGCATGTTAAGAAATTGGTGGGATAAACATCTTACCTAAGAAACAAGAGATAATATAACACATGCAATCCAAAAAACAGAAGATGGAACCCCTATTTTTAATGAAGAAATTGGCCTCGGATTCCCTGATGGAGTCAATACATTAATTTACACAATTATAGATCATTTCATTGGCAGACCAAGTGACATTACTTTTAGAATTCATGATCAACTTAGTAACCTTAGATGTCCTATATTAAGTGATTTTAGATGGTACAAAGATAATTTCTTGTCACGAATTATGTTACAAGAAGATAGTAATAAACCATTTTGGAAAGAAAAATTTATTAATGGATTGTCCAGCCTTTTCTTTCATAAAATACGCACAGAACTTAGTAACAAAACTGGTGTTATTGAATATGATAGTCTAACCTACGGTAATATTATTAGTCTAATCCAGAAAGTAGGACTCAAAATGTGTATAGATATGAAAATTAATAATCAGCTTAGTAAAGATAAAAAGAAGGCTAAATATGAAATGGGCACATTCTGTCAACAATATGGATTACCCCCAATTGCACCATCTCGGTAAACAAAGAAATAAAAAAAAACAAAATTCTTCCCAAAATGATATACTCGCCCTTATAAAAGATATAATAAAAAATTCCAACATAATGAATTCTGTGATAAACAAAAGTTTAAAAAGAACGAAAAATATACGAGGAAAACAAAACCTTTTGAGAAAAACAATAAAATTGATCTAACTAAAGTTATATGTTATAAGTGTAGTAAGAAAGGTCATTACGCAAGAAATTGTCCTGTAAAAAATAAAATTAATCAGCTAGAAATCCCTGATGAAACTAAACAACAAATTTACATAATTATTGAGTTAAAAAACACAAGTGACAGTGATACTGAAATTGAATCTAGTTTATCTACTGAATCTTCTGTCTACTGTCCCAGTTCACCTGATATTAGTTTTGGGTGCAAAGATAGTTGTTGTACAAAAACAGTCAATATGCTAAATCGACACCAACATAAAATCCTTAATGTTCTCACCAAGGCAGAAGAACAACAACATCTTCTTCTAGACCTCATAAGTAAAGTTGAAGACCCAAATTTAAAAAATTATTATCTTCAAAAGCTTACTAAATTACTCACCATAAACAAAGATACTCAACCCCCTACCATAAACAAACCAAATTTTAGTCTTCACAAAACTCTTGAACGTTTTACTCCTAAAAAAGAAGTCACTATACAAGACCTCCAAGCAGAGGTCAACATCGTTAAACAAGAAATCAAAACCCTGAAAAATGAAAATCAAGATATAAAAACCCTCTTTCACACCCAACTCAAAGATCTAGTTAAAACTCACACCAATTTTCAGTTTTTGATTCATCTTCCTCTGGCAGTAATGAAGATGATGATAACACAAATCATTTTCAAAGTACTGAAGAGGAAACCAATGGTTTGAATCTAATTAACCGAACCTCATTTAAAAAATGGAAAATAAAAGTCACCTTAGTTATTAATAAGGAATACCAAAAAACTGTCATTGCTCTAGTTGACTCTGGAACTGATCTTAACTGTATACAAGAAGGCCTGATTCCTAGCAAATACTATGAAAAAACAAATGAGAAACACAGTTCTGCTAATGATAGTGCAATAAAAATCAAGTATGAATTATCCAAAGCTCATATTTGTCAAGATAATGTCAGTTTCAAAACTACATTCGTCCTAGTAAAAAATATGACTGATACAGTCATCCTTGGCCTTCCATTTTTATATCTTCTTTACACATTTACCATAAATAATGATGGTCTCTCTACAACACATTTTGGTCAAAATATTACTTTTCCTTTTTTGCAAAAATCTTATAGTAAAAAACTAGAAAGCATCATTGATTTTTCAGTCTCTAAAAATATTTACATTCTCCATCATAAAGAACAACATTTAAATTCTTTAAAAGAAGAAATAATTCACAAACGAACAGAAACACAATTAAGAAACCCTAACCTTCAAAATCAGATAAAAGAATATGAAAATAAACTTATTTAAAAAATATGTTCGGAACTACCCAATGCTTTTTGGCATAGGAAACAACATGTTGTTAGTCTCCCTTACATAAACTCCTTCACTAATAAAAATATTCCAACTAAAGTCCGACCAATTCAAATGAATGTTGAAGTTTTAGAATTTTGTAAAAAAGAAATCCACGACCCTCTTCAAAAGAAAATCATACGTCACAACAAATCACCTTGGTCTTGCTCAGCCTTTTATGTCCAGAAAAATTCCGAAATAGAACGAGGGGTACCACGTCTAGTCATTAATTACAAGCCTTTTAATCAAGTCCTTGAATGGATAATATATCATATCCCTAACAAGAGAGATTTAATTAATCGATTAGGGTAAGCAACCATTTTCTCCAAATTTGACCTTAAGTCCGGCTTTTGGCAAATTCAGATTATAGAAAAAGATAAGTTCAAAACTGCATTCACTACACCTTTTGGCCATTACGAATGGAATGTCATGCCCTTTGGCCTTAAGAATGCCCCAAGTGAATTCCAAAATATTATGAATTATATTTTCAATCATTTCAATCATTTTTTCATAGTCTACATTGATGATATTCTTATCTTTTCCAATAGCATTGAAGCTCATTGGAAACATCTTAATTCTTTCTTCCACACCATCAAAATCAATGGTTTAGTCATCTCTGCTTCTAAGATAAAACTTTTTCAAACCAAAGTTAGATTTATTGGTTATGATATATCTCAAGGACAATTTCACCTAATCAGTCGCTCCATAGAATTTGCAGGCAAATTCCCAGACCAAATTCTTGATAAAACCCAGTTATAATATTTCCTTGGTTCTTTAAATTACATTGCTGAATTTTACAAAGATCTTAGAAAACAATGTAAACCACTCTTCGATCGTTTACAGTCAAACCCCTCTTCATGGACTGATATTCATACAACTATAGTTAAGGACATTAAAAAATATGTCAAAACTCTTCCTTGCTTAGGAATTCATTCAGTCAACTCTTTCAAAATCATTGAAACCGATGCTTCCAACATTGGTTATGGAGGCATATTAAAACAAAAACTCTCCCCTACTTCTCCAAAACAGCTTGTTCGTTACCATCCTGGAGCATGGAACAAAACACAAAGGAATTATAGCACTATTAAATAATAAATTCTTGCAATTGTTCTATGTATCAATAAATTCCAAGATGATATTTTAAATCAAATTTTTTTACTTCGAGTTGATTGCAAAAGTGTCAAATATGTTTTATACAAAAATGTTAAAAATATAGCCGCTAAGCATATTTTTATCAGATGACAGTCTATTTTAAGCATTTTTCAATTTAATATCGAATACATTCGTGGATGTGACAATTCAATCCCAGATTTTCTTACCAGAGAATTTTTGCAAAACCCTGATGGCAAACAGACAACCACAACCACGTCCCAGAGGAGGGATCCCTCCGGTCAGACCTCCTCCCTTAGTAAAAACTGAACCTTCTACTTCTCTTGCTTTAGTAAACAAGTTCACAAGCTTAGGGACTCCCTTAGGTCCTCGTCCTACCTTTAGTTTAGCTCTAACAACTCCACATGATCCTTTCACCATCCATGCCCCAGTCACAAGTACTCTAATTCTCACCAGATACAACCCTCCAGGAAGATCAAAATATCTTCAAAAAACTTACCATACCATTTTCTATATCGAACCTCATTTTTCTCACACAAATGATCCAATTGCCCTAGTAAACACAGTCCCCCCCCCCCCCCCCCCAAAAATTCTCATTGGATACCACACACCCCTAGTCACAACTTGCAATATTATAGAGATATCCTTTACCAAACCAATTTTGTCTTCATCAAACTTGTCCCTGATCCAATGATCCAACCAAAGTCATTTACCACTCCTTGTACATTTTGAGAGTTCTCTCCCTCAAAGAGTGGGGAAAACATCCATCTGAACCCAAAAAGTTAGATAACTCACTCCCATTCACCTACTATGACTACATTGATGCCTGATTCAAAATTTTCCTTTTTCAAACTGAAACTTTTAGTCATTCTTGGTTCGAAAATTTTGATAGTAAATTTAATAGTCAACTCCCTTCTCGGTTTGTTAAATGGTGGAATAACCATGGCCCAGGCGATGTGATCCCTGAAATCCTCTGGGAACAAATCAACTATTTTGAAACTAAGTTCAAAATCCCTTCCTATGATCATCAATTCCCCCTACTACTAATTTTTGCCAAAAAATACAAAATCCCTTGAATCTTCAAATGACATTACAGCCTTAAAGATGATATTGTCACAGTATGTAGAGTCCATTATATTAAATGGTGGGATCCTTTCAAAATCGAAAGAATCATTCAACAAGTCCAATTGGAATTCCCAAAAGAAGTTTCTCAGTCACTCAAGGCTAGCCCAATCACACAAGTCATTGAAACAGCACAATCAAGTTCCTCTACAGAAACCGCAGTCAAGAAATCAGCCTCTAAGAAGTCAACTTCCAAAGCAAAGCTCAAAGAAAAAATGGAAAAACTCTTTGTCCAAATAGAAGGAGATTCAAGCAGTAATGAAGAAGATGAATCGTCTACAAAATCTAAATACAGGCCATACCAGGATGCCCAAGATCCCTTTGATCTGTCAAAAAATTAAGAAAAAGGAACACAGTCAAGCTCAAGTCAACAGATACAAGAAAGGCACAAAAAGACAAGAATAGTGAATAGTGACTTTTTGCTATAGTAAACCGTCGGCACAAAAAACAAATACAGTGCTCAACAGTACGACAGACTACTATTGCAAACAGTAAAAGGACACAGTTCTCTGCCCCAAAAGTCAAAAAGACAACAGTGAATGGCAACAGTTCTCTGCCGCAAAAGTCAAGAAGTCAACAGTGCAAAACCTACAGTAAACTCTGTTATAGCCTCTATATAAGCAGTCACATGTAATGGTTTTAAGGCAGGTTTTAGTTTCCCAAATTTCTTTCTACTTTGTAATCCTTCTCTCTTTCTCTTCTCTTCTGAAAGCATACTAAGCCTCCGAACCCAGATGGATTGTCATACATCCACTTGTAAGTTCGTCTATCATAGTCAAATGTATTTTTGAATTATAATAATATTCTGTTAAGATTTTCAGTCAATTGCAATTAGTTACTTACTTTGTCTTAAATTCTTCTATAATTAAAACTGAAGAGAGTTACGGTGTATGATGGACTTTGAGTCTCGCTCTGCCTAGACCACTTCACTTTATTAAATTGCTTGGACGGTTGTGTCCTATATACTTATACTACTATTATTAAACTGCCTACATACTTATATAAACTGCTTAGACGATTGTGTCCTATATACTGACATAATTATATTTATTGTTTACTTATATATTATGCAATTGCTTGTATTTCTCTGATTTAAATCTATATTTACACTGTTATAAGTTTTAATATTATTTGATATTAAAAATATTAGTATTTTATATTGATAATTATTTTTAAACGAAGCACAAATTTATAGAAATTTAAAAGATGTCAGATTAAAACATGTGATTTGCACCAATTATAGGCAAGATTACATTTTGCATTTGTTTAAAGGGACTAAAATTAGCATACCTAATAAAATAATAGTAATTTACAAGCCAACGGCTACTTTAGCTTTACCAGTACACAGCTCACAAGCCTCACATGAGCTTCTTCTACACATTTGACCGTTAGAACATAAACCTAAAAAGTTCAAAAACCAACCCCAATTTTCCCCTTTCCCAAACAACAAGAGCGTCCCCAAACCCTCCACCAAACTTTACCGTTGGTGACCCAATTCTCTGCACACAGTGTCTCTCCCAAAAACCCTAGAAAAGCCCTCTTTGCTTCCACAGAGAGGCCTTTTCTACCTCCAAAATTCCAAGAACCCAATATATTTTTTTACAAATCAAACGAAAACCCAGAAATGGAATCGACCCAGAGACGCAAAAGCGGGATCAATCTTCCCGCGGGAATGTCCCAATCCTCGCTCCGCCTCGAACCCTCTTCGGGTTCTTCGTTCCGGTCCCCAACGAACCTCCAATCGCCCAGAACCATGTCTCCTCGCGCCATATCGAACCTGTCGTCCCCGTCGAAATCGGGGAATTGCAGCGACAGGTTCATACCGTGCCGGTCGTCGTCAAGACTGCACACATTCGGGCTGATCGAAAAGGGGTCGCCGGTGAAAGAAGGCGGGAGCGATGCGTATTCGAGGTTATTGAAATCGGAGCTATTCGGGTCTGATTTTGGGTGTTTTTCTCCTGCAGGTCAAGGAGGGTCGCCGATGAGTCCCAGCAAGAACATGCTGCGGTTCAGGACTGAGAATTCAGGGCCCAATTCGCCCTACTCGCCGTCGATCTTGGGGCAGGATAGTGGGTCTTCTTGCGAGGTTTCGACGCCGCCAAAGCCGCCGAGGAAGGTGCCCAAGACACCCCATAAGGTACTTGATTCAGTTCTGGTCCTTATTGCGTTTGTTAGACTTGTTTGGTTGCTCGGAAAATTGAAGGAAATTAAATAGTCCTAAAATGTAAGGTATTGTGTGTGTGAAAATTTCTAGTAGGTTCAATTGTGTGAAGCTTCTTTTTTCTTTGGTTTCATTGTTCAAGTCTCGGATATTCATTGGCCTTGTTGATTCTTATGCAAGTGAGATATCATATGCAAATAACCCAAACAAAGGGAAAAAGATAATATTAATACACCACCAAGGAAATAAACTAAATGGTGAAGCTGGATTTTGTTGTCGATATGTGCACTAATTCACTAGGGGTTTATAAACATCGTATATAGATAATGTGTGTGTATATATATGTGTATGTAATGTAATTGAACTAAATAAAGAAAGAAAAATCAGAGAAACTTGGCAAAATTAACAAATTGATGTTCCTCAGTATATATTTATATAGAATATATACTATATGGCTAAAAACTTATAATTGTGAGAATTGTCTGATAAGAAGATAAGTAATTGCAGGTTCTAGATGCACCATCCCTTCAGGATGATTTCTACTTGAACCTTGTGGACTGGTCGTCGCAGAACGTCCTCGCAGTTGGATTGGGCACTTGTGTTTATTTATGGACTGCATCAACTAGCAAAGTAAGTTTGATATTTGTCCTTCGGACTTGGAAAATAAGGGACATACACATTTTTACTCTCTTAGCTGTGCTTTCGAAGTCTATGAATTTAAAACGAATAGGAACGTAGTTTGACATTATCATTTCTTACTCAGGTGACAAAGTTATGTGACTTAGGGCCTAGTGATGGTGTGTGCTCAGTCCAATGGACCAGAGAGGGTTCTTACATATCAATTGGTACAAATCTTGGTGAAGTTCAGGTAGTTCATTGTTGATGATGAGAAGTAAAAATTTTCTCAGTGTTTACATTGTTTTCACATGCTGCTATCATAATATGTAGCTAACAATGCTTAAATTGTTTAAATTTACCAAACATGTTGTCTACTGCTAGGTTTGGGATGCAACTCGATGCAAAAGGATCCGATCGATGGGGGGCCATCAAACAAGAACAGGAGTTTTGGCATGGAGTTCCCGCATACTATCTTCTGGAAGCAGAGACCGTAACATACTTCAACACGATCTTCGTGTGTCAAATGACTTTGTGAGCAAGCTTGTTGGTCACAAATCTGAGGTAAAGCCTACAGTGAATCTGATATGGTGTAAAAATGCAAATGTATGAAACTTGTATTACTTCTTAATTGGGGGAAATGACCTAACCTTAGTTTAAATACCTCACTCAGGTATGTGGGCTGAAATGGTCTCACGATGACAGGGAACTTGCATCGGGTGGCAATGATAATCAGGTACATTTGTGAGTTCGATTATGTAATCTCATATACCAAATAGCCGCGTTTGACAAGGAAAGAACAATAATTCAGCTTCTTTTTTTTCATATCGCGGTGAACAGCTTTTGGTTTGGAATCAGCATGCTCAGACACCAATCTTGAAACTGACAGAGCATACAGCTGCTGTAAAGGCCATTACTTGGTCACCCCATCAAAGTGGGCTTCTTGCATCTGGAGGTGGAACAGCTGACAGGTGCATTCGCTTCTGGAATACTACAAACGGCAATCAAATAAACAGTGTCGACACTGGAAGCCAGGTTTTCTGCTTTTAATTTTGTATAATTATTATGTTCAAATAACATCAGGCTTTAATAAGCAAACAAGTTCTAACAAATAGATTTCAGCGCATGTTACATGCATGATTCTTTCAGAGATGGTGCTAATTAGAAACCACCACATCATCACCATATTCGTTCCTTCGCCCTGCAGGTGTGCAATCTAGGATGGAGCAAGAATGTGAATGAGATTGTTAGCACTCATGGGTATTCACAGAATCAAATTATGGTGTGGAAATATCCTTCAATGGGAAAGGTACTAGGTTTTAGCCCATTATATAAATTATTTACCATTCTTGTGTTGTCCACATTTTGATTTCAGGTGCCAAATCTCATTCTTTTTAGATGATTGCAGTTCTCTGGTCATATTATCTCAAATTTGTGCGTCTTTGGCAGGTTGCAACTCTCACCGGCCATAGTTTACGGGTACTCTATCTTGCCATGTCGCCCGATGGTCAGGTATTGCTCCGTGTCCTTCTATCATCCAATTATGGCTTGAAGTATTTCTCTATCAATTTGTATGGAAGTTATAGTGTATGAGAACTCGATCATCCATACGAACTTTGTTTTTGCAGACAATAGTGACTGGAGCAGGGGATGAGACACTGCGGTTCTGGAATGTCTTCCCATCCGTCAAAACACCGGTAAGTGAAGCGATAGTTATTCAGCGATAACTGTTATCATGATCACATTGAAGTTTCACTGGAAACATGTTTTTACTACCCTCCTAACACAATCATCCTTGAAAGTTACTTATCACAATTTTACGACAGCTTTTAACTATTTATCTTTTCATTTCAGGCACCAGTCAAAGACTCGGGGCTTTGGTCTTTAGGAAGAACTCACATTCGATAGCATTTTCTGTGCATGGATAAATTATTTTGTTATTGATGATGCGCGCTATAATTGCGGAAGCTGTTCAGTTAGCAACAGGGTTTATAGGGTTTATACACTATTAGACTATAGAGTTGAGAACTTGTATAGCCATTTTTGTCTTTTTTTTTTGTTCGGGCAGATTTTTCTGTGCAGTAGCAAATATTCAGAAGGGTCTAAACACCAGAGTTAAAACTTGTAAAAACTGTTATCCTCTTCTTATTTTTTTTCTCTCCTTAAAAAGAAACTAATGAAAAAGGTACATTTTTTTTTTTTTTTCTGTTTTTAGTTTGTGCGATGAAGTCTTCAAAATTGTCATTTGATACTTCAAAACTGTAGAGCTCCTTGCATCAATGCAATTGCAATAATATTCTTCCAGGATTGTTTGTTTGTGCCACGTCTTCTCTTTTCCATCTTATATTGAGGTAAAATCCGATAATTCTCTCTTTCACCACACTTTTTATCGGCAGATTTGGTTCTATGTTTTTCAGGGAATTTTTATTCAGGCTTAACCTGTTGTTGTGTTATGGATGGCTTGAGTATTACTGACTCCTGGGAAAATAACACAACCCTTCTAAAATTTGGTGATTTTCTTTTGGAACACAATAAGAAAAGTAGATTGTAGATGCAACAAATTATATTACTTGGGCAAGCCATCAAGAAAGATACTTAAAACACTTGGAGGCATTAATAATATTTTGAAAAGTTTTCAGCAACAACTAAATTCCTACTAGATGTAAAAGCTCTACGGGCCAAAGTTATGGAATCAATTACCATAATCACAACTCAACGTGGACGCTGGTAGCTAAAATCTGGTCACCCGACACTCAGAACATGTTCTATTCTTATTATTCACTGCCGCAAACCTTGGCAAATCAAATAAATTTCTCTTGATGAAGATCTCGTAGCTTTAGGCCTCAACCACGATGCCTTCCTGAAAAGTGGTTTGCATATCTGACTGAATTCTGTAGAAAATGTAGAGAAGATGAAGAAAGGTCAGAAAACATATAGGAAGCAAGAAAGGTATATCATTTGCTCTGTGGAACAATAAGTACCCTGCACATCTTCACTTTCTAGAAGCTTAATGACAAGGTGACCCCCAGGTCGCAGGACACCATTATCGTCCTGTTCAAGACTCGGGCTATCTGATTGCTCCTCCACATGTATACTATCATTGGATTGAGCTAAAGCAGCCCCTCCAACAGCTAAGTCAAGTGCTCGCATCCCCAGCTCAGCTGATAAAGCTGCATCTTTAGTTGTGATTCCAGAGACAAGGGGACACATATCTGAGAGGATAACAGAAAATCCCTTCTTCTGCAAACGAGGTCACATAAGACCACGTTAGATTTCTATTTGAGTAATGTTTTTATAATATAACAATAAGAAGAAGAAAATAAATAAATAAATCTCTACTGGAAGAGAGATTTGAGGATCTATGGCAATTAAATTTCAGTTCTTAACCCGCTTACAAATGTATCAAGAGGAAATGTCTTTTAAATGAGCATTTCCTCAACCTTGGATTCCACTGATTCATAAGTTTTCAGTGAGGAAGTATTTGGGTGAATTTAAAACCAACCTGTTTTACGTTAACGGAAATAAGTCAATACTATCATTCATGGGAGCAGCTTCATTGAAGAGTCAAAAGAGCTAAAGATCAGTACTTTCTTAACCCTCTTGCTACTGCTGACATATAAACCTTCCAACAAAACTCTGCCAGGTTCATTCATATAAACGACTCAACTTTCTCAAACCAGCTAAAGTAGCATTCGGTACCTAATGAGCACCGAATGTCCTGCAGAATTAAGATAAAGTAGAAGAATGTTTCTGTATTGGTAGCCTCTCTCTCAATTGAAAGGAGCACTTTAGGATCAGTCTAAAAATAAAAATCATAAAAATTGTTAAATCGTCTCTCATTGCAACAAAACCTTAGAATGTCCAAATTACTCAGGGAAACGCTCGACTTTCTTTCTTAATCCTTTATAACATTATAACAATCTCTTCATTCAAATGCTATAAAGAAAAACACACAGTTCCATCCAGATTTCAAGAGGCCCTCAAGTGAAACATAGAAAATCAAGTGTCATGAATTCACTCAACATATATCTATTGAAACCATACCTGAGGAGAGAGTGACCTGACTTGGTCTTTGGGAAGTTTCATGACATCAGCACAAACAGTTTGAACCCTTGCATCACAGTGCATAGAAGGAACCTTCACCTTCTGTTCTGCACATCCCCACAAAATTTCATATACAACCCATTAAATTCTTTCTTCTATATAAGTAAACCTAAACATATGATTCTGCAATCTATAACTAAGACTAGTAAAAACATCACCTTTTGATCAATGCCCACAAAATTTCAAACACAACCCATGAAATTATTTCTTCTATGTAATTAAACCTGAAAATTTTGCTTCTGCAATCTATAACTTGGACTAGTAAAAACATCATCTTTTGATCCATGCCCACAAAATATCAAATACAACACATGAAATTGTTTCTTCTATATAATTAAACCTGAAGATTTGCTTCTGCAATCTTTAACTTATACTAGTAAAAACATCACCTTTTGATCAATGCCCACAACAGCACCACCATTTTTCAGTGGACCCAAGCTCTGACAAGCCACCTATAGTAAAGTATACAACATTTCCATGAATCCCATGGAACACAAAAGAAATTCCTCAAGATATATCAAACAATCTCAGAGAGTGAGTGAGGAAATACCTGAAGCCAGGCACCAGGAGCACAACCAAGGTCGAGAACGGATGAACCAGATGTAATCAATTTGTACTGCTTCTGCAATTGTAGCAGCTGAATTTGCCAAAAAGACATTATACATATACACACATATATATCAGTCTCATCTATATATATACGTGTGTGTGTATGTCTGTGTGTTGTGAGTTTAACTGTGTGTTTGTGTGTATATATAAATGTATGTC
The DNA here is from genome assembly GCA_963922005.1 of Cornus suecica. Classification (NCBI taxonomy): domain Eukaryota; kingdom Viridiplantae; phylum Streptophyta; class Magnoliopsida; order Cornales; family Cornaceae; genus Cornus; species Cornus suecica. Next base: position 1,499,988 of record OY998244.1, read on the forward strand.
TGGGTGTGAAGAAAAATCATAGAATATGGAAAAGAAAGGGGTAAAAAGAGAAGACCTTGAAGGCAGAGCGAGCGACATAACCAAGGCGCTGAGCTTCTCTGTAGAAGAAATCAGGTGATCCTATTCCTGACCCACTCATCCCCTCCTACAACTCTTCTTCCCTACCAAAACCCTAATTCTGCAATTTCCACTTTGTTAAACCTCAAATGGGGTTTTTGCCCAATATAGAAATGGGCAAATGACGCTAAACACCCCCTATGATTTTAAAAGTGTGCGGAAAAATCCTCCTCTAGTTCATTTTGTGCAAATAACCCCACTACTATTCCAAAAGTGTGCACTTTGACCCCCTTAACACTGTTCCATTCTTTTTTTTGCCGAATCCAATCACATGATGAACACAAAACACCCTATGATTTCAGAAATGTGCAAAGGATAAATTACACTTTCACCCCCTATTGATAGTGTAAATTACACCCGCACCCCTTCTCGTTTCGCTAATTATAGTTTCACCCCCTTTTTGTTTCACTTTCACCCCCTCAACTCATTCTCCGACGAGGTCAAACCGGGTCAACCAAAATCTGAGATGCGAAATGACCAAAATACCCTTATATGTATGTAAAGACTTGTTTGCTCATACAAAATGATGTGAAATACCTAAACTATCCTCATCACTTATGCATAAATATAGAGATGTATATGTATGAAGAAATTGAGTATTGGATATTGGGCAAATTCAATATATATTCATAGAAGCATAAATTGGGTCCAAGATCAACAAACACTTCCTATAAGAAGCATGATTTAGACCAAAAATATCAAAAAATCAACACACTCATTTAGATATATATGTGCGTATATATATATAGATAGATATATATAGAGATAGAGATATGTGTGCGTATATATAGATATATATATATATGTGCGTTATATATCTATATATATATGTGCATATATATATAGATAGACATATATAGAGATAGAGATATATATAGATATACATGTCATTTTGTTTTGATTTTTCTGTCATTGAAAATGGACAATTAATTAAGTATGGGTAGGAATTGAGGTTTGATAATTAGTAGTTCATTTTAGGGTTAGGGTTTGATTTAAGGGGTTTTAGGAGAGAGTATGGGTGAGATGAAGAAGATGATGGAATGGTAAATAAGTAATTTAACATAAAAGAATATTTGATTATTTAAAATAAATATAAAAAAGGGGTATAAGAGTAATTTCACATATCCGGTCGCCGGATATGAGTTTCAGGGGGTGAAACTGTAATTAGCAAAACGAGAGGGGGTGCGAGTGTAATTTACACTAACAATAGGGGTGAAAGTGTAATTTATCCATGTGAAAAAAAAAACCTTCTCAATCACAGGAAAAGGGTTTGGAGGTAGTTATTTGTACTCTTTACAAAGTATAAGGGTGTTTGGAAATTATGAGAAAGAATTTTTTGCACACTTTTAAAATTATATGGGAGTTTAGCATCATTTGTCCATATATAGAAATTTCATCTTACCTGACTAATAAAAATATGTTTTTAAACATGATATTCACAACTTACTAGCTCTTTCATCTTTTAATTATTTATTATTATTATTGAAATAATCATCATATAATATTTTTATCTACTTTTTATTTTTATCAAAAACACGTTCACTCTCTAATTTATCTAAATATGAATTTAAAATATTATTATAATTTTTTTTTCTCTCAAAAATAATACATATTTTTTATTTTCTCTCATGTTTATCCAATGGGAAGCATAAAGGAGTTAACATATGGATGTGTGAGTTTTTCTCAAAATAAAAATAAAAAAATTGGAAGAAAACTCATAGGATCGTTGGAAGGGGATAATAAACTATTGATAAGTTGTCATAGGTTAAAGAGAGCCCTCTTTTATAGGAAAAAACTAATCAAAATATTCCCCTGGTACGAGTATGGGGAACTGGAATGTTGAATTACAACTTTTAATGATTGAAATGGGTTGAGGCATTAGGGGTAAACTTTAGCTTCACGTGACATTCTCAATAAAATAGAAGTAAGAGAATAGATAGTTAGGTGTATAATGTATTATTGTAGGTGGTAACCTCACATTGTGTGCTACAAACGCAATTGACACTAAACATATCATGTCATGTGTTTCACGCATCATGAGTTAAACGGCTACATCACATGCTGACAGCAAATTAGATCACCGCCAGCTTATGACATAAACTAATACCTCTATATATATAACTATATAAGTAAATCCTTGCTGGTTTAACAAATTATAACAATGTCACATCTAAAATAAATAAATAAGAAAAAAATAGGGTAGCAACTAGGCTTCTCATTCACTATCATAATATCATATCAACCTTCCAAAAGCGTTAACAACCGAACCTTCCAAAAGCGATAAGAACCGAATAACAAAAGCACCACCACCTCCTGCCGCCAGCGTAAGTATCAAACACCCAAGTAAAGCAAAGTACCCTTTTATAACACTACCTACCAAAAGGAACAATTTACGGCATAGTTGATACATATAGTTTTGAGAGTTAGTACCCTGGATTCATATAGTGTGCTGAGAACAAATGCACAATTACAAATCTCCAGCCTCAACCCCTTCCACCAAACAAGAACAACAAAACCACCACCACCACCACCACAATCACTACTAATGCACCGGACAATAAGAGAACAAAATCCCAAACAATGTAAAGGTCTTTCATTAATATAACAAATGTACAAAGTACCATTCAATTCTACATTGTTGAAGGTTCTACAGTCCTACTATTCTCAAAAGTTTCAACAAACTGTAAAAAAAATGGAATCAATCAAATCAACATAACCCTTACGGATTCGGTTAGAATGCCCTTATTCCGTCTAATCATTTACAAGTGGTGCCAGTCTATCCACACCGCAAGACCTGGCAGTGAATCAATTGTGAGTGAGAATAATACATGGATTTTTTTTATTCACTTTACACTTTCTTTACCTGTTTTCCTGTCAACTTTTTACACCATTCTTAACAATTAGATACCCTCTTTCAAACTCCCGCCATCACGCCCTCGGAAATTTTAAGAGGTTCAGCCTGATGTTTGCTGTGTTGCTTGGATTGATGTTGAGACCAGTAGGAATGGGCAGCCAAGACTCTATCCAGAAGCTCCTGGGGCACGGGCTCACCCCTCCTTTGTTGGGGGGAGATACTCGCTGTGTGAACCAATGTTTTCCATTTATCCTGCAAACACCCACAAACCGAAATGAGACGCCAATTAACATGCTCATTTGGATATATCAAACAACTCTTGTATAAGTTAACAGCACACGTGGTTCCTTTACCCACAAGCACTCGGACTAGCACAAGATTCAGTTATGAAGTATGAAAACATATTAATATAATTTGCACTAAAACGTATAAATCTATCAGCAGTGAAATTCGAGTGGTCATACTCGCTAGGAAAAATTCGGACATACTCAAAAAGTCAGGTTATCCAATGTGTAAAATTATTATCAGATATACTAAAAAGCGTGATTGAACATGAATACGGAATATAAAAAAATGAAAAAGGAAGGAAGAAGAATCCTACTTAACAGAAGCAATCAGCACTGCATGTTCTAGTAGGGTAAAACAATACAATCCTGCTCTTCTTTAGAAAAAAGGGGGTCTAATAAATCCTGTCTGAAATAAGATATACGAAGGTGTGACAAGCATCATCTTTAGAGCTCTGTAGACATTTAGCATGGTACATACTGGACTTCTCCATATTAAATGGAAGCATACATATATTCACATGTACAGATGAAACCCTGGCACCCTTTCAATGCTCAAGAATAACCTATAGCTCCCACTCCCAATCTCAATCTCACGGTTACCCTGTATATTCTTGCTAAAGATAACTGCCACTGACATGCATACCACCACATGCACCCCTTTAGTTATCCAAATTATTCACTACAAAGATAACAAATAAAAAAAGTAGCTGATAGATTAATTACCTTCAAGTCCACATAAGTTCGATGATCCGCACTATCAAAAGCACGCAGTTTAACATCGCGCCATCTGCAGAATCAGAAGATAATCAGAACTCCATCTGTTTAAACCCATAGACAATTCACTTCATAGAACAACATAAATAAGTAATGAAATATAACAAAAAGAAAACGAATAAAGGAGATATACTATTCTCTGAGCACAGGGGTGGAGGAACTACCACAATAGGCAAAATAATCAGATAAAGGTTCAGATATATTAAAATACCTTCCAGTTCCAAGTTTCTCAACAGCTTCAACCAGTGCTTCTACTTCTGAAACAGAGAAAGGTCTCCTAGTTCTCCGCTGCCCAAGTTCAGATCGCCTACTTTTCTGGCTCATGGGAACCACAGCAAGTGCCTCAGCACTCATTGCTGGTAAGGAGACTATAGCTCTGGAATCTGGGACTACATTTTCTGTTAATCCAACATCAGGGGAGAGAACTAATTCAGGCTTACTCTCACCATTGTTATTCAAATCAGTCACCAGAGGCGGCTCAAATGACGCATTAGCGAAATCTGAATCCATAATGGGACTGCCTGGGGACCTGGAAATAAAGCAACATCATATTATAAGGAGATTTGACATTGTGATTCTACGTAGAACAACAGGAACCTCGAAAAGTAATAGAAGAAAAAAAAACATATAATCACTTTTAGCACTAAAAGTAAAAGTAATACTTTTATGGAAAGCAATCCACATTATTTCTTATTGCATAAATTTTCACATTATGAGAAACACAAAATGGAACCCATTGATGCTACAAGATTAAGAAAAATAAAAAGTACTCCTTGAGAATCCAGGTGTAGAATCTTATCAACTTCAGCTGTACAACCCACCCAAAACCAGAGGACTGTATTGATGAGGGGGTGGCGGTACTCCTTGAGATAGAATGTTTTTAACTTCATATGTTAAATGTATATATCTATATATAAAAACCTAAAATAAATGACAAACCAACTATAATTTTTTTTAATACAAAAAGATGGAGAGATTTGTCACTAATCTCCTTCTAAATTTACTGTGAACCTGAACAAGAAATTTACTCTGAGCACTTATGCTGCATAGATGCTGAAGAAATCCACATTAGTTCTCCAAAAAAAAAAGGTTTATTTATGGCACACATGCATCACCTGGTTGAATTTTGATGTCCTCCACATGGTAGCAACAAAGGAGGCTCTTTGGGAGACAAAGGTAGAGTTTGAGCAGAACTAGGCTCCAATGTAAAACCCAGGGTTTCCAGGTTGTCACTGTGAGAAATTCCAGTCTGCAGTAGAGTTCGGTTGTCATCTCTGACATTCTTCCCTTGTAGAAGTACACCTACATGTAATCCACCACCAAGGATGGAAGTTACTGCCTCCATAACTTTCCTCTGGAAAAATCACAAAGCGTCATCATTAATACTGAGACTCGAACCAATCTCTCACTCCACACCCAATTTACTGATCAAAATCTTTAACATAGTAATAAAATTTGGTCCATATTCCTTGTCACCAAGACAATGGGAAAACTAAAGGGAACCAACTAACATATAGTTTTCCAATACCATTTCCATTCTATAAAAGGATCAGGATCATATTAGTAGATAAAACAGTTACTAAAATCTTTAACATTCCCTTCACATTATTATAAAACCATCATATATACTGACACATGGTTATATGTTAGGGAACCCATCAAATTGTGGGTTTTAACCTTATTCTGAAAGCTGACAAGACAGTAACAAGTCCTTCAAGTCAAGGATAAAACTGAGAAAATCAAAATATGACAAACTAAAATTTCAAACAAAAAAAAAAAAGAAGACGAAGAAGAAGATAGTGAGGTAATAGTAGAGCTATTTAAAGAGTTTCACCATAGCTTCACAAACCAATCATATTGCCTACTTACTGGAAAACCTTAGAATCCAGGACCTTTGTGTCTGTTTTCATGTGTGTAATTTAGTATCCATGTGGAATTTTCAAATAGACAAAGAATGCATACCTTCAGGGATCCAACAGTTGCAGTTTCCGGGACCTCAATATAAAGGTCTGGCACCTTAAAGGACTTGATGCTGAATTTCACTGAATAAAGGAACAGAGTGCAGATAAGAAACTCTTGGAAGCCACAACATAATGGGTTTAAGAGTAGATGTATGTCACTCCACTAAAAAAACAGACTAGTACCATGAGAATCCCTGGACTTTAAGGATGCTTGATGGCCTATAACTGAAGAAGATACCCCACTGGCTGCACAAAAGAAAAAAGAGAAGTTGGGAAAACTGCAGAACACCATACACTTTAATCACAAACTTAGAAAGAAAAAAAAAAAAAAAGACCTCTATGTAAGATTGCAGCTGGGACTTTCCTGGCTGCCTTCATGCCCTTCTCAGGTGAATTAGATATACTCTCGCTACTTGCCTCCCTATCATATGCAACTGTAGAGTTATAGTTACACAATTTCCTCCTTTTATAAGGAGCTCCATGTTGACATCTTTTGCGGGAATAAAGGAATTTCCTACTACGGTAAACAGGCTTCATTCCCCCATCTAAAAATGCCAAAATAGTGATCTTAGTAACGAGAAGTATATATATGATGCAATACATACATACACCAAAAGACCACTGAGCTTGCTATAATTGAACCAAGAAGTTAAGGAATCCACTTACCCAAGTTAGATATATCATAGTCCTTCAATTTTGGAGATGCTTTCCAGTATTTGGATGTCAGCAATTTCCTTATTCTGCGGTAACCTATACGTGATTGTGGCCTGAAGGCCCTAATCTTGGGGCTAGGTTGATTGCACCCAACTAAATTGTCATCATCATCTCTAATACCTACCTTTACATTATTCACATGCTTGGGAAAAGAAGCATTGGGAAGAGAATCCCTGTATGAGGGCAACTGTACACTACCATCTGAAGTAACCAAAGCACGAGTATTCATACAAATTTCAATTGGATCCTTCGAATTGCGGGTATTAGCCACAATGAAGTCTCCAGGCTGTTTCCCTGCAACATCTATATGTCTCTCAATCCCATTCTCTATGTTACCATCACATGATTCCCCATAAGGAGGGGAGCCTCCCTCTATTATACTAGCTGCATTCTTGCTTTCACATATTTCGGACTTCACATCACAACCAAGATTCTTCGAGAAATGAGAACTTGTAATAAGAGAAGCACGTCCTAAAACAGAATTACTCCCAGCATGTGGATATTCTTTAAGTTTGTTGTTTGATTCTTGAACTGCAAGTCGAGAGGCAAAGACACCCTCCGAACAGCTACCCTGATCAAGGCACTCTGATCTCAATGCTTTACCTCCTTCCAGATGTTCCCGTTTGACAACTTTATGAATGCCAAGCTGATCCTTTCCTCCCTCTGCATTACTAGAAGCAGAACTATCACTCTCCTGCAACAACTTGCCAGCTACAGCTGCCAGTAACTCAAATGCACAAATTTCACTATCCTCCACTGCCTTCTTATGCAAACTCCTCCTCTATAACCAAGAAGCAGGATTAGTGCTTCAAAACATGAAAATAAAAGGGATTGCCAGAGAGTCCAATAATTACAATAAAAACTTACTCTTACAGATCTGGGAGCTTTTGGTATAACAGGGACCCTGTAGCCATTAAACCCATAACTTGGCCTCTTTTTAAACACCATATCTCAGGCATACGTGCCAATAAGAGCTCATCAAATGCAATGAACCAATCTCCAAAAATCTTCACCGTCTGCAAAAAGGAGGTAAGAAGAAAGGCAAAAAAAAAAAAATATAGATTTATCAAGATCGGATTCATATATCACTTGATAATAGGTGTTATTAGGCTGGGACATAAAGGGGATCTGATGATGAAAGAAACATGGAAAGCGACTTATTCAACCAACACCTCTTCTATAAATATACATATAAATATATGTGGCTGTATATATATATATATTATGCATGTTACAGTGATGACAACTTTCCTCTTCTGGTGAAACTCAAATTTTCGAGAGAATAACTAAATTTCTAATCTATCCCACGTAAGATCTTTATGATAGAGAAGACAGCCATTTAAGCAAAGAAAAAAATTAACAAAAACAACTAATGGTTTAAAAGTAAAAATCATCATCAAAGCCATTTACTAATGTCATCTTAACTCGCTTTGCCGCAACCTTGGAGAGTTAAAAAAACCCTATAAATAATCAACCGAAATGCTTAATGCTCTTCCTAGATCCACATAATTATTTTTTTGTCAAGTATGACAGACATAACATTGCCGCTTACAGGGACTTAAACCTCAAGGGCCTCAACCTTCCACTTGGAAGGCAGCGGAGCTAAAACTAGAACTAAGCTCTTGGTGTTCTAATCTAAACTAAATCCTGAAATCCCTTTTCAACCGTTGCTGTAAGATGCAAAACACAAAGCTGGCATTTATCCGCAATTACATTATAGAGAGAGAACTCCGGAACTAAAACCGAATTGGAGCCAAAGTAATTATCTAGAATTCCAATTGTTCCCTTTCTTTTTCCAAACTCCAAAGATCTAGTGACAACCCAACCCAAAATTACAAATAGGTAGAAGGAAATTACAAGAAAGTATAGCCTCAAATTTGCATAACTTTTTGACATGAGCAGGATCACTATGTACGTCAAAACTCAGTTCGCAATACCCTCAAGCGAGATCAATCGAAAAATCAAACTACTAGCATGAACGATGCATTTAATTTCATAAAATTCACCCTTCAAAGTATATACACACATAAATACCTATATATATATATATATATATATATATATATATATATATATATATATATATTAACATATAAATAGAGAGAACACGAACCCAAAACCACAAATGGTGTCCGAAGCACAACCAGGATTTACAATATGCAGAGAATAAGCACACGATTCCATATCTGCATAACCAAACAACTAGTACCTTGGAATTGACGATCCAATTCCAAATCCACTATTTGGCTGCACTGAAACTAACGAATTACAAAACCAACTACAATTCCGTATCAATCATAATTTTTGAAATCTTGAACAGATCTCCATATCATCAAGTCATTTTTCACAAAAAAAATAAAAAAATATATATATATATACACACACACACAAGTATCTATAACCCGATTTCTTCAATTCTAGCGTAGATCAGATCAAACATCAATTCAAGACACAACCGATCAAAAATTAAGCAAATAAAAAATTATAAAAAAAAAAACACGATCATAGATTAATCAATATAAATATATATACATATAATGTAAAATAAGTAATTCGATCGGCTTACCAGTTGGAGAATCTATATGGAGTTGCTGAAAATGAAGGTAAATTGTTGTTGAGATTCGATGATGAATTGATTGAGAAATTTGGAATTTACGTCACGCGAGCAAATTTAAATTTTTCTTTTTCTCTCTCTCTAGAATGGAAATGGGGATGGGACAAAACCCTTTTTTTTAAAAAAAATAAAAACCACCCAAAAAACACAGCTTCTTCAACAGTTAAACCCCCTCTCTATATCTTCTTATAGTTGTGGCCACATAACCGGACCAGCCGGTTAAAGGGCATTTGTGTCCAGGAATTAGCAGGTAACCATAAACCTCTCTGATTTGGTCCACTTCTTAGCCTTAACCCCTTCACTCCCTCCCCACCTCTCTCTCTCTCTCTCTCAAATTACTTTTGCCACGTGGACAGCTCATTTGGATACAATTCTTTTCTCTCTTTTTATTTAATTTGTTGTCAACAATGTAAAATGGATTAAGATGTGAAATGTAAACCTTGGTACAAAGTGATGTGGAGTTATTACGTATGATGAGTGCATTCCAATTTAAATATACCATTAGTATATAAGTAATGTGAAAAGAATTGCATAGAGATAAATTGTATTATTGGTGCATCTTAATGTAAATTATAAACATTAATCTTTTGAGAATAGTCTTGTATATCGTAATATAACATTATTGTATAAAGTGATTTGAAACTATTGCATATATTTGAACGGTATGATTAACATATATAATTAGTATATAAGTAATGTAAAAGAATCGCATAAATATTAATATAGTGTAAAGTATAAACTTTGGTCTCGATGACCATGTATATATCACAATATTAAATTATTTTACAGAATGATGTGAAGTTATTGCATAAATATGAGTAATATGATTATTGCATCACCATATAGATATATAATTAATATATAACTTAGATGAAAGTATCACATCGCCATAAAATATATTGTTAGCGAGTGAACGCAACAATGTTTGCCTTATGGAATACAAGAATGAACTTCTTTCAATACGTCATGTGACCTAGTAAATAACTTGTAACTGTCCAACAATTTTTAAAAAAAATCTCATTAGTTTCAATGATCTTTTCATGATTATAGATTGCTTGTTTTTTAAAAAAATTAGAAACATAATTATGTTAATAATTTTGAAACATTAGAACACTTGTCAATTTTAAATAGAGACAATTCACCTGTTATTGAAGGAAGATCCTTGTTATACGACCTAGGATAAACATTTGTTGAAGATTTATTGTCATTGTAGAAAAATTATAAATACTTGTCTATTTGATTTAAATTATTCAAATTTGTTGTTAAGGAATAATAAATTAAATATTAGAGTCTTGCCAAAACAGTCAAAATTTATGAAATAATGTATATTTTGATAATAAACATGTTTGGGCTAAGTTCAGTTTTTTAAATGACATTGGGAGACAGTTCGAGACTGACCCTATGATGACTTGTTTTGTGATGGTCATCTCGCTTAATTTGTCTTTATTATATGGACATGCCAACATGGTCCGGACCATCTAGGTGAGTACACTGAGTAGACATCTAAGCCAGTGACATGTGTATTTTTAGGGAATTCGGAATTATTCATTGCACACCATTTAGTCGGATATGAACAGTGAATTAACACTTCTAATACAATTTTGTAAACTACACCCTAGAGTTATAGAATAATCGACTAATTATCTAAATAAGAAATATAAAATCTATTGAGTTCTCTCAATTCACTGTTATTAAATTGCAATGGTTTCTGAAAATGGTGATACAATTAAACTCAACTTTAATGATTACGAAGAAGAAACATCACATTTTTTTTTATTAATAACCATATCACTTTTGCTTAATCCATCATAAATATATATTCCCTTTATCCCAAAATAAATATTCACTTTTGAAAAATTAAAGTAATTTATTTATCAATTTAACCTTCAAACATTAAAATTATAAAACATATATACTATAAATTATTACATCACTATAATAAAACCATAAATAAAATGAATATTTCAAATACTAATATTATAATAAAAATCATCATTTTAAAAACATTGAATCCTAAATACGGAGAGAATAGTATATTCATCAGTAAACATGTGACAGGTGGAGATGAGCACATCCACATGTTGCTGAAATTGACGCCGTTTGTCCAGTCAGCAATATGACTACAGTAAAAGCACCAAAGACATATTAACGGTGTCAGTTACAAAGATTAGTGGGACCGGTTTGAACAAGCCTCGAAACTCGAAAGTGCCTAAACGAGTGGCCTATATTTGTTTACTCTTATCTGGATGTTCCTTAATACCCGTAACCGGCGCTTCAGGTGAAAACGGTAATGTGTTCTTACGAAAATGCCATGTCAGAAACAATGTTGATATAAAATTATTTCTCCTAACTTTGGCATGTGGCATCATGTGCTTGCATAAAAAAAAAAAAAAAAGAGAAAATAAAGGTTTATATTAAAAAAAATTCGTAAAAAACATTGTTGCAATGTAATGAATCTAATTTTAAGCACGTCATCTCTTAGTAAATTTTCACTGTAGGGTCTGTTTGGATATGAAAAAATAGTTTTTGTTCAAAAAAAAAAAAAACACGTTTGGCAAACGCGTTTACTATTCATTTTTTTTTCCCAAAAAAACTGTTTTACGTGAATAGTGTGTAAAAGTGGTGAAAACACAAAATACAACTTTTAGTTGTCTTTTGAGTTTTTTCACTGTTTAAGGTACCACCTCTGCCACCTCCGGCCCCCACCACCTCCGGTCGTCGCCAGCCGCCGCCGCCGCCGGGCCCCACCGCCACCAGTCACCCACCACCACCGCTGTCGGTCACCGCCGGCCACCAATACCATTTTATTTTTCAATACAAAATTCCATCAAAACGTTTTTTTGTTTTTAGTTTTTTGCTGAAAAAAATAAAGATAAATACAAAAATAATTTTTATATTTGAAGACAGAAAATAAATACAAAAAACAGGCTTTCCAAACGCACCCTATGGCCCTGTTTGGAAACCTTGTTTTTGTTCTGTTTTTTATTTTTTGGCACTATTCAGAAGAACAGAACATGTTTGGTAACTTTTTTTACTGTTTGTTATGTTTTCAATTTGAAAACTGTTTTCGTGAATAGTAGAAAAAACAAGGGAACAACAAAAACTTGTTTTTTTGTTCTTTTTGGGATTTTTCAAAAAAAAAAAAATTTGTGATAAAGAAGAAAAATTGTGTGAGAATATGTGTGTTTTTTTGCCCCAAATATATTTTTTGTTCTTGTTCTTTTAGGTAAGAAAATAAGAATAAGAACAAGAATTGTTCTTATTTTTTGGTTCTCAAAACAAAAATAAAAATAATGATTCCGGTCCTGTAAATTTTCTTTCTTATGATTTTAAAATCTCAATTTTATTTTTTTATTATTTTTTTTATTTTTTTATAACGGTGTTATCAGAACTTTCAACCCTCCTACTATTCTACGAGACTTTCTCAAAGTGAGTCATCTTTCCAATCATGTCCCCAATAAATTATTATATTTAATAAAATTTGAATATGAAAGAAACTTTGTTTCCTAATGCATCAAGATTTATCTCAATTTTTTTACTTTTATATTTTGAATAATAAAAAAGTTTTATTGAAAATATATTTGCACAAAGTCATCTAACTTGTAAAACATTACTAAAAATGATCTAAAATTTATGATGGAAGTCAAAGAAACACATCACTCTCGGTCTTCACTCATATGGATTATTTCAAACAACAGGTTCAATTTTCAATTTTTTTATCGATGCCTATCATTGTTATTTCTATTTTTTTTAAAGTATTATTACTAAAAAAAATTATTATAATAAACCATCATCAATATATCAAACTTTATTCACATATAGATTGATATGTGATGATAGAATTAGGATAGATATGTTTTCTTTTGACAAGCTTTTTGAAAGGATTTTTAACAATTTAAGGTGTATAAAAATTATTCTAACCGCCATGAGGTTTCACTATAATACTCATAGATTAAAGTTCTTAAAAAATAATTCTAACACCCCCTATCAGGATTAATTGCAGTTAAAAGTGTTAACTTAATAAATAAATTCATCGAATTACCTTTATTTCAAACAAAACAATCATATTCTTCTTCCTTCTCCCGCTCTCTCACACACACATAACCACCATCGCCATTATTTTTAATTTTAGTTCCAAATCCTTGTTCACAAGAATCACTACTATCATCCCCACAACCACTCGAGGCCAAGCCCTAGGCAACATAAATTGATTATCATGAAATATAATTTTTTTCCCTTTTACCCCAACTTTAATCGTTTTGGAGGGATGAATACATATCGTATTTTAAATAACTTGAGTTTGCACGTGAATTTGGGAATTGATTTGTATATATGCATACATGTCTATTGTGGCTTTTGGGAATTATTTATTGTTTTTAGTTGGTTTTGAATTTGTCTACGTTTGACGACCTCGATAATTAGTAAATAAATTCATGATTCAATTGGGAAATTGGCATATGAACTTTTTCAAACTTTGAAGAGGTATATACAGAGGTAAAAGTGATGGAGGGGAGACCAAGAGAGGATGTGGAAAGAGAAACATTAAGATTAAGGGTATGTTTGGTAGACATATTTTTATGTTTGTTTATGTTTTTGTATTTATAAACTTATTTGGTTTAGTGTTTTTGGGCTATGTGTGTTAAAAAACACTTTCTCACTTACTCAAATTTTAAGCATATTCCAATAAACATGAATTTGGTATTTATTGGGGTGTTTCTACTAGATCCTAAACTTAAAAGTTTGTTTGGTAAGCGGTCTAGTCTTACTATTTATTTATGTATTATTATTTTTATTTCTTTATTATTTCTTCACTTTATAATATATTTTATTATTTTATTATTAAATTATTATTTATTAATTTATTTATAAATATATTCTATTTATTTATTTATTATAATTTCATTATTTAATTCATTTAATTTATAAATTATTTATTCATTTTTAATTATTTAAAAATATATTTTATTTGTTATTATATTTACTTTTTATTTTTTATTTTTTATTATTATTATTTATTTCATTTTGTTTATTATTTTTATTATATTTTTAAATATGTTTTATGTAATTTATTATTTATTTCATTAATTTATTATTGTTATTTATTATTTAGTCCATTTTTTATTATTATATTTATTATTAATTATTGATTTTTAATTTTTTAATTTCGACCCAAAAAATATTCCTACCAAACATACTTATGTTTTTGGATGAATAAATAAAAAAATAAAAAACGTATTTTTTGTTTATTTTAACAAAAATATAAACACGGCTCTACCAAACATGTCTTAAGAAAGGTTAATTTTGCTATTTAATTTTTTATTTAACTTAAGTAAAGGTCAAGGGTACTAAGGGTTAACTCAACCTAATCCCAAGGAGGTTGACCAATTTCTATTATATAGTTTAATCTGCGGGTAATCAGAATAATTTATAAGTAGCAAGAAATAATGACACTCCGTATGAAGCAAGCATGCATGGCCGTAAATGTATAGATTCATTAATTATGATGAGTAATAATGAAATTAAATTACTCATCCAACGGAGTGAAGCTTTAATGGGTGGTACAATTAATATTTGTCGCTCTCTTTTAGTTAGCGTGTAGGATAGTACATGTTTTATGGGAATTTGTGAAGAAGATTCTCGTCTTCTTAATTTAAGATTAGGACTTGCCTCCTTCAATATTTTAATTTCTTGTAGTTTAGTAGAACTATTATTTTCTATTTTATTCATAAGGGATATGGATACTTGAAGTGACAAAATAGGATACGATACAGTAAATGACACGAACACGACATGAATTAAAAGAGTTAGAGTTAATCATAAAAGGATTGAAGCTATATAAGGATCGATCCGAACACGACACATTTCACACAATTATATTTATTTTTTCTTTTTTCTTTAATTTGTCATGTATTGAAATATATTAATAAACTATTACTATATCGTATCAAATTCAATTTAATTTTGTTAATAATATGTTAAATAGTTCGTTTCGTGTTAGATTATGTCAAATTTAATTTAATATGTTATAATAAATAGGCTAAATGAATTACATGGATCGACACGGATAACCTATGAGTTGGGTTAAGGTTGAACATATTTGATACGTACATTAACTAGATCTTTTTCGACCCGACACGAACATGATCCACCGACACGAATTGTCAGTCCTAAGGGATACACAGAAGTCCTATTTAGTAGTAGAAAATATATTTTTTGGTCAAATGTCAAAAAAACAAAAATAAAAGCAAAACTATATATTTATTAAAATATATGCATATTTTTTTATTGTATAAAGGTTTTTAACATCTAGTGAATGAAAGAGAAAGTATAAGAATTTTATTATTTTTATTTTTTAAAAAAAATAATTTATAAGTTCTGAATATTATTTTACTTTACATTGTGGAATAAGAAAGCAAAATAATGATTTTATTTTTAAAGAAAGTGAGAGTAAAACACAAAAATGGGTACTAAAGATATCCTATAATACATCACTTTTCTTGGGTAAATAATATATTTCATTTTTGAAATACTAAGTAGAATTATTTTTGTTCATGCAATATTTTATGTTCATTTATTCATGATTTTGTAATCTAACATTACTTGTAAGCATAATTTTACTTGTAACCTATTGCTGATCAGCTCACCGTGCGTAAAAGCAATGTGATGAATAACATTTATTCATCACTTTTTTTTTTTTGTTACACACGGTAGGATACTCTTTTTGTTTTTTCTTTATTTGCGACTCCACTAGTTGTTTGGCTGCTTTTTCTCTCTCTTTTTTTTACCCACTCATAAAAAATATTCATTAAAAAATACACAAATAAGTAAATCATATATAGCACACACTTCTAAATGTTTATTACATACATAATTACATATATATATAGACTTGCTCACATGATACAAGTAAAGAGGACTATTACTTAAAATATAGTAAATCGTGTTTTTCTTAAGGTGTGAATGGAAAAAAATGAAATTTTCATTAGCTTGACTTCAGTTGCAAAGCACAAGAAATCAACTTCATTGTTTATGTTGAAGTTTAAGACCTCATTTGCAAAGCACTTTTACTTCAGTTGAAAGTTTAAGACTTATTTGAATCAAGTAAATAAAATAAATAAATAAAAATTACTTAAACCTCTTTATTTCTATGAATTTTTAAATTTTATTTAAATGTAAAAAATAAAAAATAATTTTGTTAAAATAATTATTGTCTTTTCTCTCCAAAGACAGAATGTAGAACCATTTTGGTTTATTTTGAAAATTATTCTTGAAAATTCTAACAATATTTTCTGAAACAATAAAAATAAATTCCCTATGAATTTTATAAAAACATTTATTTTTATAATTTTTTATTTTTAAATTTTATGAAATTTTTTTTATTTTCAAATTTTAAAAAATAAAAAAATATTTTCGTAAATACTAATGCTATTATCTTTATAATTTATCTAAACTTGAATTTCAATTATTACACCTTCTCCTTTTGGCTTTGTTTTCTGGTTATTTTTCTTATTATTAAAAAAAATTCAGAAATAGAACAAAACCCACACCAAACTGCAAAACACCAATTCTTAATTCCACCAACCCCAAATCAACCAATAATTCCACCACCACAACCACCAGAGACGAGTCGAATGAGGCGGAGAGCGAGCTCCAACAGAGAGGCGGGTGCAGTGGGGCTATGACGGCAAAGACAGTGGAAAAGAGAAGGAAGGCGGCGATGGAGGAGAGAGGGTTTTGGGTGAAGAGAGAGAGAAGGAAGGGTTTGCAGAGGAGGAAGATGACTATGGATTGGACCGATTGCCAAATCAGAAACAGTATGTTAGAGAACAAAAACTGAAATTTGCCCCCTATAATATTTTGTTTTTAATTTTTAGGGTAAAAAAAACAAAGATAAGAATAAAAATTATTCTTACTTTTCACCCTAAAACAACAAAAAAAAGGTTTTCTTCAATTTCCTCTCTAATTAATCCGAAATCATTATTATTTTAATTTCGAAATATCGTTATAATAAAAAATATATACAATTAGAATTGAATTGTTTAGAAGATATTTAAGTGTTTGATTGATAGATGGTGTAGTGTTAATTTTTGGTTTGGGTTTGGTTAGAATTGGTATAGTTTTATTTTGGTTCCAAATTATGTTTGGTATAAAAAAAAATAATGTTGAAAAATCAAACCATATTTAGTAGTGTTGATATGAGTTGAAATTCTGAACATTAATATATCAATATTAATATATTAAACTCATATATTAATATATGAGTTTCACATTTTATTTATTAATAAATATTAATATTAAAATATTAATATATAAAATATATTATATATTAAAAATAATATATATATACAATATATTTTGGATTGATACAATATTGCTACAGTAGCCGCACCAAACCAAAACCATAAAAAATGATGATTCCAAATTCCTTCACAAAGTTGGCACCATGGAGTTACTACAACACTCCCACACCATTTACCAAACATGATTTGGTGCCATTTTTTCAAATCAAATCCAAAATTTTGGCTCCATTAGGTAGAAGGAAAAAAATAAATTTGGTTTGAAAAAATAACACCAAACCATATTTGGCAAGCATGATGTTGGACAAAAAGTTTGTGAATAGTGTCACTCCATTGAACCCAAATTCATTAAATTTCACACCATCTCAATAAATAATTTGATTGGAGCTGAATTCAATGATTTGACACTATTCATTTATAATATTATAAAAAATATATATAAATTCAAAATTAAATATTTATATATTTTATTTTTTAAAACATATATATTTACAAAATATTATTTTAAATAAATAAAATTTAAAACTATTTCAAGTTATGATTGATTTCAGAATTTCAGCTCATACCAACTCTACCAAAACCAAAATCATTTGTCCCAAACATGATTTGAAACCAAAATAAAACAACACAACTACCAAAATCAAGCACTAAGTTAATTAACAAACAAGCACTAAGTTAATTACCAAACAAGCACTAAGTTAATTTATAGAAGGAATGACCTCTAGGAGTGCACAAGTACCGTTCCAATTTTTGGTTCCTTAAAAATAAGAACCAATGGAACATAACATTATCTAAATCCAATAATACTTTCCATCCAACTTTATCTAAACTTTACTTATAACCACAAAAACAAGGGTGTTTTACTACGAAATCACTCACAAGTGACCACCATTGTTGCAAGAACTTGAGGTAAATTTTAAATTAATATATATGAACATAAATGCGAATTGTGTCATTTAATCACTATTCTTCAACAAAGAATAAAAATGAAAAATACAAAGAAATTATCCCATAATACAAGTATCTAGAGTCAGTTCAGAAATAAAGAATAATTAAATAAGACATGAAATGTGAGATGGAATCAGTAGACAAACTGAACCAGGATAACAATCCATCTGTGGATACCATCTCTACGGTTGTCTGGCCGCTGCCTGATTAACCTTAAACCCGTTACCAAACACAGCTGATTTCTCAGCTCCGTATGATACAAATTCAAGGTTCATCAAGCTTTCTCTGTATGCACAGTTGCTCTGTAGAGAGAGAATACAAAACCTCTCTCTACAATTTACAACACAACATATGCAAACACAACACAAAAATCAAATCTATAATGTCACAAATGAGTTTTAATCAATAATTTCATAGAAACCCAAGGCCACAAACAATACAAAAATCAAATCTAAAATGCAAAAAATAGGTTGGAATTGATGGTTTCTTAAAGATCTGCCATTCTTGATTAAAAAAAAAACCGAAAAATCCAAAAACAATATAAAAATCAAAACTAAAATTTACCATATGGGTTGTGATTAATGGAGGCTCATATCAAGTGTAATTAATTAAAGAACTCTCATTGTGGAGTTGAAAAAGAAACCCTAAATTCGAAGAGAGGAGAGAGAGAAAGAAGAAGAGAGATATGGTGAGATCAGACGCCATAGCCTTCCTTTATATAATAAAAGGGGCGGCTTCTGAGTCACTGAGTCGTCGTCTTCATCTTCTCTCATTACCCATCAGATCGAATGAGATGAGTTTTGAAGCCCCACTCAAGCCTCTCTCTTTCTAATCACAGCCTCCATGAGAGGTGTATAGGTGCCTATATATATATATAGACACATCAAGCGAGGGAGTATTAGGGTTTACACTTTTTCCTTTCTTCCGAAAATAGGGCAGGGGTTTTATTTTCCTACTTTTAAGTCAGAGGACATTTTGGTAAAATCACAGTTATAGTTTTTTAAAATTAAATTTTGAGATGCTATATCACAACAAAAGAAATTATGAAGTTTTAATAATATTGATTTTCATCTGATTTTATATAATTAATTCAATTATAATTTTAACATCCCAAGAATTTGTTTGTTTTTCTTTTTAGTTTTTTGTTCCGTATAGATGTCATTATTTGATACTTTATTTGATGGGTTATATATTCAGCTAATTTGTGAAAATATTATGCATATCTTTAAAAATGTTAAGAATTTTAGCATTTCTATTGGATAAAGAATAAAACTTTAATTTAGGAGGTCACACTAATTTATCCAACTAAAAATTACAAAGAAACTGGGATACTACACCAAATTGCTCAAAAAAATAAAACATAAACATAAAATGTTATACAAATGAAAATACTTCTATTGTTGAATGGACACCTTATAGGTGTGATATACAGCGCAAAGGAAAAATTAATAACTAACATTTTTCTACTCACATTCAAATTATAGAGGCGCGAGACAACTCTCTTTAATCGATTACTGACAACTAGAAGAATTATGTTTAATAAATTAATTTCACTTTATATATGTATATATAGAAGTATAGTTTCATTTGTCATATATATATATATATATATATATACCCATTTTTCGTGTGTGTGTGTGTGTTTAATGTAACTTTGTACGTTTAGCAGCCTTCCATTGTTTGATGATGTACTGAATTGCCTCTTTCAAACTAGCTTTCCTTCCCTCCTTAAAGTTCCAAATTTCATGAACAGCATACCTCCCACTTGGATTGTATTCATTCAACTCCATCAATGCATTCACAACAGCCTTGTATGTTTCCTCACCCCATTCCTTCCTCAACTCCTTCAATTTCTCATCATCTTCATCTATATATTCCTGAAAATAACACCATTCATAAATGATACAAGGACCTTAAATAACCTCATATAATACAAGGAAACTATATGCCTAATTATAACATTTTTCAGCCTTTTTATGAATGACCTCAATCAATAATGGTCACATCCCCAAATGAGGTACTTGGAACTGTTATGAACCCCTTGGTTTGCATTTTTTAAAATAATTTTCTGTTTTCTTAAAACTGAAAATTAGAAAATTGTACATAAGTCTATTTGGTTCAGTTTTCTGAAAACAGTTTTCAGAAAATTCAGTTACAAAAATGCACGTGTTTTCAGAAAACTCATTTTTATTGTTCTCAAAAAACTATTTTCAGTTCTCAGAATTCACGAGAACGGTTTTTAGAGATACAAACTAAGCATGCCCTAAATTTTCATATATTTTTCTTTTGGTCTCGCTATAAACAGCTCTGCAACTTTACCACTTAATTACTTCAGTGAGAATAAAACTATGTACTTATCGACTAAACGGAACCATAGAAGAAAATGAAAGCTACCATCGCAATACATGTATATAGCAAATCTGTACATATATTCATTTCATGGGGATGGATCCCTCTTTCTGCAAAATATGAAACTAAATGCCTAATGATACGACATTTGAGCCTTATATGAAAGACCTCTCATCAAGAATGTTCACATCCATAAATGAGTTACTTGGAACTGTTATGAACCTACATTTCCACATCCATTAAATCACTATAATAAAGGTAGTCTCCAATGTATCTTTCAATGAAACTAAATGCCTAATAATAAGATATTTGAGCCTTACATGAACAACC
This sequence comes from Cornus suecica, assembly GCA_963922005.1. NCBI lineage: Eukaryota > Viridiplantae > Streptophyta > Magnoliopsida > Cornales > Cornaceae > Cornus > Cornus suecica. Next base: position 1,521,233 of record OY998244.1, read on the forward strand.
TCATCAAGAATGTTCACATCCCCAAATGAGTTACTTGGAACTGCTACGAACCTACATTTCGATAGCCTTTTCTTTTGGTCTCTATATAAACAGATCCACAACTGTTCAATAACCACTTAAGTGCTTGATTAAGAACAAAACTATGTACTTGTTGACTAAATAGGACCATAGAAGAAAAGAAAACTATCATCACAATATACTACGTATGTCTATAAGCAAATCTGCACATATATTCATTTCATGGGGATGGCCTCCTTTTTCCGCAATATATGAAACTAAAAGCCTAATAATAAGATTTTTGAGCCTTATATGAGCGACCTCATCAATAATGTTCATCCACAAATGAGTTACTTGGAACTGTTATGAACCTAAATTTCGACATCCTTTTCTTTTGCTCTCTCCATGTAAACTCCTCTACAACTGTTCAATAACCACTTAATTGCTTCATTAGGTACACAGCTACGTATTTATTAATAAATCGGGACCATAGAAGAAAATGAAAGCTATCATTACAATATATTTATATAGCAAATCTGTACATATATTCATTCATGGGGATGGCTACCTCTTTCTGCAATATATGACCTGTAAAGGCATTCTTTTCAATTGGACATCCAAAACACACCTTTTCAAAATAAATAGAACTAGATTTTTAAGTGTCTATTCTCATGGATTGAAGCAAATTAACATGTACCAAATCTTAGTTCAAGTAGTGATAGTTTGGTTACGTAGATTCGATATGCGCATGGGAGGTATTTAAACATACCTGGTGTTCCCGATCAATTCTGATTGGATGCCAGTTTGAATCTTTCAAATTCTCTTGCCACATGGAACACAGTTTAGCAGATTCCTCCTCCCAATCTCCGCCCGGGAACTTTGCCAAGCACACATTTTTAAAGGGCTGCGGATCAAGTTCCCCCATTCTTTTAATCCCAAGTATTGTGCGAATGTTTCGCTTAGTAGGCAAATTCTGGGTGGCAAAAAAGAGGGACACATTCCATTGAGGAGTCGGTAAATATAATTTAAAGTTAGATTTTCTAGCATAACAAGTGCTATGGTCATCTATTTAATAAAAAATCAGTTGTGATAAAGTGAGTTGAGTCATACATTTATCAGTTCTTTGCGGACTGCTTGAAGCTCAATGTTGCTGGTGCGCTCTCTTACTATCAGAGTTTTGTTAAGGCTTTCCAAATCTCTCATATCTTCTATCTTTTCCTCCAGTTCTTTTCTCAAAGCCTCAATCTGGATGCCATAATTATCATAACTCGTTGTCGGGTTTTGATCTTTCAACTTTCCTTCCAACTGTCAGCTAGACGAATTTTATGCAAGCTTACCATGGTATAATATTTACATAAACAATCATAAGATGAAGTAATATCAGTAGAAAATAAGATAATTGAGTGGTTAACCGGCATACTTTGTCACACACATGTTGTTGAACATAATATTAGGAAGCAAGGACACTAATATTTTGACACGTTCAGAAATGTTAACGGAAGCACAACCTGGTACATAAAATGGTGCAGACTACAAACAATAATTGTCAAACCATCTAAAAAATGAACCTAAATATTAATCATCATTGCCTTATCGAAATGGTACTCGAAAGGAATCCAGTGAAGCATATGTTAGCAGAAGCTCTAAACCTTCGAATGGCCTGCACCTTTCAGGGGTACTGGAATTTGCATGCTTAGGGAAGGGTTCCAAAGTTGACCCTTTATCGCAAACGGGCATTATGGAGTCTCACGTCATAAAAAATACTCCAGTAATAAAAAATAACTGATCTTGATAATGCAGTATTTTTTTAGTTATCAAACGTTGATTTAAGTAGATTCCATCTTCACTGGAAGTTTTAAGCATTTTAAACATGTGCCTTATGCTCCGAGGCTTCAACCTAACCTTATAAGAGGACAAAATCGTGACCCTGGTCTTTTGTCAGTGAGACCTTGAACAAGGCAAAATCATGTCAAGTAAAATACATCTTCAGGGAAAAGGCAAAGCATGCCCTGTGGGGGATGCTCTCTTCTACTCAAATTCTTCTATTTTGCAATTTAAATTTTCTACTAATATAATTTACCGTCATAAATATTTTTGCCCCCTCTATTTTCTCTCATTTTAAGGAACTTTAACGTACATTGTTCTAAAACGCCCATAAATTGATTTTTTTCTCAAAAGGCTCGTACAAGAAATGTGTACAAGTTGCATATGTGTGTCTCAGCCTGGTCCCAAACAGCTTAACCCAACTCTGCACTTTCATGATTAAAAGTAAAGGGAGGAGCCAGAAACCTAAGGGATATTTAAATGGAATACAATACTACACTTACCTTCTCCTTCTTAGCCATTGAATTTGTTTTCTCCAAGTCATTATGGTGCTCATGCTCTCCCAACTCTTTGGCTTGATTCTTGAATCCGATCTCTCGAGTTCGAATGTATTGCTTTAGCTTTTGGCATCCTAGTTTGGGTGCTTCACTCGATCCTGTTTAAAAGGATGAAATAAGAACTGGAAAAAAAAAATGTCTGCCAAATATAAATGCTCTTTTATATACTCTAGTCAAGTGTCAACTACATCGAAAATTAAAAATCAAAGAAAGCAACAAATAACATATGAAGAAAAGAATGAACGGCTTTTGAGGCATGATTAATAGGCAATGCCTTACTGGGGGAAGAAATGTTTGTAAGCATGTAAAGGGGATGACTAAATTGTCCTGAAGCGGCTATATCTAGAAGGCAAACAAGATTGTCCATTCTTCTAAAATAATGTCCATAGATCTCTCATTACAGGAGCACCTCATATGTCAGCCTCATACTTTCGGGTCCTCAAATTGTAGCATAGAAATAATAGCAGCTTAATAACAAGAAGAGATGAAGACAACTTTAACCAATGTATTATTTAGGTTTCAAAAATAAGTACTTTAGCCTGTTCAGAATAATGTAGTCTAGATCTCTCCCAAAGAACTTCACAAACTTCTTTTTACCAACTACTTTCGGAGACTAGATAGCGCAAGCAACGAAAAGTTTTACCAAGTATATTTTTTTTTTCTTTCTATTGTGTAGAAATAGGGAGCATCATTAAAATACATACATATGCACACATAAGCGTAAAGGGTACCATCCAAAATTGGAGTATGCTTTAAGTTACTGGGGCATCTTTTCACTGTATATAACATACTGACAGAATAATAATAATAAGCCTAAATAATAGTCAAAAGAAAATTTCCTCTAGCATGTGAAAGTCTGATCTTTGGCCAATTTTTTCCTAAAAATCTTTGAACATAAATTTGCTTCAAACTTCTTAAAAAAAGGCAATTCAAAATGAAACTAAGGTGAATAACATAAGTGAAAGTAAAGTGATCAATTAATTTTCTTAGAATGACATCTCATGTGAATTATCTTCTGGAAATTATTTCTTCATGTTGTTTAGTCTTTTAGTTTGAGTAGCATTACTCATTAAAGGCTTTCTCCCTTCTTGTTTATGCCAAATGGTAAAGATCCGTGCTTGTAGTTTACAAATCCATTTATGTTTTTAAAACCGTAAAAGCAAGATTAATATGATAAACACCTTTAGCAAGGCCTTTGAAGAAAAAGCTTTCACATATAGTTTTCAGAGAACATGACCCATTTTTTCTTCAGAAACAAAAACCATTTAACAACTGTACTTAACACATCCCGAAATGTGTTTCAAAAGTGACACCTACTTATGACGCGTCGCCAAGGCCTAAATAAAATGGGTCCTTTAGTTTCTATACGTGCTTAAAAGTAATGCAATCATTTCGCAGTGACCAAAAGGTTTGGGCAGATCAATGTTTAAGGGAATAACAAGATGACACTTAATCTACATTACTGTCTACATTTGCAACAAAAGGTGACTAGATATTCCTTTGAACTACAAATTCGAGATCACACAATCACAATTTTCCCAATTAGTCAGAAGTAAAATGGGAACCTACTATTGAATTTTGTAGGCTATTCAGAAAGTCAGATCATATGCCTCAATATTTTAACCATATTAAAACATTACATAAGTAAATCCAATAAATAGAACACGATTAGCCTTTGGTACTAAAATTATTATATAAAGGACCATGATCTAAAATAATGTACATACCTTCAATACATGCTTTGATTAGCATATCTTTCTCCTCCACCCTATGCCTCATCCACAACAGCTCTTCATTTTTCTTCTCCAGGTCCCTATGGTGACCATGCTCAAGCTCTTTGACTCGCTGGTCGAATTCTTCCTTTTGAAGCTCAAAGTCATGCTTCAACTTCTCGTGTTCCCATTTTAAGCTTTCATTTTCTGCAAAATAGCGAGGAAATAAAAGTTATATATCCATTTCCACAGGTGCTGTCAATGAACATGTACTGTGAAAAGTGGAGTCGCCAGATTGAATACATCCAGAAGCAACTTATTACTAAGTGAGAAATAAAAAGTTTAATGTTGTATTCTTCTTGAAAAGTTCTAATGGTAGGAGCACTAAATGTCAATATAAATTTTTTGGCAGGTAATTAGTTCTGGTCCTCAAATAATATTTATCAAAATATAGCAATTGTGATTAACATTTCATTAGAACAACCATTTGGCTTGAGATGGTAAAGCACTGAGATCTCATGACTCTTCTACATTTAATTAAAAAAATATAAGATACTTATAGTAGCATATCATGAAGTGTTCGGGATTGATTACGCTTTTATGAAAAGGGCATATTTTCAATGTCCAAAAAAGTTCAATTAGAGCATGTTCAGATCTGAACTCTGCTACAAACCTCTCAAATGCTCAGTTCATACTTGTAAATGTAAAATAATTAGCTCCCTAGAATCAATCTCCCACCACATTGCTCTTAAAAGCTCAGTAAAGCAAACAGGCTAGACTGTAGTAACAACGATCTGTTCTTCCCTAAACTCCATCTCTCTAAACCCTATATATAGACTGTAGTAACAACGATATATATATTGGCAAATGATGTTTTCAGCCCTCCCTTGTCTTTAACACCCTAAATCACAACATCGCAGACCGCCATATCAACCTGACTTTAAACCAACATCTTCTACCTTACAAGTTACACAAGTATAATAGAAAACAGCACATTTAGCCCTTCACCCCAAATGTTTATATGGAAAAGAAACAATACTATTTGTGTGATATAGAATGAAATACCTTGAGCATATGATTCAATCACTTTATCTTTCTCCCCCATCTTATTCTCCTTTAGGAACAACTGTGCATTCTTGAAATCAATCTCCTTAAATAGCCTAACAACATGTTTGCGCGCTTTTTGCAACTCCTCCTTGATTATGCAATGTTCCGCCATTTGAATTTAATCAAAATTGAGGAGCCTTGAACCAAAAATATATATAATACATAGATCAAAATAAAGTAAGATAAACATCCCATATATGAAAAATAGGGTGAAACTAAACCATTTTTAATAATCAACACCTTCCACACATTTCAAAATTTCAAGTATCACATGTTCTGGAAACCTTGAACCAGAGACTATCCCTTGCTAGAATACAACCATTTAACAATGAACAAACCCCAAAACACTTCAAAGAACACATCTTTTAATAGCTATAAACCAACAAATAAATGAGAGAGAGAAAGGGCAAGCAAACAAAATAAAAGATAAAATAAGTTCAACATTATCCCCAAAATTTGAAGGAAGACACTATAATCTAAACATGCCTACATAACCCATTTGGAATTTAACACATTTCAACTATCTAATGGTCTGTAAATCTTGAAGAAGAGATTGTCCTTTACTAGAACAAAACCATTTATCAATGAACAAACCCCAAAACCCTTTAAACAGCATATTCTTATAATAGCTACTTATAACAGGAGAGAGAGAGAGAGAGAGAGTAAATGCAAGCAACAAAAGAAAACAATGAAATAAATTAAACATTAACCCCAATTTTTGAATAAAGAAACTGTAATCTAAAACATTATACTAACACATTTAGAATCAACACCTTCCACACATTTTCAAGTACCACATGTTCTGCAAATCCTGAAGCAGAGATCATCCCTTGATATAACAAAACCATATAACATTGAATAAACCCCAGAACATATTGAAGACCACATTTTTTGAATAAACCCCAGAACATATTGAAGACCACATTTTTTTTTAACAAAACCGGAAAACATATAGGAAAAGCCAAGCAACAAAAACAACATATGAAATAATTTAAAATTTTGAAAAAAAAAAACTCTTTTCTATAATGCCAGAACTAGCACATTGTAATGTATATAGCTTCCCCCAAAACAAACAAACAGAAAAAAAAAAAAAAAAAAAAAAAAAAAAAAAAAAAAAAAAAAAAAAAAAAATCTGTATAGAGAAACCTGAGTGTGCTATAGAATACTAGGACATGAGCTATGAGACTTTGATGGTGGACTTTAATACATACACATACATATATATATATATATATGTGTGTGTGTGTGTATGGATCAAAACCTTTCAGTGTGATGAATGAGATGGATGAAAGAGGTGGTTTTGAGAAGTGAGTGAAATATTAATAAAGTGAATAGCACAACACCACAACCATTTTTGGCTTGGCAAAATGCAAATACCCAAGTAACCGTACAGTACATATAGGGTTGCTTGTCGCATCAACGGCACTGATGAATCCTGGTTTTTTATGTGGGCCCATCTTCCTTTTCCTTAAGAAGGAAATATAAATGTTTTTTGACGTTTTGTTTTTAAGCTAAATCGAAACATAAGTTTTTGTCTTTAAGTGTGTTTTTGGTTGTAATCATGTTTGGTAAATCTAGCTTCCAAAAAACATTTTCAAGCACACCAATTGAAAAGGGTGTTTAAGAAAGGTAGATCCAGAAAGTAGTTTGAAAATCCTCAAATAAAATTATGCTAAACAAGTTTTACTGACACAGTGGCCGGTAAAAATGGTTATTTTTTAAAACATAGTAATTAAAACCAAACATGTTACAAGCAACAAAAACTAAACAGATTCCAAACGCCCCTTAAATAAGTGTGAGTGTACTTTATATGCATGAATATATATATATATATTTGGTTTTTTAATCACATCAATAAGGGATGCTGGAGCATATAGACTATTTGAGGCCAATAAAAAAAGAGAAAAACTACTTACACAACAAATATATATATATATGAAAGAATTATTTCATATTTTTCTTCTTTCATTTTCAAAATTACACCACAGCAATAAATAACTGCAACAAGTCATAGAATCAATGGGTGTACATTTGATTAACCATAATCCACACACAAGCAAATGAATATCTTTCACAAGGTCAAGCAATTTCCAATCAATTATATAAAGCTCAAATTTTCAAAAGCATGTTAGTATTAATCACACAGTCCCACCATCCAAGATATTATCACAGAACCACATGCATGTTAAGACAGCAAATACATATATTTACAGCCAAGGATTTAAGGAACCATCCCACAAAAGTTCATTGGTTTACATCAAACAAAACTATCCTTCAGTGGTTGTTCTATGCATCCCTCATAAAAGCATTTGGCTTATCAACCATTCTTTTTTTTTTTTCTAGCTACATCAAACAGGTATATACAGAAATGCACAACATAAGGACGATATTCGTTCCAACCATCAAGCCATCCCCCTCTTGCGCTTATACGTTTTCCACTGCTTCAGTATGAAGGCAACTCCCTCCTTCAACGTCGCTTTCCTTCCAGCCGGATAGTTCCACAGGTCCGGGATTACATACCTTCCACTTGGATTGTATTCATTAACCTCCATCAAAGCTGTCGTGACAGCCCTGTACACTTCATCGCCAAATTCATTCTTCAGACACTTCAGCTTTTCATCCTCCTCGTCTATTACTTCCTGATCAGCAACATCAATTTTAAGTTAATAATAACACAGTGAATAACACATGAATGTCTTTACGATTTATACGACTTTAATGCACAATAAAAAACAAATGCATTTGCAGGTCACAAAATCATTATAAAAGTTCCCTTCAAAGCAAAGTCAAGGACACGGAGCATAAAACATGAGCAAAATTTTAAAAAATTCGAAGAGTAAATTTTTACACATGACCAAAAAGTTGGATGCACAACATTCTTGGAACCCAATATTAGCTTATGAGCCATGGAGAAGTAAAGTAGAGTTCTCGAAACTTCAAATGGAGGCCCGATATGGCCACCCACGATATTGTGTGTTAGGTGATAGCCTCAGGATTCAATAAACACCAGAAATAAACGCAATATCATAACAACTATTTAACAGATCATGATGGTATAACCATAACTAGCTCTGAAACATGGCATACTTGCTCCAATGAGTTTGCATCTTGAGACAAGCACACAAATACAGCAGGCGCTGTATAAGCTATATGCCACATCGGCACTTGGTAACATACAGTTGATTCAGATTCCAAGGTTTACAGCATGATGTGCAAATGGAGAGGATATGACCAGACGGCCTAACACGACATCTAGCTTCCAGAGATGGAATCCCAACAGTTTATGTTAGTTTACATTTGCACATTATAGACAGCAGGGTGCTCAATAGTCAAACTTGCAATCAAGCTGCATATTTGGCATATATTTACTTCATATTCCTTTAAAATGAAGTTTATGCTGGTCAAATTTACCGGGAATAAAAATAAATTGTTAATCAAATGGTTCAAAGAAAATTTACTACATGGTTGCCACGTTACAGTTTCTTGCTAAAAAAAGCACACCTGATCTGTCTCCTCGACCTTGATGACTTTTAAGGGGTGCCAACCAGGATCCCGAAGGTACTCCTCCCACAATGAGCATATATCTGCAGCTCTCTCCTCTGCTTCTACCTCGTTATACTTCCGCTTGCATGCTTCATGAAAAGGTTTGCTGTCAAGTTCTCCCATCCTTTTAACACCAATATGAGCATTTTTTGGTACCTCTTTCAAGCCCTACAAAACAAAATAATCAGCTCTTCATCACAAACTCGAAGGCATTGTAGTGAGGTAAAGGAGTACGAAACATCTAAAAAGACGTGAGGATGAATTAAAAACAAAAATGAAAATGAAAATGAAAATTAAGAGAAATAATAGAGGAAAAATCAAACTATTCGACTCACCTTAGTGGTTTCTACATTTGAACCAAAACAAACAAAGAGAGATAATATCATCATTACTAAATTTTATTACCAGAAAGCCGCATAAATATTCTTTTCTGGCATCCGATTCTATCATAAATCATATTAGTTATTCAAAGGATATATTTGGCAAGATTCAGTAAGATTATCTATATTGGCAGATGGAACCGATATACGGGCAGAAAATGTTATTAGTGGACTTGACATTCAAAAGTTATAAGCAATAAGAAGTTAAATTGAAAGGCTAACATTGATTAATTCTTTCCGAGCGTCCTGAAGCTCATCATTGCTCTTCCGCTCCTTCACTATAAGGGTTTGGTTCAATGCTTCTAAATCTTCAAGATCTCCTTCCTTTTCTCTCAAGTTTTCATGCATTTCTTCCACCTTTTTAAGAACTTCTAGGTCACCATCATCTCCCATGTGCTGTATAACATTCAATGTACCTCTCAGTCGCTCTATTTCTAGCTCTAGTGCTTGCTTTGCATCCAGTTGTTTTTCCAGTTGGATTATACGCTTGTGCAGATCCTCCTTTTGCCTCTGAAATCATAAGTTACAGCATAACTCAGGTTATCTTACATTTGACTCTAGACATAAATGTTCCATCATTTACGAATGATCAGTATCAATTTACAAACCTTCTGGTCTTCTGCCAATTTCAGTACATTTTCATCAGCTTTCTCTTGCTCTATAGCTGCTAACTGAAGCGAACTATTTTTCACAGCGTTCTGAGAGAGTAACGGTATTCATTTGTCAAGCAACTAAATTTAACAAAAATATTCAGCATATAATCAGAACAAATAAAATCAAATACTGCTCTAGAAGCAAATAAAGGCAACACAGGTCATTGGCAATATTTTCGCCTTTAAAAAACTGCATGAAGTAATAGCATCTGTGTAAAATTACCGACAAAAACATACAAATTACATGACCTGGTATGACAAAAACCCTTTTGTATGTGTACAGCTATTGCTACAGATGTAACCAAAACCTCATTGCTTGATAGTTCGCACAAGGCTCGTGAGTGCCAAGGCAACAACTACCTGGACCAGAATATCCAATTTATCCATCGATGTTAATGAGGATCACACTGCTATGAGCACCTGCATGACTTCTCAACCTCAAATACACATCCGTATCATAATCATCATACATTGATGCCATGGAACCTATCCAAGATCAGTTAACACGGATGTTTGACAGGCCTACCTATGACAGGATCAAGTTGTGTATGTGTGCTTAGCGTATGGACATGTGTTGTCTGTGAAACCAGTGTGTGAAACAAGCAACTCTATCTGGGGAGCCATGCCCATGTAGTCATATGAAAAGAAATGTAATCTGCATGCCTAACACACTCAAGACACAAAGCTTGAAGATACTTTAGTCCATCCCATATTTTACTTTATTTTTCCTTTCCGTAAGCAAGTACGAATTTAAAATAATAACAATAAAAAAGAAAAAGTAATCTCAGAATGTACATAGTGCACAGACCCCACAGCCCACAAAAGAAGGCAACAAGCCCATACAAGCTACTCAAAAATTCATTCGAGCAAAAGAAAAACAGATCACAAGGCCAAACAAAGAGAGGACCCTGTGCCTCATCCCACTGTAATACACTTATTAACTCTATTCTAAGGCGAACATCAACATGAACGGTCCATTTGGATCGAGCAGTTTAGGAGAAGGAGAAGAAGGGGTTCCTCTGTGATAAATGAAGGTTCCAATCGGCTAGTAGGTTTTGGCAAGGGAAAACTTGCTGCATTTGATATAAAACAAGGCAAATAAATCAATGATTGTATCCTCATATTGTAACAGAATCTGCACAGGACCAATATTCCATTGACATCCAATGGAAACAAATAAACAATCAAGTGTCTACGAAAAAATCTTAGGACACTACATTTTAAAGGTCCACTGGCGCATACTGTTCAGCTGATTTACCAGTTTTGACTGTGTTATTGTACGGGGATTTGTTATATTGTGTAACCTCACAGAGTATTTTTCATCTAATTGACGCAAGGGTCATTACCAATATGTCGTTCCACAATTTTGGTCAATTTCATGAGTAATATGCTACAAAGTGAAGAAAAAGAAGAATTTTGTTGATCTTATACACGTGAAAGATATTAGTGACTACAAAGTTCCTGGTAGTAAATAACAAAGAATTATCGACCATAAGGGTTTACTTATTTAGTATATACAAGAAAAACACAAAGAAAGCCAGAATTTTCATCCCAAAATTTTCCAAAATCAAGCAGAAATTTCACACCTTTTCAATATCTTCAGAGAGTTTTTTTCTTTCAATCTCATTATGAGCCTCACGCTCTTTCAATTCTTTACCCCGCCTCTCGAGCTCCTGCATTTCAGTTTGCAATTGCAACTTGTGCTTTTCATGGTCATTAAAAATCTTCTGGGAATGTTCTCGTGCACTGAGCTGAATTTTTCCGAGTTCTGGTCAATACAAACAACAATGTCAAGAACAGCTGTGAGTCTGTGACTGCAAATAATTGTTAGTTAATATATACATATATATATATATATAGAGAGAGAGAGAGAGAGAGAGAGAGAGAAACTGTATAAAACTCAAACAAGAAAACCCTTCTCTTCTTGATAGTGAAAGGGCATTGGTTGCTCTCTCAAGACTAAAGAGTAATAAGTTAATCCTTAAAGCAGCACACACCTTCGTTATAGGATTGATGAAGCCTATCCTTCTCCTCGATATATTTGGCAAGGGAGATTGAAGTCTCTGTGTACTTGTTTTGCATTTCTGCTATGTCTTTACTCTTGACCTCAATTATGTTTGTCAATTTAGATACTAGTTTACTCGTCTTACGAGCATCTTCATTCATGATCTCAGAAACGGTTTTAAGGTCTCCAATCCTACGAAGGTGGGCTCCGGTAATACTGTCAGATTTATAGTCATCTGCCCGAGCAACCCACGCATAGAGCTCAGACCCTCTGTCAGTTGTGGCCTCCCAGTCCTTTTTCCCATGATGTTCTGCTTCATAGGCCTTCTCAAATGACATGGCATTGTTGAATCCAGACCAGTCCTTAGTAAATTCCACAATGGCACATCCCGAGTGGCCTCGACAATTCCACAGACAATGGACTCTCACAGGATTGAAGCCACCCTTTATCAACTGGTCCCTCAGCTTAGAACCACTTCCCCCGACGTAGCGCCCATCCTTCAACTCGGTCGGAAAGTTAGCAACGATCCCAGTCCAAGGCCACACAAAAACCTCATCAAGGTCACGATCAGCGAGGGAATCAGCCTCGGCCGCAGGTTCTGATGGACCCGAAGCAACTGCTAGATCCTTCTCCAAGTACTTGGCCAACGCTAAATGATTCGTTTTATCTCGTGCAATTCTCTTTCCTATCAGTATATCAGTATCCTCATAAGCTTTAGTTTCGTACTCCTCAATTTTTTCAGAATCGCTTATATCAGTATCCTCTCCTGAACTATCCGCATGATTTCCCATCACATTTGCAAAAAGATGAACTGCTGAAAAGAAAATTCGGTGTAAGAAAAAACTCGAACACATATGAAAAATATTGCATATGCATATATATATGTATCATATAATAACTATAAGTAACAGTATCTCATTACTAACCAAGAATGATATTAGGAGCTTTCTTATATTTCAAATCAGATATAGATAGAGATCCTTAACTAAAAGAAGTATCAACAGATTCCTAAAAAATATACAAGTTTCAGACTGAAAATATAACATGCACACATCAAAAGGGGGAGAATTTAAATAAATAAATAATTTATTTTTTTATCAAAATCGATTACTATCATTGGATCAAGCCAAAATTTCATATATTTTTAAAAATTTAACAACTCATCTCAACTCGCACTGTAATAATCTGTGCAAGTGCGTGTTTGCATGAGTCGACAAACAGAGTATGACTACAATGTAATAACAGAAAAAAAATCTGAAGCCACAACAATGAAGCAGATGTTTAGATTGTGAATTGCTTTTCTATTCCACCATTTTCTCGGCAGCCAAACAAGGGTAAACACGCAATCCACACTTGAAATGCAATACGCATGAGTTAGTAATGAGAAAACAGTAATGCATGGCTTGATTACTCAAATGCATGTGCCAAAATCGGCTAATAGAGTCGATTTCTCGCGCGCAAAAACAATTTCCTCAGCAACCAAACAGAGACTGAATGCCAATCAGGCACAATTGAATACTCAAATTGTGAGTGCAGAGAAAATGGTGAAATGGAAAAAGAAAATACATTAGAGAGAGAGGGGTTAATAGTACTTGGAAATTGATGGATTGCTTGCTTTTACTGAGGAACGACGGCGGTAAAAAACCCTAGCTGAAGAAATTTTGTTGGGGAATTAGGAGATGCCAGAAGCCGATCGATGAAAATGAGAAGTGGGTCTTTTAGCAAAGTATTTACGCACCACACTACAAGTCTAGAACATACCGGAGAGTTGTATTATGTGTTGACATGCCCTTTTTTTTTTACAGCATGTTAAAAAGGAAGTGTAAATTGAAGATTTTAAAAGATTTTAACATTAGTGCTCACACTTTCCAATACTTATTAGGGTAGAGTGAAAAAAATAATAATAATTTTACCAAATTATATTAATAATTTTTTTTTGAAAGGAAAATTATTATATTAATATTGTTCTTCCCTTTTTACTATTTTTTTTTCATTTCTCAATTATATGAATAATTTCTCGTTTATTTATTGTATATACCTTAATTTATCTAAAAACATATATATATTTCTTCAAATGATAAAAAAAAAAAATTTAAGTTATTATTTGTGACTATTTCATTTTAAAATAATTTATTTATTACTACAACATTAGTTTAAATAATAAAATTTATTCTCTCAAGTTTAAACTTTTTTAAGTATAAAAAACATTATTTCTATAAGATCTATTCATCAAGAACTTTAACTCTATTTAAATTTTAGACACATTATTTCTCGTGTTTATATATAAATAAGTATTAAGTAATTAATTAAATTATATATATGATTTGTATGCATAATTTTATTAACGGATTTGACTCTAATGTTGGTCTTGAAATTCACTTTTGGCAAACAATATTTAATTTGATGATAACAAACCATTAAAGTGTGTTTAAAACTAAAGAAAAATTAAGTTACGTGTTTCAGGAAAAAAAACTCGAAAAATTACTTGGAAAGAAAAAAACAAAAAGCGATAAAGAAATTGAAGCACAAAAACGGAAAAAATGACCAAATGATCAAAGAAAAGGCGAAATTCAAATATTCAAGACTCGAGGTAGATAGGTTAGGGTGCGAACATTGTAACATGATATTTTATGTATTGGTAAATCCTATAAGTTCAAGTGATAAAATAACCGAACTCAGAACGGACGAAAATCAAACTCAAAAAATCAGTTTTATTTGGAGTCATAGTCGACTAGGACCTATCCTATAATCGACTAGACCAAATCGAATCTTAAGGAAAAACTTGTAAATAGGCTCCAATCGACTAAACACTTGTTGTAGTCGACTAAAGGAACTTGCAGTCGACTAAACCATCTCTCATAGTCAACTTAATCATGACGAAGCTAAGGCCTTGTTTGGTAGATTATCTTATTTGGTCTGGTCTGGTCTGATTTTTGTTTTCAGGGACCAGACCATGTTTGTTTAGACTTGGTCTCAAAATTTGGAACCAGACCAAATTGAACCAAATGGGGGGTTTTGGAACCAGATTTTTTTATGGTTCAACCTGGTCCGGTCTCGTCTTATTAATAAAATATATTTATAAATAATTAAAAATTAATAAATAAATTTAATAATAATAATAAATTAAATCAAACATATTTTAAAAATAAAATATAAATAATAAATAATAAACAAAATGAATTAAATAATACCTAATAATTATAAATAAATGAATATAATAATAAATAAATATAATAATAAATAAATGAATAAATAATAAAATATATTTATAAACAATTAACAATATAAATAATAAATAAAATAAAACATATTTAAACATAAATAATAAATAATAAACAAATTAAATTAAATAATACATAATAATAATAAAAAAGGAATACAACAATAATAAATAAATATAATAATAAAAAATGGACTAAATAATAAATTAATAAAATATAATCTAAATAATTAAAAATGAATAAAAAATAATAAATAAAATAATAAATTACATAAAACATATTTAAAAATAATAAATAAATAACTTAAATAAATAATAATAAATAAATAAATATAATAATAAATAATAAATAAATATAATAATGAATTAAATAATAAAATAATAATAAATAAATATAATATATTTAGAAATTAATATATAAATGAATAAATAATAATATAAATAATAATTTAATAATATAAATATTAAATTAATAAAATATATTATAAAATGAAGAAATAATACATAAATAAATAAATAAATAGTAATACCAGATCACTTACCAAACAGACTTTTAAGTTCAGAATATAGACAATACCAGACCACACCAAATATGGTCTAAACCATTTTTGAGAATCAGAAGGGAGTCGACTAAGGCACTCTGCAATCGACTAAACCCAGCCTGGTAGTTGACGAAACCATACCTTTAGTCGACTAAAGCAAGTCGATGAATTAGGATCGTTTGAAAACAATGTTGTAGTCGACTGAATGCATTGTTTTCATAATTAAATGTAATATTTACAAAAGATTTTGCTCATCACTTTTTGCCAACTTTTTCAAACGACTCTTGTCTCCTCTTTAAGAGTGAGATCCAATCTCAACCCCCTAATGCTTCCACTTAAATAGAAAGAGATGTAAGTTTGCAAAAGATAAGTTCTAGAGTGAGAAAATATATAAAAAAAAATCTTCATCTTCTTCTCTACCATTATTTGAAAAGCCATTGAAACCAATAAGCAAAAAACTTGATTTTCAACTTAAATCTTTGAAGTTTTAAACTCTAGTTTATCTTCTTATTCTCTCAAACTTATTTATTGAATTCATCATTTGAGAATATATATTTAGAGTTGTTGAAATATCACCAAAAATACTTGAGCTTATATTGATTTATTTTCCATAAAAACCTTAAAGTTTTTGAGTGTTTTTGTTCTTGAGTGATACAATTAATTACATACTATTTTTGTGATATTGGGCAAGTGAAGCCCAACATTTTCAAAAGATAATTGTTCTTTTGATTGAGAGACGAGCTTGTAAGCTCGTATGTAAATGTTTGTCATTCCACCTGTGAAGGAGAGACCATAGTGAAAGAATCGGGAAAAATTTCAAGAAGGGGTTATTGAGCCAAGGAGTAGGAGTTACCGAACCTCAAAAAAATTGTGGTGTCAATCTTTCTATCTCTATCTATTTATTTCAATATCTTGCATGCTATTATAATCTTGTGATAATTTGTTAGATCAATTAACTTAAATTTGTCATTAAAATATTTAATTGTTTCTTGAAGTAGTTGTCATTTTGATATAGCTTGTTTGAATTTATGAATAGATTTAAAAGAGATTTTAGAACACCCTATTTACCCCCCATTTAGGGTCAATTAGTGACTAACATTTAAGATAAAAGAAGGGAATCGTTGAAATTATGTGTTAAATTTCAATTATATACAGTATGATAAATGACAAATATAATCAGAGTAATTGAACCAAACTTTAAAATATCAGTGTATTTTATCCTAAAAAATATGAGGGTAATTTATATTTTTTTATAAAAAGTGAAAAAGAAAAAGAAAAAAATTTGCATTTTTTTAATATTCTATCTAAGTTTTGATTTCTATTCCTTGCTACTTTTTGTTTTAGAAAACAAAAATCATGTTGCTCAAACACACGTTTAAAATATTTATTTAATATTCCAATATTTTCTGAAAAAATATCAACAATTGTGCCTTCTTTTCACTCTTTCTACGTGCTTAATAAAAAATAAGAGCCTGTTTGGTAATTATTTTTACTTATTATTTATCGTTTATGATAAACATAAACGGTCATTATGTTTATTTGTTATTGTCGATAAACAGATACATGTTTGATAACGTAAAAATATTTAACTATTTTTAAAAACAATAAATAGAAAAACATGTTTGTTAACATTATTATTTATTATTAATTAATTTATTATTATTATTTATTTATTAATTATTATTTTGTTAATTATTTATTCATTTATTTTTATTTAAGTTATAAATATATTTTATTATTTATTTATTTTTATTAATTTATAAATATATTTTATTTAATTTATTATTTATAATATTATTTATATATATTATTTTTTAAATTATTTTAGAAATATATTATTATTTATAATATTATTTATTTATTTATTTATATTATCATTTATTCATTTATTTTATTTATATTATTATTTATCTATTTTTATTAGTTTATAAATATATTTTATTTTATTTATTATTTATTTTTATAATTTATAAATATATTTTATTATATTATTATTTATTCATTTATTTTATTTATATTATTATTTATTTATTTTTATTAGTTTAGAAATATATTTTATTTATATTATTTATTTATTTTTAATTTATAAATATATTTTATTTCATTTATTATTTATGAATAACTTTTAATTTATTCCTACAAAGCACATGAACAAAATGAGAAACACAAAATGATAAACAAGGATTTGGTGTTTATCAAAACTAGGCTTATGTACAAAAAATGTTTATACCTATTTATATAAATGATAAACACAAACAAACTTAACAAACAAGTTTTTGACCAAATTTATTTATATAAACAAAAACAATTATCAAACGGGCCCTAAACCTTCTTACCAGACAAAAGCGGACATGAAACATAATGCGTTGATTTTATCTCTATAACATGTTTATGAATAAGCACAGAGCCACAACCACCACTTGGGGCCAACTGTCCCGATAATTGTTTTTTGGTTGCTATTTTTAATACTAATATAAGGTTTTTTAAAGGGAATATAAGAAAGAAAAAAAAAATAGATTTGTCCCCATAATTTTTTTTTTTAAATTTATGCTTATTACCCTTTATATCATAGATTGTCCCCCATCACAATATTTTCTGGCTGTCTTGTATATGAACACTTATATTTTATTTTCCTTACCCTTATATGCACACTTATATTTTCTTCTATAATATTTAGGAGTGTAATTGAAGGGATATCCATTGATTTCATCAAAATGCTTTTGTTAATGATCTTACACAAAAGAGACAAAAAAAAAAAAAAAAAGGAGTTTTTTTAGAAGCTGATATTCATTAGTTTCATCAACAGCCTTTTTTTCAAAACTCAAAATTATTTAAAATAGTCAAACAACATTCAAAATAATTTTTCAATCCAAAACTCATAATTATTTTTAAAAAATAGGCAAAACATTCAAAAACCAAGCTCAACTTATTATTAGTAAATTTTTTCCATTAAAAAAAACAACAACTTATTATTAGTAATTTTTTTTTTGACACATTGGCAAACATCATAAGTCCATTCATATTCTAAATAAAAGTGAACTAACACTAATATGTCATTAATTTTAACCTAACCTTTATATCTAGTTACTAATGTAACTTTTATATCACCTCATTTTAATATATAGACCCAATTGCTAACAACCTTTCCTTTTAGTAATTACTTGAATGTCATGTAAGTTTGTTTTGGAACTGCTTGTCATATTTATAGCCACTAATTTGATTTTTTAACTTGTTAGAGTAACAAAGTTTGACTTTTTCATTATTATTAGGTAAAATGCAATAAATCCTCCTAAACTATGGTCAAATTTGTAAATTACTCCCCTAAATTATATTTTGTGCAACAAACCCCTAAACTATTATATTTTGTTACAAAATGCCCCATTCACTTAGGCCATGTATACTAACAGGAAATATTTTATGTTTTCTGTTTTTACTTCCTAAAATGAAGAAGTAAAAGTAAAATCTTGTTTACCAATTTATTTTTACTTTTGCCCTTAAGGAAACGTTTCCTCTAATTGTAAATAAAAGAGGAAACAAGAAAAATGGTACTTCCTCTTTTTGTTTCCTCGCCTTCAAAATGACCAAATTTCAAAGTTGTAAAATTTGGACTTTTATGTCTTTTGCACTAATAATTTTAAATATTAAATAATAAATAATAAATAAATTAAATATTTTTATAAATTAAATAAAAATATAATAAATAAAAAATATTTATAAATAAAATAATAATAAATGAATAAATAAAAATAAACAATAATAAAATAGATTAATAATACATAATAATAATAATAAATAAATAATAATTATGATAAATTAAAAATACAAATAATAAGAAATACAAATAATCAATTAATTAAATATTTTTATAGATTAAATAAAATTATAATAAATAATAAATTAAACAAAATATATTTATAAATTAAATAAAAATAATAAATTAAATATATTTATAAATTAAATAAAAATAACTGAATAAATAATAATAAACAAAATAAACAATAATAAAATAGATTAAATAATACATAATAATAATAATAAATAAATAAATAATAATTATGATAAATAAATAATAAAAATAATAAGAAATACAAATAATAAATAAATTAAATATTTTTATAAATTAAATAAAAATATAATAAATAATAAATTAATAAATATATATTTATAAATTAAATAAAAACAATGAATTAATAATAAATTAAATATATTTATAAATTAAATAATATACAAAATTAGTAATAAATATAAATAAAAAATAATAAGAAATACAGATAATAAATAAATAAAAAGTAAGAACAAAATTTTTTTAGTAAACATAATTTCTGTTTTTTATTTTTGTTTCTGAAAAAAATCAAAATTTAGTAAACAAGATTTTACTTTTTGTTTTTCTTAAGGAATCAAAAATATAATTCTACTTCTTCAGGAAACGGAAACAGGAAATATTTCCTGTTAGTAAACAGACCCTTAATTTTTCTCTCTCTAAATGACCACAATGCCCTTTCTTTATTGAATTTTACTTAATACATATCCTTATACTAATTTGATGACGCAGTCTCCACTAAAATTGTGTAAATCAACATATAATTTTAAATTTAATTATTTTAATAATATATTTAAATTGTTTAAATAAAATTTAAATAAAAAGTCTAAAATACTTGAGTAATATATATAAATATGTATATAATATGAGAAAATTAAAATGTGTTTATTATTTTAGTAATTTGTAAATTATTTATGCATATATATTTATGAAAAAAGTTTTCATTTTGGCATAATTTTTTTAACTAGGATATAAGTTTTATTATTTAAATGAATTTAAATTTTAATAACAAGTTAATTAATTTAAAAATAAAGTAATTACCCTTATAACTATGTATATATGAATATATTGGTATTAAAGAATATATTTAATATAATATAGGTAAGGTGAATGGTATATTAATTATTTTAAATAATATGAATTATTGATTTAACTTAAAGAATTGAAAAATTGAATACAAAGAGTATAATAGTCTTTTGAAATATAATTGGGCACATTACAACAAATTGATATTTTAGGAGAGTTAGTTATAGTTCACATGTTAATTGCAATAGTGTAATAGTTCAGGAAGATTTATTGCATTTTACCCTTATTATTATTACTAACTTAACTTTATAATTGCAAAGAATAACGTCTTACTTTGGTGTTTTTGATATTTGAGTAAATTATAAATAAATACACTATAGAACATTTATTAATTTAATTGTTACTAGATCGCTTTATTAAAAATTGAAAAATAAATTTGGAGGTCTAAAATTAATATGTTGTGTATTACATAAGGAAAAGGCACATTTGTCATTACATAAAACTCGATCAATCCACCTGAAAAAAATGATAGAATATTGTTAAACACACACTTTAAATATTGAAATATGTCAAAATAATAGTAATGGTTAATGATTCACCAACATTTTTTTGTCAAGCTTGAAGCAATGTGTAATTTAGCTATCTCTTAGCCGCCCAATCCGCCAGGGTTCCATTCTAACCAGGAACAAGGTTTTCCAAGAAAAAGGAGTCCTGTGTTGGAATATAGTTATCCCATATTCCAAACAGACCCTACTTTAACATCGTCTTCTTCGTCTTCACGATCATCTCTCTCTCTCTCTCTCTATCTCTCTCTCTCAGAAGTTGCAGATCAGAAAACCTAGAAAAAATGTTTACCCAATTCGGTTCTACGGCGGATACACTGAGCAAAGCAACAACAATGGTGTTCCGGATCGGTACGGACGCTCACCTCTACGACGATCCCGACGACGTCAACATCGCTCCACTCCTCGACAGCAGATTCGACTCCGAGAAGTGCGAAGCTCTCAAGCGATTGCTCGCTCTCATCGCCCAGGGCTTCGACGTCTCCAATTTCTTCCCTCAGGTATCTCACACTCTCACCCCCTGTTTGGTTACCGAGAATTCAACAGAAAACTAGAGAGAAAATACTGAATAAACTGAATTTGATTTTAGAACAATATATGCATCTGTTGGATTTGGAAAATGGAAACTGAAATGCGAGGGTTTATTGATTCTATTTTTGGCGCCGTTAATATGATATTAGGTATCAAGTGATAGTTTAGCTCATGAACTGATTTGATTTTGTTGAGTGCAGGTTGTGAAAAATGTGGCATCTCAGTCACTGGAATTAAAGAAGCTAGTTTACTTGTACCTACTGCATTATGCTGAAAAGTACGCCACACACTGTAATCTCAGAACCATCTTTTTATTTTTAAATTTAGTTATTTAACTAGTCCTATAATATGTGTATACACACACACACACACACACACACACACATATATATATATATATTACTTGTTACTACTTACTAGTAACTTCTGCATTATGCTGAAAACTGAAAAGTATGCAACACACTGTAATTTTGGAACAATCTCTTCTTAAGTCTAGTTATTCAGCTAGGCCTGTAATGTATGTCCGTGTATGAGGTTGTATTAGCATGCAAGGTGTATTGATATGACTTACTTTTGTGCTACTCTATATTGTAGGCGGCCAAACGAAGCATTGCTATCAATTAATTGTTTCCAGAAGGATTTAGGTGATCCAAACCCATTAGTTCGGGCATGGGCTCTCCGTGCCATGGCTGGGATCCGTCTACATGTAATAGCACCTCTTGTCTTGGCGGCGCTGGGGAAGTGTGCTAGAGATCCATCTGTATATGTTAGAAAATGTGCTGCCAATGCTCTTCCCAAGTTGCACGATTTACGTCTAGAGGGAAATAATGCGACAATTGAAGAGGTCAGCAAATTTTTTCCAAGTCCTTAGTTTTTACTTTTTATTTTATATTTTTATTGTCATCATTAGGGCAAGGAGATGATAAGTTTTTCTAGTTTCCTGCATTATTCTTTCTCTTTCAGTGCTCTTTCACTTGAGCTAGAATAGGGTCGTCCATTTGGGTTGACCTTCGAGATGTGAAATTTATTCCACAATTGCTATTTATATGCAACAACTTATGAACTATTCTTTATATTCCCCGAATTACCCCCGTTTTGTCATGGACTTGCTCTTCATAGCATATAGTTACTTAAAACATCAAGTAGTTGCTCTTGAAGCTCAGGTCAAAAAGTGTCATGAGCACGTTACATATTCAGTTTTGACATGAATGTGTGTGAGTTTGTTGTGGACATGAGGCAGTCAGTGAATGCATATTTTCACATGGATTACCAACGTAGTTGTTGACAGGATTTCGAAAATTTGGTCTGTTCTTTTTTTATACAAGTTGGTTGCAACTTGAATATAGTTGTCAAAGATGTGCGTAGCCTAGGTCCCAAAAAGGGCAAACCTTGCTAACACTTTTTAGGCAAAATGCACATTACTCCCTCTTCTCTATTGATGTTAAGAAGATATATTCGGATTGATTTGGTCTCTGGTGATCAAAGAACATCCCAGCATTTAAAAAGGTTGCTACACCCTGACATAAGCACAAAATACTCCACAAATTACAATTTTTTCCATGGACCCCATCAAAATAAAGAACTAAGAATACAGAAATTAAGTGCCCAATTGGAGCATCCTCACCATTAAAGGATCTCGTATTTCTCTCCCGTTGACCCACCACAATCATAAGGGCGTAACACTCCAACTTTCAAATTTCACACTTTTCTGTTTGGCACAAGAGTATGTTAAAACATAATTAGTTGCTCTTTTGTTTATTGTCTACTTGCATGGAGATATGTTCATGTATTGGTGCTCCTAGTACATACACATCTGTCAATTTTTTTTGGAAATATGTTATTAGATGATGGGGGCTATTTCCATTTTGTTTTGAAAATTTATATTCAGAAAGAGGATGGCTTGTTTTGTTCATCAGCCGCAGGCTCTATGAATCAACTTGTCTTAATATCTGTTATTGTATATGAAAGCCCTTGATGTCATCTACTAATAGATGCACGTGTCTTATGCAGATTGTTGGGACATTGTTAAAGGACAATTCTCCTGTTGTAGTTGGAGCGGCTTCTGCTGCATTTGCTTCTGTTTGTCCAAATAATTTGTCTTTAATTGAAAGAAATTACAGAAGGTTATGCGAGACTCTAGTGGATGTGGAAGAGTGGGGTCAGATTGTCTTAATCGGGATACTTTTGCGTTATTTAATTGCGAAGCATGGGCTTGTAAGAGAATCAATAATGTTTCCTTCCTGTGCTACGGAGAGTTGCCATTCTGAAAAGGATGATTCAGATACTAATTTTGCATTCAAAGAAAATACTAATGACATGGGCAGTGGGATCTACGAGTCTGAGTTGGTTGATATGCTCTCCAGGAGTTACCTTGAAGGGCCAGAGAAGTACTTATCACGGTCAACCCACCCAGAGAGGAGTTATTTTGGATTTGATTCTTCATGTTGTACGTCTGCCAAAAGTAATGACGATGTGAAGATCCTGCTGCAGTGTACGTCACCTTTGTTATGGAGTCGCAATAGTGCAGTGGTGCTTGCTGCTGCTGGGGTACATTGGATTATGGCACCAAGGGAGGATGTCAAACGAATTGTTAAGCCACTTCTATTTGTCATGAGATCATCTATTCCCTCAAAATATGTGGTACTTTGCACTTCCTTTTCAAAATATATATGTTATATTTTTGTAAGTTCTAGTTTTGTACCTTTAACTTTAATTAAGAAATGCCTGAGTTTAAGTACTGAAAAATATGTGGCCTAAAGTTTGAATTATCAAGGAAACAAGAAAAGAACCACCAAAATAAGCTGAATGGAGAGACATGAATAACATGTAGGTAGCCTTTTCTCTGCCAACGAGCCAACGCCAACACTTCCGTGAAGGGAGGAAGGCTGCAAATTTTTTTGAAGGGAAGTGGATGCTTTAATTTTGCTGGGAATAATAAAGAATCGGGGCTATCTAAATTTTAACTGGAGACCTATATAATGTAGATCTGGTCCTTTTACCTATGGCCATTCCATTCTATCAATTTGCACATAGTGTTTCGCCATAATGGATCAAGAACAGGCCTTCGGCAATTCCATACTTTTGACACACTCCTGCCAGTTCAGGAAATGTAATTATGGTAGATGAATATGAAGCATATTTTAGGGCTTGAGAATTATGTGCCATTTGAGCATATAATTACAAGTCGAGAGAAAGTAATGATGAAAAATATGGAGCAAATATTGTCGAAAGATGTCGACTGAAGAGGCTGTCTTTGACAACCATTTATTTCAAAAGCTCGAGTTGTTAGAGAGGAGGGTTAACTACCTTGTTCAACACACCACCTCACATGTGGCTTCTTCTTATCTCACATGTGTTCCAATTTTAATTATTAGGGTAGCGGCGAGTTTTAAATACAGTGCTTGCTTGCTCGAACACAATGCAACCCACCATGTACTCTGAAAGCTTAAGTTGCTAGCAAGGATTGCTTAATATCTAAATCCTTCAACACTGAATATGTATAAAACAAGTTTGTTTGGTTGGATAGGTTTTAGAGTAGCTTATGCTTGGTCTTAATGCACATACATAAAATCATTTGTAAATGTCTTATACCTTCTCAATCTGCTTTTGCACTCTGGATATGCTCTTCAGACACAATCAAACAAAGCTTCAATACTTCTAATATTGCCATCAAGTGCTAAGGAGTCATCCCTCTCATTTAATTTTCAAGAATATGTAGTATTGAGGTTTTCATACCCGTATACTCTCCTTCACTATCAAAGGCAAAAGCATAATGGTTTAAAAAACTTACGTGAATATTAGTTATTGTATTTTATGCTCAATATATGCTTTGATATTCTGCCTTATAAAACTTCAGAGAATTGAAGGAAAAGTTAAAGACTTGGAAATTTACATAAAAATAGTGGTCTGGATTTCTGTGGAAATACTTTCTGAGCTTACCCCCAAACTCAAATTTTATTTTTAAAATTCATTTTTGTCTTCCTTAACCTGCATATCTAGAGTAGAACTCTTGTGCTCTGCTTAAGAACTCAGTCAAGCATGTTGAGCAATTTGCATTTGTAATGGGTAATATTGTCACTGTTATCAACATGTCATTGTTGCACCTGGTTAGGGTACTATAGCGTGAGTTTGTTACTGAAGTGATTAGTTGGATAATTTGCATATGCATCTCTGGAATCTGAACCTGTAAAAATGTCTTTGTGATTCTATTTCTATGCAAGCTCTTAGACTTCTTAAAAAGCAGCATGCTGACGAGCATTAGCACATTACATGCTTGCAAATATTTGGTTATTTATCCGGTAATTTGTATTTATGGTTCTTATGGGTACTTAATTTCTTTATTTTTTCAATTTAAAAAATGAGAATGTTTTTGGATTTGTTTCAGGTTAAGTATTGGTATGATTCTTGGCATCACTAGAGTTGGTGTGTTGTTGTGCCCTAAGTTGGTTTTGGCCCGGGTTACATTGCAACTGAAAATTTTCTGACCCGTTTTTTCACTTGGGAGTTATGGGCCGCATACTAGGAAGCATAGACATGCCTAAAAGGGCAAAGATAATTTTGTGTTTGATACCGACACATTGTACGCTTTCTGGCACGTTGTACCCTTTTAGGCATGTCTATGCTTCCTACTAGCTACCCACCATGTTCCCGCATGTTTTCTAATTTTTTAGTATTTGTTGTGTTGTCATATCCGTGTCCCTTATCCTTTTGTGTTTCTTAACCGATATATGAGGGAATCTACGGTTTTGAGTGGGATAGAGTGTGACACTAGATATCACAGGAAAATAGAGAGGTAGGATTTGCGGGCTGAAACTTATAATCTCCAGATTTTTGCATAGTGAAATCTTTCTCTAAATCTCTAAAGTCTACGTAGAAATGACTTGCGTCGAACTAAGCTAAATCTATGCTTCTTTATATGTGATGTCTTACTTTCATGTCATGTTTCTTGATTTGTTGTTGGTTCACTGCGTTTGTGGTAACAATTGGTATTGGCTGCTGGGCATTAAGTGGCTGCCTTTGAATGTGAGATTTGAGCCAAAATCCATTTACTAGGTTTGGATAGAATGGGACAAGAAGAATATGTCACGATCCAATTGGGATATGAATAGGGTCTAAATGGCTAGGTTTAACCCTTGATCCAATCTGAATCAGTCAGTTTCTTACAAATTGAGACTTCTTTGGATTATAATGGATGATTATATGGGCCAGATATGCTCGTAGGATACATCTTGTATTCAGATCCGGATCATGATATCGAGAAATGGATATGCACTCTGATTCACATGGATACTATTCATTTCAATCCCTATTTATAAACTACAATATTTCAAGGTCTGTGTATCATTGGGCATTGACATTTGGAATGTTTTTGGGTGATAGTTGGTACAGTGCTTGCATATTTCTGTTTCGAATACCAATGATCCAAGTTTTAGTATAGTTACTTACGATGTTTCTTTTACCTATGCAGGTTCTTTGCAACATTCAAGTGTTTGCAAAAGCAATGCCTTTTATTTTTGCTCCGTACTTTGAAGACTTTTTCATATGTTCTTCAGATGCATATCATATAAAAGCTCTGAAACTGGAAATTCTCTCTTCCATTGCCACAGATGCATCAATCTTATCCATTTTCCAAGAATTCCAGGTTTATTTTCCTATGGTTACCTTTTTTTTTTTAATTCTCGAAATAACTTTCTACTGAAGTATAACACTATACAACACCATTTGTTTTTTGAAACTTCTCATGTTATTGTTATTCCTTTGCCTCAAATGTTGTTTATTTGGGATCTGGGAAGTAAAGTTCCAGTTGTGTGTTCAATGACAAGCAAAATTTGTTTTGTTCTGTAATTTCTTTTGCGATTCTTATGTGTGTTGGGAAAATAACAGCCCACACTCTCATCAAGGTTCTAGTAACTTATTTGATTATTTGGCCTTGCCTACTTCAACTTGTGCTAATTTACTTAACATTGAGTGCATAATTCTGTCCTCGATGCATGATAGATCCAACTCAGTGCCATTCATTACAATTCTAGCTCTCCAAATTTCACTTCAGTTAGTTACAATTATATACCTTCATGGGATTGATGTGAATGACTTGATGCTTATCTTTTAGTTCATTGCTAGGATTATATTAGAGATCCAGACAGGAGATTTGCTGCTGATACTGTTGCTGCCATTGGGTTATGCGCACAACGCCTTCCTAAAGTAGCAAACACATGCTTGGAAGGGCTATTGGCTCTGACTAGACAGGGTAAGGGACCAACTATAATGTTGTAATTTTTTCCCCCCAAAAAAATTGGCTTTTAAAGCAACTTCTGATGAATGCAGAATTTAGCAATGATGTTGGTTATCTAGATGAAGAAGTGGGTGTTTTAATTCAAACACTGATATCCATCAAAACAATTATAAAGCAAGATCCACCTAGCCATGAGAAGGTTTTTTTCTCGCATTTCTCTTCTATTTTTAAGCTCATTTGATTGTGATGGTTTATTAAGCAAGAGTTTATAAACCAAGGTGGTAATACTTTTTTGAGTTTTGGTGTATATGTCTTCACTAAGTGCGGTGGAACTTACGTGTACTCGATGCCATTATTTTTCTAATCTTAACATGGACCTCAGCATAATAGTCCTATCATGATGCCTTATTGTTTTGTGTCTACAAATGCACATTTGGTGGCATTTTAAGTTGAAAATTCAATTTTAGAATTTATTCAGGTAGTATTTTTTTTTTAATTCTATTTATTTGGAGGTTATAGTTTGAGTTATAGCTCTGCTGAGTTATGGTTTGAGTCCTGTCACTGCTAGTGGTCCTACTGGGGTTTTCTTACACAGTTTTACTGTTTATCAGATTCACTACTGTACATATTTGCAAATTAATGTAGCAATAACGATACCATAGGTATCTATAACAACAATAATAATGATAATACTAATAGTATAATAATTTCCTTTTCAGATACTTGCTTACTAGTTATTGACTTATAATACAAGCAATTCCGTCACTGCAAAATGCAGTATGTTTAATATTTCGCTTCTGTAGAACAAGTGTTATGTCAAATAGGATTAAAAGGCATTGACATAAAATATGCAGAACAATTTAGTTACATTAGCCATGAGAAGCATAAGTTTCTCTCCAGCTTTTAATAGATTTTCACTCATAACGGAGCTAGGTTTTCTTTGAGGGTCATTTAGGGAAACACTGCTTAATAAGCTTGTTTAGAACTTTGCCCATCCAAACACTATGTTGAGGAACCAGACTTGGCATTTAAATATATAGTAGAGAAATCTCTGCCAAACAAACAAAATTATAAAATGGATAGCTTTAGAACATGGGAGCAATCGGTACCAGAGATGGTACCAAATATGGAAGTCGGTCTCTTGCTCTTATTGCTGCTGCTTATGCTTCCTGCATCTGATTGACTGTTTTTTCCCCAGTGTTAGTCTTTACTGCTTAAAATTAATTCTGGTCTTTTTCAAAGAAATTTTTGTCAGGAATGCTCCCATTTATCGGACTGGTAAGTGATTCAAACTTCGGTTGAACCATCATCCTAGATGATGAAACTGATATCCCTTTGTTAAATGAGAATTTCAGTTGGCCTTTGCAGAAATTTCAAGTGAATATGCCATTAAGTGACTCATTGGTTCTTTTGAGGCTGTTTGAGAAACATCATGACTTAGTTTGTGTCCTTGCGAATGCTAAAATACTATCACTTTCACATGTGAAACATGTATTATTCCCTTGTTTGTGTCTGTATTATAATTTAATGACTAGAGTTCTTTTATTGGTGGATTAATTTTGTCAGAACAGCAGATTAATCAGTATCAAGTTTGTATTATAGCAATGACACTTTATATGATAAAAAATCGCTGTTCATGATGGCCCAGTACTCATTATTTCATCCATAAACCGGTGTCTGTATTTTTATGAAGGTAATAATACAGTTGGTTCGAAGTTTGGAATCAATCAAGGTGCCTGCAGTCCGTGCAATGATTATTTGGATGGTGGGTGAGTACAACTCTATTGGGCATATTATTCCAAGGATGTTAACCACAGTACTCAAGTATCTTGCCTGGTGCTTTACTTCAGAAGCACTTGAAACGAAGCTACAGATTCTTAATACTGCTGTCAAGGTGATTCAGACTTTGAACTATTCTCACTTTCCCTTTGTTGTTTTCTATTATCACGTGTAATAGAATAAGGAGAATTAAGAATTCATTGCTACTTTCTTTATCTGTTACAACATACAAGTTGACTTAAAAAATGAGTAAACCTTGGTCACCAATTTTAGTGATTTGGTAACTGTTTGTACAGTAGGAAGTTTGTGCATGGGGATGCCAGTCCCTTGCGATAATCGGAAGCACAACCTTTTAACTTGGGGATGATAATTTTGTTAAGATTAGTCAGCCTATAGTTTTTTATACTGATATAGAGATTTCGCTGAGTTCTTGCATGGATAAAGTGGATGCAGATGGTAGTGCAATTTGGTGGTATTAATGCTTCTTGGTACTTAATTCCGTAGAGATAGATGCTCCCATAACTCCTTGAGATGCTTGACTTATTTATTTATTTTTCCTTGGCTTTTGCTTGTTTTCTACTGATTCCCATTTCTGCTTTCTTCTCATACTCTGGTGATAATTTATGGAACATTAGCTTTGATTGTGGTAATATTGGAATTATTATTGGGCAATGATGATTCTGCGATGGTTTATCTACCCAAAGGGAAAAGATAGGTGATCTATTAAAATTTTGATCGACAATACCAATGGGCTCTTGCCTATATGTTATAACTTATAAGCTCTCTTCCCCCTTTGGGGAGGTTGAGTGTTCAAGTTCCTGTTGGGGCAAAAGTATGTGCTAGTGGCGTGTTTTTGCTTAGGCTTCTAAATTACTTATTTATTTCATCGCCAGTCAATTTTTTGACCTAATTCACAGGGCAGTATATTTTTACTGGAACTGTGTGAGATCGGGGTCACAATTTGTATTTATTAAACTAATTGTTGGAATTCCTTAACTGATATATTCCCGAGGGTCATATATTCTTCACGCATCACTGATCAACGGAAGCCTACTCAGCTAAGCACCTAAGTGAAGGCATGTTCACATTGCTATTTATAGTAATAACAACTACTACACTAAACTTGTAACTGAGTGCTCCTTGTTATTCGGGTCTTGAGTAGTGCGATGCTAGCACAAATGGGTTCCAGCATTCTCATAGGCATGTTCTGTTGCCTGATAATTTAAGTTTTCAGCTGGATTGAATCTCACTATTCCGAAGTTAAGCAAGAAATTTCAACATTTAGATCTGATATATCAAAAATCTCTTACTTAGTTCTTAAATTTGCATGGATCAATATAAAATAAACTAGGAACTTTGAGTTCTTTAATTTTGTGTTCCAGATACAGTATTACTTCCCTTTTTTAGGTTCAATTTGGTAACTCCTTTATTGGTTTAAGTTGTAGTAGTGTTACTAAATGCTAAACTAATAGCGCATCATATGTTTTTCATCCATTTCTTTTTTAATTGAAACAGACACCTTGTTTATCTTGTTATTGACTTGATGCTACATAATAATTTTCACCTTTGAGTCTGATGGTTTGAAAGCCACCTCTCTCTTGCTTCATCTACTGTTTTGGTTTTCATCTCTTTTTTAGGTCCTGTTATGTGCAGAAGGGGAAGATCTGCTGACACTTGGACTAATCTTAAATTATGTGCTTGAACTTGCCAAATGTGACTCAAATTATGATGTCCGTGACCGCAGTCGTATTATCAAGAAATTAATGTCTTGCTATATTGGCTCCCCTGATTTGGAGGAAGAAGCAAAACAACAAAAAAAGGACCTGCCGCATATACTCGCAGAATGCATATTTAGTGGACAAACAAAAGCAACACCACCTGAACCCACTAATTATCGTTTCTATCTGCCTGCATCTCTTTCACAATTAGTTCTTCATGCAGCTCCGGGGTATGAACCACTCCCTATGCCTTGTAGTTTGGTTTGCGATGAGGCCAGTCACTGCTCTACTATTGTTCGTGTCATATCAGCATCAGGGGAGGTAGCCAACAATAGTGACTCATATGGTGAAATAGATGACCCTGACGCTGCATCTGGATCTTTGGATGATGAAAGTACTTCTGATTATAGTTCTCAGGATTCTGTAACCGGCTCAAGTGGCAGTGGTGGTGGTAATGAGGCTGGGTCTGTAAGCGTACGTGAATGTAATGGTGATCCTTTGATTCACTTTTCAGACATTGGTAATGCTCATCAGAGTCAGAATGGAGGTTCAGTGGAGAATATTGCTCATAGTGGCTCTGATAATTTTGGAGGATTGATGTCTAATAGAGCTTTTGAATCTTGGCTGGATGAGAACCCTGGTTTGTTGAATCAGAATTCATCTGAACTTAGCCATACCCCGCAATCATCTGCAAGAATATCTGTCGGGGATATTGGTCGAAGAGTTAAACCAAAATCTTACACTCTCTTAGAGCCTACAAATGGAAATGGCTTGAGTGTGGATTATACATTTTCATCTGATATTTCAAACATATCCCCACTGCTTGTGTGTATAGAAGTTTCCTTCAAGAACTGTTCCACCGAGCCTTTGTCAAAACTATTATTGCTGGATGAGGAACCTAACAAAGTTCTAGATTCTGCAGACCAATCATCAGCAATGACTGAAAGGTGATTTCTTGCTGCACTTAAATAGAAAGTCACTGGTTTTCTTTTTTCTGATTTCCTAGCTGAATTTTGAAGTACTTTTGAGGAAATCCGATGTGCGGTTCCTCTAAAATTTATTTTCATCAACTGCCATATGCTGCTATGTTGACTCATTCTAAAAATTGTAGCTGGACCTCTTTGATAGTCCATAATACAAATACTATAATGGGCAAGTAGAAAGGTTCAGGCAAGAGTTTTTTTCAGGAAAAAGTGGTCCTGTGGTGCAAGGTTGATCAACTTTCTACTAATTATCAGTGCTCCCCAATTTACAGGTTGACAATATTTTTTTTTTTGAAAGGAGGTTATCTTTTAGGTGAAATGGTTAGAAGCTTGAGGTTAAATGTATTTTGCATAAATCTAATGCCTTTCTTTGGAGTGGGTCTTTTGATTAAGTTACAAACATGTGGCTGACTTTCGAATTACATGTCAATTTACTGTAGCTACTTTCGACCTTTTCGCAGTTCTTAATGTGATTACATACACAACAATGTACATATTGTGTACATAATGTGATTACATACACAACAATGTACATATTGTGAAGGAAAGTAGCTTGATGCATCCTTAAGTTATTGTTCGAGTGCATATGGGACTCTGATGGTTCTATTGTCAGTTTTTCTCACTAGTATATTACGTTTCCGGTTCCTTGAGGCTTACTAGTGCCACACTTGTCGTCTTGGTTATGCAGTCCTTTGCCATCACAGAGTGATGTGCCAAATCTAGTTCCTATGGAGGAGATAACTTCCCTGGAAGCTGGTCAGACCACAAAAAGAGTTCTCCAGGTTCGGTTCCATCACCATCTCTTGCCTCTAAAGCTGGTCTTGCGGTACAATGACAAGAAGTATCCTGTAAAATTGCGGCCTGACATTGGATATTTTGTAAAACCTCTTCCAATGGACATTGAAGTGTTTGCAAGCAACGAATCTCAGCTCCCTGGGATGTTTGAGTACACAAGGAGGTCAGTCATTTTCTATGAATTAATAGTTTAAATATCAAATTTGAAATTAAAAGAGATGAAAAATCTTCCTATTCTCTTGGATTTTTGTTCTTCCTTTTTTTTTTGGGGAAAATCATAGTTCCTAAATACTATATATCTTTCTTCGTATTTATTTTGTAGTTTGGAATCTTGGTTAAATTTTTGTTTAATTCTGTGCAACAGATGTGTCTTCACTGATCACGTTGAGGTACTGAACAATGACACTGGTGATAACTCACAAGTAAAAGACAAATTTCTCGTAATTTGTCAGTGCCTAGCAATAAAGATGCTAAGTAATGCGAATCTTTTCCTCGTATCTGTGGACATGCCTGTTGCTACCAGTCTTGATGATGCATCAGGTTTGCGCTTACGGTTTAGCAGTGAGATATTGAGCAACTCCATCCCCTGCTTAATTACTGTTACCGTTGAAGGTAAGTGCTCCGAACCACTGAATGTGTCTGTGAAAATCAACTGTGAAGAAACTGTATTTTGCTTGAATCTGTTAAATAGGATCGTGAACTTCTTAGTTGAGCCTTCTCTAACCCACTTATGATCCGGGAAGTGCGACTGTTTAGTTGTGGATTTTGAGAGTGAATTTTAAGTTGGATACGGACGAGTGAAAATGTTAAGCATGAAGCATGTATATTGTCTTACTGTGTTTTTTATAATCAATTTATTTGGCAATAATTGTCTTTATTGTAGCATAGATTTCCAAGAGGGTTTACACATTTTAGGCCCAAAGTTGAGACTTTTTGTAACTATTATTTTTGTATTCAAACTTTGACACTCTTTAACAGAATTTGAAATAGATTTGACTTACATTTTGATGTGGATATACGGCTTGTATTTTTATGGGGCATTGATATTCTTATATTGTTGCGAGAGACCTCTTTTCCCTTGCTAGTCTTCGATTAAGGAACATTGTACTAACCTGTTGCACTTATTCGATAACTCATATTATTAACATTAAACATTGAGATTTAGGCCCAGTTCCTTCCCTAAACTGGAAGTCAAAAATGGATTCAGATTATTTATAAATATATTTTATTTTATTTATTATTTATTATTATTCTTTTTATGTATTATTTAATTTATTTTATTTTATTTGTTGGGTGATTGGTATTTCAAAATTATGATTTTGGTTACCAATTTTTGGAATAAAACCAAATTAACCCAACAAAAAATTGGATCCAAAAACACTCCCTTTGGTTCAATTTATTCCATTTGATCTAAATTCAAATTTTGAAACCAAGTCAAAACAAATATGATCTATAAAAAGCAAAACCAGATGAACCCAGAACCAGAAAATAAACAGGCCTACTAAACATGTTGGTTGGCAGTATTATGAGAAATAGAATAAAATTATTGGCTTATAAATCCAATATTTCGCCGATATGTTTAAAAAAGAGTTAAAAGTTATTTTTCCGTATCAACTATATTTTCATAAAAACGTGTTCAGGTCAATTCTGTATGTACCAATTTACAACAGTTACACAATTCCAGTACCTGTATGTACCAATTTATAATGTAGTCTGACCTGGTACGCATCTGTGAGAGTTGACCATATATAACAAACTAACTCATCACTTTAAAAGCTACATATCTTGACCATGTTTTAGTTCCAAATCTAATTTAATAATAGTTGGATAAACCACCAACTTCATTAACTAATTAAGAGCTATCTTCAGGAAGATAACCAATTGCCTGAAGAAGATGTTGAAAATAGAGCAAAATGCAGTATCAAAACCATGTACTGATTAACCACTTTTAACATACCTGCATAGACCTTGACCAACACCACATGAACAAACCAAGTCTGTTTCTCTACCGCATTTAAATCCAAAGTTAAAGACCAAATATGGTTGAAAACTAAAATGCAGACCAATTCGAATCTAACAAAAGCTCTTAAGATATACAAAACATTTCGGCTTTCTTTCCACAATTGCACATAGGCACACAACTGCAAACTCCACCTGCAAGATGTACATGGAACAATGTCCCGAATCACCAATGAGAAAGCTGATCTACCAATCAAATGCGCAAGAAATACACAAATTAGAGACGATGTCTCTCAGATTACCTTGCTTTTATCTTCTGTATCCAGGTGACATATCAGCAGACCTTGATCTAGATCCGGAAGGCGATCTTGATGCTCGTCTTGGCGGTGACCTCCTGCGACCTAGTTCTTCATCAGACAAGTATGCAGATTTCCTACAAAACCATATCCAATATATTGCACATGCAACTATCACATACCACTGAGAAAAGAGCAAGGTAAAAAAAAAAGGTTTAAGAGAAAATAAAAGCAGCACATAAAACCAATTCCAGACAGTTTTTCATTCAATATGGCAACAATCAGAAACAGAAAAACCATCAATCTAGGATTTACTACCGACAGAGAGTATTTCACCACTCTGTTTCTAAGTAGAAAGTCCTAGCCACACAGGAGACAGAGTGAAATATAAATTCATATGACGGGGTTGAAACATATACTCCATCCATATGAATATCAGTCTACCACACTGACATACTAGCTAAACAAAAAAATTTGCCGAGGTGATGAGGTGTAGAATTTTTGGAACAACATGATGCAACCAGAAAATAGGATCACAAATAAAAAATTGACTAAACATTTTCATGGTATTTAACACTTTGAAGATGATTTCTTTCTTCCATTATTAATATGTGGGCGGAGTTCAATCAGCAAGAATTTTATAACTCTAAACAGTTCCATTTACTCGTCATACCCATTGCCATTTTGATTTTGATCAGCAGCACCATTATAAGCTGGAGAATATGCCTTGCGACTGTGGCCACCATCTCGTTCTTGTGAAATATTTCTTGGTGATCTTGGGTGGTCTGCATGCCTTCTATCTGGGGAAACAGAGTAATCCACTGACTCAGCTCGCCTTTTTGGAGCTGGAGAATAAGACCTGACAAGTAACAAATGTTAGAAAAAGAAGCACATTGAACTACTTCATAGAAGATATAGTCTGTAACCACAGGAGTTTACCTTGAGCGATGTCGACTTCTAGAACCAGAAGGGTAACGAGGGGACCGTGAACGTGAGATCGAGCGAGACCGAGAACGTCCTGAAGCAAATGGATACAAACCAAAATGAAATTTAATATGATCACTTTCCAAATGCAAAACTCCTCCAGATTACCTCTACTTTACACCTAAAAATAGAACTCTACCAAGTACAGCAACACAACTGCTTAGTTACAAAGATGACCACCCTACTACTATAATCAAGTTGAGTAATATCCACGGAACTCGCCACCAAAAAAAAAAAAACATTTTCCATCATATCATTGCGTATTTGCCATCATATCCTCATGTCCCTCAACTTATAAGGTTATTAGAATAAATTCAAGTATTTTGTGATCCTATAGGCATCAGGTGTTTGCGCTTGCTCCTACATTTTCCATGAGATAAATGAAAATTTGGAAGTCAGGCCACGTAGCAACCTTACAGCCATGTCTTCAAACCTAAGATGAATCAAATCACTCACTTTTCACTTGTTCAATTACAGTTGATCCTATCTTAAGTACTGCTAAGAACGTAGAACCAACCAAAGAATATATTCCTTGTAGGATGATTCTCCGCTATTCACAACCTTTTGACCCAGACAAGAAAAGGAGACGGGAGCTATTCCATAATGGTAAACGATAACTAGAATGAAGCTAGTTAATCAGGTCAAATTCCAAACTGGTAAGTTGTCCACGGGAGGGTGCAATCCATCAATTGCTCCATGATATAAAAGTTAATCAAAGAAATCACACCTAGTTTAGAATAAAGCAGGTGTACTGAACTCAGGAAGAAAGATATTCTGTGTTGTGGTCTCCTTTTAAGAAATGCACATTTAGAATATAAAAAAACTAACCATAATAAGATGATCTTCGTCCTCCATTTCTTGACGCCCCCCTGCTGCTGTAAAATAGACCACAAGTATGTCAGTACTGTGTTGACAGTCAGTTCATTTGGAATGAAAAAACTAC
Organism: Cornus suecica; assembly: GCA_963922005.1. Lineage (NCBI taxonomy): Eukaryota > Viridiplantae > Streptophyta > Magnoliopsida > Cornales > Cornaceae > Cornus > Cornus suecica. The sequence goes on from OY998244.1 coordinate 1,558,402, forward strand.
TACAGACATTACCTGACACCAGTTCTTTGGCGCATCTCTTCGGGCCTTTTCCTTGTCTCTGCAGCAACAACAACAGATATCTCCCTACCAGCAAATATCTGCCCATTCATATGATACTGAGCCTCCGCTGCCTCATAAGCATCGACAAACTGCACAAATGCGAATCCACGAGGTTCCCTGATAGGAGATGTGCCCCAGATTCATTGAAAGTACTTTTTAAGTTTGCATATGAGCAATCACTCATTGCAGAACCACACAAATACAACAGCATATTAGGGTACAGCAACTATGTCATTGCTAAGCATACCTTTCCGTAAAAACAAAAATATCAGCTTCAGAGCACTTCTACACTGAAGTGGAAACTGAGTGTAAGTAATAACAGCCAGAGCACAATCTTAGTGGCTGACCTTCTAAATCAAGTATGAAAGGCAACTTCAAATGATGCAAGTGACTTTGAAAATCTTCACATCTTGAATATATATGAAGCACTTCAAATCAACATTGCTGGGACGTTATATCTCCTCATGTCGTCTTCTTTTGGTCACCAACAACCTTCTTCCTCAAACTTCTATCGATTGTGAAATTAAATAATTTTCTCTTCAAAAAGGAACATTACTTTACGGACTGCTTGCTTATACCTTTCCTTAAGTACATAAATATCATTTTTTCTTCACCATCTAGTATGAAAGCCAACTTCAAATGGTGCAAGTGACTTGAAAATTCTTCACCCAAGTGTATATATATGAAGCACTTCATATTCAATGTTGTTGGGGAATTAAATCTCCTTGAGTAGTCTTCTTTTGGACAAAAATCAACCTTCTTCACCAAACTTCTATTGGTTGTCAAGTTATTATAATTTTCTCTTCAAAAAGGAAGGTTCTTCGTTTGCAACATTACTTTAACACCTTGAAGGACCAATAACGTTAAGCAATGACAAACAATAGGCCTTCATCAGATGTGGGGCTTGGGGCTTGTTTTAACTTCAAACCAACAGACCCCCTGAGAAACCAGTTCAAAACATAAACTTGCCATGAAAAAGAAGGATTAAAACCTTTATTTCACATTTTAAGTAAGAAATTGCCATATCTAACTTCCCTGTATCAGGGTATCCTACTTGAATATGATATCTAACTTCCCTACTTGAATATGGCAATCAAGTATGTCACTATAATAGTGAGGCAGAAGACAGCAAAACATCTACAACCATTAGCAGATGAAAAGAAATAAAAGAAACCCCTTCAACACATACTAATTCCTCCTTCAACCTGGTGATATTTAATTACCCATTCAGACCTATCATGATATATATAAACCAGGTCATTCCCAAGAGAAAATATGGAATAACGGTACCTAAACCATGATGAAAACTAGATAAATGACAATAGGCAGTATAGCTCTATAGCTCATATATGGATGCACCAATGACAACATATTATTTATAAGTTCTTTTAAAGTCACAAACAGCTACTTAAAAGTAAAAGGAGTTATAAGCAAATTTAAAGTTGTTAAAAGCAACTCCACAGGGACAAATCTAAACAAGGCTGTTGGGAACCTCATTCAGGCTAGTTCACCATCAACAAGCATAAGGGTGGTTCAATTGGGACCACAAAGTGATGAAGTGAGCATTTTATAGTTGTAATAGCATCGTGAGCATTGTATAGTAGTAAGTTGAAACCGCATAAATCCATATGTGCAGTAATATTCAAATGAGTTAGGAAATAGGATTGACAGAGCTTTTAAACATCTTTTGATTGCCAAAATAGAAATGAAGTGAACATGATATAATAGTAATCGCATGGGAAGCATTATTTAGTTATAAGTTGTATCCGCATACATCCTTATGTGAAGTAATATTTCAAATGAGTTGGGAATAGGATTGACAGAGCTTCTGAAACATCTTTGGATTGCCAATTTTCACTGTTTAAGGTGGAAGTGTCCATCAGGCTTCTTATTTGTAAACAATATCAACTCAGAAAAATCTACATGACCCAATATTGAATGGCTAACTGAGGTTGGTCAAACTCGAGTTTCAGTCATATTCAACAAAATCAAGCTCGAATAGTCTAATAACTAGACTTGCGTCAGCTTGACTTGTTTGCGCCCTCATTCCAATCCACTTTAAAACAAGGAGTAAGATCATGTCATAACTTTCAATGAGATGAACTTACATAGAAGTTGCATCAAATGCTGCTAAATTTTACTGAAGCAACAAAGGACTATAAAAGGTTAGAAGAATCATTGGTAGAAATACTCACCCTGTGTAGTAGTCCTTTGGAATATAAACATCCCTGACAAGTCCATATCTTTCAAATGGAACTCTAAGTTCTTCTGATCTGCAAGCACCAATAAAGCTTAATGCGACTCGCTAGAAAGATAATTCGGCAAGAACAGAATGCTTAAAGCGGTGTGCCAGATAGACAAATCAGCAAGAACAGACAGGGAATCCTCTTTCCAAACCACAAATAAATATCAACTCAAAGTACAGCAGTAGAACAAAATCTATTTGCAGCACCTAACCATAACAGAACATTACCTGCAATCCATGGGAATATTTCGAACTAGTAGGCTGCCATTTCTCTGCTCTTTCTGTCTTCCATAACCGCCCCCGCTACCCCTGCCACCATATCCCCTTCTAGGAGGGCTTCGTTCCCGACCTCCATATCCTCTCCGTGGAGGACTATAGTATGGGGGACTGTATCTCCTCATGGCTCAGCCCTGACACAACCACCACTAGACACCCAACCAAAATAAATTCATGGATTAGTTACATAATAATGAAACAAAAAAGCTTCTTGCTACACATGTAGTAAAACTTGTTACCTAATCCATGTGAGAAAACTATACGAAAATGAAAACCAAGGACAATCTAGATATTTTTCATTTAAATTTTATTTTGTGATTTTTACACCTAAGAAAAACATGTTTTATATTGTGCAAGTTAGATGAGCCAGAGCAACCAAATCATTCCACAGGCTTAAAACTAATTTCCATTAAATCTAAGAGCTGAACAATCATACAAAAGAAGAAAAAAAATCTCTTCTTGGTTCTAGGATTATACTAAATAATGAACAACAAACAAACCCTAGGGCTTTTTTCGCTACAGAAAAAAGCTAAAATAAAATTAAAATTACCGTTTCTGGAGTTGTTACTTATCGATTAATTTACACACTCATGATAGACATATATAATACATTCCCTCTTTTATTTTCCTTCAATTTCTCAGTAACCAAACAGATAAAAATCACAGGGTACCTTACTCTCGTTGAGATTATGATTAACATATTTATAATAAGTATATCGTGTATATATATATATATATATTTACATATGAACACATTGGATTACCTGTATAACGATCGATATATTCGCGAAGAGTTTCTGCTCAAAGAATCGAAGTTTCGTTTTTTGATGTGTTCCCAAATCGGCTTTATAAGGACTCTCTACGAACCCTAGGTAGAGACACTAATGCAGATTGGGCTCAGCTGGGCTGGGCCTGTCTGTTTATTTTATTTAGGGCAATTACACTTTCACCCCCTATTGTTTGGACTTGTTTCATTTCCCCCCCTCTTGTATGGATAATTACGTTTTCCCCTTCTAGTTCGGAATTTGGTAACAGATTCCCCCCTCCATTTGAGCTCAGGCGAAGTCAACACTGGTCAAAGTGATTTTCTGACACGAAATGACAATATTACCCTTATTCAATGAAATGACCCATTTAACCTTATTCATTGGAATGACCCATTTACCCTTATTCATTGGAATGACCCATTTACTACTTTAGTAAATATTTACACCTCTCATTCCTCTTTCTTCATTCCTATAGCTCCATTATTCTTCACTTCCTTCATCTCCTTTTGCAGGTGAGGTTTCCTTCATTTATATTCTCTTCTTGCAGGTGAGGTTGAAGCCACGGCCAACAATTGCAAACTCGACTTCGTCCTCCTCCTTCATGTCTTCCAGATCTGTAAGTTATTGTTCTTACATTACTCCATACATTTTAGGGCTTGAGATTCAATTGAAACTGAAATATAAGGGTATGAAAATTACAGTTTGTAATGTTGGATTTTAGGGGTTGTTTGTTAGGCAAATTTACTACATTTTAGGGCTTGAGATTCAATTGAAACTGAAATTGGTTTTAGGGTATGAAAATTACAGTTTGCAATGTTAGATTTTAGGGGTTGTATGCATTTATGTTTTCAAATTTGAATTTGAGATTTAATTGGCTAATTTCAGGTTAATTCCTCCAACACACAAGATGATGACATGTTTGATTTGAGATACAAAAGTAGAAAATGTCATTGTAAGCTCAAGGCTGCAATTAGAATTACAGAGAATGAGAAGAACAAAGGAAAGTTGTATTTTGTGTGCCCAAAAGAGTCTAATGCATGTGGATTTTGGGATTAGTGCAAACCAAGCTCAATTGTCAGTTCAACTAAGAGTGGCCAGCTTGAATTTGATGCAGTAATGGAGAAACTGAAGAAATTGGAAAAATTGGAGCAAGCAGTTGAGGACCTCAGATGTGCTAATGTAGGGGTTGCTTCAAGTGTGGAAGGACTTAATGGAAGTAATGGTGCTATAAAATTGTTGTCAATTGTGACCCTGTGTTTGGTTGTAATTCTAACTGTCAAAGAACTTAATGGAAGTAATTGAGTGTGTTATGTTTGATTGTAGTTCTAACTGTATTAGTTTAGCCAGCTACAATTTCAAGAAGAAGTTGTTTTTGAGTAATTTGCAATGGTATGTACTAGTTTTTGTTTAATGTAAGTTCAATTGCTTCAATGGAAGACTTTGTTTTAGTTAAGTTCATTATTTCATATCTGGTTCAATGTTGCAGAAATTAAGCTACAATATGTGTTGAATATACTAATCCAATAATTGGAAAAAATGCTAAGTTACACGTACAATATGTATTGAATATACTGATACAAGAATTGGAAAAAATGTTAAGTTCAATGCTATGTACTGGTTGTGGTTCAATGTTCCTCCAAATTACATGCATCTTCTGAAATAGTATACAACAACATACAACAGAAATAGTAAACAACATACAACATAAATAATACACAATAACATTGCTTGAATAAGACTTAAAAGAAGTATTTAATTAACTTAGAATAATGTCATTACAAGACTTAAAAAGTGTTAGCGATTACAAGACTTGAAAAATGTCATTACAAGACTTGAAGAATGTCATTAAAACTGTCCAAAATGAGCCATTGTCATTAAATCCATTGCTACATCCATCTTTACCAAACAACTATACCCCTGTTAGCATGTACAAAAAGAATTGATGCCCTGTACCAAATTCACATATCCAAAATACACAAAACACCTCCATGACTGGCTCTTTCCTTCACAAATATCTCCCAAATTCTCCAAAAAAATTCATTCCCTGCACAATATCCCCAAAAAAATTCCTTCCCTTCACAATATCCCCCCAAAAACACAAAATGACTACCCCTATCAACACAATCTACCTCTTCCTCTTGAGATTGGCAATTTGGCAACCTAATCCAAATGAAATGAACATATTCGTTAATAAATGTAAGAGAAACACACTCTTTAATAATTCAAATTAAAACAATAATTCCAACTTACTCTAACTTGAGGTTGGCTACTCACTCCCCCGTTTGCCTCTACAATTGACTGCCCTCCTCTCACCTGGCTACTCCTTCCAACAGTTTCCGTAGTTGTTCTCTGAAATTTACACATGTCTAGAATTAAGTATTGACCATCATGTAACTGTTTTTTTACATAAGTTGAAATATATATTTAATACCTGTTTTTTATTAGCTTGGGGCTGAGTTGTTGAATTCTGAGTAGCAATACCCATCTCAGGATTATTTTTCTGAAAAAAAAACATATGCATAAGTTTACAAATTTAACCAAAAAACATATCAAAACAGAAAATACCTGTTTTTTCTTAGCTTTATGCTGAGATGTTGAGTTTTGAGTACCCATGTCAGTGTTGGTATTTGCACTTTCAGGATTCTTTTTCTGAAAAAAAACAACACCATACACATAAGTTTACAAATTTAACCAAAAAACATATACTTGAAATAACATATGATCATTGTTTGTCTCCCTGTTTTTTCTGAAATTACTATAAATGTGCCTACAACATTTTCCGTGCATTGCACCAGGAAAGATATAAACAAGAGCCCTTTCAAGTCCTTTCTGTTTGTCAGACATAAAGGTCCATGGTTTTGCAACACATTCTTCACCAACTACACCATGGAGTTGTTCAACAAAAAAACCCCAACTTTCCTTATTTTCTACCTCCACAACACCAATAGCTATTAGGAATAAGCCATTGTTTCCATCAATGCCCACAGTAGCTAACAGAACCCCCCCATGAGGCCCCTTTAAATGACAACCATCTAAGCCTATAAAGGGCCTACAACCAGCCTTAAATCCAGACATCATTGCTTCAAATGATATGAATATTCTATGGAATAATGGATTTTCTGGGGTAGGATAAGTGGCCCTATATTCCACAACACTACCAGGGTTTGATTTTCTAATTTCATTAGCATATGAAGGTATATATGTGTAGGATTTACCATGGTTACCCTGAAGGGTATCAAGGGCCTTTCTTCTAGCTCTCCACGGTTGCATTTTATGTGCTTCAACTCCACAATCTTCTTACAATATATTATGCAACCCCTCCATAGTTATTTTTGGTGTTTGCCTGAACCTACTTTGGAACTTTTTACTTATCCAAGCTGAATTGGCTTCTTTGTTTGACTTGATTCTCACACAGTTATGTGGTTCTATCAGTGACTTAACTTGAAAAGTTATTTTATCTGCTAAGGGTGAAGCATGTATTTTCCATGGACAACCTTCAGCTATACATTTAGTTGTGACCCTTGTTCTTTCATTTTTGGTGCTATCCAACCTAACCCCTTCTTGGACATCATAGTCCCTCAGCACCTCTCTGAATTTATCAACAGACTCAAACATGTAGCCAACTTCAAATATGACTTTACCATCTTCAGATGTTCTAAACAACTTCCCATATCTACAATGTTTGTGAATTTGGTGTTGGGCAAACTTCGATTTAGTTTCATTACTCCAATACTTTGGATGACCTTTAAACTCATCACATGATGAATCTGATCCATATTCATCATCAGACTGATAATCACTCAACCCATCATCAATTTTGTATGTTCCCAACCCTTCACCCCTCACATTTTTTATCTTATCAGACCCACTCTCAGACCCACTACTATCAGATTCAGAGTCAGAAGACTCTTTGTCTGCTTCCTCAGCCTTCCAATCCTCATCTTCTGATTTAAAACCATAATAACCATCATCTTCTGAAGAATCTTCATTATCCTCTGCCCTAAAGTCCTCATTCTTTTGTTCAGAATCTACATTTTCATCATTCACTTCATCATCAGATAGTATTATGTTTTCAGACATGTTCTTATTATTTTGAGCCATTTCTTCCCTCATTTCTTCCATGACTTCTCTACTGGACAATATATCATTAGGGAATATATCATATTCATCTCCCACAGAACATAGAGGGACATTGTCTATTACTTGAGTTTCAACATAGATGTGAATTTGGTTATGACCCTGGTTAATCTCAAACATGTTTAACACATCTTTATCAGTATTCACTTCAAGTTTCAAAGTACTATTAGGCACCCCATGACAAATGTTCAACCTTATTGCTATATCTGAAGGAATGTGACCTAATAGATTAACATTCACATCATGGGTCAAATCTATAAATGAATACCTATCTAGGTCAACAGATTTTAACGTTGATTCAAGAGTACCAAAATGTAGGATAAGGTCATGGTAAACATCCATTTAGAGCTGTAAACAAGAAAAGATAAACAAAAAATCACGATTTGCACTAATAACAACTACAAAATGTTCAGATAAAATTGAAAATTCATGATTTGCACTAATAACAACTACAAATGTTTGGATATAATTGAAAAATCAGGATTTCTACCTATAACAAAATAAAATAACTAAAAAAAAGAATATTTGTTCATAAAAATGTGTAAACCATAAACAAATTGAATCAAAATTAACTCTTTAAAATGTAAATCAAGTTAGCCTTGTTTCTAAACAAACAAAGAACAATAAAAATGCTCAGATCTAATTGAAAAAAATGCATATTTGTTCATAAAAATTGTGTAAACCATAAACAAATTGAATCAAAGTTGACTCTTTAAAATGTAAATCAAGTCAGCCTCCTTATTTCTAAACAAAGAATAATAAAAATGCTCGGATCTAAATAATAAACCGTTCGAATTCGTACATGATTTTTAGATCCACTTGAGATGATGCAGAGTTCAACACTCAATGACTTCGCCTCTTGAGATGATGCATATTCTCTCTCTATATATGAGCATCTTCTCTCTTTGTATATGACTCTCTCTATATATATATGACTGTTTGAGACGAATGAGGCAGTATTAGGTTAGATTTGACTTAGTTTAGTTGGGTTAGGTTAGGGTTTGACTTGGGTTAGGTTTAGTTGACCATAGTTATGTTATAAGGGTACGTAGGTAATTACACAATTCAAGAATTATTAATATATATTTGTAATTAAAGAGGATGGGCAAATAGGTAAATTCATAATTCTCGGTCACCGAAAATGTCTTACAAGGGGGAAAACATAATTATCCATACAAGAGGGGGGAAAATGTAATTTGTCCAAACAACAGGGGGTGAAAGTGTAATTTTCCCTTTTATTTATGTGGTAATAATTTAATAAAAGATTGAGATTTTATTATTTATATATAGATTGTGAATTAATATTAACCGTGTCTTTAAATTTAATAGGAATAACACATTAGATGACATAATATTATTTAGAAAACTGGAGATATTATTGTGTTCATTTGTTCTTTTGGGTCTCCTTTCATATAACCAGAAAAATAATATATGTTAAAATGCTTCTAAGCATAAGTTTTGTCTAAACGGAATTTCAATATTAGTGCAGATTTTCTAATAAATTAAGAAAAATCATCTGAAGTATTTTGAAAATAATGTTTTGAAAGCAATGGCAAATCAAAGTCTAATAAATGTGTTGTTTGATAAAATTAAAAATTAAGTACTAAAAATTTTAAGATCTGAATTTTAAGTTGTGCTTAAAAGATTTATATTTTATGATGTTTTTGTAAATTTTCAGTTTTCAAACTTTAGTATTAATTAATATTTTTTTAAAAAATTATCAAACGCACTTAACTGAATAAGTGTTTAATCTGTTCAAATTTAAGTGACAATTAAGTGGTTATCAAACAGACCCAAAATTTATTTTCTAATGTTTATTTTTAGGGTAATTTGCAGCCAGACCCCCTGAACTTTGGGTCAATGGCAGTCAGTGGCTAGTCAACGATTTTTCGATCCCATAGCCCCCTGAACTTTCACTTTCCTTGCTGTGACACCCCTGGATGAGTTTTTTTGGCTTGAAATTACTCTTGTGCCCTTACTTTATTATAAAAAACATATGCATATATTATATGACCAAAGAACCCTTGTCTGATATAAGCAATTGGCGCCACTGAACAGTGCAATTAACTAACCTTTTGAACAGTTCTAATGAACAGTAAAAAAAAATTTCTCACAGCTAACAAAAAAAAAAACTGTTAAAAAAGGCTTATATGTACATTCCAATATAAATTCAGACAAAAATCATCATAGAAATCATACTACAACAAAGTTAAAGTGATCAAACACTAAAATTGGAAGAAATCCTGGATAAGGTAAATCATCATATATGTACAAGCATTGCCACAACATGTAAACCAAAAATATATTACATTGAAGTTCAAGTACCCTACTATCAAAGTAGTTCAATGATAGTAATACAAGTGACATTGTTGTAGTAGCCAAGTGAAATATATTACATATAAAAAGCCTAAAAAAGGCAGCTTGTAAGCAGACTGTTACCCTAAGATATCACAATAATAAACATATTTGGCTCAATCATGTGTGTCTAAGTGTGACATATACGAAAAGAATAAAAAAACTGTCACTGCCACTGTCCATGTATGCAAAAACAGTCCAAAAAGAGTCATATCACTGTCCATGAGTGCAAAAACTATCCAAAAAGAGTCATATCACTGTCAATGAATGAAAAAACTGTCCAAAAAGAGCCATATGCAGTCCAACTTCAAAAGATTCAAAAAGACTTCAAAAGTTTCAAAAAACATATGATAAAGCCTGGTTTACCATTGTGACCAAGGTGAAGAAGTGGAGCCACCTTTCCCAGAAAGAACATATAAATAAAAGAATTAAAAACACATTATAAAACTGAAAAAAAATTATTAATAACATTTAAGGGCAGAATTATACATTGGACAAGGTGGCTTGAGCAGGGGTTGGTGTTTGTGTTAATGACCTTTGTTGTGAACCACCTTCAGCACCACCAACCTACATTATTAGCATATTAAGTTTTAAAATATAAACTAAAAATTAATGTTTAAGTTAATTTGAAAACTAAACTCAAAAGATTACACTTGTAGAGGATCTTTGTGATGAAACTCCTTGTGCTGCTGCTGCTGCTCCTCCTCCTATTGTTCTTGGCATTTTGTCCTTCCTTGCCACTTTGGCCTTCTTTTTTGGAGGTGTTCCTGCTGCTGGTGTTGATAAAGTCCCTACAGATGTGTTTGGCTAACTTTTTTGCCCTTGCATGTTCTTTGGAAACCTTTTACACCCCCTTTTGTTGTGGCCAACAGATTTGCACATACTACAAGTGATCATTGTATACCTTCTACTAGTAGCTGGTGGTTCATTCTCATCTCTCCTCCTAGCCACCCTAGGTCTTCCTGCTGGCCTTCTCAGTTCTGGAGGATCTAAAGGCAACTTATCAATCTGATCCTATAAAGTCTCATGATGCATAGAACGAATCAGGTGCCTATAAGCCTGTCCATACACATACTTGGTGAAAGACTCATCACAATACTCCTCTACATTTTCCCTTCTCCAAGTAATGCATGCACATGCATGCCTACAAGGAACACCAGTTAATTCAAACTCCCTACAACAACAAGTGTGATTCTTAAGGTCAACGATGTACTTCATGTCCAACTCCTCGGTCACCTCATACATGTCCCCTCCAGGCCATATCAGAAGACAAGAACCAGTTTTGCTAAGGTTTAGGTTGAGTTTGTCTCTGATTTTTGGAACCACATAGTGCTCCCACTCAACTGACTTGTGAAACCTATTTTGGAACTTTGTCATCAACTTAGTTCTTATCCCATCTAAACAATGTGTGATTGGCTTTCCTCTCACATGCTTAAGTCAAGAGTTAATAGATTCAACAACATTATTAGTAACAAAGTCACATTTTCCATTAGTTTCAAATTTGTGTCTTGCCCATGTTTCAATTGGATGATCCATTAACCATTTGTATGCGGGTTGACTTGTGTTTTCAATCTTTTTCATAGTTGTTTTAAAATTCAACTCATTATAACTTTTTGCAGCTTCCCAGAACAATCTCCTAAATCTCAACCTAGGGTATAATGACCTAAAGTTAGCATAGATATGTCTGCAACACCTCCTCTTATATGCATTAGAGTACAATTCATCAAGTGCAGGTAGAATGCCCTTTTGACCATCACTCATGATTGTCCAAGGCACCCCCCTGTTGGACTCATGACCAGTTATCTTTAGGAGATGGTCTAAGAACCATTTCCAACTGTCCATATTTTCAGATTCAACCACAGCTACAACAAATGGAAACAATCCATTATTCCCATCAAGTCCCACAGCACTAATGAGTATACCCCCAAAAGGAACCTTTAAGAAACAATCATCCACATCAATGAATGGTCTGCAGCCATCTCTAAACCCATTAATAACAGCTGTAAATGACATAAATACCCTCCTAAATTTTGGTGGCTCATCTGTTGAAGGTTTAATGAAGATTAGGGACCCGAGGTTTGTCTTAATTACCTCTGTTGCGTACTGCCACAGCTTACCATAAGACTCAGCATGTGTCCCTTGATTTCGATGTAAAGCTTTGTTTCTTGCCCTCCTTAAACATGTCTCACTACAATTGACCTTAAACTGCTTCCTAACTTCAGCCCCCAAAGCTTCTAAAGTTATCTCTGGTTGATTTTTAAATGTCTTGAGAAGCTTTTTAGCAATAAAAGTTGATGTGACAACTTTATTTTGTGTGGTTCTGATGCATGTGTGTTGAGGGCCCAATGATTTTACTTTGAATGTTATTTGATCTTTCAAGACACTAGCATGTATTCTCCATTTGCAGCCTGGATTGCCACAACGGGTTGTCACTCTAGACCTTTCATTCTTCTCCATGTCAAGTTTAAACCCCTTTTGGACTGAATATTCTTTTAGAATTGTTCTAAACTGTATTACATCATCAAAAAGTTGATTAACTTGAAATTGTATCTCACCCCCCTGAGAATATGAAAACACTTTACCATTAAAGTTGTTATGATTTGTGGTTTTAGGTAAATCTTCATCCCCACTGTTTTCAACAATTTTAATGTCATCATTATAATCAGATAGGACACCCTCACTATCAACTTCTTCATTAACTGGTTCATCATTAAGGTTCTCAAACCCTAAGCCCCCATCCTCACTATTTGACTCATCATCACTATCCTCAAAATTGTAATCAGTTTCCACTTCATAGTCACTATCCTCTGATTTTGCCCCAACATCACCTTCAGTTTGTAAAGTGGCAGTTTGTAAAGTGGTTAGAGCATCAACAGAAGATGAAGCATTTTTAGACCCATCAAGTTCAACTACGATATTTATGACCTTTTCATCTGCTTTTATCTGGAATATTATTATAATGTCTTCTTCATTGGTTAGCTTCATTTTATAGTTTGAACCAGGGATTGTACAGAATAATTGAAGCATGACCCCTTTTGTACATTGAGTAGTTATGTCATTTGTTATAAGGTCATATGCAGCAGCATACAGTTCCATAAAGCCAAAGGAATCAGGGTCTATATCAGTTAATAAGTATGTGTGCCATTCAAAGTGAAACACTAGGTTATGCAATCTGCCCATTTGAGCTAGGAGGAACAAACATAAAAATAGAAGGCAACAAACAGAACTAAGTGTTAATATAGGAATTAGACAAGTAACGAACAGAACCTAATTAATTAATTTAATTAGGGTTTAAGTTAATTATTTAATTATAATTTAAGTTAATTATTTAATTATAATTTAAGTTAATTAAATTAATTAGGATTTAAGTTAATTATTTAATTAGGATTTAAGTTAATTAGGGTTTATTAAGTTAATTGGGGTTTATTAAGTTAATTAAGTTAATTAGGGCTTATTAAGTAAATTAAGTTAATTAGGGTTTTTTAAGTTAATTAAGTTAATTAGGGTTAATTAAGTTAATTATTTAATTATGGTTTAAGTTAATTAAGTTAATTAGGGTTTAAGTTAATTAATTTAATTAGGGTTTTAGGGAATTATTTAATTAGGATTTAGGGTAATTTAGGGTTTAGGGATTAGGGTAATTTAGGGTTTAGGGTTTAGGGTTTAGGGTTTAGGGTTTAGGGTTTAGGGTTTAGGGTTTAGGGTTTAGGGTAATTTAGGGTTAGGGATTAGGTTAATTTAGGGTTCAGGGTTAGGATAATTTAGGGTTTAGGGATTAGGGTAATTTAGGGTTTAGGGATTAGGTTTAATTTAGGGTTTAGGGATTAGGGTAATTTAGGGTTTAGGGATTAGGTTAATTTAGTGTTTAGGGATTAGGTTTAATTTAGGGTTTAGGGATTAGGTTTAATTTAGGGTTTAGGGATTAGGTTAATTTAGGGTTTAGGGATTAGGTTAGTTTAGTGTTTAGGGATTAGGTTAATTTAGGGTTTAGGGATTAGGGTAATTTAGGGTTTAGGGTTAATTTAGTGTTTAGGGAATTAAGTTAATTTCTCTAAATTAACCAAAAATTATTATGGAATTCCAAACACAGATTATTTTCAATTTAGAAAAAATACTAAAATTATTCTAAAGTTAAACCAACACATGCAAGGTTATTCAACACAATTTTTACAAAGGAAAAACACAAATTATTCTAAAATGAAACCAATACATGCAAGGCTAGATTCAACACAGTTTAAACAAAGAGAAAACACTAAAATTATTCTAAATTTAAACCAACACATGCAAGGCCATATTCAACACAATTTTAACAAATAGAAACCCAAACTCATACAATTTCCAAAAACCAACATATTATTATTATTTCTTTTTCAAAAACCCCAATTTTTTCTCCTTCTTCCCTATGAAGAAACCTGATTGATTATTCTGTTTGGGTTTGCTTTATCTCCTTCTCTAGCAATTATTATCATATTTGAAACTCATCCCATGGTACACAAAATCTTGACCTTGCAAACCTGTCTCAGACCCTCTGGTTTTTGTGGGGGTTTGAAAACAAAATTTTTTGCAATAAAATAATAATATCTCTTGTATTTTATATATAAATAAAAGGTGGGCACTTGGAATCACCGACTCCTACTCCACTCTCTCTTTCTCTAACCGTCTGTGCTTTTTCATTGGTTCTTTTTATGGAGCTCTTCAGTATTGCAAGTACTCCATGTTGAATAAGTAAATAAAAACAGACAAACAATAGTAAAATTCAACCTTATGAGACAAGGCTTTCTTTCACAAAAAGATGGTAAAAGCTGGTAAATACATATATATAGGTAGGCATATGTCAAAAATTCAACCAAAATAAATGAGAATGGGAGTATCTATTTCATACCAAAATCAGTGAAACTACAAGCTTCAGAAGCACGAAGATACCAAAAATCCAAACTTCGAGATTAGATCTACAAACACAACGAAAAACGAAATATTAGGCTTTCGTACCAAACAAAGCTTGAAACTTTTTACCGAAATCAAAAGAAATAATTGACTACTTACACTCAGAGATCAAATCGGACCTAGAGCATGTTTGGATGAGATCAGACCCACCCCCAAATCATGGAATCAAACTCAAATATGTGAAAACCCATGAACATAACAACGAAATCGAGAGTTTCAAGATGAGATTTGAACGATTTCATACAAGATCAGAACAAATACAAGATGAAAACCAAACGATTTGGTTTTTGAAGTGATTCGAACACACCTAAACCCTAGAATCCATGGACTTTACGAACAAAGACCGATAAATTAGGGCAGTTTTTTGCTTGACAGAGATCGAGTGAGAGAGGAACGAAGAGTGAGGGTTTGTAGGTGAGAGAGGCAGAAATCGCCATTCTAGAGAGAGAGAAGAGAAAACGTAATGAGAGGCTGTGAATGAGTGAGTGGGTGAGGCGATAAGGTTGAGGCGATAAGATAGTTAGGTAGAGATATTTTAGGGTTAAAGGTGGTTTTGTAACTTCACAATAAAATAAAGGATAAGATGTAATTAGTGAGATAAGTCAAGGACACTTTGGACTTTTCACCCCTCTAGGGGGGTGTCACTGCAAGGAAAGTGAAAGTTCAGGGGACTGAGGGACCAAAAAATCGCTGACTAGTCACTGACTGCTATTGACCCAAAGTTTAGGGGGTCTGGCTGCAAATCACCCTAATTTTTATCTATAATATTGACAAACCTCAAAGGGTTTAGATAAAATTAACCCTTGATTTTACCAATTCGGTACCAACTACATATATTATTTTAAAATTATTGGTTGTAGAATGAAATTGGTGTCTCAGAAATCAATACTGAAGAGAAAATTACAGCATAAATTTTCTTCCACACTTGTCCTAAGCATGAAATGCATAATCCACCACTAAAGTTACCACCTACCTAACTTCTTTTGAATCAACTTGCAAACAAAATTCCATAACAGTAGAAAAAAAAACAGAAAAACACTACATTCCACATATAAATGACTAATAATTTCAGATAGTACTGCTTTCATTATAAATCAATCTGCAACTATTGATTTACAAGTAGTTTAAGAACTTTACACAAACTATCATTTATAATTATTATTCTCATGTTATAGTTGTGATATCAAAAATCCGAGATCCGCAAGCAATATAGCAAAATGCACCTCTTCTCTTCTCTCTCTCTTCTCCGCCAAGAAGTCTGTCCTCCATGCATCGACAGCGCTCTTTCCCCAAGAAGAGCAAAGGGAGAAGAGTATAAAACCTACAAATGCAATCGTATCGAGCCATTCCCGGAACTTTTGTGGCATCAACAAGCAACTGCAATGTCCATTTCAGGCTGGAGATCGTCAGAAGAGCCTTCAAGCAAAGGGCTCTTCTGAAACTTGTTTCGTAGCTGTCCACAAGCTGCGCTAGCATCAAGGCCTCGTGTTTGACGCACACTGGTAGTTATTTTGTGGGACTCTAGAGCAGCTGCAAATGCAAGCACCTGCATTGTATAATGAGATTAAAAGCTTCAAAACCTTCACATATGTCAGAGTAAACGGACTAAAATAGGGAGTAAAGCACAAAGTTATCCAGAGATATTATGCTCGAAAAAATAAGCACATACTGCTTTCCTATATGGGCGCTGGTATTCAGAGCCTTCTATTGGATTGAAAGGTATCAGATTCACGTGATAACCACCGCCCCACTCACGGAGTAGTTCTGCAAGTTCTACGGCATGCTCTGCTGCGTCATTGACACCAGCTGCCACGAAAAAGGAACAATCACTTTCATGTTTCTAACACTCGTAAGAAAATTTAACAACCAAAATTTCAATACCTAAAAGTGTGTACTCAAATGAAACTCGTCGACTGGTTTCAAGGAAGTAGTCCCTGCAATCCTTCATAATTGCATCCAAAGGGTAGGATTTTGCACTGGGCACAATTTTTTCCCTAAGTTCCTGGTTTGGAGCATGTAAGCTGATGTACAAGAAAGAAATGAGAAAAAAAAAATAGGCCGTGGTAAAACACATCAGGAAAGCATTAAAGAAAATATTCCACTCTCTTAGTTTATATACAGTTAGAGAAACTAAAAATACACCGCCCTGAAGATTGTATATGAGAACAGCACGTGAAGGAAAGATGGTTGTGATACCGAATAATTCAAATGATTCACTAAGACTTTAACTCAATGGAAAGGAGAAAGGATGAGTGACTCTGAGAGTGCATGGGTGATTTTGATAGCACTGCTGAACCAGCTACCACATACTGGCTCCATATCTCTATCATTCATAACTTGAGGATAAAAAATACATAAGGGAACAGAGGTGATTTGGAATCTCTTCCTCTCTATCTATATATGTGGCCTCTCCAATAGTACAAATGGGAAGTCATCAACCAGATAGTTCCTTTAAGATGGGTGTTATTTTCTCTAGCTAGAAATTGATCAAAACATCCAGTAAAAACAAAAAGAAATTAATCTATGATACAGTCACATTACATGTATAATAGGTGGAAACATCTGATTTCTTACAACCAACATAACTTTGATCACCTATTATTACGACATACCTTACAGCCAACGTTGACTGAAGTTTGTGCGAAGCCAGCTTTTTTATTGTGTTTGGAACACCAACAGTAGAAATAGTTATCATTCTTTGCCCAATTTGCACATCCTTGAAATAAAGAGAACATAATGTGTGAGCTGAGGGTAACTGTAGAAGAACCACTGGTCTGACAGTTCAGCATATTATTGAATATACACTCCAGTTAATTCCGATTTGAATCAATAAGTTCCAGGACTTTCAGTTTTCCACCATTCACAGATTTTATTACCTCATTTCTAATCCCAGGTTGTATCATGTAGGATGACATATGCATCTCTTAGCACCAGATAACAAGTTCAAAGATTTTTTTTTTTTTATAATTGTGGTTTCTGTAAATAAGGGAAAGTACACATTGATTACAAGCAACAACTAGTTGATGTGCATGAAATAGTTGTAAACACACCTTATTTAAGCACCGGTGAGCTTCAAGAACTGTTTTCAGGTTCAACATGGGCTCACCCATCCCCATGAACACTACATTTGTGACCCTATGCTCGAAAAGATCCTCTATTGCCAACACCTACACAAATAAAATGTAGTATATTTGTCACAATATTAGAAGTTTGTTAGAAAAGACTCAATTTTGAAGTAAAGCTTTATCATCACTGTCAGAAAATGAAAGTAAACATCTAAAGTTATATAACTGCAGTTGACATCATCACTTCTCCGATCTCGGGAAGCAAAAAAAATAGCCCAAGGGAAAATGTTCTTCTAAAGGAAAAGTTAACTGTAAAATTGATGAAAGTTTGATCACGGCAGGTCAACCTTTGACTACAAACTGTTAGCTTGAGTATTTATCTCTTGCCATTATGAAGTTGCAGGATGCAAATCCTGGGTTCTTGCATCTTACTAAAAAATAATTAAACAAAATGCCAGCTGTAGGTTTATTTATGTGAAGAAATTGTTTTATTCCAATCTAAATTGAATATTAACCAAATTTGGTTCCTGATTCCCAGAAACGTCAAGATATTAGGATTGTCCCACCATATAACATTGTAGAAAAAGAACATAGAAAAGACGTAAACAGACCTGCTCAACAATCTCGTGCCTTTTAAGGTTCCTTGAAAACCCCCCCTTGCCAGTAGCACAGAAAGAGCAACGCAATGGGCAACCCACCTGGATATCAAAGCAAAAGGAAGAAAATATATCACTAAAAGAAACATAAAACTTACATAGGGAGGAATTAAGCCAATGAAGTTCAAAACACAATTCTAGCTCAAAACACCCAGCAATAGAGTTGTCACTGGCCAAATCTACAGTTAGAATATCACCTGTGATGAGATACATGCGGTAAGTCGACCAGAACTTTTATCATCTTTAACTGGTATACCAACTGTTTCAACCAGTCTATTGTCCTCGAGTTTTAATAATAACTGTAAGGTCAGTAGTAAGACTGTCAGAGGAAAATGATACAATCATATTACACAGAGCAGATTTTCTAGACAAGATTTATAGCTGATGAAATTTCTCAAACCATTGTGTAAAACAGAAGTAATCCCAGTTTAGAAAATCAATTATATCTGCATGAGACAGGACAATTGAAAGTTGAAATATATATTACAATCCTTCCATGAAATTCTAGTGCTTCCGAAATGTGGGGTATCATAGTGGATGTGCGCATACAATTTCACTCTATTCTTTTTAGCAGTACGGCACTAACCTTTGCCAGAAGGTGCACACCTGCCCATAAGAATATGATGAGATGACAAGGTATGTGCCTTATGTTTTCTTTTACTTCTCTTCTTTTTTGCTTTCAATGCATCTTTAGATATATTCATCCAAAATTTTGTATATATACAATGTAAAATATAAGCGAACACTTGTATCGTTCGGCCTTTGCTCTCAGATTGTTTGGTGTGCAGCAGATTTTCCCTTCCCTAGTGGAGGATCTTCTTCTTTGCCGAGCTAAAGGTTTTGCAACTTGTGTTAGCAAAACAACCATCAAACTTGGCAGACTGTCTTATGTGGAATTGGAAGAGGATTTTCTTAGGTACACATCTAAGGGTGGTCATTGCACCACCACATCACCTTCCATACTGCGGTCATCACTAGTGACTGTTCACTCGAGAATACAGGTCCACATCACTACATCAGAGGATTTAGGTCAGTGGAACATATGGGAAAAGGGGAATAACTGCACCTTCAACGAAATTGAGTCACCCATGCGCAGGATTAAAGAATTGGAACATATATTTCTTCATTTTTGGATGTCTACGTATGCTTAATAAAGCACACTATTTTCTCGATTCCTTTTGGGAAATTTATTTTAGTCCTGCATATATATATCCATGATCTCTGTCCCGTCTGGAACTTTTATTTATAACACAGTATTTTACTTGCATAGCTCCATTCTAATTATAGTGTCATTTCATGTAAAACCCCCTTGTTATTCCTATAACAACTCGTGCCATTTTATTTGCAAGGTTCGGGTATAGATTAACTTGAGGATATTTAAACTTAAGTATTTTACTGTCCCATAGGAATGTGGCTCAATAGTAAGTACTGCTCCAGTATAGAGGATGGATTTTGACCAAAATGCCCTAAAGAAACGGAAATTCATATTCTAAGCATAGCATCAGGGTAAGATCATTGTGGTGTTTGAAGCCCAACGACGATATCCAACATAAACAAATACTTGAGCTTACTCGAAAATGGGTAAGTAGAAACATAACGTATCCTCACTCACTCTAGCAATATCAAAAAAGAAAACCCTTTCACCTTGATAGTGCCGTCAGTTGCAGTGACCTTCTCATGAATCGGAGACCGTCCAACCCTCCATCCAGCTTCCTGAAGATCATTCCTGAAAGCAAGAGGCACTGTGCACCAATATATAGATACAAACAATTATAATTATAATTAACCCCCAAAGGTGTCAACCATTGAAGCAAAAGCAAACCAAAGAAATACAAAGCCAACTCACAATGACTTAAGTCCTGAATTTCTTTGACCTTTCTCTTGTATAAAAGATGATGAAGTTGCTTCCCTCTATAGCTTTGCTGAAATCAAACACACAAAAGTATTAATTTTTAAACATGTGGAAAACTTGAAATGAAACAGAAAGTATTCATTTACTTTGCTCTCCTAAAAGTTGAGGTAATGGTCCAAGTAAATGGATATTGTTGTTTTCAGGGGTTCCAAGCAATGAAAATTTGAGTACTACTTTTCTTTTCTATTCCTGCATTTTCTCAGCATCCAAACAATTATAAAACCTGTTAAACTTGAAATCAGACAGGACATATTCATTTTCCTTAACTCTCCAGAAAAAGTGAGGAGCGAAGTAAAATGAATATTACGGTTTATAAGTAATGAAATTTCGAATACTAATATTTCTTCTGTTTCGTTCCTGCATTTCTCAGCATCCAAACAGAGCATAAAAACCTGAAAAAAACTTGAAACGAGACGGAGATATTCATTTTCTTCACTCTCCTAAAAAAACAGGTATTGGGTTTTTATTTTCTCTTCTCTTATTACATTTTCTGAGCATCCAAACAGGGAATAATTGATTCAATTTCCAATTCATGAAGTTACCTGACCGAAATCGAGAGCAAGTTGTTGAAGCTCTTGCTCAGACATGCCGAGAAGGACCTGCGATTCCGCTTGCGAGACCTTCTTCGGCGGCTGGACGGTGACGGCGACGGAGAATGAGCGTATCGTTAGGGCACGAGACCGTAGGGCACGTGCGAGGGGCACGTGGCACACGTGCTGAAGCAACGCCATTGGAGATGGTGTATGGTGACTCCACAGCAGAAGAAGAAGAAGAAGGAGGTTTGGTTAAACCTCACCCATATGTGAAAAGACGAAAATAGGGGTAGATATTTC
Organism: Cornus suecica; assembly: GCA_963922005.1. Lineage (NCBI taxonomy): Eukaryota > Viridiplantae > Streptophyta > Magnoliopsida > Cornales > Cornaceae > Cornus > Cornus suecica. The sequence goes on from OY998244.1 coordinate 1,579,652, forward strand.
TTGGGGGCAAAAACAAACTACGCAAAAGCCCCCAAAAACTTTTTTCAAATTCGAAATAAATCCCTCTGAACTGTATTTCAAAGCATGTAACTCCCTCGCCCGATGACGAGCATATATTTAATAATTTATTTAAAATATTAATTATATTTTCAGCTCAAGTTTATGTAAAGTACCCATATACTCCCCGAACTATTAAAAACATGGAAGAAAAAAAAAAGTTCATAGACGAAAATTAAAAATAAATAAATTATTCAAGTTAATTTCATGAAAGAAAACTTGATGTAAACTATCCAATCCGAATACAAAGTGGGCACTGCAATTTATGTTTTCAATATATTTGTTTCCTATTTTAAAATTTTATTCCTACTTGTAAAGTCTGTGGACTGATAAATTTTATAAAATAACTTATTTCTGAGATAATATAAAACAAAGCAAAAAGAATAAAAGAAACGTAAATTTCATTAGTTCTACATGAATACACCTCATCTAAAAAAAATTGTGAAACATTTTGAGCTTATAGTAGTATCAGTTTTATCACAATTGGTGGAATTTAAATGACTTACTGAATGTTCTAAGATTTTGCTAATTTTTTGGTGATAATTAATTAATTTTTTTTAAAAAATAAGAAATCAGTATTGTAAACTGTAAAGGTTATAGGAGTAGTTGATATTTTAATAAAATGTTAAAATAAATAAATAAAAAGTAATATGAACGCTGCTAAAAAATTTGTCCCTCGATCTATCATGAATTCCCGGGACTAATCTCTTCTCATGTGTTTCATTATAAACTCATATTCCAGGGAACAACAAGGTGTCAAATGTATCAATCTTAAATACAAAAAAAAAAAAAACCAAAAAAAACCAAAAAAAAACTACATCAATATAACAACTATATACATGTCCCAAGTTCCTGAATTTATGTGCTCCTCACACCATCTGGTGTAGCTGTTTTTCTGTATATTCTGAAGCAACAATTCTCATTTTTCCTTTTCCTCATTTTTCGAATTTGTATCAAACATGTCCTTCAAGCATGAACTGGGGAAACAGATGGCCTTTGAACAGTAGCAACTTTCTCATTGCCAGCTTCAACAACACATGTTCTAGCAGGCTTCAAACCACTGCTCAAATTGCTGTGATTGTTTTGGACCGATTCGGTTTTATGATTTTCTGTGTCCGTCAAGTCCAGAATCTGCTCCAACGCCTTCACGACCTCGTTGATGTTCGGCCGGAGCTTGGGTTCCGTTGCAAGGCATTTGACCGCAATGGTAGCTGCTCTCAGTGCTGCACCTACCGAGTACTGGCCTTGGATACGAGGATCTATTATACGAAGGATTTTGCGTTTGCTGGCCAGGTAAGGCTTAGCCCATTCGATGAGTTTTTGTTCCCCGGGTGGACGGTTCTTGTCCATTACGCGTCGACCAGTCAACATTTCGAGGAAAACAACTCCGAAACTATAGATGTCACTTTTGGGAGATAGATGGCCTTCACAACAAGAGAATGAATCGAGGATAAGAATGGGCGATATGCGTAAGCAAGATATATATTAGTCTAACAATATTAATTATATCCATATATTGATTCTTGTAAAGAAGTGTGTTGGTTGATGGAACCAACATGTCTATTCTCTCGCAACTAATAAGTAACGGTCCCAACCCTCAATAAATATGTGATTGATAGGTCTGAAATCCATAGTTCGATATCACAGTAAAGTTAAAAGGGTTGAAGAGCGGTTCCTACAGTGAATGGACTTCTACAAACTTCTAAATATAACACGTATGTCTTCAATTAAGGTTTATGCATGACGAGCCATGAATTCCGATTTGTTTTAAATTGCTTACAATATGAACTCATTTTGGTCCACAATGGCATAAGCATAGTTAAATTGCAGAAAGGAGCAGAGTTCTATATACTCAAAGCAGGATAGTGTGACTGTGTGATAGCTCAAGTGATTAGCTAAGCAAAGCCCAAATATAGTGTGACTCATAGCGTGATTAAGCGCGAGTAGTATTAGAAGTCAGAAATTAAGAGGAAAATAAGATCAATACGAAAACATACCCATTCTTCAGAATTTTGTAGTTCATGACATCGTGTTTGATGCATGACTAGGCCACAAAAGAAGGTAAGATTAGAAGAAAAATGCCACAGAAATTTAATTGCATGGGATCGATCAAAGCTTAGAACAAAGAAAATGTAGGCGTGCAAACAAGAGAAATAACAAAGCACAGAATTTGGAATACCTGTGGCCACATACTCGGGAGCTGCATAACCATAAGTACCCATTACCCGTGTAGAGACATGGCTTTCACCATTTGTTGGCCCATCCTTGGCCAACCCAAAATCAGACAGCTTTGCATTGAAATTCTGTCAGTTAAGAATGAAAAGTTTGTTAGCTCCACACACCATTAAGAAAGTTTCAGAAGCCTTCAACAATTGGAACATTTCACATACAGCATCAAGTAGGATGTTAGATGTCTTGAAATCGCGGTATATAACTTTTGCTTCTGGACTGTGGAGATATGCAAGTCCTTTTGCAGAGCCGAGAGCAACCTTCATACGGAGGTTCCAAGAAAGTGGCTGGACATAAGAAGCCCCTGAAGATCACTAGTCTCTTAGTCATGAACATTCATAAGGAGAATTGGAGGCCGTAAATGCCATTCCACTTTCAAAAAATTAGTGGATTGGTTGAATAGCTAATGACAGAAGAACTTACTCCTAAATAGATGATTTTCCAAGCTACCCCGTGGCATGAACTCGTAAACCAGAAGCCTATGTTCATCCTCCAAACAGTACCCGACCAGTTTCACAAGATTGGGATGATACAGCTGCCCCAAATAATTTATTTCTGCCTATAGTCACAAGAGGAGTCAAAAATTAATAATTATTAACGAAGTCCAACATGAATAACCAAAATGATCAGAGAAAATTCACTAATGTTCTATTTACATGGTCGATATCACTCATCGGAAATGAAAATTCAACATATGATCAAATGCTGAATGCAAACTTAGGTTATTGTACCACGGATTGTACACGACCAAAGCAAGAAGTACCATCTGCAATACTTGGAAAACCTAAGAAAGCTAGAGATCATACTTACCAACCATTCCTTGTGACCCTGAAGACCTTCTTGGTTTAGTCTCTTCACCGCGATTACCATACCAGTCCCTGGTTTGGCAGCTGTAAATGTCTGCTCATCAATCCATCCTTTAAAAACACAGCCAAAACCGCCTTCTCCCAACACACTATCAGGACGGAAGTTCCTGGTGGCGGTTCTGAGTTCATTAAAGGTAAAGCTCTTCAAAGTCGATGATTGTAAAATCTCACCCTCGGTCCGAGGTGTAGGTGGCGCAGAGGCAGATGAGACCTTGCTACTTGAATTACTAGAATTTTTTCGGTCTTTTCTAAATACTGAAGTGAACCCTACACATGCACATCAATGCCATAGACATCCATTAATTCACCTAACAACATCACACCAAAATTGAAACTTCTAAACAAACTTGATCTCTCTCAATCTATGTTACATGGACTCTTCTAAAGTAGGTGAAGTACCCGTGTCCGACACTTATAAGGCGGACATAGGTATGGATATGTGTCCGACACTTATGGTAGGATATTTACCTAAATTTAGCTCCATGTTGTTATCATATTACTTCAAATGAGTAAAATATTTGAACATTATATTTGATAGAAACATTGTTATACACTCGGGAATAAAATAAAAGCATTAAATAAAATAAATATTTAGCCGTGTCTATGTGTCCTTCTATTAGATATTTGACACGTCCGACACACGAATACATCCCCGTGTCCGACACTCGTACCCGAGTCCATGTAACATAGCTCTCAATTAGGACTTTGCCACAGTACAAGATGGGGAAATTCGATTCTCATGATTGCTAATAACCATATTGAATGTAATTGCTCTGTTCCTATAACAAGTTGTTCATGATCGGACAATATACCATGTATCTAATTGCATATATATGCTATATATTGTGTATGCTGTGAATATATAACATGTGAATTCCATTGATCTTCAATGATATGATAGAAAAATATGCTGTAAAATCAGATTGCTTCATCAGTATGAGCTCCATTTGATTCAAGAGAATAAAGGTATTGAGTGTGTATAGCATTCATTTGCAATAGAATAGTAGATATTTTACAACCAACCTATATTTCAGAAAACAAGAAATGCCTAGGAAAACAGGGTATCATCTTATACAAACCAATTAATCTCCCTTAAGTCAAAATTGGAACCCAAAAAAGGGTGTTTATGGAATTATAACTAAAACCCATTTCAACAAATTCAAATTTTCACAAATCATTCTAAGAAATTCATCTAATCAACACTCATACAATGTTGAGAGAGAGAGAGAGAGAGAGAGAGATTGTACAACCATATCATTAATTCATTGATCAAATAGTGAACAATGTCATGAGACCCAAAAACAAATCACAAAAAAAGCAAAAGATAAGTTTTAAATGTATATATACCACTCTCAGCCTTGATTCGAGCACTGAAACAAGAACCCATGAAGCAATCGAACTGCTCTGCTCTCACCTCCTTTTTCCCCTTTCGCCACAGAGACCCACTTCCTATAAAAATCTAACCTTTATGGTCCGAAGAGCTCAATACCAGCAAAAGGCTATAAGGTCAAACACACAGTGTGAACATACCCATGTGCGTGCTTGAAAGTAGAAATACATACATTGATACATATATCTTTATATATATATAATATGATATGGGTGTGTATAGTTCTTTCAATATGTATATATATATATATATATTTTATCTTTGGCTTCACGAGAAATCTATCATACGATTCATACCTTCGGGAAGGGCAAAAAGGTTGACTTGAGAAGCTTGTCTTTTGGGTGAGTGAGTGAGGAGGGACCACAACAGCTACATGACAGGGGCTGCATTGATGCAGCGATTCTGGACCGTTGGATTAGAATCCACAACAATCGTTGTAATAATGATCGGTTGAATATAGATCATAAGATTCCATCTTTTTCTAGTGCATGCACTGTGATTGGCTGTTGCCGAGTTCATCAGATGGACCTGGGCTCCATTATGCCTCTCACTGGATTGGCATAGTGAGGGGCTCACAGGTGTGAGGACAAATCTGGATCATTGAATGTAAGATGGGACTTTGGTTATGGAACCGTGTACCCGGATAAATCATATTATTTAAATTAAATAGTGAAAATTTCAAGATTTTAAGTGTTGTTTAAAAATATTAATTTTTTTTTTATATTTTTATAAATTTTAAATTTTTAAACTTCAGTATTAAGTGATGATTTTGTCAAAATTTTATATCATTTTAAGTGGGACTTACTGTTTAAGTGATGTTTATTTTTGGATAGTTTGCGGTGAGACGCCCTGAATTTTATGTCAATTGCACCTAAAAATTGATCAACCCAATTTCGGTCCAACAACCCTTTGAAGTTTTAATTTTCTTGCAGTAACACTCACTGGAGGATTTTGGGACTTAAAATTACTGTTGTAACCTTGCTTTAATATAAAAAAATATAATTTAGAATATATATATATATATATATATATAAATTTTAAAAAAACATATAAACATCGTAAAAATATATATATATAATTCAAAAATATATATATATTTCGAAAAATATATATAAATTTCGAAAAAAAAGCATATATAAATTTTGAAAAATATATAAAATTCATAAATATATATATATATAATTCAAAAATATATATAAAATTCAAAAAAGATATATTACATTTTGAAAATTTATAAAATTCAAAAAAAATATAAAAATCGAAAAGAAAAATATAAAATAAAAAAATTATATAAATATCCAAAAAAACATATATAAATTCAAATATATATATATATATATATATATATATATATTTCGAAAACATATATAAATTTTGGAAAAATATATATAAAATTTGGGAAAAATCTAAATTCGAAAAAATATATATTAAATTTTGGGAAAAAAATATAAAATTTGAAAACATATATAAATTTCTGGAAAATATATATAAAATTCGGAGAAAATATATATTAAATATCAAAAAACATATAATTTTTTTGAAAAACTATATAAAATTCAGAAAAAAAAATATATATTCGAACATGAACATAAGGACAACTATACAAGTATACATTAATTAAAACTTCAAATAACCAAAATACAAGTTTGTTTTCGAATTTATATTTTTTTTATGAATTTTATATATTTTTTCGAATTTTATATATGTTTTTCAAATTTTAATATATATTTTTTCACCAAAATTTATATATTTTTTCAGAAATTTATATATGTTTTCAATTTTTACATTTTTTTCCGAAATTTAATATATATTTTTTCGAGTTTTATTTTTTTCCCCTTATTTTATATATTTTTTTCAAAAATTTATATATGTTTTTGAAATATATATTTTAATTTATATATGTTTTTCCAATATTTATATAATTTTTTTATTTTTATATTTTTTCGAGTTTTATATTTATTTTTCTGAAATTTATATATGTTTTTTGAAATATAATATATATGTTTTTGAAATTTATATTTTCCCCCGAATTTTATATTTTTTTTCAAAAAATTATATATGTTTTCGAATTTTATATTTTTTTCTGAATTTTATATATTTTTTAAAAATTTTATATGTGTTTTCAAAATTTATATGTATATTTTTTGAATTATATATATATATTGAATTATATATATATATTCTGAATTTTATGTATTTTTTCAAAATCTATATATGTTTTTCATGTAATAAATGAGATAAGTCAATGGTTTTTTGGACTTTTCACCCCTTCAGGGGTTGTAACCGCAAGAAACTTAAAAGTTCTAGGGGTTGTTGGACCGAAATTGGGTTGACCAATTTTTATGTGCAATTGACTTAAAGTTTAAAGAGTCTCACTACAAATTACCCTTTATTTTTTTTATCAAACACACTTAACTAAATAAGTGTTTAATTTGTTCAAACTTAAGTGATAAATAAGTGTTATCAAACAAAAGTTATTGGATGGTTGGTGGGCTCCCCACTGTACCAATCCAGTGAAATGGGCAATGGAGAAGATTCGGTGTCTCGCTATTACCAATATATGAGTCATTCTATGGAGCACCCGCTCTTTGGTCCTGTTTGGATTGACTTTTTCAAAATTATTTTTAGCTTTCTGTAGTGAAATTTTTATTTTGAATGGTATTTGACAAAAAATTTAAAAGAACTTTTGAACTCTAAAAGAGTGTTTTGAATAAATTGGGGTACCAATTTCTCAAAATGAAAATTTGCATCATTTTTTCTTCTGAGTAAAGTAAAAGTAAAAACTCTACCAAACAAAGCCTTTGTCAGGTTGTCATACTCGCGTCGAACTTTTAAATACGGTGAAACATATGACGGACATGGTTAGATGTGTTTTAAAATTGGAATACTTTTTATTATAATTTGAACACTTCAAAAACATGTTTTGAATATCTCAAGGACACGACCAAATAATTTTTTAAAATATTTTAATAAAATTAAAATGTAAATGAATGATATTTTGTGATTATGTGGAATGTATGTGCCGTATTGTGTGTTATTTCATTTTTAATAATATCCTTGTACATCAATGTGATTGGCTCGATTATTGTTAACATACAGTTAAATTGAAAAGGTTAGTAAACACCTCGTACATGTAAGTAGTTATTAAAAGGGTAATTTACACCAAATCCTTATGTTGTTCACCAAACTCCCCTAATATTTTAGATTTTAATCAAATACCCCCCTTCTTTCAAAAACAACCATTTTTATATCAAAATGACTTAAATACCCATAACATAAAATTATATTTTACGAGTAATTTGCATCAAAATCCCATAAATTTTAAATTTTAATCAAATAACTCATCGGATTCAAAAAGTCACTAAAAATTTCATAATGCTCATAATAAATAATAAAATACAATATTATATATCATTATAAATAATACAATAAATAAAAAAATCTTTCGAACTACCAATTAATGTCGAAAAGTTAAAAAAATAAAAAAGCAAAATTTTAAAACAAAAAAAAAAATCCAAGGCGGAATTTGTTTTTCGTTTTAAAAAAAATTAAACAAAAAATAGGCCAAAATTTTTTTCGTTAAAAAACAAAATTTTAAAATGGTCGATTTTTTTTTTTGTTTTAAGACAAAATTTTAAAATGAAAAAAAAAATCGGTTGATTTTTTTTTCTTTTAAAAACAAAACTTTATAACGGTTGATTTTTTTTTTGTTTTAAGACAAAATTTTAAAAATGAAAAAAAAAAATCAACCGATTTTTTTTTTCATTTAAAAACAAAACTTTAAAAGGGTAGATTTTTTTTTTCTTTTAAGACAAAATTTTAAAATGAAAAAAAAAATCGGCAGAATTTATTTTTCATTTAAAAACAAAACTTTAAAATGGTCGATTTTTTTTAAAACGAAAAAACAATTTCGGCCTTGGATTTTTTCCCGTTTTTAAAATTTGTTTTTATATAATTTACTATAAACGAAAAAAAAAATTATACCGAAATAAAAACATTAGCGGTGAAATAAAATAAAATTGAACTACCAATTAGGGTAAAATATAAAAAAATAAGTTCAAAATATATTTTGAACTTCCAATTAGATTTTTGTTTTTATTTTTTAACATTTCGGCATTAAGTCATAGGTCAAAAGTTTTTTTTATTGTATTATTTATGAACGATATATAATATTGTATTTTATTATTTATTGTATTTATTATGAGCATTATAAATTTTTTAGTGACTTTTTGAATCCAAGGGATTATTTGATTAAAATTTGAAACTTAGGGGGTTTTGGTGCAAATTACTCATAAAGTATATTTTTTATGTCCTCGGCATTTAAGTCATTTTGACATAAAAATTGACTACTTTTGGGAGAAGGGGGTATTTGATTAAAATATAAAATGTCAGAAAATTTGGTGAACGATAAAAATTTTTGTGATTAAATCCTGAAACCACATTGATTTTGTGTAAATTATCCTTATTAAAACAATGACGTATTGAATAATTGATAAAACACTAAAAAAATAATTGATGCAGGGGGATCCGAGTCAGACAATGCCGAGCTGTCAGATTGCTCATTAATGGCGCTGGATTACCTTGAGCGGGAGGATCAACGCAAAGATGGCAAGAAATCGTGATCTAACCTAATTGTGGCGGTTTTCGTACGCGTGTCGGTTTTTTGGCCATAACTGGAGCTACAAGTGTCCGATTAGCGCCCGTGACCCCAATTCGGAAAGCTAATTTCGGTGCGCATGTCGTGGCCACCCAGCAATGCTTGGTGCACATCATTTCGAGCCCCAAATCCGCTGTTTTCCTTTTCAAATTTTTATTTTTAGTTATTTTTTGCTATTTATGGTAATCTTTTATTTGTCGATTAGGAGATGATTCTGAACCCGATTTGAACCAGATTTTTGGCAATCTTTTGATTTCTTTCCGTATTTCGTTTTGGTAAGACTTTTAGGGTTTTGCTATTTTTGGCAAAAATCCCATTAGGGGTCTATTTTCAGCTATTTAAACCCGGTTTGTGGTTTATTTTTTATTCATTCTTGATTATAAACAATTTTATTAAATTCCAGAGTGTTATCTGAAATTTTGGGTCGAAATTCTCCTGTTTTTCCTTGCAAAGTACCTATTGCACTAGCCTGCAGAATAATCTCTATTCTGTTCGGCGTCAATAATGTACTCTTGCGGGCACTATGAGAAAAAAATGACGAGACTTATTAGTTGAGCTCTCTAAAGTGATTTGATTTTTCACCTTTTTTTCATTTTTAAAAATACTTTAAAACACATCATGATTCATGCAAGTTACAATCGTCTTTCTATTGGGTCGAATAATATTTTCTTGCATATTTCCATTTTATCCTTGACCATTTGTTTTTAAAGCCAAACCATTTGTTTTTAAAGCCAAAGCCATTTAATGGTGAATCTCTGTCATCCAAGTGGTATATTTCATGCATGTTTGTTGTATCGTTCGGTTTATAATATTTTTAAAAAGTATTGATATTATTATTTAGCATCGATACTCATCTAATATTCATTTTTAAAATCAATATTATTCGAATGAATTACACCAATATAACAATCGTTACAAAAATCAATACCGCACCCACGAATCATGATTTCATGTACAGAAAATAAATTCGAACATTATTATCTTTCCACAGTATTTTTCTTCATTATCAACTGAAGACACATGTATACATATAAAAATCTATAAGTACTTGACTTTCCACAGTCGGTGTATAGATAATATATAATCGCTTCCAAGCAGTGCTAAGGTTTTGATATATATCTCATTTAAACCAAAGAGACACGAGTAATGTGATCTTATTCACTTTTAAAAAGTTCAGATAAGTCCATGTGCAAGGTGGAGATATTATTGTGCCAAACATACAACCATCATTCTCAAAAAGAAGAACAAAAAGAAAGCAAGTGCCATAGTGCCAAACCACACGACAAAAGCTTCGTGACTCTTGACATCTTTTCCATCCAAACTATGCATTCAACAACCAATATAAATATATATATATATATATATATATATATTTGTATAACACTTCGTTTAGGATCGTCGTACTCATATCGGACACATGTGTTTGTGTCGGACACGCAGACACACCAAAAAACGTGTCTGACATGCCAAATGGAGTGTCATGAATTTCTTGAAATTGGACACACGGAGGACACTCGCATGTCCGCGTGTCGGACACGCGGCGGGTCGGTTGACTCCATGAAAGATAGAGGACTTATGGAACTCTAATTCGGTAGATCACTTATAGAACTTGAACATTTCTAATCCAATCTTTGGCTTTGAAAATACTTGAACTTCTTTGTTCTTCCTCATCTTGTGAGAGGAGTTGGAGCACCTATTCATTTATCCACTATATAAAGAAGAACAAGATATCACCACAAATAGTTGAAGATTTGATATTTGTACAGTTCAATCTTTGTCTTCGATCAATAATATTTTTACAATATAACGAGTGAGAGACTAATATGTTAGATGTTATGAGAGATGCATTTAATTTCTTGAATGGTAGTAGAATGAAAATTTTGAACATGTATTTTATCTAATCTATTTGTTTATTTTTGTTTATAAGTTTATTGGTAAATGAAATATTTGTGCAATATAATATGTATATATATAAAAAATCATATATTTTTATAGGCGTGTCGGAGGCGTGTCGTGTCCTATTTTTTTGAATTTGTCGTGTCGCCGTGTCCGTGTTAGTGTTTCATAGTTTGTATGTGTCTATATATATATATCTTTTCTATCCAAATTATGTCTTCATTCTTTAACCAATTTGGGATCTTATTTACACTGATCCAGTGAAAATTCAACGCCACCTCACCTAATCAACTATCAAATTTATTCTGATCCATTGAATTATTACTAAGAGGACATAATCGGATTTTTTTTCCGTCTTCAACAACCAAAAAAAATTATTTTATATACATTTTTATATTTTTATTTGCATCATTGCATGTGTGTATATATCATTATATATATATATATATATATATATATATATATATATATAGAGAGAGAGAGAGAGAGAGAGAGAGAGGTGAGTATTGAAATACTTTTCACATGAAAGACCCTGCTCTTAAAATGAGATACAACACAAACACAATATTAATTAAAATAGTTAGAGTTGATCATAAAAGTGTTGAAGCTGTATAAGAATTGACCCGAACACGACACAAGAATATAAGGGTCGATCCGAACACGACACGAGTAACTCGAACACGACACGTTTGACACGATTATATTTATTTTTTATTTTTCTCTCTCTCTAATTAGTCATAGATTAAAATATATCAATAAACTATTACTGGATTGTGTTAAATTCAATTTAATTTTGCTAATAATAGATTAAATAATTTGTTTCCTGTTGGATTGTGTCAAATTTAATTTAATATATTATAATAAATAGTTTAAGTGAATTACATGGGTCGACACAGATGAGTTGGGTTAATGTTGAGCATATTTAACACGTATATTAACCAGATATTTTTCGACACGACACGATTTCAACCCGACACGAACCCGACCACCAACCCTAGCCCTAACTGTTAGGGACATGCTTGACTCTTGAATCTTGAAGCTCAATTCATGTTTGACTCTCTTCTTTAAACAGCCTGGCAAAGCATATTTAATTTGGCAAAATGATCTCATCATATACACGAGAACGTAGACATTTCTCTCTTGGTTGAAATTGCAATAATGTGTCCACATACACCTAATAAATTCATATTCAATCAGAACTCGGTGTTATTTAGGTAGTTGTTGCAACTGCTTGGATTGGTAGGAAGGCAAGAGAGTGAGAGAAAATGGAAATAATTAGTTGAAGGAAAACTATTTTTCTTTCCTCCAAAATTCAATAAATAATTGGGTGAAAATACGAATAACAATTTTCTGTAATGCAAGACCTTTTCTTTCCATCGTTTCCTTACCAAACAATTTTTGTTTCCTTTAAAGAGTTTCATCTATTCGACTCATTTAAGTTATTTAAGTGTCACAAAGTGACGTTCTGCAAGGGATGGCTCCCGCACACAGGTGTGTCCTTATATTGTTGAAAAGTGTCAATATTGTTACTGATACTCGTTCAATATTTATTTTTAAAATCGAAATTGTTCAAATTCATTATAACAACCGCGACCGAAAGTGATACCGCGATGACCAACCATGGCCAACACCCATTTGGTATACATAGGATTCAGGCTCTCAAAGTGATTTATTCATAACAGCTTGACTTGCTAACTCACTAAATGAGTAAAGAGTCCAAGCGAGAGAACAAAAATGTTATAACTCAGCATTCATGCATGATTAGCACATCTACTTATGGTCGTTCAATAGAAGCATGTAAGATGGTATAAACAATAATGTTACTTAAAGCCTTCATTATACCCTGTAAACGAGTACATAAATTTTCTTTAAAAGTTCCGACCATAGCTTTTTTTTACATACTTAAAACCCACATGGAAAAAACTCATGTTCTTTTTGCCTTCACACACACGCATAAAATATATATATTGCTTACTAATTCTATAAGATACTTAATTGATGGACTGTGATTAAAACAGGGAATCGGTTCGATAGATCGTGTTCGCGTCGGGTAAAAACTTGATTAATATATGTATCAAATATGCTCAATTCTAACACAACCCACAAATTATTCTTATCGACCTATGTAATCCATTTAACTTATTTATTATAATATATTAAATTAAACTTGACACAATCCAACACGAAACGAACTATTTAACCTATTATCAACAAAATTAAATTGAATTCGACACGATCCAGTAATAGTTTATTGATATATTTCAATCCATAATCAATTAAAAAAGAGAAAAAAAATAAATATAAATATAAATATAATCATGTCAAACATATAGGCCATGTTTGGTAGGCGGTCTTTCTGGTCTGGTCTGGTCCGGTCTGGTCTGGTCTAATCTGATCTAGAAAAGTCTGTTTGGTAAGCGGTCTGGTCTTACTATTTATTTATTATTTATTATAATATTTATTTATGTATTATTTATTTCTTTATTTATTATTTCTTCACTTTATAATATATTTTATTATTTATATTATTAAATTATTATTTATTAATTTATATATTAATTTATAAATATATTTTATTTATTTATTATTATTTCATTATTTAATTCATTTTATTTATAAATTATTTATTCATTTTTAATTATTTAAAAATATATTTTATTAATTTAATATTAATTTTTTATTATTATTATGAAGTATTTATTCATTATTATATTTACTTATTATTATTATTATATTTATTTATTATTATATCTATTTATTATTTTTTATTATATTTATTTATTATTATTATTTATTATTTTTATTATATTTTTAAATATGTTTTATGTAATTTATTATTATTATTTATTATTTAGTCCATTTTATTATTATTATTATTATGTTTTATTTAATTTATTATTTATATTATTAATTTTTAATTTTTAATTATTTATAAATATATTTTATTATTTATTCATTTATTTATTATTATTATATTCATTTATTTTTTATTATTAGGTATTATTTATTATTTATATTTTATTTTTAAATTATGTTTTATTTAATTTATTATTATTAATAATAATTTTTTATTATTATTTATTCATTTTTAATTATTTATAAATATATTTTATTAATAAGACCAGACCGGACCACCAGGAACCACCTTTTTTTTTTGGTCTGAAATGAGGTCATTTTGGTCTGATTTGGTCTTACTTGGTCTAACCAAAAATTTGGGACCAATGCTACCAAACACGGTCTGGTCTCATAAAACGCAAGACCAAACCAGACCACCTGGGACCAAACCACCTACCAAACAGGGCCATAGCGTTCGTGTTACTCGTATCATATTCGGATCGACCATAATATTCTCGTATCGTGTTCGGATCGACCCTTATACAACTTCAACCCTTTTATGATTAACCATGACCCTTTTAATTTAATTCATATAAGGTTTTCTCATTTTGCACGCTCTAGACACATTCTCTAATATAATACTACTAGTATTTACTTATTATCTAAGCCCCAGGAATCAAAGCAGCTGATCTGTACCACAAGGACAAACAAACAAAGATAGCCAACCTTCATGGAATATCTAAACATACCTAGCACATGGTACACAAAGTTGACTAGTGTACGGTTTCCCTAAAAAACACTAGCAATAAAAATTGTGACTCACAAGTCAAAGAAAATGTTATGGTATATTTCTACTATAAGCAACATTTTTCCCTTCAAAGAGAAAATTGCAAAAAGGACGACACACAAAGTTCAACTTCAGGGAACCAATCCATCAAATTCTTCAGTGTAGGCCATCTTTCCATCACCTTAATTCCAAAAGCAACAACTGAGTAACTTCTACCAACATTCATGTCCACAGAGAAAATCAAAGCCAAGAACAAAAGTACCGCTTTTATGCGCATAAGATAGGATCATAGGCGAATAGTATGTCAAATTTATTGATACATGAAATCCGATTCCAAGGGATTTCCAAAGAGTGAAGGCATAATTTAACTCCGCAAAAGTGTCTGTATAAAAATGGATGTTACACCTTCCCAAGAAAAAACTTCAGAATTTCACCTATCCCTTGATGATAACAAACTTAGGTATTCTTCTTCACCTCAGCGGCTTTGATGATGTCAATAAATTCAGGCTGCGTGAGGAAGTGCGTGTAAGGATAAGCAAACAAGTCAAAGAGAAATACTGAGAAAAGCGAGAAAATTATTACCTTAAGCGAAGCTCCACCAACCAGAAAACCGTCAACATCAGGTTGTCCTGCTAGTTCCTTGCAGTTACCACCAGTCACAGAACCTATAATATTGTTACATTTAGAGCAATAAAGTCAGATTTTATAATAATTCAATTTATCCTTTCTTAAAACCACACTTCGGAAAATAATAACAGCATCCTCCGCATTAAACAGATGCACAAGTGCATGACAATCAACAAAACAGAGAATACATGTGGTGATCAGTTGATATTTTCAATAATGCAGGCCAAATGATAAGATTCCTGTTGCCATTTTCTTCTTGCACGCATTTTCATTGACATTAAAGGCCATTCCACAGTCAAACTTCATGACCATTGGAAATCTTTGCAGAAGTTGCTTCAGCAAGGGGGAGCATACAAGACTAAGAGTTCACAGTATTACTGTTCTTGACATAATATTCAAGATATAGGTGCATCAAAAATCTCTATAGATAGTATCAAATAAAGGACTCATTAGTCA
The DNA here is from genome assembly GCA_963922005.1 of Cornus suecica. Lineage (NCBI taxonomy): Eukaryota > Viridiplantae > Streptophyta > Magnoliopsida > Cornales > Cornaceae > Cornus > Cornus suecica. Next base: position 1,595,452 of record OY998244.1, read on the forward strand.
AAAGAAGGCCATCTTGTATCTTTGACAATCTAGGCCTACGCATAGTTTCAATTGACTATTTTCTTCCAGAACAGTGTGCTGTTCAGATTCCTCACTTCTAAACTAAACGACTAATGCCTATGCTATTCATCATCTTCTCAGATTGTTGCCTGGCTATCAATTCACAACCTATATACATCATATTTATACAAAAAATGAATTTGTCAAACACAGAAAATCTTGCACCTGTCACAATTTTGGCAAAGGAATGGATTTACTTGGCCAATTTCTTCTAGACCAGTCATTGAAACTCAATATACTTTGTTGCTTCTGCCCCAAAATTACCGAGTGACAGCATTCTCTACCTTGAATTACTGTCAACTGATTTCTACTGTTATCTAAGCGGAAAGCACAACACCTTGTGATAAGCCTTGTAAGAGATCACGGGGATGGAAATTATCTACATTTCCCTAAATTCCATGACCTTGGAGGAAACCCAGGTAAACTGGGATTGAATATAACTCGGTTTAGAGTAATTTGAAGTTAAAACAGTGGGGAGATACTCGTGGAAGGTAATTGCTCAAAAGTTATTTGGGAGAATTACTGACACCACCTGAGATTTTATTTTATTATCCGTGGGTTATGTGTTGAAATAAAATACTGACACCTCTGTCAGAGTTAATAACCCTTGGCATAGTTAATGGTACTAGCAAAATTCACACTTTACCCATCTTTACTATGAATAAAAAGAAAATTGTATGTGTTATGCTAATACTAAAGATCCAAAATAAAAGGCCCAATTTGCCATCATTTAATTGTCCACTCACACCCAACTCTCTGCAACCATACCAGCATCACAAAACTACCTCTCACCATCTCCCTCAAAGTCCTGCTTGCCGTAGTCCTACCATCATCATTGCGCCTCCACGTCTCTTTCTCTCCACACCACTATCACAGCCTTTGCTCCTCTCTGTCTCTCACTGGCGTTGCAATCAGACCTTGGCCCCAATTCCATCAACCTTCTAATCAAGCCAAATAGACCCAAATACACAATCCATAATATAATCAAGAGGAAACACCATCTTCGATGAAGATTTACAATGCCAACACAGGCGCAAAATTTTCAGTAACAATGGTGGTTCCTAAAACTAATTTGGTATTCGCTGTATATGTGAATATTTATATCATCTATGCACCTACATATAAGTACATCAATAAATATGGAGAGGGAGAGAGAGAGAGACCCGTGCGTGAAGTTTTTCTGAGAAGGTAAAAATGGAAGCTTTGAAGTTCAAGGAAGATGGTTCAAAATAAATCCCAAGTAGACGAGCAATTGATAGGTAAAAATGCAAACTTGTCCGACGGACAGAGTGGTTTTGGAGATGACCCATTTACGGAATTTTTTTGAGAAGGTGAGGATCAGAAGCTTTATTATTGGAGATCAGAGCGCGAGAAAAGGAGTATGGATTGGTGGTGACGAGAGAGAGAAGAGGGAGCTTGAGATGAGAGAGAGATTATGATTAGCAGGTACGTGTGGTGGTGGTTGCAGCAACTGGGATGCGAAGCCGGCGGTGATGGTGGCGACTGGTGACAGTTGGGGACCGCCAGTGGGACTCTGGTGGTTGTGGTGTAATTGTGGAGGTGGCAGGAATTGTGTAATATATATTTTTTTATGTACATATAATTGAGTAATATGTGACTTATGTAATTTGGTAAGGGTATTTGCATAGAAACAATTTGGCTTCAATGGCTCTTTCATATAATGAACAAGGTTAAATTTGTCATTTTGCTACATATAATACTATTATTGGTATTAAATTTTATTCATTTAACTAAACTGACAATTACTTAACGTCAAAGGAGTTCGGGGTAAAGGCCACCATATCTCGGAGGAGGTTGACCAACTTCTTCCCTAGTTTAATCAGCCGGGGTCATGAAGGTAAATATCAGGGGTGTCGGAGTATTCCACCAGTTTTTAAATTGTATCTAAAGCTAGATAACAATTAAATAGCCCATATAATGAGTAGTGTGCCAAATAGATATTAATATATACCTCCATAGATAATACGGGTTGTCGCTGCAACTTCAGGGCTGGTATTCCTTTGGAGCCATTTCCTTAATCCACAATGAACCTGTCACATAAATGTGGACAAAAAAATATTATGAAGAAGCTAGACAGTGTAAAATTATGCTTTAAGACTTGATCCATAGTTGTGGTTTTTTAGTTTGTTCTTAGTTAGAGCAAGGATCTCTTCGACCTTATCATCAGAACATGATTTTCATCACTGCCCATAAAATTCTAGCATGAAAAAGGGGGAAAGACAGTAAAAGAGGGTAACGAAAGATGCTTTGGAAGTAATGCAGCATATGAAGGCATGCAACCACAGTTTTACCAGGATAAAATAAGATAAGCACAACATAATTTATTCTGAACCAGCCTAAGATAATCCAATATTATGAATGTCATTGGTGATGACCAACTTCCATCTCCCTCATCATGGCTAAAAGACTGAATTTAAGAAAGATAAAAAAAATAAATAAATAAATAAAAAAGAGAAAGGAAACTACCTCTTCAGCTTTAAAGATCTCTCTCTTTCAATTTATTACATTTTTCATGTGAATTTAGATATGAATTATTGTGTAAAGTAAAATCTTTGGTTCATGTAACAATTTGATTACAGAAAACAATGACGAGTAAACTCATCAAACTACGTAGTTCACATTAATTGCGGATCTCACCGAGGCTTTTATCTAAACTCTCTTACCAACATTTATTCCTTCAGCAAAGCAATAACCAATCATTGAGGTGCCAACACACATCCCAAAGGACCAACCTATAACAGTACCAATAACCTTCTTTCTTTCTTCAATCTATTCTACTTTATTTTCTGAAAGCTAGTAGCAGAAAAGCAGGTTATTCGTCTACCCTTTTTTTCATGCTAAAAAAACATAAGTCAACATTGATCCTCTGCTTATACCTTTCCCGGGAATGAAAGACTGAAAACAGACCTGATCATCGGCATTCAAAACCTCCAATATATCTAAAAAAAACTCGATACTTCTCCTTTAAAAGAGGATCCCTCCTTTCACTTCCCTACTATGACATGTTACTAGAACTAAAGCCCAATATCCTCCTGTTAAGCCCTCCTGCCACACGTCACTGGTAACATCAGAGTTCTTTTATTATCATTCTTGTTGTTCTTGTTTTTGATGCTCCTGCTACTAGGTTTTTTGGCGCTCCAGCTACTATGTTTTTGGCATTTGCATTATGTAACACTGTTATAACCCTCCCCGATAAAGCTGCTAACCACCACTGAAAACAAAAGCTACCAAATACCATATAAAGCCTGGATTGTACCAATAAGAATGTAACGACCACCATCAAGTTTAAAAAGCTATGCATTTAACTTTGTGTGCAAGAAAGAAAAGGCGCAAGATCAAGGTCCCACTTACTTCCTGAGCCTGAGCAGGAGATGCAACCTTCCCTGTTCCAATGGCCCAAACAGGCTCATAGGCCAAAACAACATTTGTCCAACTTGGTACTCGTTCTACAATAGAAAGGGACAGGAATATAGATAAATAAATAAAATTGAAACAATCAAGTAGAAACTATGCCATTTGTGACATAGTTCATAACACAAATGTTGTAGTGGGAGATATATTGACGTTAAGCCTTCAAGAGGCCAGCCAGGATTTGAAAAGTACAAGATATTGACAGTTTATGCATTGCTCTAAACTGGCCTTGAACATTTGATGTATGAGATAATGACAGTATATGAACTGCTATAACACCAGTGCCTGAATATGACATCAGAACGCAATCCACATATTATATAATGGTGGTCAACTAGTACTATCTCATTAGCAAAATTCATTCCATAATCACATGTTTGATTGATGTTCCATAACATGAAACACCAAGAAAAAGAGAAAAGCTTTGCAAATTCCAAATTCCAAATTCTTATCTCTGAGACTAGTCCCAAGTCCCCACAAGAGGAAAACTCAATAAAAGCTCAGTGTTTGTCGAAGTGTCACAGTTAAAATTCTATGCAGCCACAATTCTGTCTTTTTTACAAAAAGAATGGGAATAAACAAAAAGCCTAATAATCAGAACTAACTTTGTTTGCCTAAAAAGGAACATATGAAAACTCGTAGCCAGTATTAAACATTTGATTAAATTACTAAGGTAATATCGAATAATCCAAAATCAAACAGTTGTAAGTTATGTTAAAAACAAAAATTTAATTATCAACTTTACATTCAGAATATCAAAAAGTTATTTACTGGTTATGCTTATGTGTCATGCAGTTGAATGATGATAGATGAAATTTACCAATGTGAAAATAAACTCAGTAGCCCAATGCTACCTTGTGTAAACAAGATTGGTGGAGCAAAGTAGCAAGAATTAACACAGGTTAGAAACAGCAATAAAACATGAACCTGAAATTGCTTTAGTTTGTGCAGCAACAACATCCATAGTGGATCCTGATTCTCGCTGCTCAAGGGTCTCTCCAATACAAGCTATTACCTTCAAACCTTGAGCGAGAGCATATGCAACCTTATCTCCAACAAACTGAAATGAAAACAAATTCCAGATTGGAAAACAACTATAAGCAGTTGTGAGATAGGAAGCAAAAATAACTCAGTCAGTTATATCATTGTAAAAAAAATAGTCATGGGCCGTGAAATCGTGGTAACCTCATTTGACTCGTTTAACAGCGCCCTCCTCTCAGAATGACCAAGAATCACCCAAGGAATCCCCAAATTGACAAGCATCTCAGCACTACACAAGAAAAAACAGCAATTTGCATCTGGAAATTTTCAGCATGAATGATGAACATAGGAAAGACATGTCAAACACACAGAAATCAATGAGCTTAGGCAAGGCTTGGTAACAAAGAGAAGATATGATCCACTAAATTTCAAGAAATCAAACTTCTATGAATCATTGCTATCTCACCACCGCTTTGGTGGGTACAAAAATCTAAATGCCAACAGCATTGCTAAAGAAAGCAAACATTAAGTCCCACAACCCCAGTAGTAAGATGTCATTTTTATAAATATTTACCACAATTTCCTAAGAAAGTAATATGAATAATCCCTCCATCTGTTTCTTCATAAACTTTCTGAAGAGTGTCTTTAATGATGTAAGAATGGAAACTTTGGCTATAGCCAAGTTGAAATAAATCGGTACTGAAACAAATATACAAGTAGATTGCAAAGTGATAGATAAATATGTTTTTAAGGCATGAGGTGGAAACAATTTCTTATTGATGCATAATGCAGGATAGACAACATGCATAAGCATGGAGATATGACACATGTATCACAAGTTAAGGCACACAGTCAAACACTAAGTGCTGGTCCCATTTCCTTATCACCCACACACCCCTCAGTGTGCAAGAGTCACGCTATTATTTGACACTAGTTATACTAGTGGAAGTAGGTCTATACATACCTAACCTCACCGGTGAAAGCACCCCCTTTCTTCACCCAGCAATTTTGTGCCGCAACGTGAAAATCAGGCCTCAACGAACTTTTTACCGATGGAAGAAACACAAATGGAGGACTAACCACCACCTCTGCAAGTACAATCAGTAATATATCAAAATTGAATATGCAAAAAAGTAAGGGAAGAAATAATTTACGAAAGACTAAGCAAAATAATGTTTGCCGATGGAATCCAATGGAAAGGAATTTCAACTTCTTTTTAAGCCTCTAAGTCTTTTAAGTAGTCCAAGAGGATGATGCAACCAAATGCTATTTAAAATTTATGCAAAAGTGATAATTCAATTAATACTATCCCATATAAGGCATGATTCAAACTCGTAATTCATCTTCCTTTCCATCCAAAATGGTTGCCAAAGAATAAATATATGAAAACCACTTTTAGGAAATGTAGTACGTTAATCATGTCCCATGTAAGATTGTAGCCTTATATAAAGAATAAAGACATTTGTGAAGCCAAAATCATGTACACGGAAAATCTATATATATAAACACACACACACACACACATATATGTATATATACTGAGATTATAGCTCAAGGACAAGACTGAGTTGCATAAATAAACTAAATAAGCAATGACAGCAACTAGAATGCTAGGATTGCACTTAAAACTTTTCCAAATATCCACAATAATTATAGGTCAATCTGGAGACTGGACATCTTACACGCATAAGGCGCAGATGAAACTGAAAACATTAACAGTAGTACAACAAAACAACTGAGAGAGAAGACAGAGTTTCATTTACTTACCCACAACATCTTCAGAGGGCACTTCACCAGCATTAAGCATCGCAACTATCTTCTTCACCTCTTCGGAGGTTCCATTCTGCATCCATGTTCAATCCAAGCCATGAAGTAGGTTTGATTTTGGAAACTAAATGCATATTTCATGATTTTCACTCATAACATTTACTGTGAACCCAAAAGACCCTCAACGAATATTGGTACATCCCTTTAGCAATACAATTATGCTTCCGAAAATGGGTTCGATTATACGAAAATCAGAGTAGAGAAAGGGATTTTGCAAGCAACTTTCGGTCTCAACAGCTGTGCAACATCATTGGTACCAACTAATAAAAACAGTCCAATTAGGAAAAGTTTTAAGTTATGTATGAAATAATAAATTGTTGTGGGACCATCTTCCTTGATTAAGTTGTTTCTATAAATTGGTTGCAATAATAAAGTGGTATAACCATTGCAACCAATAATTTCTCGAACTTTGCAGATGACATCTATAGAGTAACAATCAACTAATAAATAAACCAAGTACTCACTGTGAGTTTTCCAAACACTGAACCCCAAAAAAATTCTACCATTGACATACACGTATCTATATATATTTATATATATGGGGAAAAATACGACAACAATGACTCTAATCTTGATACCAAGTGTGGATGAATCGACAGATCTGTAAATAAGGGATTTAGGTTTTGAATAATGACCCACTATTGAAGTTAGATTGAGAGGCCAAAAAGTGATACAAAAGCAAAGATGTGGATCATCATCCAACTAGATCCATGTTATTTGAAATCACACACATAAATCTCTCAAATCAATATATTCAACGTAGTGAAACTTAAATCTAGACTATTAAATGTAAATCTAAACTACACTTGTTAAATAATTGAACTCAAATCTATTCATTTCCATCACCAGATCCAAATAGAACATAATATGTCATCGAGAAACACGATATTTTATTTTAAGAATCGCCTCCAAGTATGAATGAATATAAACCCTCAATAATATACTAAAGAACAATTGAAATTGATAAATCATACTATAGAATTTAGATGCGTACACATATAGTATACAAAATCTAAATACAATATGGACTATAATTTCAGACTGAAAACAGATCATACGACCGTGGATTGGAAAATTAAGCAATTCACAAGGGGCAAATATGGAAGTCGAGACTCACGCATTTCCAGTTGCCGCCGACGAAGAATTTTCTGCCCATTGCTATCGATTGACTGAAGAAGGTTTCTCTCTCTGATACAGTCGTGGTCTTACTATGGTTAGATGTTTGTGTGTGTGTGTATATATAGAAATATATATTGTGTATATATATATATAATTTACATTTTTTCGTGAGTTTTAAGTAAATTAATTTCATGCTTTGAAATGGCAAAACTGTCCTCGTGCTTATTGGTAGAGAATATTCCCCTAAGGTCATGTTTGGTAACATGGTTTGGTGCCAAAAATTTAGTTTTGGTGCGAAAAAATGGCATCAAACCATGTTTGGTAAAATGGTATGAAAATTTGGTATCAACACTGTAACAAACCATGGTGCCAACTTTGTGAAGGAATTTGGAACCATCAAAGTGGATGGTTTTGGATGGTGCGGGTACTGTAGCACCCCATATGCGGGCACTGTAGCAACCCATGTGCGGAATCTGTAGCAACTCATTAATAATACTAATATATTAATATGTTAATATTAATACTAATATATTAATATATTTTAATATTACAAAATTTTAATATTATATTATAATATTAAATATATTAATATATTAGTATTTGATTACAAAACCAAAAAATTAATATATTAATATTAATATATTATAATATATTAAAATTTCAAAATATATATAAAATTCAAAAATATTAATATATTTTAATATTATAAATTTTAATATTAATATATTATATTTTTGGAAATTTAATATATTTTAATATTATAGTTTTATTATCTTTCTTAAAAATTAATATATTAATATATTTATATATATTAATATTATAAATGTTAATATTATAATATTAATATTTTAATATTATAAATGTTAATATTAATATTATATAATATTAATATATAATATTAATAAATTATAATAAAACTATAATATTAATATATTAATATTAATATATTTTAATATTATAAATTTTAATATTTATAAATAAAATGTGAAACCATCCCAAGTTACCAAACATGGTTTGGTTTCAGAATTTTAACCCATACCAACTCTACCAAACATGGTTTGGTTTTTCAGCATCACTTTTTCTCACACCAAAACCATCTGCACCAAACATGGTTTGGAATCAAAATAAAATCACACCAAACCAAATCCAACTCAACACAAACCAAAATAAAAAACTAACACCGCACCAAACCATTACCAAACCCAACCTAACCAGATTTATTAGTAGTCACGAGTGATTTTGCACAATTACTGTTGGGAAGAAAACATTTCGGACTTTGGTGAATTATAATTGAAAGTGTTTTTTAATTTGTTTGACAATTATTTCTTTTACAAAAATAATTCCAATAAATTCTACAATAATGTTTACAGATGCTTTTGAAAATATACTTTATCAATGAACTGAAACAAAAAAATATAAATGTTTATTAAATATTAAATTTAAGTTCTATAGTCATAAAAGTGAAACCAAAAACGAGAATTTGAAAGGCTTGAAAATCTACATTTATAAATTAAAATCCATTAAAATATATATAATATCTACCGAGTGTTATATTAATTACTATTGTGATGACAGTGAGAGTATGAGATAAAAGAAGAGTTCTTAAGTGACAAATTTAAATGTAAAATTTTAAAACAAAAATATTTCTGTTGCTCACAGTTTTGGTGTGAGGCAAAAACAAATCCCACTAACGCGAATATTCCGGATTAGGGGTAGTTCAGTCAAATGATGGCAGCGAGAGCCCGCTGTTTTGGTGCTATTCTTACAGGGGGCTATTGGGAGTCACAAAAGTGGATGGCTCTGAACAGATTGGGCTTTTTGAGCCACGATGAGTGTACATAATTATCTACTTATGGAGGGTATTTTTGTCATTGTAATATTTACCACCCACGCCAATTGATTTGTTTGGTTTATGAGATAAATGGGACCCCAATGCAATCCCAAAAACATCCCAAAGGGATAATCCATCCAAACTGAACATATGCAACTCAATGTAAACATTCAACTAGTATTGTTGGTTTTTTAAATTTGCAAGTGTATTATTTACAGCACCTGTTGGAAGTGTTCATTTATTTAATTAATTTTCGGCTTTATTTGTCCTTTAGATAAGCTTTCTCTGTGTGATAGCACCATCTCAATGAAATGGGAGGACTAGGGTAAAAAGTATAAAAAGAGTCTTGTTTGTTCATTTGTTAAATTTTTACTTAAATTTTTTATTATAAACCCTCAATAATATACTAAAGAACAATTGAAATTGATAAATCATACTCCCTCGGTCCAAAAGTAAGTATCCACTTTTCTTCTTTTAGCCGTCCCAAAATAAGTATTTACTTTGAAAATTTAAAGCACTTTATTTGATTAATTTATCAATTTAACCTTCAATTATTAAAGTTATAAAACATCTATACTATAAATTATTACATCACTATGATGAGAGCATGGATAAAATTAATATTTCATTCCCTAACACTACAATAAAAATCATTTTCTTAAAAAATTGAATTCCCAAAACGACTTATAATTTTGTACGGAGGAGTACTGTAGAATTTAGATGCTTGCACATATAGTATACAGCAATTTACAAGGGGCAAATATGGAAGTAGAGACTAATGCATTTCCGGTTGCCGCCTACGAAGAATTTTCTGCCCATTGTAATTATAATTTACATTTTTTTTCGTGAGGTTTTGGTAATTTAATTTCATGCTTTGAAATGATAATACTGCCCTCGTTCCACAACCACATTTATCGGTACTCTCACAAGTGATTTTGCACATTTCGCACTTTGGTGAATTATAATTGAAGTGTTTTTTATTTGTTTGACATATTTACAGATGCTTTTGAAAATATACTTTATCAATGAACTGAAAAAAAAAAAAAATACTGTTTATTAAATATTAATTTAGTTTCTATCATCATGAAAGTGAAACCAAAAACGAGGATTTGAAAGGCTTGAAAATCTACAACTTCTCCACGAACGAGAATATTCTGGAGTAGGGTAGTTCAGTCAAATTATAATTTAATTTTGGTTAGCGAGAGCTAGAGCTGGCAATTTCTGACACGAATTGACCCGTTTGACACGATTATATTTATTGTTATATTTATTTACTGATTTTTTCTATTCTCTAATTGGTCATGGATTGAAATACATTAATAAGTTATTACTGGATCGTGTCAAATTCAATTTCAATTTCATTTTTATTTTTTATTTTTTATTTTTCGTGTTGGATTATATCATATTTAAAATGTTTGATTTTCGTATCAACTAGTATCAGATTACCCTGTGACCCGTGGGTCGACATGTTGACACGAATTGCCAGTCCTAGCGAGAGCCCACCTCTGGTGCTATTCTTGGGAGTCACAAAAGTGGATGGTTCTGAACGGATTGGGCTTTTGAGCCATGATGAGTGGTTAGCCAATTATCTATTTATGGAGGGTATTTTTGTCATGATAATATCTCTAACATTCTCCTCTATTCAAACTCGCGCAACACTCTCGATGTGTCGGACCACCCTGCCTTAGACCTGGACTCTGACCAGGGTGGTTGCACCCAAGCGGGTGCTTCACGTGACATCAGACCGCGTCCTGGGTCTGGCTCTAATACCAACTATAACTAGTGGGGCTTCACGATTCGACCTAAAAGTTTAAACTGAAAGGTGAGGCTAACATCCACCCATTATAAAACGGATAATATTTAGATCTTGCCTCATGAGGACTAAGTTCGTCATCCCCGATGATGTAGTCCACTATAATTTGGACACGTGACTCAAAAAAAAATTCAAAAGGAATGAACATTGATTTGTGAATTTATGAATTTTATTTCCAACTTCTTTTTTTAAAAAAAAATTGAGTCACGTATCCAAATTATATTGTACTACATTATTGGGGAGGATAAACTTCATCCTCATGGGACATGACCCAAGTATTTTCCTTATAAAATAATTCATTTTTCTCATTCGTATCCGATGGGTGGGACACCTCTAACACTTAGGCCCTGTTTGGTTCGCGGTCCGGTCTCATAATGATTTTTTTGGGACCAGACACTGTTTGGCAACACGGTTTCAAAAAAACGGTTCCAAAAAAAATAGGACCACTTGAGACCAAAAGGGGTAATTTGAGAAAACCAAAAATGATGGTCTCTAGTGGTCTTATATACAATTGTCTTAACACATGGGACCATAAATTTTGAAAAATCTATATAAAATTAAAATATATATATAATTTGAAAATAATATATAAAATTAAAAAAATAATATAAAAAAATTGAAATAATGTATAAAATTTGGAATATATATATATAATTCAAAATTAATATATAGAATGCAAAAAATATATTTAAAATTTGGGAAAATAAAAAAATTCCAAAATAATAGAAAAAAACAAAAATAATGTATAAAATTCGAAAATAATATATAAAATTTGAAAAATAATATAATTTTTTTAAAATAATGTATTAAATTCGAAAAATATATATAAAAATCAAAATTAATATATAAAATTTTAAATATATATATATATAATTTAAAAAATAATATATAACTTTTGAAAAATAATATAAAAAATTTGAAATAATGTATAAAATTTGAAAAAAATATAAAATTCAAAAATAATATACAAAATTATATATATATATATATATATATTTGAGAAAATATAAAAAATTTGAAAATAATATAAAAAATAAAAAATAATATAAAAATTCGAAATAATTTATAAATTTTGAAAAATATATTATTTTTGAATTTATTATATTATTTTCAAATTTTTAATAATTTTTCAAATTTTATATATTTTTCATACTTAATATATTTTTTGAATTTTATATATTATTTTTTATTTTTTTTTATTTTTTTCCAAAAATAAGACCAAACAGTTTGAATAAGACCATAAGACCAGATAGTTTTACCAAACAGACTTTCAGAACACCACCTAGATAAGAACAGACCAGACCGGACCAGATAAGACCAGACCAGATAAGACCGGACCGGACCGCCTACGCCAATTAATTTCAGGGTAAATAGCATTAAACCCCCCACGACTATACTCTCTCTCCCAAGTAACCCCTCACAACTATATTTTTTACTGTAAAACCCCCAAACTATCATGATTGTTACAATTAAGTCTCTCCCCTCATAACGCCGTTAATTAAGTTTAGGGTAATTTGCACTCAGATCTCCTAAAGTTTAGGTCAATTGCACTCATCCCCTAATATTTCATTTTTCTTGCAATAACATCCCCTGAAGGTGTCAAAACCCCATGAAATGACTATTGTGCCCTTACTTTAGTGTAAAAGGCATGTTGTATAAATTAATGGACCAAACAACCCTTGTATATTAAGTTCAATTTGAAAAACTTTTCAAGTACTTTGGATACAAGGATTTTTGAAATAAGGATATCTACATATAGGTAGACATAAGGATCACTAATTACAAATAGTTAAACTTTTACCTTTCAATTACTAATACATCAACTTAACTAAATTAATTACAAATGGGTCAACTTTTTTGTTTAAAGACTCAAATATCCCCAAAAAACTCCAATCTTCTTTTCCTTCTTCTCTCCTATTCCAAAAATCCCTAAACACTCAAAAATAAAAATAAAATATTTCGGAAAAAATATAAATATTTTTGGAAAAATAAAATATTTCGAAAACAAAATGAGGAAAAAAATATTTCGGGAAAAAATATATTTTGAAAAAATAAAATATTTCAAAAAAATGAGGAAAAAAATATTTCGGGAAAATTAAAATATTTTGAAAATATAAAATATTTCGTGAAAAATAAAATATTTTTGGAGAAATAAAATATTTTGAAATATTTTTGTTTATTTCTTTTTCATTTTTTTTCTTCTTTTCAACGAAATGTGTTCAAGCCTTAGACCTCTTGGTGATTACAATGCAATATTTTGGAGTCAAGTGTGTCAAGAAGTATCAATAACGAGTTGATTGAGTTGAATTTGTTTTGAAATTTGGTGTCTTAAAAAATAATAAATCTTAGGTGAGTTATATTTAGATAATTTATTTCAATATGACAGTAGACATAATTTGAATCTTACTTGTTTAGTATGAATTGCTTTGAATGTATGTCATAAAATATTTCGAGAAAAATATTTTATTTTTCCCTAAATATTTTATATTTTTCAAATTTTTTATTTTTCCTGAAATATTTTATTTCCTAATTTTTTTTTGAAATATTTTATTTTACCCAAAATATTTAATTTTTCCAGAAATATATATTTTTCCTCATTTTGTTTTCGAAATATTTTATTTTTCCATAAATATTTTAATTTTTTAGAAATATTTTTATTTTTGAGTGTTTGGAGATTTTGGAATGGGAGAGGAGAATAAAAAGAAGATTGGAGTTTTTTTGGGGGTATTTGAGTCTTTAAACAAAAAAATTGATCCATTTGTAATTAGTTTAGTTAAGTTGATGTATTAGTAATTGAAAGGTAAAAGTTTACATATTTGTAATTAGTGATCCTTATGTCTACTTATATGTAGATATCTCTATTTAAAAAATTCTTGTATCCAAAGTACTTGAAAAACTTTTCAAATTGAGTTTAATATACAAGGGTTGTTTGGTCCATTAATTTAGCCAACGTGCCTTTTACACTAAAGCAAGGGCACAAGAGTCATTTCATGGGGTCTTAACCCCTTCAGGGGTGTCATTGCAAATAAAATAAAATCTCAGGGAGTGAGTGCAATTGACCGAAACTTCAGGGGATCTGAATGCAAATTACCCTAAATTTAACTAACGGCGTTATGACGGAAGGGACTGAATTGTAACAATCATGATAGTTTGGGGGGTTTACAGTCAAAAACATAGTTGAGGGGAATTTGTTGGGAGAAAGAGTATAGTTGAGGGGGGTTTAATGCTATTTACCCTTGATTTTATTTGGTTTATGAGATAAATGGGACCCATGCAATCCCAAAGGGATAAACCATCCAAACTAAGGGCTTGTTTGGAAAAATGTTTTGGGCTCATTTATCTGGGTTTGTCTCTGTTTTAGAAACAATATCTTGTTTGGTGGGTTTTGGTTTCTAATATTGAAACCAGATCACTCAAAACCAACTAACCCAATTCAAGACCATCAAAATGATGGTTTTGTCAAGTTTTTGGTGTGTCAACCGTTATTTTTGACCAAATTTGGTCACATAAAAATGTTGGAATAGTGAATGAGAAATTATATTCTATTACTAATATGGATATAGGTTGTGACTATTCACGAAATGTGCTTTGACAGTTTGGTAGTTAAAACACAATTCTTGAGGTCTATATATATCCCACAATCTTGGACATTCAAAAGAGCCTTTAAATATACACAAAAATATACATATTCGTTTATTTTCTCTCTGTATATATCACATATTAGTATATATTAGGGTTATAAGGTTTGAGTACAAGCACAAACTTGAGTTCGCTGGTCTCTGGAAGATTGGAGTATTACTTCTTCACAGAGGGAATCTGTTATATTTTGGGAAATAGTTGCTCAGCAACCTTGAGCACTGAAGAGGGAACAAATCTATCTTAAGAAAACTGTGAATTTCACATGGCTCGAATTCATTCACCACCGTTTCTATTTTCGAAGTTTTGGAATTTTGGATTTACATGATTGTATAAGTTTGTAAATTAAATTTGGTTACAGTTATATATATATACATTTTTTTATATTTTTTTTAGGTAAATGTTATATATATATACATTGCAGATCTATGTTTTGCTATATATATTATACACCTCTGTTTGTTTACACACATATATATATATATATATTCCGCATATTATATACTGTCATATATTTATATATATGAATTTGCAGTAATTGGTTAACAATCTTAAGATAGAATTTGTTCGTGTATATATATTATACTGACAGTACTTTATAACAAACTCAAAACAGTCATTTGGTATTAGACTTCTGCTATATATCTATTCTGTTTGGTTCTATTACATATACATACGTATCAATTTATGTATATATATATAGATCCATCCATGCTTTGTTTGATATATATTTATTTATCGTGTTTATATAAATATAGAATGATATATATATATATGATGTCCTCTGTTATATAAATTGCTTATATATAGAGAGTTTTCTTTTATACAAATTGTTTACGTAGACTCTTCTGTTTTGCAAATTGTTATATGTATATACAGTGGTTGATAGGATACGTTACTAATAATCTTAAGACAAAGTTTTTTTGTTTGTTTAATTAGATTCCTGTATATATTTCGGTTATAGTTTATATATATATATATATATATATATATTCAATTATGAATATATATTCTGTTATATATATATATAATTTGCTATATACATTTTTTGAGATGGAAAAGAACATTGGCTTTACTTGTATTCCATGCATATAAAAAAGAAGTTGCGTGAACTCTCTGTTATTTTATGGAAAACATATATATATATGAAACGGTGTATATTGTATAATATTTTTGGTGCAGAAACAGTGGTATGAAAATTATACATTATTTGGTCATACATATTTGAAGCAACGTTTTATGTTATTTGATAGTTTGTGCCATTGCCAATAAAAAGAATTTTAGTTAAAATAAATAACTTCAAGTTGACATAAAGTTATTGAACTGTATTATAATGATTGGGTAATACTAGTATTCTTTTTCTATATAATCACGGCACTAGTATTGAACTGTATTATTATATATACACGGAGTATATATTTATAAAGGAATAGGGTGACGGTCATTACACTACCTCATATGAAACACGAACTTGGATTATATGATAGCATGCACAGAAAAGACTTTCTTTTAGTAGTATGTACTTGAATAGAAGAATTTAATAAATTTTCTAGTGCCGAATCTATTGGGATTTTAAATGTTTGTCGGTATTGACTTATACATATGTGAAGTCCTATTTTTATCCAATCACGATATATATGAAGCATGGGCTTGTGTGACTGTGTATATATACATGTCATTACGGTTACTGATAACGAATTAATTTCGTAATCAATCCAACCGTGACAATGGTTCGTCGAACCGTGACCACTCTGTTACTTTAATTTTAGATGATATGTTTCAGTATTTTGACATAATTGGACTCTTATCCCATGACAATGATATATATCCAAATTAATGGACTATCCGGGAGGTGTATTTATGTGAAACACTCAAATTGGTTAATTGCTTTAAAGTGTTTGCAGGTGACATATTATAACAATTGTCACACTGTCACTAATTATTTTACATACATTAGTTAATAATAACGACTAGTATCTTATGCAACCACACAACATGTGATATTTTCTGTGATACTTTCAAAGTCATTTATAATGGTTGGTATATATTATTCTAGAATTATATTTAATATTCTCAAATTAAAGTTTCAATATCTTATATGATTTTATTCTAAGAATGATAAGAATTATTTTAGGTGTAAAGTTTAAAGAAGAAATATGTATTTATTTCATTTCTTTTATTATATGACATATATACTTGAGATTTGTTTTGTGCCTTCATTTTGATATGCTAATTGTATGTTGTTATCATCATGGGCAATTATATTATATGTTTAATGATATGTATGGCATGATTAAGGATTAATATAATGCCTCCTAGTATATTTTATTTGAAATTATACATGTTTAATGAGATTATATACATAATCATGCATACGTCTCTTGTTATAAATTATTGCAGATTATGTATTCCGTTTTGATTCATTTGGGGGATTGAATCAGTAAATGATCATAATCATTAATATGAGATTTGTGTGAAATTAAAATTGATAATAACATTCTTTCAAAACGTTGAATGATGTATCGATCCTCTAGAATTAGTTCAAAGTGATATTTGTGATTTAAAGTTTTTTTAGAGGAGGTAAAAAGTACTTCATTACTTTTATAGATGATTGCACAAGATAATGTTATGTATATTTGCTAAGAAGCAAAGATTATGTAATTGATGTTATCAAATATTATAAAAATAAAGTTGAAAATTAACTTAATTAGCAGAAAGATAAAAACTTTAAAAAGTGATAGCAATGATACTAATTTAAGGATTACCACAAAACTTGTGGGAGAAGCTATACTTTTTGCTAATTATATTCTTAACAAAGTGTCTCATAAGGAAATTAATAAAACCCCGTATGAATTATGGAAAGGTCACAAGTCTTCCTATAAACACTTAAAAGTGTGTGTGTGTGTGTGTGTGTGTGTGTGTTTGATGCAAGGGGATCCGAGTCAGACGATGCCGAGCTGTCAGATTGCTCATTAATGGCGCTGGATTACCTGGAGCAGGAGGATCAGCGCAAGAATGGCAAGAAATCGTAATCCAGCCTAATTGGGGCAGTTTCCGTGCACGTGTCGGTTTTTTGGCCATAACTGGAGCTACGAGTGTCGGATTCGCGCCCGTGACCCCAATTCGGAAAGCTAATCTCGGCGCGGACGTCGTGGTTCACAAGCTACGCTCGGTGCACATCGTTTCGAGCCCCAAATCCGCTGTTTTCCTTTTCGATTCTTTATTTTTAGTTATTTTTTGCTACTTATGGTAATTTTTTATTTGTCAATTAGGAGATGATTCTGAACCCGATTTGGGCCAGAATTTTGGCAATCTTTTTATTTTTTTCCATGTTTTGTTTTGGTAGGACTTTTAGGGTTTTGCTATTTTTGGCAAAAATTCCATTAGGGGTCGATTTTCAGCTATTTATACCCGGCTTGTGGGTTGTTTTTATTCATTCTTGAATATACATAATTATATAGAATTCCAGAGTGTTCTCTGAATTTTGGGTCGAATTTCTCCCTTTTCTTTCTTGCAAATTACCCGTTGCGCTAGCCTACAGAATAATCTCTATTCTGTCCGGCGTCAGTGTTTTGGGGGCGGGGGGCTTGACAAAAGTGGAAGTTCCTAAATCTTAAAAGGTAAAAATAGGACCAAAAATAATTGATTGTGTATTCATTGGTTATAACAGCAGTGCATATTGATTTCTTGTTAAGTCTTGAGAAAGATGTTTGTTGATGCTACAACTAATGATAGTCAAGTTAATATAGACAAATGGTCTATAGAAAATGAACTTGGATGTAGCAAAAAGACAAGGACCTCAACGTCATTTGGGCCAGATTTCATTACTAATATGTTGAAGAATGATTCTCAAACTTTTAAGGAGACCATGTTTTTTCCTTAAGCGTTCTATTAGAATAAGCTGTCAATGGTGATTTTGAATTCCAAAATTCACACCTGAGAGTAATATGTTTATGTCTCTCATGAAAAATGTTACCCAATAAATTCGACAATATTTGTTTGTGTGTAGGTAATGTGTAACTTATTAGTTACAAATAAAGTTACCAATATGGATTTATATTGAAATTATAGGCGAGAAACCTAAGTGGTTGGTAACTGAACAGTTGATATTGAGCTTTATCATAAGGATTGCACAACTTATGAATATTGATGCAAATTTGGCATAATATTTATGTTGTAGATTGCGAAGCTGGGAAATAAATTGATTAGCTGAAATTGTGAGAAAATATAAAGTTATAGCAATAGCTGGTGCCATCTCATTATTTGCATTTCGCTAGTAATATTATATGGACCTTAAAATCAAATGCATAACTGTAAGTCTAGACATATTTTTCATAGACATAATACTGTGAAATAATTGTTCTCAAATGGAATACTATTCATTGACTATATCATATCAAAGGATAATATTGCGGATCCGCTAATTAAAAGTTTGACTAGAGAACAAGTGGAAAGATTATCGAGAGGAATGGACTTGAAGTCTATGGGTTAAAAGACACCATAATGACAACCCAACCTAGTTGACTAGAGATCCCAAGATCTAGGTTCAAAGGGACAACCGAATTGTGTGTGACTTAGTAAAAGCATTATGGAGATTATTAACTCATTTCCATTCTTATGATGAGACAATTCATATTTTTAGGGTAAACTATGTTTTTAATGATTTCTATGACTTGAACATATCTAAGTGATGATGTATAATTATTCTCAATAGAATCACCTATTTGAGTATAATGGGCCGCTTTTTAGGGGAATTATGGAATGTTGAATTCTCTGACAAATACTCATGAAACCAAGTGGTGTTCAAGGCCAAAATGAACACAAACATGATAACCAACTGTGTCAGAAGGGAATTATATGAATTCTATTGTCTTGGTCTATACAAATAGCTGACAGTTCAAAGCATCGTGTCCACTAATTACCAGTAAATCCGATAGTCTTTCACAAGGGAAAATTCAATGCTACTAGGCTATTTATCTTGATACAATTACTTTTCATTTGTACTCGAACTAGTGTCTGCATAATCATTTACATTCTGAAAAACTAATTTCCATTCATATGAGGGATTGTTGGAATAATGAATGATAAATTATATTCTATTATTAATAGGGATTTAAGTTGTGACTATTCACAAACTATGCTTTGACATTTTGGTATAACCAAACAGTACGTTGACAGTTTGGTAATTAAAACACAACTCTTGAGGTAATTTTTTATATCCCACAGTCTTAGACATTAAAAAGAGCCTTTTAATATACATATTCACTTCTTCTCTCTCTGCATACATCACATATTAGTATATATTAAGGTTATAGGGTTGGAGTACAAGCACAAACTTGAGTTCGCTAGTCTCTGGAAGATTGGAGTGTTACTTTTCCAGAGACGAAATCCGTTATATCTTGGAAAATAGTTGTTCAGCAACCTTGAGCACCGGAGAGGGAACAAATCTGCAGTATCCCTGTGGGGCGGGGTTTTTGTTATCCCTACTTGAATGTTAGCTAAAAGATGATAATGTGATGCTCATGAATGATATCAAAATTAGTGAATTTCAACAATAGTTTTTAGTGAGGTATCTAAAAGACTTGTAATTTTAAGAGTTTCATAGGGCTCGAATTCATTCACAGTCGTTTATGTTTTTGAAGTTTTGGAATTTTGGATTTGCGTAATTGTACTGTAAGTTCGTAAATTAAATTTGGTTACAGTTATATATATACATTGCATATCTCTATTTTGCTATATATATTATACGCCTCTGTTTGTTTACACACACACACATATATATATATATACAGTTCGCATATTATATATTGTCATGTATTTATATATATGAATTTGCAGTAATTGGTTAACAAAAAAAACCAAAGTTTTGATGGTTTTGCCATGTCAACAACCATTTTTTAGCAAATTTGGTCACATAAAAAACCAAGGTGCGTTTGGAAACTAGTGTTTTCGTTTTTTATCTCTTGAGAACAAAAAAATTTCTTGTTCTTGTCCTAAGGGTAATCCGGAAACAAAAACATGTTTGGTTGAAAATTTTGTCTAAAACGTTTTCGGGAACAAAAAAAAAATACGTTTTTGAGATTTATTTGGAATAAAAAGTATAAAACAAATTGTCAAATGGTGAGATTAAGTTTGACTTGATTTACACTTTCAAGTATTCCATACAATAATGAACATGACAACTCTGCTGCTGTTTAAAAGATTAGCGTACATGAATATATATATATATATATATATAGTAGCATGTATAAAGACCACATCACCCCAATTCGATTGGGTGTGTCAAGTTGCAGAAGTAAGGGTTTGTGTTGGTGGTGGTGTCGATTTGCAGTGGTGGGGGTTTGTGGTGGTGTCGATTTGCGATGTTGGTGTTGGTGGGATGGCGGCTGGTGGGGGTTAGGGTTTGGAGGTTGAAGTTGGCTGTTAGGGAATCTGCAACAATTAATTTTTTTGTTTTGGTTGAGAACAAATAGTGCCGAAAACAAAAAAAACACCATTTTGGTGTTTTCAAATTTTGAACTAAGGGTGAGAAAACGTTGTTTTACTGTTCATGAAAACAAAAACCATCAAAAGCTCCTAAACGCGTTTTTGTTCCCGTGAACAGTGGAAAAAACAATAACAAAAACGGAAACACCAGTTTCCAAACGCACCCAATGTTTTTGGGGTTAACTTCATTTACACCCTTTGAGGTTTGTTTTTACTTCAATCACACCCCCTCAGGTTTGAATATCTTCAATTACACCCCCTACTGTTTGATATTCTCATCACTTAGACCCCTAATGTATGACATCATCCTGATTTTTTTTTAAAATCCTTAAACTACCCTCAATGTGTTATCCTTGTTCTGTTTGGAAACAAGGATAATGTTTTGGGTAATTTGCACTAACACCCCCTGAGTTTCAGTCAAACCCACTTTCCGGTTGACTTTCGAAATTTTTGCACTAACACCCCCTGAGCTGTGGTTCCTTTTGCAATGACACCCCCTGGGCCAATAAAATGACCAAAATACCCTTGATCAAATTCGAAAATATTATATGAAATGTGAAATAACCTTTATGCCCCAACCCCAAATATATATAATTTCGAAAAACATATATATAAATTCAAAAATATATATAAAATTCAAAAACAAATATTTAAATTTTAAAAACAATATATAAAAATAGAAAAAATATATATATAAATTTTGAAAAACATATATAAATTTCAATATATACATATAAAATTCAAAAAATATAAAATTTGAAATATATATATAATTCGAAAATATATATAAATTTTGAAAAATATTTTAATTCGAATATATATATTTCAAAAAAATATATATAAAATTCAAAAAATATATATTTTCAAAAACAAAATTCTAAAAATTATATAATTTTGAAAAATATATATAAATTACAAAAAGTATATATAAAATTAAAAAATATATAAAAAATTTGAAATATATATATAATTCGAATATATATATATATATAATTCAAATATCTATATAAAATTTGAAAAATATATAAATTCGAAAATATATATATATTTCAAAAAATATATATAAAATTAAAAATATATATATTTTCAAAAATAAAATTCAAAAAATTATATAATTTTAGAAAAATATATATATATTGGTAAAATATCATATCTTTCTAATGAAGTGAATCAAACTACTTACCACCAACATCAATTAATGGCCTTCTTTTATATATATTTTTCCAAAATATATATATTTTTCCAAAATATATATATTTTTCCAAAATATATATATTTTTCCAAAATATATATATTTTTCCAAAATATATATATTTTTCCAAAATATATATATTTTTTCCAAAATTGTCCACGAATTATCCAAAACAAATTCCAAAAATTTCCAAAATATATATATTTTTTGAATTTTTACCCAACAACTCGGTTTGTCATAGATGAATTTTCCACGAATTTTTTGAGATTACCCATTTTATATATATAAATTCGAAATATATATAAAATTATAAAATAATTCAAAAATAATATATAAAATTCAAAATATATATATAAATTTTGAAACAAATATATATAAATTTTGAATTGTTTTTATAAAATTCGGATAAATTATATAAATTTCAAAAACATCATATAAATTTCAGAAAAAATATATATATTTTGGAAAAATATATATAAAAGAAGTCCACTAATTGATGTTGGTGGTAAGTAGTTTGATTAACTTCATTAGAAACTATATGTCATTTAATCAATATATATATATTTTTCTAAAATTATATAATTTTTTGAATTTTGTTTTTGAAAATATATATTTTTTGAAATATATATATTTTTTCGAATTTATATAAATTTCAAATTATATATATATATATTCGAATTATATATATTTGTTTGAATTTTATATATATGTTTTGAAATTTATATATGTTTTTCGAAATTATATAATTTTTTTTAATATATATATATATATATATATATTGAATTATATATATATTTTTGAATTATATATATATTTCAAATTTTTTATATTTTGTTGAATTTTATATATATATTTTGAAATTTATATATGTTTTTCGAAATTATATAATTTTTTGAATTTTGTTTTTGAAAATATATATTTTTTGAATTTTATATATGTTTTTGAAATATATATATATTCGAATTAAAATATTTTTCAAAATTTATATATATTTTCGAATTATATATATATTTCAAATTTTATATATGTTTTTGAATTTTATATATATTTTTTGAAATTTATATATGTTTTTCGAAATTTATATATATTTTTTCTAATTTTATATATTTTTTTCGAAATTTATATATTTTTTCGAATTTATATATATGTTTTTCGAAATTGTATATATTTGGGGTTGGGGCATAAATGTCATTTCACATTTCATATAATATTTTCGAATTTGATCAAGGGTATTTTGGTCATTTTATTGGCCCAGGAGGTGTCATTGCAAAAGGAACCACGACTCAGGGGGTGTTAGTGTAAAAATTTCGAAAGTCAACCGGAAAGTGGGTTTGATTGAAACCTCAGGGGGTGTTAGTGCAAATTACCCTAATGTTTTTACCAATTAGACCATTTTCCATCATTTTATTACTTTTTTTAATTTTTAATTTATTACTTACATTTTTTGGCACCCGTATGCAGTATATTTTGGCGCCAAATCCATGCCCATTAAATTATCAATTTGACCCCCTAAATTTTTTTTTACAGTTTTCCATTGGCGCCAAAATGAAGCCCATTTTTATTTTTCATTTACACCCCTTCAACGGTCATATTGTGGGCCCCAAACAAGACACAATAATTTTTCACTTACACCCTCTCAACGGTCATATTGTGCAACGATAATTTTTTTTGACTTTATAAAGTCTGTTTGCCTCATTTTTGCATTGTGCCCTCTCTCATTTGTTTTTTTTTTTTCATTTCCTGCTCATTTTCCTTATCTCTTTATTTGCTCATGTCTGAAATCAGTTATGGGAGTGGTGGTAGTAGGGGATATATTAGGTACAAGAATATCAAGTGTCAGTGTGGGATTTTAGCTATAGTGAGAATTACAGAGAATGACAAAAACCACAATAAAGGAAGATTGTACTATGCTTGTGAAACTTCAAAATGCGGATTGTGGAGATGGTGTAATCCCATGATTGGTGAAGATCACGGATTGAAGCATGAAGACGAAGTTGAAATTTTTGAAGAGGTTGCAGAATTGAAAGCAAAAAACAATGTGATATGGGCAAGGTTAAAAGCTCTTGAAGGTACTAATGTGTCATTTAAACTAACTACATTTATATGTATTTTGTTATCCATTTATGTTATTTCTTTCAAGTAAAAATATATATGTAACAAACGTACCAAAAGTGTAACTATTTCATCCAATAAAATGTCAAAGCAATTACATGAAATAAAGTACCAAAAATTACCTTTGCATCAAGTAACTTCCACCAGTTGATCAAAGTACCAAAATATGTAACTAGTTACATCAAAACAGCCCCAAAAAATTCAGTTATGACTTCCTATATGTCATGTACCAAAAGACTTTCTATGTGTCATGTACCAAAAGTGTCACTAACTAACCATTTGTCCAAAAAATCATATTGTGCATCAAAAGTGTCATGTACCCACCAAAGAACAAACTATGCATCAATATTCACCACTTTAGACCACAAAAACCACAAAAAAAACAGTTCAAAAACATACACAGTGTCTAAATTTATTATGTAACTTGAGAAGGTCCCACTTTACCACTTCCACCATGTTCAGTCCCATTTCCCACTCCATGAGATGCTTGAGCTACATTAGCCTCCTAAAGTCAACAAAAATATAATTTACACCTCCAAAAATATACATGAATTTTCATTATTATCCAAAAATAGAGTACAGAAAAATAGTTCAA
Organism: Cornus suecica; assembly: GCA_963922005.1. Classification (NCBI taxonomy): domain Eukaryota; kingdom Viridiplantae; phylum Streptophyta; class Magnoliopsida; order Cornales; family Cornaceae; genus Cornus; species Cornus suecica. The sequence goes on from OY998244.1 coordinate 1,620,536, forward strand.
CTAATATGTTGTTTCATAGTTTCATATACCTGCTGTGTAACTTGAGAAACTTGAGAAGCTTGAGAATGTCCCACTCCACCACTACCACTAGGTTCATTCCCATATCCAACTCCTTGAGAAGCTACAAGCCCATTAACCTCCTATATTGAACAAAAATAAAGTAATTTAGATAACAAACAAAAATATAACAATTTAGATAAAATAAAAGTAGTAAAAAACTTGAGAACTCACTGTTTGCCTTGCACTTACAGCTCTCTCTCTTGATGTTTGAGCTCTTTGGCAAGTTCTTCTATTATGTCATGTTAAGAGGCAATATTTGCACCTCAAAACAGAAGACCTGCCTGCTTCACCTTCTTCCCTCCTCCTATAAACTCTAGGTCTGCCGGTAGTCTTCTTTTGGGAGGGGGAGCCAATGAAAAACCAGGAAATTGGGGCCACAACTTCTGATCATGAATGGGATGTATGATCTCACCATGTGCAAGCATGTAACTATGTTTACTATAACAAGGATCACAATACTTCTCCACATCATCTATATTAAACATAATTGCACCAACTGCATGTTTACAAGGTATCCCTGATAATTGTCACTCTCTACACGAGCATATGTTGTACCCAAAATTGACCACACTCACTCCCACATCCATTTCATGCACCTCAAACTCTCCATTACCAGCTGGGTTAACTCTACATCCTCTTGATTCTTCTATTGTCTTGTTAAATTTTTTCCTAATTTGTGGTGCCACAGTCCCCCCCCCCCCCCCCCCCCCCCCCCAAAGCTTGTGCTTTCTTGAATCTCTTTTGGATTCTAACCATTAATTTAACCCTAATCCACTTAAGTATTCCCAACAGTGGCTTTGACCTTTGCTTCCCTACCCAATTATTAAAAGATTCTGTCAAGTTATTTGTGATGTGGTCACTCTTTGAATTTTCATTATATCTAAACATAGTCCATATCTCGAAAGGCCTCTCCATTAACCAACCATTAGCTGCTGGACAAAGTCCATACAAACTTCCCATGGCATTCTCAAACTCAATCTGGTTGTATGCTCTACATGCCCTCCAAAAGTACCTCCTCAACAACACACCAAGAAACTTTTTCCTAAAACTACTATACATGTGTCTAACACAAAATATGTGACTTGCTTGTGGGAAATACTCATGAACTACAACCACTAAGTCCTATAATATAGTATAAAATAGTTTACAACAGTTTAAGGCACTATAAAGAGACCAAGTTTTCAGCAATATAAAACAGTTTAGCAATATAATCATAGTTTAGCAATATACAATAGTTTAATTGTGTATAATCACAGTTTTCAGCAATATAATCACAGTTTAGCAATATACAACAGTTTAATTGTGTATAATCATAGTTTTCAGCAATATAATCACAGTTTAACAATATACAACAGTTTAATTGTGTATAATCACAGTTTTCAGCAATATAATCACAGTTTAAAACAGAATAAAGACAATTTTACCTTATGCATATCAGTTACCAAGTTTTCAGCACTAAGAAACAACTTAAAACAGTATAAAATTAGAATCTCATGATTGTATAATTCAGTATAAAACAGTTTATAATAAGTCTAATTTAGCAATATAATCACAGTTTAAAATTGTGTATAATTCAGCAATATAAAACAGTATAAAACAAAATAAAATAGTATAAAACAGAATAAAGACAATTTTACCTTTTGCATATCAGTCACCAAGTTTTTAGCACTAAGAAACAACTTAAAACAATATAAACTTAGAATCTCATGGTTGTATAATTCAGTATAAAACAATTTATAATCAGTCTAATTTAGCAATATAAAACAGTATAAAACAGAATAAAGACAATTTTACCTTCTGCATATCAGTCATCAAGGTCCATGGTCTTGTTTCAGCATCTGTACCAAGCATGTCCCTCAAATTCTTCAGGAAAAAAGACCAAGTAGGTCTTCCTTCACTCTCCACCACAACATAAGCAAGGGGGAACAACCCATTGTTGCCATCTAATGCAACTACAGAAAATAAGACTCCTCATTGGGGTCCTTTTAGAAAACACTTATTCAAACCAATGAATGCTCTGCACCCTTTGACAAATCCATACTTCATATAATCAAATGCAATGAAGATCTTACTAAACTGGGGCAGATCATTACCCTTAGGGTCATAATGGTCAAGAGTGACAATACAATGTGGATTAGACCTCCTAAGTTCATTTTTTTAAGGGTGCACTAGTTTATATGAGTCTTCATGATTCCCATCAATAATCTCCATTGCCTTTCTTTTGGCCCTATAACATTATTGTAGGCTGGATTTTATCCCAAACTTGGCTTCAATTGACTCTTAAAGATTCTCAACTGTCATTAGAGGATTCAACTTAAAATGTTTGAAAATTTTCTTGGTTATCCATGTTGATTTAACTGTTGGGTTCTTATTTACCCTTACACATGTGTGCTCACTACAATATGAATTTATCTAGAAGGTAACTTTATTAGGCAATGGAGATGCATGAACCCTCCATGGACAACCATCAGCTTTGCATTCCCATGTCACCCTAGTTGACTCATTTTTTTCCCCTTAATTACTTCAATTCCTTCTTGGACAATGTAATCCAACAAGGCTTGCCTAAATACCCTAACATTTTCAAACAACATTTTTACTTCTAATTTTATTTTCTACCCTTTAACCCTTTTATAGAGTTTTCCCTTAACCCTTTTTCCCATTGGTCACTCTTACATTTCTTTGGAGGCTTCTCAAACACCTCAGAACTTGAGTTAGAAAGGGGATCATCATCTGACTCATAATTAGATAACTGATCACCATCCATGCATCTCTCATCACATTCATAACACTCTTCATCATCTGAGTTAGAGTCATCAGGCTCAGACTCAACAATATATGTGTCACCCTCTGCCCTCCAATCTTGTTCTTCTTCTTTAAGCCCATATATAGCTCCATCATCTCCCTCAGCTCCCCCATCTCCCTCAACATGTACTTCAACAGCTAAGGGTTCAACTTCACTTATCTTAAGAAAACACTTAATATCTTTTACACCCACATGTTCATTAAACATCTCCATTACATGTTTGTCAAATTCAATTAACATATTGCCCTTTGACCCAAGTAACTCACAATACACAGTGTAAGTAAATCCCAAACCCCCAGGATAATCACTACGAAATGCAGCACTTATATCTTCCAGAAAGTAAAAAATGCAATACTTATCAGGGTCTACCCTCCAGATAATTACACTGTTTGACTCAAAATAAACATGTATATTATGGAGAAAAAATGGGTCTGTCATCACTGTAAAATGTAAAAATAAATAAAAAATACCAAATGCATCAAATAATGCATCAAAAGTATAACATGCACAAATAAACTGTAAAACACACAAGTGTCATTAATCCCAAATATAAATAAACAGTAAACAAACTGAACATTAAAACACTAAGTATAATAAACTGTAAACAAACTGAACATTAAAACACTAAGTATAAATAAACTGTAAAACAACAAGTATAATTCAACATGTAAAAATTAGTTTATCAACATTTCTTTTAAAGTTGTCCAAATTTCATTTCGGTTTCTCAAAATTTTCTTTCAATACAAAACAAATATTTTCTCAAAATTTTAATTCACAAATGTAGAATTTTCTTATAAAATTTTCTTTTTCAAATTATCCGAATTTTATTTCATTATTAAAAATTCATTTCATTCACCCAACCCAACTCTGTATTCCTCAACACAACTTTCACCAGCAATTGAATCTTGACACCACTGCCCAGTAAAACCAATTCAATTAAACCCAAGTTCCATGATTCAACACAAACAATCCTTAAGAAAAACCTAGCAACAACATCATGATCTCAAATTATGAACGGAACAATCATAATCACAACAAAAAAATCAAAGTCACAATCGAATAATCGATAAAAGCGAACTTGAACTTATCTTTACTGGATTGAACAGCACAACACACACATACATAAATTTATATATATATGTAAGCCCATATAAATAGACACATAGATCTATATACACCGACATAACAATATATATATAGATATATACACAGATTTTCTGACCTAATTTAGAATTCATCAAGAAACCCCCAAATTTTTGCAATTAATACAAAATCCCCAATTTTTCTGACCTAATTTAGCAATCATCACAAAACCCCCAATTTTTCAAGTGAGAAATTAATAAGCGATAAAACTTACCTCTTTGTGAAAAAACCCAGAAGAAGTGAGAACCCTCTTCCATGAACCCAAATAGTGAACGTTTTCAGATTTAAGGTTTTCTAGGTGTTGTAAACGAAACCACACAACGACGACTTCAGAACTAGGGTTTTCCAGGTGTTGCGAACAAAACCACACAACAACGGTTTCAGAACTAGGGTTGTCACGCCCCAAATTCCTAGGACTCCGAAACCCGAGCCTAAAAGCAAAGGGAGTGAATGCGGAAATAAAAAAAAATGAGAACAAATGACCTTCAGTCATCAAACACTCACAAAAGGGTAAAAATGTCATTTCACCCCTACGATAAATGACCTTCAACAATCATGCTCTGATACCATGCTGACACGTCCCTAAATTCCTAAGACTCCCGAACCGGGACATCCAAGGAATCCAAGATGTGATCCTTAATACGAACAACCAACTAAGATATCATTAACCATGAAAATGTATGGAATAATGATATAAATGGTATATTTCATACCCAATAGAATGATAGAACAAATCAGCGGAATCTAACGAAAATCCGACAGAGTTACATTTGTAAATTGAACATCCAGACATACAACCACAATAAAAAAACCTGTCAATAACAATTCGATAATATCCATGGCTCACAGGCCCAACATTCATCAATCCTACTAGGGCCGATGTAGTGGAAAGAAACCAAAACCCCTATTCAACCCTCTATAATCAACATAGCCACAAATGCTCGAATAAGAATACAGAAATGCACATGGCAGTGCCGAATAGATATAATAACATCCTGAAGTAATAAATACAGGAAATAAAGATACACCAATAGGGATATGCCAACAGACTGTCTCCCAAGAGAAATATATAACAATCCCATACAAAATGGGTACAGAAACTAACATCAAATGACTATCGTCCCCAAACCAACCGTTCTACAACCGTAACCGCATCACCCTGCGCAACTCCAAAACCTGTAACAAGAAAACCAAAGAAAACTGTCGTTGTACTGCATTCTGCCCATAACCGTATATTTCCTGCAATCTGACGTGGAATACCAAGGGGCAAATGAAATTCCCCTGTGTGCAAATAAGCTCAGTGGGAAAAGATACTCTAACTACTACATCCTCTGACAGTTTAGGAAATGCTAAACTATCTAGCAAGATATATGTAGCCCAACAAATCCCATCCACGCAAACCCAATGCACACGCTCATATACTATTGTACATAAGTATACAAGGAATATATATATATATATATATATATATATATAAATACACAACATAAGTCTGTAAGGTACGACTAAGACTCGTACTCCAAGTACCAACATCGGTATTCTACACTACTCTCACCAACGTACACTAGGTACAGGACACCTAGTTCAACCTAACAATTCATCAAGCGTTCACAACGCTAACAAGGAAATCCAACCAGAGGGAATCGCACTCACCTCTAATACCCACAAGGATCAAAATGCACCACTAGTACCAAGGAAATACTCATAACTCACTCCCCGATAACACAGGAGGAAAAACACTCACATCCTTGCGTATGAACACAATCATCATCAATATATATATATGTACAATATATATATAACAAACCTCATCTCATCCCTAGAGAAAATCTACCTCTCAAGGACTAGATCACCTCAAACATATCTCTTCATCAATACCATAAATCACATCATCACATCAACCTCATATTACTATCATCAATGGGGTCAATCAAATCACTAACGTTCTCCCTATAGGCGAGGAAAACCAAGAGCACACAACTCTACTCACATAAACACCCGCCTAAGTGTCACCAAAACAAAGCAAATGGGAAAGAGTTCCCAATGCTAATCAACAGATAACCGAGACAACAATGTCAAGGTTAAAACACTACAAGTGTTTAGGGAGAACACCCGGGTAAAAGAAACCAATCCACTCGGTATCCATGCACCTAACACGTGTGACAACTCAAATCACCTAAGTGGTGACACCAACAACCAATAAAAGTGAAAGGCAACACTCTATGTGTGCACTGAACAACACCAAGCCTCATGCCCGAGACTTAGAATCAAAGGTGAAACAAGAAACCACCTTTCAAAACTCTACAGGACGAGATCTTGAGAAATAAGTCTCGAAATCTCATAATCTCAAGAAAAGTAATAAAATAGTTTTTCTTTAAGAAACCACACAATAAAAATGACCGTCTTGCCCCCGGTCTCTGTCAATCGCCATCGCCATCGCCGGCTTTTAGAAGTTAAAAACATTTTTAAAGAAGATCCTAAGATCATTTTATAAAGTACTAAAACTTTTAGTTGTTACGGGGGTAGGCGAAAACAGGTTTTTCCTTTTAAATAACAAGAGTTTATTTTCAAGACTTAGAAAACACCGTTTCCAAAAGACAAAAAAAAAAAATTGAATACAACTCCACGGATTCCTATAATGTCCAAGAGGACAAGGAAGGAAGATTACTACATTAGGTTCACGGAACACAACTATCCGTTTTCAACCCCACGAAATCAAATGACCACACATGAAAAAGGTTCGGCAGCACGCCGTAACCGACAACTCAAGGAGTGGCATACAAGTAAAAAACATATCCTCTAGTATACAAAGGATAGTACAAGGATGTTTAGGAGAATGAACTAGGCACGAGAACCAAGACTTCAAAGCTACAGTACCTCGAATAATTAAATAAAATGACCTCAACTATAACCTCTTCTAACCCAATCAAAATCTCAAATGCAGTTGATCACCTATTCCTCAAGAGGTGAAAGACATCTAAAAGCCTATATAACAACATTCACTAAGTTCACTATCTCATCACCTACCTTCCCTAAGGCCTTAAATCTCAATTGATACTAAAATCAATCCCTGACTTAAAATCTCCAAAGTGGTCACACAACTAATCACAATCACAAAACTATTAACTCCGCCTTCTCAAAGGCATCAACTCAAAAATCAACCATGCAGCCCATCACTAACCTCCACTAACCACGGAGGTTGCTATGCCAATATATTTAACCTTCCTCCAAGGGTACGAAAGTATATGTAATCACAAGTATAAAAATAAACATTTCATTATACTTGAACAATTACCGCATTTAATTCATGTTTTCACATTATTCACTTTCAGTTGAGCATTTTAATAAAATACATAATTAACATGCTCCACAATCCACAGGTAATAATAGCACATATAAACATGTTTCAACATCACATGTAATAATATCACATATACATGTCAAATGAAATCACATAATGCTATACAATGCAATGTGACTCAACACCACATTTTGCCCTATCATAGGTTAACGACTACGCACTTTACCCATAAATATGAGTTAACAGAGGGTCGCACCGGTCCTTCCCAAGTGATTTTGAAACTTCTCACTTCAACAAGGAAGACGGTCTACACGAGACGACCCGTGATAAAAGATTCGTCAACACGAATGCACGAGACGACCCGCGACTTCGAGAATGAGACGACTCACCCTATACCCCATTCATGGCTCATTATTCCGTAGGATGGGAACACCCCATGGCCAGTTGTTGAGACGATTCGACACAAAGACTCCCATATATGATTACACTACCCGCATATACCACACCGTGAATCAACACTACACAATGTTCTCTATATGCATACAGGGCATAAATAATAATCATATCTCAACATAAATATGTAATGCATTATATTTATGAAAATATCCACATGCTACCACATGAATCTCATAATTTTTTTCATATGCTTTTAAAACAATAAAGCATTAAACCACGCCAAGCAATTATATTACATAATCATGCTTGCAATTCATCAAATTATACTTTAACTCACAAGTATACAAGTTCATTCATTTAAACATGTTTTTAATTCCCTTAAAGTAAATAGTCCACGTATTATAAGGGGAACCTAGCATAACGTCTAAGTTTTCACGTCCCTCCCGTTCATGTATTCCCTAACACATTAAAAAGGGAACTAAGCCACATATTAGTTTTCAATTCAAATAGGATTTTATTTAATTTTATAGAAAAATAATTTAATTAATTTATCAAATTAATTTCTAGGTCCTGCCTCAATTCTAACCCAATTATAGATATTTAAATTAATAATTTAATATATATATATTAAAATAAATAAGGGTTTGCACACCCCAAACTACGTCAACGATACAGAGTGAGAATAAAATTTCCCACCTTAATTTACGCTTACAGAACAGCCCGAAATGGCCCACCGTGAACAGTGTCGGCGCCCGAATAGGGAGCCCACCGACCAAAGTCACCCGAAAGATATTTCGAATATACCGAAACGTCCGTCTCGACAACCTATACGATATATACAAAGTCCATTAGCAATAGGTTAATTAATTTGGGTAAATATAAAATAATCCAAACAAAATTTATAACCTATAAATGCGATTTCTGGACAAACCGTTTAACGAAAAAATACCAAATTTTAGTATGACGTACCTAGCATCGATACGAAGCTACCCTCCGAATTTCAGCCCAAACCGAGGTCAGGAAGTCTCGGGAATAAATGGTCGAAGTTCGGCCGACCCTCCTTCTATCGTGCGAACTACGCGACCCAGCTACTAGCCACCACCAGCGCCTCTTTTGATGCGTCTCACCACCAACAACACTCCCTCCATCGCCGCCGTACCCTGGCGGCTCCAAAGCCTGGGTCGCAAAACACCCAGGCGCGTTTCTCTCTCTCCACGACCTGCTCTCCCTTCAGTTGCTCTCTTTCTCTCTCTCTCTCGCCGACGACTATGGAGAAGAAGAGAGTTGCACTTGTTGGCTGAAGAGATAAGGAGGAAGAAAAAGATAGAGGCGTGCGGGAGAAGGAGAAGAAAAGAGTCGCCTGTATACACGTATACATATATATATGCTTAATCGCAAAAGTAATCCTACAACTATCCAAAATTACAAACTAATCCCAAAACAATATATATATAATTACAATTAAATATATATATATACATACAATAAATCCCAATAATTATCGGAAACGCCCAAACATAATTTCGTAAACCCGAAATAATAATGGGACACCCAATAAACAATCTCAATTGAATATACTGGGGTAGGAATCCAAATGTCGGAACACCTAACGAGTCCGATCAAATAAAATGTGTTGTCATCCGGTCGTAGCACTAATGCTAAACGTCAAATCGAAACCGCGTAGTCGGTAACAATAATTCGCATAACGTAGTCCCGCCAAGTCTGAAACGTAAACGCGAAAAATTTACACGCGAAATACCAAGAATAAATAATGCGTCAAGAACTAGTGACGTCATAAACGAAATTTAATCAGAAATAATTTCAGGAAAAAAGAAAATAACACGGGGTGTTATAAGGGTTTTCCAGGTGTTGCGAACGAAACCACACAGCGACGGCTTCAGAACTATGGTTTTAATGTGAACGAACCCAAACTTTGAACGAGTTTAGATCTAGGATTTCCTTCAAGGGGTTGAGATGAATGGTTCATGATCTTAGAATAGGGGTCTGAAGAGTATATATTTGGATGACGGGTTTCAAGATTTGATAAGATCAGATCTAGGGTTGAGAGAGAAACGAATGGTTGAAAGAGAAACAAAGCATAAATCAGATCTAGGGCTTGAGAGAGAAACGACGTGTATGAGTGTTAGGGTTTGAAAGAGAAACGAAACATATATGTATTGTGTATATAAGATTGTATTTATGTGTCTCAAGTGTATATGTCTTAAGTGTATATAGATCAGATATGGCATGTTTGGACATAGGTTAGGAGTGTTTGGAATATGGTTAGGTTTAGGTGGATATTGGGTTAGCCTATTATAGGAATAAGTAGTGTTTGGATTAAGGGTAGTTTAATTGAAGATACTAAAACCTGAGGGGGTGCGATTGAAGTAAAAACAAACCTTAGGGGGTGTAAATGAAGTTAACCCAAGTTTTTGGTGTGTCAGACCACTTACATGGTTTTGTCAAATTCGGTCACTATTGACAAAACAATATAAATTTTGGAAAAAAATATAAAATTTAAAATAAATATGTATAAAATTTGAAAACATATATAAAATTCAAAAAAATAAATAAATTTGAAAAAATAAATAAAGTTTGATTTTTTTTTATAAAATTCAAAAGCAATATATAAAATTTGAAAATAATATATAAAATTCAAAAATATATAAAAAATAATATATATAAAAATTTTGAAACAATATATATAAAATTTGAAAAAATATATAAAATTCAAAAACAATATATAAAATTTGAAACAAATATATAAAATTCGAAAACAATATATAAAAAAATTCAGACCAGACTACTTTTTGGAACCAGACAGTTTACGAAACATGGTCTGGTTTCAGTTTTCTTAGACCAGATCAAACCGCTTACCAAACAGAGTTTCAGATAAACGACCAGACCTAACCAGACCAGAACGCTTCCCAAACGGGCCCTAAATGCAAGTCAAGTTACAAATGAATCAAATGTAAACATTCATCCATGTTTAGTAAGTTGTGGTTGTTGTTTTTTATTTTTTTTTGCTGCAATTTTATTTTTTAAAAATTGAAAGTTGTGATTTGTTTTGTTGTTATCAAAAGCAAAATATGTTTGGTAATGTACATCTATCTAAAGTTTTTTCAAAATAGAAAATTGAAAAAATAAAAGGAGAGAGATTGGAGCGTTGGGGAAAGAGTGGAAGATTGGGTGTGATTTAATTTTTTTTACTAATAAAGATTATTTTGAAGAAATCACAAAATGAAAGCTTTATTTCATGCTTTCAAATTTGTTAAGGAAATAATTTTCTAAAAATCTATTAAAAAGAAATAATAGTTACCAAACACACGTTTTTAAGTTTGATTTTATTAATACTTACATAATCGGTTCACTCACCACTGGATGAAACGATAAGGACAATGAGTCATTATTTATATTCATAAATTATATTTTATATTCGTCATTATTTTTATTTATAAATTATAGTGGTTATATATTCGTTGTTCATTAAATGTCTGTTTTTATTGTTTGTTTTTGTTGTGTTATATAGGCAAATTTGTGTTTCAATCTGATGATTTGAATGCTTGGGATTAGTGGTTTGTGCTTCTACATAATATAGAGATCTTAATCATGTTGGTGAAGGATCTGAAAGAATGTTTTTGAGAAACTTGGGTATTAAATTTAATTTAGTTCCAAATATTTGGTCCATAGGTAGCGATAAAAACTATGAAGAATGAAGAAAAAATTAAAACATGAAATAATTTGACATAATAATAGATTCAATGCAAAAAATACTGTATAATTTTATTCTATTCAATTAAACTGAATAATTGAAGCATCACTCTTTATTAAACCAACGTAAAGTACCAACGTAAAGTATCGGTCTGAGCGAGTATAATAGTTTTCCCGATTCTCCCTCATCCTAGTTTGCTCCTGATGTAACTTATCCAATATTTTTTAATTTGAAAAATCTGAATTGTCAGTAAATGACAAAATTAAATATTCAATAAATCATGAATTAGAATAGATAAATAGTTAAAACTGAATTGTTTATAGACTAGTAACTTAAATATTCAATCCACCCCTAAATTATTAAAAACAAAAGGCAAAACTAAAGAAGTTGGCAATGAAATCAAGTTCTAATTTTAACGGACCTCACTCCACATATATCGAAACATATTTGTTCAAAAACGTAATGTTATTCTTTTTTTTTTTACTTATAAGAATTTCAGGTAAATTTCATTATTCATTTCTACACAAACGCGGCCAATAGTTTTCGCGGATAATCACACAGTTTTCGAGCAAATGGTTTCAAATTTAAATAAATTGTGAATCACGTGACACTGACATATACTATTTCTTAATTTTTAAAATTTTCTTCTGTAATTAGCAGTACACACTATATTCCCGCCATCAGAGAACTAGGGTTTACCCACTCACAGTCGCTGTTACTCTGATTCGTCCCCAATTTTCTCGATTCATTCGCAATTTCTCTCATTGTTGTCCTGAAATTGTTGAAATTTCACCTCTGTGATTGCAATTTGGCTTAGTTAGCTCTAGATCTGTTCCAATTTCCAGACATGGCAAGCCAATCTGACCCTCATGGCTCAGCATTTTCAGCAGCCGAGGTCCTCTCTCTCTCTCTCTCTCTCTCTATATATATATATATATATAAATCTGTTTATCGTACATACTCTTCAAGTTTGGATTTATCTGTTTAGATCAGTATATCATGAAATTTCGCACACACACACACACCGCATATATATTTATCACTTTTATGTTTCTGTGGGTATGTTGAAATGTTGAGTTGGATCTTAATTCTTACATGAATTAATTTTGAATTTCTTGTGGCACAGTTGGAATTTCTTGCCGAAGATGAATTGGTCGAGATTGTCCCGAACATGAGAATGGACCCCCTCAATTTTATCTGTGTACCCTTCTTCATTTTCAACCAACCTTTCTTTATATATACCTATATATTTATTTATGTATTACGTTCATGTATATGCAGACATACATCAATGCATTTGTTTATTTCATATATGAAATGATGTGTTTTGAATTGGCTCAATTTACAGGGGGATTTTGGGCCTTTTCGCCCACAAATAGCTACTCAAGTACCTCTTTGGCTTGCGGTGGCTCTGAAGAAGAGAGGAAAATGCACAATTAGACCTCCAGATTGGATGTCAGTTGGTGAGTTTGTTTTTGGGACAAAGCCCTTTTGGGGTGTTATGTTTTAGCATCAGTAAAATCTCTAATTCTGAACTTAAATCATTTAGGTTTAAATTTTTACTTATTTTTGTTTCGTTTTTAGCGGATAGGTCTAATTGTTGTGTGTAAAAATTGAAGTACTTTACTAACCTAAAAGCATATTTTAGTTGTTGAATACAGACATTTCCTCACTTTATTAAACTGGTATGTTCTGAAGTTTTGAACAATTTTTAACTAGACTACAATTAGAGTCGAAATAGTCTATGATTTTTATTAATTAAAGTCTGGTTACGTGTAGTATAAATATATAATGAGAATAGAAGAGAGTTCACATGTCATATGATCTTGAATCTTCACCGAAAGGGAAAAGCCCAATTGTCATGATGATATGAGCTATGTTCACATCTTTCCACAGCATATAATGCGTTTACTGCACATGCTAAAATAGTTTCCGTGACATTCAGTTTGATGTGATATTGTTAGCGATCATTTTTGTAGTGTGCTTATAATTTGATGAGATGGACATTAACATCTAGAAAGAGTTTCCTATTGATGAGACCTTGCTCAGTGTTTCTATATCTTGACCTCATTCTATATGCTGAAAGACTATTAATATGACATTATTCAATCAATAAATTTCATAAATTCCTTGTGCTATGCTATTATTTATCTTTATGTTTTAGGTATCATGTCTTACATACAATCAATCTTACAACAGAAGTCAATCTCATAGGTTTACTTATAAGTAAATTCCTTACATGACTTGTAATTTTCCCTTCTTATTTTATGCTTTGTCGACTAGAAAAGTTGACGCAGGTTTTGGAAACAGAGCGGGACTCTGAAAGGTTTCTTCACCCACTACCATTTCATTATGTAGAAATCTCGAGGCTTCTTTTTGACCAGTAAGTAGCTTCAGATATCATTTTGTTTTTACTTTACCTTTTGGGGACCTTGATGGCAATTTTTTTTTCTTTGATATAGTGCTCGAGATGACATTCCTGACGTGTACATGGTAAGTTTGGAGATGATCCTGGTCCTGTTTATTCATGGATTTGGATTTCTACAGTAATTTTGATGTAAATATTTTTTATAGGTGAAGTCTCTAGTTGAGGACATCAAGGATGTAAGATTTCACAAAATTGGGACTGGATTGGAGATAATCACCGAGCGTACACATGCCTTAAAGGTATACTAATGCTCTCACATTCAAATATACTACTATTTTATTGTTAAACCTCATAAGTATGTGCTAATCGGGCACATCTATGTATGAAAATGAAAATATGCCCCTCTTTTTTGGGAAGAAAAAAGATTTTTTTTTTCAATATATAAGTTCCAAAGTGGAATATTGTCTGTTTCAGAGAATCGTTCCAGCAAACATCCTTAAGACTCATGGTTACAACCTGAACTCCTGATATTAGCAATCACTAGCAGACCTTGGGATTTCGCTTAAACCTCAAGTCCCCATGGACCCAAAAAAAGTGGGCGTACGTGAGTTTCTTCCAAGATAAAATAACATTCAGACAGTTACTCCTCCCATCACAGTGTCTGTTCAGATCAACTGTAGTCAGTGATTGAAATAGTAGATAAAGAACTGTATAGGCTGATATTTGATTTTTCATTAAAATGTACTGCATGGTTACAGCGATAATTGGCAGTATGTTCTAATAAAATATCTCAAGCGGGCATTCTCCACTTCATGTTCACATTGTATATGATGGGCGAAGTACTTTTTCTCCTCTTGTTTTTGTTGTTTTTTGTTTCCATTATATTTGTGTTACTATTATTTTCTTTGCAGTAAGGATCCATGTAAATGGGGCGTTAAAAACATCATGATTAAATAGACAAAAAATGAAAAAAATAAACTTTTTGTTTTGTTATCTTTTTGCTATTCTAGGCTTTTGAATTCTGTTATATCGTCACTGCAGCTTAAAAATCTATCAGCAATGGAAGTAAATATAGTACGCCCTTTTGTTGTGAGTGCTCTACAGACATTTTATAAGCTTGATAGTCCAGAGATGATACAGGAATCGGACAGAGGAACTAATAGACGGCCCCAAGCAGCCGACCATGGACCTAGAGTAAGTAATTTCAAACTAAATATCATTCTTTGCCAGAGTACCAGTAGGCAATAGGTTTTCTCCTCATCATTATTGTTGAAACAAAAGATTAATCGCAAATAATAAAACAGTAAAGAATCAAGAACACATAGGATTTATCGTGGTTTGGTCAATTTGACCTACGTTCACCAGAGCAGTCTTTGTATTTCGCTTATCAATGAATTAAGTTTATAATGATGTATATATACACCTAATTCATATGTATTACCTCGAACTCACTTTGTTGAGGGGGTCTCCTTTTTCTTAACATAAAGAAACATTGATCAAGTCCAAGCAATGCTTGAATTTGTCTGTAGTCAACGGTTTTGTCAATATATCTGTTGCATTCTCTGTAGTGTGTATCTTCTGCAAAGGAATATCACCTGTAGACACCAACTCTCGTATCTTGTGAAACGTCACATCTATATCTTTGTTTCTCGCATGATAGGCCTGGTGCTTTGCCAAATAAATGACACTCTGACTATTTCAATCCATGGGCCTTTGGCCCGGCCCCTTTGGACCCAGGGTCTGTTCCTTCCTGGATTATGAGTCATAACCCAACAATTATCATTATTATATATATATATATTTTTTTTTTTATATATATATATATATTTCATATGCCAATAGGCAATTGTTGAGATTATGAAACTGGCCACTCTTACCCTCACTTGCACGCCATGGTCACCAATTTCAGCTTTATGTTATGTAAAACATGCATATGTGAGGAAAAAGAGTTTGCTTAGTTATTATATATATATATTATTGTTACTATTCCAGTGAAAGGGATTATACTGTTGAGTAGGTGATTTTCTTGATTAAAGAAAAATTTCTGTTTTTCAGCGACAATTGAGGCAAAATAGATAGATCATGCTCTCCAATGATAATCAACTCCACATTTATGGAAGGGATCGTGATTTCAGTGTGCTAGTGAGAAAGGTAATACTATTCTTTTGGATCCATATCCACCAGAGTTGTAGTTCTGTGTAATTTGTTGCCCTTTGAAGTCGAAAACTCTCATGTTTTAATTAGTTCTATTTAAATAACGCTGCAATTCAAATGTATTATTTATCATAGAATTCTTGGAATTATTGCTAGATTGATAATACGAGCCATTGACCCTTTCTTATATTTATCTGATTGACGGCCTTTAGAGTACTCTGGAAGCCCTGCATCAGATTCCCCAATATGACCAAGTTAAGAAGCAGTCATCTTACATGCATTTTGCTATACTGCCCCATATAATTACAGAGGTCCACATCAGTCAGCCCCAAAGTTGATGGTACGGTTTGGTTCGATTCTTGGGTTTGATCGGTTTTTTGTGCAGCATATATCAGAGGATGCTTGAGATATTATAATCCTCGAGTGTACATTTTTGCAGAGTCAAGGAAGTTAAAAAAAAAAAAAAAAGGGTTTTAGATTGACCTAGCTTTGTTCATCTAATATCATCCCCGTCTGACAGCAACAAATTAAAAATAAATTATTCACTAGGGAATGCAAGTCTATATTGATTTGCTTATAAGCATTCATATTGTAGAAACAAACTAGTCTTTGCATCCTTACTCCTTGGACTGGTTCATATATAGGTTCTCTCTTGATATGTTTTAGTATTAGATATAAATTATATAAGCTCCTTGGACTAATCCATATATATGGTTGCTCTTGGCTCTTGTATGGTTCTTAGACAATTTTATCCTACTAAGTTTAGACTCTTGTTTTCAATAACTTAACTAAAGGGTTGGACTTGGGACTGTACCTTAACATAAATTAATAAATTAATCTGCAATCTCAGAAGAAGTGGTCCTAAGCATCTTCTAGTTGTTATTGTGTCGTTACTTCTTGCCATTTGTCACTTCTAAGCACCAGAAGATGAGAGAGAAAGACCCAACCTGCAACATGTTCCCTTCCTAACATTTAGCCTGAAGTTGTTTCTGTTCTCCACACGTGGAGGGTTCCTTTTTTTAAAGGGTAATGGACACACTCAATTATATACATTAATACATACATATATATATATATATATATTATGTCCTGCCTACAGAGAATTTGTCAATCAAGTTTATGTTGTTAGGTTTAAAAAACTTGGTATGTGTTTCATTACAGAAGGATATATTTTGCTAATGTAAACACTTGAGCATTCTATATATCTAGAGGTTAAAGTTTGCCCCACTTGTTGGATAAGTTACTATTCTTATCGATTTTGTTACCCCGTTACCTTCAATCGCGACTGCGAAAGCAGACCTACAAGCCATGCTATTATACTAAAAAAATTTGTTTATTTAGAAGTTAAAAGGCACTATATGTTTTACATTATACAAACCCGCTCCACATAGTTAGAAAAGACTTGAAATTTGGTGCCTCAAGAAGCATGAGGTTTTATTTTCGATTCCTATTAGGTGCAAATAATTAGTTAGGGTCACAGTCACAGACATAATTCGAGTCTTACCTGATTCGTGTGGGAGTCGAGGTAACAAATAATTCATAGATGCAAATAATTCATTAGGGTCACAACCGCGGATATAATTCGAACCTTATCCGATTCGTATAAGATCGTCTTGTATAAATTTTGTGGATTAGTCGATATTTTTGTAAGTTTACCCAGATATCAAAGTTCTCGAAAAACAAAATGATTTACATTGTACATGAATGTGATGTCCCACCTCATTCTTCAATTGCTTTAGGCCCATTGTGACCTTCATTGGTGTTACTACAGGTTAAACAACTTGCTCTCTTTATGTTGTATAGGAACCTTCAAAAGTACATGAAAAAACAATTTTCAAGGCAATTATTAGATTCCCAAATGATAGTCCTTTCTTTGTCGCAATTATTAGATTCCTAATTCTATCTTTTTGAATCTTATTTTGTTATAGAAAAGTTGTGTGGTTATGAAGACCCATAATCTGGTCCCTTGGACCCCTGTTATGGGTTGTAATGTTTTAACATGTCTGTTGTTATGGCCCAATAATATGCATACAGAGATGCCTCTTATTTGTTCTCATCTTTTGCTCTAAGGGATGTTCCTTCCACATTAGTTCTCTTCCTACATACACGCACTACACACGCACATATATATATATATATATATATATATATATATGCACAAGAAAGCTAAATTATGCTGAGCACCTCTGGTGTTTTGAAAAGTTACGTAAGAGTTCACTTTCAATATATATTATTATGACTTTCCTTTCAGATTTGAGGAAGGGTATGCTCAACATCTCTAGCGGAATTTTACAAAACGACATTATTTTTTCCTTGTATAAATATGTTATAATATATGGCTACAATATAAGGGCATTACTATTTTTTTATATTGAAGGTGGCAATAATTTATGTGTAATTTCTTCAAACTATACACACGCAATTAATAATTAGTACAAAACGTTGCATTAGAACGACAATATTCTAGAACACTAATCCATGCAAGTGACGAGTTGGAGCCATGTATTGAATATTTGCAGTCACTGTCTCAAGTTTTATGAGATTGTTGGGAACAAAGAATATTAGTAAATAATTGATCATTTGTTAGATTAAGCATAATGGGAATATAATATGTAATGAATTATAAATGTAACATGTAATGATTTTTAAATTGATTCTTAGCTTTGTCAACAATCATTTATTTGAATTGTTCTCCCCCAAAACCAGGTTATGGTTACTTGTTTTGTTAGCTTCTGACAACCATGAACGAGGTGTTCGGAGCAACTTGATTTTTATTAAACAATTGTGGTTGCGATACCTTGATGACTATAGTAATTGATACTATATATACACACACACATATATATATATATATATATATACGAACATATTATGTCTACAAAAAGAAGTTAGGTACGATGACTAATAAAGACAGGGGACCATTCATAAGCGCACTTTCTTTGGCTAAGATTCATCAAATTAAATCTATAATAACTAAAATCTTTACCTCATATTTATTTTACTTTTATGGTCTATTTTTATTTTTGAAGAAAGGAACTTGAGAAACAACCAGCCTCTTGATGTGTGACTAATATATGCAATTGCCCAACTGTTTCAACTAGTGTTTCTGTTTTTTGAAAAAATAAAAAGCAGAATTATTTCATTGCTTGTAAAACAATTACAAATTGAATTTATTAAATTAATATGAGTGTAACTTTGACTTCTTCATTAATTAGTCTATTAATTTAGGTTTTATTTCATTTGATTACCATTAATGTGAGGTTATTCTAGGCTATTTCATTGATACATCATTTTATTTTTTCAAATTTTGGTATTCTGTCAACTAATCAAAAGTTGATGAAATATATATATATATATATATATATATATATATATATATATATAAATGAAATAGGAACTAAAATATGCATCATCAACATCAATAGATATGGAATATTTTTTAAAGGTTTTTTGGTTGAATTATAAGCGTGTTAAATTATATAGTATTAAAATAAAAAATAAAAAAATCAAAGGATTCTCTATGGTCATGATTGGCAGACCGACCATTTAATAGATTAGTTGGGTTTATCTTCTCTTTTAAGGGCTTGGATTAATTGTATGAATATGAAAGTCCTTATCATCATCCGTTTAAAAAGAGAAAATGAAAATCACATTACTCCACTCCATGGCCCACAATGGACTTCACGAGACGCGTCTGCGTCAATAATGGGGTACAATAGCTAATGATCTTGCACTAATAATACTTACGGATTACAATTTTTTTATTAAATGCTCATAATTCCAAATACAAATTTAATCAATACTCTTATCTTCTTTTAAAAGAAATAAAAATACTCTCAAGTTATTCACAATGGACTTCGTGAAATTCTTACAAGATCAATGTAAAAAAATTGAAAAATAAAAGTTAAATTTATAATTATGTTAAATTATAATTTAATCCTCTTAAGATATGATATATTACATCTGCACTTCATATTATTTAATAAATTACAATTTGATCCTTTTAGTTGATTGGTTCAAGTAATTGAAACTATGAAATTACTTATATACTCATATTTATTTTTTATTTAAAAGATATTTTTACAAATAAGTGAGAGTATTTTAATCAATTCATTCCTAGTCAATTGCTGACGTAAGCGACTAAGCGTTCATTATGCCGGAATTCCGCTGAAGGGGAATTTTGTTATTACTTACAAACTAGAGTGGTTAAACTGTAATTTATCAAATGATAGAGGATGCGAGTGTAATATATCAAATTTTAAGGGGATCAATTTATAATTTATCATATATATATATTTCAATAATTGGTGTGTTCAGAATTCCCATTTTGACTAATTCACGATATTAAAATAAAATAATTTTTTTTGCATAAATAAAATAAAGTATAAATTAAATATGTAGTCGTGATCCCAATAAATTATTTACACTAGTATAACTCAAATACGAGACTTGATATTTGTACATTAAATTAATAAGTAATTAAACTGATATTTTCATGACACAAAAGATAAAACTTTAAATATTGAATACTAAGTAAACTGCAAAGCAAGAAGAAATGACGATGACAATGACAATTTTGAATACTTTGTTTGTTAAGCTAACAAAAAAGCACTAATTAATGCAATTAAACTGATATTTTCATGACACAGAAGATAAAACTTTAAATATTGAATACTACTAAGTAAACTGCAAAGCAAGAAAAAATGACAATGACAATGACAATTTGAAATACTTGTTTGTTAAGCTAATAAAAAAGCACTAATTAATGCTGTATTTGGTGTTTTTAATACTAGTGTTGATTTTCACAAGATTTTTAGAGTAATAAATATTATACTGTTGACTTCATCGAGGGACGTTGCCTTGCCCGTCACGTCATCCCTATATATATATATATATTAAATATTACCTTGGCTCCTTAAATTATTATTATGACCCCTATCACTTGCTTTATTGACATGGATTCATATTTTTTAACTGTGAGAGAAAGTAAAAATGACTGTCAATGATAGAGACAAAACATTCCTCTTTTCTAAAGTTTTAATAATCAATATTTCATTATATACCTTTAGTTATCATATGATAGAGATATTTATCTAGTATATATTTTATAATAGTTTTTATTTGTTGGTCTTATTAATTTTTTAACAGTCTATAAGCTCAGATTTAAAAATTCCTTGATTCTATAATACCAAATGGAAAGTTTATGAATATGTCACTATATAACTTTACTTATCATATGATAGGGGAGATTATCTCTCTTATTTTATGTAATTTATATTTATTGCTCTTATTAGTTATTTTTAACAATCTATAAGCTTAGTTTTTTTTTTCAAGAACCGAACATTTCTTAATAATTTCTTAAATATAAGAACGGGAACTAAAGCGTTAGTGTTAGAAACCGAATCGAACTGTTAATGTTAATATTGTACCTTGTGCTTACCAAGTACATGCCACAAAGGTTTTGCCTATATTTTCTCTAGGAGTTATTAACATAATGAATTTATCTCCTTACCATCCAAATTCATTTTTACCTTAATCCTTTTTGTTTTTTAATCTTCCACTCTATGTATAAACACTAACTACTTTTAATTTTTGATACGAAATCAAACGATTATTTTTATTATCTAACGTGAGTTGAATAAACACTCTTCCAATGTCAAAATAAAAGAAATAAAAAACGAAAACAGAATATTTTGCATATATCTCCTCTTCCTCACAAAAATGATCAAGGAAACATCATTTTCACAAAAATTCTAAGAAGATGTCGGTATAAAATTTTATCAAAACTATTTACATGGTTAATTTATTTTTTCATGGACCAAAAACATCCACAATCCCAAACAGAAAATTACCATTTTACTACGACCTAAAATGCACTGTTGTACTTACCATCTCTCATTTTTAGGTACTTGTATCAATCAAATATTGTCACAATTCTTTTGGCCTATATTTTTTCTAGGAGTTATTTACCACAATGAATTTACCGCTCTTTACCGTCAAAATTCATTTTCACCTTATCTAAATTCTCGAAAATTTCGGTTAAATTAACATGTACCTATGGTCAATTATGTCCACATTCAAGCCCCATTATTGTCATTTCACAACCCCTCCCTTTTTCTATAAATTCCAATTTTTCCCATTGCTTTCGTCTTCATCCTCTGGGTTGCAGAAACCAAAATTGTTCTCTTTTCTCATTCTCACCCCTTTGGATCACCCAAATTTCATTTCAAACACCCCAAATTCGATTCCATTTCGTCTAGTTGTTGGTGTTTATTTTCGATTTTTCAATAAAATCGAATTATTCAATCTATTTCTTTCATTTTCTTTGTGTTGATAATACAAATTTAAATCATATAATTTGATTCACACGACTCGGTGCGGTATAATACGATTTCAATTTTGTTGTAGATTATTAAAATTACAGGAATTGATAATTGAGCTCAATTAGGGTTTATAAATTCATTGTTTACGAGATTGGGGATTTCTGGGGTTGTTTCTTGTTGAAAAGACGGTGGATTTCGACCGTTGATGATCTGGGTCGTGGTTGTGATCAGACGGTGGTTGTGAGTTTGGGAATTCTAGGGTTTGCGATGGATTGTGGAGTGTGTCCGGCGAGCGGTGACTTGTGGCTGAGACTCGCCGGAGGTGTGGGTCAGAGAGGCGGTTTCAGCCATGAGAGCGAGCATGACTTGGCGGTTATGGTCAGTGATTTCTTGGAGAATGGAAGTGGTGGCGCCGAATCGTGGTGTAGCAGCGATAGCGAATCGGGGTTCTGCGACCTTGCTCATCTAGCCAACAAAGTCTCGGTTAGTTTCTTTATTTTGATTCTCTCTCTAGAACTTGAATTGGTAAATTTGGAAATGTATTTATGATTTTGGTTAATTGGGTATTTTATTGTACTTCGTGCTGTGAAAATTGTGAGTGTTTAATTACAGTTTATCAGTTTAGTATTTAGATATTAATTATATGTGTTGCTTTGGAAATTGTTAACTGTTTTTGAAAGCATAATAATGGAATTGATGAGGAAAATGATGTGTGTTTACAATTGTTCTAGGAATATTTCCAATTGTGCTGTTTTGGGAAACTATGAATTTCTACAAGAAAGTCTAATATTTATTTGTTTTATTTTTTTGAAAATTTCGTGATAATTGAAAAATGAGGCATTTTTTTTGTGATAAGTTACATCAGTTTGTGTTTGTTGTACTTCCTTGAAAAAGACATGTTACACTACATATTTTAAGAGATTATGGGTGATTTATGGTTACAGTTGTAGTTGTAGGAGTTGGGATCAAATTGATCATCTGTAAACATGGTTCTTGAAGTGATTGCATGCAAAAACTGTTGGAATGTTAGATTGTGGGCTCATCTCTGTCCAGTTGAATAACGAAATCCTTTGTCTTGACTCTTGAGAATCCCAAATTAAGAGTCTTAAAGTGGAACTAAGGAATTTCCAAGCATCCAAAAAAGATTACTTCTGTCGGCCTATGAACCTATGAGGGTTTATCTTTTTCTTTCATCCGGGCGTGTTATGTGCTTTCATGTACATAAGTTTATCTCTGCTCGAGATTCTATTCTTTGGGTTCCAACTTTCAGCTGGTTTGTGATTCAAACAAATAAAAAAAATGTTTTGGTTTTAATGGTCATCAAAGCTATGAGGTACTCTAATTGTGGACAGTGCGATGTCCTGTTGAAGAATGTCTTCTTTGTCTACATTTTGAAAGAGACCTCTTACTTGATAGCAAATGTATGATTGCTCGTTTTGATGCCCCATAACGAAAAGGTGTAGTTGAGAGTGAGAAAAATATTAAACTTCTTAATTTGCTAGGGTTCTTTCGTTTTTTGTTTTGTTAACCACCAACTACTCTAAAAGCTTAAGTTGTTAGAGAGGGTGTAACTACGCCCCCTCAGGTGTGGCCTACTTTTTGGTCCAACACGTGTAACAACTTTTAAACAAGAGTGGCGGTGAGGTTTGAACACGAAACCTTTGGCTCTGATACCATGTTAACCAAGTACTCTAAAAGCTTAAGCCGCCGTTAGAGAGGGTGTAACTTTAATTTTTAAATCCTTCAACAAGTTTCTTATTAGACGTAGAATTTATAGAATTACTACAATGTAAGTTACCATATATGATTAAGGTAGATCATCTGACAGAATGGTTTGAACATGTTTAAAAGAATCAGATTATTGATGAGAGCTTCTATCGTGCGCAAAATTGAACTGAAACTATCAATTGATGGGCTCCTTAAATTGTTTTAACTTATTACATTCAGGTTGTAGAATAACTTGTCCTTAGGTCATTCTTTTTTTCTTTGTTAGTTCCTTGTTTTTTTCCCCTTCTTTCAAATGCGGGTCATTTTCGAAATGCAGTTTTTTTCTGCCTCTTAAAGATGCCAAGTAGCTTTAGCTGGCAATGGATCTTGGTGGTAAAATAACATGATTGGATTTGAGTCTCCAAAGGAGCTTACCCACATCCCCTAGCCTTGTGAAGTAAAAAAATTGATACTTCCTTTCTCATTTGTGAAAACTGCCTTCTCAAGTTTCATGCATGATACCCCATTTTATCTCAATGAAGTCTACTTGTTGTTCATCTTCGAAGTTCAGAGATTCTGGATATTGAATTCATTTCATATGCAGTTCTTAGGTCCTAACCTGCAGCACAAACCCTAATCTAGGGGGAAAAATGATGAAGCAGCAGGAAAGGAACTTTCGTAATGCTAACATTTTTCACTTAATCCTCCTTTTGCAGTATCACAAATTCTCCATGGATCAATATGAGAGTGAGTTGTTGTCAGTGATTAATTCTCTTATGCTGTCTATCCATGAGACAGACCTTCACCTTGTCAAGTCAGTTCCATGTAATGCTAGCTGCATCAGGTTTTCTCTGGTGAAGCTTCTGAGGCTTTCTGGTTATGATGCTGCTGTTTGTGCATCTAGGTGGCAAGCTAGCGGGAAAGTCCCTGGAGGTATGCCATTGATTTCATTAAGCTTATGGACTAAATTTTATATTTCTAAGAGGTTTATTTAAGAGTACAAAAGGAACAATAACTGTCCTATCACTCATAGATGGACGGAAAAATTTGATGTTCATATTTTTAGGACTGAAAATAGTAGACAACAAAAATTTGAGCCATTTGTTTCGTCACAAGAAATTCTGCTATCATCTGATCCTAACCATCAGTTTGTAGCCAACGTTGGACCCCATACGGAATTTTATTGCATCCTTCAATTGAATTTTTGACATCAAGAGTGACTGTGGTGGTCTTGGGGATCTGGCTCAACATAGTGTAGCAATTTTTTTCCCTTTAATCTGCATCTTTAGATTGGAACTCCTGGGTTGGCTTGTCTTGCTTTCTGACTAACATTTTCAATTCAACATCGAAAATTTCTTTAGTACTTGTTCATTCTGGAATATTGAACTACTTTACTTATATGCAGGGGACCATGAATATATTGATGTTGTCAATTACAATGACACTGGAAGCTCTGAGCGTTTCATCGTTGATATTGACTTCCGGAGCCACTTTGAAATAGCTAGAGCTGTTGAATCATATGATAGAATATTGAATTCCCTTCCAGTGGTTTATGTCGGGTCTTTGACAAAGCTGAAACAATATCTTCAAGTCATGGTTGAAGCTGCTAGAACTTCTCTGAAGCAGAACTCAATGCCTCTTCCTCCATGGAGATCTCTTGCTTATTTGCAAGCCAAGTGGCATTCGCCCTACCAGAGACAATTCAGTCCAGATGACCGAAAAGGCAACACCACAATTCCTTATGAACATAAGCAGTGTAATGGACATTTAAAGAGGCTGCAATGTTTGCTCCAATCTGAAATTGAAGTAGAGCGTCTGTTGAAGCCCATAAACAGTGAAAATAACCGGAGGCTGAAGCCTGAAAGGAGGAGGGTGTCCTCGTTCAGGACTCTGAACTAAACAGATTTTGGCGGGGAAGAATTTCACTTTCCAGGTACCAAGGGTGTAAGTAGAAAGGAGGACAGGTTCAAATAGACGACACAAGTAGCAATAACACGCCATATTATGGTGGAGATACTTTTTTTGTTTGGTTCCATCTCATTTCACGCGCAACATTTTCCTTCCATACTTTGCACACCAGCAGAAAGCAAGGCTCTTTATATCTTACAGCATTGGCCAGTTCCTACTTGCTCGACTCTGGGGCATCGTTCTTATAGGTCACCTTTATTTTTTGTTCTTTGATTTTGTTGAGAATCCATTCCTTGCCTCTAATTTCACGGGCCTAGGAAAGTTTTGTCCCACTCTCCCACTTTAATATTTCGACACATTTTTTCCCGTTTAATCACTTTGATATATTGTTTTTCCCAGCAACCAAAAAGTTTCTCGGTTGATGTTATATTCTTCTCCGCATTAATACACCAGCTGTTTTTAGTCTTTTGCAGGAGTAACACTGTTTATGTTGTCTATTGATTATTTTCTTAAAGCAAACTATAAGCCAAATTCGAATTTGTGAAATGAGAAATGCTTTATATGGAATTTGTTTGCAGGGCTTATACATCATGTATGGGGGAAGAACTACCACTTCCTCCAGGTTCTTGTTATATAGGATGACATGAGATTTGTAATATTCTTGATGCAAGTTTTAGCATATCTTCCTGGAAAGGTTTACTTCATGGAGAAATAGGGAAGACCCTAATGTTGCATGTGGGTGGTTTTGTAGCCCTAACATCTTGCCAGAGTGGAAGGCACATAATATAGACACTGTTTGAATTGACTTTTCAAACGCTGCTTTTGGCTTTCTGGAGGGAAAAATAGTTTTGAACGGTGTTTGTCAAAAATTTTAGAAGAACTTTTGGACATTGGAAGAGTGTTTTAAAGAAGTTGTTTATATTTTTCTTCTAAGTAAAGCTAGAAGCAGAAGACTTAAGGGCCTGTTTGGTTCGTGATTTTGGGCGGCCTTTGGGGGTCTTGTCTGGTCTTGGGTGGTTTTATGCTAAATTTAAAATCATGTTTGGTAAGGAATTGGTTTTGGTTTAAATATTATTATATATATACTAATATGTATTAAAAATATATAAATATATAAAAAAACTCTAAAAAGTCAACAATTACGGTTGTTAACCCATATATATATATAGAGATGTCAAAATTTTTGGCCATATATATATAGAGAGAAAAAAAAAAGGAGTCAAAATTAGTAGGCCAAACCAAAATATTTTAATGGTTGGTTTTAAAAAACCCAAAACCAAGCCCAAAAATCAATAACCAAACGTGATTTGGTCTTCAAATCAAAACTCAAAATCAAAACCAAGCCCAAAAACCAGTACCCAGACCTTAGCCTAAACTGTTTTCAAATTTGTTTTCCACAACAACTACTTCAGATAGTCTTAATGGGAATGATTGTGATTGGTGGCTTTCTTAGATAGTTAAAGTGGAACGCGTTTGAGGATTTGGTGATACGATATATCCAAAAGTTTTTTAAGTTTCAAGTGGGGTGACTAGTTAAAGTATTATGAATTCGCCTTTTTTTTTCAAAAAAAAAATTCCGGATCCTTTGTTTGGAACAAGATACTCTAAACCAATACCAAAGGTATCATGTTAACTATTCATTTAATCTAAAAATTAAATGTATAAATTTTTCAGAACACTCACTCACGTGTTACTATTTTTTTGATCCAACAAGGTAATAAATATAGAATTTTTTGCTTTAATACTATATTAGCTATCTCTTACTTTTAAACAAATGAATAAGCAACATTGGATACGTTTATAAGAAACTTTTATTGTGACAATATATAAACATCACAAGGAAGGAATACGAGGTGATTATTTTAATTTAAGAGTAGGAAAAGAAATTTTCCTTGGTCATGTAACTTATTTTCTTTGAAGCATTGGTTCATAGTTTAATAGCTAAAACACCTGAGCAAGTGAGAGCCAGCCCACATATAGGTGTATATGTCTAAGACATTGCCTTTTTGTGGCAGTAAAATTATCAATAAAGAATTATCAATCCATTTGAAACATTATAAAGTTGGATAAAATGTGGAGATTATTTATATCTTGGTAGCTGTAATATAACTTATTTAATACTATCTATGTCCCACCAAAGTTGTTTAATTTATATTTTTTAATATTTTATGGGTTGGGGGTGAAGTCATTGTAGTGTGTATAATTTTTATTTTTGTTCTTAATAATAAAATATTATGGTGGGGTGATATTGAAAAAAATAAAAAGTTATATTGTATTAGAATTTAAAATTATATTATTATTTTTGAACAAGAAAAATTATAAAAGTCCATAACTAATATGGGAGGAGGTAGTCCAATTTTTTATTGGGGATTGCTGTTGACTTTTTGACCGAAAGTTGATTGATGAAAATTGACCGTTGTGATCTCTGTCCTTGCGGACCCCACTTTTTCAGCAATTTTCTTTTATTTTTTCCCCATGACGCGCTTTCTCATACCGACACCCCTCTTTCTAATTATTAATTGTAAACAGTGTTCTCAGTGCGTGTGCGGTCAATATTAATTACTTTCTCGGTAGCCAAACAGATTCCCACAACTGTCCGACAACCAAAGCTGAACCTCACTTCTTTAAAGTAAAAGAAAAAGTGGAACTAAGTCCTCCTATTTTGACCAGCTAAAGAAAATCCCAACACTTCATCAGCAATCCACACCCTCTACAATTCTATAAACACCTCCCAATTCACTCCACCTACCAATTTTATCCCAAAATCAGTACTACTCTATACGTATATATATATATATATATATAGATAGATACAAAATTTCATTTCACTATCACTCAATCTCAAACCAAGCCTCACAATGGAGACGTCCGCTCGGAAATCTCCGTACCATCTCATCTTCCTCATCTCTACTCTAGCCTTCCACTACTGTTTCTCCACCGTCGACTCCATCGGCGTCAACTACGGCACCATCGCCGACAACCTCCCGCCGCCGCCCCAGGTGGCTCAATTCATCAAAGACAAAACCAAGATAGACGCAGTCAAGCTCTTCGACGCCAACCCCGACATCATCAGAGCCTTCGCCAACACCGGCATCTCCGTCTCCATCACCGCCCCCAACGGCGACATCCCGGCGCTCACCAACATCGCCGGATCCCGCCAATGGCTCGAAACCCACGTCAAACCCTTCATTCCCGCCACCAAAATAAACTACATCTTGGTAGGCAGTGAAGTCCTCCACTGGGGCGACGAGAACCAGAAACAAAACCTCGTTCCCGCCATGCAAACCCTAAGCCAAGCTCTCTGGCAGGTGGGGATTAAGGGTGTTAAGATCTCCACTCCGCATTCTCTCGGCATCCTCGTCCCTACTGATTTCGCTAGCGACTCCCGTTTTCGACCCGACATTGGTAAGTCCATTTTAGCTCCGATGCTCGAGTTCTTACGGAAAACGAAATCTGCATTCATGATCAATCCTTACCCGTATTTCGGATGGACTCCGGAGAAAGAGAGTTTCGTGCTATTTAAACCTAATCCCGGCGTTCGTGATCCGGGGACAGGGATTGTTTACATGGACATGTACGATATGTTGCTGGACAAGGTGTATTCGGCGATGAAGAGCTTGGGTTACGGAGATGTGGAAATTGCGGTGGGCGAGACGGGGTGGCCGTCGATGGGAGAGCCGTATTTGAAGCACGTGAACGTTGAGAATGCGAGGCTGCATAATTTGAATGTGTTGAAGAAGGCTAGCTCGGGTGTTGGGACGCCGTTGATGCCGAAGAGGAACTTCGAGACGTTTATTTTTGCTTTGTTCAACGAGAATCAGAAACCGGGGACTCTTGACGAGAAGAACTTCGGGCTGTTCCGGCCGGATTTCAGCCCCGTCTACGACATCGGACTTATGGCTCCCAAAAAGGTAACATACATTTTTAGATTTTAATAGTGACGACATTTTATTTTTTATTTTTTAAAATATTTAAATACGTGTTCAAATTACATTAAATCATATTACGAAAAACACGAATTCTAATAGGGACCCAAACATTGTTTTAATAGCATGTTATGTTACAACTTACAAGCATTAATACTTGAGACATGAAACTAGGAAAAAGTTCCATTCATGATGTGTAAATTAAGTGAACAAAAACGTGAATCTGACTCGCTGTTTTGGTGAGGTTATGGATGGACACCTCACAGTGATGTCAAGTCAAGCGAATAATTATTGGTGTTAGAATAATTGTTTTTGAACAATTGCACAACTCAAGATCTAAGTAAATAAATATTTTTACAAATCTGACATAATTGTTTATGTGACGAGCCCTCATTATTCTGGAGTATATAGTTCAAATTATGCAATAACTTTCCAAGTATTATATTTGATCACCGTTAGTTTAATTAATTTTCTCCTAGAGCAACAAGTCTAGGAGTGTCTTATACTTGATCCAAGTATTATATTTGATCACCGTTATAATATCTTCGTAGCAAAATGCTAGCCATTATAAGAGTGTCTTATACAAACATTATTGTTGCCTCATTTCACGGGCACCTTTTCAATTGAAACAATTATATATGTATATTAATTCAGTATTGAGAGAGAGATAAACATAACACTATTTATAATTTTATTGCAAATATTTCAAGTACAAACACACCAAAAAACTCTCTCAAACTCCGCCACTTATTTCTCTCAAACTTTACTTTTTGCTTGATGATTATTGTTCATTACATTGAGACTATTTATTACCATTTATATATATTATAATATGTGTAAGTGTTCCACTATAGAAGTGGAATGACGCGGATATCATCTTGCAAGTGGATTGACATGTATACCACTTTGGAAGTGGGAGGATGTTGATGACACTTTAGAAGTGGAGGATTATGTTTAATATTCAACATTCCTCATTAAAATTGATTCTCCACACTTCTGACTGCAACACCTTGACATTGTAGCCATTCTGTTTCTCGACAAGAGCTTTAAACTCTTGGAATTTGTTAAATAATTTTGATTTCTTCTGTAAGAAGTACACTCATGTCTTTCTGCTATAATCATCAGTAAATGTAAGAAAATACCTGTTTTGTCCATATGACACTGGCTTCAATAGACCACACAAATCCGTGTGAACAAACTCCAGCAGATTTGTTGATCGTCATCTGACTTCTTTAGTAAAGCTCAATATGTGATGTTTCCCAAGTACACAACATTCATATAGCTCATTAGAATGATTAATGTAGGGCATACCTTTCACCATCTTCTTGTTTGCAATGAGCTTTAAGCCTTCAAAGTTGAGATGTCCATATCTCAAATGCCATAGCCAGTCATTGTCTTCAACAACAACACTTAAACACTTTGCTGAGTCTTGCTGAATGTGAATAGGAAACATCCTATTCTTCGACATCTTTATCCGGACAATTAGATTTTCATTTGTATATCTAATTATTAGATACAAATCTTTCATACTGATGTCGTAGTCTTTCTCAAAGAGTTGTCCAAGACTCAAAATATTGTTCTTCATATCTGTAACATAGTAGACATCGGATATGAAGTCATGATCTTCATTCTTAATCTTGATCAGGATATTACCCTTTCATTTTATCGGGATTTTTGTGAAATCACAGAATGAGACTTGCCTTTTTAACGTCTCGTCACGCTCAACAAACATGTGTTTGTTTCCACACATGTGATTACTGACTCCTGAATCTAGATACCATATACCTTCATCATTGATATCTTCATTTTGAGCCAATTGTTGAAAATCACTGATGGTGATTCCTTCAACCCAAGATCCACAATCATATGAGAGAATCGCACATTTTTATTTCAAGAAAAACTTTCACAAAATCAATACAATATTTCTCTCATTTTCTCTCTCAACCTCCCACTCTTAGACTTCTACATCTAGCTTCTTACTTCTAGCTTTCGAATTTCACAATACAACATCACAACCTATTTATAGGCTTATAGAAATACTAAATTATTTGCACCACTATGAAAGTGGTCCTTGTAGATAAGCACTCTGAAGGTGGAATGATCTGGATGCAATTTTGGAGTTAACCATTGTGTAGGCACCAATATGAGTGGTCATTGTGTATGCACTATCAAGTTTAACTTTCAACAATGATTACATTGAAGCTGTGTAGTTTACCAAAAGATCAAAAGCCTATTGGAATCAAATGGGTCTACGAGACAAAGAAGAATGAAAAAGGCGAAATTCAGAGATACAAAACTCGTCTGGTAGCAAAAGGCTACAAAAAAAAGAAAATGATTAGACTACAGTGAAGTGTTTGCTCCTTTTATCCGATTAGAGACAATCAGACTGATGATATTTGTTGCTGCTCAGAATAGATGGAAGTTGTACCAACTCAATGTGAAGTCAGCATTCCTCAACGGATTTCTAGAAGAAAAAATCTATGTTGAACAACCGTTGGGATACATAAATACGGAAATGAAGACAAGGTGTACAGGTTGAAAAAAGCTTTATATGGACTGAAACAAGCTCCACAATCATGGAATACAAGATTTGGCAAGTACTTCCATGATAATGGATTTGAGAAATGTCCATATGCGCATGCATTATACATGAAAAAAGATGTAGAAGGAAGTGTACTATTTGCATGACTGTACGTAGATGATTTGATATTCACAGGAAACAACCCAACAATGTTTGAAGAATTCAAGAAGACCATGATAAGAGAATTTGAGGTGACAGACATCGGTCTGATTTCTTGGAATTGAAGTGAAATAGAGTGTTGAAGAAATTTTGATTTGCCAAAGTAGATATGCAAAGGAGATCCTCAAGAAGCTCAGAATGTAATCATGCAATCTAGTGTCAACTCCGGTGGAAAACAACTTGGAACTCAGAAAGAATGAAGGCAAAGAAAATGTTGATCCAAAATACTTCAAAAGTTTAGTTGGAAGTTTGCAGTACTTGACTTGTACCAGACCTAATATACTCTATGGAGTTGGATTGATCAACAAATATATGGAGGAACCCGATCAATCACACCTCAATACTGCTAAAAGGATACTCCACTACATTAAATGTACGATCAATGATGGCTTGTTATATACCTCAACTGATGAATTTAGATTCATTGACTACTCAGATAGTGATTGGGGTTGAGATTTAGATGAAAGAAAAAACATAACTGGATTTGTGTTTTTCATTGGAGATACAACATTTACATGGTTATCGAAGAAATAACCGATAGTGACTCTATCATCATGCGAAGTTGAATATGTAACAGCCAACTTAACTGTGTGTCATGCAATTTGGTTTAGAAATGTGTTAAAGCATTTGGGATTTCCACAAGAAAAGCCCACAGAGATATTCATCGATAATCGTTCAGCAATTGCACTTGCAAAGAATCTAGTGTTTCATGAACGAAACAAGGATATTGATACACGATATCATTCCATCGGAGAACATATGCAGAATAAAGAAATGGAATTTATATCTTGTAAGACGAATGATCAAATTGCAGATATTTTTACAAAATCGTTGAAGCAAGACATGTTCAACAGACTGAAAATGATGTTAGGAATGTAGAAGTGTGGAGAATAAAGTTTAAGGGGAAATATTGAATATTAAACTTAATCCTCCACCTCTAAAGTGTCATCCACATCCTCCCATTTCTAAAATGATATCTATGTCAATACACTTGCAAAATGGTATCCACATCATTCCACTTCTATAGTGGAACATTTACACATATTATAGTATATCTAAATAATTATAAATAACCTCAATGTAATGAACAATAATCATCAAGCAAGAAATAAAATTTGAGAGAAATAAGTGGCAGAGTGTGAGAGTTTGAGATATTTTTTCGGTGTGTTTGTATTTGAAGTGTTTGCAATAAAATTATAAACAGTGTTATGTTTATTTCTCTATCTCAATAATGAGTTAATAACCAGGGCGTATATCATATCGTTGGAAAGCTTTTTCGACGAAGAACGCATCGGTATCAAAATCAGCTCATTCTGAGTAAGGACGCGCCTGCATGTGCCCCAAAAAGCCACTGCCCGCTTCTTCTCTGGCAAGTTTCTGCATTTTTTCCGACAACTGAACTTTCCGGCAACCTCCATTTTCAGAATTAAGCACCTAAAGTGTTTAAGAATATTCAATGGCGTCCTCCGACAACTACTTCCAGCCTCATCTTTCGCAGTTAGACAAAACCAATTACGAGAATTGGCGTATTCAAATAAGAATCCTTCTTGCCTCACAAGATTTGTGGGACTTTATCGAGACCGGTTATGATGAGCCAGTTTCAAAAGAAAATGAAGATAGGCCGAGCGAGACCCAAAAGGCCGAGCTAAAAGAATCTTGAAAAAAGACAAGAAGGCGTTATATTTGATTTATCAAAGTGTTGATGAAACGAGTTTTGAAAAGATCTCTGTTGTCAACACTACAAAGCAAGCGTGGGAAATTCTTCGAAAAGCCCATCGAGGAATCGAGAAGACAATCAAAGTTCGTCTCCAAGTTCTAAGGGGTGAATTTGAATTGTTGCAAATGAAAGACACTGAATCAATTTATGAGTATTTCACCAGAACAATAACTATGTGAATCAAATAAGAAGATACGACAAACAAATTAAAGAAGTTCGTGTGCTGGAAAAGATTATGCGCTCCCTCAATTCAAAGTTCAAGCATATTGTTGTTGCTATTGAAGAATCAAATGACCTCGATATCATGATAGTGGATGAGCTGTTAGCCATGCTAGAAATCCACGAGCATAGAATGGACAAAAGGAACAATACCAAGTTCTACAATCAAATCTCTTAGTCAAAGAAGAGAGATGGAGAAACTCACAAAGAGGACGAGGTAGAGATTGTGGCTATCAAGAACAAGATGCTGATTTCAGAGGTGGTGGTGGAAGAAATAATTTCCATGAAGAAGGAAATTATAATCAAGGCGGAAGAAATCCGTTTTTCAGAGGAAGAGCTCGAGGTAGAGAAAATAGCTTTAATAACTGCCAACGTATGACAAAAGAAGTGCAATGTTATAACTACAACAAGTACGGTCATTACAGCAATGAATGCTAGTGAAAGCTAGCAAATGAAGATGATGAACAAGTGAACTTTGCAAAGAAAGAATATAAAAAAGAGAATGAGTTTAAAAACAACATTATTGATGGCTCAATTTGTGAATCCTTTTAGCTGGATATTTGAAAAAGAAGCGAAACCCAAGGAGCTCGTGATTGAAGAAGAAAAAGAGAAGATTGATGAATTTGTGATTGATGAAGACGAAGAAAATGAAGCAGTGTCACAAGAACAAGTTGAGTAAGTGCCACTAACAGTGACACATTGGGAGATTGAAATAGTGAGACCAACAATGCCACAAGTTACACAAGTACCTGTCAAAAGAGATTCGTTAGAAGTGAATCCGAGTGAAAGATACCAAAAAGAAGTCATAAGTGGATCTGGGTGAAAGATATCGGACCAAGAAGATGTTAGATGTGGATCCGGGTGCAAGATATCGGACCAGGGAGAAATCCGAGACAAAACATTCAAATGATAAAAAAATGTTGCAGGTACATAGATAACAAAGAAGATCAAAAATTTGATAGTGATCCGGTTAGCTTCACCGAAACCATTCAAGAAAAAAAATGGAAGACAACTATGGATGAAGAGACATTCACCATAGAGAGGATGCAATGTAAACCACCAGAAGGTCACAAGTTTACTGGAGTAAAGTGCGTCCAAAAGACGAAGAAAAGTGAGAAATGCGAAGTTCAGAGATATGAAACACACTTAGAAGAGAAAGACTACATGTAAAGAAAAGGGAAGCCATAATGTTGAAAAGTTCATCAGTATGAAGAAGTTGCAAGTGGTATCAGAAATTTCAAGAAAGGTCCACAAGATCGAAGATGTTGCAATAAATGCATAAATTTCAAGACTGGTTTAAAAGATTGAAGATGTTGCAAGGAATGTAGAAATTCCAAGAAAAGTCCATGAGACTGGAAGACGTGGCAAAGAATGTAGAAATTTTGAGACTCAAGTTTAAGGAGGGATGTTGAAAGTTAAACTTGATAGTGCATACACAATGACCACTCATATTGATGTCTACACAATGGCCACCTCCAAAGTGGCATTCAGATCATTCCACCTTCAGAGTTCTCATCTACAAGGACCTCTTTCAGGGTGGTGCAAATAATTTAGTATTTCTATAAGCCTATAAATAGGTTGTGATGTTATATTATGAAATTCAGAAGCTAGAAGTAAGAAGCTAGATGTAAAAGTCTAAGAGTGGCAGGTTGAGAGAGAAAATGAGAGAAATATTGTATTGATTTTGTGAAAATTTTTCTTGAAATAAAATTGTGTGATTCTCTCATATGATGTTGGATCATGGGTTGAAGGAATCACCATCAGTGATTTCAACACATTTTTGAACCTATCAACTTGCACTGATAAACATTGTTTATGTTGTTCGACAATGAGATCATGTGGTCTATGGTATTTAAAAATCTTTGGCATGAGCTATTTTTTATGATCATATTCTCTTCTTAAAAAATTCTTTAAGCCGATATTCCACATGTTACTACCGACTATAATGTTCTTGTCTTCTTTAATGGTCTAATTGGTCCGGTTAGTTTAGTTGGAAAAGATTGATTCAGGAAATATTAGATCCTGTATTTGAATCCTCTTATTGTAAACAATTTGTAGACTGTGGATATATTTTGAGATTTACACGATTCATATGGGGTCGCTTAAGAGTTTAGATTAGTGAAAACAAAAACCCCATACACTCCATTTATCAAAAATTAAAATGTCGATCTTCATGTAATACTTATACATATGTTATTTTTTTCATTGCATATATATATAGGCTGCTCCAGCCACACCTGAGCCACAGAAGCCAGCGCCGACAAACCCTAAACCAGGTGCAGGTGGTAAGACATGGTGCGTTGCGAAACCGGGAACAGATGGCAAGAGGTTGCAGTGGAACATAGACTACGCCTGCGGCAAGATCGACTGCAAGCCCATTGAAGCCGGTGGAGCATGCTTCACCCCTGTCAATGGATCCTTCGCTCACGCTTCTTATGCTATGAACGCTTTCTATCAATCTACTGGACGCAAAGACTGTAATTTCCAGGGCAGTGGTCTTATCACCAACATTGACCCAAGTAAGCATCACTTTTCAACAACATTTTTTTTTATTTATCACATACTACTATATATATATATATATATATATATATATATTGATGCATGTTTGTTATGTTTTATTACAGGCAAAGGTGCATGCAAGTACGCGTAGGGAGTGGAAAAGAGCACGAAATGGCTTCTGGGAAATGAGATTTACTAATGTCTTATTAACTATTATTGGTTTGGTAAATTGTTCATTGTACATTTTATTAATAGTTTGAAACTTGTAGCATGTAAACCCAAAAAAATGGTGAGCCTTAAAATTTAAGCCAAAAAAATCCCAAAAGAAAGGATATAATCCTAAACATCCGCCCAAAAAATCATTAAAGCTTTGTTGCTTGTTGGGGGAATTGAAGTGCAACGAGAATCCTAAAACAAATAAAATATGTATAGTTAAAAAATTATAATCTAATACTAAAATTGACTACATACATTATTTTGATCTTGAAATCTAATACCAAAATTCTAAAAATTGTCCAAGGTAATTATATACCTGCGACACTTGTGTTACAAAGCTTGCTGTAATACATCCCGCTGTTCTTGATGATCTGCTTTGTGTTCAAGGTTGAAGTGGAAAAAAATGCATAAATAATTAGTTTTAGTTCAAATTTTAATTATTTGGAACTAAAAAATTGCATAAATAAATACCATATTTGGTTGCAAAATTATTTCAATTGATGTTGCGTCTCCAATTCTTCTTGATCTTCTAGCTGCAACTTTCTTTTTCACTCTTGGTGCTGAGAATAATGAAGAACCTGCTGTTGCTTTGGATTTTTTTAGTTGTTTGGCAGTAGGAGCTTTTTGACATCTCCTTATGTTGTGCCCAAACTGCATGCAAATACTACACTGCACGACCGTTGATCTTTTACTTGCAGCTACTTCACCAAGCTCCCTCTTCCTTGCAACTATAGGTCTTCCTGTAGGCCGTTTGAGTTCTGGTGGCTTTAAAGGCTGACGCCGAACAAACTAGAGATTATTCTGCAAGCTAGTGCAATAGGTAATTTGCAAGGAAAAACGGGAGAATTTGACCCAAAATTCAGAGAACACTCTGAAATTCAATAAAATTCTTTATATTCGGGAATGACCAAAAATAACCCACAAGCCGGGTTTAAATAGCTGAAAATCGATCCTTAATAGGATTTTTACCAAAAATAGCAAAACCCTAAAAGTATTACCAAAACGAAATACGGAAAGAAATCAAAAGATTGCCAAAAATCTGGCCCAAATTGGGTTCAGAATCATTTCCTAATCGACAAATAAAAGATTACCATAAATAGCAAAAATTAACTAAAAATAAAGATTTGAGAAGGAAAACAGCGGATTTAGGGCTCGAAACGAGGTGCACCCAGCGGTAATTAGCTTTCCGAATTGGGGTCACGGGCGCGAATCGGAAGCTTGTAGCTTCAGTTATGGCCAAAAAATCGACACGTGCCCGGAAACCGCCTCAATTAGGCTAGATCACGATTTATTGCCATCCTTGCGCTGATCCTCCCGCTCCAGGTAATCCAGCGCCATCAATGAGCAATCTGACAGCTCGGTATCGTCTTACTCGAATCCCCCTGGATCATTGTTCAAATTAGTCTTAACTCTTGCCACTGATTTAGTTGTCCAATCTATTGTCCTTTGATACCTTTTACCAAACTTTGACTTCAATTTTGTTCTTATACATTCCAAAAGAGATGTAATTGGCTTTGTTCTTCTACATTCTATATCTCTACTGTCTAAATTCATCTCAAACATAATGATCACATCTTGGGATCCGGATCCTCTGCAATCAATTTATGCTGCCATTAACAAAAACATTATAGTTTTGGAGCTTTTTTCTTTTCAACTTTGCCAAGCCACCAAGTCATTGAAGCACCACTTCAACAATCTCTTTCCCACCTAAATATTTAGTTTTCCCTCCAAGCCATTGAATCAAGCAATCCCCTTCCCGCGTAAATATTTTGCTTTCCCTCCAAAATATACCACTTCAGCAATAGTTGCGTTGACTTCATCTCTTATCACTCTTCATGTTTCTAAACCCTTTCCTTCTACCTACCGACCTCTTTTAAGCTCTAAATTTATATTGCTGAAAATCAAGGTGAGGATCATTATTTTGAAGGAGGAAAATCATCTGTTATTATGATATATCTTCATATTTATCTTTCTCTCCCTTGTTTAGAAACTCTCAGGTATGCAATAATTTTTATTTATTTACTTTATATTTCACATTGTAAATTCCTACTAAGTAATTTTATATGCTTGTAGTTATGTAAATAGTAATTTGTTCATGATTTTACTACCAGATCTTCATCAATAAAAGTGTATGTTTTGTAAAGTAGTGGACTGGAAATTAAAATAGAAGACTGATATTACAATAGTTTCGTAGACTATTTGAAAATAAAAGCCTAAAAATCAAAATAAAAGACTGATATTACAAGACTATTTCAAAATAGAAGCCTAACAATAAAAATAGAAGACTGATATTAAAATATTTTCGACTATTTTAAATAAAAGTCTAAAAATCAAAATAAAAGACTTGATTTGTGCTGCAATTTTTGAGTTGATCTTTCTTTTTCTCTCTACCCTCCGTCCGTTTAAGTTCATTCTTGGTTCTATCCACTCAAGTTCATTTAAGAAACTAGAAAGGGACGTATTATTTTGGAAATCCTAGTTTCAGGTATGCAAGATTTTTTTTCACTGTTTCCATTGAAAGTATGTCCATTAATTGCATATTTTTGTTCATTTGTAAATATTAATTTCTTATCTTTCTTCATCAGGAAAGCCAATTGAAAACCCAAATATTCATTAGAAGTACAAATTCAATCTACTTAGTCATGTTTGAGTGGAATCATACAAATTTTTTTTTTAAAAGGAGTGGATTGAAAATTGAAGTAAACTACTGGTGCGTTAAATACGCGACTAATAATTATTTATTGTAAGTGAAAAGCTAATATTTATAACTCATGCCGAATTTTATTTTCATCTAGGCGACCATTTAATTTTCTTTTATTACTATTTTCATTCCTTATATACTTTTTCTAAATTCTGAAAAAAAATCTAAATTGTATCACTTTATTTTAAATAAATTACACTAGAACATTTTATTATTTTTATTACAGTTTGTGAATGGATATGGATGTGATATTATATCTCCTTCAATCGAGCCTCTTGAATTTAAACCCATGATCGGAATGACGTTTTCAACCCTAGAGAGTGCTTATGACTTTTACAATGCATATGGCCGAATTGTCGGGTTTGGCATAAGAAAAGCTAATACAATGCTTACGTCTTTATTAAGTATACTTACAAAAATCAACCGAAAAAAACAATAATAATCCAGACTGTAAACTATGTGTTTTAGAAAAACATGAAAATTCCAGAAACAAAACCAAAAGAAGTCTTTTGAAGGGGTAAGTAAAGTTGTATTTGGTATCTAAAATGATTAGTTTGTTAGTTAGTCTACTAAATCAGCATTATTCTATGTTATCATTTTATTTGTTTGATGTAGGTATTGCCAGACCTCAATGAAAGTTGAATTGAAGCTTAAAGGAGTTGTGTGATTGTATATCTTTGAAAACAAGTTCTCTAGTTGTTGTAAATTTTGTATTATGCCTTTAGGTGTGATTAGACGATGTGACTGGTAGTAGTACTGTATGTTTCAAGTTCAAATGGGTTAATTTTAATTCGTATTTATGAAATTGGTGGTGTGGTGACAATTGTACTGCAAAATTATAATTATTTTTAGAGAATTGTTTGTTGTTTCAGATGACTAATTCTAGAGGCAAAGGATGTGGTTCTTTACAATTGTTCTCTCGGGTATGCATTTGTGATATAGTTCAAATATTTCATATTAAGGAATAAAAATGTTTATTAAATGGTTTGAATGGTTTCTTGCTACTATCTGAAGATATAACCTGATGATTCATGCATCATCAACATTCCATGTATAACAGAGGATTAGTTAATAAATGAATTGAACTAAAAAAACACAATAAGCTTGAGCATGTTCTCAATATAATCAGGGAGTAATATGTTTTAGAAAACTAATCCATATTAAAAGAAACCAAACTGGAGTAACAAGCTTTATTCCAACCTAACATACAATTCCAGTAACAAACTTAATGTTATTTTTTTGTACAAAATATGCTAACATCGGTACAAAATATTTTGCCCCGTATATAACACCTCATAAAATTGAAACAATTTGTTGTAAATTTTCACTTTATGAATGATATGACTCTCCAGGAATATCTTTACCACTTTGGGTTCAACATATAATACAATTTAATTATATTTTGAAATATATATATTGCTACTTTTAGTACTAAGTTTGTTGCATTTAGTACAAAACATGCTAATATTAATAGAAAACGTATTACGACATTTTAATAGGCATCCATTTTGAGTTAGTTTAGGGTATAAATCTAATTGTATTTAAACTCTCTGAAACTAAAATACTCAAATTCATTACATTTTTAATAGTATATACAAACAATAGTGAAATTCTAATGTATGTTATAAGGTTTTACATACATGGTAGCACAATTTCTACCGATGTTGGCACATTTTATATTACAGACAACACTGTTAATACTAATGTCAGCGAAAAGTTTCTATTGGAAAATTAACGATTAATAAAATTTATTATATAATTTTGATAATAAATAACTAAAACATCTATCCATTTACTAATAAATTATTCATTTGTTAGTTTTCATTTATTATTATTATTATTTTTTGCTTATTACTGTTATTGATATATTAATTCATATTGCTTAATAAGATCCTTGAAAAAAATAAAAATTAATTTCTATGTTTAAAAATTATAAAAAAATCAAAATTATTGCACTTTGAAAACTATTTGTTTATAAAATTCATTGATGGTGTCTTATCAAATAAAATCTAATAAAACAATTAATAATATCCAAAATTTAATGTCATTTATTATATATTTTTAATATTAAGAATAGAAAATTCATATTATAATAATGAAAAATACATGTCCAAATAGCATAAAAAAATGTGTCAATAAAATAAAATACTACAAACATAAATTTCGAAAAATGTAAAAGTCATAAGTGAAAAAACTATAAGTTTGGAGATAAGATAGAGTAAGCCTCTATATATCATAAACCGACTAGA
Source organism: Cornus suecica (assembly GCA_963922005.1). Classification (NCBI taxonomy): domain Eukaryota; kingdom Viridiplantae; phylum Streptophyta; class Magnoliopsida; order Cornales; family Cornaceae; genus Cornus; species Cornus suecica. The sequence continues at coordinate 1,662,681 of OY998244.1, forward strand.
AAACAAACTTATTCAAGTGTCATAACACATTTTGTTTTAAATGCAGCATCAGTAGTGTAAAATGCAACAACTTTACTACTAAAAGCAGTAATTATTTGATTTATTTTAAAATTTGGATGGAGTTAAACCCCGAGTGGTAAGGTACATCTTCTGAAGTCATATTATGTAGTTAAGTTGATTTTTTTTTTAAATAAATAAATTAAAATCAATAAAAATAAAATAAAATAAATAAATGAATTATGTATATTGTATAAAATCAATAAATAAACGAACTAACCAATCTTATCTATGTTATATATTGTTGCTTTTAGTATTAAGAGCTTGTTGTATTTAGTACAAAAGATGCTGACATAAGTAAAAAATAATATATTGTTGCTTTTAGTACTAAGTTTGTTGCATTTAGCACAAAACCTGCTAACTTCAGTAGAAACCGTGATACGATATTTAAATAAGTTTCGTTTTGAGTTGGTTAAGGGTGGAGGGTTACCTTATCTTATCCTCCAACTTGTGCAATCTTCATTTTAGTACTAAGTTTGTTGGTTCAGTTATAACAATAACATATAAATTACTGTAGTAATTCACATATGAACTGTCCTTACAACTTGGAGAACAATATTCACCCAAAATTGAAATTCTTCAAATATTTAAATTGTTGTTTTGTTATAAAAAAATGTTGCTTTTAGTCAAACAAACATGCTAACAATAGTAGTGCATGTATTGTAACAATGAAACTTCATGCTAAAATGAAACTTGTTAAAATATAGTGGGTTCATATCCTCCAATCCTCCCCTGAAAGCACCCAATTATTGTCCAACATTTTAATTTTGTCCCAATTTGATATCACTATTATTCTGATTACAAACCATGCTTAATAAGTGGTATATTTTTCAATTTGGTGAAGCAATATTTGGCCATTATTCCTTTATGCAAAAAAAACAAAAATTTTATTTATTTGACTAGGTAATATAAATCCCGGAATTTCATCACCACTCTTCAACCTTCAAGGCATTAGTAAGTCTACCCCTCATTTACCACATACAAGCAAAAGTAACGATTATTTCCCAATCAGTCACTCTATATATACACTCCTTTTTTCCCCGTAAAATTATGTATACACTTTCGATCTCAAATTCAATCTTTTAATCCCAAACACCACCATTGAAATGTCTACGAAAAATTCTCCAAACCATCTCATCTTCCTCATCTCCACTCTTGTCATCCACTACTCTTTCTCCACCGTCCACTCCATCGGCGTCAACTACGGCACCATCGCCGACAACCTCCCCCCACCGCCCCAAGTGGCTCAATTCATCAAAGACAAAACCAACATAGACGCCGTCAAGCTCTTCGACGCCAACCCCGAAATCATCAAAGCCTTCGCCAACACCGGCATCTCCGTCTCCATCACCGTTCCCAACGGTGACATCCCGGCACTCACCAACATCGCCGGAGCCCGCCAATGGATCGAAAGACAAGTCAAACCCTTCGTTCCCGCCACCAAAATAAACTACATCTTGGTAGGCAGTGAAGTCCTCCACTGGGGTGACAACAGCCAGAAACAAAACCTCGTTCCCGCCATGCAAACCCTAAGCCAAGCCCTACTGGAAACCGGCATTAACAACGTTAAGGTCACCACGCCACATTCTCTGGCCATTCTCGTCCCCGATCCGAACCCAAGCGCATCCAGATTCCTCCCGGAATTCGAAAAACCAATTATATCTCCCATGCTTGAGTTTTTACGTAAAACAAAGTCAGGGTTCATGATCAACCCTTACCCGTATTTCGGATACAGTCCGGAGAAGGAGAATTTCGTACTATTCAAGCCAAATGAGGGCGTTCGTGATCCGGGATCGGGGATCGTTTACGTGGACATGTATGATCAGTTGCTGGACAAGGTGTATTCGGCCATGAAGAGCTTGGGCTACGGAGATGTGGATATTGTGGTGGGCGAGACGGGGTGGCCTTCGATGGGAGAGCCACATTTGAAGCATGTGAACATTGAGAATGCGAGGCTGCACAATTTGAATGTGTTGCAGAAGGCTAGTGCGGGTGTTGGGACGCCGTTGATGCCGAAACGGAACTTTGAGACCTTTATTTTTGCCTTGTTTAATGAGAATCAGAAACCGGGGTCTATTGCGGAGAAGAATTTTGGGTTGTTCCGGCCGGATTTTAGCCCGGTTTATGATATTGGAGTTATGGGTCCAAGAAAGGTAAGCAGTGATACTACGAGTATAGCCATGATAGAGATCGTGAAAATACTGTGAGTATTTTAAAATTTCATACTCCCTCTGTCCGAATTTAGCTGTCACTTTGCTTACTTTACTTATCTTAAATTAACTTTCTAATTTGAAATCACAATATAATATTATCATATATTTTTTTAAATTATCCCTCTTCATTCATTTAAAAAAGAAATGGGTCTCATTAAAAGCTACAATTATACTACCATGACGAAATAGAAAAGAAAAAATATAAAATTTATTAAAAAATCAATGGACAACTAAATTGGAATGGAGGGAGTATAATAATTTGAGGAATCTTTACATATTACCCTTTATAATATAAATCCGTAAAACTGTTCATTATTTTTAATTATATTCATTTTTAGTGTTTAAAAAGTAATATTTATCTATCTTCACATCACTTCAATTCTCCCCGATATGATTTACTCTCACTATGTGAGACAAAAAGAGCAAAGACAGAGACATTGGATTTATTGGTATTTTTAAGATAAAACAGATTGTGAATTTTTAGCACAATCTGTATATAGATATTGAGAATAGATACAAAATTCAATTTAATAAATATATACGCACGTAGTGACACAAATTGTAAGATACAACATTTTAACTTAATCTATAGGTCAAGATTTCTATATTTATTATAATAACAAGGGTTAGGGGACCATTTTATACTATAGAATGGAAACTTAATGATGATTGATGATTTGATTTATACTCTAGAATCATTGAGATGTTCTTATCTTTGTTAAAACTTAAAAGAACTAGAATATTATCTATGTTTACAAATTTACGTAGACCAATCCCAAATTATCTGTGTTTATCGATTATTCATATTTACTTTTTCATTTCATATATAGCCTGCGACGGCCACCCCTGGGCCACCAAATGTGAATCCGACACCGACGAACCCTCAACCAGGACAAGGTGGAAAGAAATGGTGCGTCCCAAAGCCCGGCACAGACCCTCAGAGGTTGCAGTTAAACATAGACTACGCTTGCGGAAAAGTGGACTGCAAGTCCATTCAAGCCGGTGGACCATGCTTCAACCCCAACAATGGAGTTTTCGCTCACGCTACTTATGCTATGGATGCTTTGTTTCAATCTATTGGAGGCAAAGACTGTGATTTTGGGGGCAGTGGTGTTGTCACCAACATTTACCCAAGTAGGCAACACTTTTTTATCTTTTAGCAAAAATTATATAATTAGTTCTCAGTAGTATGAGTTTGTTTATCATTGCTTGCATATATTTAAATGTACGTATTAAGATACTAATGTATGTTTTCTTTGTGTTTAATTACAGGTAACGGTCCATGCAAGTATCCATAGGAAGTGAAAATGGCCACATTTGAAAATTAATTTTTGTTTATTATTCTCTTGTTTGGTAAATATCTTGTAAGTTTGCAGTTTTAGTGACTTTTGTAGATATAAAAAATATATGTATATAAATTTGGGATAGAACCACTATATTTTGTAAATGCATTTTTACAAATATACTAACCCATATACAAGATGAAGGGATAGGGGATCGACCCGCAATGAGAAAGACAATTTTATCTTGGTTTTATTTTTCATATTTTTTTGGTTTTTACTCTGGAATTTTTGTTGGGTAGGGAGTTAGGTTCGTGTTTAATTGTTTATACTATATGCTTCTACATGCATGCTATTTCTTTGGTTTATAAAAGAAGTTTTACATTTCAGGAAAAATATCTGAAAACTTCATGTTTTTTAAAAAAGTTTCAAGCAAATATATATACATATATATAGGAAATGACAATACTTGGGTCCTCCCGAAAGGATGAAGTTGATCCTCCCGGCCCAATAAATTTCAGACACTTGGCAAAAAATAATTTAAAATATAAATTACCCATCATTTTATGGGTTTTAAACCTAATCTGAAATGGTATTTTTTTTCGCTCCTTATTCACTTTAATCTTCACAAATCTCCATACTAGATCTTATCTTTTTTCATCTCCCACCCGTTCGCTATGATCTATCCGCCTCTTTCAAAGCTACGATTCACAATATATTGAAGCATATACAGATAATATATTGAAGCATATACATAGATATATATGTAAACCTATTTCTTTTGTTAATCTGCATCTAATTTTATACCCATATATTGAAGTATATACAGACATATATAGGCAAAAACACAACACTCTTGGAGTCAAACTAATATAAGCCAAGATAGAAAGGAAAAACAAACCATAACATTACATATGCTATACCCATGAAGACATTTCAAAAGATTTATTTGTTAACTTTTCTTTGACTATTGGAGTTCCGCTGCAATTCCGATAGGAGCTCCGCCAAAGAAATGGAGGAAACGTGGTGGAGGTCTGAGGCATTCTGAAGATATATCCCCTGCAATTCCAACAGGAGCTCCGCCAAAGGAATCCAGGAGACCAGGTGGAAGTCTCAGGCATTCTGAAGATAGATCTCCATCATCAAACAATAATCTTGATTCCGCGCAATCTTTGAGTACGCGGGTCAAAAATTGTGATGTTATGAATCTAATGATTTTGAACTTTGTATCATTGGTTGTACATTTATGTATGTGATCAATATTTCATCATAGGTGGGTGTATTAAAATATCGATTACTCTGCATTTTGATACTGCTACTGTATTGTAAATTAACAAATGAAGCAAAGATATAATTTAGAAAGGACAAATTATTGAAAAAATGGCAAAAAAAATGAAGTATATAAAAATAAAAACGAGTTTGGTAACTATATTTTATTTTTGGTCGATTTAAAAAAAAAAAAAAAACATAGCCTCCAAAAATTGCGGTTTCCTTTTTTGTTGCAATTTTATTTTACATAAAATTGAAAGTTGTGATTTGTTTTGTTGTCATCTTGATTGAAAGCAAAATATGTTTGATAATGTACATTTGTTGTGGAATTTTGTAGAATTTTTGTGGAATTTTCAAAGCACACAAAACTGAAAAAATGGAAGGAAAGAGTGGGAGAAGAGAGGAAGATTAGGTGTCGTTTAAAAGATTTTTTTTCTAATAAAGATTTTTGGAAGAAATTACATAGTGTAAACTTTATTTCAAGCTTACAAAATTGTTAAGGAAATAACAATTTTTGGGAGCTAAGTTTTGATTTTTTTAAAATCTACCAAAAATAAAACATAGTTACCAAACTCGTTTTTAACTTTAATTTTTTTTTTTTAAAATTAAAACAGAAAATAAAAGGCAAAAGTGTTACCAAACAGAACCTAAACTAACTAATTATATATATATATATATATATAACATATTATTGTATACATTTATATTGTAAGTATTAGCATAATGCCCTCTAAAATTATACTAACTTTCTAAAATGCCGTTATTTATTGCTTATATTTCTTACTTAGGTGTTGTTTGATATGTTTATTTCAACATTTAAATTTTAAAAAATTCCACACTTAGTTTATTGAGTCAATAAATAATTTGACCTGAACACATTAAATAACACTTAAATGGAATAAATTTTTAAAATTTTAAATAACAATGTGATCATTGCTTATCACTAAAGTCTCAAGACTGAAAATTTTTAAAATTCTAAAAAATATTATTTTTTTCAAACACTAATTGGAACCTTCAATATTTAAAATTCAATTCTTAAGGGCCCGTTTGGGAACTGATTCCGCTTCCTGCTTCCAAACAAAAGGAAAGTGAAACATGTGTTGCAAGTTTTTTCTGAAACGAAAGCATGTTTGGTGCTGATGATTCTGATCTGAGAAAAATGAAAGATGAAGCAAGCAAATCATGTTTGGTAGAACTGCTGATTCCACAAAATTTGGAAGTAAAACATGTTTGGTGACTTCAAAATTATCAGATATTCTGTTTTTTCTGTTAATACATTGAATAGAATAAATTAATAAGTTCTACAAAAAAAATGGATATTGTAAATAAATAAATAAATAATTCTAAAGTATAATATTGGATACAAATTTTTTTTTCCTGAACTATAATATTTGATAAAAATATAAATTTGTATTGCACAATGCCTCTCAATTGGTTCTCATATTCCATTTTAATATTTAATGTCTTATTCCATTTATGTTTGAAGCCAACATATATACAAATAAATTTTATTTTTTAAAAACTATATTATTTGATAAAAAATAGTTTTTTTGTTTTCAAAACAATAATTTTTCTAAACTATACTATTGGATAAAAATAAATTTGAAATTACAACAAATAAATTAGGGAAAATCTGACCTAAAATGAGGTAATTCTTTTTACAAAATCATGCAATCACAAAATGTATATGTCCTTCCCAATTTTGATATATATATATATATAGGTATATACCTATATATAGACAAAGAGAGAAAGCAGGTTTTGGGATATTTGGGAGCAAATGGGCGAAACATGTGATGAAGTTGCTTCCATTTTTTTAGTGGGCCTACAAATGAATAGTGTTCAAAGCAAGGAAAAGTAAGTCTGAAGCTCTTTCCAAATTTGTGTTTTTGCGCAGGCATGTTCCAACATTTTGGAAGCAAAAACATGTAACCAAACAACCACTTCTTGCTTGTTACTCCAATAATGTTTGAAATGGGAGCAAAAGCAAGAAGCAAAAACATTCCCAAACAAGCACTTTTTAGTAATTAACTTTCTTTGATTCAATAAAATCTATTTCTTTTCCTCACCAGTTCCCTCAAATTTTATATTCTTAATTTTGCTTCTTATTTTTTTGCACCCATCTTTGATGTGCTAATACTTTTTTATTCTCTTATGACGAGAATCTTATACCATTACGCTAGTCTCCGGAGTCAATGATGTTGTACCTATATCAATTCCAAACACACACACACACAAGTAATATAGACACCAAGATATATAGTGGTTCGGTCTAATTGGTACCTACGTCCACTTTAGAGAGAGTTTTACTATCTTTGGAAGAAAAATGGGGGAGGAGGAAGATACAAGTTATTCTCTCCACTCAACTTAACCTCACAATCTATCTCTCTACCTCACAAGAACTTACTTGGTTCTTTTCTCTCTTCTTCTTGTTGTGATGATACAATATCAAGCTCCTCTATTTATAGGGTGAAGAGGAAACAAAACAACAACAAACCTTGCCTAAGTTTGGCATGGTTGGCAAGGTGGGCACCTTCCCACAACATATATGGAGTTAGGCTAGAGTTAAGCCATTTGACTTTTGACTCCATCAATTTGGTATGGAACCTTCAATTCTCCCCTTCCATACCATCGGAGGAGAAGATCTTCTTTTGTGCTTCAGTTGGTGTCCATCCTGGCTATATCTCTGCATAGCTCTAACTTCTCACGAGTAACTACCTTTGTCAACATGTCTGTTGGGTTCTCGTCTGTGTGGATCTTCACAAGTTTCAACAGTTGCAACTCCATTACTTCGCATAACCAGTGATAGCGAATGTCTATATGTTTTGTGCCGGAATGGTACATTGAATTCTTGTTCAAGTCCAGAGCACTTTGACTGTCATAATGTACTTTGTATTCTTTCTGGCTAACACCCAGTTCTTGGAGAAAATCACTTCACCCACAACATTTCCTTCCTAGCTTCTGCTACGGCAATGTACTTTGTCTATGTTTTAAATAAAGCGATACACTTTTGTTATTTGGATTGCCATGATACAACCCCCCTTGCAAAAGTAAATAGGAATCCTGATGTAGATTTTCTGCTATCCACATCACCGGCCATGTTGGAATATGTATAGCCCTCCAAAACTGGTTATGCTCCCCCATAGCACAAGCATAATTTTGATGTACTCTTCAGGTACCTAAGAATCCACTTGACTGTTTCCCAATGGTCTTTGCCTGGATTTGAAAGAAATCTACTCACAACGCCTACAGCGTGGGCAATATCTGGTCTGGTACAAACCATTACATGCATCAAACTACCAACTGCTGAAGAGTAGGGTATTGCTTCTATCTCTTCCTTCTCTTTCATCGAAGAGGGACACGATCACTTGTTTAGTTTGAAGTGATTAGCCAGTAGAGTACTGACTGGCATTGCATTTCCCATGTTGAACTTTGCAATCACCCGTTCAACGTACTTCTCTTGTGACAACCATAATTTCTTGGCTTTCCTGTCACGAACAATATTCGTACCCAATATCTGTTGAGCTGGGCCTAGGTCCTTCATGTCAAAGGACTTGAACAGTTCTTGTTTCAGCTTGCTGATCATACTAGCATCATGTCCAACTATCAACATGTTGTCAACATACAACAATAGAATAACAAAGTTACCATCCGGGAATTTCTGAATGTAGACGCATTGATCTGCAACAGTTCTCTTATAACCATGACCCACCATGAATGAGTCAAACTTTATGTACCATTGCCTCGGTGCTTGCTTGAAGCCGTAGAGACTCTTCTTTAGTTTACAAACCATATGTTATTTTCCTGTAACTTTAAAACCTTCTAGTTGGTCCATGTAAATCTCCTCCTGTAGATCTCCATGAATGAATGTTGTCTTGACGTCCATCTATTCAAGCTCTAGGTTCAAACTGGCTGTCAATCTGAGTATCACTCGAAATGAGGTCATTTTCACCACTAGTGAGAATATCTCGTCAAATTCAATGTCTTTATTCTGTTGGAATCCTTTGATGACCAATCGGGCCTTGTGCTTCATCGGCTTTCCGTCGACGTTTTTCTTCAGTTTGAACACCCATTTATTTTTCAATGCTTTATTGCCTTTGGGAAGTCTCACCAACTCATAAGTTTAGTTCTTCCACAAGGAACTCATTTCTTCTTGCATAGCTTGCACCCATTTACCTTTGTCTATATGGGTCTTTACTTCATGAAAGCATTCTGGCACCCCCTCATCAGTAAGCAGAATATAGTCTGACTCTGGATATCTCCTCGACGGAATCAGCGATCGGCCTCTTTCAGATCTTCTTGGCTGAGGCTCTTCAACCGGAGGAGCTACTTCTGGTTTTGTAGCTTCTGGTGGAGGGTTTTTTAGTTCCCCCTGCTCAACATCCTCATGTTCTTCTTCCTCCCCTACTTCTGGAATTTCATCCTACATTTCTTCATTATCTGGGGTCAACTGTACTGGTGCAGGATCTGGGATGATGTCTATAACACTGGGACTGGTACCATTGGACTTTGTGGTCTTTTCAGTGTCTTTGTATGTCTAGTTCTCTTGGAACACAGCATCTCTGCTTCTAATAACCTTCTTTGATTATGGATCCCATAGCATGTATCCAAATTCTTTGTCTCCATAGCCAATGAAGATGCATGGAGTCGACTTCAGGTCGAGCTTATGTCTTTGCTTCTTGGATACGTGTGTAAATGTCTTGCACCCAAATACTCTCAGGTGAGAGTAGGAAATATCTCTCTAGTCCATATCTTTTTTGGTACTTTGAACTGCAGTGGTATTGATGGTGATCTGTTAATTAGGTAGACAGCGGCTCTAGCTGCTTTACCCCAGAATGGCTTTGACAACTTAGCCATACTGATCATACTTTTGACTCTATTCATAATGGCCCGGTTCATTCTCTCGGCTACACAATTATGTTGTGGGGTACGTGGGACCGTTTTCTCATATTGGATACCATGTTCAAAGTTGTATGCTCGGAACTCGTTGGAAGTGTACTCACCTCCATTGTCTGATCGGAGGCACTTTAGCTTCTTTCCGGTTTCCCGCTCTACCATGGCATGGAATGCCTTGAACTAATCGAGCACCTGGTCCTTTATTTTCAAAAAATATACCCACACCTTTCGTAAAGCATCGTCAATGAATGTGAGAAAATATTTGTTACAGCCTAGAGACTCCACTTCTATAGGACCATAAATATCAGTGTGTATTAAACTCAACAACTCTAATCTTCTTTTAGTAGTTGAGTTGAAATAGACTCTATGGTGTTTTCCAAATAAACAGTGATCACAGGGGTTTAATGGAATACCTTTTGATACTGCAATTCGTTTTTTCCTTGCTAGTGTAAGAAATCATTTCTCTTCCATATGTTCAAGTCTCTTGTGCCAAAAATTTGGTGAAGTATCATCTTCAACTGCATTGAGACTGTCAGAAATTACCTTCACATAGGTCTTGTACAATCTGCCATTTATCTGTCCTCGGGCGACAACCATGACTCCTTTTATCAACTTTCAGGTGCCATTGCTGAAATAGTTGACGTAGCCTTCCTGATCTAAGGTTGTCTCGAAAATGAGATTGAAACGAAGGTCGGGTACATGTCTGACATCTTTTAACACCATACTGCAACCAATACTGGTCCTGATATGGACATCACCGATTCCCACGATCTTCGAGAAACTTGTATTGATCATTCTCATTGTACCAAAGTCTTCAGCTTTGTACGAGGTGAAGAAATCACTGTGGGGAGTGGCGTGGTAAGATGTTGCTATGTCAACCACTCACTTAGCTTCATTACTTCCTACGTGGAGGCATACCTCTTCATCGACTGAGCATATAGAGATATCTCCTGTAATAGTGACCATTGAGTCGCCATATTCCTTCTGTGGCTAGTGGCTGCTTTGACCTTATTCCCTTTGTAATTTGCGGCAATTCTTCTTTAAATGTCCTGCAATACCACAATGAAAACAAACATATTTACCCTTTTGTTGATTTTTGTCATTGTTGGGTCTGCTGCGAGTTCGAGACATTCCTCTACTTTGCCTCTGCTTCTGCCTCTACCAGTTCTTTTGCTTTCTGTAACGAGGGCATGTGTCTAGTTCATGTCGGTCTCCTTTCTTCGGGCTTCCTTACTGAATATGGCATCCTTTACTCTCGCCATAGTGAGTTTTCCGTTTGGTGTTGAGTTGCCGAGGGAAACCACTAGTGTCTCTCAATTGGGTGGTAAGGAGCTGAGTAGAAGTAGGGCTTGAGTTTCATCGCCAAGATTTAACTCTATAGCTGCAAGCTGGTTCACCAGATTCTGAAACTCGTTGGTGTGCTCAGCTATAGAGGTTCCGCTCCTCAGCTTCAAACTTACCGGTCGCATTATTAGAAGAGCTTTGTTTCGAGCAGTCTTGGCCTGGTACATATCCTAGAGCTTCTTCCAGAGCTCGTAGGCGTTGGTCTCTTACGCAACATAGTGAAATACACTATGGTCTATCCACTGTCTGATTTGGCCAATAGTTTTTCTGTGCATCTTGGTCTAATCTTTCTCTTCGATTAATGTGGGTTTTGCGCTTTCGTTTTCTAACGGGTCTGCCAAATCCTTATAATTAAGGAGATCCTCCATCCTGAGTCTCTTAATGGTGTAATTTGAGGCTGTCAATTTTATCATGGCTCCTGACCCCGATTCCTCCATGAATAAGATTGGTCTTTAAGCTCAACTTGACTTGTTTGATATGTTAGGAGTTGAATCACCCAAAATGGATTTCACCGTTGCGTCCAAAACGATTGAAAACCTCAAGATCGCTTCTGACTGAGCTTCAATCGAACTTAAAATAAGTTGTAGAAGCCCAAAACTGTGAAAATGGTAAAATAGTCTTTTCACCTCTTTCTTTCTTTTTTTTTCAAAAAAGAAACAATTTATTGCTGCTGATGTGGCAGTGATGTCAGCGATGACGTGGTTCTGAGGTGGCACGATGATGTGGCAAGGGTGGTGATGTGGCACGCTTGCGTGGCGATGACGTGGTAGAGTCTAACAAGGACAATTGGTCGCTGCTGAGTGGTCTCACGCACATCAATTTTAGGGGCGCGTCCGTCGTCAGAATAAATTGAATTTTATACCGACGCGTTCATCTTTGAACGAGTTTTCCAACGATATATTATACGTTATAGTGTGAATGAATTTACAGGTTCGAAATAGGCTCGAAAGTGCGGAATGAGTTTATAGTGTTAGTAATTAACTTTCTTTGGTTCGAAATATGATTAACACTTCTCTTCTGTTTACTTCTAGATATGAACTTTCGTCTAACAACCTTCGTATGATAGGATTGGACCTATATAGGATTAGATTTTGCATCAAATTGACTCATTTTTTTAAAAAAATTTAATTAACACTTTAATTTTTTCTAATGAGGGAGGATGTTAATTCTTGCAAATTAAACTTAGTTGAAAGAGTCAACCTTCTTATTGTTATTTTTGGACATCCATTTTAAATTTGTTCAAATATTCCGAACAAATTTCGCGGTTGCTTTGCTTCAATTCTCTCCCTCATATAAATAGAAAAGTCTATATAGTAATCTCTTTTACGTGTACAACCAAAAATAGGATATTATATCATCATCCTAAAGACTAGAGAAGAAATACGGATTCTGTTTCTGGCGGGAACATGCTATTGAGCGGTGGTCCTGAATTTTTTTTCGAAAAGCCTGACGGAACTATACACGTGGAATAAAAGTAGAAATCTTATTTTCAACATGCCAATTTTAGCAAAGTCAATCGACAAAACGACAAAACAAAAACTCTCTCTCCTCACTCCATTCCTCTATATAATCCCCTAACCCCGTCTCATTTCTCTCATCCCCAAGCCAAACTACTAACGCTGAATAAAATGGAGATGTCGCGAGCTCCGTTTTTCGTCGTCGTCGTGGTTTGCGCTCTGCTCATCCAACACAGCCCGGTTTTGGCGGCAAACTGGTGCATTCCAAAACTAGACACAGCTGCAAACATCTTGCAGGGCAATGTAGACTTTGGATGTGGCCCAGGAAAGGTTGACTGCAATCCCATCAAAGCTGGTGGTGCGTGCTTCGAGCCTTCCAATGGCTGGGCTCATGCAGCATATGTCATGAACGCCTTTTACCAATCTACCGGCCAAAAGGATTGCGATTTCCAGGGTTCGGGTATCGTTGTCACCGTTGACCCAAGAGGTAACCATCACAAATATTTTCATCATAAATAATTCGTTGAGATCACGACCATATACATAATTCGAGTTTTATCCGATATGTATGAAGGGATCGTTTTACACACTCTGATTTTCGAAAAATATTTTATATATATATCTTTTATCATAAAAGTAAAATTTTCAAATTATGATTAAAAATTATTAAGTGTCCAAAAATAATCTTTTGCGGACTTGTGGTCAGTGCTGCCACAAATTTATAAATTTTTGTAAACTAATCATTGATCATAAACAATAGCTTTTTATTGGAGTGTGCACAAGTGAATAGACTAATTCGTTTTTATTATGTTTTGATTGCAGTGGGCGGTTGCTTCAAAAAACCAGCCACCATTGCTCCACCCCAGGTAATTAACTAGCTTAGTCCTTTGTGACTAACTCTATACATCTCTAATTATATATATATATATATCATGGTTGTCAGTCTAACCGCGTGATCGGTTTGGTCATAGTTTGTTGTAACAGTATAACAGATTCAGTTTAAAAATAATATCTGTGTTGATTTTCGAAAACCGTAGTTAGATACTGCGAATCATGATATATATATATATATATATATATTCAATCATTCCACTTGAATAACAATCCCATCTTTCAAGCCATGCACTATCATACATACACATCTCAAAAAACATTTGTGAGATGAAACTTAATCAAATAGTATGAAATTTACTAGACCCGATTAAAACTTTGTCACATTTACCATGAAAATAGATTTATGATGTAACTTTGTGCTTATATACATATATATATATATACAGACACAGAAGCAATGGTGTGTGGTACAACCCAACACAAATGTGGACAGATTGAATACTAACAGGCAGTACGCGTGCAACTACGTGGATTGCAAGGATATTCTACCAGGGGGAATCTGCTACAACAATGAGAATCCCTATACTCGTGCAATATACGCAATGAATCTATTCTATAGGGCAAAGGGTGATTGTAACTTCGCTGGCACTGGTGTTGTCACTACCCAAAACCCAAGTAAGTAACACTTTTTAAATTAAATATATATTTCTTCTGTTCCAAAATAATATTCGTATATATATATATATATATATATATGAGTTTACGATTTGTTATATAAATTTTAACGAATTTTTGCATGTTTGTTTATGTTTGATTACAGGCTTCGATCGCTGCGTATTCCCTTGAGCAAGAGATGGCTTGTGGGAGATGTGATTTAATATTCTATTAAATCTATCATATCTTCATTGTAATTTTGTATCTTGTTTATCGAGATTTCAATGAAGGAATTTGAATAATTCTACCAAGGAACTTTCCAGTGTTCTATATTAAGCAAGCATAATTAGTTTATCGCAAAATAATATGTTTTTTGGCATTAAAGTCAATGGAATGGAAGTGATTACACTTTTATTTCATTTTTAAGCAAGAAATTAAATAAACTATAAAAATAAAATTTTCAGAACACTCTTACATTTCAAGTTTAAAAACACCACCAGCACCACCCATTTCTTTTGGGGAAAAAGAAAAAAAAATGGACAATGATGTTTGGTTAGTATATTTAATAAATATGTCAATCCGAGGAGTACTATTTTAGGACATTTGATTTAAAATCATTTATATATATAAAAAAAAAAATTAAAGTTCATTTCAAGTTCAAGATAACTTGATTAAACCCTAAAATGGTGATCATTCCACTCCTACATCATTCCATACTTTAATCCAAAGAATAAATTAATAGAACATCACTTTGAATCTTTTATTAGTTTAATTATCCTCTCATTTTCTCCCATTGATCAAATACCGTCTTTCCAATTCATTCTCACAATAATGCAACCTATATAACATTCTAATTAAGAAAAGGAAAAATCAAATTTAGTATCAATTGTATTGAAAATTTTAATTTTTGCTTTTTGTTGATGAGTAATATGATAATTAACATTACGAATTTCAATAACCATTGTAGGTTTGTAGACACAATGGGCGAATGTGAACATCATTATCTACTTAGTAGTACCTTTTTGCTCAAATTAAGTATCCACGGCCATTAATTTATTTTTATTTAGTTCTTTAAAATATATATGAAATTACTGATATTAAGTTTCAAAAATCATTTATGGTTTTAATTAAATTTATGTACTATATATACTAAACTTTAACTTAGTTAATTATAAAACATTAAAAAATAAAATTCAACAATCAAAATGTAGAGATAATATTTTTGAGCTATTTTCTTAGGCAAGTGATACTAAATTTGATTTTTCCTTAACTAACACACACTGTCTCCACCGAGGCTTGAACTCTTGACCTCCCATTTGGGAGCATCAATTCTTTTTATTGTAACTTTTGTCTATCAAACTTATACCTTTTTATTCAGTTCCCAAAATATATCTGAAAAGTAATAAAATCTAAAATAACTCGTAATAAATCATGTTTGATTTAATTATTTATTACTTATATATAATCAATAATAACGACAATATATAGGTACATTCTTGTGAAAAATACTTGATGCTCCTTTTTATTTTTAAATAGTAATTACTAATATTTAATAGTACATATTTAAAAAGTACGACAAATGCTAAATATCATGTAGTAATAAAAATATTAAAGTGCTATTGTTATACAACATATTATGTAATAATTATTATATATCATTTAATAATTTGTGCCAACAATTTCATTTTATTTTATTCAGCAAAAAATATATAGTAGTAGTAGTATTAATAATACAAATCTTTTATTAAAAATACTTAATGCCCCTTTACATTTTAATATTGCCTAATACAGTTTAGTAAACCATATATATCACATCATTCAATAATTACTAATAACATTAAATTTGTTAAAGTGATCAAGAATTTAATTAATATTTATAATAAAAATTAAGAGCGAAAAACCTCCCTTACACTTCAATACAGTGTATCCATACTCCCTTGTGTCAATTAATGATAGGTCAAATTAAATTATCATGTTACATTATCCACAACTTTTAAAATTATTATGTTATGCTGACATGAGGGTGTTAGAGTCATTTTAAGTGGAAAAAAAAACTATTTATACTAAAGATAAAATGAATGGACTATCTCATTATCGGGAGAGTTTTTGAAATTAACCCTTAGTATTATTTTTCTTATTAAGAATGTTAATTAATTATATCTTTAATAAAAATAATATAGAATAATAATTAAAGATAGAATATACATGGAATATAAAGAGAAAATTTTATTTTTAGAGGTCCACATTTTGAAATTATTACCATTGGCATCATTTTCATCCTTTACTATGGATATAAATAACATAGATTATGCGGTTGTGCGAG
Source organism: Cornus suecica (assembly GCA_963922005.1). Classification (NCBI taxonomy): domain Eukaryota; kingdom Viridiplantae; phylum Streptophyta; class Magnoliopsida; order Cornales; family Cornaceae; genus Cornus; species Cornus suecica. Next base: position 1,679,008 of record OY998244.1, read on the forward strand.
ATGTAAGAAGATAGGAACATTAGTTTTGCCGCCAAATATATTAGGAATAAGGCAACCAAAAATAGAGATTTAGATCATCACCAATGTAACTCATTGTTTCAACATTTTTCTCTCCCTCCACTCTCTCTCTTCCTGTATTCTCCTAACCACAATTCATTTCTCTCATTTCCCACCATAAACATGAAGGTGTCTCCAACAAGACGAGCTCCATATCTAACCCTAATTCTCATTTCCGCCATATTCATCCAAAACTTCTCGGCGGTGCAATGCGCCAAGAAGCAGCACAAATCTCCAGAAGTGCAAAAACAGAAAGGGAAGAATCACAAAGCAGCGAAACAGCGTAAAGATGTGCCGGTGCATGGAGTGAAGAAGCCGGGATTGGAGAAAAAGTGGTGCATACCGAAGTTGGACACCAGCGTCGCGACCTTGGAGGGCAATATAGACTTTTTATGTGGCGGAGGCCGGGTTGATTGCAGTGGTATTAAGGCTGGCGGGGTTTGCTTTGAGCCTAACAATGTGTGGTCTCATGCAGCGTATGCCATGAACGCCTTCTATCATGCTCGTGGGCAGAAGGATTGTAAATTCGCGGGTTCGGGTGTTCTAACCACCGTTGACCATACGAGTAAGTTGTGATTTTTAGTGATTAGTAATTAATTTTTAAGAAATTATCGCATGGTCTTGAACAATCACAACTTCACATCTTAATAACTGTGTCTATTCTATGCAAATATTTATTTTTATGTATCCTGTGATTAAATGGAAATTGACACTTTTTTTTTTGTTAAATTCAAATGGAAATTGACATTTGTCATATGCGACCAACCAAAACTACTCGTAAAATTGGTTACATTTCTCACTTAGTAATTAACCACCAATATATCTTTAAATATTATTGAATAGTTAATTTCATTAATATAGAAAACGTACGATTGTAGAGTAATAACATATTTATCTTTCTTATCTTTGATTGCAGTTGGGGGTATGTGTTTCGCAAATCAGGTTAGGTATCTCGCTCTCTTGTATTTTTCAACAAAAAATTATAATTTATTATTAGTAACGGATCTAGAAAATTAAATTTGAGGGGGCTCGGGGATTGATGTATATGTATTGGTATTTTAGTGGAGACTTTTTATTATTTCAATGGGAGTTTTGTGGGACCTTTTGTTAATTCTATTAGAGGCTTTTTGTGTAAATTCAAAATTCTTTAAGCCAAAAAAAAATTATATAGCAGGGCATTGGCCCCACCAGTATTACAATATAATTATTCACTTTGTTAATTTTATTTGTCTCAAAATATATTTTTGAATTTCAATATAATATAATTTTTTCACTTTCATCAACTACCCTTCTTCCATTAACTTCAAACAAGAACTGGATCCATCACAATACTTTATTGTTAATAGCAAAAATGAAAATTGCACAAACTTGACCCCACATTCACAAAATGTTAAAAAATCAAAATTGAACAAGTTTTATGTGACCAAGGTGGGTATTAACTAGTATATATATATTTCAAGCATGACCCATAATCTCACTTACATATCTCCCAGGGCAAGCTTTCACACCAAAAATCATGGAGTCCAAAGCCAGCAAGCCGTGGACCGGTTAAGAACTGGTGCATACCAAAGCCAAGGACAAGTAGTAGCAAAATGAAGAGAAGCATAGACTTCGCATGCACCAAAATAGATTGCAAACCCATTCAAGCTGGTGGTGAATGCTACGACCCAAACACCCTCCGAGCTCACGCTGCATATGCCATGAACTCTTATTATCAATTGTCCGGTCAAAGAGAGTGTGATTTCGCTAACACTGGTTGGATAACCATCGATGACCCAAGTAAGTATATATTCTCAATATGGTCTACATAAAGTTCTGAAAACAGTTTTTTATTTTATGAAAAGGAAAAAATAATTTTTAAATAATTTTTTACTTTTTGAAAACGAAAAAAAAACTGTTCAAAAATTCTATTTATTTGAGTTTTTTGAAAACTGTTTTTAGAAAATTCAGTTACAAAAGGTATGTTTTCAGCTAATTCTCTCATATTATTTTCAAAAAACATTTTTGGGGGTTCGGAATTTTTAAAAATAGTTTTCAGAAATAAATATCAAGTAGACCCTTAATTTCTCAAATTAATTATCTTATGTAAGTTGAACGCTTCTGATGTTTCACAATTTTCACTGTGTCATAGCTATTTAATTCATATATATATATATATTAGAAAATGATGTCTTGCTTATTGTGACAAAGAAATTCCTCTACATCAATTATAATGATCCATGAATGTGATTGTTAGGTTTTTTAGTAATTATCTTTTAGATACCAATTACATCCGAATTGTTAATATAGTTGGTATCCATTGATTTCTTGTTTCACCAATTTGTGTTGAAAATAACATTAATTATTTGTAAAACATAGATTATTAGAAGTGGCTAAAGGAGTTTATATTTTTTGAAATAATTCAAAATTTCCTTTAAATATGCTTGAATATTAACAATAGTGAGTCTCTCTAACCTCTATTTCAGGTACCGGTAGTTGCATATATCCCTTCTCGAGATCAGGAGTAAAATTATTAGCACAAAATAGATGAGGGGACCCGGTGGGAATGAAAGAGAAAGATTGCTTTGTTCATAATTCTTTTTTATTATTATTTTTCATTTTCTTGTATACGTATATCATTTTTTACCTTCATAATTCAATGCGTATAAAGAAAAGCCAACATCAATGTGCCAAACCTTGTCGTTGTCAATTATTTGGAAATATCGACATGTGTGTTATCTCTAAGTAATTTTTATTCGTTGAGCGTTGGTCCTTCCACTCGGCACCATCAGATTATTACGGCGGACTTTTGTTCCCGCTCGATGGATGGGTTTTGCAATCAAGCTTTCCTCTACAACAAAATGGATTTTTACTGACGAAATTTTATGACCAAAAATATTTTGTCACTAATAAGGAGAGTTTTAGTGACGAAATATTATTTTGTCACAAAAAATTATAGTTTTGGTGACGAAATATAATATCGTCACAAAAGATGAGAGTTTTGGTGACAAAACTTTATTTTGTCACTAAAAAGGAAAGTTTTTGTGACGAAATTATATTTCGTCACAAAAACAAATGAGAGTTTTGATGACGAAAATATATTTCGTCACAAAAAAATTAAAGTTTTGGCGACAAACTACAATTTCGTCATTAAAAAGGAGATTTTTTGTGACGAAACTTTATTTCGTCACAAAAAATGAGAGTTTTTGTGACCAAATTTTATTTTGTCACAAAAAAAATGAGTGTTTTGGTGACAAAATAAATAAATAATTTATTTCGTCACTAAAAAGGAGAATTTTGGTGACCAAACTTTATTTCGTCACCAAAAAAGAGAATTGTTTGTGACCAAATTTTATTTTATCACAAAAAAATGAGAGTTTTGGTGACAAAATATAATTTCGTTACAAAACAAAGAGAGTTTTGGTGACAAAATCTTATTTTGTCACCAAAAATATGAGTTTTATTAACGAACATATTTCGTCACTAATTGTGATAAATTTTTAATGGAGTGTCAATACTCGATGACATGTTAATTAGAGATAGATCAATAGTACCAAATAACTGTGAGTAATAGGTATATATAAGAGAACTTATCTGTGAGTGATAACTTTCAAATTAGAAGAAATCCTGAAATTAATTACAAGAAAATTGAGAGTCAAATCATGTTTTAAAAAAATAAACAAAAGTTTAGAGAAACAATTATTAGTGTTATTATTATTAGTGTTGTTGTTGTTTTATAAAAAATATTGGTAGAGGGACTTTAATAAAAGTTATTCCATTTAATTACCAACTGATCTTGTTGATTTAAATTCTTTTCAGATTGCTCATATTACTTAACAAAGAATAAAAATATGTTATATATGCATTTATGTAAATCATATTATTATTATAACTACTATTTCAACTCATTAATTACTTAGTCACGATGAATTTATTATTAGATCGATATTATTTATATAACTGATATATATGACTCATTATTAATTGATTATTTAATTAATTGTGATTATTTTTTTATTATTTATTTTGTTTACTTTATTTATTATTTTTAAATATTTATTACTCAATTTTATTTTATATTAATTATTAATTATATTCTATTATGTGATAAATTTTATTTAGTTATTTAATTTAATATAATAATTTTTTTAATTAAATAAATATATATGTATATGGTTGTGTTTGTGTATATAATTATATATATATATATATATATATATATATATCACACAACACACAAAACACACACTAAGGTACCAACACGTGAGGCTTGAGCATTGAAGTTGGTTTGGAGAATTGGAGTTGATTTGCTTGAACTCACACCATCCCAAAACCATGTCTAGAGATGGTGTGAAAAACATGTCATTTGATACCAATTTGACACACCATTTTTTGGTACCATTCAACCATCTCACACCAACCAAACATGGTTTGGGTTGTAATTCACATTCCACACCTAATTTTTGACACCAACTCCATCTACCAAATATGCACTAAAGTTATACATTGGTATAAACATTTATAATTACTCATTGTCATTTAATTAAGTGTAAATATCTTTAAAATATTTTGTTTTCTTAATAAGAAATAATTTTAAGAGGTATAAACTATTCTTGCTCACAAAGACATAAATAAAAAAAGTTAATATTTGAATTTTATCTTATAAAAAAATAATTAGATTTTTATTATTTTAAAGAACAAATCTATTTATTTAGTATATATATTTTATAAGTTGTTTTTTTTTTTTTTTGCAATAATTTGGCCGCCAACTATTGTTGCTCACAAAGACATAAATAAATAAATTTAATATTTGAATTTTATCTTATAAAAAGTTAATTAGATTTTTATTATTTTAAAGAACAAATCTATTTATTTAGTATATATATTTTATAAGCTTTTTTTTTTTTTTGCAATAATTTGGCCGCCAACTATTGTTGCTCACAAAGACATAAATAAATAAAGTTAATATTTGAATTTTATCTTATAAAAAATTAATTAGATTTTATTATTTTAAAGAACAAATCTATTTATTTAGAATATATATTTTATAATTTGCATCTTTCTTTTTTTTTGCAATTTTGTCACATCAAAATTTGGCCCCCAAAATCTAAAAAAATTGAAGTTGGCGCCCATCTCATTTCCATTTACCTCTACACCAGCACTTACAAAATTTTAACTAACAATAGAAAGTCATATATACATATACATATACATATACATACGGCAAACCCTAGAAAACCTAAAATACTCGTAGCTCTCTCACCATGTTCCGCCGTCTCGTCTCTCACTCCCTCCATCCGCCACCGGCCACCCAATCAATCTCATCACTTGTCAGTCGTCGTCGGTATCGATGCCTTGTACTCGCCGGAGAAGGAGAAGGTGGTGAACAGAGGTCGATCAACGCTCCTTCACCGCCGCGTCCACCACTTCGAGACTTAGTTCTCTGATAGGGTGGAACTCTCACCATCCTTCTTCGCTTTCTTCTCCATCTCGGTAGTTTTCTTCTTTAATTCTTAATTTCTATTCGTATATGTAATTATTTGCTTGAAATCGCATAATCTAAATCCAATCTGAAATAATCATCGATTTCATAACCTCTCTCATCTCTATTAATTGCATACCCGATTCTAAAAAATAACCCTTTGAGATATATATATATATATATATATATATATATATATATATATATTTTATATCATCTGATCTGTATTTCAATTCAACCCATCACTGCCATGGCCTCTAGTGGAAACAAAAATATCAATGCGAAATTGTGTTTTCATCTTCAATTGTTCGAATTTATTGTTTATATATATTGTTCATGCAAATTCTGTTATGGGTCTGTTTTGAAACGTTAGATTATGATTTTCCTGCTGCAATTTTCTTTCTTTGTGCTATTTAGTGGCTTTGTTAGTTGTCAATTGTAGATTTTTTACTAATTTATTGTATTGCCCTAAACTGTATCCCCCAATTCTGGCAAGTTATGTAGGATTCTGTTTTGCTTTGATTATATCATGAGTTTAGTTGCTTGTGGTAATCTGGATGTAGGTTTTGCTGGATTGGAATTTTTTAGGTTCTGATGAAAGATTTGTATTGAATTTGATAACAGGATTTTATTCCCTTGTCTAGTTTTCTATTTTTTCTTTTTAAAATTTCTCAGTTCCCAAATGGTCTAAACACCTCTGACTGTAGTGGTCTCCAACTGATTCATATATACACAAATATATAAATACATACATACATATTACATATACAAACAGCCACACGTACCGTGGCCCCTTTGATGTGGTTAGAAAGGCCGTAATAGTTTTTCTGTATCTTTATGTTAGATTCAATCCCTGGTGGTAGATGTGTTTAAAACAAATAATGCATGGAGTAATTGGAGTAATTAATACTCCATATGACATCTTTGTTTTAGTTGTACCACAACGTAGATTTTCAGATTATTGAAACAAACGAAGGTGTCAGATGATGTTGTGGATGTTAATTTCAATATGGAGCTATATGTTATATGACATTTCTATTAGGGGTACCCAACTGCTGATTTTCAGATAACTAAAACAACTAAGAGTGTTCAAGTGATGTGGATGCTGCTCTACTATTTTTTTATATCTAATCTAATGCTGATATATGTTAATGAGTGTACTGTACATGATCTACAATGCTTTATTGTGTGAAACCTTTTTTGCAATTCAACTGTTATGTGATTTTATTTTCTTATTCAAATCATGTCAAAGGTTTTAGGAAAATTTATAATCTTGTGCTTAGGTATGACTGAGGCCTATTTTCTGTGGGAATTTTGAGTTTGATGCGCGTCAATCTGATCTAGAGCGACTTTTCAGACGATATGGGAATGTGGATATAGCGGATATGAAATCTGGTAATTTTGCACCATTATGATTCAATATCATTTATTTTTATTTCTTAGAAGATTCTTTACATATATTCAAAGCTATATTTACCCATACATACAAATTTAAGTACATATACAAACACACACACAGGCATGAAGGGACAAAGGGCTCATTGTGTGCAGTTCCCCCAATGATTTTTTTAATGCTAATTTAAGTATCTTGAAGAAAATATAGGCAAAAAAATGAGATTTGACCCCATTAAATTTTAAAAAAATTATGCTTATTGCCCCTAATTATTCCTAATGTCATGGATTGACCCCAATAAAAAACAATTACATGCCTCCATCGGTAATCTTTGGTTAATAAATTTCTTAATTACTCAGTTTATTAGGCGTAGGTTCTGGTTTTTTTTATTAATTCTTTTGTTATTAAACATCACTTTCCTGTCAAATAATTTTTTTTTTTCTTATTTGTCTCGATAGTTTGGAACATTTAGGATCTTATTTTGGTTGGTTTTTGTTCCTTATTCTCAATCGAAAATCACTTTTTCTCTAATGTTGTTATTTAATATTACATAAAGTTGTCATTTAAGCTTCTTTTTTTTGTATTACAACTCTTTTTTTTCATCATGCAGGTTAAAATGTTACAAATGAAAAAAAAAACTGCTTTTGAAATTGGAGAAGTAATAACCCCCGAGAAAGAAAAAGAAATAATGGTTGAAGTACTAGGGGGATAAGTCTTCATTTTTTCATGGAATTGGCAACAAAGAGATGGTTACTTCTTCTATCCGTGTCACTCAAAAAGATGTGGGTCAATTTATGCTAGGGTTGAGAAAGCAGAGAAAAATATGGAAGAGATGAGACAAGAAATGCACGAGATGAAGCGAGACATACAACAAGAAATTCAAGAAAAAGTGAGGGAGACAATGCTTGCATTTGTTGCAAATATTGGACAACAATTGCTTACGCCAATCTAGTATGAGTTTTAGAAAGACAATTTGAAATAAACTAGGACCCTTCTTTTAAAGTTCTTGTTTTTTAGATTATTTAGTATTTTTTTTTATAGTTTTTTGGCATGAAATGGTTAACTTTTTACATTGTATAGTTCATTGATATTTAATTTTCCCTTGTCTTATCTTGTTTGGTTTATATGGATGAACCTTTATTCATTATTATTTAATAAAATAATAATTTTTGTACTTCATTTTATTTGTTAAAGCTAACAAACATTTAGTTGGTAAAAAATAATTAGATGTGACAAAAAAAATTCGTTGATAAAAAATAACTAAATGTGACAAAAACTCTTTGTCGATAAAAGGAAAAAAAAAATCGCTAAAAGACAATTAGATGTAATAAAAATAATTTGTCGCTAAAAGGTAGCTAGATGTGACGGAAAAATTGTCACTAAAAGACAATTAAATGTGACAAAAAAAATTTGTTGCCAAAAGGTATTTAGATGTGACGAAAAAAATTCGTCGCTAAAAGATAGCTATATGTGACGAAAAAAATTCATCACTAAAAAATAGTTAGATTTAGTGACGAACATTTTGTCGCTAAAAGGTAGCTAGCTATGACGAAAAAATTTCATCACTAAAAAATAGTTAGATTCAGTAACGAACATTTCGTCGCTAAAAGATAGCTATATGTGACGAAAAAAATTTCGTCACTAAAAGGTATCTAGATTTAGTGACGAACATTTTGTCGCTAAAAGGTAGCTAGATGTGACGAATACATTTCGTTGCTAAAAGATAGTTAAATGTGACGAAAAAAATTTCGTCACTAATATCCCAACAAAACTGATAAAATATTTTTCGTCACTAAAAAGTCGTATTAATAGTGACGAAATTTTATTTCGTCATTATTGATCAACCGAGACGCTTATATAGTGACGAAATTGTGACAAATATTTTTTTGTCACAAATAATTTTTTGCAATGAAATATGGAGTTTTTGTAATGAAAAAATTCGTCACTAAATGTCAATTTTGTTGTAATTGCACTCGAGTGAGTCTTGCAGTCAAATTCTCTTCTACCTTTGCGGTCGAAGGTCAATCTCCGTCCGGGCTCGAGAAAACCTTTGCACATTATTATTTTACGTGCATGGTGACAGAAACCTTAGCTAGGATTGATGTTATAAGTAGTCTTGATGATATCGTTTTATTGCATATCATGGTAAAAAAATATAATTGGCTGATTAAGAATTAATTGATAATTGTTATTCTGAAATTGCAAATTTAACTTTGTTGTGTTGATTAAAATATTGATAATTGTCATTTTTAAATGAAAATTTTAACTTTCTTGGGATCCATTGCACTTGGAAAATAATTTTTTTTGTTGTTGAATTCGCAAAATGACGGTTTGTGTAAAGAAAATTAAATTTTTTTTTTTAAAACAAAGATTATCACCGTTTAAATTTTCAATAAATAATAAGGTTAATTTTTCTAATTGTAATCCAGTTCGGGCTCAGTATTCATGTGTCAGTGGACCCAAACCCTTTCCATTTAGGCTTAGGGATTGTTTGATAAAACTGAAAAATTAAGTACTGAAAATTTTAAGATCTGAATTTTAAGTACTGAAAATTTTAAGCGGTGCTTAAAAAAATTATATTTTCTGATATTTTTATTAATTTTCAGTCTTCAGACTTCAGTGTTGAGTGGTAACCCTGTTACTTAAAATTTTACCTCATTTTAAGTGATAGTTAATATTTTAAGTGATGTTCAATTTTTTTTATCAAACACACTAAATTAAATAAGTACTGATTTTTTTCAGACTTAAGTGATAAATAAGTGTTATCAAACACACCCTTAGTCAAAGAATAAGACTTGTAAACTTGATTATATAATAATATATATACGTTTTGTGTATATTTGTATTGCTTGCATTTTGGTAAGTTATTCAATATTATATGTATGCTGGCATTGTAAGTTCAATATTTTTGGCAATTGTTTTGATGAAGTATAGTAGGGTAATAGTATAGTACTTTTGACTCACATCAAGTTTTAATAAAATGTCTCCAATTCAACTTGAGTTTGAGAATTCAAAAATAAATTCAACTTGTTTGAACAATTCTAGGAGAGATTATATTCAATTTAAACATTTTTTTTTTATGTTTTAAACCTTGAATTTCCTTCAATTTTAGAACCAGAAACATGATTTTCCTTTGAAAATTTCCTTTTTTTTTTCTTAAAGTTACCCTTTAACACTAGTATCTCGTGGCAATGACATCCTCGCCCAACAGGCCTTTTATTTGATAGGTAACATTGCCAAAGCCCCCAGCATTCCAACGGGAAAGACTTCAACACAAAAGTACATTTATGTTAACCCATTTCTCATATTATGATTCATCATATCGTTCGGTATATTATTGTTTTGTTCAATTCGTTACACTAATATTATTTAATATTTATTTTTAAAATTCATATTATTAAAATTACAGCAAATCATGCTTCATACCTACTAATAAATTAGGAGTGAATCGAGTGATAGCATAATCTATCAATATACCACACACACACACATATATATATATATATATATATCGTGACATGGCGAAGAAAAGATCTAATAATTAAGTAGTAATCCTTTTCACTTATGGATAGGTTGTGGTTTCTAAGAGTGATATAAGATAAAGTGTTTTTCTTCCACCTTTAGAGACTAACTATCAAACCAGCCAAAACAAGAGAAGAATATATATTTTGGGTAAAACCTTTTGGGTAAATTACTTTGATCTCCTCTAAAATTTTACATAATTATTCTTATATTAAAATTTGTATAAATTTATCACATCCTTATCAACCCATAACTTAAGTGTTTTAAACTTAAGTAATTCATGTTTTAGATGTCTTATAATATCATCATATTATTTAAAATATTAAAATACTCTTGATTTGACACCACCCAAAATATTCTTATCACTTTTCAATTAAGTTGGTGAGTTTATTTCAATATTTTTGCCAGTTTTGATATTTTGTTCTTTTTTAATTAAAATTACTTAAGTTTAAAGTACTTAGATAGGGGTATTTTAGTATATGCAAAAGAAAATTAGTTTAACATTAATCTGATAGGGGAGGACAGAGTAAATTGATACAAATTTTAATTTGAGAGTAATTATCCAGAACCTCAGGGGAGGTCAAAATAATTTACCCAAGTTTTTTTCCCCAAGTACAACCTCTAATTTAAAAATCCAAAATTATGATGACCACTTATTCCCCTATGTTAATTCTCAGTTCTTTCATTTTATTTACCCACTTTAGGAAGTAACAAAACACATCAAACCACATCCATCTCCATCTCCATCTCGATCTCGATCTCTGTCCTGTATATAAACTTGTAATTATCTACAATTTCTCTCATTTCAAAGGCATATATATATGAACTTGTAATTAGATGTATTTTCTCTAATTTCAGAATTAAGCAGGCCTGACAAAGAGACAATGGAGATATCTGCAAAACAATTTCCATATATTCTCACATTTCTCATTTCTAGTATTGCCATCCAACAATTCACTGTCGCATACTCGGCCTTTACCGAGGTCAATAATGGAAAAGGTACACAAAATGCAGTGTTGTCATTTTCGTAAACAATTTGCTTCCTCTCCGAAAGGATCTCTATGCATTGTGGTTTTGTTAAAATGCGTTGTATTATAGATTGGTATGAAATCGACATATAGCATTTCACCTATCTAGGCGATATGAGATTGTGCATCTGTAACTCGTCCGATATGATAGCATGTCAATATCATCTACACCCACTCACAGCACACCCGCAAACAAAGTCGCCACAAGTTAGGTCTTCTTAAATTACCCAATTAGGAAAAAAATGATTTGTAATATGTACATTGGTAGTTGGTCCACCATAAATCTATGTTTTATTTTTGTGATTGAATATATTCATATTTAGAATTTGATTTTAATAATTGCATGCATAGGAAGGTGGTAAAACATCAAATGGAAAACAGTGGTGTATACCAAAATCAGGAGTAAGTGAACCAATATTGAAGGCAAACAGAGACCATGCGTGTGACCAAGTGGACTGCAAGCCCATAGAAGCTGGTGGGCCTTGCTTTGAGCCCAACAATGCCTGGTCTCATGCGGCTTATGCCATGAACGCCTTCTATCAAATCAAAGGCCGCAACGAAGACAATTGTGATTTTGCTAATACTGCTGTTCTAACCAATGTTGACCCAAGTAAGTCATCGTCAATTTATGTGTGTATCTATCTATCTATCTATCTATATGTCTTACATCCATATTCCATACTCGTTGATAAACATGAATATGTGTTTGAATATCTGGCGGGGTTCATAATTTCTATTTAGCAGGGTGGAGCAATTTAAAAAAAAAAAGGAGAGAAGAAAAATCAACATATATGACAAATATAGGTTATTCAAATGAAGGGGCAAAGAGGAAAATAATTAGTAATTGCAAAAGAATATGTTAACCAAGGAGTAAACTAGAGTTTGATTGAAGAAGTAATTTATGTTTAGGGATAAGTTTCGAATTAAGTTTTAGGAGAGTATTATAAAAAAATATAAAAATTCAAACATATGCAAATACAGAATTTACGATCCATCATCAATTTAAATATGCATATACAGAACGTAGGATCTATTGAGACCAGGGCCAGAGCCAGGAAATTGGCCTAGGGGGCCAATGCAATTTTCTATAATTTTATTAATATTTTTTATATTTTTTTTGGATTATCAAAGGAAATTTTAAAAAAACTTGGGGGAGGGAAATGCAAATTTTTAGAAATTTATTGATAAAATTTATATTTTTCTAGGCTATCTAAGAAATTTTATAAAAAATGGACAGGGGCCATATGCAATTTTTATAACTATATCTATAATATATGAAAAAATTTAGGCTAATTTTTTTTTTAAAACATATTTGGGCAGCGCCATGGCCCCTGGATCCTTATTGGCTTCGCCCCTGATTGAGACAATATAGCCACTGATTGAGACAATATTGGTCTACTCAAAAACTGAGGTTACTAGGATAAATTATATAAGTTATACATGGAGATCCTAAAAAAAATTATTCTGCCCTTGCACATGTGCTCTACATGCTGCACTCCATCTTTCTTCCCAACGACTCCAAGATTGAAGCAAATCCGGACAATATTACAAATGCTTTGCTCCCATACAAAAAATTTAAAATAAAAAAGAAGAAGAAGATTGTTGTGGAAGTAAATACCAAAATGTTAGTCATAATAAAATGTGCGGTATGGTATTGTGTCGAACTTTTGCAGCACTATATAATTTAAATTACCCCTAAAAAACTATTGCATAATTTTGTTAAACAATCTGATGCTCATTTTTCTTATTGATTACAGGTTATGGTACGTGCAAATACCCATCTTAAGACCGAAGGGAAAAGGGTATAAATTAGCTCTGGATTTCTCTCTCTCTCTTTTTCCAAAGTTTATAATATCATTGTAAATTTGAATACACATAGTAATACAATTATTCTATAGAGAAATATTCAATGAATTTAGTTTTTTATTACCATTTTTTTGCTTGGATTATAACGATTATTTATGATATTTATTAAACCTCTGCTATTTTTCCTCGATGTAGATTCTTTTAAATTTTATTAAAGATTTGCCCCCTTTTTTAGCCTCCAAATGGCCTTAAGAAGAATCGAGGTGGGCTCCTTCTTCTGTCACAACTATGACATGAATCGAGGGATTTGGTTGGATATTTGAGCGGTTGAAAGAGTGGGTTGGTCTTGAAAGCCGAAGTATTGACACCGAAATTAACGTGTTAAGCAAGGGAGAAAGACTGAAGGAAGGGTAATTCATAGCAAGGAAATTCATTCCCATGTTGTGTTGAAACAAAAAATCAATTGCAAACAATAAAACAATAAAGAATCAAGAACACACATGATTTATCGTAGTTCAGCCAATGTGACTTACGTCCACCAGAATAGTATTTATATTTCGTTTGTCAATGAATTATGATTACAATGATGTATGTATGCACCTAATTCATATGTACTGATAAAATACCAAAAATAGTCTTTACCGTACCTCGGCCCGGCCCTTTGGACCCAGGGTATATTGTAACTTCCTTCCTGAATTGTGAGCCATAATCCAATACATTGTAACCATTAATTTAAGTTGGAAAAAGTTGAAAGGGAAAATGAGAGAAAAATAAATGAGGGAAACAAATGCAACATTTGAAATGCATATTGTAATGAAAATCAGTTAAACTAGTGCCAAAAAAAAAAAGTAAAACAAGTTTAATGATACATTTACACCTTCAAAAGTAGTTGAATGGTACATTTTATTTATACCTTTAGGTAGAAAGTACACGATTTAATATTCTTAGACTTCTAGTTTAATGATATATTTTTATCTTTCAATGTATAAATAGATGTTTCAGTATAGAGAGTTAAAGTCTTCCAACGACCAATGTGCTTTTTGTAAACGAGCTTTTTGTAATTAATGAAGTTCTCTTTACATCAATTACGTTTTGTTGTTGGTAAATTTTTCTTAACCAAAACTGAATTTGAAGCTTTTTACAGTATTATATTTCAGAAAATTATACATTACAAAAACATAATATAATAATACAAATAGTTGTTCTATACAATATACATCATCAATATTGATTCATTATACAGCATTTGATCCTCTAAAAGCAACTCTTAAGAAACCGTGTATATAGCTCAGGCCAAAAAAATATCGCCCACCGTGGGGCTCGAACCCACGACCACAAGGTTAAGAGCCTTGCGCTCTACCAACTGAGCTAGACGGGCCCACATGCCAATTCCATCTTCAATTAATTATTCATATTTCCAAATTTAAGTAGGGGAACTATAAAATCGATCTTAGTTGTTGAATTCACACAAATCAATCCCAAAATCAGAACAAAATATGGGTTTGATAGGTTGGATCCTCCAATTCTTGGTCCTCGTCGCTCTGTTTTTGGCTTCAGGTTTGGTCGCTGCCATTGTTTTCGAAGCATTCAGAAGAAGATTCAATCATGCGTATGCCCTATCTACAACCCCTATTTTTACTTTGTGTATATATATATATATATATATATATGATATGAATATTCCTTTCGCTCTAGCTTCTGTTCTGAATGTGTTGTTTTCTTTATCAGTCACCTTGAAGCTCATCCGATCTTCGAGGATCCAAATTCATTGAAACAGGTATACACTACTTCATTTGTAAATCACACACAGATATATATATATATATATATATATATATATATATATATATATATATATATATATATATGTATCTCATTGTACTTATATATGCATATAATTTGGTTGATGTAGTAGATGTGCAACCCCGAGTGAGACTATTGATATCAAATATCAATGATAGTGTACATTGTTTCTAGGTTAATCCAATGCCATCAATTATACTTATGGCTTTGTTTTCTCTAGTGTGTACATTTAAATTTTAATGGTTGTGATGCCAAAACTTGGCCTTAGTTCTTAAGATGAGTCATGGTACATTTTAATGACCTAAAGTTGTTTACTTTATGGAACTGTGTTACACAATGAATAATGTAATTAATTTAAGAAATTGGGGAAAAGGTAAGACTGTAAAATATTAAAGCGGTTCAGAAGAGGAACTATTCATTTCGAAAGACTATAGGAAGCGCTTAATATAATTAACATTCAAATATGAGTTGTACTTAGTGAAGAAACTTTAAACAGAAAAATGTTGTTAGATACGGTGTCAAATATTCAATGAAGTGTTGGGTAAAAGTGTTTGAAAGACTCGCCTATCTCAAGATTCAAATTTTTTCTACCACTAGACAACCCGAGCTTTTACTACTGTACGAAGCAACATTACATTGACATTGCTATATGATATATTCTTGGTTATGAGGAAATTTCTTTGGAAAGGCCAATTTCCGCCCTCTATTATTATACATTTCAGGGTGTGATTGCAGTGTGTTACCTCATATTCGAGAAATTCATTGTATATGTATCTGGTTTTAAGAAAGTCTGTACTTTCTACTTCAATTTAGTGAACTGAAGCTAAATTATTGATCAACACTGCAAAACCATCATGTAGAACTAAAAGTATTCTAGTTCAGTTAATTTGAGTAACTTTATTTAGAAAGATTATTTAGATTTAAAGCTGTTTAGGAACACACTAACTATGTTAAAGTTCTGCAGATTCCGTGTCCATACATCTTTGATCCTGCAGAAAAGTACATATCTTTGATTATTCCGGCATTCAATGAAGAGCATAGGCTTCCTGGAGCTCTTGATGAAACCATGAAGTAAGTTGAGACAACAATACCACCCCCCTTCACCGAAGGGGATAAAAAAAGAAAAATAAATAGTACACAGTAATTCACAATTTTCATTTCCCTCATACTTTTGGGGTCAGTGGTATTTTATTAGTACTGTTGGTTTTGGTGATCTTCAATCATCATCATGCAATCCATGGTTCAGTTTTCTTAAGAAGTCACTTTTTCTGTTCTTAATCTTTTCCTTTCTTAAGAAACTTGTAGCTGTCTAATTATTATTGTTAAGAAACTGTAATTGGCTATGTGAATGTGCATAAGGGCTGCACATGGTACAGTTCGGTACCGGTTCCTGCAGGAACCGGAACCGAACAGAAAATTTCGGTTCCTTTAAACCGGTACCGAACCGTAGGGGTAAGGAACCGAACCAAACCGGAACCGGAATTTCGGTTCGATTCCGGTTCCTAGTGCTTTAAAAAAACCCCAAATGCATAAATTTCTGACCTATTTCAGTCAAATAAATTTTGATGTTGTTTTGAAAGATAAGAAGTATAAATATTAATGAAAAAGAGGCCAGGGCCTTGCATCAAACTCAGGGGCACACCCCAGTAGAAATGTCCACCAGAGAAAATAAAACAAACCACCAATTGGCCTAACAAGAATGCTAGAGTAGAAAAAAAGAAATTACATAAAAGCAAAGCTTTGACAACACCACTAGAATGACACACAAGACCAAAAAGCTTGCTCAACAGTTGATTAAAGCATAACTATTACAAAAAGAAAAGTATAACTCCATGAAAATGACAATGAAAACTAGCAGCAAACCATGAGAGCTGAGATGCAACCAAGAACAAGATCCTTTATAGTGACAGTCAATTCAAGTGTCGACCGAGTGAGGAGGCTGAGAGTGAGAGGCCGAGAGGCGAGAGCGAGAGGTTGAGAGTGAGAGGCAAGAGCGGCTCTTTTTTTTGTTAACCCTAAAAAAGTTTGTAAGACTCTTATATAGTGTATATACATATATGATATATATATATATACGGTTCTTAAAGACTTAAACGGTTTAAGTTAAACCCGGTCTATGTCTATATATATATATATATTATATATAGTTTCCCGGTTCGGTTCTTGAGAGCCAAGAACTGGAACCGAACTGAAAATATCGGTTCTCCAAAATTGGGAACCGGAACCAAACCAGAAGCCCTAAGAACCGAACCGAACCGCCGGTTCTGGTTCGGTTCCGGTTGTGCGGTTCTTTTGTGCAGCCCTAAATGCGCATGATTTGACTCATTGTTATCATGTTTTTTATTCACTGGCCATGTAAAGGCAGTAATAATAATTACAATAATGTCTGCACTTGTTCTCTTTAAAATATGGATTTCAACAGATTAGTGTTGAACCAGGTCAGAGGTACAGTCCTGGAATACACACAATAAACCAATCAGGCTAAGCCATCTTCAATGCTGTCTGGAGCTGTATGGGCACATTACTTCTTAATATATGTAACATGTAGTCGTCTTTGTTGTCTATTAACTTAATAGTGTGAAGGTGGTGTTTTGCAAAATTGCACTTAGAGTTTCTATAGAAGTGTTTAAGCATCATAACAAATTTTGGTTCTTCACTCTGTAGTTATCTTCAACAACGTGCAGCAAAGGACAAGTCCTTTTCTTATGAGGTATGATTTATTTCCATTCATTTTCTTTATTGGTAATCTGAATCGGTTTTCACAGCTATGAGGAAGGATTATATCTGTGAACCTCTGAATTTATCTAGTATTGTTTTTCATCTTCTGTACATTGAAAATCAGACAGGAAAATAAATATTTCCGGGCCATTGCTTAGATAAGAAGATAATGTGCATTTGACCTAGCAAGCAGACATGATCTCTCTCTCTCTCTCTCCACATATATATATATATATATATATATATTTATTTCTACTTTTTTTTTATCTTTTATGTTTTATTTTCTATGTATATATATTTTCTGTTTTATGGGATCTCTTAATACTGAGAGTAGGTCTGCCATATTGAAAGAGAATTTAATTATTCTCATAGTAAGCTCAAATCAGTTCTGATCAGCTAAATTCCACCTTGAAAAATGCTTGATAGTATTACAGAATTGATGTGAGCTTGTGCCCAGATTATAGTACGTACTGGCCCAACTCTCTTATGCATGTTAATGTCTTCTAGTTAGTGTGGTAGCTAAATGAGATTTGCAGGTTGCTGCATCTCAATACTCCCTCAAGCCCTGATTTTAAGCTTGAAATTATCTAAAATAAGCATCACATTGCATAGATGTAAGCTCCAGCCCTGATTTGCTCCAGCCTCACTGCCTTTTGTTTATGACTGGCTGAACAGTGTGAGGCCTTAGTGGAATTCTATCTTTAATTGGACATTGGAAGTGTGATGAATTATCTGGATCATGAAGAAATTTAAAAGTCTAAGCAATTGCCATACCCAATTCCAAACATTTCAGAAATTGCTAGGAAATGAGAGTTGGGTTTCGCATCATTGTACTAATGTGAATATAATCCAAATTTCATAAAATTTAAAATTTTGTTCACTTTTTGGAGGATAAATAATATGAAGACAATTCAATAAGTTTATTGCCAATGGCCCTACCCATTTCTCAAGAATTCAGAAATTGCTATGAAATGACATTTGGGTTCTGCATCATTAGATGAATTTGAGCATTTTCCAAATTTCAATGTTTCTATTCTCATATTTTTGTGCGCTGTTTGACATTTAGTAATTGCTGTTTTGTTGGGTGCACAGATTGTGAGGCTGTGATGTGTCCTGTTTTTATTGTATTTTTGCTTTATTGTTTAAATTAATTCATGAACAGGTACTAATAGTGGATGATGGTAGTGTGGATGGAACTAAGAGAGTAGCTTTTGACTTTGTAAGGAAGTACACAGTAGACAATATAAGGGTTATCCTTCTTGGAAGGAATCATGGCAAGGGAGAGGCTATAAGAAAAGTGAGTCTAGTTTAAACAATTTATTCAATCCGCCGCACTTCTTGATGGTGTTGAGGGCTCCGTATGCTCTCCTCTAGTAACAAATATAATTGATTAAAGCTTTTCCCTCTGCGAAAGCATTGTAAAACAGGGAATGCTTCATTCACGTGGTGAACTACTTCTAATGTTAGATGCTGATGGGGCAACCAAGGTTAATGACCTAGAAAAACTCGAAAATCAGGTTGGTGTCCCAACACTACTCAGATTATGCATGGACTGATTAATTTCGTAAACTGTTTAGTATTTAATTTTTGGTGTTTTATTTAAACTACTGGCCAAGTCCGTAAAAAAGGAGGTTTGTGTTGGGTAGCTTGATAAAGATATATGAGTATAAATCCTAAGAAATTATACAAGTAAACATGCTTTATTACATGGAAATATTGAAAAACATTAACACAATCCATATTTATATCTTTGTGTTTATCAGATACGTTTAGTTGCCCAAAAAGAACTTGATGCTGGAGATGTGGCCCATACGGATTCAAGTTCGAGAATAAGTGACATACCAATTGCTGCATTTGGTTCTCGGGCTCATCTTGAGGAGAAGGCTCTCGCTACAGTTGAGTCGTGTTAATGCTGTTAATTTTCTTTTAAAGTTATTTATTAGTTCTTCTAAGTAATTTCATTTTACTTTTATGTTTCAGAGGAAGTGGTACCGCAATTTTTTGATGAAGGGCTTTCATGTTGTGGTGCTATTGACTGCTGGTTCAGGGATTCGTGATACTCAGGTAACTTATCTACTTCATAAATTTCTTCTTTTCCAGTCTAATATCCATTCTGAAGTTTGTTTTCCATGTATGTTGTTGCATTAGTTTTTAATTTGATATGGATATTTTCCTTACTTCACAGTGTGGTTTTAAGATGTTTACCAGAGCTGCTGCACGGAAGCTTTTTACAAACATACGTTTAAAGAGGTAACTCTTTTGCGAACCATTGATAACCTACTTACTCTCTGTCCTTAAATTCTAGAATAAGTCTTTTTAGATGGAACTGTGAGACGACGTTGTGTGTAATTCAATTTTAGATCTACTCAGTGAACCAAATATCTTGTACTTTTGTCGCTGACATCTCTGTTTTAGGTTAACCTGTTTTTCTGTTGTTGTGCTTTCAATTCGACATCCTTTTACTGCTTCCTGGGTAAAAGAAAGGGTACTGGACTCTTGAATTTGCATGTGGCCAAGATCATTACAGATTTTAGTTGTGCTTAAACAATTATTAGTGTAAGAATTAATCTGTTGATTTTTCATGACTTTACTATGCGTAGCACTGGATCAATCAATCATATCTCAGCTACAGTGTAATACCATAAAAATAGATAAAATTGAATTGAAACACTTATGGGGACTTGATGTACAGAGCACAAAAACGTGGTAAAATTAGTAGAAGAAAAAAAAGGGTGTCAAATTCAGGAAACCAAACATGCATGATATTTTTGGATAATGCAATACTCGTGAATAAGTTATAAACTATGTTGGATTTGCTTCACTTTTGAGGATCAACTCGGAATTAGCTCCATGCTGATATTGCCACTGCAACACATGCTTCAAAGGGGTGGAAATAGTGATCTTAAAATGTGCAACAGCGACAGCCACCGACAGTCTGAGCCAAACACGTATTTCTTTCTTTTAGCAGGACTTATCTGTTGATGGAGAAAGCTTGAGTTTGTGCAAGATAAATGATGAACTTGCACAAAAAGTCCTAGAATATTCCTGCTACTTCAGATATTTTAATGATAAAGGAGGATGAAATGCGATGTGTAGTCTGTTGGTTCATTGTAGTAAAAGAATAATGATAGTATTTCTAGACAAAGCTGGACCAGTATTCGATTTAGTGCAAATAGTTCTTGCCCTAAAGCTTGATAAAGCAGTCAATAATTTGGGGAGACAGCTTTATCTGGCTAAAAAAGTGGTCCTAGAATATGAAAGGAGGGAGACACCATATGAGTGGAGTGAGAGAAAATATTAAGATGGATTCACTAGCGTCACAACATAATCAAAAGGAAGGAGCTTGGGTTACTGGTGAACACTCATTAACTGCCACTAATTCTGCACATTTCAAATATGCCCTTGGAATGAGCTTGGCATTTCAAGAGCTATGTGATGGTATGGGCAAATGTAACTAATTTTGGCCACTCAGATGGATATCTTTGGGCTTGCCCAACCGATGCCTGGTGTTTTGCTGTTGCCTCCCTAATCTTTTTCTGTATTCTCGAAGACTTCTTGTTCAGTTTTGAAATATGCATATGAAAGTATAGCCCAACTGGGTATAAATCAATATAGAGGAAAGAACCCCATTGGACGTGCATCACTAATTTGCTCTATCAGTATATGTCAGGAATACAATGCAGAAAGAATTTTTTTGGGTGAGGTCATCTTTAGCCTACCTGATACATTAGTACATTATAGTTCTTATGTATAATCAATTGTTGAGTTGGAAGTACATGAAATATATGTGGTCATGAGAATTATGTGGTCTGCTTTCTCAGACCTTAATTGGAGAATTTAGCCAGGAACAATTTAGGGAAAAATAAAAATAGATGCGAACAAGATGTCATCTGTTTAGTTCTGTGTTGTTGGGTCTTTTGATTTCGATGTGGAATTCACTGCGGTCTGCTCTTTTGTGCAGGTGGTGCTTTGATGTTGAGTTAGTGTATTTATGCAAATGGTTTTGCATTCCTATGATCGAGATATCTGTAAATTGGTCTGAAATTCCAGGATCCAAGGTGAATACACTTAGCATACCCAACATGCTATGGGAGATGGCACTGATGTCAATGGGATACAGGACAGGGATATGGAAAATTAATACTTGAGACTTTCCAGTTTGGGGCGAATTTGAGAAGCATATTACAGATTTTGTAGTCTCATTGAATAGTGGGAATACAACTCGCAGTAACGTTTGCTGCATATAACCTGAGCTTTGTTTTTGTGAGCCACGATCTAACTTCAAGGTTCAGTTTGGAAAATTTACCAGACTTTTGCTTTTCTCTTCGCTATTAATTATCGAATTCTGTTAATTGGAGTCGAAAAGGACTGGAAAATAACACCACCTGAAATTATTTTTGTTAGAGGGGGAATGGGTGATGATTTCTGTGAGGTCTCTAGCGTTGGCTTTTACTTGTAATTTGAAGGTTTACTTTAATTTATAATTTTGGCAAGATAATTGGAGGCCAGCTATTCTTTGCATGTTGTACTACTTATTCTGGAGTGACTATTTGGTCTATGCTCTATAGGCCTGTTTATATAATAATGACTATATGTGATGTCAATTTGATCTTTCTGCTTTCTCAAAATGTGTTGCCAGCTACAACCAAGTGAAATGCAAAATTTGTTTGTTGGCTCATATTAAAGAAGGGGGGTTTGCTTGCAATTGTAATACAATCGGATAGGCTTTTTTGGCATTTCGCTCCATGTATAATCCTGTTACAGTCAATAGAATAGTCCCAGTTATGGGACTATTGGCATTCTAATAAGAGATGAAATTCAGAACAGAACTACTGTGAATAACAAAACTCATAGGGTATAATAAGAGCTTCATTTTTATTTTTTATTTTTTATTTTTTGTGTTGGATTGTGTCATATTTAAAATGTTTGATTTTCGTGTCGACTAGTATCAGATTGTCCAGTTGACACGTGGGTCGATCCGTTGACACGAATTGCAAGCTCTACCGTATATACAAAGTCCTGGGTATCAAATTCGTCTCTATTTAGTAGCTCGTGACACTCAACACTTGGCCTTCCACAGTGGACCTAACTCGATTTTCATGGAATTTGTATGCATCCCCAACATCTCATATATATATATATGCAAGTAAATTTATCCACAAGTAATGAAGTAGATAGATTGGACAATTCTTTGAAACCATACCCATCATTGCCTTGGAAAAAAAGAAAAGCTACAAATGTAATAAGCACGAAAACAGTTGTGAACATCCAGAATTAACCAAAAATGAAAGAATCAGACAGTTCTGGAAAATCAATTCTCGCTCTCTAAAATTCGTCAACCCAACATGAGAATAACAAACATGGAAAACAAAGCTAGAATAAAATGCTGAAAGCTGTGTTTCTTTCCAAGTAAAAGGTAGCGATTTGCTCAACAATACCGTCCTTGCACAATTAGAAGCATTTCCTGTGCACGATTGATGGTCCAGATTCATCATACTCTGCCTTTGCAATCCACATCTGCGCGCTCAAACAACCAAGACACCCGATCGAATTACACAATAGCAGCTTAAAAATAAGAACCATTAAAGTGAAGGTATGGGCATGAAAAGGAACAAACCTGTTGGAAGGTGCTGAGGGATGCCAAAATGGAGCCTCCAATCCAGACACTGTACTTCCTCTCTGGCGGTGCCACAACCTTGATTTTCATGCTACTGGGGGCTAGGGCTGTGATTTCTTTGCTCATTCTGTCAGCAATGCCTGGGAACATAGTCGAACCACCACTAAGCACAATGTTTCCATACAGGTCTTTCCTGATGTCAACGTCACACTTCATAATCGAGTTGTATGTGGTCTCGTGTATTCCTGCTGCCTCCATTCCGATCATTGAAGGCTGGAAAAGGACCTCAGGGCACCGGAAGCGCTCAGCACCAATGGTGATCACCTGTCCATCAGGCAGTTCATAGCTCTTCTCAACTGCAGAGCTAGTTTTGGATGTCTCTAGCTCCTGCTCGTAGTCAAGGGCAATGTAAGCCAGCTTTTCCTTCATGTCTCTCACAATTTCCCGCTCTGCTGTGGTGGTGAAAGAGTAGCCACGCTCAGTGAGGATTTTCATCAAGGAATCAGTGAGATCACGTCCAGCCAAATCGAGCCGAAGGATGGCATGAGGGAGGGCATATCCCTCATATATAGGGACTGTATGGCTGACACCATCACCAGAATCCAGCACAATACCTGTACAGCAGATCAATAAACAAAAGATTGCAGATGAAAATTTGCTACGAAAAGATACAAAAATGGATTGAGTGATAGTGCAAAATCTCCAAGTCATGTTTGACGAAATACCAAGGTAAGTTTAGCACACAAGCAATTTTCTGCTCTTAAAGAAACCAATAATTAAAATTAAACCAAATTTAAAAGTTACAGATAGCTTACTACAACATAACTTTCAGTTGTCAAAATCAAAATAATAAGCAGACACTAGCACTTGCAATTATGTGGCAGGCTGAATGTCATTTGTTACCCAAGTACAACAAACAGTAACTTTTAGCTTTTGCCATGTCAAATGCATGGACAACTTCAACGCACAACAATTGCGCGTTCAGAGATTTCCATGTTAATAGTAAAAAAACCCAACTCCAGTCAAAACATTATTGAAACAATCAATTAACTGAATTGCTTACCAGTTGTCCGACCACTCGCATACAGGGAAAGAACAGCTTGGATGGCAACATACATAGCAGGAGTGTTGAATGTCTCAAACATTATTTGTGTCATCTTCTCACGATTAGCCTTGGGATTGAGGGGTGCTTCAGTCAACAGAACAGGGTGCTCTTCTGGTGCAACACGCAGCTCGTTGTAGAATGTGTGATGCCATATCTTCTCCATGTCATCCCAATTGCTCACAATACCATGCTCAATTGGGTATTTCAAAGTTAGGATACCCCGCTTTGACTGTGCCTCATCTCCAACATATGCGTCTTTTTGGCCCATGCCAACCATCACACCTGTGTGACGAGGACGTCCAACAATACTAGGGAAAACAGCCCGCGGAGCATCATCTCCGGCAAATCCAGCCTACATGATAAATTACATCGAATCCACTCTTCAGTACAAGAAAAGAGGAAAGGAGCACAAAATTTCCAAAAGAAAGCATTTTGGAACAGTTTCACACATTAGCAGTTAAACACAAAAACTCATCGATTAAGAAAGAATCTTTTGTACCTTCACCATTCCTGTCCCATTATCACAAACAAGTGGCTGAATGTCCTCTGCATCTGCCATTTTTTTTTACCTCCTGTATACAAATGCAGCTTTAGTAAATACAAACACAATATTATTAGATCCTTTTCTGTTCACATTGACATTGAATGGTTGGGCTTAAAATCCGAAACCACCTTATTAGGCCTAATCCCGAGTCTCAATTTCTCAACTACAGTAGGGACGGGAGATAAACTAACACTAGTTGGCAGAATACCAGCGTTCAATTCTGGCATACATTCAACTCCATTGTCCCCTTATTAACTATCAAAAAACAGATTTAACTGTGTTACAGAAAACAACTTGCTTACAGCTAGTACATGGAATAATGCCCAGCAAACAATAAAATTGTATCAATAATATTATCACAAGAAAGAAGTCCCCTCTGTATAAAAGTGGAAATTAAACACAAGGCACTGAACCATATAGTATATGTTTTTTGTACTCCAATTACACAGCTCTTTGAAACGTCAAATAAGAAAATTGCCATTAGCACGAATCAACATCTAACAATACCAAAATGGGAAGCAAAATACCAGTGCTTATATAAAATATCACACATTGATGCACGAGCCTACTAACTAGTCAGAGAAGCTGATCAACCTAAAATCCCACAAAATATAAGATACTGTAAACAAGACTCCACATGCAGTAGAAGGAAGTGGAAAATTATTGATTCTATATAGCAAATCTCTGAGTTGTGTTTCTATATATTTCTTACTTATCAACAAAAAAATAAAAAATTCTGAGTTGTGTAGTTTTCCTTCAACCTCCCCACAAAAAAAAAAGGTGGGAAAAAGGGGACAACTACAAAGAATTTCCTATTCTTATATACAATCATTTTAATGACAATGTACATCATTTACAACAAATTCCTAAAAATTGTTATTTGAAACAAAACTCCAAAAGTATCTCATTGCCATCACTTCTATACCATTTTCATCTAGTACAACATCCATTATCATGATTGTTTACACAGAAATTGAACAAAGCTTGTAATTGATGAAATCAAATCTCATGAGATACACCTATTTATGGACCTATTGGCAAAATCAACACAAGATCTTTATAATTCTCAACACTACTCAAATAACTCCAAAATTTTTATTATTATTTTTAAATTACCACCATAATAAATAAAAAAATATATCTTCCAGATTAGTCAATAACATGTCTAGCAGATTTGAATGTCGATTGACAATAAACAAACAGGCCCAGTGGATCTCCCATTAAAGCATTCAATTCACAATGGTGACCACATCAAACCCTAAATGCATCATATGTCATCGAATATATACGTACATTTCTATCTTGCAGAGACGAAATCAAAGGACAAATAGAAGCTGAGCTAATACAGACCCAATACAGATATTCAATTAAAAATTGCTATCAAGTGCATATATAATATCTGTAGCAGATGAAAATGTCGATTAACAATCAACAAACAAAACCCAGATGATATTCAATTGAAATATCCAAATCACAATGGCGACCAAATCAAACCCTATATGGGTCATAGCTCATGGAATATACAACCACAATTGAGAGATTCAATGATGAAAATGCAAATTGGGATCGGTATTTGAATGCACAACAGCTAGTAAAAAGAGATCGGAAAATGGGTATTACCTTTACAAACCCTAGAGAGAGAGAGAGAGAGATTGTCTCTGATCGTCACCGTAAATGAGAGAGAGAGTGTAAATGGAGGTCTAACGAGAATGGGAATGGTGATTATATTGATGAGAGAGAAGTGATCTGAGCCGTTGGATTGTTTTACAGTCTGGACGTACGGACACCGTGACACGTCGTGAGCTTATGATGAGAGGTGGATACAGCTCCTTCTCATTTTCTTTTGCCCTTTTTCTTGTAAGGACGATTTTACCCTGGGCAACCCGAGTTTTTTTATTACTATTTATTTATTTATTTTGAAAAAATATTTATTATTATTATTAGTTGAAGAACTAATACAAGTGAATTACATGTAGAATGTAGATAATTAGTTTCTCAATTTATTCATTTTCTTGAATAATGTGTACAAATATAGCCATATAAGTTGTGTTAAGTAATTTGTTTTTCTAATAATTTCATATTTCTTTCCTAGTTTTTTTCTTCCAAATATCAAAAAATTGAACGAATAAAGTTTAATGTAGTTAATTATTCAATTAACATGATTGCACAATTTTTATTTTTATTTTCATAATGTAGTTAATTATAAAACATTTAATGTATTACTGACAATAAAGTTTTCCTTGTATTATTGTTTCTTTTATTGGAATGACACCTGATTTGATGAAGAAAGCTGTTTTGGACAGCCAAAAAGTGCTGATTTGATTTGTAAGAAATATGTTGGTATTATAGGTTGGTACAGTTTGTATGAGCCATTGCATTGACAATAAAAGCCTCCCACCACTTCTAATAAAAAGATTCAAATCCATCTGTGAATTGTCTGGAAAAATAATGAATTTATAATAATAAAAGTAGCATTTGATCCAAAAATATGCTTCCAACTAGATAGGTGCACTTTTCTTCATCCCACAGTTGTCATTCCCACCTTTTTTGCTTAGAAAATGCTTTTTCATTCATCTTTGCTTGTGCTAATGTCCCCTTTCTCCATTTCTCCTTTTCTCCTTTTCCTTTTCCTTTCCAGAAACCTTTATGATAGTGGATGTACTTATGCTCATACCCTTTTTCTCCAAATATATATATATATATATGTGTATGTATATATATATATATATATTTTAGTAACAATGCAACTGTAGATTTGCATACAAGTTGTAACCACAGAAACAACTTTTGTAGCACTCGATGTTGATACCTGTATCTGATTCAGACTGGAAAAGGAAGGCATGGTAGAGCTCTATATAACCTCAAGCTCAGGGTAAGTTCTATATATATATATAGAGAGAGAGAGAGATATAACCTCAAGCTCAGGGTCCAAGTATTAAGCTCAAGTAACCTGTACCAAGGATCAGTCCAGCAATGTCTGGTAAAAATTACCAGATAAGCTTTTGAAGGATTGGCTTGGCAAATAGAAACTGGTACATTAGAGTATGTACAATAATATAATGGTATACAACCTTTTGCTACTCTTAGCTTCCACCAATCCACTTTGAAGCAGAAGTACATAATCTCCGGTCAATTGATGCCGGAAAAGAGAGGCAGTTAGGTCACAGAAAGCCATTGCATGTTTCCTCTTTGCTACCTTGTTCTACAGTTTGACGTTAAAACAACCGCAATTAAAAAGCATTAGTCAATGCGATTCTATTACAGCGATGATCAGGACCTTAAAGATTCTCCATATAAACAGTGGGTAATCGTTTAACCTGCAAACGAATCGATATAAAAAACAAACACAGCTTTCGCAACCACCACGATCATGATCTAAAACATTTCATTGAGAGTGGGGTGTGGGTAGAACAGTACAGATATTAATTATCAAAGATGGTACAAGATCACAGCTAATGAAAAATGTGGCACATGATTATGATCTAAAACACTTTTAAGTGGGAACACAATGCAAGGAATCAAATTATCAAAGATGGTCTAAAAGCCATAAAACAGAACTGTGACATGTGACAACTACATTATTGAAAGCATCCCAAAATGACGATATAGAATGAGAAAGGTAAAAAAATAACTATCCCTTTTGTGAAGCACAAGAATGGGAACTATTCAAATGGACTAAAATCATAATGTTGGTGATGGTAATAAAATAGCAAGGGTCGAGATCTGATCGTGTATCGGTCCACGTTGATGAGAATGATCCCTTTAGAACATGATGCCAAATCCAGACCAAATCAAGGAAGAGACCAAGTTGCTGCTGTCTTGCTTGTCATTTCTACAGGAATGGAGGTAAAATCACCCATCGGCGAGGGTACTTAGGTCTTCCTTCCTTGCCATCGAAGAGCTGCAATGCAAAGGTGTCGAAAGTGAGAAAAATATTAGTGCAAGAAGAAAAGCAAAATACATTTCATATTATTGACTTCTTAATGATGTTAACTTATAAAACAAAAAACGCAGAAAGATATTCACTGATGATCACCAAAGGATTGTTCTGTGTTTTACAAAATAAAGTGAACAGGTCATTCTGACCAACTGTACGCATGATATTCATAATCAATCAGCTCAATATAAGGCATAGAATGCGAGTCTATCACCATGCCTTGACAAAATATGCATTACATTTGGATACATATTCAGGGAAGGCGTTGTACAGGCAATCAAATTGGCCTATACAAACATTCTAACTGAAGGAGATCCCCGAATTGTCATTCCAGCCCATAAACACAAGCAAACTACCTCTTTGGTGGCCTAGTTCTGAATTCAATAATTGTAGTCAATTCTTACACAACTTCTCCAGACAGGCTAGGGCGAGTCGTACATACATAAAGAACCTATAAGGCTATAAGGTGACAGATTTGCTGTGAAAGATGAAACATACTGTAACACTATTACAAGGAACGAGAGATCTATAACTCATTTCCAAAGGAATGTATGGGAAGATTTGTTAGGAACTCCTAGGCACAAGCTTACGGTCTTTTAGGAGCTAAATTTATCGCCAACAATTAATAAGAAAAAAGGGACCCATATTCAATCTGCCAAACAGTGCATCCCATTTTGTATGCACATGCACACAAACAGAGGCACACTCACTCTCTCCATAGAAATCAAAACGGAAGATTTGTGTAAAATTCTTCATAGTTGATAAGCATGATGGCCACCAGACCTCATACACATCCAATCACATACTAATCTTTCATTGGTAACCATATACCCCAATCAAACCAATCCTTCCGTAAGCCTAGAAGAGGATCCGTAAATTAACCAAGAAAGGAACCCTACTCATGAGAAACTGAATGCATGTCTGGGTGTATGCTAGAGAAAATCGGAAAATTCTATTTAAGCAGAAATAAAAAGAAAAAAGAAAAAAAAGAGAGAAACGAAAAGGAAGTTACCCTCCTCAGACGACGGTGCTTTGCGAGGGCCCAGTTGGTCATGATTGAAGCAGCAACCACAAGGAAGACATAACCTGCAACAGTCTGCGTTGCGATATTGAATCCCAGCCACTGATAAATCTCTGTCGTGTAATTTGCACATGTCACGATATTGAACAAAAACCCACGTGGAATTTGGTACCCTCCATTTCCACTGGGGCTCCGAAGGTTCCTCAGCAAGATATGGCAATAGAAATTTGATAGTTGGCAAACCAATGCAAACCCAAACCCAATCTTCATTTGGAGGTCACTTACAGGTGTATACAGTGGGTGATTCATGTAGTAAGCAATATAAGCACCAAAGGTCCAATAATAAGCACAATTCCGAAACACATTAGAGAGTGGTGAGGTTGCATGGCTGAACCGGTGAACAAAAAATGTTTCCATGATACGTTTGAAGTAGTGGAAACACCAGCAGTATAGAGCATATGTCTGAGCTGTATGGATGACACGCTCCTCTTTGTAGCCAAAGAACTGGTAGACAGGAAAGTAATAGAAGATTGGGTAGATGATCAGAGGACCCAAATACTCCCAGAAGAAAAGTATACGGTAAGACACTTGTGGACCAAGGTCCTTGAACACTACTGTTAAGTTGTCTGAGTTTCCACTGCAATATTCTTTGACACTCTTCTTGTAGTGAAGAACAATTGGCTTCTCCTTTGATCCAGGTTGGAGGGGGATGGTCAGGCGCTGCCTAGAAGGATAGTACTTTTTGGCTGTTGACACAAAATATGTCCATCAGGTTGTGGTATTATGACATAAGTGACCAACATATATACAGGGGCAAAACTGATATTCAAATAAGTCAATAAGCTTTGAAAAACAACCGTAGCACTAATAAAAAAGCGTAGCAACATAAATTGATTCAAATGAATACATGTCATTAAACCACGTGTAACTGACTAGATACTCTGTTTTAAAGGAAATATATATCAGATAATATATATCAGATAAAAACAGTGTGATATTCGATATTTTATAAATTGTCTCTAGATGCATGAGATGAACACCAGAACATTTCATGAAACTAGCAACAGTCCTATAAAACAGATAACATGGACACTATTCTAAGACCAGGGAAACCAATTCTCAGTCAATATTAATACATTGCCTTAGAAAATGTCTCAGCTCCAGAACTTTATTACACGCGCGCTAGAGTTGGGGTGAGAAGAGATACACATGTGAACTACAAGTATTGACTGGTATGTAGTTGGTCTAACAACCACACCCCACTTACTTTGGGCTCAAGCCCATTGAAAACACATGGATAACTTCAAAACCATCTTACTGAAGCCTAATTTGGTTACCAAATTTAAAACATTTGCCAACATATGGAAGTATCAAACATTCAGAACAAAGACCATATAATTTTTTATTATATACATTATAATCCTATAACTTTAAGGCCATACACATCAAATAGTGCATCATAGCTATGACGGATATCAATTCATTCTGCGAAGGAAGACGGGTACATAATACCAACTGCATGCTAACCTCTTAAGAGAAATAAGCCAGTGTTCATTAATTTAAGGGCAATACTTATCTTAGGCTATGTAAGCAGGAGGCTCCTCCTTACATCCTAGGTGGCCCATTAAAAAACATACATCTGTTCATAAAAATAAAATAAAATCTATTAAATTATATTACAAAATATTCTCTCCCTCTCACGTGTCCTCTCTCTCTCTCCGTTCCCTTTTTTTCCTTTCGAAAACCTAATTAATAGTAGCCAACTTCTCTCACACTCTCACACACAGAGGATCAAATAATGTTGGCAACAGTATATGGAATTTTCAGGAAACCATTAAGCAAAATAAAACCAATTGTGTCTATATATGAATATCTATACAAATATGGAATCAAAAAGTGGTTGTGTGTAGGTCTGGGCATACTAAACCACCAGGTGGTGTGCTAGGAGGGTGGTTCCCTGACTCTTGGCATCCACGTATTTCACCACTAAGTATGGTTGTGAAGCCCTTCCTAATCATCCATGCCGGAAACATCTCTATGTAGAAATCAATCAATCGAAAACCTCTCTATGTAAAAGTCAAACAATTGATTGGATAACGATAACAACGCAAACCCTAAATCAATGGCTTCAAGTTGCTTGCACAAAGATTTAAATTTCAACACATGCGAATTGATGTTGCCGGGCCGATTCAATTCTTGGGTGGTAATGGGAGCCTTTGAAGAACTCAAAGTTAGGTTTTCAAAAGGAAAAAGGGAGAGGAGAGAGGGAATATTTTGTAATATAACTTAATAGATATTATTTTATTTTCATTAACAGGTGTATGTTTTTTTATTGGGCCACCTAGGATGTAAGGAGGAGCCTCCTACTTACATGGCTTAAGGCAAGTATTGCCCTTAATTTAAATGTGAGAATCATATCCAAAGCCTCTTTACAGGGCAGTCAAGCAATAATGAACAACAGCATGAAACAAAACAAAACAAAAGCTAATCTATGCAAATTCAACCAAACAAACCACAAAATCAGAACATCGACAAATCAGTCATTCTGGTGAATTAACAAAAAAAAATCACCGGAGGAGAAGTTATTTGATTTCTCCCACCAAAAATGGTGATACTTATGTGATAAAACAGTATGGGTCCACTAAAAAATCGAACAGAATCTTAATTATTAAAAGCAGAAGTACCATCATAATTTCATTCGGTGTTAGAGAAGAATCCATCAGCAAAACCCACACCATGAAAAACATTTAAAAATCAACCCACTTCCCGGTATGCCCAGGAGCTTTTGTTTTCTGACATTGAAATCATTTGGGGGTAATACCATAAGAATTTGACTGTTTTCTCACGAACAAAATGACCACATAAAAGAAAGAATCTAACAGTATTTCCAAGTGAGAAATAGTTAATTTGAAGCGGGGGCGGAGTCAGGGATGGATCCAGAAAATAATGTTAAGGGGGGCAATAATAATTTTTGTATAATTTTATGGGGGGCCAATCTTCACATTTTACCTAAAGAAATGAAAACTACTAATATTAACCAAAAGAAAAAAATTGCATAGGGGGCAAGTGCCCCCCATGGCTTATGAATGGCTCCGTGCCTCGGCGGAGCCGTATTTCAATTAGGGGGGAAGCACAATGTAAAATAATAATATTGAAATAAAGAATAAAAAACAACTAACAAGAAAATTTTCAAATCAAGAGGCAAACAAGAAAAAATCCATTGCAAAATAATATGTGAACCAATGAGTAGTACAAGAAAGATGAATGTTTGACAACCACAAGAACCAGAATATCAATTGGTAATATTTTCATTGAATACAGTTGTAAATCTTTCTATTTGGAAAGCAATCCATGAAAATACACCCGGTGAGTTCTTAAAATGACAAACTGAATAACATATTTGAAAAGAAAGGGGGGCAAAAAGAAAGAAAAGTGGGAGGTACTTTGAAAGGCACAAACTTAGTTTGATTGAAAAAGGGGAGTTTAAGACATAATTGGTTTGCGACTCTTGAATCATTTCTCTAAAACCTCACAATCAGAAAACTGTACAAACAGTCTGTTTGGTTTCAGTTTTCCAAAATCTGTATAAAAAAAACTCAGCTATAAAAAAGCTTGTTCTCTAAAAATAATTTTCTGTTTTCTGAGTTCTTGAGAACTGTCAGTATAAACCAATTAGACCCTTAACTGCTACTGTTTCAGTTTTCTTTTTCCTTTTCTAAAAGGAAATTATAGAAAATTTCAAGTAGCCAGCTTTGGACACTATTTTGTAGTTGGAGTTTATAACCACAGTAAATTTCAGATAATAGCTATGAATTATTGAGCTCATTGGTCCAAACAAATTAAGCAATAGATTCAAACAAAAAAAATCAGATTTTAGCTCTGACTTCATGAGCTCACTGGTCCAGAAAAATTAAGCAACATATTCAAAATTAACAGCCCACAATCACCAAAATTAACAATTGGTATAACTTTCAAGTAGCGGAAAAAACCCAATACTTACTTCGCTTATAAATTGCCTCCTGAAGATCAGCAACAGTTGCCTACACCAAAACCCAAAAACAAACACACGAATCACCTCAATATATACATGCAAAAAAACACACACATCCATATATATAGTGTGTATAATTTGAAAATCAAAAGCAAAATTGAAAGAGGGAAGAACATACTGAATCGTCCAGTTCAAGACCCCCCTTGATGACTTCTCTACCGCTGCGTGAAACGACGGTGACCTTCATCTTCGGAGACGGAAAAGAGGAGACCCAGTTGAGAAAACAGAGTGATGAAGTGACCCTTTTGATGAAAATGGCTGAAGATCCAGAAATGGAGAGAACCAATCGGAGATTTGCGTGTAGAGAGTGAGAGAGGGGTATTATAGGGAAGAGAGTATTAAATGTAGAGAGGTGGGTTGAGAGCAGTTGGGCGTTTAGAGTTAGAGGTGGTCCGGTATGTATGTGTATGTGGTGACCCAATTAATGGTATGTGGTTAAGAGTAGATGAGCGAACCATGTGTACCGATGAACCACCACCCATCACTATTGAATTATGAATATAGATGAGTATATATACATATATATATATACATATATATATATATATGTATATATATATATATATACCGAAAAAACAAACGAAGAAACAAAACAAAAATTGCCCCTTTGATAACTACTAGGTGGTACCCAATAATATCGCCTTCTTCATGAGGATGATTCACTACTGTAAATGAGAGTAGTTGCAGCATTTATCACTTTCACATAACAATATTGTGCAGTTGCAATTGCTCATAATTTTTTTTTTTTTTTTTTTTGACAGGACTCATAAATTTTTTTTGTCATGACAATCGTTCTAATGCACATGAATAATGCGTGTTTGCCTTGATTGGGACAACATGAATTTCACTAATATGATGATATTCATAAAATGCAATCAAGAATTTCACTTCATACTTTTCATATTCATCTTGGCATGTTTAATATCACACTTTTCAATTTTGACATGTCTAATATCGTCGGTTATAATAAAAATAAAATACTTAATTATATTTGGATTGGAAGTACAGAAATAACTCCTTAAATTTAAATTTAAATTTGGATTTAGAAGTACTAAATCAACACCATTTAAAAGTTGAAAAAATTAAAATCTAAAATGGGAATTGTATTAACATATGTATGATCTACATGTAAATGGATAAGGAAAGACATTATGATTTTAAGTCCCTAATTATATTAGAGCCAACTTATATCTCTCTCTTTAGCAAATAATGAATGTATGACCATAATGACAACAAATTTAAAAATTATTGCTCATGCCAATGTTTCGCAGTTGCGGGTTTCAGTGTCGGTATCCTAAAATGAATATCGGTACTAAATAACGATATCAATATTTTTCTAAAATAAAAACGTTACGAACATAACCGGACCGATACGTAACGATTTCAGACTATACATGAAACTATGCTCCTGTCACAATAACGTGACCCATGACATTGCGGCCTGGTGTTGCTTTCTTTTTTGGGATCGAAGTTCAAACAGCTTTCATTTCATTTACTCCATGGCCTGGCCACATCTCATTCCTACATTTCCCCAAGGTGTCAAAGATCTTAAATTCTCAATGCTTCAATGAACTGAATTTTCATCATTTTAAGGTCCAACTTTTAGTTCAGAAAGTTTATCGCTCTCTCTGTTGTCATAATACTGAGACCATAATTTATGCTGCTTCACCACTGAAATTCACTCTTCTAAATCTAGCCAGAAACAGTTGGCAGTCAGCCGTGCCAGGAGTCCAGGACACCGCCTACTAAATCAACACCACGAACAAGGATCCTCTCCTGCATAATCTCTCTCCAACCTTTTAAGAGTATGATCGGATGGTTAAGAAACATTCACATCAACACTTAAAAAAAATTGTAGCGTTGCATCGTTCAACAACCACCTATTGATGCGTTGTCCCTGTTCAATCCAGAATGCCATTTACAAAGACAAATAGAATCCAGAATGCCTCGACAAATATATACTAAATGCTTGAACTATCCACACATGAAACAACTCCCTCAAATACAAATGCAAATGACCTCAACAAATAACTCTGACTCTTCTACTTTCCTCTCCTTCAAGTTCAATTAAGATAGTTTCCTTACCTTCAATTGGAAACCTGAAATGATTCTGTTGGATGATATGTTATAATAGCGATTGTGGCTGGTATATCTCTTCCCAGAAGTATTTTGTATGATCACCATGCCCTCACCATTGATTCACCAGAAACCTGTGAACACCAAAAGGACTTCCAAAGTGCAAAGTGCCCATAGAAGAAAACAATTTTTAGACAATCAGAAACAATGGTATCTGCAATTGCCAACGCAAGAAAGCACACATCCATCAGCAAAAGTGACATTGAAATGCTTATGATCAGGCATACGACCCAGACAGATCAACGAGTCAAACATTTGGAGACACAAAAGAGTATATTAATAGTGCCAACTGCACCAATTTTCAAACTTACTAAAGATTCATCAGCTATTGCTGCTAAATGTTAACCAGCTCCATCCTAGCACGCATTACTCATACGTTCCCGAATGGGTAGTGCTCAATGACAGCTCCCGCACAACTGACAGAATCCAATGTTGCATTACTAAGTCAATATCAAATCTTACTAGTTCTCCATAGAGCAAATTCTTTAATGAATTTCAGAAAAAGGGCTCCAAATTGGTTTCACTCCTGGTTCTCGAAATAATATGATTCCCACGCCTTAGTTTTGCATGCAAGTAGAAAATCTTGACAATCGGCAGAAATAGATGACTGATTAAATAGAAAATACAAAAAAAAGTAATAGACTTTAAACAAATAAATCCACAACGGTATGCAAAACAAATACAAAGCTGTTAAACTGGTGCAATGATTTTTCGTCAAAGTGTGACAACATTAGAGTAAACAACACAATCCTGTTAATCAGTTGTATGTTGATCAAACAAAAGTAATCAACATGGTACCAATCAAGAAAATTTCTCAACAAAAAAACTAATGCAAAAGCATCTGCACTTGCAAGCCTTTTGGAGGGATTTCATTTCATGTTTGAATCAAGAGCAACATATCCAATATTGACTTCCCTTTTCATCAAAACTAAACCTACACATACAGGTTCGACGAAAAATAAAAAGGTCATTCTTTCTTGAGTTGCTCCTGCTTAACGCCATCAACGCTGTCTACTGGAGGCAATGTCTGCATTTAACAACATAAAATGATTAAAAGGATAACGATAAAGCAAACTACTAGATGAAAAAGAGAAACAGTATAGCTGAAAAATTAATTCTATTGTTTTCAGAAAATATCATTAACATTTATCAGGTTTTTAAAATGACAGTGGAAGCAACAAAACTACCTCCAGCTATAATAATCAATAAACCTAATTCTTCTAAACTAAAGTAAAGAAGTTTGTCCCACTATTTGAGGATAGCTATATGAATATCATGATGTTCTTCAATGGGGCTCTAGCCTTAGTTAAATCATGTACAGTTTTGCCTTTCTGTGCTATCTGATGATAATTTTGGTCTTCCTCTTCCCTAAACATAATGTTTTATGTTAGGTGATTTCCTCAGTTGTGCAGCTATTGATCTTCGCTGCATTTGGCAAAACCCTTTCATAGCTATTGCAGGAGATGGAAGTTTCAAACGGTTTCAACGGAGTTCTATTGCTCATTCCAGAGGTCGACATGCGTCCCAAATCTTCTATTTTCCAGGAAGAACAGGTTTTGGCTTTTGACCACTCTATTAATGCATATTAAAACCATCAGACCGATTTGGCCTATTCAATCCATGTGGCATTTCAGGGTTATGATAGATTTCCGAGCAATTTTTGAGTAGAACACTCCAAGGTATCAGGTCGCTTAAAGGCGCTCCAGGCTCCTTGAGGCACAAGACTTGCGCCTCAAGTGTAGGCAAGATGCCTTTGATTGACTTGCCCCTTTATTAAGGAGTATGAATGCTTTAATAATAATTTTATTTTTTTTATTCCATTTTTCTTTGTGTACCTTACTTCACTCAGACACGCGTCTCGCCTAGCGTCTTGCGCCTAGGCTCCAGAGGACCTCTAGCGTCTTAGTGCGCCTTGAGCCTTTAATAACTATGTTGAAGACTAGGACCAATATTGGTTCAATATATACTTGATGTGAAAAACACAAACTATAGAAACTTGAGTTTAGGCCAAGTATTTGTCTGCTTCATCCTAAGATTCCAAGCTTGGCCTTAGGCCAAGCGTTCTGCAACTTTGAATTTGCTATCACCATATTCAAATCCTCGGACTGGTTTTGGCCTAAGTCCAAGTGGCTATTGAAGTTTATGATGGACATATCCGACTGACATTTAAGTCAGTCCGTCCAAGGTATCAATTCATCTAAATGATATTCTTCGACTCTTGAAGACATAAGACCAATTCGGTCCAATTTAAACTTAGTATGAAATACTCTAACATTACAAATATGACCTTACACCATGAGCTGGTCAGCTTCATCATGGCATTCCAAACTTGGCTTTAGGCCAAGTATTGTTCAACTTCAAATTCTATATCATCATAATAGCAGGGTGTAAACATTGTCCCACTCCTCAGGGATGGAGTCAGGAATTTTTCTCATTGGGGGCAATCCATGATATTAGGGGCAATAAGCCTAATTTTTTCAAAATTAAATGGGGGGAAATCTCAATTTTTGCCTATATTTTCTTAAAAATACTTAAATTATCATTAAAAAAACAAAAACAAAAAATTTTGAATGGGGGCAACTGCCCCTGCCTCTCCCCCAGATCTTAAAAATTTTGTTGAAGAGTTGAGTTTTATGACGACACTAACTCCTTTGATAATACATAAGATAGTACAAACTACAATTGTACTGGACACACCACAAATTCAATAGGCCGTCCCAGGTAACGGTCAACACAAGAAAATATGGTTGTAGACGCAGCTCAAATCCACGATAAGGACTAATAGGTCCAATGCAAACTCAAGGGCCAGAAAATGAGGAAACAATATGCCTCGCCATTTGTATTTCAATGACACTATTGTTGTCCTAAGCTAACAGTACCCACAAAAAAATTAGGAATTATAGGTTACTCAAACATATGAGTCATGGGCATCAGCCTAGATAATATGAGCTCTCCTATCCAATGGGGAGGTGAGTGTTTGAACCATAGCAGAGACACCATTGCGCGTGGGCATTTGCTTCATAGAATTTTCAAGGATTTTATATATAAGTACATATATATACACACACAATATCAAATAAAAATTCCCATTCTTAGCTGAAAAACTTTTGACTGCTTTACATATATCACTTCTTTATCTGCTTACGTTTATATAAATATCACGAAGTTAGACCATTTATAAGGAATGAAAGTTTTGAGATCATCCATCAACCCTCTAGGTATATATATCTATATGGTACATAAAATATGAAATCTTTGGGACATTTTATCAAACACGTTATAGGAAAGGAAAAAAAATTAAGCTACACGTTTCAGCGATTTCACAGTCAACCACCACCATTATAATAACACTTTCTATAAGAGTGACCACTTCAACAAACTCATGGTGGGTGATAAAAAAACAAAAAACAAAAAAACAGATAAATTAAACCCATTCGATACCTATACATACATATATAAGAGAGAGAGAGAGAGAAAGGGGAGTACCAAATCAGGCTTGAAGATAAGAGTGACCACTTCAACAAACTCATGGTGGGTGATAAAAAAACAAAAAAAAAAAAAAAAACAGATAAATTAAACCCATTCGATACCTATACATACATATATATATAGAGAGAGAGAGAGAGGGGAGTACCAAATCAGGCTTGAAGAAGTTGTGGACAACGGAGGCGCCGGCTAGAAGCGAAACGATGACAACGGCGCATGACCAAGCCAACGACGGAGTCCCCGTCGGCTGCTTCCCGCCGAATTTCTTATTCATTCTCTTTCTTCTACTCTCTCGCTATATCACCGTCTCAGAGTTGGTACCCGACCCACCAGCCGTGATGCCACTTATCAAAATAAGAATATATATATATATATATATATATATATATAATGTATATAAGGGTATTGTCAGAAAAAAGTAATATATATATGGGTATTATTAATTATATAAATGGGTGAGCTGGGATAAGTTGTGCAAGCCGAAATGATTTGGGGTTTAGAGACGTGAAAGCTTTCAAGTATGTCTTTTTAGCTAAATTGGTTTGGAGAATGGAGGTTGGTGATAATTCATTTCTTTGTCAAATTTTTAAACAAAATTATTTTTCTGAATGTTCTTTTCTTCAGTTCACTTGTAATACATCTGCTTCATGGGTTTGGAAAGGGATTTCAGTTGTGAAAAGAGTGGTTGAAAAATGTTGGAAATAGAGAGTTGCCAATGGGGAAACAATATTTTGTAAAACTGATCATTGGCTCCCGGACCAATCTAATCCTTTCATTTCTTCCATAAATTTACCTCTGCATATATCTAAGGTTGCCGCTCTAATTCAAGGGGGATCCAAGCGATGGAATGAGGATCTTATACCCCATATTTTTAATAAAAGGGATAGTGACCTTATTATAAAAATTCCTCTTAGAGAAATGGGAGGGTCAGACAAAAAGATTTGGGCGCTATCTAGTAATAGTAAATTTACGGTGAGAAGCGCTTATTTTTTGGTGTTGAATATTCTTAGAGGGACTCACAATCACACATTGATCCTAGTGGTAGCTTGTATCATGATGCTAACAGTAAGTGGATTGAAATATGGAAAATCAAAACAACAGAGAAGATTAAGTTCTTCATTTGGCAGTGTGGTTTAGAGAAAATTCCAGTGCTACAGAATCTCCATTTGAAGAAAATTGTCCCAGATCCTATTTGTCGAGTTTGTGGTCTTGAAGAGGAGATGGTCTATCACATGTTATGTCGTTGCCAAGTTGCTCGTGCGGTTTGGAAAATTAGCCCTATTCGACTAAACTTTAAAGGTTCAAATTCTTTTTCATGGAAACGACAATGGATTCAATCGCTGGAGGTGTTGACACCACAAATGAGCCAACACAGAACAAGGTAGAGATGGTGACGTAGCCACAAATTGAGCCGGATCAGAAGGTGGGCCGAGATAAATATATTTTATTATTTATTATTTTTATGTATATTTAATTCATTTTATTTAATTTATTATTTAATTCATTTAATTTATTAATTATTATTATGTATTATTTAATTCATTTTGTTATTATTCATTTTTTATAAATATAATTCATTTAATTTATTTTTTATATTATTTTTTATTCGTTTATTTTAATTAATTTATAAATCTATTTTATTCATTTATTATTTTTATTATTTTTATTTATTATTTTTATTAATTTATTATTATTATTTTTGTATTATTTAATTCATTTTGCTTATTATTTATTTATTTATTATTATTTTTATGTATTATTTAATTCATTTTGTTCATTATTCATTATTTTTATTTTATTTATAAATATTCTTTATTTAATTTATTATTTATATTATTAATTTATCATTTAATATTATTTATTTATTTGTTTAAGTAATTTATAAATATATTTTATTATTTTATTATTTATTATTATATCTATTTTATTTTTTATTTTTTTATTTTTTTATTTTTATTTTTATTTATTCATTTATTTTTATTAATTTATAAATATATTTTATTAATTTATTATTTATATTATTATTTATTCATTTATTTATTATTAATTTTATGTATTATTTAATTCATTTTATTTATTATTCATTATTTTATTTATTTATTTTTGTATTTTGGTTTATATATATTGGTTAGATGTGGTTTAATTATTAGAGGATATTTTCATTAGATTTTGGATTGATTTTGTAACTAGACCAAATAGAACCACCAAAAATCTTGGTATGAAAAAAGGTCATTTTGATTCAATTTGATCTGGTTATATTTTTGGATACCAATGCAAAACAAACATGGTCTGATCTCAAAAAATCATGACCAAACCAGAAAAATGGGACCATAACCGCCTACCAAACAGGCCTTAAGGGCCTTGTTTAGAAAGTGGTCTGGTCTGGTATGGTCTGTCTGGTTTGGTCTAATGTGGTCTGGTTTGGTCTGGTTACTTATTTGAAACTATGTTTGGTAAGCAGTCTGGTCCGTCTAATCTAAGAAAACTGGAACTTTATATATATATTTTCGAATTTTATATATTGTAAATGAACTTTATATATTTTCAAAATTTATATATTTTTTTTGAATTTTATATATGTTTTCGAATTTTATATATGTTGTTTCAAAATTTATATATTTGTTTCAAAATTTATATATATATTTTTTAATTTTATTTATTATTTTCGAATTTTATATATATATTCAAAATTTATATATGTTTTTTTAATTTTATTTATATATATATTATTTTCAAATTTTATTTATATATATATATTATGTGTATAAATTTTGGAAATTTATGAAAAATGACGACTAGATTTCATTACTGTGTGTGTATAAATTTTGCTTTAATGTTTTGCATTCAGTTTCATTACTAGTGTGTGTATAGAGTCAAAAATGATGACTGGATTTTTAGTAAAAAATAACAGCTACAAGCCAAAAATCAAGCAAGACCATCATTTTGATGTTCTTGGTTTTTCATAATTTTGGGCATGTTGGTTTTAATTTTAGAGATTAAAGTATACCAAACAAGGTTTAGTCTCTTGAAACAAAGACAAGAACCAACCAAAATATTTTTTCAAACAGACTCTAAATATGACTTCAGTTCATAATCAAACCAAACCAAAATAAAAAAACAAAAACAAACCCAACCAAAATATCTTTTCAAACATGCCCTAAATATAATTTCAGTTCATAACCAAACAAAGCCAAAATCAAAAACTAAAATCAAAATCACACTATCAAAATCAAAAACTTAGCATCCCTGTTGCTTTAAACCGGGTTTCATGAACCCTACGGCTTACTATATAGTCTGTGGGTTCCACCTATTTTCTGATCAAATTAATTTTTTTCTTATACTAATCATTTCTTTCTCAAGCTTTCATTCTAACCAAACAGTCCCAACACAGAGGAGTCAACCTCGTGATAACAACGCAGTATAGGACCTGGATGGAAAAAAAAATATAAAGGACTTCTAGTCCTAAAAGAATGTAATAGAAGTTATTGTTCTTTGTTTTGTTAGAGAAATAGGACTAAAGGGTAATTTCAACCTCGTGATAACAAGGCAGTGTATGACCTGGATGGAAAAAAAATATTAAGGACTTCTAGTCCTAAAAGAAAGTACTAGAAGTTATTGTTCTTTTTTGGTTAGAGAAATAGGACTAAAGGGTAATTTCAACCTCACCTAACCACCAAGGTGGAAAAAAAATATTAAGTCCTAAAAGAAAGTACTAGAAGTTATTGTTTAGAGAAATAGGACTAAAGGGTAATTTCAACCTCACCTAACCACCAAGGCGATCAGGGTAATTTCAACCCCACCTCACCTAATGGAATAGAGAAAGTATAACGGATGTTTTTTGCCCTTTTTGTCAACTCATGTGCTTCTATAAATACTCCTACCAACATTCAACCCCAACTGCCATAAGTAGTTCAACAAATTGTTTTTGATTTAAGGAAAGAATAAATCCATCTGAAGCTTTCCTTGTTCAGAAGTTGGATCCTCCTCCTCCGATACATCCTCAGCAAACTTTTCCATCTACTGGAAAAATACTAGCCAATGTAAGTTTTTCTGTCACAGATCTGTACGTATGCTATGATAATAGTGGTTGTATAGGGTCATCAAGATTTGTTTGAAATTACAAGTAGAAATTGTTTCCCCATAAATATATATATATATATGCCCAATAATGTTAATTGTTGTATTTTTCTTAATTACTTATTCAAACTCCAAGAATCAGTTGCACAAGACTTCTAATATCTCTTTCTTTAAATTTCTTTTAGATCACTTACATATATTTGAGCTTCTTATCTCAAGAATATATTGATCCACCTTTTCTTATTTTCTCTGTTTTTTTTTAGATCATGTTAGCTTTTTTCTCAAGAATAAATCAACCTTCTTTAATCAAGGGTTACGGCTAAGTAAACTCAAGAGTTGCTAAATCATGGGTACGAATGTCAAGATAGTCCGAGCCTCCTTAAATTCATATGGTAAGTCGTTTTGCACGAGTTCTGTGATTCAATAGACGAAAGCTCCGGAAATCCTGATTATTGGAAGGTTGGGCTCAAGGTCCCGATGAGTATGAAATTCGAAGAGTCATGATGAAGACCCAGGAGGAAGATGTCAGATATGTGGAACCTACACAGCTCATGCATGGTTTAGCAGCTCCATACATATCACTATTACCTTTTTGGCCTCTCTGTAACATCTTTCTCTCTTAATTTACCTTACCTGACTCCAAAAGAAAATGCTAATACTTGCTGAAGAAAAAAAAAAATCAAATTATATTTTATTTTTTTAGATTTTAGATCATGTTTAGAGCTAGATCTTAGCTTTATATTTATGAAGATAATTAAGCATATATATGTGTATGATTCTGTTTTGTCTCAGCGGTGACATACAATGGACTTCGCTGTGGTGGCGCCAAAAACTTGTATTTTCAAGCTGAGCAACTGCAGCGAGGGATGTGTGGAAGAAGTCATAAGAATTTTGCAATCGGTTGATGGGGTTCATACATATTCAATTGACAGGAGAAGTGGTGAAGTGACGTTGTGGGGAAACGTAGATCACAACCAACTCGACTTTGCACTTGAACATGCTGACATAAGAGTTGAGCTTCTGTACAACGACAACA
The DNA here is from genome assembly GCA_963922005.1 of Cornus suecica. Taxonomy (NCBI): domain Eukaryota; kingdom Viridiplantae; phylum Streptophyta; class Magnoliopsida; order Cornales; family Cornaceae; genus Cornus; species Cornus suecica. Next base: position 1,723,806 of record OY998244.1, read on the forward strand.
TGACACCACGGCCGCCGCCGCCGCCACCACCACCACGTCGACCACTGCCAAGATATGCTCATCCACCACCACCACCACCGCGACCACTGCCAAAATATGCTCCAACAGCACCTCCACTTCCGGAGACACCGCCATCAGTGCCACATTATTCTCCTCCACCACCACCACCTCCGCCACGACCACTGCCAAATTATGCTCCAAGAGCGTCTCTACCTCGGGAGACACCACCGCGTCGCTACCATCGTCAGGATGATTATGATTATGAAGGACTAACATCTCAACGGCCCAACCATTCCAGGAATGAAGACTTGAATCCTTGCATGTTTTATTTGTTTTTTGTTGTTTTTATTTTTTTACTTTTTTTGGTTGATTAAGTTAGGACTCGCACGCATTTCTCAAATATGGAAATTTTGTTTTTTTTCCTCCCTATGGTTGTGTTTAGTGGGATTTTTGTTTCCATGAAATTGGAATTTTTTATCCTCCATTTCATTTTCTGGCAGAAATGCTCTTGTAATTTGAAGTTGAATTTTCTTATTAGGATGTAAGTTCTGATGTTACACTAGGATATGAATAATATTCCACAATTATATGGGTATTTTTAAACATATGTTGATCACTAATAAAGTGAAATTACCTAGAAAACGTGAATTAAACCTAGAGGGGGTGAATAGACTTTTTATGAGTTAATTGACAAATTAAAATATTAATTACGGAATAGTCAATTTTAATTCAATTCTTTAATAATGCAAACCATGCAATAATAAATATAGGTATAGAAAATAAAGCAAGAGACGACACTAATATTTTTACGTGAAAAATCTTGAAAAATGCTCCAAGTAAAAATCATGGATACCCTCCGGTATCGATGCACTATGAATCAAGAAGTATACAGACTCTATGAAGTTAAGACGTACAATCACTTCTGATTCGCCGTTTATCACTCGACGTCTGAAAATCTTGAATCATTCGCGCTCCACGAAGCCTTCGCTACGCTTCGTACTCTGACAGCTCCGCTTCTCAACAGATCTATGCAACTGAGTTGCACAAGGTGTTGTGATGATCTTTCAACAACTAAATCATTTAATTGTGCATAAAGATCTTCAGTGTTGAAGCACAATTGAATAACCTTATCAAAATAGAGAAAACCTTAATATATATATAAGATGATTAAACAATCTCTTTTTCTCTCTCTGCAAACGGATCTGATCTAAGAAGAATTGCAGAGATTTCACCAAAATCCACATCCTTCTCTTTGGTTTTACTCATATAAATAGAGAAGTGTCTTCAATTAAAGATAATAATATTTTTCCTTTCAGTATTCGTATTTTCACCATTAAATCTTCCAAATATAGACTAATATACGAATGATAGACCAATATATCATTAACAACTCCTAACTATGACCTTAAGTGAATAGGAGTTTTTAAGATATCAAAATAATCATTAATTAAAAACTGAAGTCGGCAACTTTGAGTTCTCGAGAACTGCACTTCGAGTACTTGAACACCCAATCTCGAGTACTCGATCCTTTCTCCGAGTATTCGGTAAACATCTCATAGCGCACAATAGCGTCTCAAACCCATTGTTTTCACGTTATCATTCGCGTCAAGGCACAAATATTTGAGTACTAGGTAAAGAGAAATTCGAGTACTCGGTACATCAAAATTTTGAGTACTCGATAACCAAATCTCGAGTACTCGGCAATTTCAAAAATCAAACTGTTTATTTCTTTGCAATGCCGCTTCCGATCAACTTCCTTTCACAACTCTTATGTTTTTCATCACTTTAAACTTGATTTGACCTATTTGTTGATCTTCATTTGACTTGTCAACTTGATTAACCCAACCACAACTCACAACTCTAAACATGATTTTTTATCAGAATCATGTCATTACAAATAAATATTCCTACATAAAGAATTTATATAAGATAGATACATGCCTCTTCTCTAAGAATAATCGAGATCGTTATATGCATTTCAAGGGAGCATGATTTTAAAATAGTTAACTCTTGTAGAACAAAACACACACAAAAAAAACGGAAAAAAAAAAAAAAAAAAAAAAAAGGAAGAAAGAAATAGTGTAGACAAAAACAAATACAAAAATCTCACACACAGGGATACAGATTTAAGGTTATTTGAATTATATATAACAGTAGTACTCTGTGATATTCGGTTTTTTTTATATATATATAAAAAATCAGTTTAGACAAAAAATATCAATTATGATGAAGTGTAGTCTGTTCAAGTTATTAAATTGTAGATTTTATAACTATTGATTTACTTAAGACCAGTAGAGGAGTTAAACAAATTGGTACTTGAAATATTTGGAAAGGATATTTTTTTTCAACTATTTTTGGATAAGTTTTAAGATGAAGTTTGTCAAAACACAACTTCGTTCGGACCCAAAACTTGAATTCAGACCACAACTTAATAACTCTTTTTATTACTTTAATCATAATCAACCATTCAATTGTGGGGGAAAAAAAACCATTCAATTCATATAATTATAGGGGTCTTGAATTTCAAGGTCATGGTTTTCAAATTAAAATAATGATATTTGAAGATTTGCTCATTTTGAGTTGTTATAAATTTATACATTTAAGAAAGAAAGTACTAACTTCATGAATTTCTCAGAAATCTCATGTAAGAAGAGGAAGAGGGAAGGGAGAGATGGAAGCAAATAACAAGAAAGAAAGAGGCTTTCGTGGTTGAATTACCAAATAAGAGGATAGGTTACTAAAATAATTTTTTATTTTTTTTCACTAAAATAATTAGTTGGTAGAACTCTAAATAAATGGAACACTTCACCGACTATTTTTTTCATTTTTTTTATGTTCTGGTTAAGTAGCACGTACCTTCCTAATTAATTCCATTCCATTATAATAATGATGCAAACATGCACTCAAAATAATTATAATAACAATCTCGATCTAATTGAACAATGCTTCAACTTAACTGACCTTAAAAAATCAATTTTTTTTTTTTTTATCACCTGCTTTTTTCCAAGTGTCATTCCAAAAAAATTATGAGAAATTTAGAAATTGGTCATAAGCTAAACCCAAAAAAAAAAAAATGCAAGTCAAAGATACTTGATTAGAATGTGCTGATCTCTTATTGCCAAATATGCAATAATATAAATGTATAAATTTAGGGAAATACGAAGTCCACAATAACAAGGGATAGAGTTCTACAAAGTAGATGAGTGATTGGCATATAAAATTTTTCATTTTCATTTTTTCATATTTTTTTTTTTTTTCCTGTTATTAGAGTTCCGTAAAGATCTAGATGTATTGTTTACACACAAAAAAAAAAAAAAAAATCTAGTTGTATTCATACACAAGTTTAATGTTAAATTCCTTAACTACAGCATGATGTTTTCAAACCGTGTTTATATATATATATATATATATATGTGTGTGTGTTTTAAAAATTCAAACAATAACTTTCCTGGAATTTATGTATAATAGAGTGATGTAGGCAAGGGAAATAACTGCCAAATTTACACTATTAAATATATATTTAGGATATTTCTTAGTAATTCAGATGAGGAATCAGCCAAATAAATTTGTCCGAGCCACATATTGATCTATAAATACACCCCATATATAATTCGACCCTGAGCAAATTAATGTACATGCTTCTTAGTTCATGCTTTTTGAGGAAGAAGAAACCTGGAGCTACCTTCATTAATGTAAGTTAATTTCTGCCACAGTACCATGGATGGATCGATGTTTACAATCATCTCTGGGACTGAAGCACTTTCAATATATAAATTAATGTGGTTAACTCTATATTTCACAATCATGTGTGTGTATATATGGAAGTGCATGTATCTCATTCCTGTAGCATCATTATTTGTTTGAAATCATATGTTTGAAACTCTATTACAATATACATATGTATATAACAATATGTATATAGAGTGGGATATTACTGTTAGGGTTCGCACACCCTATGTACGAAGCCGTGCACACCTGCAAATTAGAAAATGCACACAAATACACCAAACAATCGATACAAGAATATATACTTGGTTCAGCCAAATAAGCCTACGTCCACGGAGAGCACCGTTTCACTAAAAAATCACTGAGAGGATTACAAGGGGGTGATTCGCATATCACACACGCATACACACTGTGTATACTCACGCCTGTATCACCGGAATAATATAAACATATATTATTCCTAACTCTCTCTATTTCTGTGTGTTCTCTGCGCACCGCATGTGCTTTACTCGCACTAGGTGTTTCACTCACACCGGTACCAGCCATCTGGCGCCGGCCTAATCTGGATCTATGGCGCCGGCCTATTCTGGCTCTCTGCCTGGTACACCGAATACAATAGGCTACACCTATATTTATATGAGAGGCTAGAGTGGAGGACAAGTCAATCAATCCAATTATGAATTAATCTCCTACCACAACTGTGATTGTTTGATAGCTAAGTTATATTCCCCCTTAACGAAGAAGTCACCAAATATAACAAGATCCTAGTCAAATAGAGATAGCTTGGTGGTTAAGTTTAACTTTACCTGCAAGGAAATGAGTCACCATATCTAACAATCTCCCACTTGACGACTTTCCATCCAATCAATCAACTCCATCAATGATCAGTGCATTACGATGCTCTCATTCCTGTCTTCAAGCCTGAAGACCCACTTTAGTCATCATGACTATGCTGATAGCTCCCACTGCATGAGCAATATCTGGTCTGGTGCAGACAATATGACCTCTGTTGTGTCGGACCTCTCCGTCTTGCGATCGATATAACATCTGACTTTTTTTTTTTTCTACCATAGCTCCCATTGAGCCTTCTCGGGGTGCGTGCGGGCGCGTCCCTGCTCTGATTGGGCTGATTCTTGTGCCAAAACGTCGGACTTCGAATTCTCTTTCCATAGATATATTATAAGCCTCGTTCCGATAAACGATGTTCCGGAAAATCACGCCGAACCGAAACTGCTGTTTGACGGAGCCAAAAAACTGGCTGGAACTTCAGGCGGCGCGTGCGGCACTTTCCGGCGACATGCTTGACACTGTTGGCTTCGTCTCGTCGAACCAAAGCTCCTGGTGTGGTCGGTTTCTGATTTCGGGCACTCAAAAAATCAGATCTAGACCAGATTGTCGGGCTTCGTGATTTGCTCCAACATGGGGTTCTGATACCACTTGTTAGTGTTCACACACCCTATGTACAAAGCCGTGCACACCTGCAAATCAGAAAACGCACACAACACACCAAACAATCAACACAAGAATATATACGTGGTTCAGCCAAATAAACCTATGTCCACGGAGAACACCGTTTCACGGGGGTGATTCACAGATCACACACGCACACACATTGTGTATACTCACGCCTGTATCACCGGAATAATATAAACATATATTATTCCTAACTCTCTCTATTTCTGTGTGTTCTCTGCGCACCGCATGTGTTTTATTCGTACTAGGTATTTCACTCACATCGATACCAGCCCTCTGGCGCCGGCCTAATCTGGCTCTCTGGCGCCGGCCTATTCTGGCTCTCTGCCTGGTACACCGAATACAATAGGCTACACCTATATTTATAGGAGAGGCTAGAGTGGAGGACAACTCAATCAATCCAATTAGGAATTGATCTCCTACCATAACTGTGATTGCTTGATGGTTAAGTTATATTCCCCATTAACAAAGAAGTCACCAAATATAACAAGATCCTAGTCAAATAGAGATAGTTTGGTGGCTAAGTTTAACTTTCTCTGCAAGAAAATGAGTCACCATATCTAACAATTACGTTATAAGCATTTTCTCTCTCTCTATATATATATATAAAGTGTACTGTATACATGCATACATATTATAGATTCTACACGTTCTAGTGAGATGTTACAAAAGTTCATTTTATACCTTTTTTGTTAGCCCAAGATCGATATACAATACTCGTGTATAATATTCTATTTCAATTTTGAAATTTGGTACCTAATGCTTTTTGAGGCACTATGTATCTAATACTTCTTGAGGTATTAGGTTCATGTCTTTTTTCAACAGTACCACCCGTTCGGGTTATATATATATATATATTATATTAAAGCATTTTTTTTCAATATCTATGTATCTTATATTTAGGGTTAAGTGCATTAACCCCCCCCCCCCCCCCCCTCTTCTTTCTTCTCTCTCTCTCAACTACCCCCTCGAACTATGTTTTTTACTGTAAATCCCCCAAAATATCACGATTTCTACAATTCACTCCCTCCCGTCATAACACCGTTAGTTACAATTAGGGTAATTTGCACTCAGATCCTCTGAGGTTTTGATCAATTGCACTCGTCCCCTGAGATTTCATTTTCCTTGCAGTGACACCCCTGAAGGGGAGAAATGACCGGAATGCCTTTGTGTTGTCTCCCTTATTTCATGAGACAAATATTTTGGTGGTGAAATTATCTCCATGCCCCAAGATGAAAACCCTATAATGTATATATATCTATAACAACTATTCTAAAATGTGAGAGGTTGAGAATATTTCCAAATATTTTCTTCAAAATAAAAATTAATGAATTAATATATATTAGTTGAAGTGCAACTATATGGAGTATGTCAAAACAATATAGAGTAAAAGAAAAAGGGTTGAAAATATTTCAATATTTTTAAAAAATAATAATAATTAATTAATATGCATTACTTGAAGTGTAACTCTAATGAATATTTCAAAAGATATAGAATAAAGATATAAGACAGGGGGTTATAAATATTTTTCTATTTTTTAAAAAAATATTATTTAATTAATATAGATTAAATGTAACTTTAATGGATATTTCAATGCACTTAACCCTTATATTTATAATGTTTGCTCCCAGATGTCTCGCTCAATGGTGGCTCCCAAGACCTGTGTTCTGAAGCTAAACATCTGCTGCGAGGGATGTGAGAAAAAAGTGAAGAAGTTGCTGCAAAACCTTAGAGGAGTCCAGTCCGTTACCGTTGATAAAGAAGGAGGTAAAGTGACCATCTCAAGCACCCTCGACCCACACACACTCAAAAACATCCTCCAAAATGCGGGAAAAAAATCCGAATTCGTGTACTGTCACAATCACAGCAACCATGAGGTCCATGACGATATGCAAATAATTGTACCACCAAAAACATTAACACTAGAACAAGGTCAAGAAATTAATTATAATGATCCACATATGGTGGCACAACTACAACAATTGTCGCAAATTAAAGGGTTGAAACACGTGGAATTGACTCATTCTAAGACTGTGAAGCTCACTTTCAAATGCGAAAAAGATGAATCGAGTCATGAAAGTGATACTCATCATCATGGAGCCAAGGTCATTGTGGATGACAAGATTGTTGTGAATGACACGTGTCACAACGGTATTCATGGTGGCGGCGGCCGCGGCGAAGCAGTGCACCATGGCTGCCATAATCATGGGAGTAGTAGTTGTGGTGGGCATCAATATCACGGGTATGGTATGCACGGCCAATGTGGTGGTGCGTACTGGCTGCCGCCACCGGCACCACCGCCTCCGTGGCCAAGCTGGAACGCTCCGATGCCAAATTATGATCCAACAGCTCCTCCGGTGCCAGTTGGGTACCCATACCGCAGCCCTTTTAGTGATGATAATGTGAATGGTTGCAACGTGATGTGAGTTGCTTGAATAATCTCGATTTGTTGTTTTTTTTTTTTTTTTTCTATGAATTTGGAATTTTCCTTAAAATACTGTTTGTTAGTTTGAAGTTTTATTTTGTTTAAAATGTTGAAGTTATGTTGGGATCTTTGGTGTATATGTATTTCATGTAAGATATTGTACGTGTACGTGATTTCAGTTAATTTTAAGAATGTGATTGAGTACAGTAACTATAATATATACTCCATCTGTCCCAATTTATAAATTTTTTTGGGATCCAATTTTTTAAAATGTTGTATTGATAATGAATAAAATATAAATTTTATCCTTAGTTCCACCATAATGATTGTGTAAATAATTTATAATTTCAATGCATAAATGATAAATTAGTAAAGTAGTATGATAAAGTCTTTGGGTGCGTTTGGAAACTAGTGTTTTCGTTTTCGTTTTTTATCTTTTGAGAAAAAAAAAAATTTCTTATTCTTATCCTGAGGGTGATCCGGAAACAAAAACATGTTTGGTTGGAAATTTTATCTAAAAAATTTCGGAAAAAAATATATATATATATTTTTGGAGGTTAGAGTTTGGAGGTTGAAGATGGAGGTTAGGGAATCTGCAATAAATTTTTTTTTTTGTTGAGAACAAATAGTGCCAAAAATAAAATAAAAAACACCATTTTGGTGTTCTCAAATTTTGAACTATGGGTGAGAAAACGTTTTTTTACTGTTCACGAAAACAAAAATCATCAAAGGCTCCCAAATGCATTTTTGTTCCCGTAAACAGTGGAAAAAACAAAAACAAAAACGGAAACACCCATATCCAAACGTACCTTTGACTTTTCAAATAAATACTTATTTTTGAACTAAGAAAAGAATAAATGTGGACAACAGGGGAGTAGTTGGTTACGAATCATTTTCATGCCTAAAAAATATGATACTTAATTACAAGTCTTGATTTGGGCACAATAATATTGTGTTACTTGCGATGACAACCTAAAAAAATAATGTGAAATCCAAGTCGCTTCTCAATCCTAGCAAGCAAGTATGGTTATTTATTTATTTCCAACGACACTATGATTTTGTACTAGTTGGTTGGATATTTTTCTTCAATTTTTATAGATTGATTGACCTTGAAGTTCATAAAACCATAGTTATTATCATACCCTTCACAAAGCCCTTTGTCTTTTGCGGTGAGAAGAAGGATAAAGAAAAAAGGAATAAATGCACACAGGATCGCATTGAGGTTCGTGGGGTTAAATGTTAAATATCTTAAATTTAAGATTAAAAAATATAAAAAAAAAATTTAGTGGGATCAAAATGCTAAATATCACATATTCAAGGGTAAAAAAAAATCACATATTCAAGGGTAAAAAAAAATCAGTGGGGGTCTCACTGGTCCTTGACTGGATCGTCAATGGACACACATAAATGTGGACTCTAATTGGTTTAACAAATTACAATTCTTTTGAAATCAATGTTCTTATTTCTTGTAGTGAGAAAACACAAAAACAAAAACAAAACGCGCACATAAATTTAGGATTTGCTTGGTTTATATTTCATTGTTTACTGAAAAATATGTTTTTTGAGAAGAATAAAAAGGAGCTATCTGTTGAAAACATTTTTTACAATGAATTTTTTGGAAACAGATTGTAGAAAACCCAATCAAGCAGAATTTTTGTACAATTTTTTAATTTTTAATTTTCAAAAAATAAAAAATTCTTTGCAAAAATACAAATCAAGCATGCCCTTAGATTCACGGGGAGTCTACAGTTCCATCTAAAAATCAACCCAAATGTTACTTAAAATCACATTTAATTAAATGACACTATTTAGATGAGTTCCACTAATTAATACAAGAGAGAACGAATTTGGTAGAAGAAATCTCTAAGCAAATTAGAACACAAACAGGTACGTACATTTTTGGATATATAATATGTATGGCTTATACAAATGGTGTAATACTTGGTATGATATTGTTTGTTTTGGATTCAGTCCATACGATTTTGTTTTTGGATTCCTCTCCAAAAGATTTCATACTAATTGAAAATAATACTATATATATAAGCACATTACCAAACTTATAATATGACAGGTCCAAACAATATTGGAGTTGTAGTGTGTAGGGAACATTCAATAACCTCTCTTAGGAAGTGATATAGAGGAGAGAACTGATGATACAGCAGTGAAGAGAAATCCAATGAGGATAAGAGCAGCAGCAGCACTAGCCTTATTGAAGAAGCCGTTGATGCCTGATCCTGAAAAGAATGACTTCAGATCTATGGTGGCCCCAAATCCTGCAGCAGCGCCTGTCGCTAGTATGTAGGATATAAGCTGTTCCAACATACATACATATTAGATATATATATATATATATATATATATATATATATATATATATATGTTAAACTCGGATAAAATCATAAAATATAGGGTAAATAACAGTTTCACCCTGTTGATAGTGTAAATTACACCCGCACCCCCTCTATTTTCGCTAATTACAGTTTCACCCCTTATTTGTTTCACTTTCACCCCCTCAACTCATTCTCTGGCATGGTCAAACTGGGTCAACCAAAATCTGAGATGTGAAATGACCAAATTACCCTTATATGTGTGTAAAGACTTGTTTGTCCATCCAAAATGATGTAAAATGTCTAAACTACCCTCATCACTTATATATATATATATATATGTGTGTGTACATAAATGTAGAGATGTATATGTATGAATTAATACATTTATATATACATATATATATATAGAGATTGATCAAATAGATTGGAATCATATGGGTTTCAAATCTAACATACACTAACAATTAAGAATTGGAATCATATTCCCCAATTCGTCACCACCTCCAAACCCTAACTCATTATTTTCCCCCACTGAATCCAAACCCATCTTCTCCTCTCGCCTCCTAGGGTTTCGCCGCAGCCTACTCTTGGCCTCCGAATTCGATTTCGAACTCGATTGAAGTGTACTCGCCGATCTTGATGGTGTCGCCAGAGCTGAGAGCGGTAGGGTACATCGGACGGAGGTCGGAACCGTTGAGAACATAGCCCTATCCTGGCTTTTTTTTCTTTGTTTTTCCTTTTCCTTTTTCTATTTTCTCTTTCCCTTGGGCCAATTGCTATATTTTTTTCTCAATTAACCATTTATTTACCGACATTATTTTGAAATTCAACAAATTAAAGTAAAGAAAGGAAAAAAAAGAACCTTATAAATGGAAACAAATTCAAGAAATTCAGCAGAAACCCAAATAGGTTTTCTAGAGAGAGAAAGTTTGTAGAGAGAGAAAGAGAGTGGTGAGCAACATTATTTTGAGGAGTTGTGGTTTTTGGCAAGAACATGAATGTATGTGATTAATGTCAGAGTTGTGGTTTTTGGCAAGAATATAAGTGTGTTTGATTAATGTCAATGTTGTGGTTTTTGGCAAGAACATGAGTGTGTTTGATTTGAGGGGTTTTAGGAGAGGGTAGGGGTGAGATGATGAAGAAGAAGAAGGAAGGGTGAATAGGTAATTTAATATAAAAGAATATTTGATTATTTAAAATAAATATTAAAAAGGGGTATAAGAGTAATTTCACATATCCGGGCACGGATATGGGTTTCAGGGGTGAAACTGTAATTAACGAAAATAGAGGGGGTGCAGGTGTAATTTACACTATCAACATGGGTGAAACTGTTATTTACCCTAAAATATATTCCTCTATTTAGACTTGATGCTTCGACCTTGCAAATGTTTAAACACATACTTGACAAAAATAGAAAACAAAATGGAAGCTCGTCAAATAAACAGTGTGAAGGATTTAGAATGAGTAACTGCATATATATATATATATATATATCATCTTGATCTAGTAAATATATATATATGTAGGAAAGTATGTATACCTTGTCACCATAGAAGTCAAATTGATAAAGTCCCTCACCACCGAGCCGTTTCCCCATGCTCACTTGGAAGATTGTAAACGCAGTTTGCAAAAGAGTATATGCTATGCCAAACACAATCGTTGCAAGCATGTAGCTGCAATAAATTCACAAGTTCCAATTATGGTTCAAAGTTCAAGCATTATTATGTGATTTGATTTTCATACTAAAGTAAACACGTACTCAATATGTTGTCTAATATATTATCAAAATCAATAAAATTTTCAATATATTGACCGTAGGTAGATTTGTGGGCGGTGCTTGTTAGGTGATTTTTTTTTTTGTGGTCTTGATTTTGGGCTTTGTCTTTCTTTTTGTTGTGCCTTGGGCCCTTTTGCCGGCTAGTGGCTAGTTTAGGCTAGAGTTTGTATTTTTCTTGTTTCGTTTCATTTGATTATAATGAAATAGTTTATCAGCAATTTTTTTTTGAATTATCCATTAGTTTCAAAGAACTTGTTAATTAGAAACTTAATTATAACATATATCAACTCACTAATTAAGAATCATAAAATTGAGCTAACCTTACCGGTAAGCATAAACATTGTTAAATTGAAGCTTAACATCTTAAAAATTGATATATATATATGCTAATTAGGACAAATTAAGAATCATAAAATCGAACTAAACTTACCGGTAAGCATAAACATCGTTAAATCGAAGCTTAACACCTTGAAAATTGATATATAAAGTGGCAGTGTTGGTAGTGAGGATGATTAACGATATCATCAGAGAAATGAAGGTGAGGACCCTTAGAAGAAGTGCAACCGCGGGTGAAACGGTGGTGGATGGTGGATGTCCGGTGGTGGAGTACGACGAAGGTCCCATTATTCTAGCTATTGGTATATTAATTTTCCTCTAGTGATATTTAATTTGCTCCAATTGTTATTCTTTTATAGCAAACTCATTAGGTGTATAGTTGACTTTGGCCTATTGCATTGCACCTACTTCTTCAATATACTGCGGGATATGTGTTGACTTCGATTTTTGCAAATTTGATCTGTCAGATTCATTGACCAAAAATGGTGTTTGGTTTGATCGATAGGCTTCTCATTTCTCATTGACCCTTCCTAGGTGAGCCATTAAGGTGTGTGGTATAATTTTTGTTTCTGTCTTTTCGCAGAAGAAAAAAAAAAGCAGAAATTGGTATCCCTAACTTTTCAAAACGTTCTTCCAAAGTCCAAAAACTCTTCTAAAATTTTTGTCAAATACCGTTCAAAACAGTTTTTCGCTCCAAAAAATCAAAAATAACATTTGAAAAATCAACTCAAACAAAATGTAAGAATACATATGGCCATGTTCTTTGAACATGAATGACCATTTAGCAATGGGTAGAGAAATTAACAAATTTGGTACATTTTTGCCTATACTCAAATAAACATTTTGATTGAGTATGCAAATCAGTTTGGTACTTTTCTCAATTTAGATGAACATATGAAATGGGTATATATTCATATTAGTTTGGTACTTTTTCCTTTTTAGAATGGTGGTCAATTCAAAATTTTGCTATTGTTGTTATTTTACGCTTGATGATCTGTAACAAAATATTAGAATCCGGCGACTTTGGTCGTGTTGTTTCTATGCTCAAAAAGAAAAAATATAATGTCATGGATTGTTTCAGTGCATACGAGAAACGAAGGTTTGATTGTATTCAGTGGTTAATTATGAAATTTTCTATTGCGAGACTCTTGACTCGACTTGTATTATTAACAAATTGAAAAATATGGTAATAAATGAAATTCCTCATTTAACAAGTTAATTTGAGGTAAGCATGAAAAACATTCTTAGAAACTTACAGAGAACAAGTTGGGTTAGTTTGATTTTCTTTGACTTAATTCTATGAATGTTGATATGGTCCACTGTATCTAAAGTTGGGGACATGAATTTGCCGACTTGCTTCTTCTTCCTTACACTCTTTAACGAAATTCGTAGTCTCTTCGTCCCATCTTTATCACCTCCTCACCACAAATTGGGAAGGCGGCCAATGCCTAATAGTCCTCCACATAATCATATAACATATATATACATATATACTAATATATCTAATTGACGTCTTAAAATTAAAACTAAACAAAATATATGAATATGATAATTAAGTTAAACAATTTGGCACCAGCTAGACGAGATACACATATTCTCTTGGATTTTGTTTAATGTGTATATAATACAATATACTCCAGTATATACATATATTCAGTTCATTTAAATGCACCCATGTGATGGGCATGCTTATAACATGCCGCGCCGTTAAGCATGGTTGTACTAGCACTTGATTGTATTAATTTATGGACAATGTACTTGTTCCTCACCTCTTATTTGGACTAATAGAATTAAGACATTTGACATATATTAATTAAAAAATAAAAATGGGTATTACCCATTATATATAGAATTCAACCTAAATTTGAATTCTTCTTTTTTCTCTTATTCACTTTAAAAAATAAAAATATAATGGGCAGTTTAACGTCATATATATATGCATGTACACTTTCCTTAAACACAAATAAGAAAAAAGTCACAATCCACGAATATTATTCGATATTGTGATGGGTACTTCTCCATATTTCGTAAAATCCAAAGATATATAAATGAATTGGATACAAAATATTATGAACACAAATAAGAAAAAATAAAAATAAAATGATTGAAGTATAGAAATTTAGAGAAAAAAGTCATAAATCTCGTGTGTAAAGTGTCGCTCATCGCACCAAATTGATGATATTACAAAAACACAAAAGATTTTATCATCATTTGGATTCAATTGCAATATACATAGCATATATATATGTATCAATCTATATATAAATAAAAGTGTACATGCATATATCAATCTATATATACAAATAAGTGTATACGCATATGTACACGTTAAACTGCCCATGAGATTTTATTTTTTTAAGTGAATAAGAGAAAAAATAATAATTCAAATCCGGGTTGAATTCCATAAATAATGGGTAATACCCATTTATGTTTTTTAATTAATATATGTCACGTATTTTAATTATATTGGTTCAAATAAGAGGTGAGGACCAAGTTGGGCCTCACTGGTGATGACCCAAGCATTGTCCTTAATTTATTAGTTAGTGTTATGGATTAATTTGTATCTTTCTAACCGAGAGATTTAGGTGTCATTAGCTGTTGTCACTTGTCACGCTATTTCAAATTAATGCTACTTTCTTAGTTTCTCTAGATCCACCTCACCCACCCCTTCAATTTCTGAATATAATATTGTTTTAAATTATTTTTATTTTAAATACATAAACAGAGTTTGAACTTTTAGAGAATTAGGGTAAATTACACTTTGACCCCCTTGAGATATGATATACTCCTTCTGTCCCATTTTAAGTGTCCACTTTGGGAAATCTAATTTTTTAAGTGGATGACTTTTAGTATTTTTTATTGTATGAGTAGTATATGAATTGTCAACTTTACATATAGTGGGTTTCATGATGATATGATGATTTGTAGTGTAAGTTTTTATTATTTTAATGCATAAAAATTAAATTAGTAAATTGACAACATAAAGTACTTTGACTTTTCAAAATTTGACATTTATTTTGGGACGGACAAAAACATGAAAGTTGACACTTAAATTGGGACAGAGGGAGTATTATACTCCCACCCTTTATTATTTGGATAACTACAATTTCACCCCTCTAGGCTCTAGTTCATCGACGTTTAATTCAAGAGACCAGAGCTGTGAAATGACTTATCTACCCATAATTATTTTTCATGTCTTTGCATCTAGTTAAGAGTATTTTAGTCATTTCACCTCTAAAAAAGTGATGAAGTAAGCATTGATTAAGTTTGACCACGCTGAAAATTCAACTAAAGGGAGTATTTGTTACAATTTATAAACTTGAAGGGGACCAACTGTAATTATTCAAACAATAAAGAATGCGGGTGTAATACAGTATATCTCAAGAAGGTAATTTACCCAACTAATTATAAGAATAGGTATAATTATGGTAACCTTTTCTCGAGATTTATTAAATTATGTTCACACCTCCTGTCATTTGAATAATTTACAGTTTCCTCTCATGTAAGTGATGTACGTTCTTATATGCATGTGTTTTTATTAAATGTCTTCATAAATAAGTGAGGGTACTATAGTCATTTCATCACTGAAAAACTGCTTGCGTAAGCATTAATTGTCTTTGATCATGTCAAAATGTGGTATTTGCTACAAAATATAAACCAAAAGGGAGCTAATAGTAATTATCCAAAAATAGGGGGTGCAGGCCTTATTTAACAAATCTTGAGGAGAGATAAATGTAATTATTCCTAAGAAATAATGTAGCTTAGTGCCTGTGTTGGGAGGGCTACTTTTGCTCCCTATTTCCACATTATTCACAGCTAGGGTCGATCTTGAAATCCCAAAATTAAGGTGGGGCCTAGGCAAGAACAAATGCGAGACTCCTTTAGATGTAAGACAAAAAAAAAAATTATAAGTGCAAAAATATTACTAAAAAACACATTAAATTTATTAATATTAAAAATCAAAAATAACTTCCATCTTGGTGTTATGGTGAAAATTTGTTGTTTTTGGAAGAGTACAACACTCGCTAGAGTCTTAAGTGTAGTCGCGTGAAAAATTGGCATCGTTGTGCGAGTGCGGCAGTTACGAGAACCCTAAGTGTAGTCACAAAATATTGTGCAATTGTGAAAAAAAATCTTCTAGATCTAATCAAGATAATAGTTTGATTTGAATTAGTCTTTAGTTTCACTAGGTTAAAAATTTGAGATTATATTATTTTATTTAGTTTATAGTAACTAGGGCCCAAAATTGTGAAATTATGTTTGAATTTAATACAAATGGGTTGTTAAACAAATTATTACTTTTTTTTGGATCTATAGTAAAATAATTTTTATTTTTTTAAAAAATAAAGCCCTTGAATTTGGCTGAGAAACTAATTAAATTATTATTATTATTTTCTTTTTGAATGTTAAGGAACTCACATACTCACACACTCACATACACCCACATGAGTCCTATAGGGCTCGAACCCAGACATCTTCCAATTTTGAGAAGGAATGAAAATACCCTAAGGCCATTGGTAATTAAATTCTTTAAGAAACTATAAATATACTAATATTTTTTTTAAAAAAAAAACACAAAAAATATACAAAGTAAAATAAAAATGCCCCCGGGGAGGCACTAGGCGACCAAGGCGATCGCCTAGCCTTAGGGCGAGGCATGTTCATAGCCCAAAACTAATGAGACTTGTTTGGTCCCTTGTTTTTGTTTTTGCTTCCCCAATTGGAATCATCCCAAAGCAAAGGAGCAAAATTGAGCTGATTTTGGAATCACCTTTTGAGGTGATTCCAAAAGTGTTCCTAGTACTGTAGCATGTAGGCCCATTTCGTGCTGCTTCCAAATTTTGAGAATCAGCTTGTTGTTGTTTATGATGTTTATTTAGTATTATGATGCTTCTATTCTTGTTTATTGTAGTTATTATAGTTGTTTAGGGTTGTCTAAACTACTTGCTTTGAAACTGGAATTGTAATATTATTGATGCAAGTTGGACATCAATTATTATGTATGAAATTATTTTCGTAATGAAAGGAATTTATTATGTGTGAAATTTTTTTGTTTTATCAATTGTAACAGGTATAAAACTAATTATAGAATAAATTATGGGGAGGTGTGCTCTTAATTTTTTTAAAATGTGGTTAAAACATTGCAATTTCAAATGGAATGAGACATTACATCTTAAAATAAAATATGAGAACCAATTGAGAGTCCTTGTGCAATACAAAATTATATTTTTATCCAATATTATAGTTTAGAAAAAAAATATTTTTATCCAATATTATGGTTTCAAAATAAATAACTTTATTTACAATATCCATTTTTTAAAAAACAATTGTAGAACTTAATTGCTTGTATTCACTTTATTAACCTAAAAAACAGAATCTCAGATAATTTAAAATCACAAAACATTATTTGTTTCAAATTTTATGGAATCAGCAGTTTCACCAAACATGTTTTGTTTGTTTCAATTTTTATTTTTCTCAAATCAAAATCATTAGTACCAAACATGCTTCCGCTTCAGAAAAAATCTGCAACACGTGATTTGCTACGCTTCGCTTTTCTTTTGTTTGGATTCACGAATCACCTCCCAAACGATCTCTTAGTTATTTATATTCATGAATAATTGAATGTTGATCAAGTGTTTAAGTCATGTAAAGATTAATGGGTATGCGAGTTTCATGCCAAGAAAATATATATACAATACTCACATACATGATACATATACTGTCACGCCCCGAATCCGAAAACCCGGATAATGACTTAAATTTAATTAAAATTCATAAAAATATCAAATGGTCAAACTGGTCAACTGATATTGTTTATAATTCACTAGCGCGGAAGCGAAATAGAAATAATAAAATCACACACAAATCCCGAAATCAAATCAAATTACAATATAAACACACTAGTCCAAAGTCAAACAAGTACAAATCATAATAAGCACGCAATCTTTATTATTACATAAAGATGTAATTATTATAAGTTCAAATTCCACAAATTTCCAATAGCTCATGCATCATCCACCAACGGTTCTTTTCCTGAAAAATGTTAAGGGGTGAGCACAAACGGCCCAGTAGAGAAAAATCATGAAGCGTAAGATTCCGCAAGTATGTGAATTAATGAATACGTATAGAGTCAAGTCTCTACCCTAGTCCAATGTCATGATATAAATGCATAAGGAATCACAATATAAACTCATGTAGAACAATTTAAATAATACCGTCAAGATAATTTAAAAGTTCTATAATCACGAAATTAAAACCAATACTCTCAATATGAACTCAAATCCAACTATCACAACCAAAATAACATCAAATTCAAAATCATCAAATGGGAAAATTATGTCGTGAAACAAACCCTAGGACATGAACTACCTGTTCATCTGCCTAGCCGTCTTGGGGCTACTAACCCTACGGTGACGTCAATCAATCGCGCGATAATTTGAGGACTTGCACCCCTGGAACTCCTTCGTCCCCCATTGCTCACACCACACGGCCATTTCCCAAAATCAACAACCAATCCACCATTCATAATTCACAATTCATAAATGTCATTCACATGTGCACATAAGTAATAAATATATCCGCACTCCATGATCCACCTAATAAAAATTCTATCGTGACATAAATCAATGCATTTAAACACATTAATGCAATTTGTCTTTATATACATAACCATATTTATTTTTATAATAAGATTTGTCAATAAACATTCTGATATATATAAATATCTACTCAAAAATATTCGGGATTAATAGAAAAAATTTAGTTACTTAATTAAGAATCGAAAAGTTCGGTTTCGAATACTACAGTAAAACGGACAACAGGTAATCTATGATTTGTAGAAAAATCTACAGGTTTGATAAAAATATGAAATTTACAGGATACACTCCAAACCTCTACGTAGGTCTACTGTAAAATTTTCATAAGCTTTAATTAAAGGACAGTGGTCCAAAATAATTATAAAAGACAACTTTCCTAATAGTTTCGAAAACTGAACACCCTTTACTCCAAGATTTTTACAAAACTATCCATGAATTATATGACTACCAAAATCTCCAGATTTACATATTATTTACTCAAGATTATGTGATAAAATTATAAGTAGAAAATTAGAATTATAGATAGCTCAAATTGGTAACACAAGTTCCGGTTTTGAAATACGATTGAAACTGAACAGTTACTACACAACAATTGTTTTTACCGGTATAAATTAACTTACAATTCTTGATATTCAGTACATATGTCCTAGACATATACAAAATGTTATAATAAAAGTTTCAAATACTAAACCATATGAAACAATTGGCTAAACCGAAACCTTAATCGGATCAGCAAGCAGTAAAATATCACTGGACAACCTAATTCCGTGATTTTTAGAAAATTAAATATTTATCTAAATGATCTGAATTTTTGAGAGATGATAATAGACATATACAAAAGCATACTGTAAAAGTTTCAAAAATTTATAAATAATTTAACATGGTCTATAAATTGCTCAAACTAAGGTAAGAAAACAATTCTGCAACATGAACTATATCCGAAAATCATAAAATTCCGGATTTGTAATTAAATCTATATTGATCTATAATTTTCTGAAATTTTCAGGAACATATAATCTCATACATATACATATATGCTGTAAAATTTTCAGAAAATAAAATGAATCCTTACATATTTAAAAAAATCATAGATCGAAAGCTTTGATTTGCTAGAACAATGAGAACAATAATCTGAAATTTTTGAAAAATCAATTCAAATTAAATAATATAGATCACATACCGTAATTGGTATTAAACCGAAGATCGGAACACGTAGAACAACTTCCTAGTTG
Organism: Cornus suecica; assembly: GCA_963922005.1. Taxonomy (NCBI): domain Eukaryota; kingdom Viridiplantae; phylum Streptophyta; class Magnoliopsida; order Cornales; family Cornaceae; genus Cornus; species Cornus suecica. The sequence goes on from OY998244.1 coordinate 1,743,701, forward strand.
AACACAAAATTGAATCCCCACTCTAAGATGCCCAATATGTAGAGAGAAGAAGATAGGAACAATGGAGGAGAAAGAAAAAAAATATATAGTTCTTGGCTGAAAATTTTCTTTGCAAAAGCCAAACTCAACACTTCAATATAATGGCTGAAAACTTTCATCAATAATGTCACAAAGTGGTATCAATATAATAGATGTATGATTGCACCTTTAAATGATGGAGGAATATGCTTTTGGAAAATTGAAGATAAAAATAAAAATAAAAATGTGGAATTCGGTCACACATTAACACATAATGAATATATTGCAAAAGTTACCCTCATCTTTATCAAACTCAAAAGTAACCCCCATATTTAATTAAAATATCGAAACTACCCGGTCAACGACAAAAATGAAAATTTTACAAAACATAGGAATGAACCAAAAAAATTGAAATCATGCAATCCTTAATGCACGAAAACACATGCAATGTCACGTAATGCACAAGAAAAAATATATTATAACCGAAAAAAAAAAATTATTTAAATAAACCCGATCATTACATATACATATGCTTTATAATTGATATTTGAGTAAATTTCCGTATTGATATTTGACTAAATTTCATTGACACTCTTCGAGATCTTGTAGTATTTTATCTGGATAGAAACTTTGATTATAATTTTAAGTGAGATCTCAAATCACTTTGTATTACTTTTTGACAAGCAAAATGACAATACTACTTGTTTAAATTTAGTTAAATTAAGGGTTAATTTCAGTAAACCCCCTTATACTATCCAGATTAATCAACTAACTCCTTGCGTATCCACTTTGCCCTCTGTACTATTCAATTTCATCAAATTGCCCCCTCATTTCTCAAAATACCTAAACTACCCTCAATAGTATAAGGGGGTTTAGTGAAATTAATAGTATAAGGGGGTTTAGTGAATTATTTCGGAAAAAATAATATATACATTTTGCAAAAAAAAATATTTCGAAAAAAAATCATATTTTGTTCCAAAATATTTTTTTTGTTTTCGAAAAATATTTTTTTTGCGAAAAAGTATATATTATGTTCCAAAATATGAATTTTGTTTTCGAAAAATATTTTTTTTGCAAAAAATATATATTATCTTCCAAAATATGATTTTTTTCTGAAAAATAATTTTTTTGCAAAAAATATATATTATGTTCCAAAATATGATTTTTTTCTGAAAAATAATTTTTTGCGAAAAATATATATTATGTTCCAAAATATGATTTTTTTGTTGAAAAATATTTTTTTTGCGAAAAAGTATATATTATGTTCCAACATATGAATTTTGTTTTCGAAAAATATTTTTTTGCGAAAAAGTATATATTATGTTCCAAAATATGAATTTTTTTTTCGAAAAATATATATTATGCTCCAAAATATGATTTTTTTTCCGAAAATTTTTTTTCAAATTTTTTTTTCATATTTTGGAACATAATATATACATTTTTGTTCCAAAATATTATTTTTCGAAAACAAAAATTCACATTTTGGAACATAATATATACTTTTTCGCAAAAAAAATCATATTTTGGAACATAATATATATTTTTCGCAAAAAATTATTTTTCAAAAAAAAAATCATATTTTGGAACATAATATATATTTTTTGCAAAAAAATTATTTTTCAGAAAAAAATCATATTTTGGAACATAATATATATTTTTTGCAAAAAAATTATTTTTCGAAAAAAAAATTCATATTTTGGAACATAATATATACTTTTTTGCAAAAAAAATATTTTTCGAATTTTTTTTTCATATTTTGGAACATAATATATACTTTTTCACAAAAAAAATATATTTTTCGAAAAAAAAATTCATATTTTGGAACAAAATATGATTTTTTTTCGAATTTTTTTTTTTTGCAAAAAGTATATATTATTTTTTTCCGAAATAATTCAGTAAACCCCCTTATACTATTAATTTCACTAAACCCCCTTATACTATTGAGGGTAGTTTAGGCATTTTGAGAAGTAATGGGGCAATTTGATGAAATTAATTAATATAGGGGACACATAAGGAGTTAGTTGATTAATCTGAATAGTATAGGGGGTTTACTAAAATTAACCCTTAATTAACTTGTTTAGAGTATAAAATATGTAAAATATCTCAAACAAGTTTTATTATTTATTTAAATTAACTTAATTTTATAAAAACAAATATATATATATAGATAGATATATATTAACACTCATGGTATAAACTAACTATACCAAATTAATCATAATTGCACAAAATTTCATTGTTTAATACTTATTAACACTAATTCAAGAAATGAAGTCGAATTTTTAATTTGGTTAGACTCGTAACTTATTAATTATAACTTTAAAAATTAACCCAAATTATTTTCAATTAATTGAGAAACTCAAATTATTTAAAATAATTTCAAATATTAGTAGATTGAGGTGTACCGATTGAATTAATTTTAATCATTAATAAAATATGTTAATAAATTATTAATTTTGATAAAATTAATATTAATTGAACCTAATTTATTAAAAAGAGTATTAATATATAATTATAGTCAAATAATATTTGCTAAACAAGAGTATTTTACATATTTATCTAAAGTCAAATAATAAAAATGACATTTTACATGTCAAAAAGTGATAAACTTAAAGAAAATATATTACAAAGAAATGTGTGGAACGAAAATAAGTCATTGCCCTGAACTGGAACTCGCGAATTTGCTCATTAATATAAAAAATAAAATGCCTCATTGCATTGAACTCGTGAATTACTCATTATTAATAAATTAGAAGGGAAAAAAAAAAACCATGTAAATTTTCAACCCACTAAAAAGAGTTCCATACAATAACGAATTTATTTTACATCAACAACACGAGCAACTCATCGAACTCGAATCTGATCAAGAGTTTACAATTCCAGATCGAAAAGTAACAAAAAATTGAAATGGAATTGGGGTTGAACTCATCGGATTTGTCAACAACCTTCGACAGAAATCGCCACATACTATTCCTACAGATGATGTATGATCTCATCCCCTCCGATTATCAGAGCCAAGAGATCAATCGACTCACTCTCGCTTACTTTGTCATCTCTGGCTTCGACCTTCTCAATGCCCTTGATCGGGTACGTATATCGATATATATATATATATGTATATATGTGTGTACATCTTTTAGTTTGTTTTGAGGGATTCAGTGATACCCATTACTCTGATTCCCCAATTTAATTTATTTGTTTTTACAAATATCTGATATTGCGAAGAAATTAAATTATACCCATTTCTCTGATTCCCCTATTTTGAGTCAAATTTATGAAATTTATTTGCTTCTACGATATCGGGGAAAAAATAAATTATACCCATATCTCTAATTCCCAAATTTCGAGCCAAATTTAAAAAATTTATTTGCTATTATGAATACCTGATATTGCGATTATGAGGGATGAAACGAAATAAAATTGGGTGTTTGAGACGTTTAATATGGTTTCCTTATATGAATTTGTTGTTAGTTCAGACTTCAGAGTGTGGCCTGTGAAAGATAACAGCTTTACCCGCAACTAGGTTGAAATTCGCTCTATCTTGGCTTTGAAATGATCTTTTGATATATATATATATATATATTTATTTATTGTAATGATACACCCTGCTGTTATATATGCGATGTCAGCACCAATGCTTAAGGCAACTCTTTGGTGAATGAGTCATGATATTTTCCTTTCATACCTTAGTATAGTATGGATTTGTTACATTGCCATGTTAAACCAAGAGTGAAGCTTTAATAAATTTGTTATCTTATGTATATTTTTTTCTTTTTGTACAAAAAATTGTTGTGAAGAGGGGGGAATTCGATCAACTTTGCACTAACAGCTCATCATGGTTGGAACTCAAACAGATTTGATTTTAGTTTCATTTTATTTCACAATGGGTGGATTTCCAATAATTGTGATATCGGTTTTGTTCACTTTGTAAAAGAGTAAATGCTATGTTCAATTGCATGGAATTGGTGCTTTCGAATTGAAATTGGAGAAAACTTAGTTGAGACTTTCAACTATTTTTTTTCCCAATTCCATTTCGGAAGCAACAATTCCATGCAACTGAACGTAGCAAAAAGGATTTTCACAATAATTAAAAATAGTAAAATAAGTAGAAGAAAACCTTGTATTGTTTGAACAGTTTTTTAGACTGGAACCAATGTTCAATTACGTGTAGTTGTGGCTGGTGGGGATTGTCTCCACAAGGGTTTCCTTTTCTCGGCAATATGTTTGATTCTATTGATTTATTAGGTTGACAAGAAAGGGGTCATCAGTTGGGTTTTATCATTTCAAGCTCATCCAAAAAATGAGGCTGAACTGAATAACGGTATGAGGATATCGCTAAAAATTGTGAGATATTCTATGGATTTGAAGTATTATACTTTGGATGATGCTGATTTGTGCTTTCGGCTATTGGGTGTCTACAGGTCAATTCTTTGGGTTCCATGGCTCTAGAAGTTCTCAATTTCAATCAAGTGATAAGGCAGTAAGTCTCCTATTTAAAGTTATGCTTGTTTGTATAAATTGACTCTAATAGGAATGTGTATAACTAGTTGTAATTTCCATGATTGTTTCATGTTTTAGTCTTTTCTTTCTTGCTTGTAGGTTAGGATTCCGAATGGAAGCCACCTGGCAAGCACGTACTGTGCTCTAGCCATATTAAAGACCGTTGGCTATGACTTGTCACTTATAGACTCGGAGTCAATTTTGAAATCAATGAAAAACCTTCAGCAGCCTGATGGGAGGTACCTTTGCTTTGTCCTCGGCAATTCTTCTCCTTGGATCACTGGCTCTTCATGAATTGAATGTTTCAGAAATTTCTTACAAAGCGTAACAAAATATTTCGAGAACAACGAATCCTGACGAGATTAAAAAAAGTTTAGAAAAAAAGGAAGAGAAATTATATATGAAATTAACTATTTAAAGTTTATAATTCTCAGTTTCATATACTTCTCCAACAACAAGTATTAGAAAATGCAATGGCAGTTCCCAATAGCATTCATTTCCTACTTTGCTTTGAACTTCCAACTTTGGAATAAAACTCAGGATCACCCATCTCACTCCAAAAAGGGAGGATCTTATTTTGCAGAACACTAGCCTATCATTCATACCATGGAGCATAGGAAGCTGTATAGCATCTTGTACCATGAAGCAGAAGTGTATTCATTTTATCCATTCCTAGTGCTCTTAAGGTGTCACTCCTCAGTTCCTACATGCATTTTTTTTTTTGGCAAGTAAGATGTATATAAAAAGGCACTCAAAAGGGGAGTGCGTCCCGAATTACAAAAGAACCATGGCCTAAGGACCGATAGAAGCCAAAATATCTATCTTATCCTCGCTCCATAGGGAAGATCAGTACAGACAGAACATTTTTTGTCAATATAAGGGCATCACTTTCCTCTTTTGTATTGTTCCCCATACCAAAATTACATTCATACTCATTTTCTTGCTTTTTTTGAAATAATTCTAGTTTGTAGCATAGTAGAAATTAATACCTAGGCCCTATTCTTGAGAATGTACTGCAGGATCTTAACTTCTGACTTTTGGCAGTTCCTCATTGATGACACACACAAAGATTGACCTCCGTGCTGCACCTTGCTTAAAGTATAATGAGATAAAAATAAATAAATAAGAAGCAATTATCTCAATAAATGCGGAATACCTTCCCATGTCGTCTGAATTGTGACATAATTTTTATATAACTTCTGTGAAAGTTTTGGTTTCTTTGTAGTATTCAAATAACAACCTTACAAAGTATGTTTCTTCTCTGTGATTATGACCAAAACTTCATGTGTTGATCACCCTTTCATTTGGTCAAACTGATTCTCTTATCTTAACCTATATCTGTATGTCACAGTTTTATGCCCACTCATACTGGAGCAGAGACAGATCTCCGCTTCGTGTTTTGTGCAGGTAGGAAGAAAGATGTCGTGGATGTACCATTAAGCTTTCAGAGGTTTAATTTATGTTTGAGAAAAATAACGATTGCTATTTATCTTATCAGCTGCAATATGTTCTATGTTGGGAAATTGGAATGGCATGGACAAGGAGAAAGCCAAGGAATACATACTAAATTGCCAGGTCCGAAAGCATTAGCACTACTCTTTTTATGCTTTCCCTGTACTACCTTTTCTTTTTCTTTTTTGTTTTTTTAATGACGCATCTTGCTATCCTTCATAAGTAAACTTCTGGCTATAGTTTCTCTCATACATACTAAGAAACTAGCGGCGTTCTTGCAGTCATATGATGGTGGCTTTGGGATAATTCCAGGGTCAGAATCTCATGGTGAGTGATTACAAATTATGTACTCTTGTTCCATCAGTTTATTCTCTGTTTTTACATTTAGGGAATCCAACCTGTCATTTGCATCATTGTTTGCCTTCATATGATATATTATATATATACCTTTTTTTTTGTCAAATATTGTAGCTTGGTATTGATATCCGCAATTATTTTGATTGTTAGATGCATGCAGATATTTGGTTGTCCGAAGCCAGAATGTTTGGAGGCTGACTTTTTTTTTTTTTTTTTCCTGACAGTATTTCATGAACAATACTCTACAAGTTAGGTTCTATAGGTGCAGAGTAGGATAATGAGAAATCTTCAATTTGTTAATCAATGAGCTTTAATGAAGTTGAATGGAATCAGTGTTAACTGGGAACTCCCACCTGGGAACATTGAATTCTTCGCTTGTCTATATCTTGGGAACGGTTAATTAGAGGATTAAGGGCAGCGAATTTCTTATATGGTTAAACAGATGGCGTTTAGTAAACATATTACATCCTGCACACTTGATTTAACAACCGAAGTTTCAGTTTACTCGTTCTCGGTAAATTTCTCCTACTGCTATTATTGTCCTTGAAAAAAAAAATTATAAGCACAAACAGAAGACAACTTCACTTTCAGTGGACCAATTGGCCTGTCCCATATTAGCTCCTAATTGTGTGTTTCTCATGCCTTCTACAGTTTTATTTGCAGAAGATAATATACATGTAGATTGTAGGCACTTCCATCTGAGCCTAAAAGCGGTCTCCTTTGTTACTCTTGGCTATCCCCAAACTCAAGTAGTACCGTAATTCATTTAAGAGAGGCTTTTTGGGAAGTAATTGGGGTTTCAATTCCCAATCTGACGTGTGATGTGTGTGACAGACATCTGACATAAATTTTGCCAAATCATATATTGCCTTATTTTATTTCCTCCCCGAAAAGTGCTGCTTCAACAAGAACCGTTGTGATGGGTTTGGACGAGCATTTTCACTTCTCATTACTATATAGGGAGCAGAATCTACATGAATCGCCTTTGTGCTATAGTTTTATCTATTTCAGAACTGGATTATCTCATAATACTCATGGAAGGTATATGCTTTAGTGGCACAGGTGGTGCTGCTTACTGTGCTGTTGCATCTCTCCATTTGATGGGATTCATCGAGGATAACCTATTGTCTAAAAGTGCGTCCTCTAGCATCATAAATGTGCCGCTGCTTTTGGAGTGGAGCCTACAGGTTATTTTCTCCTCCAATCAAGCAGAAGATAATGACTCAAACCCAATAACTCATATTTTACCGGGCATATAGATGTAAAGGCCATTCAGAGCCAGCAACTACAAATGAGTAAATGCTCATAAAATGTGCTTGATATAATTTCTGGTAGTCAGGTGTTTATTTGCTCTGAGATTAATTTCACTCCCTTTTCTTTTCTGTGGTGTAGAGGCAGGCAGCTGATGGTGGGTTTCAGGGTAGATCGAATAAGTGTAGCGACACCTGCTATGCCTTTTGGTAAGTTCAAGAGCATCTTCGGGAGTTCTATGACCCTAAATTTCTTGTGGCTCGACACTAAGCAATGTGCTTCTATAGGATTGGAGGAGTTTTGAGGATCTTAGGGGCGCACAACTTGGTAAACAAGAAAGATCTACACAGATTCTTGTTAACCTGCCAATCCCAGGTCTGCTACTTCCCCTTTCTGCTTTAGTGGGTAAGAGCCCTATATACAGCTAAGCTAATTAATGCTTATTATGGCAAACACACCAAATCAACACGAAATCAGGACTCACGACAGAAAAATAAACACACACACAAAGATATACGAGGTTCGACACAAGTTGTGTCTACGTCCTCGTTGGAGATCCAACGAAAGTTTCACTATGCAAAAACAGGAGATTACAAGTTTCAGCCATCAAACCCTAGCGCGCTCTCTCTCTCTCTCTCTCTGCGATTTTCTCTGTCTCAATCACTTTCACCACTCCAAAACCTAGATGTCCTGATAGATATATTAGGCTACAAGATAGTACTAAATAAGCACACGGCCTGGAAACGGGTCAAAAAAGTTTTCCTCGCGATGCCCCCAAACCCCATCACAATGATGGTGTTAGTTTTCAATGATATTAACTGCGTTATAATGGATTTTATACCGTGATGCAATTTCTAGTGGGGGTATTACCATCCTAAGTTCCCTCTTAGACGCACAAACATAAATCTTTGCCAATCAAGGCTTTCTATTTTGTGGATTCTTTGGTTCGTCAATTGTGCCCAACACATACAGATAATGATAGTTGTCATATGACTCATATGTTTACTGGATCCATAGTGTGTTTTATATGGTTGTCCAGAAGAGTTCCTTACAAATACGAGAAATAAGCAGTTCTTATAGAATGAAGCAATGGTGTGATGTATCAAAGAAGTTCCTGAATCCCGTGATCTTGTCGATATTCTTAATATGATTCTACTTGCTTTCTCTCCTTTCGCACTTTTTAACTTTTGAGCTTCGGATTTTCACACCTCGTACTTGCTCCTGTGCCAGTTTGGTGGTTTCAGTAAATTCCCAGGGGAGTTCCCAGATATATACCACTCCTACTATGGATTTTGTGCATTTAGTCTGTTAGAAGAACCTGGCCTCAACCCACTCTGTGTTGAATTGGGAATGACATATGTTGTTGATCCCGGACTCTGATGAAGTTTCTTCATGCTCGCGCTATTACTGTCATCTGATCTGGCCTCGCTAACATTGCCAATCAGATAGCGGTGTGTTTCTGAGAAAATATCATCAGTGGTTAAATTATTTCTTCTTAGTCTTTTCGATTTGTTGTATTGTATTAGTCTAGAAATAATATGTGATGTAAAATGACTCCTGTTAACTGTATAAGTTGCAGAACAAGTATGTAACGTGTTGTGACCAACTCCACGGACCAATTTTTTTTTTTTTTTTGCACGCATTTCTTGTTTGTTGTAACGGCTTAAAATTTGTTAACGAGTACTGTTTTTAAGCACAATTGCTCATCAATGGCTCAATTACAATATAATTGGAGATCAAAATAAAATCTGGCTATGATATATTGGTTATTTGGAAGATTAATGCTTTTTATGAAGAAGCCCCATGTCAAGCCAACAAGGCATGGCTTGAGAAACCAAACTCATACAGGCACAAAAGAATACATGATCTGGAAATGTATTGTGCATGTATGTATGATGATGAGCTATCACAATAATCATGTCTATTTGGCTTATTGACCTTTTTATTGACTTCAAACATGGTCTTGTTGAATTGTAGATTCACCGATATTAGAATATGTAAAGAGCTATGGGAAAAAGTGATGCCCAAAGTCCTGATATATATATATATATATATATATGGATAATTACACAAACATTCCTTAAATTAAGATATAATTGCATGCGGCATCCCTAATATTTTAATAATATCAAAAATCATCCTTAAATGATGTATATATCCTTCTATCTTTAAAAATATTTAGAGAATCTTCTAGAAAATAGTGAATTTATTATTTTGCCCTCAAATATATCGGTGAAAATTAGATGTACCAGCAACTGTCATTTCATAAGCGCTCCTTATCTTTCTCAAGTCATGTCAGAAGGCTTGTAGAGAGAGAATGAGTAATTTTTAGAGAGAGAGTAAATATAAACAACCACTCAAATAGGTTTATGTATAATCGTATGAGAGCAATTTGGTAAAAGAAGTTGGGATATTCTAGTAATTTTAAATGCAAGAGTAAAAGTTCGAATGTAATTGCAAGGATAATAAGGGTAAAATAAAAAGTTTGGTCCATAATATGTCATTATTCTATTATCAAAAAAAAATGTCATTATTGGTGAATATAGTAAATTTTCGGCATTGACTTTGAACAAAAAGAGTTAAATATTACGACATGTATAATTAAGGAAAAATTTTAATATTATTAAAATATTAGAAGAATCTTATGAAATTATGCCATAATTCTGAAAATGTTTGTATAATTATCCCATATGTATAGATATATATAGTCACGGGCAAACACTGTTGCGCTCATTGTAATTTAGGAAGACGTCCAAAAGCATCAAATCATCACCCATTCATTCTACTTTGTCACTGTTGAATTTTACCTCCTCTAACACTGAAATTTGAACAAGACATTACAGATTTTTTTTTTCTTTTCCTTCTAATAGGGTTAATCAATTTTTTTTTATTTTTTATGGTTATAACTGTGATGTTCGGACCTGCTTACACGCAACTCAACTAATTCACGGAATCCATGTAAGGCTACCCCCAACACGAATCGGATAAGGTTCGGACTGTAGCCCTAACGAATTGTTTACACCTTGTAGGAATCGAATATGAAGCACTAAATCCCAAGTCTTTTCCAACTAAATCAACTTGCTCGGATTTAAGATTAAGGGCTATTATCAGAAAACCCCCCTTTAATTTCAAAAATGTTCAAAAAAACCCCTGTGATTTAAAAAAAAAACCCTATAATTTTCAAATTGTTCAAAAAAAACTCTGTGGTTCCAAAACCCCTCCTATAGTTTCAAATTTAATCAAATACCCCCATCTGCCCTCTATAAGATTACGAAAATACCCTTTCATTTATTCCAATTAAACTCTAATTCATTCCATTTATCACAAACCCACTTTCTCTCACCTATTTAATCCAAAACTCTAATTTCTTCTATTTATCACAAACTCACTTTCAATATAAATATCAATTTTAACTCAATTCAACTCTAACTTCTTCCATTTATCACAAAACCACTTTCTCTCACCTATTTACTCCAAAACTTTAATTCCTTCCATTTATCACAAACCCAATTTCAATTTAAATTCCAATTTCAAGTCAATTTCAATTTATAATTATATATATATATATAAATTTACATATATATCATTGTATATATATATATATATATATTTATGTACGTATATATAATTATATATGCACTCATTTACGTGGGTTTGTGATATAATTTTATATATAATTATAAATTGAAATTAGGTTGAAATTGAAATTTAAATTGAAAGTGGGTTTGTGATAAATGAAATGAATTAGAGTTGAATTGAGTTAAAATTGGGATTTAAATTAAAAGTGAGTTTGTGATAAAATGGGGAGAATTAGAGTTTTGGAGTAAATGAGTGAGAGAAAGTGGGTTAGTGATAAATGAAATGAATTAGAGTTTAATTAGAATAAATAGAAGTAATTATAATTTAATTGGAATAAATGAAATGGTATTTTCGTAATCTTATAGAGGATATAGGGGGTTATTTGATTAAATTTAAAATTATAGGGGTTTTTTGGAATCACAAAAAAAATTTTGAACAATTTAAAAATTATAATAAGGTTTATGAAACTATAAGGAATTTTTTTGAACATTTTTAAAATCACGGGAGATTTTCTGATAATAGCCCTCAGGATTAATCATCTTGTTTGTAGGTTGTAGCCAGTAAGTTGATAAAATAATGGTGATGTGTAATTGATTGTGCCCGCATAATTTGCTTGAACACATTTTATAAAACAGATTTGACAAAGCGTTTTTGATCCGCTAAAATATTTTTTTCGTTAATTAAAATGCTTGTGATGTACCTTATTTTTTTCAGTCCAATTCTACCATTTAGGATTTTGATTTAAAATCTCATTTTCTAATTCCTATAGAACTAATATTGAATATTATTTAATTTTTGTTAGAGATCGAATTGTAAGAATGTTTTTACTAATTCCACTGCAACTAATCAAATCAAATTTTGATTAAAATTCAATCAATTGACATGTCTACTCACAATCCTTTGCACAATGATTTAGTATTATGGGTGCCATTACATGATTGTATTGCATACAAAATAGTGTACATGTAGATTAAATATATAAGGTGGAAGATTAAAGCGTGTGCATTGAAGAAATAATTTTCACCTACATTGAAGAAAAGAATTGGAGAACCATTAATTAGCAACAAAAGGTAGATTTTAGAGTCATTGAATGTCAATTGATGCATGTACAAAATAGTGGGTAATGAAGATCCTTTTGGTGTTTAAAAGATTATAGGGTTCACGGTATCGTCCGAAATTGTTCCTAATGTTTTAGAAAAATATTAATACCATCATTTAGCACCGATATTTATTTTAAAAATCGAACCGCTACCCTGGATTACAGTGCATTACAGTGCAAATAACAGAAACATGTGTATTGTGTACTAACATCACTCACATGAATGATTACAGGTATCAGACAACTCACGGAGAGACGTGGAGATTGAATAAAACAAACCAACTCACAGGTACCCCCACTACCACTACCACATCTCTCAACATCATTTTTCCCAATTTGCAGAGATTGTTGTCTCCCCTTTTTAAATTCTACATACATTACAAAATAGGTTTTTGCAAATTCAACATCATATTCATCTCAAACACCACTAACAAAATTAAAAGGGGAAAAAAAAAATCTTAAAAGAGAAAAATTATAGGGGATTCATTAAAAAATTGGTTTCTTAATTCTTGTTAGAAATAGTGCAGAAAATGTTGTCTCCCATTTTGAAAATTCAATAAATATTACAAAAGGGTTTTGCAAATTAATCATCAGATTCATCCCAAACACTACTAATAAATTGGGGGGGGAACCCAAATCTTAAAAGATTAAATTTCTGGTAAATTCAATGAAAAATAATATTGAAATGGGCTTCTTGTTAAAAAAAGAAAACATGCAGAAAATGATGTCTACCCCATTAAAATCCAAGATATATTACAAAAGGGTTTTCCAAATTAAACTATCATGTTCATCCCAAACACACCTTATAAAATCAAAATAGAAGAAACCCAAAAAAAAAAAAAAAGTAAACAAACTAAATCAATTGGGCTTCTTGTTAGCTGGTGGTCTGAACCTCTGAAGAACTTGAATGGTACTGAGATAGATAGAGATTGATCTTTCTTTGCTCTAATTAGCAACAATTAGTGTGACAGAGGAACAATTTTGCTCCTCCTCATGAACCCTTTTCTCAGCTTCATCATCCATCAGCTTTCTATGAAGTTTCTCCTCAGCATCCCTCAAGAACTTGAACTTTGGTGGTGGTGATGCCCTAATCCTATTGAACTCTGCATCACTGCATGACTCAAATTTTGGGTTTTTGGATTTGTTGTACAAAGGTGAAGCAGAGTCCATAGGTGTAAGAGGTGGAGTGAAACAAGAGGGTGATTCAAGAGGGGTCAAAAATGGAGTCTCAACTCTCACAAGCAAATCATTCAAGCTCTTGCCTTTCCCATCTTCAGATTCCAAATCCTCCTTTGTCTCCTCCTTGATTGTGAATAGAAACCCTGGTGGGCCCATTTGGAGCCTCATGAGCTCACTGTCCTCTCCAAAGGGTTTGAGCCAAAACTCATTGTTCTGTGATTCATGGACATGGTGGGTTGTGTCTGAGATTGTGATTGAGGAACAAAGTTGTTGTTGTTGGGGTTCAAAAGCTGTGGTGGTGGAGCTTAAAGATGAGGGCTTTTTCCAACACAATGTGTAGTAGTACAAAAACTCTCTTGTGGGACTTGTGTAATCAACCTCAATGTCTCTGTTTGTGAGCCTTTGTTTCTTCCACCACAGCAAGTAATAGAGCTCAATGACAAGTGCAAATAAAAGGCACCCAAAAACAAGACTCAAACCAAGCCCTACACCACTCAAAGATCTCATCTTTTTGGATAATTTTGTGTCACATTTGAGAAAAAGAAGAGCACTTTGTAACTAATTATCTAAAAAACACACAAATTCAGTGAGTATGGGATAGTCTAGTTAGAACCCTTTGGGACTGCAGGAAAAACCCAAGTGGTGAAACATATAGTGGACACTTTCTATTGAGTGGTCTCATTCATTTGTGAAGAGAACAGAGGAGAGAACCAAAGAAGCTTCAACTTTTTGACTAGGACTAAGAAATACCACACTTCTTTTGACACAAGTCATAATATATACCAATGTATTATTTTGCAAGGAGGTTTCAGTGATTCTTACAAGTTATGTGACTCTATAAACACTCAGAAAATGTATTTTAATATTTTTTTTAAAAAATATAATTATAATTTTTAAAATTTTAAAATTCAAGCAAAAATATGAATATGAAATGGTCTTGCGTTTTCATAAATATATGTTAAAATTTAGTATACATGTAGATCTTTTTATTATAAGAACTTCATTCTTATATAGTTTGATACAAGAAATGTACTAGTAATGAAATTTAATTTTTACTTACATTCTATTATCAATTATGTTTTGTAGTCTAAAAACCAAAACGTCCGTGAAATATCCACTTTTCTCACAAACCCCTGAATAATAAAATGATACTCCTTTTTCTTACAATTCCATTATTCGATCACAATGTATGATTATAGAGCTTATGGATCTTGCTATTTCCACTCCAAAGCACAAGTAAGTCATCCCAATATGGATAAACTCATCTTATTGGTTAAAAATGATAAACAAATATCACAAAACGCTTAATTAGGTCTATAAAATATTAGGTATTTCCAAACTTAAAAAGAGTTGGCTTTGATTTTGTGCACGAAAAAACAAGGAGGAAAAACAATAGAGAAGCGGCAGAAAGTCGGCAAATCTTTTACTACGAGTTTATGGGTCACGACTCACAACCATCGAGGGATGCTCACATGGGATCACAAAGTAAAGAAAGTGATGTGTCATTCCAAATTCATTATTATTATTTTATTTTTGGATGGGTGTACAAATCCTTTCCTTTTTTGTCAGGACACACAAGTGTATGTCCATATTTATTAATACTATTATTGCAAAATGTATTAAGTTTATTTAATACATTTTGACAGTACTATTTTTAAATAATCATCATGTTTTTTTATATATATATATATATATATATATATATTATCTAGCTGATTGGGCCCATTGTCATTTTAGGCCATCTAGAGAGTGGAGCCAAGATTCATAACAATCAATGATAAGCCCAAAATAAGTAAGTAATAGTAATACCCAGCATTTGCTTCCAAAAACATTTAGAGAGTGTAGGTATTTTCAGCACTCTGCTTTCACTATAAAGGAATTTCAGTTATAACAACCACTTAAAATTTATTCAACTGTCTAAATAAAGTAAATAAAATGTCCCCATTAATCAAGCTAGAAAGAGATGGTTTATATACAAACTTAATCTTGATATTGTTTGTAATATATACAGAGTACCTAATATATATGACAATTTTCTTAATAGATAACAACTCTATGTGCAAGCAAATGTGTCAATTTTATATATAGTTGTTTGTGTGATGTAAAAGTTCAAATCCCAAAAAGTCAAAACTTTTTACAACAAAATGAGATACTTCCACATCCAATTTTACAAATAATTCGAGAGTTCGAAAACGACTATCGAACAGAAGCATGTCTAAACGTAAATTCGTAAAAAGCTCTAAAAATACAAGAGGAAGGCCTGGTACGGGAGCGACACACGGGACAACTTGAATGTGAATAGATCCACATATCGATGCACGAAGTGTGGTACGTGTGCTTACACTCGGGCAAGGTACGTAGCTCCTCACCCTCCTCAAACTCCCACAAGCAGATCGAACACATGCCTTCTTCGCCTACAAGGCCCATATCCTTGTGGGCCGGGATGGGCTCAACCGCCGGCTCCTCAACTGCGAGGTCCGTTTCTCCTTGCCCGGATACCATATTGGGCCGCTGTTTTGGGCCTCCACGGCGGCATAGACTCCGGCAACAAGAGATCACATAGCAAATTATAGCGGCAACGAAAGCTATGAATGAAAATGAAATGAGGACATAAATAAGTTGGGTTAGGAGAGTATATCCTCGGTTTGTTGCCATGAAGAAAACCAGAATGAGGAGGATTGAAATGCATAGAAGACTTCATTATAAACTATGTAGTTGTTTCGGTTATTGCAAGATGAATTATTTGTCTCATTTGTGCAAGCTTGCAGCTTATTTTTATAGAACTATTGCAAATACTTGAGGCCCATTTGAGTGCAAATTGGGTTTTATTAGGCGCTATAGATTCCAATCCAGCCCAACAACTGGCTCTGGTGGGTTTTATTAGGCCTAATACATTCCAACCGCAACCATAAGCACATGACTCTCAAGGTAGTCAGAATTCCGATTATACCTGACATAATCTTAAGAATCTATAATTTTGTACGATTTTATTAAGTTTTTATTATGATTTGACAGTTTCATCCTTTATATGAAATGTCCAAAAAAATTATAATTTAGTCCAATATCCAAATATTTGACCTAAATTTATGAGAAAATATTTAAAGAGGCAATGTATTAATTTTTTTTGAAAATTATAATATGATTTAGACTTTTAAATTAAATATTTAATTATTAATACATTTTTTTAAAATTAATACGAGTTACTAGAATCTTATGATTCTACGAATCCTAAAATGATTCTACCTAGAATCCTGATTATAACTGCCTTGGTGACTCTTGATTCTATATTCGAATTTGATAATTAGGGTCTGCTTTGTTTACATTTCTGAAAATAGTTTTTTATTTTCTGAAAATAGAAAATTAAAAAATTTTACAAAAAATCTCCTTAGTTGAGTCTTCTGAAAACTGTTTATAGAAAACTTAGTTATAAAAATATTTGTTTTCAGAGAACTCTCTTTTATTATTCTCATAAAATAATTTTTTGTTCTCGTAATTCTTGAGAACAGTTTTCAAAAATACAAACCAAGTTGACCCTTATTATTTTATTTTTGGATGAATGTACAAATTCATTCCTTTTTTGTCAAGACACATGGGCATAGGTCCATATATATTAATATTATTGCTGTAAAATGTTTATGATATATTTCGACATTACTTTTCTTAATAATAGTCATGTATTATTTTTTTATTTTTGTAATGAATACATTTCAAAATTAAAAATGAGATTGGCCCATTGTCATTCTAGGCCATCTAGAAAGTGGAGCCAAGATTCATAAAAATCAAGGATAAGCCCAAGATAAGTAATGCCTCAGCATTTGCTTCCAAAAACATCTAAACTAAAGAGGGTAGATATTGTCAGCAGTGCTTTCATTATAAAGGAATTTCAGTTGTCACACAACCACTTAAATCTCATTCAACTGTCTAAATGAAAGTAAATAAAAGCTCCCCATTAATCAAGCATGAAAGAGATGGTTTGTATACAAATTTAAACTTGATTATTTTTACCAAATAGACAGAGTACCCTCATATTGGTGACAATTTTATAGCAATCATGCTACATTGTTACATGGTTCTTGTAATAAATCACAAGTCTATATTCAAAAAGTGTGTAAATTGTATTTAATTATTTTTAATAGTATGCATCTAGTTGTTTCTTTGATCACATATAACTCAAGACCATGTAATAATTTTCCGTAGTGTAGCGGTGTAGTTCAAATTGCAAACTCAAACTTTATACAATAAAACAAGATCTTGTAATATACTTATACATCTACGTTTGTAAATATTTCAAAAATTCGAAATGACTAACGAACAGAAGAAGTATGGTAGAACGTAGATGCATAAAAACCTTTAAAAATACAAGACGAAGGTATGGTACGGGAGCGGCAAATGGGACAATTCGAATGTGAATAGAGCCACATATTGATGCAAGACGCGTGGTACGTGTGTTTACACTCGGGCAAAGTATGTAAGTCTTCACCTTCCTCAAACTCGCACAAGCAAATTGAACACATGCCATCTTCGCCTACAAGGCCCATGCTCTTCGGATGCTGGTGGGCCGGAATGGGCTCGGTCGCTGGAACCACAACCGCGATGTCGGTTCCTCCTGGGCCGGTCACCATAACGGGCCGCTGTTGTGGGCCAACGGGGCAGAATAGAAACCGGCAACAAGCTTTCACATAGGCATATATAGCGATGAAAAGAACTGTTAATACAACTGAAATGAGAATATATGCAAGGTGGTTTAGGAGAGTGTTTGCCATGAAGGAAAATCAGAGTGAGAGAAAGATTGAAATGCATAGAAGGCTTCATTCTTAACTATGGAGCTCTTACGGTTATTACAAGATGAACTATTTGTCTCATCTGTGGAAGTTCTAGGCTTGTAAGTTACTTCTTTTTAGGACAAAAAAATTCCTACTTTTGAATATTTAATTTTATTTTACCCTTATTAAACTAGATAAAGAGTGTTACATTATATTTTATATGAACTCTTAAGTAAAGTTATAAACATTTAACAAAATTTTGTTTCATTTATTTTTTATATAAAGTAAGTTATTACTTTTTTACTAAAATTGTTGTATATTAAAAAAATTTAACATATGAATTTTAGTTAAATTTGGTATTATTTAAACTCATCATACACTATTATTAGTAACTAAAACATATAAAAAATATATTGTACATCAATTCTTCAATATTTATCATTGAACAAAGTTACTTCTATTTAATAAGGGTATAGATGAAACAATTAGGCATTTTAGGACTTAAATGAAAAGAAATTCAGACTCACACAAGATAAAAAAAATTTAATTTTTTTTTGTCTTATGGTGCAATTTTTTTTATTGAATTACTAGACATCACCTTTAGAATTGGCTCCTACCCCACCCATAGATAGAAAAGGATAGATTAGGAGTTGGAATAGAAACATGACCATGCTATATCTCATTAAGAATATGAGAACTTTGAAATTTTCAGATGTTGATAAAGTAAAATAGCTTTTTAATGAAAATGGAGTATTTGATCGAAGTCGATAGTATAGTAAATAATATGATCTATTAAAATTTTATGATCTAAATAGATTATATAAGAAGGCATATTATAACCATGAAAAAGATGGTGCATATTTACAAAGTTACAAACTTAATTCTCCACATTGTCTCTACAAAATAAATAGAGTACCTAATAGGTCAATAAAATGACATTTCTCGTAATCATGTCTCTTACTGTGGTCGAAAAAAAACTAAATTTCTCAACTTTATAATACAAAATTTTAAGTGAAAGTGTGCCAAATCAAAGTGACTGACAGTAGAAGCATGACTAAAAATATTTTAAAATACAAGAAGAAGGCATGGCACGAGAGCGACACATGGGACAACTCGAATGCGAATAGAGCCACATGTCGATACAAGACACATGAAATGTGTGCATACACACGGGCAATCTACGTAGATCCTCGCCCTCCTCAAACTCACACAAGCATATCGAACACATGCCATCTTCTCCCACAAGGCCCATATTATTTTTATACTTATGGACCGGGATGGGCTCGGCCACTGAATTCTCAACAACAATCCGTGCTTCTCTTTGTTCGGACACGATAATGGGCCGTTGTGGTGGGCCACCGTGACAAAATAAACAGCGGCACAGGTAGTATGTAATGGGCCGTTGTGGTGGGCCACCGCGACAAAATAAACAGCGGCACAGGTAGTATGTAATGGCAAATAGAGCTATCAATGCAAATGAAAAGAGGATACGTAAACTTTGATCTAGGAGAGACATTTCATGGAGAGTTAGGAATAGAAAATCAGAGTGAGGAGGGCTGAAATGACTAGAAGAGTTCACTGTAATCTATGTTAGCTATGACGATTATTTCAATATGAAGTACGTGTCTCATTTGTGCAAGCTTTGCAGTGTCATTATAAAATTATAGTTGGGCCTAAAGGCCAATGTGGGACTTGTTGCATTTTAGGATGGGCTAGGCCCGTTAAGATCATAGCCCAGCCCAAAGAAGTTACAGGTAATGTTATGTGCTTCCATTCCATGGGTTGAAATTTGGACTCGGATTCTTTCTCAGGTCTGTTTGGTTGACATGTTTCTGTTTTTGTTTATGGGTTTTAGATTAAAACACATGTTTGGTTGGATTTTTTATGTTTGTGTTTTCAAACTACATTAAATAAACACATGCCCCTTTTAGTACAAAATGAAAAAAATGAAATTTGGTGTTTTTTAACTCCTGGAGCAACAATATTTATTTATTATTTATTATAATATTTATTTATGTATTATTATTTTTCTTTCTTTATTATTTCTTCACTTTATAATATATTTTATTATTTTATTATTTATATTATTAAATTATTTATTTATTAATTTATATATTAATTTATAAATATATTCTATTTATTTATTTATTATTATTTCATTATTTAATTCATTTTATTTATAAATTATTTATTCATTTTTAATTATTTAAAAATATATTTTATTAATTTAATATTATTATACTCATTTTTTTATTATTATTATGAAGTATTTATCTGTTATTATATTTACTTATTATTTCTTATGAAGTATTTATTTATTATTATATTTATTTATTATTTATTATTATTTATTTCATTTTGTTTATTATTTATTAATTTTATTATATTTTTAAATATGTTTTATGTAATTTATTATTTGTTTTATTAATTTATTATTATTATTTATTATTTAGTCCATTTTTTATTATTATATTTATTTATTATTATTGTATTCATTTATTATTATTATTATATTTTATTTTATTTAGGGATAACTTCATTTACACCCCCTGAGGTTTGTCCTATCATCATTTTGATCCCCTGAGGTTTGCATATCTTCATTTACACCCTCTCATGGTGTGAAATGTCTAAAATACCCTTATATCAAACACCCCTTAAATCAATTTAATCCCTAAATCAATTTAAACCCTAAACCAAACACCCCCTTAGAATCAATCTAACCCTCAAACCAAACACCCCAACATTTATTCAATATTTATTTTTTCTCTCTCTCTCCTCTCTCTCTCTCTCTCTCTCAAACACACACACACACACACACACACATAAAATATATATATATATACACACATATATATATAGAAGTCGTCGGCGCCGCCCCCTTCCCACCACCACCCCCCCTCCTCCCCTTATTTTTGACCGATGGGTCTATATATAAATATATGTATAGATCTATATATATGTGTGTGTGTGTATGTGTGCGTCTGTGAGAGAGAGAGAGAGAGAATTATTTTTTTTTTTAATTTTATATTTATTTTCGAATTTAGTTTTTTTTTTTGAAATTTAATATATATATTTGAATTTTATATTTATTTTCAAATTTTATAATTTTTTATATTTTTTTTGAATTTTATAATTATTTTCAAAATTTAATATATATTATTAGAATTTTATATGGTTTTTTTTAATTTTATAAATTTGTCTTGAATTTAATATGTTTTTAAAAAAAAATTCAAAATTTATATATATTTTTTATTTTATATTTATTTTCGATTTTATAATTGTTTTTGAAATTTAATATATATTTTTGAAATTTATATATATATTTTTAAATTTTATATATTTGTTTCAAATTTTTTATGTTTTTTGTGATTTTTATATTTATTTTCGAAATTTAATATGTTTTTTTGAAAAAATAATAATTTCAAAATTTATATTTATTTTCGAATTTATAATATTTTTAAAATTTTAATATATATTTTTTAAAATTCTATATATATTTTGAAATTTTAATACAAATTAAATTATTAAATGATGGGAGGGGGTCTAATTGATAAAAGCACTATCCTTGTTTCCAAACAGAATAAGGATAAGACATTGAGGGTAGTTTAGGAATTTTAAAAAAAAATCAGGCTGATGTCATCGTTCGGGGGGTCTATGTGATGAGAATATTGAAAAGTAGGGGGTGTAAATGAAGATATACAAACCTGAGGGGGTCCAAGTGAAGATAAGACAAACCTCAGGGGGTGTAAATGAAATTATCCCTTTTATTTACTATTTATATTATTAATTGTTGATTTTTAATTTTTCACTTTCGACCCAAAAAACATCCCTACCAAACATACTTATGTTTTTGGATGAATAAACAAAAAAACAAAAAACGTGTTTTTTGTTTTTTTCAACACAAACACAAACACAAACACAGCTCTACCAAACAGGCCCTTAGGAATTATAATGTACTCCCCCCTCCGTCCCGTATTAATATTCCACTCTCATAATTTTATCCATCTTAAAATAGTTGTTCAGTTTCGAATTTCAATACAATATAATTTTATGTTTTTCCAAATTACCTCTCTTCATTACTTCAAAAAGCAATCAACCCTACTAAAAAATAAAAATAAAAATATATTTCAAAATAAAAACACAAAATCTGTATGAAAATGTTGAAAAGTCAAAAGTGGACTATTTTTATGGGAGGGGTGGAACATAGTTTTACTCAGGGTTTGTTTAGATGGACAAAAAAGAAAAAAAAAATGGATAACATTAGTTATGAGGGGGAAAAAAAAGGATATCAATATTTTAAATTTATGTTTGGATAGATTATGAAAGAACATAAAAGAAATGATATCATTTTTGTTTGGATAAGCCAAATGAAAGAAAAGAAAAGAAAATATAATAATTAAATTACTAGTATACCATTTAGTTAATAAAGTTGTTATTTTAATTATAGAGGACAATTTTATCATTTTAATACTTAAAATTGTTATCATTTATTTTCTCTCAAAATCTTCTCATTTTTTGAGGAAGGGTTTTGTAGTTACAGGTTTATCCCTCCAAATCCTTTATTTTCTCTTCAATATGTCAACCCAAACACATATAGCAATATTCTTTCTTTTCTTTTCTCCCAAAATCCTTTCAAACCTGAGGCTTGGAGCATATTTTTACTCTTTCTCTCCATATGTATTATGAAATTTATTAATAATTTGTGTTTATAATTATATTTGATGAGATCCATCAAATAATAACAATAATGATAATATTTTTTGTTAAAGAGAGAAAATACTCCTTTTTATTGTTGAATATTAAGTATTAAAATTTATGATACATATGTATTGTATTATTTAAAAAAAAAATCCATATTAAATAGCATGGTAATAATAACAATAGTTAATGAGACTTAATGCTTAATTTTAATTAATATAACAATCATAATGATAACAATAATAATTGTTGAAGAAAGTTTAATGCTCCTTATAATAAGAGTAATAAAGTTGTTAATAATAAAAAAATTCATTAAATATTTTTCGATATACAGACATAAGAGGATAATAATGTGATTTGTATTAAATTAAAATTAGAGTGGTGGTGATTTGTAAATTGTAGGACTATATGATTTTGAATCGTACATAATATCCTATCTATATCTATACTACTTATAAAAGTACAATGCCTCAATATTATTTCCAAATATTTTTTAAATAATTTTTGTTTAATTATTAATTATTTAAACATATGACCTTTTCAATTTATGTTTATTTAATTATTTTTAACAAACATGCCTTTTCGATTTGGATATGAATGCCTTTTGTGAGAGACAAATATGTCTTTTCAATTTATGTTTATTTAATTATTTTTAACAAACATGCCTTTTCGATTTGGATGTGAATACCTTTTGTGAGAGACAAACATGTCTTTTCAATTTATGTTTATTTAATTATTTTTAACAAACATGCATTTTCGATTTGGATGTGAATACCTTTTGTGAGAGATGTATTGTTTCTTTATTTACCTTTTTAATTAAGTACCACTTGAGTCTATATATATAGATATAACATTGAAATGGTGGGACTCTTTGTCCAATCTCTTACCGCATACGGATTAACCAAAACATAGTACTAGTATGCACAAATTCTCTCCACTAAATTTAACCAAAACAAATAACTGGCATGTATTTTACTATATAATATATGTACGTATCTATATCTGTATCAGAATGTATGTTATATTAACTCTAACTTTACAATCAGATCTATCTATTATATTTATTTTTTAATAAAAATAAAATAAAAAACTTATGTTATAGGTCCATTACGTTCTGTTGGGGCCAAACCAATACCAAACTCAAACACACACACACAATAGACACCAAATTTATAGTGGTTCGGTCCAATAGGTACTTACGTCCACTTTGAGGGAGTTTTCACTATGTTTCGTTTGAAGAAAACAATGGGGAGGAGGATACACTTGATCACTCTACTCTACCTTACAAACACTCTACCTCACTTACACAGAACAACACTCTGTGTAGCTTTTCTTTCACTCTGCCTATCTTCTCTCTTGTCTTGTGTCTTGTTTATTACAAAACCATACCCTGGCTATATATAGCCGAACATCCAAATACAACCAAACCCTACTTGCACATGCATGATCACAGAAGCTGCCAAAACCACTTCACGCGTAGCTGCCATCCTTGACTTCGTAATCGCATGCGTGATGTTGAGGTTGAGGAGTTTGTTTGCATACGGCAGAGAGTTGGTGCATGGGATATGGAACTTACAATTCTCCCCCTTCCATATCAATCAGAGGAGAACGTCTACAGTTGATCTCCCCCTCAGTGTTAATTTGGGGCTGGTGTTAAACCAGCTTCTTCTCTGCAAACTTCTAGTTTTTCTCTGGACAGGCTCTTGGTCATCATATTTGATCCATTATCATCTGTGTGGATCTTCTCTAGTTGTAGAAGTTTATTTTCTAGCACGTCACAGATCCAATGATACCTGACGTCGATGTGTTTGGACCTTGAGTGGAAGGTTGAATTTTTGCTAAGATGAATAACACTTTGACTGTCACAATGTATGACATACTTTTCCTGCTCTTGTCCCAATTCTTGAAGGAATTTCTTCATCCACAAGATCTCTTTGCATCCTTCTGTGATTGCAATGTATTGAGCTTCTGTGGTGGATAAGGCAACACACTTTTGTAATCGAGATTGCCATGAGACTGTTCCCCCTGCAAAAGTGATTAGGTAGCCTGATGTGGATTTTCGTGAGTCACTGTCACCGACCATGTCTGCATCTGTGCAACCTTCCAATACAGGTTTACCACTACCAAAGCATAAACAAATAGTAGTAGTTCCTCTAAGATACCTGAGGATCCATTTTACTGTTGCCCAATGGTCCTTTCTAGGATTTGACAGAAACCGACTGACAACTCCAACTGCATGAGCAATATCAGGCCTCGTGCATACCATAGCGTACATTAAGCTGCCAACCGCTGAAGCATAAGGCACTTTCTTCATTTCTGCTTTTTCCGTCTCACTTGAAGGACACTGCTTAATATTAAGCTTGAAGTGGCTTGCAAGTGGAGCACTGAATGGTTTTTATTTGCTCATGTTGAATCTTTCAAGAACTTTGCTAATATATCTTTCTTGAGATAACCAGAGCTTGTGTTTCTGTCTGTCTCGAGAGACCTGCATTCCCAAGATTTGTTTTGTCGGTCCCAAATCCTTTATAGCAAATGATTTGCTCAATTCCTTCTTCAACTTGTTAATCTTGCTACTATCATGGCCAAGGATCAACATATCATCGACATATAGCAAGAGGATGATAAAATCTCCGTCAGGAAATTTCTTGACAAATACACAGTGATCTGCAATGGTTCTGTTGTACCCATTTTGGTCCATGAATGAATCAAACTTTTTGTACCATTGTCTTGGTGCTTGTTTGAGCCCATAGAGACTCTTCATCAATCTGCACACAAGATTTTCTTTTCCTCTAGTTCTGAATCCTTCAGGTTGCTCCATGTAGATTTCTTCATCCAGATCACCATGTAGAAATGCGGTCTTTATATCCAGTTGTTCGATCTCTAGCTTTAAGCTGGCTGCCAAGCCAAGAACAACTCGGATGGAGGACATTTTCACCACAGGTGAAAATATTTCTTCAAAATCAATGCCCTTCTTCTTGCCGAATCCCTTCACAACCAGTCTTGCCTTATACCTTGGTTGTGGATTATTTTCTTCAGTCTTCAGTTTGAATACCCATTTATTCTTGAGAGCTTTCCTTCCTTGCGGTAGCTTGACCAAGTCATATGTGTGGTTCTCATGCAACGATTTCATCTCTTCCTGCATGGCTTTCATCCACTCCGCCTTTTTACTATCTGCAACAGCTTCCTGATAGCTCTCTGGTTCTCCCCCGTCACTAAGCATCACGTACTCTGCGGAGGAATATTTGCGATTCGGTAGTCGCTCTCTGGAAGATCTCCTTGTTTGAGGATCAACAGGATTTTCTTCTGCAACTGGTTCTGGTTCTGCACCGTCATCAACTGGATCTCCTTGAATAGATCCCCCATCATTTTGTGCTTTCGGTGAAAGAACTGGGTATAGATTAGCTGGTAACTCTTTATGTGAATCTGATTTCTTCTGTTTTTCAAGATCTTCAATGGTCTGATATTCGAAAAATACCACATCTCTGCTTCTGATGACCTTTTTGTTGATAGGATCCCAGAGTCTGTAACCAAACTCTTCATGGGCATATCCCAGGAAGATACATTGTTTGGCCTTTCCGTCAAGCTTGGATCTTTCATCTCTGGGGATGTGGACAAATGCTCTGCAGCCAAACACTTTCAAGTGTTTGTAGGAAACATATTTCCCTCTCCATACTTTCTCTGGAACATCACCATTTAATGGAACTGAGGGAGATAAGTTGATTAAGTCAACTGTTGTTCTCATTGCTTCACCCCAGAAAGGAGTTGACAACTTGGCATTATATAACATGCACCTTATTCTTTCGCAGATCATTTTGTTCATCTTTCTGCAAGGCCGTTATGTTGAGGAGTTTTTGGTACTGATTTTTCTAGTTTGATGCCGAAGCTTATGCAATACTCCTTGAATGGTCCTCTGTACTCGCCACCATTGTCTGCACGTACGCACTTCAGCCTTTTCCCAGTTTCTCTTTCAACTTTTACATGGAACTGCTTGAACACTTCCAGCACCTGGTCTTTAGTTTTCAAGGCAAAGGTCCATAATTTCCTGGAATGATCATCAATAAATGTGACAAAGTAGAAGGCACCTCCATGAGTTCTGGTTTGCATTGTGCAAACATCCGTGTGTACGAGATCTAGAATGTCTGGTTTTCTAAATGGAGGGGAACTGCGGAATGCAACTCTGTATTGTTTCCCCATGATGCAGTCGACACAAGTGTGTAATGGAGTACCTTTCATTCCAGGTAAGAGTTCTTTTCTGGCACGGATCTTGAGCCCTTTCTCACTCATATGACCGAGTCTTTTGTGCCATAACTCAGTGGGGACTTTTTTATCCATCGTATTTACCTCAACTCTGCACAGTTTTGCTTGCGTTGTGTAGAAAGAACTGGTTTTCTTTCCTCTAGCCACCACAAGATTGCTTCTGGTGAGCTTTCACTTACCATCACCAAAGTGACTGTTGTAGCCTTCATCATCGAGCTTGCCGGTGGAGATCAGGTTGAGACGAATATCTGGGACATGTCTCACATATTTGAGGAGTAGTTTGCATCCATTGCTGCTTTCCAAAAGAATATCGCCCCTACCGGTAATTTTGGATGCCCCGTGGTTCCCCATCTTCATAAGTCCGAAGTCACCACTGGTGTAGGATGTGAACATATTCTTCCTTGAAGTGACGTGACAGGAAGCACCTGAATCAATAACCCAGGTAGAATATTCGGATGTGAAGTGGACACAATCATTATCTTGAACGATGACCATCTCTTCTCTGGCTGTTGTTGCTGCTTCTGAGGTACTTTCTTCACCTTTGTTTCTGGTCTGTTGTCTAGACTTCTCGGCTTTTAGCTTCCTGCATTCTCTGATAAAATGGCCTGGCTTGCCGCAGTGATGACAGGTTTTGTCTCTTCTAAAAGTGGACTTTGATCGCCCACGATGTTGTGTCTGATTGCGATGGTTTCTGCTTTTGCTTATACCGGGCCATTCTTTTCTTTCTCGTCTTTCAGTGACAAGAGCTTCTGACTCCGGATTATATCCTTCTTCCTTTCTTCTTGCTTCCTCGTTCAGCATTCTATCTTTCGCCATTTCCATGGTAATTATACCATCTGGAGCTGAGTTGCTTACAGAGACTACTAGCGTTTCTCAACTTTTCGGAAGAGAGTGTAATAGGAATACTGCCTGCATCTCATCTTCTATAACCATTTTCATAGAGTTGAGTTGATCCAACAGCCCCTGGAATTCGCTCATGTGTTCTGACACACTTTTGTCGTCTTTGTATTTAAGATTTACAATATGGCTCAAAAGATTTACCTTGTTTTGAGATGTCTTTCGCACGTATATCTTCTCCAGTTTTTGCCAAAGAGCATAAGTATCATTGTCGTTGGTAAAATTTTGATAAATGCTTTTGTCGATCCATTGTCTGATTTGGGCGGCACATTTTCGGTTGAGTACCGTCCAGTCTCCGTCGGTCATGTCCTTCGGTTTGACATCAGGTGCATCGTCGGTCCTTTTGATCGGCTTCCACAGATCTTTAATATACAAAAGATCCTCCATCTTTGACTTCCACAATGAATAGTTTCCTGCGGTCAATCTAATCATGGCTCCGAATCCTGAATCTTCCATCGAATCGGAACCTTTAAGCTCTCCCTGGCTTGATTGATATGTTCGGAGTAGAATAACGCAAAATGGAGTGTATCGTTGCGTCTGGAACAGTCGAAAACCTTAAGATCGCCTCTGACTGAACTCAAATTTGACTTAGGATGAGTCCGGAATAGTCAAAACAACGGCGATGGGCAAAACTGTAATTTTGCAAAGTAGGTGATAACGTGGCAGCAACAGGGAGTGACACGTGGCAGGTTGTCACTGGTGACACGTGGTAGATGACGTGGCAGTGGCAGTGGGTGACACGTGGCACAGCAGCAGGATGACACGTGGCGTATGCTGACGTCAGTAGTGACGTGGCAGGTTGGGTGACGTCATCACTGACATGTCGGCGTGTGTGGCGCGTGGGCCTCATGCGCGGCTGAGCTTAGAGGCCCGTGGGGCGCGTGCTGCACGTGGCCTTCACTCGCACTGGAGGTTGAAGGCGTGTGTGGCGCGTGACGCCGAGGCTTGTGACGCGTCAATCTTCAGGTGGCGCGTGGCGATGCGTGCGACGGCGGTTGGGGCGGTTCTCGACGGGAAAAGCTTCGTTGTTTGATGGGTCGTCTGGAAATGTGGGTGGTGTGGTGGTTTGATCACTGGAATGGTTCGAAACAGAGGTTGAATGCACGACTCTGTTTTTTGAATATTGGCTCTAATACCACTTTGTTGGGGCCAAACCAATACCAAACTCAAACACACACACACAATAGACACCAAATTTATAGTGGTTCGGTCCAATAGGTACCTACGTCCACTTTGAGGGAGTTTTCACTATGTTTCGTTTGAAGAAAACAATGGGGAGGATGATACACTTGATCACTCTACTCTACCTTACAAACACCTCACTTACACAGAACAACACTTTGTGTAGCTTTTCTTTCACTCTGCCTATCTTCTCTATTGTCTTGTGTCTTGTTTATTACAAAACCATACCCTGGCTATATATAGCCGAACATCCAAATACAACCAAACCATACTTGCACAGGCGTGATCACATAAGCTGCCAAAACCACTTTACGCGTAGCTGCCATCCTTAACTTCGTAGTCGCATGCGTGTTGTTGAGGTTGAGGAGTTTGCTTGCATACGACAGAGAGTTGGTGCATGGGATATGGAACTTACACGTTCAAAATTGTTTGGATGTTATAACTGCAGTTTACAACTCTCTTTATATTAGATTAGATGCAATGTTTTTGGCATTTGTTTCATAATTGTTTTGCTATTTTATTCATTTATTAGTTTTTGTATATTTGTTATTTATACATCATGTTGCTTAAATTGTTTCACTTTGACACGGAACATTTTCAACTTTTGACTCATTAACTCAACAAATGAGAATTTTAACTTGCATGTTTGAAATTGCAACAGTCAAAATCAACAAATATTTAATCATGTGAGCACTTCTCCATGAATGTTGTAGTTGCAATACTATATTTTTTTATGGATTATTCTATAGCATGTTTCTCTCTCTGCGTCATACTATATTATTTTATTTTTTTTTCTTTGTCTTTGTTTTAAATAGATAATTTTTTTTTTATCTCTTTCCCATTATCTCTTTAGATTCAGTTTATAGATGTGTTATATCCTTTTTTCCTTTTATTTTATGTTGTATTACTATTATTATTATTTAATTATATTAGTTTGAATTTGAAAATTTATTTTAATATTTGATATATTAATTTAAATTTTATGTATTTATTTAATGGTTTATAACTACATGTACATTGCACATGCTCGTTACTAATATAGAATAAATATCTTTGAGAAACTATAGCAAAAATTGTCTAATATTTAACAACTGTGTGGAGGAAAGAGGGAGAGAGAAAAGGTAATGAAAAAAGAGTTTGTTTGGCTAGATATCTATCTATATCTAATTATCTATACTGCTTATAAAAGTGCGAGACCCCTAAATTATTTTTAAATATTTTTTTAAATAAAAAATAAAATAAAATAACTAAAATTTTACACCCTAATCTATAGAGGTGTGTTGCACTATCTTTGATCTTAAAGATACCTATATAACAGAGAGTCACATCCATACGAAGAGTTGTGTTATTTGATAGAACCAATATATCATTTCACATTTTATCAAAACTGTGTCAACCCCATCTTTCGTGTATGTCTTCGATCAAATGTCTATCTCTCTATTTGATTTTTTTTCATTATTAAACTATACACAATTATTACACTTTGTCTTTCTTTTTTTATTTTATCATATTTGGATAGAATTGCTAAAACTTCTCTCCTCCCATTTAACACTTTATCTTTATCAAAAAAAATTTGTCTTCTTCTTTTTTTCTTCGTATTTTCATTCATTTACCACAAGTGTTTCAATGTGCAGAGGACATGCTTTTACCTAGTTAATACTAAAACCTTATGCTCATAATATTTTTATTTTTTTATTATTTTGAAAAATTAAAGGGTTATAGATCTTGGACCTGTTTACTAACACAGGAAATATTTTCTGTTTCCGTTTTCTGAAGAAGTAGAATTATATTTTTGATTCCTTAAGAAAAACAGAAAGTAAAATCTTGTTTACTAAATTTTGATTTTTTTCAGAAACAAAAATAAAAAACAGAAATTATGTTTACTAAAAAAATTTTGTTCTTACTTTTTATTTATTTATTATATGTATTTCTTATTATTTTTTATTTATATTTATTATTTATCATAAGTTTTAGTTATTTATTATTAATTTTGTATATTATTTAATTTATTATTTTTATTATTATTAATTCATTATTTTTATTTAATTTATAAAAATATTTAATTTATTTATTATTTGTATTTCTTATTATTTTGTATTTATATTTATTATTTATCATAAGTTTTATTTATTTATTATTAATTTTGTATATTATTTAATTTATTATTTTTATTATTATTAATTCATTATTTTTATTTAATTTATAAATATATATTTTTTAATTTATTATTTATTATATTTTTATTTAATTTATAAAAAATATTTAATTTATTTATTATTTGTATTTCTTATTATTTGTATTTTTTATTTATCATAATTATTATTTATTTATTATTATTATTATTATGTATTATTTAATCTATTTTATTATTATTTATTCATTTATTTTTATTTTATTTATAAATATTTTTTATTTATTATATTTTTTTAATTTATAAAAATATTTAATGTATTTATTATTATTTATTATTTATATATAATATTTAAATTTATTAATACAAAATACATGAAAGTTCCAATTTTATAACTTTGAAATTTGGTCATTTTGAAGGCGAGAGGAAACAAAAAGAGGAAGTACCATTTTTCTTGTTTCCTCTTTTCTTTACAATTAGAGGAAACGTTTTTTTAAGGACAAAAATAAAAATAAATTGATAAACAATATTTTACTTTAACTTCTTCATTTCATTTCAGGAAGTAAAAACAGAAAACAAGAAATATATATGTTAGTAAGGCTCCGTTTGGCAACCCGGTTTTGGTCTTGGTTTTGGTCTTGGTCTTTGATTTCAAGACCAAGACCATGTTTGGTTGGCCGGTTTTTGACTTGGTTTTGGACACCCTAAAACCAACCACTAAAACCTGGTTTTTGTGCCACCATTTTTGACTTTTTTCTCTCTATCTCTCTCTCTATATATATATATATATATATGGCCGAAAATATGAATTATTTTGAAATGTTTTTTATATTTTTCGGGAAAAAATTAATTTCCGGAAAAAAATTAATTTTTCGGGAAAAATTTTTTTTTTGGAAAAAAATCATATTTTCGGGAAAAAAATTAATTTTTCGAAAATAATTATTTTCCGGAAAATTTTTATTTTTTCGGAAATATTTATTTTTTCGTCAAAAAATAAATTTTTGGAAAAAAAATCATATTTTTGGGAAAAAATTAATTTTCGGAAAAAAAATATTTTTTCGACAAAAATTATTTTTTCGGAAAAATTTATTTTTTCGTCAAAAAATAAATTTTTGGAAAAAAATCGTATTTTTTCGAAAAAATTAATTTTCGGAAAAAAATATTTTTTCTACAAAAATTATTTTTGTCGAAAAAATTAATTTTTGGAAAAAAATCGTATTTTTTATATATATATTTTTCATATTTATATATTTTTAATACATATTAGTATATATATATATATATAATTATACTAAGACCAAGACCAAAACCAAAACCAACTCCTTACCAAACACTATGGGTCCGTTTGGATACCCTGTTTTTTGTTTTTGTTTTTTTACTGTTCACAAGACTAAAAAAAAAACACGTTTGGCAAACGCGTTTACTGTTCACTGTTTTTTCCCCAAGAAAACTGTTTTATGTGAATAGTGTGTAAAAGTGATGAAAACACCAAATACAACTTTTAGTTATTTTTTGAGTTTTTTCACTGTTTAGGTGGTAAAAACAATGAAAACACCAAATTCATAAAATACAATTTTCACCAAATAAAAGTGGTGAAAACACCTTCATCCAAACGCTTTTTTGTTTTTAGTTTTTTCTTGAAAAAACAAAGACAAATACAAAAACAGTTTTTATATTTGAAGACAGAAAACAAATACAAAAAACAGGCTTTCCAAACGCACCCTATATATTGGTTTTAGATTTACCTAAAACCACCCAAGACCAAAACCAAAACCAAAACCAAAACCAAGACCAAAACCAAAACCAAGTTCCCAATCGGCCCTAAACACCACCCTTACCTTGTAAAGTGGTTTTTCAATTTTTTTACTTTTATGTTCCCCAAACTAGAGAAAGCCTAGTTCTGGAGGAATCACCTTTAAAAACTTACCAGTCTCATTCTGTGTACTTCCCCTTGGACAAAAACAAGACGTGTCTATATATATTACACACACACATATATATATAATTACATACGTAGACAGATACAGAGAACTGCGTCGTTTTACAAGTCGAATTATTTGCTTTCCTTGTGCTCCGATCTTTCTCTCTTCCATGGCGTCTCCATCGCAAGCAAGCCTTCTCCTCCAAAAACAACTCAAAGGTATACATGATTCTGTATCTATAGATTCCCCAAATCTCTTCCCCATTCGATTTTATTATAGGGTTTCAATTCAATTCAACCTTGATTTCGATTTGATTCTCAAAATTGGGTTGATGGGTATTCTTCTGGATAGATCTATGTAAAAACCCAGTTGATGGATTTTCGGCCGGTTTAGTCGATGAGAGCAACTTGTTTGAATGGAGCGTCACCATTATTGGACCTCCCGATACCTTATAGTGAGTGCTCTGGTCCTTATTTGTTCAAAGCTGTGATCTTTATTTGCTGATTTCAATTTGATTATCATGTTCTTGAGTTCTGTTTGAATTAATGGTGGGTAATAATTCTTTTTGTGAATAGCGAGTGATTATTATATGAATTGCGTTCTTCTGATTGTTGAACTTGTTATTGTTGATGGATTGGGTTATTATGTTTGTTCTGCTTTTTGAGTAATTGGATGATCAATTTCTCTATCTAGTTCCTTGGGGGTGTTTATGTTTGTAATGGAAAAATTGATCTTTTTTTGGTTGGTGATTTTGGATTGTATGTCTGCCTGATTGTAAATATGTTGGTGATGGAATAGTGTTTATTGAGCATTGTATCGGTGTGATTTTCACTTGTGAAAAAAGTTTTTGGCCTGACTTTTCTGGGTGATTAGGGTTAATAGAATGATAAAAAAGTTAGAAACTTTGTGGGTTTCTTGAGTACTCATTACATTGGACTCAAATTCATCTATGAGAATGCTTAAATTTGGTTTTGTAGTCTTTTACGATCCCCTTTTGCTAGTTAGGATTATTTGATTTTCTTGTAGTTTGCACAGTGAATGACATTTCTGAGGCTTTTTTTAACTCAGTTCTGTGCTTCTTTTACTACTGCCTCGTGGCCAAGCTTCTTATTCATTCTTTTGAAGAGTTGTTAGTGAAGCTTTTGTTATGGGATCGTTATTGTTGATTTGTTGTCGACACTAGTTTAGGCCAGCACTTCTTAAATTTCTTAATTAGGCCCATTGTTTTGTAAAATCATTGCAGTCTGACTTCTATCTCTCCTCTAAATGATTGAAATTTCGTAGTGATGGGGGTTTCTTTAATGCCATCATGACGTTTCCGTCCAATTACCCAAACAGCCCTCCAACGGTGAGGTTTACCTCTGAGATGTGGCATCCCAATGGTTAGTTAGTTCTCTTTTGTATTTAGTTTACGGAGACTTTTTTTCATGTTGGCTAATGAAGAATGATGTATGGGTTACAGTTTACCCTGATGGAAAGGTATGCATTTCAATTCTTCATCCCCCTGGCGAGGATCCTAATGGATATGAGCTTGCAAGTGAACGTTGGACACCAGTCCATACAGTATGATTCTATCCCATTTCCTTGCCTCATTTATATATCCTGTCCAATATTGTGATTAATTGTGCACGGTTCCATTCTTTCTCTTCCTCATCAACTTGTGTATGCTTCTACATTATCGACACAGTTAATGTTCTTCGATTGGCTGGTTATTTAGTAACAATTTCCGCTTATGTCAATGATAAGTTCACACACTTACTTACATGAGTTGCTAGTTCTGTCCTCTATTATGCATAGGCATTTTCAATGAACTTGAGTCATTCTTGTATGCTTGTTATTTTATATCTTCCTACGTTTAGAGCTTAAACACCTCACTTGCAGTCTGCACTTGTTTGGACTGGTTCCACTTCCAATACTAAATAACATGTGGTCCATGTAGAGAAAAAAGGAAAAACAAAGACGGAAAGATATAATGTGATCTGATAACTGCTGTTATGTATAACTTACACTATGAATTTTCTTTTTGATGACTTCTCTTATTGGTAGTGCAACTTGGGGTAGTCTAGTTCAATGGGAAACTGTAAGGATAGAACATAGAAAATCTAAACCGTGCAAATTTGAGGTGCTTGTTTCTAGCCTTACCGTGACTCCAGTTCAGTAAGTGTGTGCTTCGGCTTGGTTGGGGTAGGTTTATCTTGAATGGTGCTACTCTTTACCCATTAGGTGCATCTGAAAAGTTAATTGACTTGCTGAGTATTCAAAACCAGAGGAGGTTAAGAACAAAACAAGATGATAAATGAGAGTAATATTTTTCAAAATGCAAGTCTTGTAAGGGTATAAATAGTTATTTGTCATATGTTACTTGTCATTTTCAGGTATCTAATATTAATATTCTACAAAGCAGTTTATGAGATTCATCATATACAAGTTATTTTTGCCTGTCTATTTAGACTCTATCGTCACTTACCATTTGACTTGCTGATTGTCTACCTCTATGTAGAATACAACACTGATCAAGACTTCTGATTTGCAGGTAGAAAGTATAGTTTTAAGCATTATATCAATGCTTTCAAGTCCTAATGACGAGTCTCCTGCAAATGTTGAAGCGGCAGTAAGTCTCTGCATTTTTCTGTTTCTCTTCAGATTCTTTATTGCCAAATGCTCATCGTTTAATTTTTTGTTACTTAATTTTTTTCTATTCTGTGTTTCTCTTTCCTCTTTTATGGGAGGAGGAATCTTTCAAGCAAAGTATATAGAAGGAGAACAAAATGTGCATAAAGATATGGGCACAGTATTTAGTTCAATCTAGCAAAATAGAAATCTTGATTGTTAAAATTCCTAGTTAATTTTTAGGGTAAATTACAGTTTGACCCCTCTAGATTGGTTTTTTGTAACAATTTACCCCCTCCCTCACTATTCCGGCAAGGTCAACGCCGGTCAATCCAATTTTTGCATGGGCAATTACTATGTTAGCCTTGACAAATTTCCCACACTTACTCGCCGAGTTCTATGCGGACTCCGAAAATGGAAGTCTTGAATGTGCAGAAATGGTGGTTAGCTCCATGGAAGAGCCTTACACTTTTTGTTGGAACTCACTTATTACACCTTCTTCTTTGTTTCTTCCTTCAGCACCAGCAACGTTCAAGTCATCATCATCCTTGCTCATACGCGCATATCGCTGGACCGGTCGCCAACACGCTGATGCCATTCGTGCAACCACGAAAACATCCCTCATTTCCCTCTTCTACTAAACCCTAGAATTGCAAAATTCAAAACTGAAATTGCAATAACCAGAAATTTAAGGGGACAAATATACTGATTTCTGAAAAATAAACCCTAAAAATATGATCTTAATTGCTTTTTGCACATTTTTTTATGTTAATTTCACAACATTAAATTAGCAAAATAATTAATTGAAGTGTAGATAGTTTTCGAATTTTGATGGATTTATAGGGACGAAGATGGAGAATGGTCACTATAAATAATTGATTGACCAAATTATACAAATTGATACCTAGAAGAGGAACTGAAGAATAGTTGAGTAAGAGAATACTTCTGTGTTCTGTGAATTGTACACATATACATACAATATATATATATATATATATATATATATGTAGAGAGAGAAGATGAAGAATTCTAGAGAGAGAAAGAGAGAAAATAGAGTGAAGAAGGAGATCTGCGTTTGGAAGAAGAGAGTTTGGTGTGGTTTGAGAGAGAAAATGGAGAACTGCAAGGTATGTCTTATTACAACTGGAGGCAGTTGCGGCGGGGGAGAGAGGTGGGGCGGTGGTGGGTCAAACCTCATATATATATATATACAAGTGTATATGGATCTAGGGGTAGAGTTTTTCAAGAAGGGGATGGAGAAGAAGATAGGTTAGGTTAATTTAATTTAATTTAGGTTAGATTATTTTAATTTTGGTTAGGTTAGGTTTTAATGAAGGGAAAATAGGTAAATTAATATTTTAATTTTTTTTGAATAAAATATGATGGGCAATTAAGTAATTTCAAATTACCGGTCATCGGAAATGACTTAGAGGGGGTGCGGGTGTAATTATCCAATCTAGAGGGGTCAAGTTGTAATATGTCCTATCTAGAGGTGTGAAACTGTAATTTACCCTAATTTTTAATAATGATAATTGAATAGAATGAGGAGACACTTGAGTTTCAAAAAGGGAAGAATAGAAATGTTAATTTTCAGCTTCCTTTGCTAATAACCTAGTAAAACATCAGTGGGGAGAGACCTCCAAGTTTCAGGACAGTTATGGTAGGGATTAGTGTTAAATTCCTTCCATGAATTATTATAGCAGGGTTCCCATCCTTAACCTTTTATATAGATCCATTTACCATCTAGAGTCGAACTTAATGACGAGCATTATGTAAGAGTCCCCTCCCTATCCTGACACAATATTATCCACTTTTGGCTCATCCGTACCAGAGACTTCCCAGGGGATCACCCATCCTGGGATTACTCCACTTCAAACACGTTTAATTGTGGAGTTCTGGTGGGTTCCCGGCCATCACGGTTTTTAAAACGCGTCGTGTCATAGAAGGGAATAAAACTCACATATAACATGTAGTCTTCCCTTACCGAGGCGATGTGAGATTGTGCACCTGTAACTCGTCCAGTGTGGTAGCTTGCCAGTGCCACTTGCACCCGCCCATGGCACACCCCCTCACATAGGTCGCCACAATCCACCCCCCTAGGAGGCCCGACGTCCCCGTCGGCACACTTCCAATTGGGTTAGGCTCTGATACCATTTGTAACAACCCCCTCACTATCCTGACACAATATTGTCCGTTTTTGGCTCACTCGTACCAGAGACTTCCCAAGGGGTCACCCATCTTGGGATTATTCCACTTCAAGCACGCTTAATTGTGGAGTTCTGATGAGTTCTCTGCCATCACGGTTTTTAAAACGCGTCGTGTCATAGAAAGGTATGAAACTCACATATAGCATGTAGCCTTCCTTGTGCACCTATAGCTCGTCCGGTGTGGAAGCTTGCTAGTGTCACTTGCACCCGCCCGCATAAGTCGCCACATATTAGATGTGTATGAATTATGGAATTAGATGTATATGAATTCCTTCCAAGATGCAACGATTGTTTGGAGGCATATGTTTCGAGTGCCCTAAATAATGAATATGATTTGGCTTTTTGTACGTCTGATGAGATCATTTATGGTCAGGATTACCTTCAGATTAGCTTATTGGTGTTGTGACCTATATTACATAGATTCTTCGAAAGTAGGTTTAAGTACCCATGTATGACACATATTAGTCGGACATGGGTATCTGATATATGTCCGATATTTTTGGTAAGACACTTACCTAAATTTAGATCCAAATGATTCCATGTTTCTATATTATTACTTAAAATGAGTGGAATATCTAGTTTGAACACTATATATATTTGATTAAAATATTATGGTACACTCGAGAATAAAATAAAAACTTTAAAAAAATAAATACTTAGTCGTGTCCATGTGTAATATTAGATATTTGACAAGTCTTACATCATAATACATACCGGTGTCCTACACACTCATCTGTGTCCATGTAACATAGGTTGTGACTAATATAAAGTTGGCAATATTTTCGATGCTTATGGGGACTGCCTTATTGGTTATTGACTCTTTTCTAATTCCCTACATCCGCATTCACAAGTCCTGGATGGATGAACCGTAGTAGATGCTTGTTCTTTTTCTGCAACAATGATACACGTCATTTCAAGGATTGTGAATTTTTCAGTTCATCTTTCCAGACGGCTATAATTGGGAAGATATTTAATGTGGCATGTGAAATTTTATTGAATTTAAACCACCTAAAGCAAAATGCTGTATGCTCATCAATGGATTGCTCTAGGTTTGTTTTTCTTATGTCACTTTGCTTTAATTATTTATGCATCACCTCATCTTGTAAGCTGTCCAACTTGCAGAAAGACTGGAGAGATAGAAGGGATGCTTTCAAAAAGAAAGTCGGTCGCTGCGTCAGACGGTCGCAAGAAATGTTGTAAAGTATTGCCGCTGCCTGCCGCCTCTACTGGCTGTGACGCCACCGGGAACCTCTACTAGCTGTGTGCAGGGGACTCGCTATCCATCGGATATCTTATCCCTTCGTGTAGAATTTCCATTTAAGTTTTGTTTCCCCCAATCTCTACAAGGTTTATTTTGTTTTACCATCATTGATATATTTATAAATTCAGATTATTAATGTTGAGAATGTGATAAAACTTTACATGTTGATCGTTATAGGAATTAATTAGTCCGGTCATTATTTATCAATATCCCATAATGATGGGTTATTATTACACCTTGTTTTGCTAATTCAATTGAAGGGCGATATAAAAGTGATCAATTTAACCATTCTACTCATGGTTAGCGTATTCATCAAGGTTGGTAGTCCATATTAAGGTCATGATCGCTATCATCATATTATCATCATATTCAATAAGGTTAGTTATCCATATTGATGTCATGATTGCTGTCGTCACTATTATCAATACCATACTCATGGTTCTACTCATGGTTCATCAAGGTTAGTAGTCCGTATTAATGTCATGATCGCTATCGTCACTATCATCAATACCATACATCGCATTCTACTCATGATTAGCGCATTCATCAAGGTTAGTAATCCGTATTAACATCATGATTGCTATTGTCACTATCATCAATACTATACATCGTTAGCGTCACTATCATCAATACCCTTGCTGTCACTGATTTTTATTTTTTGTCTTAAATAAAAAAGTTCAGAATCTCCATATTTAAAGTGGGATATTTATAGGCAAAGCAAGCTTTTTTCCAATCACCTTGTAGTCTGGAAAAAGGGCACTATATCTAGATAAATATGCCCATACTGATTGAGGTTTGGGAATCAACAATGTTTAAATCATTAATGGTACTAGCTCTTTTTGTGAAAGGAAGAAAGTTAACTTCACTCTCAAAATGCATCATATTATTAGGAATATATCCTCTAGAATCTTGTTTTATGTTCTATCCCAGAATAGAAAAAGATCCAACATTTGAAGATATCTGAAAAAGAAAAGCTCGATGTGGAGTGACCTATTCTCTAAAGATTTTA
The DNA here is from genome assembly GCA_963922005.1 of Cornus suecica. Classification (NCBI taxonomy): domain Eukaryota; kingdom Viridiplantae; phylum Streptophyta; class Magnoliopsida; order Cornales; family Cornaceae; genus Cornus; species Cornus suecica. The sequence continues at coordinate 1,784,073 of OY998244.1, forward strand.
GGGTTAACTTCATTTACATCCCTAAGGTTTGTTTTTATTTCAATCAGATCCCTTAGATTTGAGAATCTTCATTTACGCCATTTACTTTTTCAAACCCACATCATTTACACCCCCTATACCGAAACTACCCTCAATTTTGAGATAAGTGTGTTTGGAAATAAGGTTTTCTACCCTCATATTTTATTATCCAAACAAGGCATTAATTTTTTATTTTGGCATAAATAAAAAAACAAATTCTTTTATAGTAAAATATTTAAAAATAAAAAAATATATATAATTGGTAGTTCGGAAAAATATTTTGGCATTAATTTTTTATTTTGACATAAATAAGTAAAAGTTCGTTTATAGTAAAATATATTAAAACATATTTAAAAAACGAAAAAAAATTAATTGGTAGCTCGAAATATTTTTTTTATTTAGACTTAAATTTTATTTATATTTTACCATAATTGGTAGTTCGGGAAAATATTTTGGCGTTAATTTTTTATTTTGGCATAAATATATAAAAAAATATTTTATAGTAAAATATATAAAAAAATAATATTTCGGCATTAATTTCTTTTTGTTAAAATAAAAAATTAATGCCGAAATATTTTTTACGAAATATTTTGAGCATGATATTTGTATATTTCAATCCGTTGTCTATAATCCTCTTTCCTCAATAAGGCTGCAAATTTCAAATATTATATCCGATCAAGTACATTTCAATTTGTTCTATGGCAATATCTTAAGAATCATGCACAAAAAGTCCAAAATATACTCTTACTGTTGTACCACTAGCCACTGGGATACTAGCTAAGGAGTAGGAGATTTTTTTTTAAAATAAAAAATTAATACTGAAATATTTTTTTTTCGAACTATCAATTAGGGTAAAATATAAAAAAAATTAAGTCCAAAATATGAAAAAATATTTCGAACTACCAATTATATTTTGTTTTTCATTTTTTCATTTTTTTTATATATATTTTATTATAAACAAATTTGTTTTTTGATTTATGACAAAATAAAAAATTAATGCATTGTTTGGATAATAAAATTTAAGGGTAGTAAACCTTGTTTCCAAACACCGCCTATCTCAACATTGAGGGTAGTTTAGGTATTAAGTGACATTAATGGGTGTAAATGATGTGAGTTTGAGAAAATAAGGGGTGTAAATGAAGATTGTCAAACTTGAGGAAGGCTGATTGAAATAAAAGCAAACATGATGTGCCTCTTGTGAAAATTTTGTCCCTTTAGGATCCGTTTGGATTTAATGATTTGGGAAGAAAAGAAAAGAAAAAAAAGATATAGTAAAGTGTGTTTGGTTTGACAAAGAAAAGAAATGATTTGGAGGAATAAGTCCTTGGATACTATCTAGGGTTGTTCAAACCGGTTCCGGTTCCAGACGGAATCTGAACCGAACCGATTTTTCCGGTTCCTGAAAAATCATAACCGAAACCAAAACTGAAAGGGGAAGGAACGGAACTGAATCGGTTCCAGTTCCTTCTATTTTTTTATTTTTTTAAAAAAACCTCAATTTATAAGATAATATAATTATAAACTAGAGTATTTGAATTAAAGCACACCCAAAACCAAATATATAATTAGTGGAATAAAAAAAATAGCTTGGATTTGTATTGTTACTGAAATTAGTGGAGGTTTATTGCTAGTCTTTTTGCTTAATAATAATAATAATAAAAAAAACCGGTTCCGGTTCCGCGGGGCCGGAACCGGAACCGAACTGAAATTTTCGATTCTTGGAATTTTGGAACCAGAACCGAACTTCTATGGAACCAAACCGAACCACCGGTTCCAGTTCGGTTCCTGAACACCCCTAATACTATCCTTTTAAAAGTGAAAATATTTAGAGAGAAATGATAGTAACTTAAATATTATTTTTGTAATATCAAAAATACCATCTATAATTAAAAGAATAATTTTATTAATTAAAAGATATAATAGTAATTTGGTTATTATCATTCTTTTCTTTTCTCTCATATAGCTTATTCAAACAAGAATGATATAATTTCTTTTGTTTTCCTTTATATTTTATCCAAACATGAATTTAAAATATTACTATCATTTCATTTCATTTCTTTTCTCTCATAACTAATGTTATCATTTATTTTCTTTTCTCTCTTGTATATCTAAACGAAGGGTTATATATACAAAAAGGAAGAAATAAAAACATTCACAAACCTGTTTAAACATTTGACCTTGATTGAAATTTGGAACTCAAACCACCCTCAATTGTCATTGCAATTAAAGAAAGTTGTATTTAGATTTTGTGATAACAAAAGAGATTTGAATAAAACTTAAGGGTCAACAAATCATTCAAATCAGTGTGGAAAGAAAATGCAAGCCCACCTATCATCATCACTCGCTTAAAAAAGCAGATCAACTACAAAGCACATCAACGGGAGACAAGAACCAACACATACGCAACTAAACTAATCACTTAAGAATGAAAAATTCCAATTCCATCCACACTCAAAAAATGCTCGTGTTTGTCAATTTCTAACCATGCTAAAAATATTCTAATATTTTTCAATTTTTATACAAAGATCATATGCTATGTTTGGTACGCATAAATAGAATGCAAGTGAGAATGAAATAAAAATGAGAATGAAATGAAATAATCATTCTCATTTTATTGTTTGGTTGTAAATATGAAACACTTTAGGAATAGAATGAACTTAAAAGAACATTTTTCAAAAATACCCCTCTTAGTGATAAATATATAATTTTAATTAAATAATATTATTTCGTAATTTTTTTACCAAAAAATTGTGAAAGGTAACGAAAAAAGTAATGGCGGACAATGAAGGTGGTGGCGGCGGTGGTAGAAGTTGATGACATGGTGATGAAGGTGGTTTGCTTATTTGAAACGTGAAAGGGTTATTTTAGTAATTTTATACTTTAAAAATATTCCTTAAGGAATGGAATAACCATTCCATAGGTTTACTAATGGATTGAAAATCTATTCCTTTAAATGATTTTTCATTACTTGTGAATGGTCATTCTCATTCAATGTGTCATATCAAATCAATAAATGGATGGAATGGGCATTCCATTCCACCATACCAAACATGACAATCGGGCTTTGTCAAGTTGTTAGGTTCGAAAAACAATTCTCAATAATTTACAAAATGATTTCCAAAGAATAATACACTTATAATTAAAAAATACAGTCTAAAAATACTTATTATATTTTAATGAATTAACAAAAAATGAAACTTAATTAAATAACATCGATTTATTTAGTTATACAATTTTTGAATTTTCATAAATACACTTATAATTACAAAAATATACTTATTATATTTTACTTATACTTATTACATTTTACTTATCAAAAAATAGTAATACTTATTATCTATTAAAATTTAAAAATAAAAATAAAGATACAATACATTGACCTCTCCTAAAATCTAAGGCTACGTTTGGATGAGCAAGAGAGAAAAGAAAAGAAAGGCATTAGTTATGAGAAAAAAGAAATGATAGTTAAAATTTGTATTTATGTTTGGATAAATTAGGAAAGAAAAGAAAAGAAATGATAATATTCGTATTTGGTAAGGCTAAAAGAGAGAAAATAAAATATAGTATTATAACTCATTTACTTTGTTACCCTTTTAATTCAAATATCATTGAACTATGTGTTTTTAAATGTTATAGACATTTTTGGTATTTTAAAAGTTATACTTAATTTGTTATCATTTATCTCCAAATCCTCTCACTTTTAGAAAAATAGCAAGTGAGATTTAAAGGCATAATGTCACGGACTCATTCTTGAGCCTTTGTGACAACACACCTCGACCTCTCGAGAGACAAGCATGCTGGTTGGTGGATGTACTTCAACGTCAAATGACTGGAATGGTTCTAGGGAAGGGGCGTGCATGAGACAAGGTGGTAACCTCCTTTGGGCCACCCCTGCACAAACTGGTCGGGAGCTGGAGTCGTTCCCCTGACGAGACCAAGGCAGGTCGAAACCAGTCAGTGTGCAAGCCGAGTGAGGCACATCGTGCGAGGCTTACCATGCCCTCACAAGCTCATATTTGGGGCATGGTGCCGCACGGGCCGTGCCGCTGCGGGTGAAAACTCTAGACCTGTGACAAATGGTATCAGAGCAGGACTTGGGAGTAAGCACATGCGATTGTGTCCCCAGGTCGATTCTTGGGCCAAGACGGAGCAACACGTGTATGCCGGAGGGTAATCCTCCATTGCCACCTCCCACGAAGAAAGCGCTTCACCCTGAAGCTGATCGGGTGATCTCACTGAAGTCAGGTGTCCCGGGCCATGTTCACATCGTAATCGTCCGTAGAGAGTAACCACGGCGATTCACTCGACTCTCCGTGACAACGTAGCGTTGGAGGCCGACGGGGTAGAAGCTGCGGCGAAGTTGTTCTCATCTCTTGGCCACACATACCATAGACCTCGACCCTTGCTTGATGATATGGCAATGAGATCCACTTGTGACTGCGACGAGGACGTTCGCAGATTAAATTGGGGAGAATGTCACGGACTCATTCTTGAGCCTCCGTGACAACACACCTCGACCTCTCGAGAGACAAGCATGCTGGTTGGTGGATGTACTTCAACGTCAAATGATTGGAATGGTTCCAGGGAAGGGGCGTGCAGGAGACAAGGTGGTAACCTCCTTTGGGCCACCCCTGCATAAACTGGTCGGGAGCTGGAGTCGTTCCCCTGACGAGACCAAGGCAGGTCGAAACCAGTCAGTGTGCAAGCCGAGTGAGACACATCATGCGAGGCTTACCATGCCCTCACAAGCTCATATTTGGGGCATGGTGCCGCACGGGCCGTGCCGCGGCGCGTGAAAACTCTAGGCCCGTGATAATAAGTTATCCTTCCAAATCTCTCCAAATCATTTATTTTTCTCATAAATGGCAACTCAAACACAAAACTCACTATCCTTTCTTTACTTTTCTTTCCAAACCTTTCCAACCAAACTAACCCTAAATTAATTGCACACGACGGTTATAATCGGTATTTATTATACCGAGTACACCTATCAATCAAAATATGCAGTCAAATACCTTGACTAATGAGTATTCTCATAAATATATTATGTCATTTATGTCATATAAATGAACTTAGTAATGGATTCGACTCTAAGATAATGGAAGGGGTGGTTGAGATCTCTTGTCAAATCTCAAGTGTGTATAGTGTAATAAATGGTAAACATTAAGATAGAAAAACCCCCCAATAAAACCGAAGAACTGAACCTAACGGAACCTTAAAGAACTAGTACTTTGATTCCGGTTCCAGAACGGTTCGATTCCAATTCCCAAAATAGAAAATTCGTTTATTTTCGCTCGGTTTTGATTATTGACTTCACATAATCGAATTGAACTGAATTGTGTGCATTCCTAACAAACATGGTGCCATGAGTAATTGAATCAAATACAATGGGAGGTCATATGTGTTGGCACCCAATTTTTCATGCCACTTGGCAGAGTGTGGAGGAGCCACGTGGCATGTAATTAAGTCGTGAAAGTTCAGCAGATAAACATTATGAGTAATGGTAGAAGAGACTTGCGGTAGAGGAAATGAGAGTGGCAGAGAGAAAGGAGACTATAATTAAGGGACGTGGTCAGAAATCAATGAATAATGGTTGATTACAACTAAAATGAACCTGGGTCGAATACATGCTAGATTCATTATAGGAGTTAAAGTGAACCAACTCCAGCTTGAAGAAGGAAAACATGTGAACGTGGCTTGGGTAATTATAATGGCAGTTTCAACACGTGGCGAAAGGATGTAGAGAAGCTAAGGACACATGGCATTAGTTAGAAAGAGAAGTTAGAAGCAGTTACCAAGTGCAATACACCACTTATATAAATAGAACACTTGGATGAATTTTGCAACCTTTCCCGCAACACACAACAAAACACAACACTTGCAATTTCTTACAATTGTAATCAATCTCTATCTTGTCAATTTGTACTTTCATTTCTACAATGTCAGTCCAAATTATTTATGTTTTTTTTTTTGGATAACCGTGATATCCAGGCCAGCTTACGTGCACCTCAACTAATCAACGGGACTCGTGCAAGGCGACCCCCCACACGAATCGGGTAAGGCTCAGACTATGTCCACGGTCGTGGCCCTACCGAATTGTTTGCATCTAGTAAAAATTGAACATGAGACCCCATGCTTCTTAAGGCACCAAGTCCCAAGCCTTATCCAACTAGGTCAATCCGCTCGGGCTTATGTTATTGTTCTTTCAATCATTATCTTGTAATCCTTATTGCAAGTGATGATATTTCTAGTTCATGTCACTTAAATTCCTGCAACTTTATTTACATGCAACTTCATTTCATTTCGATTCCTGTCAAGTTCTTCAATTCACTTTCATTCTTACATTCATGCTTTCTTTAAAATTTTGGCATTTAAGTCCTTTTGACTAAGGCAAAAAGAACTCTAGAAATAAAAATTTATAATTTCTTTATTTCACAATTGCTTGATTTTCATCGATCACTTCCAAAAGAAGAGTTGCACATTCTTTTTTGAAAGTTCATTTGACTCTTTCAGAGTCTGACACGCCCACATCTACCAAATACCAATTTTTGTGCAAACAATATGTTAATTTTGTTATTAAAAATTTAGTTAATTTCATAATCTCTTTGTGGGGCCTTTTTGTAAAAACTGGAAAGTGCACCATACGATCTAGTAAAACGCGTGAGAGTAGAGCAAAATGAAATGAAAAGATGTTAAAAAGAAGAAAGAAAAGGCGCATTCTCTCCGGTCTTAAACTTTCCCTTCCCCTCACACCACTCTCCTCCCTTCCTGCTTGCTGTCTGGCTGCTGTCCACTGTATCTCTCTCTACAAATACCCCCTTTCCTTTCCCCCTTCCCCTTTTTTGCCACCTTCCAGATAATTTCCTCTCTCTCTACATACCCTACACATATATACAATTATATATATATATATGTATGCCTTTCTCTGTCTCATGGAACTCTTGCCATATCTCGTGACCCTAAAGTCCCAATCCTAACCCACCATTAACTCTTTTTTCCCAAGAATAAAAAATCCCAACTCTTCTCTCTCTCCTTCATGACTTCTCACTTTCTCTCTCCTCCCAATCATAGTTTTCTCTCTCTATAACGCCGCCGGCCACGCTATGCGGTCCCCTCGCTCCCTCCGCAACGGCGGCGACTCCCCTCACCCGCGAATCCACACGCCTCCTCCTCACTTCCAGTCCACCGTCTCCCTCCAGAAGCTCCGCCGTTTCAACTCCCTCATTCTCCTCTTCCGCCTCGCCGCCTTCTGCTTGACCCTCACTGCCGCCATTTTCATGATCACCAACTCCACTTCCCCTAATTCGCCTCACTGGTACGACTTCGACGCCTTCAGGTACTCAATTCCTCACTTCTCTTCTATCCATTCATGTTTGGTTGCTCAGAAAATGGAGTGGGAAAGAAATTATTTCAAAATTTTGACCCAGACTTACAAACATCAGTCATAATTGTTTCTTTTTCCTCGATTTTCTCTGCTTCCAAACAATAGATTTTTTCAAATTTTTGATTGAATTGATTGAAAACGAAGAGAAAATTGTATAACAGGTTCGTATTTGCTGCGAATGCTATAGTTGCTATATACTCACTATTCGAAATGGGAGCTTCCGTTTGGGAGATTTCCAGAGGAGTCACTCTCTTTCCGGAGATCTTACAGGTCTGGTTCGATTTCGGCCATGATCAGGTATGTATGTAGATATATATATATACACATATATATATATGTATATGTATATGTACTGATTTGGTTGGTTTTAGGTTTTCGCGTACCTGTTACTATCGGCGGACTCGGCGGGGACGGCGTTGGCGAGGGAGCTGAGAAGGACGGACACGTGTACGGTGGATAGTGGATTCTGTGTGCAGACAGATATATCGATCGCATTGGGATTCGCCGGATTTCTGTTTCTAGGGCTATCGTCGCTTTTGTCGGGATTTAGGGTTGTATGTTTCACAATCAACGGCTCTCGTTTTCATATCTGAGAGAGAGAATATTTTTGGGTGCGTCGCACTGATTTCATAGGGTCTGGGTTTGAATTGTTGCTGTAACTTATTGTGCATATGAGAGCTGTGTATTCTTTATTTCTTAATGGTTTTATGTTCTTATTTGGGATCGGAGTCGAGTTTTAGTGTGTTTGAATCAAGATTATTTAATTAGTAATTCAGCATCATCGATTTATTGGAATTTCAACTAGTTTATTTGTAAATTTGTGGTTTTTAGCATTGAGATATATATATTTTTAAATTAACTAATTTATTTGCTAATTCGTTATTCAACTTAAATTTGACTCAAAATCATGTAAAACTCAACTTGAAGTCGATTCGTGACAATGCTTTTGAAATTTGAAAAAATAAAAAATAAAAAGTTCCGAAGACAACCTATCTATCTGGAACCTAAATTCCAAATAGATTGTCCTTTTGAACCTAAATTTCAATGAAATTGTCATGATTTGACCTCATAACTAACGTTGTTGAAATTGTCATAAACTGACCTCATAATGGTACGCAACATATACGCCCGTTTGAAAGTCTTATTTTGTTCTGTTTTTTTTTTGAAGTCTTGTTTTTTTCAGAAGAAAATTTGTCAACCCTTTTTACGGTTTGTTTTGTTCACAATTTGAAAACTGTTTTCATAAATAATAAAAAAATAAAGGAACAACAAAAATTTGTTTTTTTGTTCTTTTTGAAATTTTTCAAAAAAAAAAATTGTGGTAGAGAAGAAAATTTGTGTAAGAATGTGTGTTTTTTTGCCCCAAACATATTTTTTTTTTCTTGTTCTTTTGGGTGAGAAAATAAGAACAAGAACAAAAATTATTCTTGTTTTTTTATTCTCAAAACAAAAACAAAAATAATGATTCCCGGCCCTATGACCAACCCACACTACGAATTTCATGTAAGGTTTGACTTCAAGTTGCAACTGGTTTACTTGTGAATTTGTGATTCAGCTTTAAGCCCAGATCAAAAAGATGTAAAGCTCAGCTTGACACAAAAATCACGTTTGATTGTGATTTAGTTGACTATTGATCATTTTAGTTTTGTGAACTGCTCTTACCTAGAAATATCTTCTGATATTACTTAATTTTTCACCATAACAAAACTTCACCCAGATCATTAGTTCCTTTGAACCCAGATGAACTGCTTTCGACTCTTTATACAGTTCAAGATCAAGCTCAAACTAGATAGAATTGATAGGTACTTTCCGTACGAGTAAAAGCAAACTGTACAGAAATTGCACTGGACCAAAGATGAAGGTTACTGCTCTGGGAGTGTTGATGCTAACTATGAACCTCATTATTAAGTGTAGATATAATTTCTATACATGCCTCATGCACCACCCTGCCAATGCAGAAAAGAAAGACTTCCAGGATACTGCGTCGCCAAAACAACAGCTATGAATATCCAAATCATAAGGAAGCCGATGATAGCAGTCTTCACTACTTCGTCCCTGCTCTCATTCAAGCCGGTATCACTATGACAGTAAATTTCTGGTGCACTAACAGACGGATCGGTTGAGAGATTTGCAGATGGTCTTATACGAATGGTCTCCTCGTTCATATCCTGTATATCAACAAGTTGCAAACATTTTGGGCACGAGCACTTGCCACCAAGAAAAGGAGGGAATGCCTGAAGGAACTCAGAGAGAAACTTTTGGTAGTTGTCTCCAACAATCCTCAATTTTTGCTGCGTGGCAGGTCTCAAGACCTGCAAGAACATAAGCCTCTTAGAATATATTTATATATTGCGTCAAACGTAAGAGCTTAAATATCCATGTCATAAAGCCGTGAGAATATATGCGTCATAACTGTGAAATAAGTTTACAAAGAACAAAAATCGAAGCAGAAGGACGATAAGCATTTGCCATAGCCTCTTTGAATATGTCATGCTTGTGTGATTAGAGGGCAATTCACACATATAATAAGGCTTCAAATGATTAAAAATAAGAAGCTGCAACAGGAGACTGGGGAAGACACATGGAATAAGCATCTTATGAGTCTTTTAAGGGTCATTTCAATGTGAGAATTTGAAAATAGGGAAAGGAAATGGGAGAAAACTTTACCTTGTGCGAGTTAATAAAATATGGGAAAGAAATGAGGAAAATGAGGAATTCACAAACCCCACCAACAATGATTTTCCTTTCCATCTACTGTACCAACATACTCTAAGAGAAGAAAGCGCTTACTTGAAATAACGTTCGTGTTATCACTCGAGCAACTGGAGGAAGCCGTACAACAATCAAACAGCAAAGACGGTTTGGGTAATGATCTTGCAACAGAATAGCACAAGACCTCATCATTTGCATGGGAAATCCAAATGGAGATATTCCTTCACAATCCATCAAGACTGTGATTTGAGGGTTTGCCGCGTCAACCAGGTGCATAACCCCATGTTCTATCTGGGAAACTGAAGAAGCGCCAAAAATTATCCTCTTGACATTTATGAGTGCATCACAATCATACAAATAATAACAAATGAAGTAATAGTTGTCCAGTCAAGCAGCAAACTTCCACGATGCCCATTATTTAGATTTACAAAATGATGCAAAAATAAACAATTCTATGATTTACAGGGATTAGATGTGTACCAACTGCTTTAGCAAAGAGAGGTTTTTCATTCGATCTCAAGTTAGAGCAAGCAAGTCCAAGACGAATAATGAGGCAATGCCGTTGCTTCACATCATATCCGTGCCAAAAAACCCAATCTGACCAAGCCTCAAATTCTTGTGGTGAAAAAATAGTGTAAGCTTGCCTCCACCGAATTGTCTTTTTGACTGATGATAGGAACTTCTTAAATTCACCATTGGCAGCAGCATAAAACCTACGAAGCTCATCCTCATTAAGCCTGCAGAAATGCTACCATGTCATGCTTCACGACATCTTAATAAATGGTATCATAAATTGTTGCTTAAAAGATAAATAACTATTAATCAGAATGACTATCCCGAGTACTAGAAAATTTTTACATGAATGCACACAAAGGGAGAACTAGCACAATAGGACTCTCAAGAACCTAAATCCCAAGTAACCTTCAAAAACGAGAATAACCTAACAGTACAAGTTTCAAAACCAAAAGAAGTAATGTCACAACTCGGCAATGAGATATCACCTTTCTGGTAAAGTGATACCCTGCTTCTCAAGCTCTTCATGGAGTTGTAGCAGCCACTTTTCAGAAGCTAGATTTTTTGGAACTTCACCGGAAGACCTGAAAATCCCATATAACAAACTGAGTTAAACATAAATAAAACATAAAAAGAGTTGGTGACAAGAAGATACAATGGAACTAGCATAACTGTGATCATGTTACATCGTCTGCACTACTCAAGCTAGAAAACTGTAAAATTATGCTCAAATTTAGGATTATGATTGGCAGATGGCGCAGGAGAACGCTTGGCAATTTGTAGACATCTAGGAGTTAGTGAACTATAACCATATCAAAGTTTGAAAGACAAACAGTCAATAAATCTGTGTGCATGAGAGAGAGAGAAAGCTCAGCAGAATAACATCAGGTCAAACAGTCAGGCTCGGGCTTGCTAGCCCAATTTACAGTCTAAGCATGTACTTAAATCAATTTCGGGCTTAAAGAGTCCAGCTCAGCCCATTCCACAGTCGATAATAGCTCAGCGGAATAACATCAGGTCAAACAGTCAGGCTCGGGCTTGCTAGCCCAATTTACAGTGCTGCTGACAAACGTTACTGAAACAAGTCATGGACACAGCAACACAAAACCTTTGGCGACTTGGTTTCTAGACTTAACAATCCTAAATACTTTTCAAACATTATCATGACCAATAAACATCAAAACCTTACTCTTAAAATGAAAGAAAAGCAAGAGATGCATAACATAATATATAGTTCCATTGCAAATTTAATTACCTTGTCTCGGAGATTGACAGTTGGTCAGACACGTCCGATGGAGATTCAGCATATGTTTGTGAATCATTAGAACTGCCCAAAGCTTTTTTCGCAGATCCAGAATGATCAGAGAAAACAGTAGCAACTGAGAGGACTATTAACGGCCTTGACAAGGTCTAGTAGAAAACATAAAACAAGACACAAAAGCAAAAACAAATTATCCTGACTTGTAAGATATTCAATAAGTATACACATATAAGATTAAGAAATTAAATTAAATATATATATATATATATATCACCATAAAACATTAGGGAAGAAGATCACAAGGAAACAGAGAATTGATACAAGCAAGAAAACGATAAAAGGTTGTGTCTTTTAAGAGAGCAAGAACCTTTAGTTCTTGATGCAGTAAAACAAGGTTATTTTTGGTACGCATGAATGGAATGGAATGCAAGTGGGAATGGAATAACCATTCTCATTCTATTGTTTGGTTGTAATTATGAAACACTTTAGGAATGAAATGAATTTAAAAGAAAATCTCTCAAAAATACCCCTATTAGTAATAGATATATAATTTTAATCAAATAATATCATTTTGTAATTATTTTAAAAAAAATGGTGAAAGGTAACGACAATAGAAGTGGCAAATAATGGAGGTTGTGGTGGTGGTGGAGGCGGCGGGAGGTGACGGCGGTGGCGTGGTAGAAGTTGGTGACATGGTGATGAGGGTGGTTTGTTTACTTAAAATGTGAAAGGGTTATTTTAGTAATTTTATGTTTTAAAAGCATTCCTTAAGGAATGGAATGGTCATCCCATAGGTTTACTAATATAATGGATTTTCATTCCAATTAATGAATTTTCATTCCTTGGGAATGACCATTCTCATTCAATAAAACATACCAAACAAAGGAATGGAATTAATGGACATTCCATTCAATTCAATTCTTGCGTACCAAACATGACATTATATCCTTCTCTCACATAATTGTAACATACTCGAACACTATATAGTATTAATGATGCATGTGGAACCATAGTTCCATTAGGCACCACTTCTCTTTTGAGTCTAACACCAAATGGTGGAACTAATATGACAAGTCCACAATTGAATGACTTGACGATCTAGTGCCTCAAGGAGTATATATACACATAGGCCAGACTGTTTATCATATACATATGGTTGTACTTGTGTGTGTGTGTGTGCGCGTGTGTTAATAAACCAATGATTAATCTCTACTGTAACATATGCAATGCCATAGTTCTTCTTTCAAAAGAAACTCCTACTTGTAATGTTCTCCTTTTGTAGTACTTGCATTACCATTCTGGTTCTTAACCAATAACTATTGTAATCTCAACTACCATTACTATTTCAAAACAAGTGAAGTATCCGCAGTATACACAAGATGTTACATAGAAGCAATATTTCACTCCAAAAAGTCAAGGAAGAGTTCTAAAACATAAACATGCAGTTGTGTCACCTTGTCCTTAGGTGTCGGGATCTAATAGACCCAAGCATTTGACAAGATGCATAATCAAGTCCATGCAACATACAAAGCGGAGTACAGAGAAGAATACAAGAAAATCAATTCTGATGATTACTGCTAAGTGCACGAGAAATTATTCGTCACAACATTGATACCATGTCATTACGCTGACATGGTATAACAATCCAATGAATTCAACTCTTTTTTCAGATGTGTAATAATAATTCCATCTCAGTATTATAACATAGTAAACAAAATATGAAGGGAAAACTTTTTCTAACTGATTCATGATTCTCGCCCAAAATTTTGAAACAAACAAAAAAAAATAGCCGTTTTCCTCTTCTTTTCTCTCCATTTTAGCCAATTCAAGAAACTCATGGAAGTGGATGGGACATTAGAAGCATCTGTTGGTTCATAATTGATTGTAGGTTCACCAAATTGAGAAGCATGCCCAAATTCCTGTGACGAGAATATCAAAAGTGTTATTCAATCTTAGTTGAATCCACCTTTTTTTTTCTTTCTCAAATCAAGGATTGAAGAAAATAGAAAATAGAAAATAGAAGGTACTAGATCAAGAGAGAGAGAGAGAGTTGTAGAGCTTTAGGTTTGAATCTTGAATTACAATGGAAAGAAGAAAAGAGCAAGAAGGGTGTTATTTTGGAGAAATTATTGGGTGGACCAGGTCCACCACGTCATTTTGCTTATGTAGTGCACCAGACAAATAATTTTGTGACACAAAATCTGTATTAATTGACACATCAGCCCTAACACCTTCCCACCACCATCACCGCCTACAACAAAAAAAAATCCTCATGATCTCTTCTACCACAACCACCGCTGCTCCACCCCACTTCCACCATCACCACTTATAACTTCAAAAACTAATAAATTATATATATATATACACACATATATTACATCTCCTCAATATTTAAATCTGTTTATTATATATATATATATATCCCAAAAACAAATATTATATATATTAGATATATATATATGAATCTCCCAAAAACAAATGTTATATATATTAGGTATATGTACAAATCTCCTCCAATTTTTATTTTGATTCATTCTTCCACAACATTGGATCTGTTCATACATTGTCCATCGCGCCTCCACCTCTTCTCTTGTTATCTCATGGCCATCTGAAAATTTCTCTCCGGCATCATCAACCTCGCCGCCTTCCCCTTCCTCCATCAACGTAGGGTTTTATTTTGTAACTGAAACATAGTTTTGGAGGTGATCAGTGTTGTGGCGAGGTGGTTATGGGACTGATGTGGCAATTTTGAATTAATGATGTGTCACAAAATTATTGGTCTTGTGCACCACATAAGCAAAATGACGTGATAAACCTGGTCCACCCAATAATTTCTCGTTATTTTGGGCGTGAATCTGTGAGGATTTTTTTTTCCATATATATTATAATGCTGAGATGGAATTTTTTCATTGGATTGTGATACCATGTCAATGTTATGACGTGGTATCACTGTTGTAACGAATAATTTCTCTAACTGCACAAATATGGCACCAACTTGATGGGCAATGGAATCTCAAGATATTTAACAGATCATTTGGAGAATCCCTCTCCATAATTGATACTTTGCGAAAGCTCTGACATTTCAAGAGCTCCTTCTCTCTCTAAGATCCGTCTCCATTTATATCTCTCTCCAAGCAACAATTTTGACACCTTTAATATAAGAATAGCAAAAATAGGGCAGGGATGATTGGTGTGCGAAAATTTTCATAAGCACCACTGTAACTATATCCTACTTTCAAGATCTCTTCATATTGGCATTTTTATTATTCTGTATTCGTATATCGTATATGCATTAAAAATAAGAACCACAACAACAATATCATTGTTGGACAGAAAAGAGCTATACATATAACAATAACCACTAACCTGCATGAAATCAACCAAACCCTTGAAAGGAGCCCATCTTTGGATCCACTTTAATGGTGGATAGCACAAAAGTTGCAACGCCTGGAGACCATGCCATGCAAGAGGACAGTTCGCCATTGAAAATCTTTGAACTACATGCAAAACTGCAGTTTTCAGCAGAAAGAGTGCAATTTCACCAATAGCTCCACTCCCTGGAATACCTTTTCTCATCGAAGTAATATGTTTTAAAGTTGATTGTGTCAAGCCCGCAGAAGTTGAAGCAAGTAAACTTCTATTTGGCGGATTTCTACTTGCAATAAGCCTCGGCCCCATGTTATCATTGGGATGCCAAACCCTCAAGGAATCCCCCATTGAATTGGATTAATGAAGCTCCCAGGTCCAAATCACATCCTCAATCATCCAGTAATCAACATTGCTGTTCAAGTTCCAAAATATACCCTTAGCTCCATATTTCATTTCCCATTACCAATTAAGCGCTATGGCGAAATTAATGTCACCGCAACTAATAAATGCTTCGAACTCGAATTGCAAAATATTCCCGCTTTCTTAATCAATTTCGTTTTATAACCACCTGTAAAAACCACTTTTCAAAAATGCTCCAAATTATTACAGCTGAATCCGTAGCATGAAAACGACAGATTTATTCAAACACTAGCGACATCATGCGCTGTTTGTGTATGTTTATCTTCCATTAAAAGTGGTAATTCAACTTAGCACTAACTTAAACTTCACATGTTCCTCTTTCTCATTTCCAATTAAAAAAGAAAACATCAATTCCTCCAATTATTATACACCACTTTCATACTCTAAATTCGGCTTTTACTGTTCAGAATCAACAAAAAGTTCAAGAAAAGATTAAAAGCTAAGACAAAGCTTGATTCCATCGAAAATTCAAAGCTAATCCCGAATTCTCTTTTCCACAAACTAGTTTAGCTCTTAAATTTCTTTAAAACAAAAAATAAATAAAGAAAATAAACTCATATTTTCTTTGTTTTTAAAATGAAAGCTATTTCCCATTGAATTGGATTGACAAATCTCCCAGGTCCAAATCACATCCTCATATGCGAATCTCAACTCTTAATATATATATATATTCGCTAATTAAACAAGTTTAAATTCTTGATTTTGATTAAGAGAACTAGTCAGATCCGATTACTACTATGTAGATACATGTTAGCTGATCATATTCGAGAAAGAAATTAAAGCAACACATAAAACACACACACAAGAGAAACAAAAAAAAAAAGGAGAGAAATATTATGAATGATTAGATCAAAACTCGAAACGAAAAACAAATAAATAAAAATTAAAAATTAAAAATAAAATAAAATAAATAACAGATTAACATACCTTAATTTATAGATGTTAAAAGCGAGGGAAAATGAGAATCAGTAGGCTTTGATTGATGTGAAGAATGAATGGAGAAGGAAGGTTAGGGTTAGGGTTAGGGCTGACTCACTTGCAGGGAAGGTTGGTTTGAAGGACAGGGGAGACATTTTTTTTTTTTGCCTCAATTTCTGGAGGGAGGGAGAGAGAGAGAGAGAGAGAGAGAGGGAAATAAGAGGGTTGGTGCGTGTCACGCGCGCCGTGACACGCGTAAGGCCCATTAAATTTAGGTGGGGTTCTGATACGATGCCGACTAGGGCGTAAGGCCCACTAAATTTAACTGCGACTGAAAATTTAATTGGACCCATGCACTTCGTATTATGACTACTAGAAAAGAGTTTTATAATCATATACTTTTGCAAAGTATCCTCCTTATTAATTCCAAAAATGATCTACCCCATTAAAAATTAGGGTAATTTGCACTAACACCCCTGAGGTTTACATCTATTCCACTTTAGTATTGATTTTCGAAATTTTAACACTAACACCCCCTGAGGTTTGGTTTTGCTTGCCATGACATCCCAAATGACCAAAATACCCTTCATAAAATTCGAAAATATTAAGGGTAATGTGAAATGACCTTTATGCCCCAACCTCAAATATATAAAATTTCGAAAAACATATATATAAATTCGAAAAAATATATAAAGTTCGAAAAAATGTATAAAATTCGAAAAAATGTATAAAATTTGAAAACAAATATTTAAATTTTGAAAAATATATATAAAATTAGAATAAAATATATAAATTTCGAAAAATATATATAAATTTCAAAAAATATATATAAAATTCAAAATATTATATAATTTCGAAAAACATATATAAATTTCAAAATATATATAAAAAATTCAAAGAAATATATAAAATTTGAAATATATATAATTCGAAAATATATATATATAATTTGAAAAATATATAAATTCGAATATATATATATTTCAAAAAAACAAAATTCAAAATATTTATAGTTTCAAAAACAAAATTCAAAAAATTATATAATTTCGAAAAACATATATAAATTTCAAAAAATATATAAAAAATTCAAAAAAATATATAAAATTTGAAATATATATATAATTCGAAAATATATATATAAAATTTGAAAAATATATAAATTCGAATATATATATATTTTCAAAAACAAAATTCAAAAAATTATATAATTTCGAAAAACATATATAAAATTCAAAAAAGATATAAAATTTGAAATATATATATAATTATATATATAATTTGAAAAATATATAAATTCAAAAATACATATTTTTTGAAATTTATATATGTTTTTCGAAATTATATAAGTTTTTGAATTTTGTTTTTGAAATTATATATATTTTGAATTTATTTTTTTCAAATATATATATTCAAATTTTTATATTTTTCAAATTTTATATATATATATTTTCGAATTATATATATATATCAAATTTTATATATTGTTTTGAATTTTATATATATTTTTTGAAATTTATATATGTTTTTCGAAATTATATAATTTTTTGAATTTTGTCTTTGAAAATATATATTTTTTTAATTTTTAAATTTTTTTTGAAATATATATATATTCGAATTTATATATTTTTCAAATTTCATATATATATTTTCGAATTATATATATATTTCAAATTTTTTATATATTTTTTGAAATTTATATATGTTTTTCGAAATTATATAATTTTTTGAATTTTGTTTTTGAAAAAATATATATTTTGAATTTTATATATATTTTTTGAAATATATATATTCAAATTTAAATATTTTTCAAAATATATATATATTCGAATTTTATATATTTTTTTGATTTTATATATATGTTTTGAAATTTATATATATTTTTCGAAATTTATATATTTTATTCTAATTTTATATATATTTTTTAAATTTTAAATATTTGTTTTCGAATTTTATACATTTTTTCGAATTTATATATATGTTTTTCGAAATTTTATATATTTGGGGTTGGGGCATAAAGGTCATTTCACATTACCCTTAATATTTTCGAATTTTATGAAGGGTATTTTGGTCATTTTGGGTGTCATGGCAAGCAAAACCAAACCTCAGGGGGTGTTAGTGTCAAAATTTCAAAAATCATCACTAAGGTAGAATAGATGCAAACCTCAGGGGGTGTTAGTGCAAATTACCCTAAAAATTACAATAATATTGTATTGGAAAAATTATAGAAAAGGGACTATTGCTAAAAATAATTGATAATAAGGAATCAAATTTTATTGAAAATGTGAGAAGAGATCAATCCTAAACATAATTATTAATAAGGGACTATTTTAGGTAATGTGATTAAATTGCCCTTTTTATCTCTTATGTGCTTCAAAAGCTAATAAAAATTTGCCGAAAAAAAAAGTTTCCGTCGAAATACCCATGCTTCAACTGAAAAAAAAACTATTTAAATAAAATATGAAAAACAAATTTGGTCTGAAATGTTTTGTTCGCTATTTTTAGCAACTACAGAAAAAAATAAGTAGTAATAACCGAAATATACATACCCAAAATCAAAATTTATATTAGTTTAATTTTTAGTACTATCTATCAATAAAGTAAAGTCTCACATATACATATATATATATATATATATATATAAGTGATATATAATTTTTCCGACAATTTTGACAAAAAATGCAAAAAAGAAAAATTTGCCGAAATTATTTTTCCCGGAAATTTTGATAAAAACAAAAAAAATCACCATTTTTTTCCGGCAATTTTATTTTTTAGCGGATTTTTTTTATTTATATGTATATTTCGGCAATTTTTTATTTCTTTTTCTAAATACAATTTCAATAATATTATATATCACTTATATACAAATACATATATATATATATATGAAGCTGTAGATGTAGAAAAATACATAACTAATTAGGTTAAAAACTGAAATCCCTTATTCATTCCCAAACCATGTATATATACATAATTTGGTAATGGGTAAAACCCATTTACCCAAGTTTATCAATTCTTTAAATCATGGGATTTGATAAATTATTTTCTTTTTTGGACTCTATTTTTCATAAGCGGACAAATCCCTAACTTATGGGTCACTCATTTTCTAAAAATTTCCATGGACCCATCAGTCTCACGAGCCATCAATCCTACGACCCATCTATATTGGGTCATGTAATTTCTGGTTATTACAGAAGCTTTACTTTATTGATAGATAATATTAAAAAAATTGACTAATATAAGTTTCTTTTTTGGACCAAATTTTTTTTTCATATTTTATTTAAATAATATTTTTTTCCAGTTGAAGTATTGGTATTTCGAAGTAAAATTTTATTTTTTTGTAATTTTTTATTAGCTTTTGATACACATAAGAGAGAAGAATGGTTATTTAGTCATATTACCTAAAATGGTTCTTTATTAGCAATTATCTTTAATATTGGTCCTTTCTCACATTTTCAATAAAGTTTGGTCCCTTATTAGTGATTACTTTTAGGAATAGTTCATTTTCTATAACTTTTTCTACTATATTATCAAAAGATAAAATTAAAAAACACAAAAATATATAAAAGAAGATATTAAAAAATTAAACTTGGACAATTAATTTAAAACGGAGGAATTTCTAAATATTTTTACTAATCTTTTCAAGTATTGGTGGAGCCTCGACTTACCTAATAACAAGGTCACCCGCAGCTCCAAACCAAACCATTTTTAACAAAATTGAGAAGTTTTCAATGAAATCCAAATCAATATATTGAAAGCTGTGCAAAAAGTACAGACATGTGCTGAAACATGGTTAGTTTCAGTTATTACAACATCATGTTAGAAATGTATGGAAGGCTTTGGCCCTCGTAAGGTTGAGTGGGTAGCTATACTTTAACACTTACATTTATTATCTTTTTTTAAAAACAATTAACAAGAGTTTAGACTTGTTTCAATGGACTCAATTTTTTCAATGGACTCAATTTTTTTAAAAAAACAATTGAAATTCAATGATGAGATTGTTTTTAAACTCCAGTACTAAGTGTGAAATTAACAAATTCAAATTAGATACATGCATTGCTGATATTGATCCAAGAGAAAAAAATAGATAACATTAGAATATTAGATACGACAAGTATGTGAAACTATATAACAAATAAAATTTTAATTTGAATGAGTCAATTTTTCAGCCCACCAAGGCGCCTACCAAAAGGTACATTAATCGCATAATTCATTTAATTTTGGACTGGTGGGCTGTCTCATTTTCTATTACTAAATTAATAATGGAAACACCTCCCACTTCTCTATCATTCAATGGTGCTTTTCTTTTTCCTTTATTTTTTTCCTACTAAACAAACATAGATTTATCTCAGAGGAATAAAATAAAATAAAAAATTAATAAAAAAAAAAAGGACCGCTAATTACAGTCACAGCTACGATTGTGATTTCACACTCGCACACACTCGCAGTTGTCATTGGGCATCATTTATTGATACATTTATACTTTGAATAAGTATTTACAATAGAGCTATGTTAATCAACTTTGGATATAAATGCATGTTAAAATTTAATCCAAATCTTTGTAAAACATATAATAAATTATTTACATGCAATATATAGTTGTATAGGAATTAAGATTTAATGTCTGTTTGGATTGACTTTTTAAACGTTGTTTTTGGTTTCTAGAGGAAAAAGTTATTTTAAACAGTGTTTGACAAAATTTTTAGAAAAACTTTTGGGCTATAGAAGAGTGTTTTAAAGAAGTTAAGGGATATCAACTTCTGCTTCTCTTTTTTTTCTGCGAAAAGTTAAAAACAAAAATTATACCAAACATGGCCTTAGTTTAATAGAACTCTCCCAGTTTTTTACTCGTGTATTTTTTTAAAAAAATAATGTTATAAATTCATCTACAATACTTGATACATTTTATTGTTTTTTGAGATGGAAGAGTAAACAAACTTATTTTGCCATGAATTTTTACCCAACCAAATACGTTGTCATATATATATTGATAACATTACCTTTAAGTAATATATAATAATATATTCTAATTAAATGTATACTAATACGTTGCCATAAATTAATTTATATAAATATCTTATCATTGATAATATATCTTAGTTTATAGTTATCTCTATATGTATTTGTTGGCTTTGAAATTTACTTTCGGCAAACAATTCCAAAATTGATGATAACAAACCATTGAAGAGTGTTTGATACTAATGAATTATCGAGTTTATATTTTCAGCAAAAGACAGGTGAACGACTCAGAAATCAAACTCGAAAAGGAAACTACTCGAAAAACAAGCTCGGAAAGAAAGCTTGATTTAAAGCAAAAAGCTGTGAAAGAAATTGAAGCGAAAAAGGAAAATCAATTAATTCAACGGCAAAAGCGAAAGTCGAAGACTCAAGACTCGGGGTAGATAGGTCGGGGAGCGATCATTGTAACAAGGTAATTTTATGTGTCGATTTTATCGTATAAGCTCAAGTATAAAATGAACCGAACTCAAATGAAATGAAAAACGCTTTACCAAACTTAAACGGAAAGAAAAATATTTTTATTAAATGTTTTTCTTGTTATAGTCGACTAGAATCACCCTGTGTATTTTCTAGTAGTCGACTATTTCAATCAGTAGCTATTGGTTTTTCATCCACATCAAAAGAGTCGACTGAAACAAGCTTGAGTCGACTAGACTACTCATTGTAGTCGACTAGAACTCATTCTAGTCGACTAGATGGTCCAAAGTAGTCGACTAGAACTCAATCTAGTCGACTAGATGGTCCATTGTAGTCGACTACAATAGAGAAGTAGTCGACTAGAAGTTGCTTAAAATCTGCAGATTTTCAGAAAACAATTCTCATGTTTTGTGGATTGTGTTTAATGGTGTTCAAACGGCTCTTGTCTTTCAAATACTATAATCACTCTTCAAAACCCTAATGCAATGCTATATATAGAATGAGATGTGTATATTGAACATCAAGAGATTGAAATACAAAAGAGAAAGAAAGCTATCAAAAATTCTGCAGAAATTTTCTCTACAAAAGCCATTGAAACCAAGCTTTGAAAATCTGATTTTCTCCAAGTTTCTTTGAAAATCAAAACCTCTAGAATCTCTTCTTATTCTCCAAATATCATTCAGTGATTATATCCTTTGAGAATACATTTCTAGAGCTATTGTAAAATCACCAAAAACACTTGAGCTTATATTGATTTATCTTCCATAAAAAACCTTTGGGTTTTGAGTGTTTTTGTTCTTGAGTGATTTTATTGATTACATACGAATTTGTAATCTCGGACAAGTGAAGTCCACCGATTGTTCAAGAGAGGGTTGTTCTCTTGATTGAGAGACAAGCTCGAGAGGCTTGTGTTGTAAAGGTTTGCCATTCCACCTGTGAAGGAAGGGCCATAGTGAAAGGATCGGGAAAAGTCTCAAGAAGGGGTTCTTGAGCCGAGGAGTAGGAGTTACCGAACCTCGAAAAAATCACGGTGTCAATCTCTCTATCTCTTTCTCTTTACTTGAGTATTTTGCATGCTATAATTGCTTGAATATCTTGTATGCTAATTTGTCTTGAAATTAATTATTATAAAAGTTTAAATTGAATCATCCAC
Organism: Cornus suecica; assembly: GCA_963922005.1. Lineage (NCBI taxonomy): Eukaryota > Viridiplantae > Streptophyta > Magnoliopsida > Cornales > Cornaceae > Cornus > Cornus suecica. Next base: position 1,807,254 of record OY998244.1, read on the forward strand.
TTGCTTATTGAGATATTGATTTTTGATTATAGTGTGTTCCATTTTCGAAAAGAGTTAGACTTCCTCTAGGGTTAATTAATGACTAACAATTGGTATCAGAGCCTAATCTCTATTTATTTTAGACTTAACCGTCTTAGAGAACGATCATGTCATCAAATTTAGTCACTCATGTTGAAGGACAATCGAATAATAGGCCCCCATGGTTTGATGGATCAAATTATAGCTATTGGAAAACTAGAATGATAGATTTTCTTCAAGCTATCGATTACCAAATTTGGCAAGTAGTTCTTGAAGGACCATTTGTATTGACCAAAATTGTTGATGGAAAAACCGTCCCCAAATTACCCAATGAATGGGATAATGATGACCGTAAACTCATGTCATACAATGCTAAAGCCAAAGTAAATTTAAATTGCGCTTTAAGTCCAAATGAATTTAATCGTGTATCTACTTGTTCAACGGCAAAAGAAATGTGGGATAAACTTGAAGTAACCTATGAAGGTACATCTCAAGTACGAGAATCTAAAATTGACATACTCATGCATGAATATGAATTATTTGCTATGATGAAAGATGATGAAAATGTGAATTCTATGATGTCTCTCTTTACAAATATTTTGAATGAACTAAAGCATCTTGGTAGAATTGTTTCTAGATCCGATGCGTCACGAAAAGTGCTTAGAAGTCTCCCGGCAAAGTGGGATGCAAAAGTAACGGCTATCAAAGAAGCTCATGACCTCAACACCATGAGTCTCGATGAAATCTTCGGCTCTCTACTCACTTGGGAAATAACATTAAAAGTTCGTGAAGACGACATCAAGCCGAGAAAGGGGATAGCTTTGCAAGTCTTCACCAAAAATGAAAATAATGAGCCGAGTGAAGAAGAAGAGGATGAGGACATTGCCTTGTTCACCCAAAAATTCAAGAGACATCTTCAAAGAAAGAAAGGAAATGGTGGAAGATTCGTGAAAAGAATTGAACCAAGAGGCGAGCCTAGCAAAAGAGAACCCCCAACGTGTTTTAATTGCGGAAAGCCGGGACACTACAAAAGTGATTGCTTCAAGCTCAAAAAGGAAAACGAGAAAAGATCTAGCAAGATGGCAATGAATGTCACATGGGAGGACTATGACTCATGCGACTCGGATGAGGAGAAAAGTAGTGAGGAAACGGCAAACATTTGTCTCATGGCAAATGAAGAAGAGGTACATTTAAATTTAAATGATTTAGATAAACTATCATATGATGAACTTCTTCTTGATTACAATGAATTGCAAGATGTGTTTGAAGAATTACATGATGAATTCGAAAAATTAGCTAGAAAATATATCCTTCTTAAGAAAGCTAAATCTTCATGTAGTCTCACTAGTTCAAGCTTAGAAGTTTCTTGCAATGACAAAAGCATTGAGCTAGAAAAGGAAAATATTCGTTTGAAAAATACTATTGATGATCAAATAAATGTTTTAGCAAAATTTACAAAAGGAAAAGAGAACCTTAGTATCATGTTAGGAAGACAAAAAGGATCATTTGATAAATGCGGTCTAAGGTATGATGTTTTTGACAAAAATGCTCTCATTTTGAAAAAGATAAAATCATTTAGCTCTACATTTACTAGAAAATCATCTCATGCTTCTTCAAATGATTATAAACATGTTACTTGCTACTATTGCAATAGAAAATGACACAAAGCAAATGTATGTTTTCATAGAAAGAAGAAAATTATGTCAAAAATGGTTTGGGTTCCGAAAGGATCTATTGCATGCTCTCATAGAAAAGAAAATGTTGTAACAAAACAAATTTGGGTTCCAAAAGGAACTATTGCGTATCTATCTAACCAAAATGGACCCAAAACAGATTGGGTACCAATAAAAGTTACTTGAACTTGTTTTGTAGGTATGCTTGAAGTCCGCATCAAAATAAAAATGGTTTCTCAATAGCGGATGCTCAAGGCATATGACGGGAGATAAATAAAAGTTTATTTCACTAAAAACATATGAAGGAGGAAACGTAACTTTTGGAGACAACTCTAAAGGCAAAATTATAGGAATTGGCTCAATCGGTATTTCATCTTCTCTCTCTATAGATGATGTGCTTTTAGTTGATGGGTTGAAGCATAATTTGTTTAGTATTAGTCAATTATGTGACAAGGGCTATGATGTTATATTTAGGACAAATGCATGCATAATCAAGAAAGATGGGAAGCAAATGTTCAATGCCAAAAGAAATGGAAACTTGTATACTTTGTTGCTATGTGAATTGCATGACCAAGATGTAAAATGTTTTGTCACATCTAGCGAAAATAGTTGGTTATGGCATAGACGTCTAGGATATGCTAGTATGGACCTCATTCATCGTTTATCCAAAAATGATTTAGTCAAAGGCCTCCCAAAGACTAAATTTTCGAAAGATAAAATATGTAGCGCATGTCAAGTAGGCAAGCAAGTTAAATCCTCTTTCAAGAGAAAGAAAGATATTACCACTTCTAGACCTCTAGAGTTACTTCACATGGATCTCTTTGGTCCGGAGAGAACGGCTAGCTTAACCGGGAAACTCTATGTACTTGTTATAGTTGATGACTACTCTAGATATACTTGGGTTCACTTTCTTGCTCATAAAAATGAAACTCACTCCATTCTTGAAAGATTTTATAGAGACATTAAAAATGAAAAAGATTTGAAAATCAAGAAAATTAGAAGTGATAGAGGTAGGGAGTTTGAAAATCAAGACTTAGAGAAATTATGTGATGACCTCGGTGTTTCTCATGATCTCTCGGCCCCTAGAACCCCTCAACAAAACGGTGTAGTTGAAAGAAAGAATCGATCTCTACAAGAGATGGCTCGAACCATGTTAAATGAGCACAACCTTCCCCAAAGCCTTTGGGCGGAAGCGGTAAACACCGCTTGCCATATAATTAATCGTGTTATTATTCGGATGAAGTTAGGGAAAACGCCCTATGAGTTGTGGAATGGTCGAAAGCCCAATATTGGGTATTTTAAAGTTTTCGGGTGTAAATGTTTTGTGTTAAATGATAAAGATAACCTTGGAAAATTCGACTCCAAATCGGATGAAGCAATTTTCCTAGGATATTATACAAGAAGTAAAGCATTTCGGGTTTATAACAAAAGGACTCTAACCATGGTTGAGTCTATTCATGTTGTCTTTGATGAATCACCCTTACCACCATCACCTAGAATTGACCTAGAAGAAGATGAGATTGTTGGGATTGAGGATAATCTAAATACTCTCAATATCTCCAACTCATTTGTAGCCAAAAGGAAATGAGGGAAGTTGAGCATCAATCCAATGATGACTTGACCAACTCAATGCCTAAAGTATGGAGGATTGTTCACAATCATCCTCTTGATCAAGTCATAGGTAATCCTTCAAAAGGGGTTAGTATTAGATCTCAACTTAAAGATTTTTGCAACCACATGGCCTTTGTATCGCAATTCGAACCCAAGAACTTCCACGAAGCTCAATGTGATGATTCTTGGATCGTAGCAATGCAAGAGGAACTAAATCAATTTGAACGCAATCAAGTTTGGCGTTTAGTTCCTAGACCCGAAAATCAAACTATAATTGGCACATAATGGGTTTTTCGAAACAAAAAGGATGAGAATGGAGTAATTATTCGAAATAAAGCAAGATTGGTAGCTCAAGGATATAATCAAGAGGAAGGCATCGACTATGATGAGACCTTTGCAACGGTAGCTAGATTAGAAGCAATTAGAATGCTTCTTGCATTTGCATCATATAGAAATTTCACTCTTTATCAAATGGATGTCAAAAGTGCTTTCTTAAATGGTGTCATAGAAGAAGAAGTTTTTGTGAAGCAACCACCCGGTTTTGAAAATAATCTTTTTCCAAATCATGTTTTCAAATTGGCTAAAGCTCTATATGGTTTAAAGCAAGCTCCTCGAGCTTGGTATGAGAGACTTAGCGGGTTTTTAACTCAAAATGGTTTTACAAGAGGGAAGATTGATAACACACTTTTTACAAAAACCATTAAGAATAATTTGTTGATTGTCCAAATTTATGTTGACGACATTATTTTCGGCTCAACAAATAATTCTTTATGTAGGGAATTTGCCACAAGTATGCAAAACGAATTTGAAATGAGCATGATGGGTGAGTTGACTTTCTTCTTAGGGTTGCAAATCAAGCAAAGCTCGGATGGCTTATTCATTAGCCAATCCAAGTACACTAAAGATTTGCTAAAGCGATTTGGTATGGAGGCTACCAAACATGCCATAACTCCTATGAGTTCCTCTATTAAGATTGATAAAGATGAAAATGGTAAATGTGTTGATATTACTAATTATAGAGGCATGATCGGTAGTTTGCTTTATTTAACCGCTAGTAGACCGGATATAATGTTTAGTGTATGCCTATGTGCCCGGTTTCAATCATGTCCTAAGGAATCTCACTTGCTTGTGGTCAAACGCATTTTTCGCTACCTAAGTGGTACAATATACTTAGGGCTTTGGTATCCACGTGGAACTTCAATTGATCTTATTAGTTATTCGGATGCCGATTTTGCGGGATGTAGAATTGATCGTAAAAGCACAAGCGGTACTTGTCATTTTCTAGGACACTCACTGGTATCTTGGTCAAGTAAAAAGCAAAATTCCATTGCATTATCTACGGCCGAAGCTGAATATGTGGCAGCCGGTAGTAGTTGCGCTCAAACTCTTTATATTAAGCAACAACTACTTGATTTCGGTCTTACTTTCTCTCACGTGCCTATTAAATGCGATAATACGAGTGCGATTTGTATTTCAAAGAATCCTATTCATCACTCACGCACCAAGCATATAGAGATTAGGCATCATTTTTTACGTGATCATGTTGCTAAGGGTGACGTTGAATTGATCTTTATCGACACTAAAAATCAATTGGCGGATATTTTTACAAAACCACTTGCGGACGAATCATTTTCTAAAATTCGTCGTGAAATCGGAATGGCCATGGATTTTGATGTTTTATCTTAATTTCTGTCATAATCTTTATTTTTAATATTTTTGCTATTTTTATGTATCTATTTCCTGATTTTTATCTATTTTTATCATTTTTTTTCTTTTTTTTCTCTTCTAGTCGACTCATCCTGTGTAGTTCAAACCAATCTAGTCGACTACTTTGGTTAGTAGCTACACCATTTCATGGTCTTCACCTTCTAGTCGACTCATTGCCATTCTAGTCGACTCATCTTCCATTCTAGTCGACTCAAACATTGTTGTAGTCGACTACTTTGCCTTCCTAGTCGACTCAAACCTAGCTTAGTCGACTCAAACCTAAATCTAACCGACTCACCTAGACCTAGTCGACTCAACCCACTATAAAACCTAACCCTCATCTCATCTTCTCCATCCGCCTCCTTCAAACCCTCACCCACCTTCAAACCCTCTCCTCTCAATCCCTCTCCTACTACCACTTATACCTTCAAATCTTCACCTATCCCTCATTAATTTCACATTTCCATCATCTTCCACCCATTTCCCTCATCCAAATTTCATCATTCTCACTCTCTCACACATCTATATATATACACCATCATATATCTATATATCCCTATATATTTGTGCATCATCTTCTACAATGCCACCGAAGACTCGAGGTCTATTTCGGAAACGTTCACGCATTGATGGAGGCCAAAGCTCCACCAATCCACGCATTCCTACGGCCGTTGACGAAGAAGAGTCGAATGAACCTCTTCTTCTTGAGGTACTTCTTCTTGATGATGATGATAGAAATAAATTCATCACTATATTTGATCATCGTGCTCCTACACCTTGCCGTATTGTCACACAAGACTTATGCACTGAAATTAGGGCTCAAACTTTCGAGTTGTTCCGAGCAATTGGTTGGGATTTTTTCGTTTCTCTTGACATTCCGGTACTTTCGCAAATTGTCAAAACCTTCTACGCTTCTCTTAAAAATCACAAGGAGAAATTACTCTCTCATCTTCATTTTAATTTATGTGGTGAAGACGAGACCGTTGATGACAGTGAAATCAAGCGCATTTTCTTGCTTCCGAATGACGGTATCCGCCACTTCTCCAAGGATTGGTATAAGGCTGATGGTTTCGATTGTATTGAGGCTGTTCGGGCAATATGTGTCGACAAAGAAATTTCGCAAAACGCCGGTATTACCTCTTCTATGCTACTACCCGAGGCTAGATTAATTCATAATGTTATTACTTACTCTATTCTGCCTAAAACTGGTAGCCGTAGCAGTGTTTCTCGTATGGAGGCTTTTTTGGTTTATTGCGTTTTGACAGGAACCCTCGTTGATTTAGCTTATATTTTTCATTCCGTCATCCTCACATGTCAGCGCAAGCCATCTGGCCCGCTTTTCTTTCCTGCACATATTACATATCTACTACAGCGGAAAGGTTTTAATTTTCCCAATGAAGTGTCCGAGCATCACCCTATTTTTCTTGACTCCACTCATGTCAAACATATGCATATTTCTTCTGATGCGGAAGGAAATTTCATTTCTGAAATTGCACCTGCTCCTCGTTCGCGTACTGCTCCTAGCGGTTCTGCATCGCGCCAGGAAGCCTCTTCCTCGATCCCTCCATTGGACGGTGCTTCGGCTTCTTAAGCTGCTCTTCTCAACCAACTTCTTGGGGTTGTTCAAAGCAATACGGAGCTCCTTAGGCAGCAGGAACAAATGCTTCAGCACCTTGATACGACCGTGAACCAGAATACGGAAGCCATTCGATTGATCAATGAGCGCCTTATTCTTCATGATGAGGAAATGTCTACCCGTATTACAAATCTGGCCGGGTCACTTGATGACCTCACTCTTGCACACAGGAACCCTCGCTCACGCACCCCTCGACGCTGACAAAAAGGGGGAGAAATTATGCTATTGTACTGTCATGCATTTCATTATCCGACATTAGCAATTTCTGTTTTTGTGTGGCTTGTTATGGTTATTTGCGAACTTGTTTGTTTTCCTTTCCATGTTTTTCATTAGTATAAGCAGCTTGTATTAAACTGAAACATCTATGATAGGCTGTTTATTTTTGCTATCTCAAATGTGCGCCTATTTTTATATATTGTATCAAAGTGCCTATTAAACTGCAAATTTCATTTACTAAGGGGGAGCATTTGATCAAAATATTATGCACATGTTCAGGGGGAGCATCACTTGATGTTTCGCCAAATGTCAAGCAAACACAAAATGTTTTGTCATCATCAAGGGGGAGATTGTTGGCTTTGAAATTTACTTTCGGCAAACAATTCCAAAATTGATGATAACAAACCATTGAAGAGTGTTTGATACTAATGAATTATCGAGTTTATATTTTCAGCAAAAGACAGGTGAACGACTCAGAAATCAAACTCGAAAAGGAAACTACTCGAAAAACAAGCTCGGAAAGAAAGCTTGATTTAAAGCGAAAAGCTGTGAAAGAAATTGAAGCGAAAAAGGAAAATCAATTAATTCAATGGCAAAAGCGAAAGTCGAAGACTCAAGACTCGGGGTAGATAGGTCGGGGAGCGATCATTGTAACAAGGTAATTTTATGTGTCGATTTTATCGTATAAGCTCAAGTATAAAATGAACCGAACTCAAATGAAATGAAAAACGCTTTACCAAACTTAAACGGAAAGAAAAATATTTTTATTAAATGTTTTTCTTGTTATAGTCGACTAGAATCACCCTGTGTATTTTCTAGTAGTCGACTATTTCAATCAGTAGCTATTGGTTTTTCATCCACATCAAAAGAGTCGACTGAAACAAGCTTGAGTCGACTAGACTACTCATTGTAGTCGACTAGAACTCATTCTAGTCGACTAGAACTCAATCTAGTCGACTAGATGGTCCATTGTAGTCGACTACAATAGAGAAGTAGTCGACTAGAAGTTGCTTAAAATCTGCAGATTTTCAGAAAACAATTCCCATGTTTTGTGGATTGTGTTTAATGGTGTTCAAACGGCTCTTGTCTTTCAAATACTATAATCACTCTTCAAAACCCTAATGCAATGCTATATATAGAATGAGATGTGTATATTGAACATCAAGAGATTGAAATACAAAAGAGAAAGAAAGTTATCAAAAATTCTGCAGAAATTTTCTCTACAAAAGCCATTGAAACCAAGCTTTGAAAATCTGATTTTCTCCAAGTTTCTTTGAAAATCAAAACCTCTAGAATCTCTTCTTATTCTCCAAATATCATTCATTGATTATATCCTTTGAGAATACATTTCTAGAGCTATTGTAAAATCACCAAAAACACTTGAGCTTATATTGATTTATCTTCCATAAAAAACCTTTGGGTTTTGAGTGTTTTTGTTCTTGAGTGATTTTATTGATTACATACGAATTTGTAATCTCGGACAAGTGAAGTCCACCGATTGTTCAAGAGAGGGTTGTTCTCTTGATTGAGAGACAAGCTCGAGAGGCTTGTGTTGTAAAGGTTTGCCATTCCACCTGTGAAGGAAGGGCCATAGTGAAAGGATCGGGAAAAGTCTCAAGAAGGGGTTCTTGAGCCGAGGAGTAGGAGTTACCGAACCTCGAAAAAATCACGGTGTCAATCTCTCTATCTCTTTCTCTTTACTTGAGTATTTTGCATGCTATAATTGCTTGAATATCTTGTATGCTAATTTGTCTTGAAATTAATTATTATAAAAGTTTAAATTGAATCATCCACTTGCTTATTGAGAAATTGATTTTTGATTATAGTGTGTTCCATTTTCGAAAAGAGTTAGACTTATTTTTGAACACCCTATTCACCCCCCCCCCCCCCCCCCTCTAGGGTTAATTAGTGACTAACAGTATTCAATGGGATTGATCAACAAAATTTAAGTAAAAACCCAATTTTGTGGCCCAATAATCTACAAGATTGAAAAGAAAAGAAAAGAAAATCTTTGAAGCTCCTATTAAAAAACATACCGCTTAATTAAAAATATATATATATTTGATACAATTTATAGGTGTGACAGTGTGTAGGGGTGTGTTTTCTATTTAATTTTTTTTATTTTTTATAACTTGCATTATATAATTACATATCTTGAATTGCTTTATAATTCTACGACATTGCACACATGCACAATATCACTCGACTAATTAATATTTATTTGATTATTATATCTACATTCATGATAACATAGTGACACATTTTTATTATAGTGGTGTACTGGATTATGAAAAGTAATTGTCAGTGGCATTTTCATAAAATGAACAAACTCATAAGTGATTGTTGTTCATTCAAATTTAATTATGATTGTTTTAATTTCAAATAATTCTTACAAAATATATGAGTATATATGTGTTATCTGTGTGATTTGTGTGTGTGAGTAAAAACAGGTGTAGATGATCTTGGGCGGGATTAATTCCTAAGTGTAATATGAGAATTAATTCCTAACAAAATGTATCAGTGCTAGGTTGAAGCAAATCGGTATTAGAGAATTTCAGGTTGAAGCAAAGAAAAAACTCATACATTCTGGCCTAGATTCGAAGATCGGAGTTGTTCTAAATCAGAAACCAATCATACTAGGAGCTTCATCTTGACGAGACGAAGCCGGGATAGTCAAGTGCGTCGACGGAAACATCTTTATGTGCCCCCACGCATCGCCTGAAGTTCCGACCAGATTTTTTGGCTCCACGTGCAGCAGTTTTGTTTCGGGATTATTTTGCGGAGCATCGTTGATCTAAACAAGGTTTATAATATATCAACGGAAGGATCTTTCAAAGACAAACGTTTCGGTGCAAAAAATCATTCCCATCTAAGGAGGCACACCCCCCGTACGCGCCCTTACAAGTTTATGACATCGTCAGTAAATTTTTGTCTTTTGTGTTAAATTGTATTTTGGCCCGTTTGGAGTCATTTTTTACCTGTTTTTTATGCGATCAGAGGCGTTTTTAAGATTTTGGACCGTTCCGAACGCAATCATAAAATCTTTTTTGCATGATTCGACTCTGAACACCTCGAATGGGCTCAATGGGAGGTATGGGAAAAGAAAAGGCAAAAAGGTCAGATGCAACAGAGCTTGGTTATGGCTGTTTTTTATGTCGATAAGGTGGAGGTTGTGTTTCGATTGACACATGGAGGCATGGCGCACAACTGCACGGTGGAAAACACATAACAATGGTGGCTCGCATGTGTTAACGAAATTGTTGTGTTTCAAGTTGATAATGATGCCGAGTCTTTGAGTGATTTGAGCGAGACGACGAAGAGGCAGGTGGTTAGGACGAGATTGAAGGCGTTGGTGGGACGATATGTGAGGAAAGAATTTGAGGCTAGTGGTGTTTTTCTTGGAAAGATTGTGTCATGTGATAGTGATTGGATAATATAAAAAAAAAATTAAGATGATGAAGATTGCGGCTTGATATAGAGGTGACTGAGCTTGAAGAAGATAAAGATGATGATGTAGATGAAGTGATCGCGGAGAAAACGCGGTCATGAAGATAGTGTTGAAGATGATGTTGATGTTAAAGAAGCACACATAGTCACGGTGGAGGTGGAACATGATGCATGTAGATGAAAAGGAAGAAATTGAAGAAGAATATTGTTAATGAAAAAGAAAAAAATAATGAGTAGAAGAGTGTTGATGCTTGAAGCAATGTGGAACTTTGAGAAAATGATAGAATTTGAGCCAATGTGGAGATTGTTATGAAAATGTCTCAAATTCTATTATAATTAAGTTTCCTATTTAGAGTTGTATTATAAAAGGAATTTCTTATTAGAGAATTTTATTCTCCAAGGAGTTGTAATCATTGTCCATCAATAAATTGAGTTTTTCTTGTTCAACAAGGAAAGTGGTTTAACTCTATAAATAAGGACTTATGGTTTATGTTGAGACTTAGAGAAGAAATGTGAGGAAAAGAGGAAAGGAAGAGGGTGTGAGGGTGATGTGTGCACTGGGTGAGGGTGCTATGTTGTTCACATATGTAATATCTTCCTAATAAATATTCATTTTCTCCGTGGACGTAGGCCAAAGTTGGGGTTGAACCACATTAAATATTGTGTGTTATCTATGTGATTTGTATGTGTGAGTAAAAACAGATGTAGATGATGATCTTGGGCGAAATTAATCCCTAAGTGTGAGATGAAAATTAATTCCTACGTCAAAAAAATGTAAAACATGCATAAATAGTCTTTGCTTTAACGAATGGATAAGATGGAGGTTTTTGGCTATACTCTTATGCTCTTATCACTTATGTGTATATATATAGATAACCGTAAGTTTCTAAATAAATTTATGATTATATTTGGTTATTGTCTATTTTTCTATCAATCTAAAAATATAAATTCAGATGTGGTTTCTATATATTTCCCACCACTCTCTCTCTCTCTATATATATATATATATATATATCTTTAGAAGTGGTTTCTATATTATTGCTTCATCTTATTCGTGAAAAGTTTTTCTTCTGTTCTCTTTTCTTAATAATCTCAAAGTTATTGAATTGGGATATTGGAGCCACTAACCACTTGCAGGTTCACATTTCATCTCTCGCTAAATTTTTGGTTGTTGTAACATGCCTTGTTCTCTCATATTTGCTGTACTTTTTCTTTTGTTTGATTGAAACTTTTTAACCACTCAAGTTACTGTATTGTTTTAGTTGTGGTTAGTTGTTCTAGTAGGTGAACATATCTCAAAATTAGATTTTTTTTTAATTGGTATTTGTGTGATGGAGAAAATAAATCCTTTGTTTTGTTCATAAGTTCACATTAATGAGCACTAAAATAAAAAATGTGCCTACCATGAAAGAATTAGTGGCATACTAAAATTGCCGTCCACTATAACCCACAAAAAATAAATAAAAAAATAAAAATTATTAGAGATTTAAAATAGAATAATTCTTACCACCATTATAAACTAGGCTTTAGAATACAATTTACTGCTAAAAATATAACTTCAGTTACTTCAGTTTTTACCCTTCTAAAGGCAGTTGCGACCGTCACTAAAGCCTTATTTTAGTGGAGCAAAATCTCAGGTATGCTTTTATAGTATTTGTTTGACACATGGGTTTGGTTCCAAATTTATGATTTTGGGGTGAAAAATGTAACTCAATCTATGTTTGGTTGGTTGGTTTTGGTTCCAAAATGTTGCTCCATGGTGTACCAAATGAGTTTTTTTTCACACCATTTCAATACATGGTTTACATGGTGTGGTTACTATTTGCTCAAACCAAAACCATCTTGGTGTACTATTTTAAAACTCAAACCAATCCTTGGTGTACCACTTTGAAGAAACAAATTTTTTGAAATTATAAGCCATGTTTAAATTCGAATTTTTTTTATACATTTCGAAAAAAAATATAAATTTCGAAAACAATGTTTAAATTTTGAAAATAATATATAAATTTTGAAAATATATATAACTTTCGAAACAAATACATACAATTCCAAAACAATATATAAAACTTGAAAAAAATACAAAATTAGAAAATATATATATAAATTTTGAAACAAATATATAAAATTCGAAAACAATATATAATGTTTATATATTGTTTTCGAATTTTATATATATATTTTTGAATTATATATATATTTGAAATTTATATTTTTTCAAAACAAATGTTATAAATATTTCAAAATATATATATTTTTCGGATTTTATATATTTTTTCTAATTATATATATATATATATTTTGAATTATATATATATATATTTGTATATTTTATATATTTTTGAATTATATATATATATATATATATATATATTTGAATTTATATTTTTTTGAATTTCATATATTTTTTAAATTTTATATATATTTTTTGAATTATATATGTTTTTTTCAAAATTTAATACTATATATTTTTCAAATTATATATATATATATATATATTCAAAATTTATATATTTTTTAATTATATATATATTTCAAAATATTTGAGGAGGTGTAAGTGGGATATGGACTAATTTGAGGAGTGTAATTGGGATTTACTATTAAAATTTAATAAAATAAGAATGAGTATAAAAGTCATTTATTTATATATTTTATTTTTTAAAACATATATATTTATCAAATATTATTATAAATAAATAAAATGTCAAACCATTACAAGTTACCAAATATGGTTTGGTTTCAGAATTTCAGCTCATACCAACTCTATCAAACATGGTTTGATTTTTTAGCTTTACTTTTTCTCATACCAAAATTATCTGCACCAAACATGATTTCAGTTCAGAATAAAACCACATCAAACCCAACACAAAAAACGACCAACGCACCGATTGCCAAACAGGCACATAATGTAACTGGTGAGTAGACAAACTTGCAGCTTACACACACGCGCGGGAAAAGGTGAAATTCCAAGTGTGGGTATAACCATCCCAAGTAATAGAAAAAATATAGTTGCTGTCTCAGCTAAAAAAATCTCTGCAATTACATCAGTAACAGATTTCAGTTGCCTTCATACTTGGGGTCAGCAATCACATAGTGGTAAGCAATTACCAAAAGGAAGATAAACATGCCGAGAACATTGGCAATGAATCCCAAATCTCGATCATCAATCATCTGCAATAACAAAAACCAGAATTCCAACATTTCAGTATTTTAATTCCACTAGTCAACTGTAACATCTAAGTACGAAAATTATGCATAAACAGAACCATTCAGTGGGTGAAATAGATTGTAGTTTCGAAAATGCGAATATATTACTTAGTAGAATGAGCAACACAATATGCATAGGTTTATCATCCCTCTAGATTTACAAGATAGATTTACAGCACAATATGCATTAGGTTCTTATAAGTCTTCTATTTTTTCTGTTCACATGAAAATTCGTAGACAATTCAAGGTTTACAAATTTAATTCATTGTTGTCAAACGTGTATGACACATGTATAGGTATGCCAAACTTATTAGAATTGCGACAAACTACTGTAGAAGAGGTCCCAGAGTATGAATTGTGTAGATACGGTTAGTTGTGTTTGTATATACAATGTACCTCTAATATGCAGATTAGAGGAAAAATAACATCCTCATTAGCTTGTCTTAATATGGTAACCGAACCATAGGGGTAATGATGGAAAAATATCCTTTTTCATTGAGTAATCCACTGCTTCATCTCCTCCTTGTTTACTTATTCCGTCATCAGACTTCTCAAAAATCTCTTCTCTTAGTCTTCATCCCTACCTTCCCATAAACTACTTGACTCCAACTATCTTCTGCTCAAACAACAGTTCATTCCAAGGTGAAAAGGTTACAACTTCTGATTGTGTCACCGTTGCCTCTTCCAGTCCACCTTAACTTTTAACAAGGAGGGAGCAGCTCCTACAAAACATCCATCCTATGTTTCTAGTAGCAAAAGGACCACCTACCCCTTAGTTGTTTCTCCCTTCGCTAATGGTCCTATTGGTCGGAGGGATGAAAAAATAGATGGATGAGACATCCCTATGGAAAGTACAATGTCTCCCTCACTTTTTGTTTAGTTTGATGGAAGCTATGATAAAGGAGTGGATGGACAATGTAGCACAGTAGCCGATCCTTTTATCCCTCATCTACCTTAGCCTTCCTTCCAACCAAACATAGCAAAAGCGAATTTGTTCATGCGCAAATTGTTAGCCTTACTTCCATGTTTGATGTGGGGACAGTTCTGGAACGTAGCTAGTTCAATCAACCTAGCGTCCATGGTATGCAACTTAAGCAGTGTCTACAACACTAAAGAAAAGGGAGCCTCTCCATGTCGGGCTATCTTTTAAAAAACAAAAGGTCTAGCGGAATTAATTGACGGAGATTATGTTATTCTTCATGTTCTTCGAAAGTTTGGCCTAGAATGTGGGAGCCATTGCCACTTCAATCCCTACTCTAGCTACACCAATTTCTTCCACAGATCTTTGTGTCATACTCTATATTCAAGCAATTCGTTTCTATGAAGAACAGATTCTAGGATCCAAACCTATCCACATTAAGAAAAGCTAATAGAGAAAAGTACGTCTCTATGTGACTTAAATGAGTTACCGACATAAGCTAAATAATTCATAAGCTGAGGCTTTCACTTACAACTTTAATTGACCACCCTTTTCCATGCTAGCACAATATGTGTCTAGAAATTATGTAGCTTTACAACCGCAGCACCTACAACTTCTTCCAGACTATTTGTTTAGGATCAGCTAAATGTGATCTAGATTTCCATTCCGGTCCATCTAAGGTCATTGCCTCAGTCAAACTATGTGACTTTACTCTATAACACCATTAACCACTGAAGCTGGCCGTTATCAATGTCCCCTGGTGAATATATTTGAAACTTTCAATCTGAAATTGCTATTCTGCTCTTCAACACCCAAGTACCAGAACTGACAAAGAAAAAAAATGATAAAATTCCGTTGGCTAAGATCCTTGCTCTAAGCTCTACTGGTCGATAGTTTCTCGATCGACTATCCGACTCGTACAACAAGAAAGCCATTTGACATGTATTCCTCAGAGCTATATCGGATCATATCTAATGAATCCAGACATAATTGAGACGACACGCTTTCAAAAGACAAAATGTCAGGAAAAAAAAAACAGAGAAGTAAAAAAAGAAAATCATCCTTGCCTTTGCCCCATATGGCCAATGGTGGAGGCAGTTGTTCTTAATCTCAAGACCAAGATATCGCTCTTGGAAATGGCGAATTCGCGGCCAAACTCCGGAGGAACCACGGTCTGACCATGAGGAGATGAATCCCAAACAGGGGAATGGAAAACAGAATTACGCCAATGCGGTCCTCACAGCATAAAGCAAGGTGGAAAGCCAACGCCTTACGGTACATCCAACCAGAAGTGGAGAATGGGAGGATCACCGTGAAGCCGCCGCAAGAAGCTACTGAGGAGGGTTGTGCTGAGTGGCAGTTCACTATTGTTGGCCACTTCATCGGTCAAAAGCTGAGCTACCCAGCAGTGAATGCCATGGCAAGGAGATTTTGGGGGGCTGAAGGTTTGTGACGTCGGCCACATGAATTTTATTTTTCATTTCTTTTTTACTTATGCACTTCATCTAATCTTCTCGGGTACCGGTTTCTTTTGATACTAAGTACTACTGTGCACAATTTCTTCCTAAAACACCAAATTAAGTGCAGTTTCTATACAAGCAGATAAAAACCATCTCTATATAACAAGAAAATCTTAAAGCAAGTGTTCATCAATGTGAGTTATGACTTATTACCATTTCCTAATAGCGTCAAATCAGCAGCACCGTGCCCGTCAATAGAGCATGTAAACTTCTATCATAGACGTCATTTCGGGTTCTATTAGTCCACTAATTCTCTACGAGCCTCTTTAATTTACTTTTAAAAGAAGTAAAAATGTACACAGCACATATGGGTGAGTGAATGATTCATTCATATGGAAAACTAGATCAAATAAGGGTTAATAGAACCATGATAAACTATATTCCGGAAATCTGAAAGTCAAGACAAACAACTTTACAATATGACATTTATATAAAAATAACAATAACATCGAATCAGAAAAATAGAAGCTCACAAAATTAATAGTAATTACAAAATTGCATTATTGTAACAGGTTGAAATCAAATAAAAACTTTCATTTTATTTTCATAGACAAAGTAAGGCATATATGAGCAATCCCTAATCATAGCAACAAACACATGAAGACATGTATAATTAAAATAAAATAATTACACACTTTAGATTAAGTAAGTTAACCTAATCTACTGAAATACGCATATATAACAGATTAACAGGGGACAGAACATATCAAACAAGATTCATTAGAGCTCATTATATATGTATTCCCATCTATATACATATATATGGGTGTGAGTGTGAATATATATATACACGATAGGATGTGCCTATATTTACTGATATATACATATAAACGCGATATATATACATATATAGATATGGAGAGAAAGATCAGCTTAAAATACCTTTGTTCGGTGGAATAGTGAATGAGATCGATCGAAGTAGTTTTCTTCTGAGTTTGATAAAAACGCAGATTCAGATAAGACTCGCTATTTGCTCTTTCAAGTGTTGACTCTATAAGGGTATATTAGTAATTAAAATAGGGTGAATGACGCAAAAACCCCCTATGGTTTAAAAAATGTGAAGAAAACCCCCTCAATTTTATTTTATGCAGATAAGTCCCATTTCTATAACAAGAGTATGCAGATTGACCCTATGACAATATTTTGTTTACTTTTTGACTTTCACATACCATTCTTTCTTCCCAAATACCAAAAATACCCTTATTTCCTTAATAAAATATATTTCTTGCATATATAATTACTTTTAAAATTAAGTTAACAATAAGTAATTATATATATGTATATATTATTTTAATAGTTAGAGACTTTGTTGTATTTGTTGAAAAAAATAAATTACTTATATGAATAAAATATAATTTTAAAAGTAGCAAAATAAATGAATGGATTATGTCCGAATATATATATATATTTTTGTTTATAGTTCACTTTTTAAATTTAATAAAAACAATAATATTTCAGAAACTATTCGAATTTTTAAATGTTCAAAATATGTCCGATTTTTTTTTTATAGCTCACTTTTAAAATTTAACAAAAATATATATATTAGACATTATCCGAAATTTTAATGTGATACCTTCAATTTCCGCACGTGAGTTAGTCAGGCTCACACACGAAGATCAGGAAATGTCATGCAATTGATATACATAAACACATAATACAATAGAAAATTTGCGAAATAAAAAAAATTATAGCAGAAGCAACACTAACGTCAAGTCTTACAAAAGACTTTAAGATACAACTTGGGAATCCTGTTAAAGAAGGACTCCTAAATAAAATTACATTTTTAATAACCGTGTCTAAGTTACAACAGTTGTATAACCAATATACACTGTAAACCGAAAGTAGGAATGAAATAAACGATCACGGACAAAACAAGATGACTCAAAACCTTAACCCGGTGGCTGAATTGTCCCGGACTTGAAATGATAACAACAAGGTGGGTTAAACCCACGAGCAAGTCCACTACTACTACAACCCAATAGAGGACCGATAAAGCCAACATATCTAAACGAAACAACATGGATAGATAGACCCTATGTAATAAGATTTATCTTTCACTTTCCATAAAACCTTTAGAACGTTATTTTCTTTTCATAATCAGATAAGAGATATATAAATATATCTTTTTATAATAAATTACCAATGCACTCGTGCATAAACATATTTTATAATGTATATCACATAATCGAATTGAAGATTTATAATTATACCTTTTGAGATAAATAACCAATGCACCCCATGCACAAACATATATTTATAATATGTATCCCATAATCGAATAAAATATATTTACTTATACCTTTAAAATAAATAACAATGCATCTCATACACAAACATATTTTATAATATGTATCACATAATTGAATAAAAGATATATAATTATACCTTTATAATAAATAACTAAGGCATCCTATGCATCATCAATAACATATAAATGAGTCTATTAATATTCATTATCAATTCTTTATGCCAATAGACAACCCTTTCAAACCATATTTTTAACCACGTACCTGACAATTCAATCATGTCGTGATAACTCAATCATGTCTCGTGGTACTCATGAGACTGTGTTAATAGTCAGCCTCCTTATAGTTTCTTTAAAAACCTCATCCAAAATTATTTAATTAAATAATAAGATTTACGAATTTATCAATTCTATTTTAACCACGTACCCGACAATTCAATCATGTTGTGACAACTAAATTATGTCTCGTGGTACTCATGAGACTGCGTTTATTAGTCAGTCTCCTTGTGGTTCCTTAGGAATCCTCATTCCATGATTATTTAAATTAAATATTATGATTTAAAAGTGCATCATATGCATCACTGAACATATAATAAATGAGTATTTTATACCTCACTTCACACATATATGTTTATTACCATAATAAAAGTAAACATCTCATACATCCATGTGCATCACATGCTTCACATATGTACACAATCATAAATAATGATTTAAAGCAACATAATAAACTTTTATATCCAATAAATAACAAATATCAACTTCCATAATATAATTATTGATAAATCATTTTAATGAATATATTCAACACCATTATAACCTTAACATAAAATAATATTTTATGATAGGTTAATAATGAGACCCGAAATCACAATATTACTTAGGGTTAATAGCAAAAAAAAACCCTCAACTATACCCTATCTCTAACTAACCCCATGGTGTGCACTAAGCCCCCCTAAACTATACTTTTCGTGCTGAAAACCCCCCCAAACTATAGTTTTTCTTGCACAGTTATCACACCGTTAAGTGAAATTGCATTGGGATCCCCTGAAGTTCTTGTTAATTTCGTTCGCCCCCTGAGATTTCATTTTCTTTGCAATGACACCCCCTTGAAGGAGTGAAATGACCATAATGCCCTTGTTTTGTTTCCCCTATTTCATGAAATAAATATCTAGGTGGTGAAATTACCTCCATGCCCCAAGATTAGAACTTTATAATATTTGGGGATATTTCCAAATATTTTTTTCAAAATAAAAGTTAAAGAAAAGAGGTTGGAAATATTTCAAAACTTTTAAATAATAATAATAACTAATTAATATGCATTACTTGAAATGTAACTCTAATGAATATTTTAAAAGATATAGAGTAATGAGTTATAAATATTTTCATATTTTTTTTAAAAAAAATAATTAATTAATATATATTAATTAAAATGTAACTCTAATGGATATTTCATAAAATATGGAGTAAAGATATAAGACAAATATATTTCAGCAAGCAACAAGTGTTAACCCTTTAAAATAAGATTGTCAAGAACTTGTAACCCCTGGATTCATTTAAAATTGAATGGTCTAGTTTTTCGAATATTTATCAAGATGGAAATTGCAGGTTGATCATTTATTTCTTAGTTTTCATTCAAAATTTTATTTTTGAATGGGTTTTTTTCTTGTAAGTATTATTATTATTAGTTACATAGTTGTCTTTCATCAAGCAACACGCCACAATCATTATAGAGAATCTCAGATGGCCAAATTTTGTTCAAAATATTTTCCTTAAATTAAGTTGGAGCCTTACTAGAAGCAGTGTGTGACATAGAAATTCAAGTGAGTGGCAAAATTATTACCTTAAAGTTTCAATGTATATATGCGGTCGTACAAAATTAGTTCTTAGAAAGTGAGTAATTATTATGTTGAAGATTTGGAATAGGAAGTCACAAAATTTGTTATTAACTATTAACACTTGTTGTTTGCCGAAATATATTTGTCTTATATCTGTACTCCATATTTTATGAAATATCCATTAGAATTACATTTTAATTAATGTATATTAATTAATTAATATTTTTTAAAAAATATGAAAATATTTATAACCCCTTACTCTATATCTTTTGAAATATTCATTAGAGTGTAACTTCAAGTAATGCATATTAATTATTTATTATTATTATTTAAAAGTTTTGAAATATTTCCAACCTCTTTTCTTTAACTTTTATTTTGAAAAAAATATTTGGAAATATCCCTAAATATTATAGGGTTCTAATCTTGGGGCATGGAGGTAATTTCACCACCTAGATATTTATCTCATGAAATAAGGGAGAGAAAACAAGGGCATTCCGGTCATTTCACCCCTTCAAGGGGGTGTCATTGCAAGAAAAATAAAATTTCAGAGCGCGAGCGAAATTAAAAGGAACTTCAGGGAATCCCAGTGCAATTTCACTTAACGGTGTTATAACTGTGCAGGAAAAACTATAGTTTGGGGGGGGGGGGGTTTCAACACAAAAAATAGTTCAGGGGGGTTTAGTAAGAGAGAGGGTATAGTTCAAGGGGGTGTTTTGCTATTAACCCTATTACTTATTTAAAGTTTAGGGATCTCAAATATCTTTTTAAGAAAGATTTGTTGTCAAACTGTAATTAGAGTGCAGTATAGGGATCTTACTATAACTTCATAAACATTATGGGGATTAATTTGTAATTTCCGTAAATTATAGGGCTTATACTGTTGATAAGTGCACAAAATAGAGTAATTTACCTAACATAATGTCCTCATATGTATATATTTTTATTTCATGCAGGGGTTGATTTTTAAAAGAAAAGCAAGAAGGATGAAAATGAAGAAAAAGAAATGTTGGTGGGGGATAATGTAATTAATGCATGCATATATATGCATATGCATATAGGTGGTGTATGTATATCTGTATGATGGTGACTAAGAGGGAAATGAGTGATGGTGCATCACAGGCGTCAAAAGGCACACCAAAATCAAAGACAACATTAAATTCGACAGTTGGAAAAATTAATGATTGAGTTGGTGGATCTGTATTAAATGACACGAGTGAGGAGTGAAAGCTTATAATACTTTTGTACCAAAATCAAAGAAAAGCAAGAATGATGAAAATGAAGAAAAAGAAATGTTGTATTAAATGGTCTATATATATCTTCACAATTCAGATGCGAAGAAGAGGCTGGAGAATAGGAGTTGAGGAGTGAAAGCTTAGAATACTTTTGTACCATTTTCATATTTTGTGTAATTTTTGCTCTATCAATGAAATTTTATTCTATTACCTTGTTTCATTTTTTTATCAACATGCTAGCTTAAAACTCTTCTCAAGGGGGTGATGAAGCCACCATGGGTAAGATATAAATAATTTTTATTTTATTTCGTATTGTTTAATTCTCGTCCCGAGAGTATTCATTTTATGAATCTCAATGAACAAAAAACCTTACAATAGAGGTTGGACGCTAAAAAATAGAAGGAGGATTTTCCGTGATTACTAATTAATGGAAATACGGGGAATGCCTACTACTATTTACATTTTATTTAAACCAAAACATTAGAGGGAGGATTCTTCGTGATTACCAATTAATGGAAATACGGGGAATGCCTACCAATATCTATGTTTATGTTTAATAGGTTGGAGGATAATTTGCAATAGAAATATATAATATTATTTGTATAGACCCGGGTGGTGGATTCTTTTCCCTTGAGATTTTTTCCACCATTTGATAATTTTATCTAGTTATTTTAGTTTACTATTAAAAAAAAAATTCAAGAATTGTTTTAAGTGATTTCTTTATATCTCGAAGAGTAAAGTTTTGGATCTTTGTCTCAAAACGAGTTCCAAGTTGAGAGTGGTTCGACCCTACTTCTGACTATACTATTTTAAGTAAATGATTAGTAGGTATAAATTCTTGTTGATCGGGGTGTGGTGAAACAACGACATAATATCATCAAATCTCAACCCATGCACCAAATTATAGTAAATAATTATAATTTAAATTAAGGGATATGATTAAATGTTCACCTAATCCTATGGTAAGGAAATTGATTGCACCGTAGTAACATAGAATCATCCACACTAGATTTCAGCATACACATATAATTAAATCAAAGACTATGATTACAGATCCACCAAATTCTATGGTTAGAAATGGTGAGTGTACCATTGTAAACTAAATCCGCTCACACTAAATTTCAAAATATATATAATTTTTGAAAATTGCCACAATAATTCTTAAAAATTCCTAGAAAATTTAATAAGTCTATTTAAATAATTTTAAATATTAATAAAGCTTCTTAACTACTATTATTTGATGCAAAATTCAATGATCATAGATGTATTTTATAATTAAAATATAATTTAAAAATAATATGAAATATATCACAATAATCATTAAACATTCATCTATCCATATATATATGCATTTATATACATGATAACACTTCTATATTTATTTTTATAGAAATTAACTATGTATAAATAATATATATATATTTATACATATTATTTCACAAAGGTCTTTGATTTATAAATTCAAAAGGATATAATAGAGTTGTAGCTTGCTTTAAATTATCCGGCTTTGATTTTCAATATTGAAGCTTGAAATCCAAGCAAAACCAAACATCATTTCTCTAAGAACTTTCTCTATTATCTCCATTCTCTCTCAAAACTTAGAGAGAGAAAAAATGTAATCGTATGAATTTCAATTGTAAGACTTTCCTTTCAATCATTCTCATTATTATTATTATTATTATTATTTATTTTTAAAAACACGTGCCTCTCTCATTTCTTTTGTCTCCACCTTACCTAATTTTTCTCTCTTTACACCTCATTTCCACTATTCCTTTCTCTTTCATCATTAATTCACTATTTTATCTTTTCTTTTACTATACAATTTCACACACACCAACATATACATACAAACATATACGTGTCAATATATACAATTACTTAAACACTTCACAACTATTAAATTACACACTACAATTACTAAATTACACATAAAAATTATAAATTTTACACATACAAACATCATAAATATCAAATCAATTGTATGTACAAAATTAGGGTTATTACATTTAATGTCCAAAATATGTCCAATTTTTTTCTTCCGTTTAAAATTGACTTTTTAAGTATAATTGTTTAAAGAAGTTTGACAAGATTAAAAAGTAACTTACCGCTTTTATCACAAATGAATTTTATCGGATTATTCAAATGACATGATTCATATTTTTATTATTTTAATTAAATTTCCTTTATGTATTAGTAATTATAATTATAATAATAATGTTAACTTATCTACACAATAATTTATGTATTATTATTATTATAATAACTTATCTACACAGTAATAAAAAAATAAAAATAAAAGGCAAAGTGGTACAAGTAAGGGTGGAGTTAGGAAAATTATCTAGGGGGCACTGTAATTTTTTAATAAATTTATTACTAATATTTATATTTTTTTAAGTTACTAAAGAATTTTTTTAAAAACTTTTGGAGGAGGCAATGCAATTTTTTATAAATTTATCGGTAAAGTTATATTTTTTAGGATACCAAAATATTTTAAAAAAAAAACTTGAAGGAGTCCTATGCAATTTTTATAGAAATATTTATAACATATATTTTTTGGGGGGCTAAAAAAAATTTGAAAAAATTTAGGATAGAGTTGGTCCGCCCTTAAGTACAAGATTGAAATTTTTTTTTAGAGTAAGATGGTAATTTGACATCTAAAAGGGCTTGAAAGGAGCTATTTGCATTAATTATAAAGTGTAGGGAGGTTTAGAAACTATGATGGTGGTTTTCTGCAAATTTTTTAAAGGGTTAATTTCAAGAAACCCCCTTATACTATCCAGCCATATACTATTCAATTTCATCATTATGCCCTCTCACATCACATTTTGAGTCAAAATGTCTAAACTACCCTCAATAGTATAAGGGGGTTTAGTGAAATCAATCATTTAAAAAAATTATTTTTCGAAAATCAATTATATTTTTCGCAAAAATTATAAATTCAAAAAAATATATATATTTTTCGCAAAAAAAATATTTTTCGAAGGAAGTATATTATTTTCCAAAATATGAATTATTTCGGAAAAAATAATATATATTTTTTGCAAAAAAAATATTTTTCGGAAAAAATCATATTTTGGAATATAATAGTATATTTTTTTCGCAAAAACATTGTTTTTCAAAAAAGATTATATTTTGGAACATGATAGTATATATTTTTCGCAAAAAAAATATTTTTTAGAAAAGATCATATTTTGGAACATAATAAATACTTTTTCTTAAAAAAAAAAAATTTCAGAAAAAATCATATTATGGAACATAATATATATTTTTTGCAAACAAATTCATATTTTGGAACATAATATATACTTTTTCGCCAAAAAAATTCATATTTTGGAACATGATATACATTTTTTGCAAAAAAATTATTTTTCGGAAAAAATTCATATTTTGGAACATAATATATACTTTTTCGCAAAAAATATTATTTTTCGGAAAAAAAATCATATTTTGGAACATAATATATAATTTTTGCAAAAAAAATATTTTTCGAAAAAAAATCATATTTTGGAACATGATATATACTTTTTCGCAAAAAAAATATTTTTTGGATAAAAAATTATATTTTGGAACATAATATATATTTTTCACAAAAAATGTATTGATTATATCATATTTTTCATAATATATAATTTATTTTCGAAAAATAATTTTTTTAAGAGTTGATTTCACTAAATCCCCTTATACTATTAAGCGAGGGTAATTTAGATATTTTGACTCAAAATGTGAGGAGATGGAGCATAATGATGAAATTGGATAGTATAGGGGGCAAAGTGGACATAGTAAAAGTTCGTTGATTAAATTGAATAGGGGGTTCTTGAAGTAAACCATTTTTTAAATCATAGGGGTTTTGCGTCATTCACCCAATTAAAGTATTAATTAAAAAATTGAAAGAAAATGTGGCTGCTGGGATTCGAGCCCAGGTCTCCACGGCCACAACGTGGAATTCTCACCACTAAACTACAGCCACTAGATGTTGACCTTTCGAGTAATTTAAAATCCTAACCTTTTTAGTACTAAAATTTTAAGAGAAATTAGATAAAAGTGTTTAATAGTAAATGATAAGAGCAATTAGTGTCACTTAAAATTTAAATCATTTACTTATTTTTTTAAGTGATTTATATTAAATTATTAAATGCATTCGATTACATTATTGTTTTATTTGTTTAAAGTATGTTATCAAACTGTCAAATTGATTTCATTTTCTAAGAAAATGGAAGTGTTACTTCAAAATTCTATTTAGTTCATAGTAAAGCATGAGTAAAGAAATGTCCTAATAGAAGTGCTTTTGTTTTGTTATACTTCTTAGCTTGTATGGTGGCTTAAATTCATTGGACTCTCTCGGGAAAATAAAATACTATGACATTGAAAATAATTTTTAGTTTTTGAAAATTTGAAAAATTATAAAATTATACAAAAAAACTAAAAGATTCTCTTTTATTGTTTTCAGTAAAGAGTTGTCTACTTTAAAAAATATATTTTTAAAGAATTAAATCAAACAGATGCTTAGACTCCTGAACTATAAAATCATGAATAGTGGTCATATCTCGAATTACTTTAATTTACTAGCCATGTCTCTTTCTTTTTTTAGTTTATTCTCTTTATGTTCTTATAGGATATATATTTATTTCATATAGATTTTTTAAAAACAATTTATTACTAGTTTAAGTGATAAATCACAAACCAATTAATGAAAAATGATACATTTCATGATTTGAATATGTACTGATATGATAGTTGAGTTTACTAACAAGGCTTCTCCTAGCTATTTAACATATAATTTTTCTTTTTTTTTTTAAAAATAACGGCTCAGATAAAATCCACACTTAATCATATAATACATCAATGATTCAAAACCTTCCAAAAATATTACACTAAATACAAAATTTACTCCTACTTAAATCCTAATCGTAACAGGTGTATCTGACGTGGCAGATAAATATCGGTAACGTCCAACTACAGAAAACCCGCATGCATGCGTATTCGAATTTTCAATCAAGACGAGCTGTAACTGACGTGTACCAAGATATATACAACCACCGTCTGATTTGTCATCCAGTATTGGTCCTCCAATCAAGTGTACCAAACCTGCCATGTTCTTCCCACACACAAACCAATCCGGTCCCACCATTTTAAGTTATCAAATCTCCAAACTCAGCTAGATCATGAAGGCTCACAAGAACTGCGTGGGCTCAGCCTCACCTAACCACAAACCTGAATGTGACGTGGCGTTCTCTGATTGGTAACTCGACGAACCGGATAGAAATTCGTCTGCAGTCAAAAGAGAGTGCACTATATAGTATATATATCTACTGTATCTACTATTATCGTTTTTATCAAAACCCTCTAAATTGACTTCACTCTCAAAGGTAAATTACCAGAGCCAGTGTGTGTGAGATTTAGATCTGAAAATTGTTAGATGTGAGCAGAGAAGCTCTGTTTACGCGATACCTTTCGTGTTTTTGAAGTTTCATTATTGTTTCTCTCTCTAAAACTATCACACACTCTCTCTCTAGTTGGTGTCGTTTGATAGCTCAATTTCATATTTCTCCAATTCGTCTATATAATTGCTTCATATCTCTATAATCACATATACAACTTCAATCTCGAATTGCAACGATCAGGTGATAACTACTTGTGATTTTTTCTAATTCTTGTATTTTTTTGTGTTTTGAATTTGAGATTTGAAGTAGCGTGTGGTTATCATTTGTTGAATGTGTTTTGAGGTTTAGTGCAATTGAGTTGGGTTAGGGTTTTTGTGTTTGAAGTTGATGGTGATTTAGGGTTTTGATTGGGTTGGTTCCAGGAATTGAAGGAGCGATCTGAGTCGTAATGGAGAAGGAAGGTTCAAACGGAAACCATGCAACTACAAAGTCACCTCCGAATCCCTCTCCTCTGCGAAGCGCCAAATTTTTCCAGGTATGATAGTAGTAGCTGCATTGTATTTGTAGTTAATGTTATGTGACCTTCATATATATATATATATATATATGAATATATATGTGCATAGATATACACACGGGCATGTAACTTTCATGACTATTTGACTCTGTTGTGTTGTGCCCACAAGGATAATAAAGGGCTTGGTGTATCATAAATTTCTTATTAATTGTTGATCAATGACACTTCCATAACCATCGGTGCATTAATGAGCGTCACCATATGCTTTGGTGCTTTTCCCAAAAGTAAATAGGAAATTTTTCCTCACATATTTGTGATTTATAAATAATTTAAGGTGATTATGTTTTATTTTTTAAGATTCTTTTGCAATTGATCTAGAGAGGTGGTTAAATCAGCTGCAAAGATCTGTAATGACTCACATCTGTTAAAAAATACATGTTTTTCCTCTCATATTTGTGAATCATTTTTTGTTTTCATCTTCTTAGATTCTTCTGCAATTGATCTGATATTGAGTGAGTTTGTTGAATCTGATATTGAAATCTCTTTCTGTTGATGGCAGTCCAACATGAGGATTCTGGTTACTGGAGGAGCTGGATTCATTGGCTCTCATCTAGTTGACAAATTGATGGAAAATGAGAAGAACGAGGTACTGATTTTATATAGTCGTCGGTCTGTCTGTTTCTATTATTATGAGACTGAAAACAACCGCCATAATGTGATTCCTTTTATGCTATATATCTGCTTGTATGTTAAAAGTTTTTATTGTACATCAGGTGATTGTTGTGGATAATTACTTCACTGGGTCGAAGGAAAACCTAAAGCAATGGATTGGTCATCCCCGATTCGAGCTTATTCGTCACGGTAAGTTGTTCTTGTATAGGACTCGTCGTCAGATATGCTGTCAAGATCAAGTTTCATTACTTTTTTCACTTTGAGGATTTTGCAACTTTGTACTGCTGAATATTTCTGTTTCTTTTTATTTTGTTTCTTAAATCTGAATTGGGTTTGATAATCATCGCTTGATACGAAGTATTGTGTATTCATGCAGATGTGACGGAGACATTGTTGGTTGAAGTTGATCAAATATACCATCTCGCTTGTCCTGCATCTCCAATTTTTTACAAATACAACCCTGTAAAGGTGTGTCCTCGAAAAAGAAAAAGAAAAACTCATTTGTATTTGTCTTCGTTGGGAATTTTTTCTCCTGTTGCATGAGCAGGACAATTTTCTAGCTGGAGAAATTCATGGTATTATATGGCAATTGCCTATTTTGACTATGCTGGCCAAGCAAATCCCTGAAAGTTAAAGCCAGTATACATTTCCACACTCTAAAACTAATTTCATTAACGCGAAGGTTAGAATATAGTTCTTCCCCAATTAGCAGTGTCATGTCATATCACCAGATACAACATGTTAGTGTGACATAGCTACGTGTGGTGGCATTGGTTAATACTTAATAATGCTGCCATATCTGTCACAGAGGGGAAGAGTTACACTGTAACTTGAAGGAGAACTAATATGCGAGTGCAAAGAGACCCTGAATCTCCTATTAAAGAAGAACTGCTTCTTCATTCATCTTCCTCCATAATTATCCATAGATCTGTGTCTGCTGAGTTTATATATTTGAATTTTTCTGATTTCTGAATTTAATCATATATGATACCTGGCAGACAATTAAGACCAATGTGATTGGGACATTGAATATGCTGGGACTTGCCAAGCGAGTTGGAGCAAGGTTGGAAACTGGTTTTGTCTCCTTTATTTATGACTTTATAGTTGTCTCATTTACTCAAGTTATTATAATATCCAACAGGATTTTGCTTACATCAACTTCAGAGGTTTATGGAGATCCTCTTGTGCATCCCCAAAATGAGAGCTACTGGGGCAATGTCAACCCTATAGGTATGTCTAATTGATGGTTAATTTGATAATTGGATGCAACTATAGTGTTTGAGATAGTCTCTATTGCAAGATCAAGAATAGAAAGCAATTCCATAAGAACTACAATTAGATACACAATAACAAATTGTAAAAGGGTATATTAGAACAATTGTTTGGCTATGGCCTATGGGTTGTAACTCACTGTGTTAGGATTAGTTTAATCCTTATAGTTTTAGAAGGCTTTATTTGGTGGAAAGTGTTTATATTTTAGAAGATGCTACCTTGTACAGTTTCTATACATATTCTTAGTTTGTTTCTATTATAAGTTACTGTTTTGATTCTGCTTAACATTTTATATATTCTAGAAGTCCTACTTTGGCTTAGGATAGAAGTTTTTCTTGGACTGCAGTTGTGCGCATTGATAGGTAGCTTGGAAGTTCTCTACTTTGATACGATCGGGATCCCATTTGGTTAAAATAGGTAGGATATATTAGGAACCTAGTATCTCAAATAAGGCCCTTTGTTCTAAGACAAATATTTGAATTGAATGAATGATTTTCTTGGTTAGAATGAGTCTTGAACTCTTTGTTTTGAAGGTAGATCTCATTTGAATCTTTTTGGACTTGGTTACTTTTTTTCTCTCTTTAAATTCTCCTTGTTTTCTTTGTTTCTTCTGTCACCAAACTGTTCAGTGCTACTTTTTTCCGCAAAACTTTGGCATTGATTGTTCTCCTTGCAATGTAGCTCATCAAGTTTCCTTATAGTCAAGGTCAGAATAGAGGTACTGTTGGCTGTCTCATTAATTAGCAAGATGATTAGATTCTCATGCTGGTTTTCAAGGACCTGTATGACAGATATAATTATTGTTACTCATTATTTGGACAAACTGGTAGTTTCGTTGATAGTCAAATAAGATGCAACTGTGAGCGTGAGGCTTACTGTTGAAGGATTTTGTTGGTCTTCATAAGTGGAGATAATATTGATACTATTATGGTTATGTCATAATAAATAATATTTTTCATAAAGATGTATCTGTTTTTTCTACAACTGACATTAGTAGAATAGTGTCACTTATATGTACCAATTTATTAATATTTCTATCCTGGGCAAATTTCTTAGGGTGTGTTCATTTAATAAAGATTTTATCTGCTTTACAGGAGTTAGGAGTTGTTATGACGAGGGAAAGCGTGTGGCTGAGACTCTGATGTTTGATTATCATAGGCAACATGGAATAGGTAAATGCGCTGTATGTGTGTAATCCCAATAACTGCTTGAAGTAAAATTTGTTGATTTGGTTATGTATAACAAGGGTTTGTGATGCAATTTCTAACTGTCTTATAATTTTCTCCATGAAAGAAATAAGGATTGCTAGGATCTTCAACACTTATGGACCACGTATGAATATTGATGACGGGCGTGTTGTCAGCAATTTCATAGCTCAAGCAATCCGGTAATTGATGTTCTAAACTCATTCGATCACTTGAGCTCATTTTTATTATCTTGGCAAGATACGCACCCACCTGCCCCTATGGGGGCTAAACCTTCGACCTTCTACTTCTGAAGGCACACAAGTACCTTTAATCTACAGCTTTTAGTGATTTCTCATTTTTATTCTTCTTTGGCTGTGTTCCTAGTCGTATTCCCATCCCATGTGTAGGCAGACTTGGTTAAGATTTTTACTTGTTTTATATTGGGATGGTAGCCGTTACTTATTGTTGTCTGTTGATGCAGTGATGAACCCTTGACTGTTCAATTACCTGGGACACAAACTCGGAGCTTTTGTTATGTCTCTGACATGGTATGCACGATCATTATGATATTGGACAATTCAATTTGATACTATTGTTTGTAATAACATCCATCTGCTCCTGTTTCGCAACGTTGAAGGTTGATGGTCTTATTCGACTTATGGAAGGAGAAAATACAGGGCCAATCAACATCGGGAATCCAGGTTTATTATTAGATTACTTGTTTGATTTACAAGAAGTGTTGTGCCTGGACTCGAACTCTAGGCATGCAGAAATCAAACTGTTCCCATTGCTATTACTAACACCATGTTTTTATGCATAGGTGAATTCACAATGCTTGAACTTGCTGAGACTGTGAAGGAGGTCAGTTTGAATCTTCTCATGTTTTTGTTCAACTTTTAATCCCTCCCATCCCCCTTCTTTCTCTCTCCAAATCATTACAATAATTTGGATTTTATGTTATTGGAACGCGTTAGATATCTATATACCTACACTATAATGTGTATCATCCACATATCACCATTTTCAATAGAAAGGGGTATTAGATATAAATCAAATCAAATAATGCATTCGATGTTATGCAGCTTATCAATCCCGAAGTGAAGATCATAACTGTGGACAACACGCCAGATGATCCTCGGCAGAGAAAGCCAGACATCGGGAAGGCAAAGGAGTTACTGGGCTGGGAACCAAAAGTCAAGCTCCGTGATGGTCTTCCACTTATGGAGAATGATTTCCGCACCAGACTTGGGATCTCAAGAAAGAAGTGAAAATGGCGGTGTTCTATGGGGATGAGCATGCTCGAGTCTTGGCTTTTCTATGCTTCCATTGTGTTTTTCTTCACCCTAGTATCACCATGTGGAATAAGTCGGACCATAACTCATATATTACTACTACATATAATTTCTATATAAAGCACAGGGCATATTACCTCCATTTTGGGTCTTGAGCTACTACTTTAGTATAGAAATGAAATTTGATTGAGTTGTGATGAAGTCAATAATACTTGTGGTCGTCAAAAGAATGTATGGAAAATGGATAGTGTTCACTTCTTATTCTCTCGTTGCTCTTGACAGTCCAATCTGGAGTATGTTATTTTTTATTTGTTTATTCCATCTATATATGTATATATATATATACACACACGTAGATACTTACCAAAAATAAAATAAACGACATCAAAGCGTACATCTGTCAGTGCCTTTTATCATCTCACTATACAGCCATAGTTGCTGCTGATTATGCAATCTGATTAGTGTCTTAGGACAAGCCTGAGGGTAAAGTCTTATGCGAACACTTTTTTCTCTAAAAATTCCAAGAAATGAGAATATTAAACCCCCTGTGATGTGAATTCCCATTCATTAATAGGTGACTACATATTGCAAAGGAAATGGAATTTATTGAAAATAGCTGTTTATTTGAACATCATTGACAATAAAAGGAAACGAAATAATAAACAACATTGAATGAATGTCCAACAAAAGAGTTCCGTTGTGTTGAAAACGAAGAACAAAAAAAATCACTTGCACAAAACAATCATAGTATTTGCATTGGACAGCGATGAAATTTTAGGCTTCTGCTACTACTCTACTCTTGGGTGTTCTTTCCTTCTTTTTGCCGACTTTTGTGGTTTCACCCCCATCTTTTGCTTCTGTTTGGTCCTCAATCCGCGCAAAGACGGGCTTTGGTTCAGCCATGACCTGACCACCCTTTAGAACACCCCATTTGGTATCATTCTGCAATTAAAAGTCAGTTGGATTAGTATTATGGTTGGTTGAGAATTTCTGTATAATACACGTACATATATATATACATGCAGAGAGAGAGAGAGAGAGACCCATATAATGGTGCTGAATTGTTCCTCTGAGAAGCCAAGCTGAGAATATATTCTCAGGCTTAACCTTGGCGTGATTGGGAATAAAGCAACTGCTATAATCCTCATTGCTTCCAATATAAGTACGAGGTCCTGTTTCAAAAATGAAATAAGAGGATAATGACAAATGTAGAAACAGATGTGTTGAACAAGAAGGGGTCCAAGGGTCTCCCTTGTCTCAGCCAAGCTAAATTCAGTTTTTTTTTTCAAATTTTCATATTTTTCGGATTTCAACTCTAGAATCTTCTGCTAATATTTTGATAAGAAGAAAGACGAGAACCTTTGCTGCAGCTTCAGCAGCAGCACCCCCTTGTTTAAATAGAGACCACGGTGCACGTTCATCCATGTATAAGTTTCCAGCATTCCCAATCTCTAGCACAGCCTCGCATGCTGATGATAGTGAGAGGTTTTCATAATTAACCCGAGCCTTCTCAACCTACAAAATGGAAGAGAGTGAAGACATGATCAAGTGGGAAGGAGGAGGTCATATTCTGTGGCAAAAGGATCACAAGTTTTTAGAACACAGATCCATTTCCTATTTCCTAAGACCTTCAACTAAACGCAGCTAAAGTTCAATAAGCCTCAGAGTCCAACTTCTCAGGATCTAAAAGAGAGTCATTTTGTGCATAGGTCATCTTGCCTTCTTTCGCTGCTCATGAAGGAAAACTTGAAACAGCCTAGATGATATGTTGCAAGAGGATGACACACAATAAACATGATCCACCACAAAACAATGTTTTTCTTTGGTTACATTATACTTGACGGTTACGCTTGAGCATCAGCATACAGGTGGAAGTTCAAGCTCAAAGCAGCCAGTTTGGAAGATACCAGAGGTCGGATCTGTTTCAGATCCTCCCTCCCAGGACCCTGCCACGGCGGGACCAAATTGAAACGCTCTTCATTTTACATAATGGATAACTGAGGTTTCTTATATTTATCTTGACAAAGGCAATATGCCACAAACAGAGAATGCAATAAATTGGAAGCAAAAGTAGTTGTCGGAAGCATGAAGTTACTACTCTCTCCATGCTTTTCCCTCTTGACAACTAAAAGGTTTATTCTTAAAGGGAATGGAATGAATATGATAGTAGTCAAAACCATCAATATGTGGCCAACAAAACTTGTAGATGAACACACAGCTAACCACATTAGTGACACATGAGATGACCAAGGACTCCCAATTTTACTTGAAAAATAATTCAAGTTCATTGATCCAACTATGGGTAGACAATCGTGGGGCTATTGTCTGCATGCGACTAAAGACCATTATGTTTATGGTGTTAATGCAGCATCCGACTCTCAACCCATCCTACTGCTAGCATTGAATACTAAAGAAATAATATGTCATCATCTGACAAATTACAGGGAGAAGCATTCTCAAGGCACTCAACTCTTTCTCATCTTACAAACTGCCACCTCCAGGCTCGCACACACCCTACTGCTACCAATCTTATGGATGTAACACATTAATCTAGTTTACCAGACAGAGGAAAGAACAACATAAAAAACTTTGGTATTGCACAGTAATACAGTATTAGCTTGCAGAGGGAAAATCAGAGGAAAATGTTATTCTTATGAGCAGCTCTAAATGTAGACGAGCCTGGTGCATCATCATGTTTGTTCTCTTGATTAAGTTTAAGCACAACTTAAGTAAAAAAGACGAGTCATTTTACTCCACCCCGAGCATATGAAGTAAAGGAAAATTAAGATAAAACATTACCAGCTTCTCTACAGTGTCCTTCAATGCATTTCCTTCAGCTGCAATGTCCGAATCCACTGCCAAAGTTGATTGGCAATTCTTTTTCAGAAGTCCAAGGGTACGGTTCAGAAGATTCCCTGCACAAATAATATTAAGATTTAAACTTGTACAACATTGTCTCAGTATCAAAACACAACCAAAAACAAAATAGCAACCAAAACGTATACTGCAGTTAAGGCAGAAATACCGAGAGTATTGGCAAGATGTGCATTGACAATGTTGATGAAACGCTCCTCTGAGTAATCCCCGTCGTTACCAAATTCCACCTCCCTAAGGAAGAAGTACCTGACAGCATCAGACCCAAATCTGTGCACCAAATCATTCGGTTCAAGTGTATTGCCCAGTGATTTCCCCATCTTCATGCCATCCTAAAATTTTAAAAATAAAAAGTATAGCTGCATGAAATGAAAATAGGAATATGAGATAAATTACTAAAAAATCTTTATAAGCACTTACACATCTACTGTTGTTGTAAGTCCTAACAAACATTGAAAATATGTGTTAAAGGTATATATCTGCGTCTAATATCACGGTCCATATTAAAGAATTGAGACATTGAATAAGATTTAAAGCCCAAAAAAGGAGAAAGGAAGAAGAAGAAGAACTCATAACTACGGATATAATGATTAGGGACTGGAGTTCACATTGCAAGTTTCATTAACCTAACATACACCAATATAAGAAAACTAGAATGGGAAAGGACCACCTTTTGAGTGCGCTGAAAAAGTAATAGTCCACCTGGCAACTCAATGACCAAGTGAGCAGCAACAGCACACACAAAAGCGAACACAAACACGAATATCAGTGGTGTTCTCTTCTTTTTCTTTTTTCTTTTCTTTTCTTTCTTTTTTTATTGTTTTATTATTATTATTTTTAGGGTCTCCTCTCAAGTGCCAAACTCAATTACCAAGCAGCATGTGATCGTACCTTCCTCCCTTTTACAAGCGATGAGAGATACAATTTCTTTCATTGTGAGATGTCTTACAATAGCGTCCACTTTGAAATGGCAATGTAAAACCACTAAGGCAGACCTGCGGAATACCCAAACATAATGGTCGACATAGACCTGATGCATGTCATCAACCAAACCA
This sequence comes from Cornus suecica, assembly GCA_963922005.1. Classification (NCBI taxonomy): domain Eukaryota; kingdom Viridiplantae; phylum Streptophyta; class Magnoliopsida; order Cornales; family Cornaceae; genus Cornus; species Cornus suecica. Next base: position 1,842,770 of record OY998244.1, read on the forward strand.
AATGATAGATGTTGCCTTGTCGATGGTGAACAACATCGATTAGACATGACGAAGACAAGGTATGACAACTTGCTGCAGTACCACTCTTTAAGTAAGTACAAGCTTACATTTGGAATCTGTGAATAGGTTTTCTTTTACTACTGGATATGTTATTGCAACCATAATACATGTGAAGAAGCACGAATAATATGAATACTATAGCCATGTCTCGGTATCCTTGGATTTGGGTTTTGCAAAGCTGATGCTTGAACACATACTTGCACCCAACACCAAGTATCCGAGCCCATATCTAGTGTTCTACAAGTAAATGCTATTTTAAGAAGGCTCAATGCATAATGTAGGCCAGATATTGCCACTTTCTTTCTTTCTTTCTTTCTAGCAATTGCTACTTTCAAAGGGGAAAAATACAAAATATAATGAAATATAACGACATTCTATACCAGGTTTTAAGTACCTTTGTCAAGAATCCATGGCCAAACACCATCTTAGGAAGGGTAAATCCGGCTGACATTAACATAGCTGGCCAGTAAACTGCATGAAATCGCAATATATCCTGCGAAAGAAATTCTAAAACATGACTAAATAAATCATAGTAACTTACGAATTTAATGGTGTCATGGGTTGAATACCCCCATGAATTCATGAATTAGTAGGAACAACAGAAAGATGGAAACAAGACTTATAAATCTCAAGTCTCTTAAAGCTAGTCAAAGAATGAGGTAGAAGGTAGAAGATTAGAATATCAAAAAGACAATATAGGGAAGAAGTAAGAATTAGTATGTAGCTATTCCAGCATCTCCAATTGGCAGCAAAATTTCAGGAATGTAAAGTTGGTGAATAATCTTATAGATGGACCTCACCAGGATAGCAGGACCAAGATATTTGTTCGAGAGCCCTAATCATTGAAAACAATTCTTTGTATTTGATTGAACGGATCCGAAGTTTTAATAGCTTATACTAACTGATCTAGGCACACACTCTTAAGAAGCATTGTGCTCTATCTAAAAACACACAGATGTTCACATATTTTAGATCAAAATAAAGAATCACAATCCCAAACGATAATAACATTGCAAAAAGCTCATGACACATCAAAATTAACCTGCAAACTTTAATACATGATCACCTTGTTCACACCATTGTTTACCAATTCAGGATCAATTTATCTCATGAAGCTAAAACCAAAATAACTTATTCCAATCTTGGCCCGACTCCCTATATATGCAAAAAATGCTTGGGCTGGAATAAGCCTGAAAGAAAGTGCTAACTTCTTTATTTCTTAATAAAAATCTAGAGAGAGAGAGGGCATCAAGGGCTGCTGTTAAGAAAATCGTTACTTCATTATCGTGATTTGAAATCTAAGCTGAATATTCTAACTTGGCTCATTTGAACTGAAAAATAGACTTCTGTCAATTAGATTCATCAAATCCTCCAACCTGACAAAGTAATAAAGGTGATGTTTGACTGTTTCTATAAGCTCCAATGGTTTAAGGAATTTGATGGAAATAATTTCGGCATATCATGTGATGTTTGAGCCATGTTGATTACATTTTAAGGTACCAGACAAGAAACATGAGGAGAAATACCGCACATTCTGAAATCCAAGGAAAATTCCATACCTTCCCAATTAAGTGTACTGAGGCTGGCCAACCTGAAGAAACGGCAGTTTGTAAATCAGGTTCTTCTTTTTCCTCTGACAGTGCAGATATGTAACTGCTCAACAGGAGAGAGAGAGAGAGAGAGAGAGGGAAAAAATTCTTCATAATATCATTTATCGAAAAAGGTTTGACATTTATTTTAGCAAATGAATAATATCTATCTAAACACACAGAATGTTCAAAATCCAAATTAGTTGTTAAGGTAATTGAACAACTTGTTTATATCAACTCAATTTTTCTTACTACATAACAGACTCCGTTACGTCAAATTTATATTGAAGGAAGAATATTGATTCAGAACTTGGAGATACAGATGGGGAGGTTACATTGTTGTATTATGCTACAAAAGTCCAATGGCTGAAACATAGCAACTCCAAATCATAGACATAAATTTTGACAAATTTCAATAACAAACCAATGGACTAAAGAAAGCGAACAAAAAAGAAAACCACATGTTTAAATACGACATAAAATTCAAGACATGGACAGATAAATGTCCGAAGCGATAAAAATATACATCTACAAGCAATAATTAAGTTAACTGGGATCGCTAATAAACATACAACTTTAAATTATTCCCTACTACCAAAGGATGAAACAACATTACCCCAGTAAAGCATCAAACCATACATATATAGTCTGCTTAGGGTCATTGGGAACAGCAATACCCCAATCCACTGAACTACGGGATATAGAGAAGTCTCTCAGTCCGCTTCTAATCCAACTTTGCACCTAAAAGAAGTTATATTGGAATCATTGCAGAAAGTGTAACTGTAAACGATACCTTCTACCAAGTCATTAATGAATCAGGTTAAAAGTAAGTGATACAAGAAAGAAGCAATAATGTTATTCACACAGCAGCACTATATGTGCCATTCACACAGCAGCACTATATGTGCCATTAAGTGTTTATATCTGGGCACTTGAAGATCTTACAGAACAAAAATTGGTATTCAGAACAGAAACACGAGAACCAATTTGAATTTGATGAATGAGAGTGAGCTTATCTTCTGTGTCTCCTTCAATTACTATTGTCAAACCCTTTCAAAATATACAGATGGAAGTCAAGTAATTAAACTAGCCGTGCAGATTAGCATGCTTTTAACGTTTCGGTTCATTTCAGAAAGCCAGAATGTTCCTATCAACGACCCACTACATGGAGTGTTGGAGAAGAATACTGGAAAAAGGCTTAACCTGTGGCATCAAACCCATTTGAAAGACATAAATATATTTCCTCTCATGAAGTGGCAGAATCAGCTAAGAACAATATAATATATAACAAACTTCGATTCATATTACATTCTCTTTTCTAGATTTCTACATTTTCTACAATATTTAATTGATGAAAAAGCAGCCTAAGTTATATACAGTGTAATTCTTTGGATGTTGGCACCTAACAAAATTGAGTGACTGTATTCAGATTAGGGGTGGCAAAAAAACCCGCCCCGCCCCGCCCCGAACCCGCCCCGTTTATCTCGCTCCGTCCCGCCCCGTTTAGTTAACCGGGGCGGGTATGGGGCAAAAAAAAATTCCCGATTATAATCGGGGCGAGTATGGGGCACCCTCACCCCGCCCCGCCCCGATTAGTTATAAGATATATATATATATATATATTTATTTATTATGCTTTTGAAATCTTTGATTTTGATTTCATATAGATTTATTGTTTGATTTTGATCTCTTATAGTTAGGTTTGATTTTGAGATTTTATTGTTATTTGGGGAAAAAATAATACGTAAACCAGCGCCCATGTGTTGCAATGGTATAATCTCACTTCCAAATTGGGAATTCCAAATTGGGAAGGTGAGGAGTTCGAGCCTCTTAGGAAGCATTTGTAGGTGTGGTATGTGAGTTTCTTACCATTTAAAAAAAAAAAAAAAAAAAAAAAAGGTAATCGGGGCGGGGCGGGTCAGGGAAATAAAAAATTAATCAGGGATGGGACGGGTACGGGGCGGGAAAAAATAATTGGATTCGGGGACGGGGCGGGTGATACCCGCCCCGACCCGCCCCATTGTCATCCCTAATTCAGATACTATATTGATGAGGATATAGAATAGATCCAGTTCACTAACTGTAAACTAAATTTCCACTCATGCAAGATAATCAGCATTACTAGAACCTCTTTTCAGGCTATTTATGCAGGATTACAAAGGCAACAAACAAAGTGCAAAAATAAATGTAGTACCTACTAAGAAGATTTCTTAAAAGTCTCACCTCGTGTAAACGAAAAGAAGGCTGCACAAAATCTGGATTTTGTGCCAAAGTCTCTTCCAACCGCTTTTGATACTTTGAAAGGGCAAAAAAGAAATTGTCCTCTTTCCTAGGGACACATGGCTTTAGATGCATGGGGCAACAGTTGTTATCAAGCAAATCTTTCTCATCCTGTGGATTTTTATGGAGCCAAATATTGTCATTTTGTTAGAAATTAAAGCATGTAGTCCAATCAAAGGATAGAAAAGAACCTGGGAAACACTGAAATATATAAGAGGTAAGTGTGCAAGGAAACTATTGATAGACTTAAAAAGAAGAGATGCCGAAAAGAAGGAACACTAGAAGAACCAAAAGCGAGAAATTTATACCACCAAACCATTCACTTGAAATTTTTCTGCATCAGAAAATCACCACTATATTACAGTATATACATCATTTACTTTAAAAACTATATCTAAAATTTTAACCACATGGTTTTAAAGATAGTAAAGAACAAAAACCATAAAGATTACAAGAATAGGTAGGAATGCAAGATACGGAAGGAAGAAACATCAATGTTTAACCATCCACCAAGCCACGAACAAACGGTTGGACTGGCTTCACTACGAAATCTCCCTGATCATACATATTCTGAAGTCTTTAATCCATTACTCAATTAATACATTGACAGCAAGAAATTTTAATGCTATTCCTCAAAGATAAACACACCGAAAGGAATTAAGATCAAAGTGGTCATATGTTTGTTACAAGGTCTAGTTAATATAGAGAAACTTTGATCTTCGCACATGAACTACATGCCATCAACTATTTTCATGGATACATCGAAAGATACTGGTACAAGTATAATATACGGAACATCCACGATAGAAAGTCTTAACTCAAAGTAGTACCTTGTACTCCTCGCAATCGACACAATATATCCCCTCATAGTCAGCCCGGTAAATGTCGCCATTGGCAAGAACCTTATTGTAAAATTCCTTCACTATGGCTTCATGTTTGGAATCAGTAGTCCGAATATACTTATCATAAGCTATGTCCAACTGCAGTCAGCAAGTTAATAAAAAAAAAAAAAGAGAAACCCATAAACAAAGACATTCATACAACATCTCAAACATTCAATTCACATAACTTATATTGAAATCATATCCCAATGCCACAGAATTGTACCTCTTTCCAAAGCGTCTTGTAACTTTGAGAAATAACATCACAGTGTTCCCTTGGGCTGGAACCGCAGGAAGCAGCAGCGGTGGCAATCTTTTCCCCGTGCTCATCCGTGCCGGTAATGAATATAACTTTCTTTCCTAGAAGTCTCTGTCACAAGAAATATAATTAAGCATTAACTTTTACACATCCTAGTGCAACCCTAGAAATCATTCAAATGTTACTACTCAAAATCGCTGTTTGCATTCATCCAATTGCTGTTTCACATGTATATATATATATATATAATACTACTATTCATATAAACAAAAAGCATACTGTACAAAGTTCAGGAATAGTTTTGAAAAACATTCGGGGTGGGGGTGTTTACAATTGACAGTAAGGTTTATCACATTGTTGTACCCGAATGATGAATCTGAATAAACCCCCATAAAACTAGGGTTTTTTATGATGGGAAACAAATAGATGTTGCTTATTAGCTTACACTAATTGTCAGCTAAGTTACTATATACAGTTCGATTTCTGGAAAATTTGAAAAACAAAAGGTTGCTGAAATTGAAATCTGATATTCTGGAAAATTTGAAAAACAACATCGATATAAGAATCAAAATAACTGTTAATTCAATTTTTTTCCTTCACTTTCCGAGCAACCAAACAAGAGAAGAGTGGAGAGGAGAGGAGATAGGGTTTTAGTACCTGAAATCTGGCAATGGCGTCGGCGGCGATGGTGGTGTAGGCACTGCCCATGTGAGGAGGGGCATTAACGTAATACAGCGGAGTGGTGAGGACGAAAGGGTCAGTGGCTGTTACGTCGTCGTTTGGGAGATTATTAGTGACTGAAGAGCAAGTACAGTAGAGAGCTCGTTTGGAGGAAGATGAAAAATGAAATCGATTCTTGAGATTAAGTGCTCCTCTGGAATAGTTTAGGGTTTTTGATGCTGAAGAAGATGATAAAAACCAGAGACTGTTTTGCACAGAAGACTGTACCCTTCCCGCCATTTTTTTAGGCCGGAACAGCCCTCACCCTCACTCTCTGCGTATTTTCTCAGAGTGTATTCATCTTCTTGCCAGTTGTGGCTAAAAAGCACACATTCAAATGGGTTGACCCGATATTCTATTTGGACCCATTTCTTTTGTGCGGGTTTGGACTTGACCCGATATTGTGTTTATATAAAAAAAAAACCTAATAGTACTTGATTTTAGAAAATTGTAATTAGAATTGAATAAGGGATTAGATTCTAATGCAAACGAATAAAATAATCAGTTAACAATAAGATAAAATTGTGCAATATTTACCTTATCAGCATGTATATGTACATAATTAGTTGTATGGTTTTTCGAAAATCAAAAATCAAAAAATAAGCAGTTAACAAATCTTCTTAAATCTGCTATTTTCACACAGATTAGAAAATTCTGTAATATTTCTCGTCAAATCCAAATAAATTTTAAAATTTTAAGAAATTCATTTTTCACAGTTTCATTGTTATACAATACATACATGTTAAATTTCACAGTACATAAACAAACTGCAATGTTACTATGCAATAATTTCTCAACATATCACAAAATATTAATTTTACAAAAGCAACTAGTAGTAACACCATATATCATAGTCAGATCTAAATGAAAAACCCAATCTCAAATCACTACAATCATTGTCCACCAGATACAATCATGTAAAATACTAACTGAAGCAATCAAATTGAAATCAGAAAATGTACACAAATGCATTGATACACACACACACACACATATATATATATATATATATCAGAACACTTAAACCCAAATGACAAATGGAGAAACTCCCATCACGAAATATAAACAGCTAATTGAAAAGGTAACTTCACAAATTCAAACACACATACAGAGTTAAATATTTAAGTAAATCACTGAATCATCCTTACAGCTACTGTAAATCTCAAATCACTACAATCACAGTACAACACTAGAGCTTTATACACCAGATACAATCATATAAAATACTAACTGCACCAATAAAAGTTAAAAATCAGAAAATGTACACAAATGCATTGACAAACACACACACACGCATATATATACTTAACAGAACAACACAGATTCACACACACATACAAAGATATATATATATATATATTAATATATATAGGAATCAAGAGACATCTGAGCAGAACAAGAAATACCATTTCTATTAAACAAGACGATTCAGTTACATCTTTAATCACCTAAAAACACCAACAAAAGGCACCAAACCCCACCAACCACAAAGCCCTAAAAAAATCAACCGCCAAACCCATATAGAGTCCTCCCCTGCCTCTTGAGCGCATAGACCACATCCATGGCGGTCACCGTCTTCCTCCTTGCGTGCTCAGTGTAGGTCACAGCATCCCTGATCACGTTCTCCAAGAAGATCTTGAGAACTCCTCTGGTCTCCTCATAGATCAGCCCACTGATCCTCTTCACTCCGCCTCTCCTCGCCAGCCTCCGGATCGCCGGCTTCGTGATGCCCTGGATGTTGTCGCGGAGGACCTTCCTGTGACGCTTTGCTCCGCCCTTTCCCAGCCCCTTTCCTCCCTTGCCGCGCCCTGACATGTTGATATATATATATATACGTATGTATATGTGTGTGTATATATTGATTTAGAGAGAGAGTTGATGAATTTATGGTGGTGTGAGTGGGGGTTTATATCGGAGGTGTTTGGGAGGTTTGAATTTGGGCGGAGTTGTTTAGGCGGGAGGTTTGAGTTTTGGTGTTTTGGGGGTCGATCCGTGTGATGGGTTTGTGTTGATTTTGGGACGTTGATAAGGAAAGGATCGACAGTGGTAGTCCCTTCTAACTAGGCGGATCGATGACGTGGACTTCTGGTGTTTTCTGCTTTCTTATGGTAGGTAGCCTTTGTTATTATCAATTTTATCATTGAACACCACACACGTCTCACTTTTTGTTTTACAATTCAATTGTTTTTTCATTTTTTTCTTTGACGGTTAAAATTCAATTAAGAGCTTATTATTTGAAAATATATTATGTCAAAAATAAATAAAAGGGATTCAGGTAAAAAAATTAATATGATATATATATAATAATAATGAGTATTTAACAACTCAACATTTCAATTATCATATATACAAATTATCATTTTTTAGTACACCGCGTATACGTTTACAACCAAATGCAATTTATTGATGCTTTATAAATTGTAACTCGGGTTATTGCGTTGAAGAACTTAGGTCATGTTTGGTAGACTGTCTTATTTGGTCTGGTATTTGTTTTTACGGACCAGACCATATTTGTTTGGATTTGGTCTCAAAATTTAGAACCAGACCAAATTGAACCAAAAAGGGGTGTTTTTGGAATCAGATTTTTTTATGATTTAACCTGGTCCGATCTGGTCTTATTAATAAAATATATTTATAAATAATTAAAAATGAATAAATAATAATAATAATAATAAATTAAATAAAACATATTTTAAAAATAAAATATAAATAATAAACAAAATGAATTAAATAATACCTAATAAAAAAAATGAATATAATAATAAATAATAAAATATATTTATAAATAATTAAATAAAACATATTTAAAAATAAATAATAAATAATAAACAAATATAATTAAATAATACATAATAATAATAATAAATGAATACGATAATAATAAATAAATATAATAATAAAAAATGGACTAAATAATAAATTAATAAAATATAATCGTAAATAATTAAAAATGAATAAATAATAATAATAAATGAATAAAATAAATAATAAATTACATAAAACATATTTAAAAATATAATAAAATAATAAATAATAAACAAAATGAAATGAAATAAATAATAATAAATAAATATAATCATAAATAAATAATACATAATAAATAAATACTTCATAATAATAACAAAAAATGAGTATACTAATAATAAATATATATTAAATTAATAAAAATATTTTTAAATAATTAAAAATGAATGAAATAATGAAATAATAATAAATAAATATAATATATTTAGAAATTAATATATAAATGAATAAATAATAAATTAATAATATAATTAATAAATTAATAAAATATATTATATAGTGAAGAAGTAATAAATAAAAGAAATAAATAATACATAAATAAATATTATAATAAATAGTAAGACCAAACCGCTTACTAAACAGACTTTTAAGTTCAGGATCTAGATAAGCCAGACCGGACCATACCAAGTAAGACCGCCTACCAAACATGGCCTTAAAATCCAATCGAACTTGTTCCCAACTTATAAAATATAAACACACAATTCTATAACGTTATTTTAAAATTTACAATATTGTATAATTAGTTTTTGATATACTATTTCATTACTAATTAGTAACAAACTTTAAAAAAAAAATCACATATTTGTTTATAAATTAATTTTTTTGTATTTCTCATCTTAATAATATTGTTTCTTTTAATAAATTAATGTGTTATTTTTGCTTTCTATAAATGTCCAACATTTTTAATAAAAATAAAAAATAAATAAGAAAAGACTACTGTTTCAATATCATAAAATTTAAAATAACAATATCGAATTGTGTCTTTTGGTTTCTGATATTTCTAAATGTCCGACATTCCATTTCATTATTTCGCATACTACATGATATAATAGTTGACATAACACATGTGAAACACTTAATAACATACATTAAAGTACTCTTTTACAACTTTATTCAACACCTATGCTTCGTTTTGTTTGAGGGATGGAAATAAAAGGGGAGAGATGGATGAGGCATTCCTACAAAAGGGATCGTGTCTCTCTCACTTTTTGTTTTGTTGAATGGAAGTGATATATGAGAAATTAATTTTTTTTATTGGTTGAAAGGAATGTAAAAAATAATTTTATACTACTTTTACTAATATGTATTAATTGTTAACAAAATGGGTTATAAACAAAATTTTAGGAAGGTTGAAAATGAAAAACAAAAAAATTGTTTTGGTTTGATTTTTTCTCTTTACTCATCCACCCAAAATTAGGCGAATAGAAAAATGTGAAGGAATGAGGGTTGAAACATCCCTCCGTCTTTTTCCTTCCCTCTAACCAAACACAAACATGTTAATTTAACCCTCCTTTCATCTATCCCTTTAACCAAACATAGTATTAAACATAAAATAATCAATTTTTATTCAATTTAATATGTTTAATATATAATTTGAACATTTAATTATGAATGGATTCAACACTAAAGTGTTGTTTGATACATTTATTTTAACACTTAAATCTGAATAGTTTCAACACTTATTCAATTACGTATATTTGATAAGCAATTTGAGCATCATTGAAAATATTTAAGTAGCGTTGTAAAATTTTAAGGGTCTGTTTGGATAGGCAGTTTTTGTTTTTTGGGCCTAAAATGGGAAGAAAAACATGTTTGGTTAGTTGAATGGCTCAAACCTTCTCCAAACACAACTAGGATTTCGTTAGTTGAATGGTTCAATACCGATACACAACTAGGATTTCGTTACATCATCTCATGTTATGAATTGATGCTTACCATAATTTGCCTTGATCTAATTATACAGACTTTTTTCGAAAATTAAAATGTATTTAGTCATGGTTTGATAATGTATTTTGTTTTGATTTTGTCACAAGCAAAAGCTCTAGTCACAAGAACTGTATTTATTGATTGTGTCTTGTTCTCCGTTATCTTTGGGATCCGAGGTCGTTCCAACAAGATTGGCCTCTCATATCAGGTCTTTTCTGGTTTTTTTTTTCAATTTTTTTTTATAGATTCTATGTTGCCCAGATGTTTAGTTTGATGTTTTTTTCATGTAAAATATTGATGGGTTTTTGTTGTTATCGTGTTTTTTTTTTTATTGAATGAAAATGAACATGCACACCCACTTGTTCATTATATTGACTTTGGTTTTCTATATATAGGGTTTAACTTATAACCTAAATAAATATATATATATATATCAAAGGCGACTCAAGGAAATTTGAGGCCTGAGGCAAAAAGTGTAATAGGAACCTTTTGTTACTAGTTTCACTTTCTTCTAATTCTTTTTGTTGTTCTTCATATTTCATTCTTGAATCAAATTTATCATCCTATCTCTATAGTTCATAAGATTATTATGTATATATGCACCAAGCTCATATTTAAGCTAATTGGTAATATTATTTGTATGTGTTGTTGTATTATTTTATTTATTTTTTTAATTTTTTTAGTTTTTGATAGAAATGGTTGATACAACAATTTAGGGTAGATTTGAGATTGTAACCTGAGCAACAATAATGCTGAGGAAAATTGTGAGCAAGGTTAGCAAAAATGCGATGAAATTGTGCTTTAAGCCACCATGAAATAAACTATCACCAAGAACACTATAGGCAATATAAGGTCTAAAGGAAGATCTCTGGTGTTTCTTGCAATTATATAAGTACTGAGTCTGTACATGTCAATTGATCTCTCTTTCACTAGCATTGCCCTTTCTTATGGGAATGTGAAAATGGCTGTGAATAGAGGAAAAAATGTTCAAAATACTGAAATGGAGTAGAGCAACCCTATCTGCAAGTGTTTGATCAAAAACCATGTTCAATTTGCTGAAATGCCAATGTCAGTTCAATTCGCTCTATTTGATCAAAATACTGAAATATTAGTTCAATTTGCTCAAAAACCTTTTTGACACAACAACTACAGTACCAACCCAATTGTAATGCAAAAGCCATGCCCAGTTAACTTTATTTTTTTTCAAAAAAGACAGTGATAGAAATTTTTTGATTGTCAGTAATTTTTGCATGATGAAATGAAGATACCATATCATAATTGTTATGTCATTTTTCTGTTGTGAATTTAACTACAACTAGTGTGTGTGTGTGTAAACATCAAATTTTTGAAGCTGGTATGCAAATGACATGTTATTCCTTATATGTTACCTCTGTGTGATAACTTGAATAACCCTAAGCTATAGTCTCACGAATCGGATAACCCTAAGTCATAGTCTCACGAATCGGATAACCCTAAGTCATAGTCTCACGAATTGGATAGTTGCCAAAAGATTTCAGCATTCAACTGAAATTATATACTAGCACATACACAGGGTACTTCATGTGGTTGGACTTATTGGGAATAAAATCATTGTATTTTCTAACATGAGCCAAACTCCACAACATATTGTGAACAAAGGGCTGGGATACCACCCATTTCGAGATTGTGTGGGCGCAATAAACGACACCCATGTGCCTGCCCATTTAGATGCTGACAAGGTACATCCATATAGAGGTAGGAAAGGATTTCCATCGCAGAATGTTATGGTCGTTTGTTTGTTCGACATGTTATTCACATATGTCATAGCAGGGTGAGAAGGGTTAACAAATGATTCACGAATATTAAATAAATGCATTGTGAGACCGGAATGGAGGTTTCCCAAAGTGCCATAAGGTAAAAACTCATCCTCAGATTCTAATATTTTAAAATGTATATTATTTAATTATTTGAAATGGTACTATTACTTGAAATGTTTATTGATTTATTTTATTTGTGGATATGTTAGGAAAATATTATTTGGTCGATTCGGGATATGCCAATAAACCGGGATTTCTTGCCCCCTATCGAGGTATAGATATCACTTACCCAAATTTCAAGTAGTTAACAAAAGATATTGAGGCAAGGAATAAATGTTCAATTTCATGCATTCGTCACTGCAGAATGTCATTGAGAGATGTTTCGGCATACTTAAGCAACGATTTCCAATACTTAAGTTAATGCGTCCCTACAAGTTCCCAATGCAAGTTTAATTTGTCATGGTTTGTTGTGTTATGCACAACTACATAAGGTTGCTTGGACAACCAGATAACATATTTGATGGTACAAAGGTCTAGAACGCGGGTGATGGGGATGGGGCCAATGATGGAGATAATGCTGATGGTGAAAATGATGATGATAATGATGTTGAGGTCTTACAAGGTCATCACGACACCCAATTTATGCAGGGGTTTCGCGATAATATAACTGATGAGATTTGGAATAATAGACATTAGTGTACCATTTTGTGTGGTTTGAATTATGGGATGACTGTAACATATTTGTATGCGTACTAGCTTTTATAGATTGTGTAACTAGATGTATTTTAACTTTTTATGTTTACTACTATTGCATATTGAATGTATTTTAACTTTTTATAATTAATTTACTTTACTTTACCTAGCTTAGTGAGTGGCACATAAATTTGAGAAGATTGGAAATTTTTGGATCTAAATTTTTTCACTTGTGTGGCAACAAGATTCCATGTCTCTTTGACCTAATGGGACGGGAATTAATAGCTCACACAAAGCCATTACTTTTCCTAGCTTAGGTGGTTAATGTGTGTTACAGTGTATTAGGAGAGGTAACTTCATAAGGAATAATGATAAATACACATACTAGATTTGTTTACATGAAAGGCCATCGACATTTCCGTTTTGGTTCTTATAACAATCAAAGGCCAAAATAGTGTCTTATCCTTTACGAATTCATCATATTCATTATTTTAATTTTATAGGTACACATAGTCAAATAATACAACATTATGGATCAAATATGAAATCCACTTTGTCATTTATCTGCAAGACAATGTATTTGTCAATGTCGTTGCTTCTGTGCAATATCGTGCCTTGTTCGATAACGCGAGTGATGCTTTCTACAAACTTAGCAATACTAGAACCCAAATCCAAGCCTATGTTTTTGATGGTATGACCTGAAAGCCCAAAATGATGTAGAAACTCTATATTGGTGCATCATCCTTTTGATACGTATAAGATTAAATGTCTTCTTCTTTGTTTCTGTTCCAACTGCCCAGTGATCAGAGCAACCGTTCCAAAGCTAAATCTTGATGATGTTTTTTATCAAAAGAATGAAATTGCAAGAGCAGTGGAAGAAGAACTTGAAAATGTAACTATTGGGTATCATAACTTTGAGGTATATCAAAGTTAATGCATAAAAAAACTAATTGCTCACCTTATAACTCAGTTCCTTGTTGGTTCTTATGTGCATTTTTATATTAATTGTATTTCTTGTTATTGTATTGAAATGAATAGATCTTAGTCACTCAAAGTATGAGATGATGTTGTAAAATATTGTTGACATTTATGGAGTAGTATATATGTAGAATATGGTGGGTATGAAAATAATCGTGTCATTTTTTTTTCTCTTTCATATATTTATTGATACTTAATTTTATAAAAAAATAAAAAATTAATATTAGTCATTTTTAGGGAAGTTGTTGTATGAATTTTCTCAATTCCAACACTTCTAGGCAAAATTTCAGTAAAATCTTTTAAAAAATAATTTAACTCACCAAATATGTTTTTGTGTTTCTGTCCTCATAAATCCAAGTGTTGACCCAAGGTTTTCCACCATGGGTAAACATGACATTTTGATGATAACAAACCATTGAATGTGGTGAATTTAATATCTACTTGAGTTATGCTTAATAGATTATTGATTCAAGATAAACTCAAGAGAGCTAGTGGATCCATGAGAAGATCAAACAAAGGTGCTTAGAGCTCAAAAGACATTGGAGACAAGGATGGAGACATCAACCCAAAGCTTAAATAAATTGAAGATCAAATAAATGAGTAAAATAGTCTAGGGTGAGTGTTAAATTAAATGTAAAGTTATTTTTGAAATAACTTATTTGAAAGCTCAACTCTTGACCATATATCATATAGGATCATGCATATCATCATGAGTTCTTGCATCATTAGCATTAGACTATGAACATCATTTAGTCTTTGTTAAAGTTGAGTTAGTTAAGCTTTCATAAGCTATGGAAGAACTCAATAAAGATGTTGTCCTAGAATCATTAACTTAACTCATATCACTTGAAATGGATTCTAGATGCATATTAAAGCTTTGAACAAAATTGTTAAACCATGAAAAACTTTTGTCTAATATTGAGAATTTGTTTAAATTGAAAAAACATTTTATGATCTCAATATTGAATTTAGGCATGTCAAGGACCTGAATAAGTTTGTAAGACATCCTAGGAGTGTGTCTAAGTCATTTCGTAAAAATCTCAAAATATTTCACGAAAAACCATCAAGTGGGTTAGAAGTTCGAAATGAAACATCACATTCAAACGACCATATCGCACTCAAACATGGGTCAAATGGAGTGATTCAAAGCCTAAAATCAAGAGCTTGAAGTCTTCTTTCCAAAAAGCTAAAGAAAGCCTTTATCCGAGTTACGAAACTCTAGTTATGACCAAAAGAGTGAACTGTGTCGAAACTGGGAAACCACCCAGTCGACTGCCTGTTGACCCAGTCGACTGGGCCAAGAAGGTCAGTTGACTGGCTGAGTCAGAGAGTTACAAATAAATTTCAGAATGAGTTTTTAAAGACCCAGCCGACTGCCCCAAAACACCCAGTCGACTGCCTCATCCGGAATTTGAATTCTAACGGCTAGTTTCGGATCCAAAGTATTCCAAAACTTTCCCAAACACCCCCAAACGGTTATATTATGTTCCTATACTATATATATGCCTTATATGAGCCAAAAATGGTTAAGAGAAGAGAGGGAGGTAGGAATATGAAAAATCTATCATTTGTGCTTCAATTTTGAAATTATTTTTGGGTTGAAAACTCCTACATGAATCACCACATGAACATCATTCATATTTTCTTCTTGTGATTCATTCTTCATACTTGAGTTGAGCTTTTCAATTGAGTATTTCATTTATGACTCTAAGTATGTGAGAAAGTGAGCTTTGAATTTCTATATCCATCTATTGAGAGATATTGTTGTGCACTCAAATTCAATTCTTATTCATTTGAGAGTGAAAGTCCAAGAAGTTGTTTTGGCATGAGAATGGCTTGTTGAAGCTTTGTAAAGGTTTATCTCAACCTTAAAAAGAGAGGATTTGGTTGGCTCTCCACCCGCAAGAGTGAGCAATGGTCGGCTCTTCACCCAAAAGCAAGAATGTTCGAAGGTTGGCTCTCCACCCGCAAGAGTGAGCAAGGTTGGCTCTTCACCCGGAAGAAGGAGCGTGTAAGGGTTTACTATTCACCCGGAAGAATGAGGCATGTAAGGGTTTGCTTATCCCCGGAAAGAGAATCACGATAGTGGAATCCTTAAGAGGTTATCTCAAGGCATGGAGTAGACCAAAGATTTGGTTGAACCATGTAAAAATCTCGGTGTCTATGGTGTGCATTTTCTCTAACCCTTATCTCTTTACTTTAAAAACAATTGTCATTTATAATCTTGAGATTTATATATATCAATGCTATGGAATTGCTTGTGTTTGTGTATCCATGAAGAGGTTAGGAAAATGCATAGTTGAAATGAATTAAAATTGTAAACATGATTAGATTATAGCTTAGACTACCTTCTCATTTAGATATAATCCATGTGCACACCAAGTGTTTGATAAAATTCATATTCAACACACCTTAGCATAATATGTTCATATGCACCCCAAGTGTTTGACACAATGCATATTGAATATATCATTCTTCTTAAGAGTTTATATGCACAAAATGTTTAATTACTTTTTGTAAACTCTTCAAAGTATTCTTTATGACAAATAACACTTTGCATCATTTCTATACATATGTGAGAAAATTGCTTATACATATTAAGTTGTAATGAATGCTTGAACTAGTTCTCATTCTTGAATCCATTATGTATATATTTGGTAATGCAATTTATTGTTCATGATTCAAAGTATGAAATGAGGTAGTCACTTAAGGATCATCTATCTAACTAAGTGTTTGACTAGAGCTCTACAAAGATTACTTTTGTTAAAACAAAGTCAAACCGAAAAAGACTCAAAGTTTGTAATTAACCCTATTCACCCCCTCTAGGTGTCAATATGTGGCCAACACTAAGGAACACAACCAATGTCAAACATGTTTTTATGTTTCTGTTATTGGAAATCCAGGTCTGCCAAACATGTTTTTCTGTTTCTGTTCTCAAAATTTCTGAAAAAACAAGGTCTGCCAAACATGTTTTTTTGTTTTTTGTTCTTGAAAATTTTTTAAACAAATTTTCCAACCAAACATGTTTCTGTTTCTGGGATACCCTTAGGACAAGAACAAAAAAGTTTTTTGTTCTCAAGAGGAAAAAAACAAAAACGAAAAACACTGGTTTCCAAACGGACCCTAAGTGATGGGTCATGAAATATGAAACATGTTTTATACTATAATTGATTATTTTTTTGTACTAATTAACTATGCAATCAATTTGTGATTATCTCTTGCAAAAGTGATGGAATTGAATATGTAAATGTTAGGTGCCGAATATAATGTATTATAGACCCCTAACTTAACATTGTCAGTATAATTATTCTATTACATTGATATTTTTGTCCGATTTGTATTGTTAAGTGTGTTTCAGAAGCTTTATAGCGAAAATGAGTTAATTTCGATGAATTAACTGGAATGTCGACTCATGATCATTCAAGAGACAAAATGGGCGAAGAACGAACCAAGTCTGAGCCATGAAAAACATAAAATTAACCAAAGAATACATAAGAACTAACACTGGGATGTAATGCACGCAAAACAAGAACAATAAAACACGAAAAATGAAACACTTGCAACAAAGAAAGTGTGCTTTAGCGCCCATGACAATACTAGCAAAACAAAGCCTAAAGTGCGCTCTAGCGCCCCTGGGGCAACCTTAAAAGTTGATGTGGGACCCGGTTCGATTTGTCGCGCACTTCAAGTTATTTTGGAATGTGTATTATGTGTATTTTCATTAGTTTTGGTCAGATTTGATTTCCCTTAACACAAAACACACACAAGGAATGAATCCTAGTTGGATAATGAAACAAATTTACTCAAAGAAGGATTCTCCCTCTATAAAAAAGAAATTTGATTTGAAATCGAGGGGTCTTATACCAAGTCTTCGTTTTTAGTCTTTCATTCATAATTATTCATAGAAAATTAGAAGACCAATGAGAAGAGGAATAGAAGACAATAGAAGACGACCATGAAGGTGGTTTCTACATCAACGATGTGAATTCTATTAACTATGAACAACTAAACTAGTACCTAGGGGTGATGATTGTGCAGTTAGTGATCGAACAAATTATTTTATACAATATTTTATGATTAATTTTATTCTTATATTAGATTGAATGAAAATAATTATCTTACATAACCATATTTTCTTACTATGAGTTGGTACTTCGAAGTTTAAGTAATGATTTTTACACAAAGGTACTTCATGAACATGATATATAGATTTAGACAGGTCATGCTAAGGAGATGTGATATTGACATGTTTTAGTTCAATTTATTGCACTATAGGAGTAGTTTAGAGTAAAATAGTTTGCATGCACAAGTCACACTTATTTCGAAGATGGGTGATAACTGAGTTAGATTGATTTATGTTTTTTGGGATTAGACACTTGCTTGTAGCGGTACTAATATGATTTGCAAATGTTGTATCTCATTTTTGGAAACTGAATGAATATATTCGCATTATGATGCTAGTGGTGACGTTAAAACACCCTAATTTTTCTCTATATTGATCTTCTCAAAACTATTATTCAATCGATTTGTATTAGATTAATTATTTAATTTATTTGTCAAAGTAGTTTATAATCCAAAAAAAATAAAATTAACTTTCGTTTCAATTCAAGTTTATTATTTATTTAGTTTAGAGTACGATTTAGTTTATGTGGGTTCGACAACCTTTCTCAATGCTAAAACTATTCAACAATTGACCCATACTATTTCGGAAAGGAAAATAAAATCGTGTTAATTCTATTATTTTAACCCATTTTGAAAACCACGACTTACCAATCAATAACACAATCGTTTCGATTAAACGAACCTCAACCTTTACGTATGTGGAGATCAAAGATGTGGAAAATGAGATTCATTGAATGTAATAATATTGTACTCTAAAGAATTTCATATTGTGAAAATTCAACAATTAATTGCAACATACATAAATAACTTAGGGTTATAACACGAGCTAAAAATCTAGTATAAATCATGCCAAAACACACAAACTTAGTATTATTTTGCAACAAATTGGTATTGTTTTGATCGTAAGTAACAATAGTAGCTCTCAATAAAATTCACAAAAATTGTTAAGTCACAATAATTAATTTATGCATTTTCATTCAATTCATAGATTATTTCACAACGTAACCATCATCAACAAATAAAGTAGACTTTGGGCCTGTTTACTAACAGGAAATATTTCCTGTTTCCGTTTCCTGAAGAAGTAGAAATATATTTTTGATTCCTTAAAAAAAGCAGAAAGTAAAATCTTGTTTACTAAATTTTATTTTTTTTCAGAAATAAAAATAAAAAACAGAAATTATGTTTACTAAAATATTTTTGTTCTTACTTTTTATTTATTTATTATATGTATTTCTTATTATTTTTTATTTATCATAAGTTTTATTTATTTATTATTAATTTTGTATATTATTTAATTTATTATTTAATTATTTTTATTTAATTTATAAATATATTTAATTTATTATTTTAATTATTATTAATTCATTATTTTTATTTAATTTATAAATATATTTTGTTTAATTTATTATTTATTATATTTTTATTTAATTTATAAAAATATTTAATTTATTTATTATTTGTATTTCTTATTATTTTTTATTTATATTTATTATTTATCATAAGTTTTATTTATTTATTATTAATTTTGTATATTATTTAATTTATTATTTATTATTTAATTTATTATTTTTATTATTATTAATTCATTATTTTTATTTAATTTATAAATATATTTTGTTTAATTTATTATTTATTATATTTTTATTTAATTTATAAAAATATTTAATTTATTTATTATTTGTATTTCTTATTATTTGTATTTTTTATTTATCATAATTATTATTTATTTATTATTATTATTATGTATTATTTAATCTATTTTATTATTGTTTATTATTATTTATTCATTTATTTTTATTTTATTTATAAATATTTATTATTTATTATATTTTTTAAATTTATAAATTTTTTTAATTTTTTTATTATTTATATATAATATTTAAATTTATTAGTGCAAAAGACATGAAAATCCCAATTTTACAACTTTGAAATTTGGTAATTTTGAAGGCAAGAGGAAACAAAAATAGGAAGTACCATTTTTCTTGTTTCCTCTTTTCTGTACAATTAGAGGAAACGTTTCCTTAAGGGCAAAAGTAAAAATAAATTGGTAAAGGGTCTGTTTACTAACAGAAAATATTTCTTGTTTCCGTTTTCTGAAGAAGTAGAATTATATTTTTGATTCCTTAAGAAAAACAGAAAGTAAAATCTTGTTTACTAAATTTTGATTTTTTTCAGAAACAAAAATAAAAAACAGAAATTATGTTTACTAAAAATTTTTTGTTCTTACTTTTTATTTATTTATTATATGTATTTCTTATTATTTTTTATTTATATTTATTATTTATCATAAGTTTTATTTATTTATTATTAATTTTGTATATTATTTAATTTATTATTTATATTTAATTTATAAATATATTTAATTTATTATTTATTATATTTTTATTTAATTTATAAAAATATTTAATTTATTTATTATTTGTATTTCTTATTATTTTTTATTTATATTTATTATTTATCATAATTTTTATTTATTTATTATTAATTTTGTATATTATTTAATTTATTATTTATTATTTAATTTAATATTTTTAATTCATTATTTTTATTTAATTTATAAATATATTTTGTTTAATTTATTATTTATTATATTTTTATTTAATTTATAAAAATATGTAATTTATTTATTATTTTTTATTTCTTATTATTTGTATTTTTTATTTACCATAATTATTATTTATTAATTATTTTTATGTATTATTTAATCTATTTTATTATTGTTTATTTTGTTTATTATTATTTATTCATTTATTTTTATTTTATTTATAAATATTTTTTATTTATTATATACTTTTTAATTTAGAAAAATATTTAATTTATTTATTATTTATATATAATATTTAAATTTATTAGTGCAAAAGACATAAAAGTTCCAATTTTACAACTTTGAAATTTGGTCATTTTGAAGCCAAGAGAAAACAAAAAGAGGAAGTACCATTTTTCTTGTTTTCTCTTTTCTTTACTTAGAGGAAACGTTTCCTTAAGGGCAAAAGTAAAAATAAATTGGTAAACAATATTTTACTTTTACTTATTCATTTCAGAAAGTAAAAACAGAAAACAGGACATGAAATATTTCCTGTTAGTAAACACCACCTTTATTTATACAATAATTTATTTTGAGAAAAAGGTAAAAAGTATGGGAGGGTGGGGACATTGTGGTCTTTCTACAGCCTAAACCTATCTATGTATAGGATGGTTTGTCCATTTTGGTCTTTCCACAAGCTAAACCAGATATATTTGTCAACCCAAAAGAGTGAAGACCTTGAGTCGTCATTGTAATTTGCAAAACTCAGAGAGAGATAGAGAAATGAGGCAATTCGATCCATGGCCCGTATTCTTCAGGCGAGAGTGGAGCCGTAACTGGCCATTCCTGGTCGGTTTTGCCATCACCGGTGCTATCATCACCAAGATGTCTCTGGGCCTCACTGGTCGGTACTTCTTTTTCTCCCTTTTTCTTATATATATATATATTTTGTATAGATGCATATATATATATATATGTATTTTCATATTCTGTAATTGTTTCGGATCGTCTATGCAGAGGAGGATGCGAAGAACTCTAAGTTCGTGCAGAGGCACAAGAAGTATGTATCCGATCTCCCCTACTTTCACGATTCACTTCAAACCCTAGATCTGATGTTTGATTGTTAGTGTGTTCTGTTTTCATTATTTACTTATAATCTTGCAATTCGTTTTATGGTGATATAGAATATACATGATGAACCGGCACTTTATATATTCATATGTACACGTAATAGTGTCACTGAGATGGTGCGCACACTCGCACTCACAGCCACACCCAAATATATATATATATATATATATATATGCATGTATGATGTATATGTACTGTTATACACTATTTTATTAGTGTTGATGCTATATATTTTGTTGATTGAGTGCACTGGATTGATATTGTTGTTTAAATCCTCTAGACCTGGGTAATTTTGTGTTCTTAGTACTCGTCAAATTTTTGTTGGGTTGTGATTAATGTTGATTGCAATTTACAATTTATTAGTTTCAATATATCAAACGTTATTCCTATTTCCATTACGCTTGCATTTTCTTGAGTGGTCTGATGATTTAAAAGGATATTACTCAATACTCAATATTCCCAATGCTACCCTTGGATTATTGTTACTTGGACTTCTCTTTATTAAGGAATGTTACATCTATAAAGAAGAGGGAACTTCAATTCTTTAGCGTGACTTGTTGTCGCAATTGGTACTTTAACCGTCCACTGCTCAAGTTGGTTGTTGGTGGTATGATTGTGCTACTGTATTAGTGAACTCACAGTTATTTCGTGTGCGTCTCTTTCTAGTTGATTTGTTATGGATTTTTAATTAGTGGGTTAGGTTTACGGTCATTATGTTTTGTAGTCTGTTGAAACTGTTTCTATAATCGCCTTTGAAGTTAGAGCTTGTCATCTATTTATTTCAGAAAGTATGATTGCTTTGTTTCTATATTTTACTTGCACTTAAACAGTCCTTGGACTCTAAATTAGAGTGGAAAACCTTCTTCTCCCAGGCTATACCTAGGCATAAACTATTATGTAACAATCGTTTCCCAGAACCATTATGAAAATGTCAAACACCGTAGAAGTCATGCATCAGATAATTTTTTCACATCTGAATCAAGTATTGCATGCAAATAGTTTTTTAAGTGGCATTGTCTGTGTGTTTCTGTGCTCCTTGAGCGTGTGCTTATTTCCCTTTTCCTTTGCCCCTATTTTCCCTAGAATGTCATTGTGTTAACTCGGTGTATACGAAAACATGAAAATGCATGTTGTACTTTGATTTTCCCCCTTTCATTGGGATTCCTGGTATTCATTCTTTCAATGCTGTGGCATGAGAATTATTGTTCTCCTGTGACATTGAAAAGTAGAGGATTCTTCAAATTGTTTTGTACTTTAGTGTGGCTAACTATTGTAATAGGTATTCTTCACTGTTCCTCCATACAAAACTTATAAATAATTTTCAGGATATATACCGCGTATAGTATAAGAATGACTAAAGTTTGTATTATGTATGGATGCATTGGTGTTTTCTCCAATTAAAGTAAGATTGCATCAAGGATCACTTCCGAGTATATGTATTGAACATATATTGGAAGAAATAAGAGAAGAAAATAAGCAGATGTTTCATGGTACATATAGTTTTTCCAATGACTTAATATTATTAGAAACGTGGAGTGTGATGTTGTGGCCCGAATTTCCTTTCGGCTCTCAATGAGCAAGAGTGAAAGCCAGAGTGTGCAGAATCTTTTAATCTCTTGATTTTCATATAGTGAGTCTTTTGTGAGATTTTCATTGTGGACGGAACTCAAATTTTGGTTAAAACCTGTAAATCTTTGTACTATATACATGTACTATCCTTGGATTGTGAACTCAAATATGTTTTATGTTAGGGCAGGAGTCTTGCTTTATTCTTGGTTCACTGCGTGTGTCGTAACATGGTCAAATGAGTTAGTAACAAAAGACTTGAGAACTAGTAGAAGTGTAACAGAATTCGTAGTATGTTTCGAATAAAGTAGCCAAAACTAAAAATATAAATAAATATAACATTTTAAAAAGAACGATTTGTGATATTTATAATCAATAATACAATAGGAGACACGGGGAGATAAATGACAATGTAATTAGTATGAATGAAGTAGGTTGGATATAGTGGAGATTTGGTAGTGATGTCTAATATTGTAATAGGCCAAGTGTCTATTAACAATCTAAATATGGGTAAATATAACAAACTTCTTCTAAGGGGATCCTACAATCCACATGCTTCACATAAGTGTTCAAATATATCACAAACCTGCCTTTCCTTTGACTGACATTGTTTGAACTTATTCAACTGACTTATATTACTATATTACAGATTTATAATTGTCAGATAATTATTGTTTATGTTTGATGAATAACACACACAGAATTATAGTAAATGACACTTCTTTCCCCATGATTTTTTTTAAGGGAAACAACCTGCCTATATCTGTAGGTTTTACAGCTTTCTATACCTCTGTTTTGTGTGTGTATAACTGTATACATGCATGTCTATATGCGGAGTTATGTTTGCCCGTTGCATGTATAGACTGGTGATTGGTGTTCGTTGCTTTAATAACTTTACAACTTCTTTAATTGTGCTTATCAAAGTTTGGAAGAGCTATAAAGAGATGGTTTGTCTATTCTTAATCTCCTCTGGTCCTATGCCTTTTTTTTTTGCCCAATCTTCTTTCTTTACGCTTGATACTATAAACCTCTTTTCTTCTTGTCCCTTTATCTAGAATGTAGGGATTTTTTTTTGGGCCGTGATAGTTTTTTAAGGTTTCTCTCAGTTTTGCTTGCAGTTCATAGTAATTGGGGTTGTGCAGGTGCACAGTGTTTCGCATTGATAATTGAAGTCTTGATTTTTCAGCATTACCTTGTGCTTATTGATTCCAAAATCTTTTTATCATATCTGTACATTCCTATTCAAGAATTTTAAATTGTATTTAATCTGTTTTTTTTTTCATCATCTCAGACTCCATAAATGGAACTCCAGTATATATATATATATATATATATATATATACAGAGAGAGAGAGAGGGAGAGAGAGAGAGAGAGAGAATGCACTGTCTATATATAGTCGAGATCTTCTGAACATATAGTATGTAGAGAGAGTGTGTGTGTGAGAGAAATGTGGTAGGAAGAACTTTTAGAGGGACAAACTTTGTTTATAAGAGAGAGAGAGAGTACTAGTTAGGGAAATTTTGTGGGATATAGCATTATCTCTGAGAAGGTTTGTTATATTAGTCGTAAAAATATATACATAATAGCACATTTATGTAAGTGAACCGAGATCACTGAGATGCTATGCTCTGTATATTTGGGTATTGAGCATATCCATAGAAGGAAACATGTACCCCACTAAAGTATTTGTTTTGAAGCAATAATATAACACTCATAAAACAGGCTTATGCGGTTGGCATTTACTAAAAAATGATCTTTCTTAAATCTTATTCTATGACAATTGATGTTTAAAACTGGTTAAAAATGTAGTATTTAACATATGTTGGATACGTGATTAAAGTATTTGAGAAGCAATGGACTCGTGTTAGAAATTATAAATTATAATTTAAAATAGGGATATGTTTAAGAAGTATCGGATTTCGCAAGTATCTGGAGAGTGTCAATATTTAACATGTATTAGATATGGGCACATTGCTAAGAATTCGCGCTTCATAGCTCCATTCATATGATGATCGTTATCAGATATGGGCCCATTTTTATTACGGTTTAGTCAGTTGAAATGGTTTTTACATTCTTTTTTCAAGTTGCTGAATATTATATATAAGAAGTTCTGGCTCTCTTGTTTTTTATTATGTGGCTGCTTTGCTTCTTTCTCTTACCACTGTAAAAGCCTTATAGACCTATATCATATTTGAGAATCCTCTTCAAGCTATACCTATACTAAATTACTCTGACAATTATATAATACAGTGAGTCATGATCTGCCTATTTTGTGCATTTAACTATCTTGCACTGTTAGAATTGGCCTTCATTGGGAGTGCACCTATACTGATTTGTTTGTTTGGGATGAAGTTCCATGAAGATGGATGTCTTTTTTTTCCTCTAACCTTGGGAATCTCATGTTATTTTCTTGGATATTGCAATGAAGGCCCAATGGGCCCACATTCTTTATTTTTGGTAGAAGGGAGAGTAACAGGGAAAAAAATGGGGCGGAAGTGAACGGAGGGCCTTACTTTTGCCCCCCACCAAATTCTTTCTGCTAGAAGTGGGAGGCAATATGAGCCAGGAGCACCACTTCTTTCCTATCATCTTTTCATCCCCTAGGAGGCCCCCTTTCCTAGAGAACGAGGGCGGAAAAAAATTAGTTCATTAAATAATATCTAATGTTGTGATGGGAAATCCTTTCGTATTTTCTTACTGAACTAAACAGATAATAAAGGGATTGTGTTTAATTTATGTTGCTACAGCCAGAGACAACTTGTTCCAACTTTGATTTAATTCCACATATTTTTTTGCAGGTGAACTTGCTAAATTTGTGATGCCGTAGGCTGGATTGGCACTTCATATGATGAAAAGGACTGCTTGTTTTTGTTATTTCTTATTGCCTTGTTTTCCTTTTACCAAGTCGTAAAAGGACAATACCAAAACATCTGCTATTCTGGAATTTCGATTCAGCTGCGACTGTTTTAAATAAAAATTTTGTTTCAAAACACAGGATCAGTTAAACTTGGTTATTATTATGCTCGATCGCTTCTTTTTCCATCTAATGATGCGCAATGCTCGAAATTCTCTTTTAGTCACGTCTATAGGGTTTGATTAGTTTGTATATCTGAAAATTATTTTTGAAAATTCTGAAAACTGTTTTATGTGAACAATAAAAATGAGTTTTTTGAAAATGGACATTTTTAAGTTTTCAGAAAACTTAACTAAACAGGTTTTTTGTATAATTTTCTGATTCTCAGATTTTTTTGTATAATTTTTGATTCTCAGTTTTCAGAAAAATAGAATACTGTTTTCAGAAATATAAAGGTCGGTTAAGTATACTGCCGTCAATGTTCAAGTATGGTAAAATTACAAATATTATTTGATACAGAGTTTCAGGTGAAAATTTTATGGGTAAATTACAGTTTCACCTTTCTTGTTTGGACATATTATATTTTCACCCCTCTTGTTTGGATAATTACAGTTTCCTCCCTCTAAGTCATTTCAGGTGACCGGTCATTGGAAATTACTAAAATGGCCATTATATTGTATTATAAATTTAATTCAGAAATATATAAAAATTACATTTACCTATTTGCCCTTTTAAAATTTTTCAATCTATCCCCAATTACATCATTTAACACGAATAGTAATGGAAGTATCAAACCTAACCCTAAACGGAGCATTCCCACTTGTCCACTTCATCTTCAATCAATTCCTTTACATGATTCCCCAGTAAAACAATAGGAAGTAAGAGGTGGGTGGTGATGGGCAAGTATTGGATCTGGAGACGGCGGTCAAAGAAGGGATTTTGGGCAGCGGAGGTGGGGTGGTTTGCGGCGTAGCCACCGTGGAGAAATTGGATTTGAAGGAGATGATCAAGGCCGCCATAGGAATAGAAGCGTCGGATTTGGATACATATACATATATATATATATATATATATATGGATATGTATATAATCTGTGGTTGTTGGATTGATATGTTGTTGTAACTACTTGATCCAATAGATTCCTTAATCATGGCTTTTCTTTTATTCTTTAGATACATCAACTTGAAATCTTACTGATTTCGTTCTTTTTGTGGAGTTATGGTCTGAGATTTTGTTTTCACTCCCTGTATATATATATATATGTAAATTAATATGGAATTTCTTCTTCTTCTAATTTTACATCAAATTCCTTTTTTATAACTTTTATAATTTTTATCTTTTAAAATTAAAAAATAATATTTGCAAAACCCTAATGGAAGAGTGATTTCCTATATTGAAACCCTAATCCATTCTCTTTACATTAATATATATATATATATGCAAGGGCATTTTGGTCTACTAAAGTGACGGGCAAAAGAGTCTTTTAAGTAACTGAGGGTAATATAGACATTTTTCCTCTTAAAATGTGTTTGACCGGTGTTGACTACGCCTGAGCTCAGATGGAGGGGGGAAAGTATAACTCAAAAGCAAACTAGAGGGGGAGAAACTGTAATTATCCAAACAAGAAAGAGGAAAGTGTAATATATCCAAACAAAAAGGGGTGAAACTATAATTTACCCAAATTTTATCTGTATCTGGTGAGAATAGTATATTAGTATTAGATTTCACCATCTGGGGAGATTTCAAAGACTGGACAATGATTGCACACATTGAATCTTTTCTTCTCTCATCTCTTTCGTCTTTACTGTAAAGGTGAAGTGTATGGCGGACCTAACCTTTTTTGTGGCCGACTTCAATGTAGTATTTGTTTATTTAATGTCAAATCCTTCTCTCAAAAAATTCAGAGAAGGTCCCATCACTGGGCCATACATTGTATTTAATTAAATTAAAAATGCTGTAATCGACTCATCCCGTAAAGAAAGACAAATTGTTTACAGTTTTTTATTGTACCATTATTAGGAAGAGGAAAAAAGTTTATGTATAACAAAATTTTTAATTGTTATTTTTTTTAGATGTTTTGTTAGTGTGGGGAGTTAAGGGTCTAACGTGGAACGTTTCAAGTTATCACCTATCAAAAAATATAAATAAAAAAAATAAATATATTTAATAAATTATTTATATTTTTCAATAATATAAAATAATTCTCATATTTCTCTTAAAAATAAGAAACATCAAAAAGATGTTCCATATGTTTTTGTTCCAATAATGTGAAATGTTTTTTTTTGGATAAATCTTAATTACACCTCCTCAAATTCAAAAAAAAAAATATAATTCAAAAATAATATATTAAATTTTGAAATATATATATAAATTATGAAAACAATATATAAATTTCGAAAATAATATATATAAATTACGAAAACAATATGTAAAATTCGAAAATAATATATAAAATTAGAAAAAAATATAAAAATTTGGAAAACAATATAAAAATTAGAAATATATATATAAATTTCGAAAATAATATATATATATTGAAAAATATATATATAATTCAAAAATATATATATAAAGTTTGAAAAAATATAAACTTCGAAAATATATATAATTCGAAAAACATATATAAAATTCAAAATATATATATATAATTTGAAAAAAATATATAAATTTAAAAAAAAATTATTTAGCAAAACAAAATTTGTAAAAATATATAAATTTATAAAAAAAGAAAAGAAGAAAAGAATATATATTGGTAAAATGTCACATCTTTTCTAAGGAAGTGAATCAAACTACTTATCACTAACATCAATTAATGCTCTTCTTTTATATATAATTTTTACAAAATATATATATATATCGAATTTTATAGATTGTAACTTTAACTTCTGATAGTTGAGTTTAATAGTTTCTTTGATCTAATTTATTTTACTCAAGTAAATGCTAAAATAAAAATTATAAAAACAATTACCAAAAATATATGTGAAACAAATGCATTTAGGGCCTGTTTGATAGGAGTGTTTTTGTGTCTGTTTATGTGTTTTGTGTTTATAAACTTGTTTGGTTAGTGTTTTTGGGATATGTGTGTTAAAAAACACTTTTTCACTTAGGCAAATTTTAGGTATATTCCAATAAACATGAATTTGGTGTTTATTGGGGTGTTTCTCACTTACACTTTCTTCACTTTATAATATATTTTATTATTTATATTATTAAATTATTATTTATTAATTTATATATTAATTTATAAATATATTCTATTTATTTATTTATTATTATTTCATTATTTAATTCATTTAATTTATAAATTATTTATTCATTTTTAATTATTTAAAAATATATTTTATTAATTTAATATTAATTTATTATTATTATACTCATTTTTTATTATTATTATGAAGTATTTATTTGTTATTATATTTACTTATTATTTATTATATTTTTAAATATGTTTTATGTAATTTATTATTATTATTTATTATTTAGTCCATTTATTATTATTGTATTCATTTATTATTATTATTATATTATATTTTATTTATTATTTATATTATTAATTTTTAATTATTGATTTTTAATTTTTCAATTTCAACCCAAAAAACATCCCTACCAAACATACTTATATTTTTGGATAAATGAACAAAAAAACAAAAAACGTGTTTTTTGTTTATTTCAACACAAACACAAACATAAACACAGCCCTACCAAACATGCTCTTACTAAACATAATTATTTGTTTATGTTCCAAAAATTATAAGAATAATTGGAATTAACAAACGTCATTTCTGTTTTTTTGTTTATAATAAGAAAAACGTTTTTTTGTTTCTGTTCCTTCGAAAAACAAAAATAAAAAATATTCCACCTTTTGAACGCACCCTAAATATCAAGCATGGAAATGAATGGTTATGGTTGTTGTCATCCACTCATCCCTCCACAAATGGGTAATATCTTATAATTCTCGTGTAATGTGAGGGCAAGTTGCAATATATGTCAACTTCTATCACTATCTTTGTCCACCACCAACCATTCGGTTGATTGGGGCTGCTATAGAAGACAAAATTGTCATATATTGGAGAAGATATTGGGTATGAAATGAAAAAGAAAATAATTTTTAATTTCAAAATTGCTCTTATACTTTAAATACATCACATACTAATGAGTTTTTCTTGAACATATTAATACTTAATTATATATAGATATTTCTTTTCTAAAAAAATGAGTAAGATATTTAACAATAATAATAATAAAAAACAATTCACTTATAAAACATTTATATTTAAAATTATGCTCTATAATTTTTTCTTAGATTGAATCATTAGACATTTCTAGAAATTGATTGAAAAAATATGACACTAGTTTGGGGAGAGTTGTAAAAATTAAATCTTAACCGTTTAATTTTAAATATAGATTATTGATTATGCCAACCACTATTTATATATAGCTTGACATACTCCTAAATACGATGTATACATTTATTATTATTTAACAATATATTTTAATTCTAAGGTGATTATCCCAATATAATTCTACACAGAAGATAATTATTGCAATATGATACATAAGTTTTCATAATTTTGTTATTTAATGTTTTGAGTCGAAATGTATTAGTTTGAACTATTTAGAAAAGTTTTTAACAATAATTTTTTTACTAAAAAAACAAACACGATAAAATAGTTTACTAATTAAAATTCCAAATAATAAAAACTCACCTCGATTTTTTATTTTGTAAAGAGAGACGAAACACCTAAACAACGGACAAACTAAACAAATTAAAATAGGAAACAACTTTGGGTTAAAATTATAAAATTGACAAATAAAAGGATAAGTTTCACGGGAAAATATAATTTTCGCGTGTTTTCTGCGAGAAAAGTTTTGAGAAAAATGTATCAATGAAATTGATTTTTCTCAATTTTTTCACTTTTCGCCTAACCAAACTCAAAAAAATTATAATATTTTTCCGTTTCTTTTCCTTTTCTTCTAGTTCACGCTAACCAAAACACAACGTAAAGATTTTATCACTTTCGCATGGTAGACGTTATTATTTTTGATTAGTTTGGATATCACATCTGTTTTATCTTTGGTAATAGTTTTTTCATATTGGATACTTATTTAAATACCACATTTGAAAAATGATGAGATAAATTTTGTTTTCATTGAGATGTGTGAGTCACAAAATTTTTATTTCTGTTTTTAGCATAAGTTTTTTCCATAAACTCGTAATGACTATCTTCGTTAGGTCTAGAAGCTTTAAATAATTCATATCATTATATTTTATTTATTTTGATAATAATTCATGCAAACTTAACCTAAAAAACAATTGAAAAACAACAATCACAATACCTCTAGCGAAATAATTAAAAAATATATATTTAGGTGATGGAAACCAAATTTATTTTCTCCACTGATATGATATGATTGAATACAAATTAACCAGGTTCCCTAATTTTTTGGACTCAAGAGTTGTTCATATTGAAATAAATCGAAATCGATAAGGAGTTAATTGACCCGTTTGACACGATTATATTTATTGTTATATTTATTTGCTGATTTTTTTTATTCTTTAATTGGTCATGGATTGAAATACATTAATAAACTATTACTGAATTGTGTCAAATTCAAATTTAATTTTATTTTTATTTTTCGTGTTGGATTATATCATATTTAAAATATTTAATTTTCATGTCAACTAATATCAAATTGCAACCCGTAGATCACCACGAATTGCCAGTCGTAGTCATATGCCACAAATTAATCTAAAGCTCAACTTGCTTCATCATATCCAATAAACTACATTACTATCTACATTTGTTGCCAGTTCCATTAAACAATAACATGAATGTCATTCCACCTGAACTTCGTTACTTCTAATTATTACAATAAAACAACGAAAATGAGCTATAACTTGGAGACTTTATTAACGCCAAAAAATTAATATATAAAAAATCACATTTTATTTTCAAAACACGTCACGTCTCATTAATTATTTAAAAAATGTCACGTCACACTGTCACAATAATTAGCTGCTGAGTCATTAACCTGCACTTTTGTTCCCGTGCTCCGCAAAACACCAGATCTAAACTCCAAAACAAAAGGCACTGAACCAACTAACTGGAGTTAGTTTTCCCCGTGCTCATTTCTAAAAGCCACTGAAGCCGCCTGACCTGGACAATACGTGTCGGTGGACCCCACATAAAACAAGACAAGACATTGTACTGTATTTGTATTTATATATATTCTATACATATAGAAATAGCCAGAGAGAGAGACAGAGAGTCCCAGCTATATTTCGCCTGGACATCGCCGGGAAATCCAGACCCTCAGGCGGTACTCATCCGGGTCGTTCGAACCCGACTAGAGTCCTCCTTTTGTTCGGTGAATGGTTTCAGTTTCGAACATGGGTATTCCTTGGGACGACGTCGTTATGATCCAGGAAGGGAAGAATTCCGGCGACCCATGTGTCGTGACGGTGAACTGTCTCGATAAGGCCGGACTCGGGTGCGATGTTTGCCGGATCGTGCTTGAATTCGGACTCTCCATTACCCGGGCAGGTAACAATTTTTGGGTTCTAAGCTCAGATTCATTTTGATTCAATACTAATTGGTTTGCTATGTAATAGATTTTGTTATTTGTTAATGGAATTAAATGAGATTTATAGGATTTATTGAATGTGGGTATTTCTATTTTGTCGTTTGTTTAATGTTTATTAGGAGTATGAGAATGAAGAGAAGATAGAATATAAGGATAATTCTGATGGGTTTTGATTAATTTGGTAAATTGGTGTCAAAATGGTAAAGATGATTTGGGATATATATTGAATATTGTTTATGTGATGGTAATCATTCTTGTTGAATAATAAATATATTTGATGATGATGGTATTGACAGATAATTATATGTGTAGAGCGGAAAATAATTACATGCATTCACGGTCCTCCTCCCATTTTTATCCTCTTGTTCTTTCTATGCTAGCTTTTGAAATTGATTTTGTGGCATATTTAAAGTGCTTTATGATAATCATAATCGTTATTATTATTCAAATATAATTGTCATTAATTATAAAGCAAAATTTCTTGTTTCAGTTGCAATGAAATAAAAAGACCACCATAGCACCTGTACTTTCCATTTCTGTCACCTTTACCAAGTCTACAACAATGTGAGCAATGTCAGTCCTACACCGTCGACCATCGCCAATTCCTTCAGTGCTACCGAGTACCAACAACACTAAATTCCAATCTGTTTACTCATCTGAAGTGCCTTTGCTCGCACGATGTTGCCTCTCTGCCACTTCCACTGCCACTGCAATCATCATTAGAATCATAGCCAGAATCCACATGCACTCTTCTTTTACAAGTAACTTATTGATATATGTATTTTTCGGGTGGTAATATATACTCCCCCGTCCCAAATTATAGGTCTATTTTGGGGAATCCAACTTTTTAAGAGGATGGCTTGTGTTGTAGTGTTAGTGAATGAAATACCAACTTTACCCATGGTCCCACCATAGTGATGAAATGATTTATAGTGTATATGTTTTATAACTTTAATGGTTGAAGGTTAAATTGGTAATTTGATCAAATAAAGTGTTTTGACTTTTCAAAAGTGACATTTATTTTGGGACATGGAAAAGAGGAAAAGTGCATACTTATTTTGGGACGGAGGGAGTATAATTTTTGCATGACTAACTTCCTATATTGGTTTTCTTGCCTCCTGAATTACTCACAATACATGTTCCCAATAACTCTAAATACTCCGCGAAACAAATAATTCTTCTTCGACTGCTTTGTAGTGCCAATATCAGCCTATATTTTAGCTTTAGAAGTTAAATTTGATTTATTATGTTTCCCTGCTTCACGGGGAGTATTTATACTTTTTTTTTTTTTAATGCAGATTTTTCTACTGATGGAAAATGGTGTTACATAGTGTTGTGGGTTGTTCCACATACAAGCTCTCTGAGAGTTGACTGGGATAGTTTTAAAACTCGGCTTCAGTCTTCATGTCCTTCATGTATGGTTTCATACTACTTAAATCAGCTGTCAAACGTTCCCCCGCCGTCTCCACCATACATGTTAAAGGTTTTTTGCATGGACCGTAAAGGATTATTACATGGTGATTTGAAATCATTACTTCTTATTATCTGTTATGTAATTGCCTTTCAAAATGGCTGATGTTGTTGTGCTTGTTTTCTAGATGTTACTGAAGTCCTCACGGAGCTTGAGCTTACAATTCAGAGAGTAAAAGTGATGACAACTCCAGATGGCAGAGTATTGGACCTCTTTTTCATTACAGATGGCATGTGAGTCTTTCTACTGGATAATTTATAAGATTTACATAATTGAATTTGTGAACACATGGCATCGGCATCCAATGAACTAAGCTTCTGCTCCAAAAATAGGACGCATATTATGGTGTTTTCCATTTTCGTGGACCACCATAATTGGCATCCATTCTTCAAAATGTAAGACTAATACAAGAGATGAGCTGGTCTAAGCTGAAGAAAACTTTAATAAGTTGGCTAATTGAACGATTGTCATTGGTATGTGACGTGTGACGTGTTGTGTGATGTGTTGACTTGACTAGCCTAAAGTGTCTGTATAATTGTGGAAGTTTGTACTAATCCAGCTTAACATATGACAGTATAGATTATTTTTATGTCGTGTTCCTCAATTAATTTGTCTCAGGCTGTGTAGTCCATAAATGCATGTAGTCTAGGAGGTGGTTAATTAGGCCACTGCTCATGATCTTTGTACAAAACCCTGAAAACAAGGGGGCAACAAACAGTTGAACTTTCACTCAAAATAAATTGGAAAGACAAGCATTCCGTCCTTAGCATAAGAATTTAATTTGACCTTCACAGACTTGGGCGTTGTTTGATAAAACTGAAAATTAAGTACTGAAACTTTTAAGATCTGAATTTTAAGTACAGAAGGTTTTAAGTGGTGCTTAAAAAATTTATATTTTCTCATATTTTTGTAAATGTTCAGACTTCAGTGTTAAGTGACACTTAATGGTTTCACTGATGTTCAATTTTTTTTATCAAACAGAAGGTTTTAAGTGGTGCTTAAAAAATTTATATTTTCTCATATTTTTGTAAATGTTCAGACTTCAGTGTTAAGTGACACTTAATGGTTTTAGTGATGTTCAATTTTTTTTTATCAAACACATTAGACTGAATAAGTGTTATCAAACAAACCCTTAGTGTGTAAGATTCTTATTTTGACTTTGAGGGAATCCCTGGTTTATTGTTCAGTTGACATGCTTTTTCTCTTCTTTTCTTCTGTACTATGCCTTGTTTGCTCATGTAGTAGTTTTAGAAATAAAACTTGTTTTCTGACTTCATTGTCCTTGTGGACATGGGTTTTGTGTGGTTGGTGAAAAACAAAATTTACCTAATAAACAGAAGCTTATGGGGAGTGAGTTTCTAGTAACCGAGTCGAATCTTAGATATTTGGAACTGTATCTTTCAGGGACCTATTACACACACAAAAGAGACGAGATGACACATGCGAACACCTAAGTTCTGTATTGGGTGAGTGTTGTATCAGCTGTGAACTTCAGTTGGCGGGGCCTGAATATGAATGTCAGCAGGAATTCTCTTCTCTTTCACCAGCAGTTGCCGAAGAATTATTCAACTGTGAGATGTCAGACAAGGAAGCTATCAGCCCTGCTAAGTCTAATAGTGTTAAAAAGACTACTATTAAAGTAGATAATTTCTTGAGCCAAGCACATACCTTGCTTCAAATACAATGTGCTGATCAAAAGGGCCTCTTTTACGACACTATGAGGACTTCAAAGGACTGCAATATTCAGGTACCTCGTTAAAAGTTATTTGAAATTCAATTCTAGCGAGGCATAGGAGTTTTGCATATGCTGATAGTTGACTCCATACTCCAATACAATCGACTGCACAATCTCTCTTTCTATCTTAGCAAGTGTTTGAACTATATGGATCTTAAGTTACTATTTTCCTGAACCAAAGCACATTACTGAGCGTTTGGTTTGACAATATTTGTTGTTTTCTTTTTTGGTGACTGCCAGCTAGAGTTAGGTTTATTTGGTGGATTGGATCATTTGATTGGATTATTTATCCTATGGATTCTTGCTTTTAGACCAATTCTGCTGCATGTCTTGCTACAAATTTTACTATATTAGGGCATACCAATCTATTATTGCAACTTTTTGTTTGCCAATGCACAGTTCTCTTGTTGTTTCTCGTTTAGATTGCTTATGGAAGATTTTCTCCAAGTGTGAAAGGGTACCGAAATATCGACTTACTCATTCAGCAAACGGATGGGAAAAAGGTTGTAGATCCTGAGAAGCAGGAATCTCTATGTTCTCGTTTGAAAGAGGAAATTCTTTATCCATTCCGGATAACTATTACCAACCGTGGTCCCGACACCGAACTCTTGGTTGCCAACCCAGTTGAGTTATGTGGACAGGGAAGGCCTCGTGTTTTTTATGATGTCACATACGCTCTAAAGATGCTTGGGATATGCATCTTTTCGGTAAGTTATTAGTTAACACCTGCTGTCATCATCATTTTTTTATTCTTCCTTGCACTTGGGGAGGAGTTGTGATCTGGGAAAGGGGGTCCTGTTCTTGCTGAGAAATTGTGTATGGTCTTAGACTACATGGTCCTCAACAATCACAACTCGACACGCAAGCAAATGTCTCTATAAAACCAACACAATTGCTTATACAGTTATATGTTGAGCTGTGATCGTCAAGGACCATGTAGTCCAAGACCATACAGTATTTTCTCGTTTAGGACATTGTTACACGGGGATGATTTTTCCCAGTGACATCCACGATTCTGTACTTGAGGGCTTATTTCAGATACTACCTCTTTTCCACCCCATCACATTGCCAGAAAGAGGCAGTGAAATTTCTTGTATTTTCTATACGTTGAATATGTGAATATTTATAACTGTGTCTTCCACTGGTGTATAGGCTGAAATT
The DNA here is from genome assembly GCA_963922005.1 of Cornus suecica. Lineage (NCBI taxonomy): Eukaryota > Viridiplantae > Streptophyta > Magnoliopsida > Cornales > Cornaceae > Cornus > Cornus suecica. The sequence continues at coordinate 1,879,907 of OY998244.1, forward strand.
GGAAGGCACTCAACATCTGATCGTCAATGGGAAGTATATAAGTTTCTTCTGGACGAAAGCCGACAATTCCCATTGTCAAGCAGTAGAGCTAGAAGCGAGATTGTGGACAGAGTAAGACGGACACTGATGGGCTGGTAGGCCGCTCCATTACTTGATTGCGACATGATGAACAGAGATTGTCTGAGAACTGTCTCCGCAAGCTTTCCGACTATGGTAGATAGCGCATTCCCAATCTAGCACATCCATTCCTGCTTGCTGTGAATACCAATCCGCGTCATGATGGCAAAGCTAATAGGCTACAAACTGCAACGCTTCCCGAAGGAAACCATTCAACCTTTCAAGATTTTCTGTTCTAGGAACGATATGTGAAGCGTTTTTTTTCCAGTGATATGCTTACTACCTTTTTGTAGTTTTAGCATTGCAGTTGCTTGGAAATTTTATTTCTTCGATTCTTTGTCCACCATGTGCACGGTGTGTACTCTTTTGTTGGTTAATATTTATTTATTTTCCATCACCAAGTTATTAGGGTAGTATTGCACAAGGTGGCTGCTTTCGGGGATTTGAAGTCGCGACAATCCAAACAGCATTTGATATACAAGGTTCAGGTAAGATCATTTTCTGTTTGTACTGGATGATGATACCTCATCTTTCATTGGTTTTTAGCATGGATTCTTGTCCCACCTCGGATCCGGATGATAAAATTTCTGGGTATAATGGTGAGTGATAAATTTTTTGGGTATAATGGTGAGTGTTACCTAACAACATAAGCTTCGGGTTGGATAGCGAAACACCCAATCAGTGGTATCAGAAGGGGGCATAGTTCTTAGAGTGATCTCGAAGCAAATCAAATCACATTCCGGCTCTTTAAATGCGATGTGAAATTTATTCCAAGGAGATCGTCCCACAATTACGATTGGTCCAAAATTTAGAAGGTCGGTTCATGCCAACTATTTTACACCCCGCTCCCAATTTGAAAACCGAAATGTGATAGTTTTGAAACTTTTCTCAAAACAGAAAAGTAGTTTAATAGTAGTTGTGAACTTGTGCTGTATTACAAGATTATTTTGCATAGACCTTTCAACAATCTTTGTGCAGAGTTGATCAGAGCGACAGGTGATAAGCCAGGTAGTAGTGAAGCTGACTGCAGTCAAATAATACTCCCTCCGTCCCATATTATAGGTTCATTTTGGGTAATCTAATTTTTTGAGATTATGATTTTTATTGATGTGATAGTGAATGAAAAATTAATTTTACCTTTGGTCCTATCAAATGATGTAATGGTTGTAGTTTAGATATTTTATAATTTGAATAATTGAAGGGTAAATTAGTAAATTGACCAAATAAAGTGGTATTGACTTTTTTTTATTTTGGAATGAGTTAAATAGTGAATGTGAACACTTAAATTGGGACAGAGGGAGTACAAAGATTGTAAATATCTCAGAATACTTGTAAGCACATTATGCATCATGAATTATGATGATGATCACCGCTTGAATTATACTTTAAATTTTTTATTATGTAATTTGAAAAAGTTGGAAAAGAAAAATAAGAAACCATATGAATTCAATAATTATGCTCCCTTAAAAATAAATAAATAAGATAGAATTAGTGAATCAAAATTTTTTTTTTTTTTTAAAATTGTGATATTCGAGCCAGCTTACGTGCACCTCGATTAATCCACAGAACTCGTGCAAGACGACCTTTCACACTAATCGGATAAGGCTCGGACTATGTCTACGGTCGTTGCCCTAACGAATTGTTTACACCTAATAGAAATTGAACATGAGACCTCATACTTCTTGAGACACCAAATTTCAAGTCTTCCCCAACTAAACCAATCCGTTCGGATTTACTGAATCAATTATTCATGAAATGTTTCATGACAATCAAACCTTCGATATCATATTTTTAACTATTTTATTGTATAAAGTTATAAACTGAAGAAAAGTGTAGAAGCAAAATAGGAAAGCAGATGAATTTTTAGTTGGAAGTTAATCCACATGATTCCCCCTTCAAAACAAATAAATAAAACGAAAATAAATATGGAATTAGTAAATTTTAGTTACTCAGAAATGGATCTAATAACAGAAACACATTCAATGCCAGTAAATACGGTGTCGTACGATCACTTTGCTCTCCCTTGATTTTGTCAAATTTGAGAAGAAACCATTTTAGGATCTCTCTCATAAGGGTTTCATTCTCGCGTTCACTTCTTCTCCATGCACTCCTCATTGTCCATACAATCAAACATTTAGGTACAATTCATATATTATATTATAGTCTTAATATTGTAATTAGAATGGGTTCGTCAGTAATTCTCTCTCAATTGTCGTTTTTCAGTGGTTTAATTGTTTTCTGTTTTCTGTGTTTGCTTTGTTCAATTCCATGCATTTGTTGATTGTCCCATGAATTTGAATGCCATTTTTGTGATCCTTGTCGGGTCAGGTCACAGCTGAAGAATCTCATATTCATAATCTGGAATTGTTGATCAGATTTATGGGTTCGCTTTATAAATTCCATGTTTGTAACAATAGTGCCATTCAATTTCTTGGGACTACCAAACATGCATGGAATTTACAAAGGAAGTTATTAACAATAGTGTATTTCTGAAAATTATTCTCGAGAATTTTGAAAAAAAAAAAAAAAAATTTCGAGAACAATAAAAATGAGTTATCTGAAAACAGACATTTTAATAGCCGAATTTTCAGAAAATTAAACCAAACAGATTTTTTATACAGTTTTCAGAAAACAGAAAATTGATATCATAAATACAAATCAGGCAGACCCAATTATCTACGTAGCGTTTATATTACTGAAATGTTGGTTTTCTGGTATTATATGGGTCTGTTGAGAAATCTTGAAGTAATTGGAAGATGTGGGTTGTTTGATTTTTTCTCTATTTTGTTTGTCAATACTCATTTGTAGTCTAGGTTTGAATTATGGGTGTACAGTGTGTGAGAGCCTAAGGTTATTGCTTGACTACAATGGGTCGTTTTCTTCAATTGGTTACTACTTTTCCGGTGGGTTAATCGTTCTTCACAATTGGTTTTCGGGTTTGTTGTTTATTTGCATAAATTTGCTGTAGATTTTATTGGTTAGTTGCAAATCATACAACTAACTAATAAGTGTGTGATATTGTAATTTATTTTTTTTCTTTCCCATTTTTCTTCTTATTAGTGTGTGATATTTTGTAGATGAGTTTTAAGGTTGTGTTGATTCAAGTGATTGAAGATGAATAAGTGTTCATGTCTTAGTGATTTGCATTTTGTGGTGTCATGGGCAGGGGAGCTCTTAATGATGTCGGGTTACTGAATTCCAGAGTTCCCAGGGGTGGTCTCTGATTCTTGGTTTTTTCTCATATTTTTGAGACATTTACAAGGCAGTGTTTGATATGACTTCTGATAGAAGCAGAAGCCCTCCACGAGCCAAGAGATTCCGTAGTGATGAACGTTCTTCATACCGTGATGCACCTTACCAGAGAGATTGGCGCATCTACCGGTATGTTTTGTTCCTTCTTTCAGAAAAAATAATAATTTTTGTTTAGCTGCAGCCACACTATTCTCTTTAGTTGTATCCTTTCGTATGCTATTCGTTTTTTTTTTTAATGAGATATGATTATAATGCATTAGATGTTCATAGCAATACTTATGGTGGTAGCAAAGGACATAAACGGAGTGGATAACGTGTTCGTTCTTGTCATATCATAATGGTTCTTCTTGAAAAGGGTAAGCAAAGAAGTACGGGGGAGGAATATATTTTGATATTCCTTTCTGCTTCATCGAATGCCAGGGATCAAAGTCTGAACACCCATTGCGGAGATAATTGAAATCTGTGGCATCAAGAGTGAATCACAAGAAGTTATGTTGAGATTGATCATTCTTCTCCTCTGCTAACTCTTTTTATATCAATATTTCTTCTGATAAGTCCGTGAAATCCCCCTCAAAAAATAGAGTGCCAGAAATATTTAAATTTGGACCACTATTAAAATGGCGGCTGTGAATATTAGGAATATGTACTCGGAGTAATATGCAAAAAATACCTGGAAGTGGAGAATGATTTGAAATATAGACGGAATACCAAATATAAGGTTAACAATCATTGCCAAATTAATTGTGCTCAATATGTTATTTTCAAATTTTTTAATTCAAGATTTCTTCGTTATCTTTTTCCTGCCAATTGTCTAGCAGTACTAAGTTGAAGGGAAAAACAATTGGATCTTGAGCGTAGAAAACTGTTTCCTCATGAGAATAGTCGGTGCGAATAATATCACTATGTTAGGTCTGTACTTTGGTCCGCATCTCTTAGCATTTATAAGAGAGATGATACTGGTAATTGGCTTTCTTGTTGATATGTTCACTATAAAACTTCAATTACTAAAATTTTCTACTGGTGAAGCGGAATTAGTAATTATAGATTATGTACATGAATTTACACACACTTAGTAACCTGTCCACAAGCCTTTATACCTACCTCTTCGCTTTACTAACTGTGATAGTTACGGCAAAGAATCTGATCACTAAACTACCAGGCAGGGAAACGAAGACAAACTGGCGCATTGGTCATGGCCAAAGGCGTTCCCCGGATCCCTCCCTACTGGACTTTGTTTTCAGTTAATCAATTGTTGTTCATTTTTCTCGTTCTTCCACCTTTTCTATTTTCAGCTAATATAAAGTTCTATTTAATTGCATTTGATCTGTTGGACCCTGTTTTTCCATTATTTAGTATGTCCTAACATTTCTCCTTTTGGTTTATTCACACTGTTAATTTACAGTCAAGATTATCTTTGCAATAAATGCAAACGACCAGGGCATTTTGCCAGAGATTGTCCAAATGTGACCGTGTGCAACAACTGTGGACTTCCCGGGTAAGTTAATTATGTTGTCATTCTTGAGTCATCTCTATTTTTAAACGTGTGTAAGCGTATCAAGTATCAATGTGATAATACTTCAGAACACATATCCGTTAGTCTGTTCGATTCATCTTGACCTGTCTTGGATTGAATTGCTTTGGTAGTCGGTACAGCTCACGAGTAATGGTATATTGCAAATATAGGATAAATTTCAAGCTCCAAGGACCAAAGAGTGGCCTTGGTCTCAGATGTTCCTAATGAACCCATTGGCTCAAATACTTCAATGATTTGATTTTTTGACTACCCTTTATATGCTATATTGTTTTCAGTCACATTGCTGCAGAGTGCACATCAACAACAATGTGTTGGAACTGTAAGGAACCAGGACACCTTGCGAACCAATGCCACAATGATCCGGTCTGTCATATGTGCGGTAGGATGGGTCACCTGGCTCGTGATTGCTTCAACCCGAGCCTACCTGCTCATGATGCAAGGCTCTGCAACAACTGCTACAGGCCAGGACACATTGCTGTTGACTGCACCAACGAGAAGGCCTGCAACAACTGCCGTAAGACTGGTCACCTTGCGCGTGACTGTCCCAATGATCCCGTCTGCAACATCTGCAATATATCGGGGCATGTAGCGCGCCAATGTCCAAAGTCGAGCCTGCCACCACCAGAGATAGTAGGAGGCCCTTTCCGTGACATGCTTTGTCGCAATTGTGGCCTTCAGGGCCATACAACCCGCGATTGTGTCTCCATCGTCATCTGCACCAACTGCGGTGGAAGGGGACACCAGGACTACCATTGCCCTTCTGTTCGATTGTTGGACCGCGAGTTTCGGAGGTATTGATTTGCTAGTGGTTGGGTTTTAGTAGGGGAAACTGCTTGAAAACATTTTTATTATGGAGTCCTTCATTCTTAGCAAGAGTTATATGCTTCATTTTTTATTTATTTGTTATTATTACAGTATTATTTTTATTTTTATTTTGTGGAATATCATATGATTGGAGTTTCAGCAAATTGGTGGAACCATCCCTTCTTTGAAATGATTTGTACTTGTTAGATAGCCTTTGAAGCTGCATTTCTGGAAATATGGAATCATTTTGCTTTGGAGGATATGTTGTGAAGTTTATGATGGTTGCTCAAGTAGTATATAAACAATTCCAACCAGAGTTTTGTTTTTAAACGCAGTGAATTTTTTATCTTGTTGTAAGGTGTTTTTAGTTGAAATTGAAATCATGTTTGAAACATGAATTTGGATCCCTTTCAAGTGTGGTCCAATTTTTTTTTTTTTTAATTGAAGTGTTGAAGCAAACAATATCAAAACGTCAAAAATATCAAATCGTTATTTTTTAAGGACAATACTTGCCTTATGTCATGTAAGTAGAAAACTCCTACTTACAAAATAAATGACCCAATAAAAAATAGACATCTGTCTATAAAATAAAATAAAAAAATTTATTTTTCACATGCTCTCTATTCTTTGAGAAGAATTTGCCCCCCTCTCTCATTATCCTCTTTGCTTTTATTTATTTATTTATTTCAAAACTCTAACCAACCTCCATAGCTTATTCATTCTCAAACCTCAAAGTTTGAATAACTCATAACTGACTTCAAGAAAAAAACCCACAAAACTAAAATAGAGAAAAAAAATGCTTCAAAAAATTACTTTGAAATTGAAAGGGCTTATGCAACTTTTCTTTTTCTTCCCTTTTCTACTTGCCTTTCCATCTCAAATGTATAGGTTTTGTGCCCATAAATTTCAGAAATTTAAAGACATGACTGTTATGCATCATACCTTAGAGTAAAATTGAATCCTTAAAATTGTATTTTATTTTTTGTTACAAGTCGTAGTTACACAAAATCTAAAATGAATCATTAGTTATCACATGATGACATGTTATTCTTCTATTGAATCTGCCCAATATTCTTGAAACTAATTCTTGATCTTTAAAAACTTGCTATTGGCGTCTAGTAGTTTCAACCTCCAATATTGGTGACGAGAATTTGAATTTTGAGAAGGGATGGCTATGGAGGTAAGTTAGGGTTTTAAAATAGGAAAAGGAGAGAGGTGAAAGAGGGAACGAGTGTTCTTATAAATGAGAAAGGGTGAGTTGTGTAATATAATTAATTTTTATTTTATTTTATACACACATGTCGAATTTTAATTGGTCTATCTATTTTGTAAAGAGGAAGTCTTATTTACCTGACATAAGGCAAGTATTACCCATTTTTTAATTTTTCCTAAAATGAATTCATGTTACCGTACAAAATAAATCAAATTGCACCCAAACATGTTTCGGCTCAAAAATATATTGTAATATTTATGATTATGTTATACTACCTTTTTTTTTATTATTATTATTATTATTATGTAGGTTTGGCTTGAAAAGGTTTTACTGGAACTCAATTCAAATTATTGTTGGAATGTTGTAACCTTCGCAGACATGATGCTCAATTTAATTATTACTTGTTTTTTCAAAAAAATAAATGTACTCATTTTGAAAATCTGCTCAAGTGAAAATTTGGGAGTTATATCTCTTTCTTTCTAATACTAAACAATTGTCTAAAAATCTGATTTGTAGGAACTTGCTGGGAAAGAAATATTTACTACTTATATTACATAAGACAAGCTATATGAAGAATAACATGGTTTCACTAAAATAGTATCATTTTCTTTATTTATTAAACTAGAATTATTTTTTATTTTCACTTTTTTACCAGCTTAAATTAACATAAAATTATGAACATTTTACTTCTTTTTTTTCCCCCTTATTTTGAGGGTGTAGTTTTCTCATTTTCTTTCTCAACCTTCTCATTTCCTTTCAGATAAAAAAAATAAAAAAAAAAAGAATAAAAAAATAAATAAAAAACAAAAAAGGTGACGTGGGTGGGAGCAAGGACGCTCAGTTTTTCAGACAACTGTTCTGGCACTCCGCGTTTTCTTTCTCCATTTCGTCTGAGTCCATAACCGTCAACTTAGAGAGAGAAAAGAGACAAGCTAGAGAGAGAAAGCGAATTATACATATATACATATATGTATATATCTATAGAGAGAGAATGGAGGATGGCCATGAGGTGAGAGCAAAATCTGCAGTATCCATGTCCACCATAGCAATCCCTAATCCAGTGGGCCACAACAATACCTCCAAAACCAAAGAAGAAGGCGAGCTCTCTTCTTCCGACGACGATGTAATTCTCTTCCTAAACCCTAATTCTATCAACCATTGTTTTTCCTACTCTAATTCTCTGTCGTCTTATAATGATATCGATCGTCTTCATACATGTCTATATAAATGTGTGTGTGTGTGTGTATGTGTGTGTGTGTGTCAAGTCTCTTCACTATTTACTCTGTATTCGGTACTCGTTTCATGGGGTTTCAACGTAATGACCCTTCTATACTGGGTTTCGCTGAATCTGCATTTATAGCTCGGTTCATATCTGGTAATTAGGGTTTTCCATACATGTATATATATTATACATGTGTGTGTGTATATGTCATTGTGAAGCCATTCTGATTTGGAGATAGGGTTTGGATTGTTGTTACTTTGATTATGCTTTTCCTTGTTTTTAGCTTATGGATCTGAATTGATCTATTTCTAGAATGGAATTTTGTTGGGTTGTTTCTGAATTCGCCTTATTGAATCATATTATATCAATTTTAATCTGCAATGCTAAATGAGTGAGCTTGTTTTTACAGGGGTTTCCCTCTGCTTCTGCTTCTCAGTTAAACGATAGTACTGCTTCTAAACTAGAGCCTGTTAGAGCTGCTTTGGTGAACAATTACACCAAAAGTATTGAGGCTGGTGAGTGTTACTCATTTTTGGCTATAATGGTTACACTTGAGCGGTTCATTTATTTGTTCTTAGTACCCTAGTTGTTGAATTAGTTGTATTTGAGTGCCACCCATTTCCTGTTTTTGCTTCAAAACATGTCACAAGTTTAAGATTGTGAAGATAACAATAGGTTACGTGAAGGTAGATACATAATCGCATATATGGAACTTCATTTTGGTCCATGTATGGACAATCTGGTGAATTTTGGTGCTTTAGTAAGTCTATTTTAACTGTAGATTCTAGGATTTCTTAGAACCTGATTGAAGTACCTAATAAGTGAAAAACCCTCATGTATTTTATAATTGAGAGTTCAGACACACTACTAGTGATGGGTCATATTTTCATTTGATTCGGTACTATAAGAAGCTTTACGTTGTTTCACAGAGCTGCTAAAATGCTAGATGCTGCTAGTGGATGGCGATAATAGACAAGGGTGGGGATAATATTGATTGATAATTTCCATTTGTATTTCCTGAGGCAGTGACGTAAATGGGATTTTTTTGCATATTTTTACAGTTCAGTGGTTTTCTAGACAATGTAATTTCCCGCACGCCGGGTGTTGGGCTGCTGCAGAAAGATCTGTACTGCAAATGCGAATTTAAGAAATTTGCACCAAGTATGATGACGCAAACATATTAATTTATACCTTTTCTAATTAAGATTTGAGACTTACTTATTCCTATATTTAAATTGTGCACATGCACTCTTTGATGCTCTTTTCTAGTGTTTCCCTCCAGAATGTAGGGGTTAGTTCCTAGAAAGTAAACAGTGTACATATAAAGTAAGCTACCATCGGTGATGCATTGATCTTATTGCTACTGTTATTACCAATTGCTTTCTTTCTTCAATTGTAAAGTAGTTCATGTATTACTTAAATTACGCCCATAAGGGTTAAAGCGGAAAGCTTACTGAAATTATCTTCTTATGGTCCCTACCTACTTTGCAGGAAAGACAATTTCTACCATTGATCCTGCCGGTTCTGTTGATGTACCTTCCAGAACTACTGTGCAGCAGAACTATGGTAAGAGTGCCAAGAATCGAGGGCCATTTGTGCCCTTTGTGATAAGCTTCTCAGATGATGACAGCGGCAGTGACTCTGAAGAGTATAGACGAGGAAAAGCTTTAAAAATGAAACGCAACTCTTTTGGAGGGGATGAAACTCGAAGACCACTCGCTTCACTGACTGAAAAATCACAGATATTACGACCAACCACAAGAAATGAGACCAATGTAATACCTAAAAAAGTTTCCTCTGGTCAGACACTTATCTCTTCAAAGGCTAACACAAATAGAGCCACTTCCAGCAACGGTACCCCCTCGTTAGTTGGTCAAAGATCTCGTGTAAGGAATTTTGGTACTCCTGACAGAAAAGCAGCTGGCTGGGGACACGATCATAACCAGAATATGCATTTGAATAGCAATAAGCTTCAAGACTTACGCCAGCAGATTGCTATTCATGAGAAAAAATTGAAGCTCAAGTCAGCCCAGCAAAATAAAGAAACATCAGGTTGGTGACGGTGTTTACATTTGAGGTTGCCTTAGGGCCTTTATTGACTACTGCCTCTAGCTAACATTGAGCTAAGGTGGGTCAGCCATTTATTGAAAAGCATTGTTTGAAATCTTCTCTTTTTACTTCACATGGGTTAAAAGTTAACTTTTAATGTCTATATATGAAGTCTTGGATTTTGGGGCTTACTCATGGACTGAACATTTTTAGGCATCCCAAAACATCCATAATACAGGTTACCATATTCATTCCACTTTGTGAAGTTTAATTTTTAGGGTTGCTTGCATTTATGTCATGCCTAATGTCGTTAAAGGTCAAATAATGAAGAACTTTTTTTATTTTTTTATTTGTATTCATACTTGAATTTTGTTACAAATGTTTGCAAAGATAGCTCTTATACGCTAACTAGTTTGATGAGGGAATGTGACCTCTTGAATAGAAAATAAAATGGGCTCTTATTGGTGATATTTAAGTTACTTAACTAATGTTATGTAGAGAAGGTTATGACCGAGACTGTCTTGATCTTATCCTTTTGGTATTTAAAAAAATATCAAAAGGGAGTATTATTATAAGACCCAGTTATTCTTGAGAAATAAAAAATTATGGACCACATAAAATCATTGAACTTTAACTGCCATTGAGAATAAAAGCATTCAGTCACTTGGACATAAAGAATGAATTTGGAACATTTAATAGCGCTCACTTGATTTTTCTTTTATCAAGAACAGGGAAAAGTTAATGTTGGACTTCTTATCTTTTAGGAACTTGGAAAGGGAAAATTCACGGGGAACACATATTGTTGTGACTTCAAATTTTTATCACGATGAACAAAACAGAAGTTGCATTGGTACTAATGCTCTCCTTTTGGGCACTTGAAAAGTCAGGTGTGGATATGGAAGAAGTGGTAGTGTACACTTGCTCTTTTACCTTATCGAGAATAAGATCTAAGATAATGCTGCTTGTGTGAAGACACTAAAACGGAAAAATAATTGGGGAATACATAGTGGTTTTTTGAAAATGAGCACAATTTGAGGATAGGGTCTCAGATAATGCTGGTTGTGTTAAGAACTTAAGACACTAAAAGGAGAAAATAATTTGGGATTTCATAGTGGTGCTTAAAAAATGAGCACAATTGTGGCGCACTCTTTAGTGCTATTTATTATTTCCCGAAGTATAAGTCCAAAGTCAATGTTTAACCCTAACTTGTTTAATTTTTTTGTTTTAGGAACTTGAATAATGAAAAGTGAAAGTAGAAGATAATCGTTGAACATAAAGTGAGTGTTTAGAAAGTTAAGTTTGAAATTACAGTAGAACAGATCCTGGGACCATAGCGTGCTTCTTTTTTATAGGTATCTGGAAATTCGTAAATTAAAAGAGTGTGGGTAAACTGTACAAGTATTAGAATATTTAAAGTTTTTGTATGAATTCCGCTTAATGATCGGACCAGACAGGCGCAGGTAGCTTGACAGCCTTACCAATGTGATCCCTGTTACTGATGGATAAATTTGTTCGGAAACATAGCTCTTCCATCACGGAATTAAGCCTGCTATTGATGTTAGCTTATCTGTCAGTCGTCCGATCCGTTGAAAGCTATGAAACAATTCAGCGGTAGTTCAAAGCGGAAATCAGCACCATATTGTGAAGTGGTCGCACTTGGTCAATTGGGGTCAGACCTTGATGCTGTGGCTCAGGTGTCACTTAATAGAGGTGCAAGGCTTACATAAGTAACGAACCAACCGAGAGTGTTGATAGATAAAGCAACTAAATCATAAAATAATCTGACACGTGTAAGATACTTTCATGCAATGGACATGGCCCAGACACTCATTGGATGTGCCAAAAAAGTTGTCCAAAAAATTTCCTTTTTGGACAAGCAATGGTATGGAATTAGTGGAAACTTTTCTGCCATTAGTAGTGAAAGGTTTTATTGTAGGGGTGTGGATTCTTTTGTAAATTTAAAAAATATGGATGTCAAAACGTAAAAAAATAACTAGTTTTTTCAGATGAATTTATGTGCACATTTTATTCATCTGATCTTTTTATGTTTATTACTTGTTTGAGATGGTAAAGATCACAAACAGAATTATGGTAAAGAATCTTTCTCTCTTTCACAACTTCTTGAATGGACGTGAACCTTCCCCTCTTCCTTCATTGATTTCTCTTTCTTTCTCCACTTTTTTTCTTTTTCCTTTTGTTCTCTCCTCATCTTACAAACCCAATTCTTCCTCTTCCCGTTCCTTCTTTATCATCAACAAAGTATCGTTTTTCTTTTTCTCAAAAAGAGTGTTTCTTTTCCTTATTTCGTTATTTTTGTTTCCACAAGACTGACTCTCTCTCTCTCTCCGTTTTTAATAAGTTCTGATTTTAGTAAATGGTGAAGAAATTCTAGGTCTGCCATTTTTTTTTTATTTCATATAATCACCGCCGCCCGCCTTTCTTTGTGCAACTGTTATCTTTTGTTTACTTGAGAATTTGGTTTACAGCAAATATAAGGAGTTCAAGAATATACTTCAATCCATTCTCTTTTCTCTTTTCTGTTCTTAAATAAACAAATCATTGTTGTAGTTCATTAGTTATATTGATCGTGTCTCCTCCAGTGTTATCAAAGGTGTGCCTAGGCGCGAGGCGCAAAAATAGTGCCTCGCTTCATGCAAGGCGCAACCACTGTTGTAATTTGTTATCTCTATGCAGATTTACGGTTATACCTAGAGATTACAAAGGGTTTGTTGACTTTTAAAAGGATAGAATTTAATTTGTGGGGCCCATTTAAATTTATAGTTGTATAATAATGAATAATAAATGTTGTTTTGTATAGGTTAAATTGTATATGTAAATTGGTGGGCCCAAAAAGATTTACTCTTAATAATATATTAGATACAATATAATATAAAGATATTATGATATATCATTACATCTGATTGGAAGTTCAAAAGTCAAATAAAAAAAAGAGACGTAACAAGTAACAAATTGAAAAGAGGGCAAGACTCTCCTCATCTTCATTACAAATTATAGATGAGGAAGAGGCTAACTTTGAGGAGACCGAAGAGGAAGAGAATCCCGAGGGTTACAAATCTTATGATGGAGAAGAATATGATGATAATAAGTTGTTTGGTGAAGGGGATGATTTTTAGACTCTTAGAATGATTTGGTTTTAGGAGTAACTAAAAACTAGTCCTTTTTGTTATGGTTTATGCTTTACTTATTTGGTTGGCTATTACTAGCTATGAATTTTTGTTTTTGTTTTTAACTTGGTAGCTTTTGTCAAAGACACCGAATATGATTAAAAGCTTAATTAAGCTATGGTCTTGCATCTTTTTTTATTACTTTTAATGTCTTTTATATCATATTTTATTAGAACTTGTATATTTATTTAAATGTGATACATTTGTGTTAAATTTTTAATTGCGCGCCTCACTTCACTCAGGCGCGCACCTCGCGCCTAGGCTCCAAAGGACCTATAGCGCCTCGGTGCGCCTAACGCCTTTGATAATACTGGTCTCCTCCATGTCAGAATAATTTTTTTAGGATTTGCCGTGTTTCTGTCCCAGTCTCGTGTCTATGCGTTTTTGAGTTGCATGACTTGTTTTTCTGTATATTCCAAGTTACACTTTCCCATTGTCAGCTCAAGTCCAGCATTGATACCTTCTGTACGCTATTTTAGGATTTTGTGTTTCATTGGTCATCCTTCTTCGCATGAATAAGTTTCTAGTAAAACTTGGAAAACAAGTGCAGCATTTGATGGGTTAAGGAGTTTTTGAGGTTTTGTAGCTTCATCTATCAACCAGGGGTTGCTTCTAGGAACATAGAAGTTAAGCAAAGATTTTATTCTTGAGGGGAATTCTTTCGGCTAATTTTGGCATCATTTCGCAAGTACGGCACTTCGTCTTTTAATAGTCAATATTTGACACAAATTTCGGCATTAAACAGAGTTGGGATAGAAGCAAGGACAATGATGATGAAATGGAGATTATTGGTCATCAGTTTGTTGCCTGTCAATACTAAACCCATGCATTGTTTCATTTTATCTAGTCAACTTTACTCGACGCAGATTCCCAGATCTTTATGAGTGCTTAGGCCCTCGAAGGCTGGGAATGACAGCCTGCCTAAGTGTAGCAGATAATGCTTTTTTACTGTATAATTTTGTTTAGTTTATGTATTTTTTTATATTTATTTTTTGCTATTCCTGCCAACACATGCACATATTGTTGTATCAGTAATTTTTTTTTTCCGGTATCTATGAATTTTTTATGATTTGTCAGTTATTTCTGGAGAAATGTGGAGCCAAATTCGAGTGATCATAAATTTGGGGGCAAAGTGTAACATGGAAATTGAGAGGGACCTCCTGTAAATTTGGACTTTTTTATATTTTCCTCTTGTTTTACCTTTTTCTTTCTTTTTCCATTTTGAAAGGGGTGGTGCAAAATGGTGGAGTCTATAAGTTTATGCAGGGTGATAACATTATGAAATTAAACATGATGCAGCTAAGAAATGCAAAGGAATTTCTGCTGACAGTGTCCAGTTTGAAATAAAAGAGCCTGATAAGAAGCGTCTAAAAGTCAGTGAACCCCATTCAAGCTCGTCAATTTCAGATGACCAACAAGAGAGGTCTGCTATAGCTTCAGCATTGCCATATCAGAAGTCTGTCTTGGAAAACTGTGCTCAGCAGAGTATAAATGATCATAGCTGCCGTGACAAAGAAGTTGTATTGGGGACAATGCATTCGAACGTTCCTCAATGGTCAAAGCAAGGTGCTGACCCGGCTCCTGTTTCTTCAGCAAGTCTATCAAAGGGGGTGCAAGATGGTGATTTATTTATTTTCTTTCTTCTAAATTTATTTACTCTGAACACTGCCTTCTAGCTTCAGGGTATCTCTTGCAATCTCATAAGGAGGTGCAGGGTTCCAGTCCCAGTGGGGACATGGGTGTGTCTGTCTTTTGTCTGCCCCGCACTTCTAACTGTCTTTAAATTAAGGAAAAATAGTCTGAGATAAATTTTCTTTTATCTACATTGAGGTGCCTAATAATTGGTGGTTGTGGTTGTGGTTGTGCAGGTACTGACACCAACTCTAATAGAAGTCAACATGACAGGAATTCTAAGATGGTGGAGCCTTATTCTCTGTCACAACAAACTGCATGCCCGGTAAATATAAACACTGAACCTTTTCCAACAGAACGAGTGAGTTGCAAAGATCTGTAATGTGATTGAGATTTTTTATGTTCTATGGCATGCAACACGTTCTAAGAAAATTGGCATGAAAGACTCCCACTCACACATCCCTCAAGTTCACCTGCAGTGTTGTTAAAGGCGCGCCTAAGCGTGCACCCAGGCTTCAGGCTCCTTGAGGCACAAGTCTTGCGCCTCAAGTGTGGGCAAGAGCGCCTTTGACAATATTTGCGCCTTTATTATGGAGTATGAATGCTTTAGTAATAATTTCATTTTCTCGTTATATTTTTCATATTGAGCCTCACTTCACTCAGGCACGCGCCTCGCCTAGCGCCCAGGCTCCAGAGGACTTCTAGCGCCTTAGTGCGCCTTGAGCCTTTAATAACTATGCCTGTATCCAATACCCTGTTTAGACATCCGCAAAAATTCAGTTTCCGAGATAAGTGTAATGTACTAGAGCGTGACTAGTGGGTTGTGCATTTTCATTGAGAGATTAGTTATATAGTTGCTATTTCCACCGGTGTTACTATATGGCTCCTTTTTGCTGTGAATTATTGTTTCAAATTCTTATGAGAAATGTCATATGGACCATGGTTACATACCGTGAACAAGTTGTTTTATGCCCTATATGTCATGTCCCTTCAGTGGAAGGTATGCATCAACATTGAAACTCTGATTTTATATGATTTTTTTTTTTATAAGAAACATATATAAACAAAGTGGTCAAAAGGGGAGCGCGTCCCATATACAAAAAGAAAAGCCCTATGGCCCAATGGAGCCCAAAGAGTCCAATTTGTCCTCTATAGATTTACAGTAAATGCCCTTAACCCAATAATATAAAAAAGAAATAAACGTGTCCTTGATAGTGCAAATAGGAGACTCAACCCCGTCAAAGCAAAGGCGATTGCACTCCAACCATAGGCACCACCAAAGACACAGAGGCATGGCCCTCCGAAAAGCTTGAGCCTGAGCGCCAACATAACCTCCTCCCCAAACTTCCATCACACCCCTAATATAAAGAGGCATCAACCACACAACACCAGAAAGACTAAGCAGTAAGGGCCAACAATCCACAGCAACAGAACAGTGAAGAAGGGGATGATCCACTGATTCACCTTCCCTTTTGCAAAGAATTGCATCAACATCTTGCTTTTACCCATACCAGGTACGCAATATAAAGAAGGTAAGTGAACTTATGACACGGTTAATAGATTAGGAAATTTGAGTGAATTTGGTATAAATTCAAAATCAGAAAGTAATAAGTTTAATTTATTAAAATACATCCTGAATATCATTTCATTGGGAATGGATCTAGAAACATTAATGTTGGGTAGAAAACTTAGATTTTGCGTTTAAGTTAAAAACCAAATTACAAGTTGATTTTGTTAAGGATTTCCAGTTGTAAAATTTGACATCTATACTTTTTGAATTATCAGATATTAAATACATGGAAAGCTTTCCAATAAAAAGATATATGTCAAATTTGAGTCCATTTGACGCTTCAACAAAGTGCTTGAAATCAGGTAATGTGTTGTCGGGCTCTGCGCTAAACCTCAATCAGTTTGAACTGAATCTTGAGCGATGTTACACCGTAATAATTTGACCGAAAGCTCAATGGTCGAGAAAAAACCAGAAGGTGTTGACCGATACATGTTTTTTTTTGATAAGTAAGAGTATGCATAAAAAACACTCAAAAGGGGAGTGCATCCCTAATTACAAAAAGGGCTCTACGACCCAAGAGAACCCATAAACTCTATTTTTTTGCTCTATAGATTTACAAAATCTACCCTCCATCCAATAAAATAAATTAGAAATAATAAGAGCCTTGATGACGCCAATAAAAGACTCATTTCCCTTAAAACAACTACTATTATGGTCAACCTATAAGCACCACCGAAGGCAAAGGGGAGCCATCCTCCAAAACGCGTGAGCTTGGGACCCCACAACACAATCATTCCACACATGGAGGACCTCTCGCACCGACGCCGGCATTACCCGCATAACCCTAAAGAGGCCAAGAAGCAAACCCCAATGAAGTTCCCAATGAGGTCAAAAGCCACTGGGCAATGCAAAAGGAGATGATCGGGGGACTCACCATCTTGCTTGCACATAAAGCAACAATTAACCACAATGAAGTTCCGCCTCCTTAAATTATCTAATGTGAGGATACTTTTCCATGCCGCCGGCCAAACAAAAAAAACCACCTTGGAGGGGGCCTTAAAACGCCAAATCGCCTTCCAGGGGAAAGCCAAATCGGTACCGGGAACAAGGCATCTGAAAAAGGATGAAATCGTGAATCTCCTGTGTGAAAAAGGTCTCCACACAAATGAATCCGAGCCAATACCCTGGACAGACTGAGAATACAAAAGGTCCAACAACCCAGAAACCTCCTCCAACTCCCAATCGTGAAATTGACGCACGAACTGAACATCTCACACTAGCCTACCGGTATTAAGACGATAACAATTAGCCACTGAAGCATGACGATCATGAGCGATGCTAAAAAGCTGAAGGAAGACCGAGGCTAAGGTGCCCTCCCCGTACCAAAGATCTGACCAGAAACGAATAGAGCAACCCTTCCCAACACTGAAGCTGGTGAAAGAAGCAAAAGAATCCCACCCTCATCTAATATCCTTCCACCCACCCATCCCCTTCCGAGACCTCACAGGTCTCGAGCACCAACCTCCTGAAATCTCTCCATAACGGCCAGAAATCACTCTCCTCCAAAGGCGGGTTCCCTCAGACCCAAAACGCCACAACCACTTACCCAAGAGCGGTTTGTTGAACGGACCCAAACAATGAATACCCAAACCCCCTTCCTGCAAAGGGTGACAAACCACCTCCCATCGCACCAGAGGAACATATGACCTCTCCTTGCTCCCTCCCCACAGAAACAACCTCTGGATCTTCTCAATCCTCTGAGCCACACTACAAGGAATCTGATAAAGAGAAAGGACATAAGTTGGGAGGTTGGAAAACGTGCTCTTTACCAAGGTGAGTCTCTCACCTTTGGAAAGATATTGGCGCTTCCACCCTGCCAACCGTCTCTCCATACGTTGCACCACCGAATCCCAATACTGATGTCTCTGACTCGAAGAACCCAACGGCAAACCAAGATACATTGAAGGAAATTGGCTAACCTTACATCCCAAAGTAGTTGACAGAGAAGAGATATTTTCCACCTCACCAACCAGAATCATTGAACTCTTGCTGGAGTTCACCTTTAAACCGGACAATGCCTAAAAAAAAAATCAAAATACAACGAAGATGCCGTATCTGTGCCTCATCCGCATCAAAACGAGAGTGTCGTCAGCCAAAGAAGATGCGAGACATCCATAAACTGAGACTCCACATCACCCACACGGAAACCACGCAACATGCCTAACTCTGAAGCCCGAGTCATCAATCGACTGAAAGCCTCCATCACCACAAGGAAAAGGAGCGGAGTTAACGGGTCATCCTGCCTCAACCCTCGGGAACTCCCAAAAAATCCCGTAGGCGAACCATTAACTAACACAGAAAAACGGACAAAAGAAATGCAAAACTCCATCCACTGATGCCATCTCACCCCAATACCCATCCTCTCCAACATATATAACAAGAATCCCCAATTAACGTGGTCATAAGCTTCCACCGATACATTGATTCCCATCACCAATAAAAAGTGTGTTTTACCATCTGGAGAAGATTTTGTATATTTCCCCCCTCACTCGGAACATTCCTGATTAATTTACAATAATTTCAACTCTCCAAAGAGGTTTCTTAGGGTCCATTATACACCGTGAAAATTCAAGGGGCGCAATTACATTTGTGAGAACAGTTGAGAGTTCTTTTTTCAATCACAGTTTAGATTCTTCATAGAATACCTGTTACATTGAGATGTCTCTGTGCTTGAAGATTGGTCAAACCTAGGGTAATTGGTTTGGTTTCTCTGGACTAGGTTGTGTGAAATTCTTATGGGTGAAATTTTATAGGTAAAAACCAGTGTTCATGCATGTGGATTTCTTATGCTTTATATTTCTGCACTTTACCTATCATTGCATGCTTATTGATTGATATTAGTTTCAGTTGATTGTTAAAATTGAAATTCCGTAAAGATTATTGAAGTGCAATAGACACCTCCCCCTTCCCCCGCTTTTTCCTCTAGTAGTACTTAGACACAGTGTTCTAGCGTATCTACTCCTTGGGTTTCAGTCCCTAGAGATCTCATTATGAGAATAACTCTCAACGTCTCAAAAGAATGGCGATATTTGCAATAGGATTCTATCATCTATGATCATAGATTAGCGAAGTGTTTCTCATATTTTATGTGCTTGCAACATTAACATTCGTTTTTGTAACTGCCTCGCAAAATTAGTTCAGGGTTATATTTATGCTTACAGCCTTTTGTTTGTAGGGCCCAAAAATGTACGGTATGGGGCAAAACGTATTTTTAATTGGTTTTAACTAGTTTTCTTCTTGTTATTGAATCAACTAGCTATTTATGAAATCTTTCTGGGACCTTAATTTCCTTTTGCTTTTAGTTTGTTGTAAAAAAGAATATATAGATGACCCACAGACTCCAGCAAATCAAATTTTAACAAAGCTGCCCTTTCTGTTATTTTTCCCCGACTCCACCTACAAGGCTACAAGAGGCTCAGAGCGATAACGTCTCAACCTGCAGACTCTTTGTTTGTGCTTGAGGCCATTGCTTGATTAGCAGGTTATGCTGGGAATGAAAATCCATTCAATAGCTCCCCCTATGTAAGTGCACCGGATGATTTCACACACCGTATTTAGTTTCAGCTCCCTGTGGAAGAAATTTTCCCTTTTCTGTGAAAAGGGGACAGAGAGACAAATCACAGCATTGTGAAAATCCCATTCTGACTCTGTGCTCTTGGACATTCTCTTAGTAAGCTTTTAAAACGTTACTAATTCACGTGTCAAATCGACCAATCGAACGAGAATGGTCATTCCCTTCTTACTTGCATTCATTTTTAATCCTGCATACCAGATGCAACATTAGTGTATATCTCTTAATTTTCCTTCTTTCTTTTCTCTCTATTTGTGTCAACTGCCCAAAAGAATAATGTGGTACTCATTTTTTGAATTTTGATTACAGTCTCTCTCTCTCTGCCCATATTTCACAACAGGTGTGACTACTATATAATCATGTTTACTACTTTGAGAAAAGTAAAGTAAGACAAGTAGCCAAATGCAAATTAATTAATTTATATATATATATATTATTTTTATTTTTTGTTTCTTGTACTGATTCTTGGTTCGAGTAGTTTCAAAATCTGAATTTTTTCTGGAAGAGAGACCCTCTTAGAATCTTCTTATGAGTTGTGAGGATGAGCTTCAGTGTTTTCTCGCTTGCGTTGGAGTGAGAAGTGAAGTAGTTTCTACATGCTTATTGAAGCCTTTTGGAACTTGTTATTCATGTAGTAGCGAGCTTCGAGGCTCCAAACAAAAATTGTGTTATGTGAACTTACAACGTAAAATATTTCAAGTATTTACCATTGACCTGTGTGTGTTATCCTTTCAATATATTTTGTTACTTTTCAGGGAACTGAGGTTTTGGAGTCTCCAAAAGATCATTGTTATCATCACACATCCAGTTCTGTACCAAACAAAGCAACTCCTGGACACAATTTAGTAGGATGCTGCAAGTTTTATGAAAACAGATCTGATGACAAGACAGTTCTGCCCACATTGGATGATACACCTCTGGAAAACTCTCTCCACATTGCAGATAGCAACTTAGAGACGTCAGATGTATGTTCTGGACATATTTTAGTTGCAGTTAATTTTTTATTTATTTATCTTTAGTTATGATTGTGACTGGTTGTATTTAATTTGTGAAAGGCATCTTTAAACAATGTGCGTCTCTGGAATTGTTTGGGTAAGATGAACATCTCAGGGAATAGCAATATTGATAAGCCGTCATTACTGGAATTCGAGGAATTGCTAGATAAGGAGCTGGAGGAAGCACAAGAGCATCGGCATAAGTGTGAAGTTGAAGAAACTACTGCTCTTAAAGCTTATCGTAAAGCACAAAGGGCTTTGAGCGAGGCGAATGCTAGATGCTCTTATCTCTATCAAAAAAGGGAACAATATTCAGCTGATTTTCGATCACTTATGATGGCGGATTCAAGTTTGTTATGGTCCTCTAGGCTGCACAATCATGTCGGAGCTGGGCTGAATTTCTCAAACAAGATGTCTGAAGTTAATGTGCATCTAGCACCTACATCAAGTCGCCAAATGCAGGCTGAATCCAATGTCCAGTATCTGTATGATTTAAATACCCATTCTCCTAAGGGATTACATCAAAATGTGTCGGGTCAGCTGGCGGATGGAGAAAATCTTGCTGCTAATCTTTGTAGTGAGCCTGATGCTAGTACATCAGAGCCTCATAAGGATGGTGGTATGACAAATGGTGTCTGTTCTCCTTCCAATGACTTGGAAATGTCAGGAGATGAAAGTGAAGATATATTTCAATTTGAACATAGATCTCTTGAGTCCAATCTAGATTGTCAGCAAGAGGAGATTTATGAAGAAAGGGAAGACATAAATGATGTGTCAAAAAGGAGGTCCTCTTTTGATAACTCTCAGGATTCTTTGCTTCTTGAAGCATCCTTGAGGTCAAAACTGTTCGAAAGACTTGGAGTTAGAACTTTGTCAAAGATCACAGGTTCAACTCATAGCATGGAACCATCAGTTGGGAAAGAGACTGATAATGATGATGATGTGGCAAAAATGGAGACGAGTATGGACAATGCACAATTCTCGGAAGAAGAGAAAGACCGACACTCTGATCTGGGAGGTAACTTTCCTTTAAGCAAATTAGTTTGAGTCAGTTTTTGGTAAGACCTCTTAAGTATTTTATTACTCGATGCATTAAAATTAATTTTGTCAAACCATATGGTCCTTTCCCTTCCCTTCTACAACCCCCACCCCCACCAACCTCCTGAGCCCCCCTTTTTTTCCTATTAGTTTTGGGAGACATTATTAGAAAGTTCTGTTTATTTTTCCTGTTGTTCGAATGATAGAGAGTAGGGCTGTAATTGACCCAAGCTTTCGACAAGCATCTCGACCTCACCTCGCTAACAGCTCGGGTAATGTTTGTTTGTTTAATAAACAAACCAAATTCCAACAAAATTTGCAATCTCAATTAATATATAAGCCAAGCTCAAACATTCCCCCTACTCGGTTCTATTGTTTCGTTTGTTTAATAAACGAACCAAGTTCAACAGAACTTTAATCTGGATTAATGAAAGAGCCAAGCTCGTTAATATGCTTGCTGAACAAATATAATAATGTCTATGTAATACATTTAAAATTGAGAATCCATTTCTTTATCCCACTATTATTTATTTCTTAGGTCCATTTAATTTAAATATTTAGTTTAGCTCTTGTCCTTAGCCCAACTAAGGCCCTTGTAGAAGTCAAATTCACGAGTCCACATATACACACACACGTAAAAAAACCTAACCTAATCAAAATTCCATCTTTAGTCTTCTTCTTTACCTCTTTGAAATTGTCATTACGAAGTTCTCTCATAGGCGCACCTGCAGATATCTCTCATGCACACCTATCAGGTCACACTCACATACCCTGTACTGTGCTCCTTCAAAGTCAAGACTGAACAAAGCATGGAAACTTCATTGCAGTATGATTTGACTAACTATATTGAAAATCAGTGCATCTTTCTTCACAGCCAAGCCGAGCTCGAACCGCCCACTACTCAGGCCCAGCTTCTCATTGCGGCCTTCTTTCTTTTTTTCGTGCAAACAACCACTTCCATATTCAGAAAGATTTTTCTAATTATGCGTAGCTTTCAAGTGCTAACCCTTTGGCTGTTCTTGCTTTCTTTTGTTTTTTTGTAGATGTTCACCAATCCGCAAACTCCCTTACACTTGCAAGCCCTATACTGAGGAGTGCCTTTGGCCCCATGAAGGCTAAGGACTTGAACGGTGTAAAGGGATTACAGGCTAGCAATCAGCTGATAGGCTCTTCTGATATTTCCAATGGCAAGGGCAATGGTGTTGGCTCTGATGAAGCCCAGCCAAGAATTCTTAGTTTGAACTTGACTGAAGTTGCTTCAAATGATAAATGTTTTAAAAATGTTGGCTCTTACTCCTGTAATCTTGCAATTGACCCCTTTTGGCCACTTTGCATGTATGAGCTTCGAGGAAAATGCAACAATAACAAATGTTCCTGGCAGCATGTTCGAGATTACACTAAGAGAAATGTGATACATGACAAAGCTGAAAGTGCAGGTAGAAATGCCTTTTGATGATTTTAGAAAGCCATCTTTCGTTGCTCTATATATTTTTGAATTATTTCCTTGTTCAGATTGTCAGGTTGGATCCCTTTATGGTGCAGCAAACCTTTCTAAGTGTATTGAATCCCTTGTTTTGGCTCCGCCCACTTATACAGTGTGCTTAGATACTCTAAAAGCTGATTTGCATTCATATCGATCTGTTTTAGATCGATGCATTGGGCAATGCTGGATAAAGTGTTTCAGCTTTTATTTGGTTCTTTCAAATATGCTTCCAACAGCTTTGGCTTCCGATGAGCGACTCTTGCATGGCATCGAAACTCGTATTGAAGCCCATGGGACTTGGAATAAGCAATCTTTGTATTTTCTCAGTAGAAATGGCACATTGGTTTGTCAAAGCTTTCCTTATGTTTCTTTTCTTTTCTATATTTACTTACTTTGATTTCCTCTAATATTCTGTGTTCCTGCAGTTTTCTCTTTGTTATTCTATTTGCCTCTAGTTATTTGTTTAATGTTTATTATTTTTACTTTATTTAAAAAAATTCTTTGATGTTTGTTTTTGGTACTTTGCAATTTTTGCCACATAGGTTACAGAGTATAGAAAATGCTTTAAAATTGGACGTTAATCACAAGTCCTTCGGGTTTCTTAGTGTTCTTCGGGTGAAACACTATATTTGGGTTTTGAAACATACAGCATTAAGCATACTTGGTGGAGTTAATCACTAGTTTGTGATGTTGTTCATGGTGTTCTTGGACAAAAGCATATCTTTGGGTTGTGAAACATAAAATACTAGGCATAGTGATTTCTCTCAAGTAAGGACTGAAATATGGTAAAGCCATAGTATTTGATGTTTATCAGGTTGCAGTATACTCAAATGTGGATTTTAAATAATTATGTCTTGTGTCTGTACTATGTTTCGAGATTTTGTACGACTCATAATTTAACAATGCCTTAATTCCTACTGCTCAGGGAAAATAAAAAGATTCCCAACTGCTCAGGGTTATCTAGATGAATACTTCTTTACCCGTCCAGCTTTTAACGGAGTTGTGGCTTATGTTTCTTCTAGGCAATATGTCATCTCTCCTACTGTCAATCTGTTCTCAAATATTTTCCTGGCAATCATGTCTTTGTTATGTTAATTCTGTTGAGTGCTGTATATCCATTCTTCCTCTCCCTTAATTCGATGGAGTTAATTGAAGCCATGGATTTTCAATTTTCTAATGTCTTTTTTTTAATACGCTTGGGTGCAGCTAATACACAAATTCAGAAATTTTGTTCCACCTGCTAAATAATATTTCTAGATTGGTTAGGAAGAAACCAGAATAAAAAAGATTTCTTGTTATGTTCTGATAGGATAGTTTCATCAATTCAAATCTTATTCTTGCTTACCAGTTATTATTATCATTTATTATATGGTTCTGTATCATTGATCTGACCTATTGCTTTATCTTTTATATTTTGATCTGGTAGTTATTGATATTTCTTCTCGTTGTGATACTGTTTTAGTCCTGTAAGTTCCTTGGTTCGTATTACAGACAAATAACTGTTTTATCTTCTTTTAGGAATATGCTCTAATTTGCTCTAACTTTCCTGTTTGCATGGTTTTTACTTAAGAATAAATCGTGTCAAGGTGTGGCTGACAGCGACAAATCCCTAGAGATAGCTCTGCTTACTCTGAATCAGGAGGTCAATAAACAACGGGGTAGATTCGAGGTAAAATTACTCCTTGTCCAGAGATTATTGGCCAATAGCATATTGATTAAGTTCAGAAACTTTGGTTATGTCATCTTTTTCCTATCTTGCAAATGTGTAGGCTCTTAAAGTTCTTGCTCGAGCTGTTGAAGCTGATCCAACATGTTCAGTCATCTGGATTGTTTATTTGCATATTTACTATAGCAATGCAAAGTCCATCGGAGAGGATGACTTGTTCTATTATGCGGTATGTTCGTATCCTACTGTTATTTAAACCACCAGTATGAAAAGGGGGAAGCTTCTTCAAAGCCATAGACCTCCTTGTTATGCTGTTTTCAACATTATTTGAATTCTGACAACACCCTAGGGAACCATATCTGCATTAACCTGTTATTTTTCAATTGATCATTCCATCAAAATTCTTCCTGCCTTTTTATTTGATTTTCTAATTTGAGATTAATGACATCTGGTGTATGCATATTCATCGACTTCTGGATCCGCATACTCATTATGGATCAACGCTCTTGGTTCTGTGTCATACTTTGGAATTAATTAATTTTTCCCTGCTGAAAGAAAATTTAGTATAACCCATTTATTTTCCTTCCGCTTGAGCTGACGTCTATTTCATTCGGTATTCAATTTAATAACATCCTATAAGAGGACCTGAGATTCTTTCATCTCATACAACTATACAGTCCTCATGTGCATGATTGCGAAATACAAAATAAATAAATATAAGATTCATCTAGTCTGCAATCCTTTGTTTCAAAAATTTTAGTACGACTTTGAGAATTAAAGTGTGTTTGATCCTTTTCTTCAGATTACACAGAATGAAGGATCCTATGAGCTTTGGCTTATGTACATCAATAGTCGGATGAAACTCTCTGATCGGTTGGTTGCATATGATACTGCACTCTCAGCACTTAGCCGTCGTGCATCTCCTTCTGACATGGACTCATTGCATGCTAGTTCATGCATCTTGGACATTTTTTTGCAGATGATGAATTGTTTGTGCATTTCTGGGAGTTTTGGCAAGGCCATAGAGAGACTCTATGGGCTTTTCCCGACTACAAAAAGTTCTGATAATTCTGGTCCCCTATTGCCTTCTGATATCCTTCAATGCCTAACCATTTCTGACAAATGTATCTTCTGGATATGTTGTGTATACCTCGCTATCTACAGGAAACTCCCTAATGCGGTAGTACAACTATTTGAACATGAGAAAGAACTTTCTGCACTAGAGTGGCCTACCACTTGTTTAACAAATGATGAGAAACAGCTGGCAGTTACGCTGATGAAAATGGCAGTAGATTCTCTGGGGTTGTACATTGATTGTGAGTCACTTAAAAGTGAAACTACGCTTAACGCGGCACACCTGTTTGCTGTCAATCACATTAGATGTATAGCAGTGCTTGAAGGCCTAGAATGTAGTAGGAACTTACTGGACAAATACACCAAATTGTATCCATCATGCTTGGAACTTGTCTTGATGTCAGCACGAACACATGATCAAGATTTTGGCGATTTGAGTTTTATAGGTTTTGAAGAGGCTCTTATTAACTGGCCGGAAGAAGTCCCTGGGGTTCAGTGTATCTGGAACCAGTATGCTGAGTGGGCTCTCCAGAATGGGCGATTTGATTTGGCGAAAGATATCCTGGATCGGTGGTTTCACTCTGTTTGGGAAGTCCAATACTCTCAAAATCAACTTCTGAATACCATGTCTGGTGAAAGCTTCCTCAGTTTGCCAGAATCAGCTGAAGCTTCAGATCCTCACACTTGGATTTCGAGTTCTAACCAGATAGATGTTTTGTTTGCGCTTCTTAATTTCTCTCTCTATAAGTTGTTGGATGATGATCACTCTGAAAGTGGCAAAGCAATTGATAGGGCACTAAAGGTTGCTGGTACTTCTGGTCCCGAGTACTATAAACATTGCGTGAGAGAGCATGCTGTGTTTTCTATTATGGATGGTTCACAAGTTAAGATGGATGCTCCAATAAGTGCAATATTGAGCATCCTCAACGGTTATCTGGTTAATGATAGGGTTTTCCCTGCCTCTGAACCATTGTCGAAAATGTTCATTCACAGCACCAAGAAACTAGTCCAACATCTAATCAGGAAGATTTGGAGTCCAGTGTCATCTGACTTTTCGGTGGTAAACCTGGTTCTTGAATCATGGTATGGCCCAACTCTATTACCCCAAGGGTCCAGTAATCTAAAGCAACTTGTGGATTTGGTTGAAGCCATCATGGATATTTTGCCGTCCAACTATCAGCTTGCAATATCTGTCTGCAAGCATTTGAGCAGAGGCTCCAATTCTTCCGATGCAACTTCTACCGGTATTTCATTCTGGGCAAGCTCACTTTTGGTCAATTCAATTTTCAAAGCTGTTCCGGTAGCACCAGAATTTGTATGGGTCGAAGCAGCTTGTATTCTTCGTAATCTGATAGATATTCAGTCCATCCTTGAGGGCTTTCATAAAAGAGCTTTATCTGTATTCCCATTCTCCATTATGCTGTGGAAATCTTACCTCGACATGTCTAGGGCTACAGGAAATACCGATGCAGTCATAGAAGAAGCTGCAAGAGGGAGGGGGATTGAGCTTGATTGTCATGTCAAGTGATGAATATTACTGGTTGGTTGTAGTGACGTCGGCTTCAGCAAATTTTGTCTTCTGATTAGAAATTATTTAGGACTTAAGGCCAAAGACCTTGTGTAGATGATACCAAATCAATTTGTATATTCTTCTGTAGACAAATTTTGATGGATAGGATCAGGAGTGTTGATGTTGAAATAGCAAGTTTAGAGGTATACATGACAAGGCTAGTGCAAACAGAAGCAAAAGAAATATAGGGTGTTTGTAAAATGCTTTTGGAATTTGGAAAGCAAATTTTTCTCTCAAGTTGTATTTCCTTTCTTCAAGTGCTAATTTCTTAGTGATTTCTGTACTTTATGGACTGCACAAATGTTGATATGGAAAAACTACAAAACTTGATTCATAAGCAGAACCTACTCTCTCTCTCTCTCTCTGTGGTATAAGCAAGGAAGAATGGTTATATACCAAGGATTGAAAGAAAATAGTAGAGGGGAGATGGTATTTCACATTGAAAAGGTTTTAAAATTACTTTTGACCCTTTGAAATGGATTAAGATCATGGTTTGCCGTATCATTAGATTCGGTTCATTAGATTCGGTTCGTAATATTTTTTAAAAGTGCAGAGATAATGTTATTTACTCATAGAAAATAAAAATGACAGTATTAGAAGTATGTCTAGATGCAACTTGTGTATCACATTTTTGTTCAGAGATAATTGTTAGAGGAAGGAAGTGAAGGGGAAAAAGAGAAAAAAAATAAAAATTCATAGTTGGATAATTAAAGAGTGGGTAAAAAACTAAAAAAAGTCCCATTAGTAATTCTTCATTATGTTTTAAAATAGTTGTGGATGCAGAATAGGGTAGTAGTCAAAATGTTAATTGATTACAAGACAATTATTTGTCATATTTGGATAATTAAGGAGTGGGGTAAAAAAAAAAAAAAAAAACACAACTCCTGATAGTAATTCTTCTTTGGTAAAAATTCTGTCATCATAAATACAAGACAAAAATGATAATCACTAATTATTCTATTTTATTTTTTTTGTCACTGTAACAAAAATGATAATAACTTTTTCTTTGATTTCATTTTCTTGAATTTCTTCTAATTCCTTCAATCAAAGTAAACGAAAATAAAAGGTGGACGGAAATACAACTTTAACTTCGTTACTGTTAAACCTTCAAAACCCTAGGAGAAAGCTAGGGCGCCACTTTCTCTCTCTCTATATATATCTGTACCTATATCTATATCTATATCTATATCTGCTTCGAGTAATTTTGGTGCCTTGCTCAGTTGGAGATGAAGAATCTGAAGCAATCATGGGAGCTCTCAACAAAAATGGAGTTGGTCTCCAAGGACGAAGTCATTCGATTTGCCTCAATCGACATCGAGCGAAACCGATTGTTCTTCGCTTCTTCTACCAACTCCATATACACCACCCATCTTCCATCGTCCCATGTAAGTGTTTTTAATTTTCATTCCCATTTTCAAATTATTGTTTCAACATTCAATAAACGAAATTAGACTGAGTATGAAATCAAAATTTGAAACCCAAATCAAACCTCAAAACTGTCTTATTTGTTTTCTGACTTTTCAGTACGTACTTGATAGCATATGAGTCAGTGAGCGCATTTTAGTACTCTGATGAATCCAGCGTAACGATTTCAAGCTAATAGAGAGTGGAATATTGAATACATATGTTTATATATACACACGTATATATGTATATCTATATAAAGAGGGTGAAATCAATATATTTTTGAGGCTGGGAGTAGCGCATGCTAAGATTCTGATGAATCAACTGTAGTGATTTTTTGAAATTCGCTAGCAGTTTGTACGATATGCGGGATAAACTGTACAAGCGAATACATATGCTTATATATGTTTGTTTATGCGATATATATATATATATATATATATATATATATATATATATATATATATAGAGAGAGAGAGAGAGAGAGAGAGAGAGAGAGAGAGAGAGAGAGCAATATATTTGAGGCTATGTGTATGAGCGCTTGTGAGTGTGCACTGATTCTCTGAAATGGACAAATAATTAGTAATAGCTGTGGCCTAAACTGTGCAATCAAATAGAGAGTGCAGTGCATTTTAAAGGTTCAATATTCTGATGAATTAATTGTGATGTTCTGGAATTGACAAGTATTTAGTGGCAGTTTTGGCTTGGACTGCTCAAACTAATAGAGATTGCTATATTTTTAAGGCTGGGTATGTGAGCGAATTTAGTGTTTTGATGAATCTGACTATAATGCTTTTGTGAAAATGACATGTGACTAGTTGTGGCTGTGGTATGAACTGTAGGAGTGAAATTTGTGAATGGGGATTGCAATATAATAATTAAGGTCGGTTGTATCCTAATTTTTGCTAGATTTGACTTCTTTACCTACGATTGAACTGGATTTTACTACAGGTTTTTGCAATGGCTTTCGACGGGTGCCATATGGGTCCTATCAATTCAATTTTTTAGCTTCAAATATTCTTTGCCATTGTCATTGTTCAAGATGTGACCTCCATTAACTAAATTAGATTAGGGAGAAGTGAGGTTAAAACTGGTAATCCACGAAGAGGTTATGTGTTTGTTTTAATGCATGTCTTAGACAGCGTATATGGAGTGGATTATTGCAGGTCTCACTCTTTTTTCGTTATTTGTTTAATTTGTTACAAATACAATATTTTCTTGAATGGCATGTGGAAAACCTATGCCTTTTGGACATGGATTCAGTTCTTTTACATAATTTTGGAGCATGGGTGGTGCAAGATTATGGGGAGATTTATATATTTGATAAAGAACTTCAATAGAATGTACTGAATAGGGAGATTGTTTTAGAATTCTTTTATGACAGATGCTTTCGTTGTTAATTTATTTCGTACTTTATTATGTGGATCTTCTTTCCATATATTATACAAGGTTGTTTTCCTAACACTAATTATGTATGTGCCAGAATGAAAGAGCATGGACCAAAGCTTCTTCATGGGCGGCAATTGAGTCTGTTGATTTAGAACCTGGAGATTTCATTACTTCTATGGAATATCTCATGGAGAAAGAAGCGCTGATAATAGGAACTTCTAGTGGATTTCTATTACTTTATACCGTTGATAATAATGCAACAGAAACTGTTGGTAGAGTGGAAGGTGGTGTTAAATGCATTTCACCTAGTCCAGATGGTGATTTGCTTGGTGTAATTACTGGTTTTGGTCAGATACTGGTAATGACTCATGATTGGGATTTGTTATATGAGGTGGCTCTTGAGGATCTCCCCGAAGATGTAGACGTACGTAAGGACTTCTTTCCAACATTTAAGTTTCTTCTTTCTTTTTTTGCCCTCCTTTTTTTCCCTAATTAAAGTGCTCTTTTTATTTGTGGTTTTGGCTAGTTGTTTGTTCATGGAAAATAGGAAAAATAGAACGACTTCTTTTGTACTCTTCCCAATTTATTTTTTTGCATACTCTGTTTTCATCATCCTTGCTGTAATCTCATAGGAATGGGGTCAGCTACGTGAATTCTATTATTCTGGATTTTTTTTAGTTCCAAGTTATCTCTCCTTAATGTTTTATCAATTCAAAATTTTGGATTCTACATGGATAGCGGAAAATTCAAGAACAATTATTTTTACAAACCTTAAAACTATTAAATTAAAAGGCCTGAATCTAACTCGAAAAAGCACGCAATCAATTTTTTTTGTTTGTTTGTTTGTTTAGGGCTCTATAACTGAGTCAGCAGCAGGTGCCAGTTCATGGTGACCTGAGTGCCCCTTGGAGCCAATATGAATCCACTGGAAGAAAATCAATGAAACTTGCTGTTATTTCATGACCCAACGCTAAAGATAAGGAGACTTGGTTGCATTTATCTCTGGTCTAATCAAATCACACAATAATGTTTCTCACTTTAGAAAATACTTTTGATATGAATTTGAAATGAGAGTTGGCAAGCTCATTCAGAAATAGGAACAAATCTAATTGGTAGGTCCTGTAACCTGTGGAACATAAGTAATTCTAAATAGTGTTGCTGGGATTTATTTGATATCATGATTATAATATAACAGACACTAAGATCCTTAGATGTTACTTAATGGAAAAAGATGGTGTCACGGATGGTGAATGTAATTGTGCCTGATCAATATACTTAAGAAAATATTTTGTAAAGTAACATTAGATATCTAGCACTTCTTCTAGCTAACATCAGTAGATGAAAAAATATATTTTTTCATTTATCACGAGTACTATGGAGAATGTGTGTTAAGTTTGTGTGATAGAGTTGATTGATTCTTTGAAGGGACTTTGGTTTCAGGTGAATTAGCTTCTTCCAATCATGCACCTGAATATTCCATTTCTTGGCGAGGTGATGGGAAATACTTTGTGACCCTAAGCGGCGTGCATGATTCTGTTCCCCAGCAGAAGAAGCTTAAAATTTGGGAACGGGATTCAGGGGCTCTTCATGCTGTTTCAGAACCAAAAGCTCTCATGGGACCGGTTCTGGAATGGATGCCCAGTGGAGCAAAAATTGCTGCTGTTTATGAGCAAAAGGCAGAAAATAGAGGTCCATCAATAGTCTTCTTTGAGAGAAATGGGTTAGAAAGAAGCTCATTTAGCGCCAACGAAGGAACGGAGGCAATCATTGAACTCTTGAGGTGGAATTGCAATTCAGATCTTCTTGCAGCTTTGCTCAGATGTGAAAAATATGACTCCCTCAAGATCTGGTTCTTCAGCAACAATCATTGGTACTTAAAACAAGAAATTAGATACTCAACTCAGGATGAAGTTAGATTCATGTGGGATCCAACAAAGCCACTGCAATTGATTTGCTGGACTCTGGATGGCCAGATCACAATCTACAACTTTATTTGGATTTCAGCTGTCACTGAAAACTCAACTGCACTAGTCATTGATGACACTAAAATACTAGTAACTCCCCTTTCCCTGTCGCTAATCCCACCACCTATGTGTTTATTCAAGATGAAATTTCCCAGTGTTGTTCGGGATATGGCTTTCTGTTCCAAGAGTTCTAAGAACTGTTTGGTTGCATCTTTGTCAGATGGCTCTTTGTGCGTTGTGGAGCTTCCTGCACTTGAAACTTGGGAAGACTTAGAAGGCAAGGAATTCATTGTTGAGGCTTCATATACTGAAACAGCGCTTGGATCCCTTGTACATCTTATATGGTTGGATTCGAATGTGCTTCTCACCATTTCTCACTTCGGTTCAAGTCATAGTAGCAGCTGCTCTCTGGAAACCTCATCCAGTAAGGATGGCCCCACTGGGTATTACTTGCAAGAAATTGAGCTAGTGTGTTTGGAGAATCACATCCTTGGTTCAGTGACAAGCTCAGGCTGGCATGCAACAATTTCCAATCAAATCTCTCTAGATGAGCTGGTAATTGGTATTGTTCCCAACCCCACCGAAAGATATTCAGCATTTATTCAGTTTGGCGGTGGAAAAGTTTTTGAGTATAGGTCGAAGTTGGACATCACGGGGGGACCTCCAGCGCATCTTCAGTTATGTGATGATATGGGATTCTCATCATCTTGCCCATGGATGAATGTCGTTCCTGTTAGTGACTGTGGGCTGACAAAATCTTTGCCTTTTGGTCTTGATGACAGTAGAAGGCTGCATGTTAGTGGAAGAATATTATGCAACAACTGCAGCAGCTTTGTATTTTACTCCAATTCTGCTGACGAAGTGTTTACGCATTTGATTCTTACCACTAAACAAGATTTGCTTTTCGTTGTTGACATTGGTGATATTTTGCATGGACAAGTACAGGATCAATATCAGAACTTCATGCCTGTAATCAAGAAGAGACACGAAGAAGAAAAAATTAACTATATCGATATGTGGGAAAGGGGAGCCAAAGTCGTAGGGGTCCTCCATGGAGATGAAGCAGCTGTTATTCTACAAACTCCTCGTGGAAATCTAGAATGCATCTATCCAAGGAAGTTGGTCCTGACCGCAATTATTAATGCTTTGGTCCAAGGGCGTTTCAAAGATGCACTGCTCATGGTAAGGAGGCACAGGATAGATTTCAATGTTATTATAGACCATTGTGGTTGGCAAGCGTTTGTTCAATCAGCTACTGAGTTTGTCAGAGAAGTAAACAATCTGAGTTACATAACGGAGTTTGTTTGCGCCATAAAGAACGACGATATCATGGAGACTCTGTACAAAAACTATACTTTGTTACCTTCCCTGAGGGACACTAAAGTTGCAGAAGCGAAAGATTTCAAGTGTTATAATCCTAATAGCAAAGTCTGTTCTGTGCTGCTGGCCATAAAGAAAGCTCTCCAGGAGCAAGTAGTAGAAAGTCCTCCTAGAGAGCTTTGCATTTTGACCACTCTAGCTCGAAGTGATCCCCCTGCTCTTGAGGAAGCTTTGAATAGAATTAAAGTTATCCGGGAAATGGAACTGTCAGATTTGGATGACCCAAGAAGAAAATCTTACCCTTCTGCTGAGGAAGCTTTGAAGCATCTCTTGTGGTTATCTGATTACGAGGCTGTTTATGATGCTGCTTTAGGTCTTTACGATCTGAACCTTGCAGCTATTGTGGCATTGAACTCACAACGGGACCCAAAGGAATTTCTTCCATTTCTACAGGAACTTGAACGCATGCCAACATTATTGATGCAATTTAATATTGATCTTAAACTGCAGAGGTATGAGAATGCACTCAAACACATTGTTTTGGCTGGAGATGCTTATCATGCAGATTGCATGAACCTCATGAAGAATAACCCTGAATTATTTCCTCTGGGACTTCAACTGATCATAGATCCTGCCAAGAGGAGGCAAGTCCTTGAGGCGTGGGGAGATCATCTTAGCAATATAAAAAGTTTTGAGGATGCTGCTACAACTTATATGTGTTGTTCTAGTTTTGAAAAAGCTTTGAAGGCTTATCGTTCGTGTGGTAATTGGAGAGAGGTGCTGACAGTTGCTGGACTCATTAAACTTGGAAAAGACGAGATTTTGCAACTGGCACATGAGCTCTGTGAAGAACTACAAGCCATTGGTAAACCAGGGGAAGCTGCCAAAATTGCCTTGGAGTATTGCAGAGATGTGAATAATGGGATCAGTCTATTGGTGAGTGCAAGGGATTGGGAAGAGGCTCTGAGGATTGCTTTTTTGCACAGGAGAGATGATTTAATCTCCGAAGTGAAGAATGCATCTCTTGAATGTGCCGGCACACTGATTGGTGAATATGAGGAAGGATTGGAGAAGGTAGGCAAGTACTTGGCCCGCTACCTAGCTGTTCGACAGCGAAGGTTATTACTTGCTGCAAAGCTCCAGTCAGATGAGAGGTCAATAAATGAACTTGATGATGACACTGCTTCCGAAACTAGCAGTAATTTCAGCGGAATGAGTGCTTATACAACGGGGTATGTCTTTTAGATTTGTTTTGCATATCTTTTAGTAGTTATGTTTCACTAGAGCAGGTAGTGCTGGGAATACATCTGAATTCTTCAATTCATCTGAACGGGACCTTTTCTCAATTATTTGGTAGGGTAGGTAAAAAACTTGAGGGTTTAGGCAACAAAAGAGTGTGACTTGATAGCTTCCGATAGAACGGGTGTTAATAGGCATAAATAGAGCTTCATGGCGAGAAAAATGTGTGTAGTTAGATGAGGTTTGTAGCCTTTTGAGGTGCATCTATCATCACCATCATTAGGCCTTAACCCCCTTGAAAGGAAAGGAAAGGAAAAACATAAACATCATTACACAAAGAAAAGGAAGAAAAAGGTGGTGGTTGAATTTTTCTCTTTGTTGGTACTCACACTTGGATGTCCTGTTGGTGTTGTGTGCATTAGAACATATGTTTCTCTTATCCAGAATGCCTGAAGTGAATTATTATTAATCATTAGCAGTAGAAGAGAGTGCTCTGCTGCGCTTATTATTTAGAATGCCTGGAGTGAATCATAATTGTATTTTATTTTACTTTTCATGACCAGGACAAGAAAGGGTTCTGCTGTTTCAATCAGCTCATGTACCTCTAGCAAGGCAAGAAGTACAAGGCGTCAGCGAAATAAAGGGAAAATCCGTGCTGGCAGGTATATTGGTCATTCAGATTTTAGACTTCTTTGTTCTCTTCTTTGACTTTACTATGAGTTCTCATGGACGGTATAATAATCTGTCATCTAGTGCGGGTGAGGAGATGGCTTTGGTGGAGCATTTGAGAGGGATGTCCCCGACTGCTGGGGCAAAGCATGAGC
This sequence comes from Cornus suecica, assembly GCA_963922005.1. Taxonomy (NCBI): domain Eukaryota; kingdom Viridiplantae; phylum Streptophyta; class Magnoliopsida; order Cornales; family Cornaceae; genus Cornus; species Cornus suecica. The sequence continues at coordinate 1,916,022 of OY998244.1, forward strand.
TTAAATTATTGTTGGTTTCTCTTGTAATGCTTGGGAATGAAGATATTGCAAGGAAGCTGCAACGCATTGGGGAGCACTTTCAGCTGTCTCAAGCAGCAGCGATAAAACTAGCTGAAGATGCTATGGGCAGTGACAGCATAGATGAACATACACATTCTTTGGAACATTACATTCTAAAGATGAAAAAAGAGCTGTTGAACTCGGAGGCTTTCTCGTGGCGACTTAAAGTGCTGCTTTCACTTTAACAAGAGACTTCAGGTGATATTTTCACTGCAATAGTTTTAAGGTGGTCATATATTTGTTATTACTAGTGTGGATATATGTGGAAACCTGCATATTTTGAGATGCCTAGCCATCTTTTTTGCTATGTGGTTACTTTTGCTCCATAACTAAATGATTGATTGAACCTGGATAGAGTGGAAGAATAGAAATGGGGAGCAGAAACAGGGTACTGAATGCAAGAGTACCAGAGAGAGTGCAAAAAAAATCCATATGTTTGTTTTCATTTATAATTATTATCACCATCATTTTTCTTATGGTTTATTTTTTGGGGAGTGTATTGCTGGTCTTTTTATTATTATCAGTGTTTTTGGTGGTGCTTCTGGTTGGTTTTCTTTTTTGGTTTATTTTTTGTCATTTATTTAAAGGGGTTGAACTGGGCTCTCTTCTATAGTTGGTATGGTGTTAAAGTTGCTTCATTTTTCATCATATGTGGATATCAGAACCTGAGAGTGTGATGATTTTCAACTGCTCAATTGCAGTAAATGTAATTCCTTGATATATATTTTGCATAAAATGTAATACTGCTGTTCTTGAGGGTGCATGAGCTTGTACTCATCAGGTATACACTTTTTCCCTGTTTTTCTCATTGTCCTTGTTCCTAATTCTCCCTGATCCCCAAATAAGTGCCTCACTTTCTCTCTTTGAGTAATATGTTTACGATATATTTTTTTTAATCAAAGTTGGGGCTTAATCAAAATGTTGTAGTCAGTAATGGCTGTGAATAGGAGTAATCAAACTTGAACAAACCATCAGTTTGGCGGGTTTTGCTCCCCTATCTGTAGGGCCAGTTTTGCTCCCACATATTTTACTTACGATTTTGGAGGTACAGAGCCTTCGTAGGAAAAAACGTAACCATTCAGAGGTTATTTTGAGAAACTAGATGAGGCGTGTTGATGCAGGACCAAATAGAAGAAATAGAAGAGAGAGAGAGAGAGAGAGAACTTGGGATGAGAAAGCAAGAACAAGAAGAAGAAGAGTCACAGGAACACTTTAATCAATATTCTCAAAAACTGTCTTACAATTTAGCAATCTACCCTTTATATAGGGAGGACAAAAACTTATAATAGGAATACTAAATCCTACAAATATAGAAAACAAATAAAATAAAGTCCTATAATCCAATTTGAAGTTAAATTCAAATCAGAATAAAATCCTAATGAAAATAGAAAGTTGACTAATGAAAATTCTGAAATAAAATAAAAATAAAAATAAATATCCTAATATCATCTCTCTTTCCCACGTCTCCAATAATAATCATGGGTCATGTGGGCTTCAACTTCAAGGTCACGGGTCTTGCCCGATTCTTCATCACTTGTGTACTAAGTTTATTTTTTGTTGATTTATGTCTGTAGCTGCTATATATATATATATGCTTATCTTGCTCCCTGTGGAGCAAGAGATCATTACTCTATATGTATATATTACTGTACTGCACATGTCTATATATATCTTTGATTGGAAATTTCAAATGTGGTTAGTAGATAGCCAAGCATGTTCCTGTATTGGGTTGTGGTCATTTGTTAGATTTTGCGTCCTATAATTTTATATATAACCTATTCTGTAAAGGTCCAATTATGTGTTTCCCTTCTGGTTTAGCAGGCCGAGATCTGAACCTGATACAACACGGACTGTTCCGAACACTGCTGATGCCAGTGAAAGATTGGAGGTAGCATGAGGGCAGAATTTTAGGTTGTTCTTCAAGTTCTAGTATGTTTTCAACCTTTCTTGTTTCTGGATTCTTTTCTCCAGTTGAATAATATATTAGAATTTTCATAATATTTTACTAAAGTTATAATTTATTCTCTGGAGATATATAATTAGGCATGTTATCAATCTTTCAGTGAATTGAAAACATTCCATAACTCTCGAATTCTTTCAAATTTGCATTTTTCAACTCTTTCACCAATTTTTGCATCTGTAGTAGAGGGAAACAGAAAAATAGAGGAGGAAGCTAGAGTAGTATGTCGATATCAATCTAATTGGCGAAAATTTTGGTACGGTAAGTTTGTGGGTATGAAATTTCTCATTGATGCAGACTTTTGATCAACTGAATCATTCGTTGGTCAATTTCTGAGTAAATGATAGCGGAACCAAACAAAGTCCTCTGCTGCGTAAGTCGAGTTGTTTCTCTCCTATTTCCTGGGAACAAATACAGTTCATATAAAATGATTAGACGAATAAACTACAAAGTGTATGTGCAAGCTTTTACGTGAAGCAGAATCAAGCAGAGGAGGATCTTGAATTCTACCTGTGTATTTAGAGTCTTGTTGCTGTTATACGAGGTAGTCAAAGTGTGAATCAAATTCTGTCAAGAAAGAAAAAAAAGAAAAAAAAAAAAAAGAAAGAAGAAATTCTTTAGTGAAGATGAACAACTATGCTTTATATTTTAAAACAAGAATTAAACTTGCATGTCAGAGAAACTTTGTTTTTTTGTATAATGGGGCTTTTTTTCTAACAATTTATTACGATTAAAATGTATTGTAAGGTGAGATGAAGCTGTGTACCTGAATTTGATCCTGAAGTATCTTGATAGAAATGGAAGCCTCTTGAAGTACTGAAGCTGTGTCAGTCTGCAGTAAATTCATATTCATACTAAAACAATTAATAGAATTCATTTCCATAACAAAATAACAATTAGGAGTTATCTAAATAAACCCCAACTTTGGTTGGGATGCTTCATATTTTATTTCTCATTCCTCTCTCTCATGTGTGTCTTAATTGAACCTTGTCCAAGGATTTATTTTAGTGCATATAATTGCACCTCTAGGCTTATGCTGCTACAAGTCTTTTGTTCAATTTTTCATACACTAATTTATTGTGTTGTAAGAAATAGAAGATTACCAGATCCTGATTACTATACAGAAATAATACTTGGATTTGCTAAATAAGTTACAATTTTTCTCGATAAATTAGGTTATATCTGAGTTTCGATGGCTGACCTTGCCATAAGGAGAAACAAGCTTCTGGAGAGCTGTGATCCTGTCACTTAGCTTTTGGCTTCTCCTCACGGGTACCTGCAACCAAAAGAAGAAAGAGGAAAATCAAAATTTAGAGTAAGCAAGAGAGATCTAAATTTAAACTAGTTGAAAACTGTAGATTTTGTTTATCAGGTAGCAAAGTTCATTGAACTTCCTAGTTTTTAAAGTTTGGTGAGATAAAAATAAAATGAAATTTTGAATATGATTTAGGGGAGAGGTGGGTATGATGTGTGATTTTCCCGGGAAAGTGATGGAAAAATAGAAGTGGAAGTTAGGGTTGAAAAAAGACAAACTGATCTTGTTCTTTGGATCTCCTTTTGTTGTTCCTCAACTTGCCATTGCTTCTCTAAGGACACTGCCTTCTTTTCATATGTTGTCCACTCCTTCATAACAGGCTTCTTATTCTTCACTCTCCTACTAATATCGCTGGGGCGGTTTCTTGAACTTTGATTTCCTCGAGTCTCCTGAAAGAAAAATCTAACCGTTTAGAGTATTCATCCCTTGAGAAAATTGCCACCCCAATCACGAACCTGAACCTGAACCTGAACCTGAACCCATCCTGTTTAGGGTTCCTGTATCGCATTGTACATTGTAATACCGACTATATGACAAGATGTACCAGAAAAAATGGAATCATGACTTTAGATCTCTCACTGGAATTTGTCCGGTGTGAGAATAATCTTATATATTACTCCTTATATAAACATATTTATATATGATCAATATCATGTCCGTTAGATCAAATGGTCATGTGGTATTTTCCTGTATTTGTATGTCAAATTTTGATTTAAGAAGGAAAAAGAAAAAAATGCGCAAGTGATGCGAACAAGCCACTTGGTGCTCCCTTGAACTATGCTCAATTTTGCAAATAACCTTCTGAATTATAATATGTGCAATAAACTCCCTAAACTAAATATTTTTTTGCAGTTTTTGCAGAAGTGTATATATATATATATATATATATATATAAATATTTATATGCATATACACAGAAGCGAGAATCTACATACAATTACAGGTTCAATTTGTGGAACTGGAAGCTTCTTGCTGTAGGACAGTGGCTGCTGATGAGGAATAGTGTCATAGCTTGATGTGGTTGTTGGATAACCCCCTACTAGACAAGGGCAATCTAGTCTTTTCATTGTCAATGAGGAGGAAGGTCCTGATTAAAATTGAAACAAACTATATAAGCATCAAAGTAGTTGAAGAAAAAATTACCAAAATTAGGCAGGTTTGTGTAGAAATATTTTACAAAAGTAATGACAGATAGGGACTGATTTAATGGAACCTGGTTGATATTATTTTACCAAAGTAATGACAGATAGGGACTGATTTAATGGAACCTGGTTGATATTGATAATCCATTGGTGATTGGAAAGGAAAACCAAAGCCTCCAACTTCAAACTGGCTTTGATTGCTGTATAACACTTCTGAATCCATACAAAAATTGTTGACAGAGACATTTCTGTTGATAGAAAATGAAACAACACACTATTTGAATTTGAACAGAGTAAGCCCAATTTATTTTTAATTATGAGCGTGGTTCGCGCTTGCGGCTACGAACGTGGCAATATTACGATTCAGATAATATCGGTCTTTAAATCGAATATTGAATGAGTATCGGTGCTATGTAGAATATTCTATGCAATTTTGTGGCATTATTGATGCTCCACTTTCATATCATCCAACCACTGAAGTTACTAGCATTCCCTAAATTGGTAAATGCAATAAGATAACATCCCATGACACAAAATCATGTATAGTGATGCATCAGAGCCTTGAAGTTGTGGTTGTTTGAAGGAAAAGAAAAGAAAAGAAAATCCTATGCTGCTTCACACTCAAAAACACAAGAAAGAAACAAAACAAAAAGTACTTCTCTCCTAGAATATATGGCAAAGAAAAATCTAATCAATGCATCCAGTATGTGTTCTCTTTCCTCTGTCAGGTTCTAATTAGTTTATGGTTTTCATATTAGCATTTTGATTCTCCAAAATCCTCTGTTTGGTTGAAAACAGAAAGAAAATGCTTGAAAACCCTGCTTGTTTGGTTTGTATTTTTGAAAACTATTCTCGAGGATTCTGATAACAGAAAACAGTTTTCTCATAACAATAAAATGAGTTCTCTGAAAATAGGTTTTTTTATAGGTGACTTTTCTAAAAACTATTTTTAGAAAACTAAACCAAACAGATATTTATACAGTTTTCTGAAAATAGAAAACTAATTTGATAAATACAAATCAAACAGTCCCTCCTTGACATCTCATAATTATACTTTCCAACACTCTTCCCATAACCAAACCCTTGGCTAAAGTGCCCCAAAAATGGAAAAGAGAAATGAACACATACAGTATGCTGTCCATCTGCATAGGGACATGATCAGAGATGGCCTCATTGTTCCCTGAAATTACCAATAACAGAAATTGCACTAAATTAAAATCATTAAAATTAACCATAATTTTTTTTTTTTCTACAGATTTAAAATCTTTTACCATAGATATAAAGCTGTGATGAAACCGGAGGTAAAATCGCGTTCTTCATCTTGAAATAACTTCAATTTTCAGATTAATTCACCCAGATGCCTTGTGCAGTGACCTTCAAAGACATCCATGAAAATACAAAACAATGTTAACATACAAACACAAATCATTTATATTGTCAAGAAATGTGAAGGTAATATACAACAGATCACTTAATCAAGTTAATGTAAAAAAAGTAGTAGTACTACACATTATGATAAGCATATAATGAAATTCCTCTTCCTTGAAGACTCCAATGAAATTCAAATTATATTTAGTACTGATGAAATCATTTTTCTTTTTCATATATAAAGCAGGACAGTTAAATATATATATATATATATATATCCAATGAAAGCAGAACTTAGATGAATTACAAAGTTATAAATAAAATAAGAGTGATGTGTGTGTGAATGATCTAGTGTGTTACTGAGAATGCATTGGCTTTTCTCTTTTCTTCCTCACCTTTTTTTTTTTTTTTGAAAGGTAAAAGATCTTTCTTCCTCACCTTTGATAAGCACCACAGATAATTTTCCACTCCTCCTTCAGTTATAACCTTGTTTGGTCACCAATGATGGAACTCTATACATGTTCGCACACATATATATACTCCACACACATTGACATGCATAAAGGGTTTTCTATAGTTATATATAAAAACGGCCATATACGTCTGTATATATATATATTATATATATATATCGTTTGAAAAAGAGTCCCGACTTCCAACAGAGGTCAGAGCTTATTTAATGCATGGGGAGAAATTTGGACGTCCAAAATATAATTTCGTTTCATTTCGCTTTCAATTTATTTGACTTGTTTATATAGCATTTGGAAATTAAAGTATTTGAGGAAAATGTTATGATGTATGAGGATGGTGATGGTGATGTTCTGACCATGTTGAAACCGACTTCAAAGAACTAATTTTCAAATCTTGGATGTGAACAAAAAATTTATTATCACATGATATATACACCATCCCCATCATAAACATTTTGTTACTTTTCTTTTGATTTTGATTATTGATATGTTAATTGGTATAGGTATATATATATATATATATATATATATATATATATGAAGGTGTAAAATCACTTGGTTTCATTTTCTTTTAATGGTAAAATCACTTTTGAAAAACAGGTGAGCCTGTGAGGTTTCTAATATGGTAGATACATTTTTGTGGAGTTCGATTGAAATTGAAGACATTACAAATATGAAAAATAGATGTAATCAATTAATCAAAATATGCATCTATTGTGTAGCACACGGACACCAATATGAAAATTTAGGAGTTCTTAAAAGGGTTAAAAGTTATAGTTATAATTTCAATAATGGATTAGCAGCGGTCATGTAATTGTCACATAAAATTTCAAGATTAAAAAAATTCTTGGAGTATAGTACGGTAAAAACAGAGTGTTTAAATCTCCCATATAAAAAAATTATGGTTTTTATAGCCACAAATAAACACGGAATCTATCTTGATTGTCTATGGTTTTCCTCTATCTTTTTTCCTCTTGGGTTTATAAAAGTTTATTTATTTATCCAAAAAAAAAAAAACTAAGGGAACCCCGTTTTATATAAAACAAAATTTGAGTAAAAAAAATGACAAAATATGAGGATGGTGATGTTAACTTTGACCATGTTGAAACCGACTTCAAAGAACTAATTTTCAAATCTTGGATGTGAACAAAAATTTTATTATCGCATGATATATACACCATCCCATCATAAACATTTTGTTACTTTTCTTTTGATTTTGATTATTGACATGTTAATTGGTATATATATATATATATGAAGGTGTAAAATCACTTGGTTTCATTTTCTTTTAATGGTAAAATCACTTTTGAAAAACAGGTGAGGTTTCTAATATGGTAGATACATTTTTGTGGAGTTCGATTGAAATTGAAGACATTACAAATATGAAAAATAAATGTAATCAATTAATCAAAATGTGCATCTATTGTGTAGCACACGGACACCAATATGAAAATTTAGGAGTTCTTAAAAGGGTTAAAAATTATAGTTATAATTTCAATAATGGATTAGCAGCAGTCGTGTAATTGTCACCTAAAATTTTAAGATTAAAAAAATTCTTGGAGTATAGTACGGTAAAAACCGTGTTTAAATCTCCCATATAAAAAAAATTATGGTTTTTATAGCCACAAATAAACACGGAATCTTTCTTGATTGTCAATGGTTTTCCTTTGTATCTTTTTTCCTCTTGGGTTTATAAAAGTTTATTTATTTACCCAAAAAAAAAAAAAACTAAGGAACCCCGTTTTATATAAAACAAAATTTGAGTCAAAAAAATGTGTATTATATATATTTATCGAATATTTGGAGATAGTGTTTCTCTTGTCGTCCTCTCCTGTTTTTGATTCTCGTCTCTTGCATATGCCACGGTGAATAATTGCATCAAACGTTTATTGTTGTACTCTAGTTAGTAGAAGATAAGAATAATTTCATGTTTGAATCTTTCATTATTATATAGTTTCATACAATTTAAATTCATTAACTGAGTTATGACTTCAAAGTCAACAAACAAGTGTCCTCAATTTTTTATACATGTGATTTTGCAATGGTCTGCCTAGTAAAATATGCATAGAGAATCTCTATTGCATATTTTACGTAGTATATAAACATACATACAGTGGAAATCTGTGTTTGAGTGTGGCTACAATATATATATATATATATATATATATATAATTGTGTTTATATATCTCCTCTAATGTCAGCTTATCTTGTATTAAGCAAACACTAAGAGCCTCAAGAAGCACTATATGATGACATGTGGAGTATGTACATAGTTCAGAACCTTCCATCAATACACCAAACATGATTTTACTAAGAGATTAAATTAAATTACTTAACTGGTCATCTAAAATGCGTAACATGTGGAGTAAATTTATGCTTTACCACTATTAATTAGCACCAAAGGACAATTGAAGATGTGCATGTATGACAAGTGTAGTCCATGCATCTTATTGTGGTAATCATTTTAGGCATGGTTTGAAGTTGTTCCTGTAAATATATATATATATATATATTCATAATTTTAGCATCTAATGAAAGTAACTATATATTAGAGCAAATTGTTGAACACCAAGATTAATTATTTTTTACTAGAAGTGGCAGGTCGATTAGATTAATAGAAAGTACTATGGGGAGGTGTCAAAGTATTTTGTAAGAATTATGATTGTTTATGTGTGTGTGTATATATATATATAAATGGGCAAATGGTGCTAAATACCCTATGGTTTAGTGAAAAATTCCTTCATGGTTTCTAAATACCCTTACACTTAGCAAAGAGTCAAATAGCCCCCTCCAAGCCCTTTTCCGACGATGAGGGGGGTTTTCTGCATATTTTTTAAATCATAGGGATTATTTTACGCCCATCACGTGACTGAATTCCGGCAAAAAAAGTGAAAGGAACAGTGTTATAGGTGTCAAAGTGCACACTTTTGGAATAGTAGTGAGGGTTATTTGTACAAAATGAACTAAAGAGGGATTTTTCATACATTTTTTAAATTATAGGGGTGTTTAGCGCCATTTGCCCATATAAAAATATACGAAAATGTTCTCTTGCTAGTTGTTCCTCGGTTGGTATGAAATTCATACTCATTTCTCACAATAATCGTTGAATATGATTGATAATTATTAGCATAATTACCACAATATGTATATATTTATTGCGGTAATTAACACTCATATTCTTCCTTCTGATGTTGGAGTTTCATTGTTTTCTTGTTTGTATCTAGTGTAATCGAATGACTTACACCATCCATGGCATTGCATATATGTTATTGGACTTGTGTAACTGCATGAACTGTCAACTATATATGCCTGGTTTTTAATGGTTGAATGACACCTACCCATGCTATAATTTACAGTATATCTTATTAGATCAATGGTCTACTATGAGCCTTAGTAGAATAGTCAAATTAGGCTGAAATGTAATCTTCAACCTACCCGAATTTTATAATACACATGACACACATATATGATTGAATGTTTATCAATTAAGCATGCAGGCCAATTCATATAATTTTGGCAAATTGATGATGCACTCTTTTTTATTATTAGGGAGGTAATTATATAAGGGGAAAAAAAGTTCTTGGAAATTCCATTGAGATTAAAAGAAACAATACATGTTAATAACATGAGTTGCGGTATCGATTATGACCGCAACCGTTGTAACAGTGTAACGGAGTGAGATGATTTCGACTTTAAAAAATAGCGTAATAGTACCGGCACTTTCCAAAAATATTACCTATCAAACAATACCATAAATCATGATTAGTGAGACAATATTATGAAAAGATATTATATATATATATATATATATATTTTTTTTGGACAATTCTTAGATATTTTCTGGAAGGATGAAATTCGACCTCCCTTTTGGAAGAGGTAAACAAACTAGAATTCAAATTAGTAAGATGTAAAAATTCAAACTTATAACTAAAGCTTTATTTGACATGATTTTTATTTATATTTTTTGGTATTTCGTACCAGTATTTCAACTTGTAATAAGGACCGGCTAGAACCTTAGGTGAGCCCCAACCTATAGAATTCCTCGAGTAAAAAAAGAGAATAATATTTAGGTCACGTGGCTAAAAAAATAAATAAAAAAGAATTGAAACCAAATTCCTTTTTTAGAAATTTTATGTCCAAGTTTCTTTTTTAAGAGTTTGTTTACGAGGTGGTCTGGTATGGTGTGATCTGAAAAAAATGCAAATCAAATCATTTGGTTTGGTCTGATGTGGTTTTATTCCGAACTGAAAATATGTTTGATGTTGATGGTTTTGGTCTGAGAAAAATGAAAGCTAAATAAAGGAAACCATGTTTGGTGGAGTTGATGATTCTACAAATATTGGATTCAAAATAAAATTTATTTAATATTTATTTATTTATTTTTATTCTAATTTATTTAATATTTTTAAATAATAAATAAAATTTTAAAGTAATTTAAATATTTATTTATTCATTTTTATTCAAAATTATTTATTATTTAATTATTTATTATTTATTCATTTTATGTTTGTTTATTATTTACTTTATCTTATTTTATTTTTAAAACAATTATTTATTACTCATTTATTATTTAATTATTGTTATTTATTATTTATTGCAAATCATGAGTTGTGCTTGTGGTTTCAAATTGTAGTATTGGTCTTGCATTGAATAGTGTGCAAACCATATGAGACCAATCTTTTTTGGGTCTCATTTTTAGGAAAGGGTCTCATTTTTTCCCAAGATGAGACCAAATGGTTTGGTCTCATCAAACAGACCAAGCTTCCCCAAAAATGGTTTGCTCTTATTTGTTGATGAATGTGACAAACTAGACCACAAAAATACAGACCAAATAGGCCCTAAGGAGCTTTCTTTCTTATTATTGGGCTTTTTGGTAATGGGTTGCTTCACACGGATAATAGGCCGGTTGGATCTGACCCTTCGTGTATGGTTTCAACTTTAATCATTCATGCCTATTTAATCATTTTCAATTATATAAAAATAAATTAGAAAAATAAAAATCGTGGACCTTTCGTTGCAAGTAAATGACACATATGTTCAAAAGGTGTTATATGTCAAAATATATGGATTTTTTCAAACTGGTCTAGAAGTAATTTATTTCTTCCAATACTTATTTGGTTAGTATGAACATAAAAATTTTACGTTTCATGCTCTTAGTATGAAGGAAAGGAATACACACAAATAGCATGACTTATTCACATATTACGTAGTATAATTTTGTGATGGGCGGAAAAATGGTGAAGGTGTTTGCTCAAATTGAAAGAGGTGGTGGTGGTGTGGTGGTGTGATATGGGAGGAAACTAATAAAAACATTGCTTCGATTTTAACTGGATCAAAATTGAGTGAGAGACCAACTAAACATCATTTTTTTCCTATCTATATTCAACTTGATAAACGATTAATTTTGATTCATTAATTTTTTATTTTGGGAAAAAAAAATCATTTATAGTAGAATATAAAAAACAAAGTTAAAAACGAAAAAAAAAAGTTCAATTTTTTTATATATTTCGGACTTAATTTGTTTTATATTTTACCCTAATTGGTAATTCCCAAAAAAATATTATTTTGGAATTAATATTTTTTCAGCATAAATCAATTTTTTTCGATATAAAAAAGAAAGGTAAAAACGAAAAAAAAAATATTATTTGTAGTTCAAAATATTTTTTATATTTTGGACTTAATTTTTATATATTTTACCTTAATTGGTAGTTCAAAAAAATTATTTTGGCATTAATGTTTTTTTTGGCATAAATAAAAAAAAAATCATTTATCAATAAACCCCCTCTAATTTCAGAGGTAGTTTTGTCCAAAATTGTAGGGAATGAAGCAAATTAATCAAATTTGTTAACGTCAATAGAGTTTTCTGTACATGAAAGGGGCAAGTTGATATTTTTTTAAACCACATGGGGTTTCCTCTGTAATAAAGTAAAGTGGGCCAATAAGAACAAGCCGGAGATCTAAATGGGTCGGCCTATTAAATAGGGTCATTTGGAAATGGGCCAAAGATAAAGTTATGGACCTACACAAGGGTAATTTAGTCAATTCAATCTTGGCTTTCCTCAAATATAATCGCTAGGGTTTTCTATTTTCCGTCTCTCACTTGTCAAAACCCTAGCTCTCGCTCTCCGCACAGCCTCAGAGCCGTTTCTGCAGATCTCACCTCCGTGGTAAACAATTTCAATCCTTCTCATTAGATTCTGGATTCGATCTCGTAGTATTCGTTTATATGATTATGATCGTGTTTTTCGGTGAATGAATAGTGGTCTTGCGATATTTTATCTAGATGTATATGCTTATATATCTATATATAAGTAGATGTGTAGTCATATATCGTATTTATATATACGAGAGCGTGATTTTCTCCTTTTCGCACTTTCCAGGTCTTGTATCAATATTCTTTGATCTCAAATGTTAATGTTATGGTAGTATTGTTCAGAATTTAATTGCGATTGGATATATATATATATATATATATATATATATGTACATATATATGCACACATGTAGCTTCTTTTGTGCTTCATTTCAACGGTTTCCAAATTTCGCTGTTATGGGTGTTGGACAGAATAAGGTCTACCTTAACACAGTTTGTATATGAGGCTGGGACGTTTTTACACTTGATTGATATGCATATATATGTATATGTATTGTTTAATATCATTTTTTAAAAGAATGGTCGAGATCAAAATATTTGTTTTGTGATTGTTGCTGTGGTTGAAATGTTTCTTTTCAAATGGTGGATGGTCTAGGGAAGCTTTTTTAAATCATTTGGCTTCTTTAACACAGAATTGTGATTTAGCAGGACTTTATAGTTATAGTGAATGAGATTGGTCACATCTTGTTTAATGCTTCAGCTTTCTGGGTTCTGTTATATTGAAAGTTTGCAACTATATTATGTTAATTTTTTGTGCATTTTATTGTAAATTGACCAAATTATATGTAATAATTAATAATAGCAACAAAGATTGTGAAAAATACACTCTATTAAGATTGTGAAAGAATACAATATATCCTATACATGACTGTTGCAGATTTATCCGGCTATAATTTATTTGGGTTGTCATATGTTTTTTATTTACGGCCTGACAAATTAAGTTTAGATCTCTGATGCCTTTCATCTTGCTGCCATTTTAGCAAGCATGGTGAGAGTTAGTGTTTTGAATGATGCTCTTAAGTGCATGTACAATGCTGAGAAGCGGGGAAAACGTCAGGTCATGATCAGACCATCCTCAAAGGTGATAATCAAGTTTCTTCTGGTTATGCAGAAGCATGGTATGGTCCTCTACCCCCCTCGACTTGTGATTTGAATTGTTTCACTTTTTTTTTTCTCTGTTGATATATTTTTCTTTTGTAAATCACAATGCCCGATAATTTTATGTGCCTTCCTGATTCATTTTTGTAGGATACATTGGCGAGTTTGAGTATGTTGATGATCACAGGGCTGGGAAAATTGTGGTCGAGCTCAATGGAAGGCTAAACAAATGCGGTGTTATCAGTCCTCGTTTTGACGTGGGTGTCAAAGATATCGAACCATGGACTGCAAGGTTGCTCCCCTCAAGACAGGTTAACACATGAAATTTTTTGTTAATTGTATGGAAATTGTCTCTACAGTAATTACTTGATCTGAAATGGCCATTTTTAGTATAGGTCTTCTGATTACGAATGTTCAGTATTAGGTATTCTTGTTTTATGCCGTCCTTCAGATGCATGTTTATTTGTTCAGTTGGATTGGTGTTACTTTTTCTTTCCTGCAATGACCTTAATTGGTTGGAAACTTGCAGTTTGGATACATTGTGCTGACTACTTCTGCCGGCATCATGGATCATGAAGAGGCCAGGAGAAAGAATGTTGGCGGGAAAGTTCTCGGGTTCTTTTACTAGGCTGAGTTTGTCCTGAAACATTGTTTTATGAAGAAGTTTTTGGTGTACTTCGGAACTTGTTTTCAATTAGGATATGTATTGTTCCTTTTTTCGATTCCTGCCTTGTTTTGAATGCGCGAGTAGAGAGCAATATGCTTCTTTAAGACATGAGTTATGTTATTTATTCTGTTTTACCTGCTTTGGAAGAGCAGAGGATTTCGGTTTTCAAAGCTTCTTCATGCATTAGCATAAGTTATGTTATTTATTTTGCTTTACCTGTTCTCAAACATTCAGGGGCACGTTTGATCATTACATGTGTTTGAGGTTCACATTTGGCTTCAAATTTTAGTATTTGGCAACTTGAGGGTTCGATTGTACTGGTCAATATCTTGTGGCATTGGCTTTACCAATTGGTGAATGGCATTTAAAGACTACTAAACATAAGGCAGGCATAAAGGAAAATGATTCTTGCACTGTGTTAGATGGATAACTATAAATATATTTGGATCCAACATTACTTCATCGAATATTAAGGAATATGTAGTGCAAGTATCATTCATAAATTTGTTGAAATGCCATGAACCAGTCTCCATAAAGGATTTCTGGGTTTGCATCATCCTCCATAACATTATATATTGTGTGAACTGGACTCTGAATATAAGTTGGGGAGTGGTAATATGATAAATTGTAAACCTTTTAAAGGGCAATACCTAGGTTTAGGGGTGCACAAAGAACCGAAGCGGAACTGATGGTTTGGTTTTTGAAATTTAAAGAATCGAAGCGGAACTGATGGTTTGGTTTTTGAAATTTAAAGAATCGAATTTTTGGGTTTGGGTTTGGTTTTGGTACTTAATTATGTGAAACTGAACAAAATAAAAAAATTTATTCTTTTTATTTTTATTTTGTATTAGTATTATTTTTTTACTTATATATGATTTAAAATTTATAAGTGAATAGTTATAAGTTTGTAATTTTAGGAGAGACAATTTTAAAATAGTTACTTCCACTTAACTAATCATACAAGGATTAACTTTATTTACACTCCCTCAGGTTTGCTTTTACTTTAATCACACCCCTAGATTTGAAAATCTTTAATTACACCCCCTAATGGTATGAAATGTCTAAAACACTCTTAAACCAAACACCCCTTAAATCAATTTAATCCTCAAACCAAACACCCCAACCATCACCACCCGCCACCACCACAGTCGTGCCGCCGTTGCCTATGTGTGTATTTATATATATATATATATCTATATATGTGTGTGTGGATGCAGGGGCGAAACCAAGATTTTAGGATAGGGGGGTCAAACTATTAACGATTTGTTTTTGTGTAATATATATATATATATATATATTAATTAACTATATTCGTTCCGAATGCATAACTCGTTAAATATTGACTTAATTGCCTTAAGAAAAAAGATAATTGGCCTCTACCTAGAAAATAAAAAAAAAACCAAAATTACTATTAAATGTGAATTCGAGGAAAAATAATTTTTTTTAAAAAAACGTCTGTCATAGTATTTGAACTAAAAATTTGAGCAATTTTTTTTTTTTAATATTGGAACTTAAGTAATTTGCAAAAGAAATTTGCCTTCCATCTTGTTATGAAGTTGTGATCCTGAAAATTCCACCTATCAAGTTGATTTGCTCATCAAAAAGTCTCAAGTGAATACATCATAATTGATATTTTTAAAGTGAAAATTACTAACCATCTTGAAAATAATGTTATGATATAAGCATGAATGGTGTGGATAAATATATTTGGTAACTAAAAATTGGAATGATGTTAAAATTAATATTAAGTTAGTCAATGACATTGAAGTAAAAATAAATTTATGTCAAAATCTTACCATTTTTTTATCTGTGACATAATCTTACCATTAATTTTACAAAATTTAAAACTACTAAAGGGTATTTTCTTAATTTTCATTTTTTTTATTTCATAAATTACTGGGCTAGAATTTTGAATGTGCCTTGTAAAATATTTTTTGTAGGGGCCAACTACATTATTAATTTATTTTTCTATGAATATCTATATCTATATATATATATATATATGTATGTGTGTATATATATATGTGTGTGTGTGTTTGTGGCCTGTGCCGACGCGTGTGTAGAGATGAAGGGGGTGGGGGGGGGGGGTGTTTGAATTTAATTTTTATTCACAAATTTAAAATTTTAATTTAAAAAAAATTAAATGTGTTTGTAAAAATTAGTTTCTAAAAAAATTAAATATGTGTCTGTAAAAATTAAAAGAATAAACTACTTTCAAAACACATGTTAATTTTTTTATATGAGATTCAATTTTTTCAATATATATATATATATATATATATATATATGTATATATGAGATTCAATTATTTTTATTATGAATATGTAAAAATTGAATATGTTAGTTCTAATCAAATAATAAATTGACTATGTGAAGTAATTAAATAATTTGTGCATATAATAAATTTAATTGATTTAAACTCTTAAAAAAGAGGAATAGATTTTTTCATAAATTTATGTTAAATTAAATTATAGAATTATGTTTAAATATCTTTTTATTTTCATTTTTGTATTTTTAGAAATGGGAGGGATCAAATTGACAAAAAATATATCTTTGTTTCCAAACACACCTAATTAAGACATTGAGGGTAGTTTAGGTATTAAAAAGTAAATTTAGGATGATGTCATGCTTGAGAGGGTATAAATTATGTGAATTTTAAAAAATAAGGGGTGTAAATGAAGTTTTTCAAACCTGAGGAGGTGTGATTGAAGTAAATACAAACTTAAGGGGGTGTAAATGAAGTTAATCTATTATACAATTGATAATTTTGGATTTGTAATAGTTGAGATACTCTATTTATTTAATTTAGTTTATAATTATATTATGTTTTGATATTAACGTTTTTAATTTTTTTGAAAGGCGATGGTAGGAACCAAATTGAACTGAAAAAAAGGGTTTGGTTTGGTTCAGTTCCTTGCATTAACGGTTCGGTTCCAGTTCTCAGTTTTAAGGAATCGAAAATAACAGTTTGGTTTCGATTTTGTCCAGAACCGAACTGGAAAAAAAAGGTTTGGTTCGGTTCAGTTCCTTGCATTAGCGGTTCGGTTCCAATTATCATTTTTAAGGAACCGAAAATAACGGTTGAGCTCCGGTTTCGGTTGGATCCGAATCGTACGGTGTGGACCCGTACCTAGGTTTAACACTAAATCTTTTGATTTTATATGAAATAGTAATTCTTGTTTTATTTAGAATTAAGAATTGGACAAATTCCTTCTCTGAATACATACAAGATTGGCCACAATAAACAAGATAACGGTGATTTTGTGACATTTACAACTGGAATGGCCACATTATAGAAAAATGCAATGTTGAGTATTTCGTGTCATCGTGAATCTTTTGGTGTATTAAAATCAGACAGTAAACAATAGTAACATAATAATTATTATTTTTCTCTTTTATTATATTGCTCAAAGATTATTGTTTAAAAGGATTCCTACTCCACAAACAATCTCTCTCAAATGCGTGGAAAAAGTATTGAAAGCCAGTTCAACGGTTCAACAACCACCAATTCAAAAACTTCAAGGTATTTCTTATTATCCTCTAGAATTGAATGTCAATGGTGTGGTACTACTTGCTAAATAAAAATGAAAATAAATAAATACCAGTTCAAAAATGTTGACAGACCTAGTAGTGGGAAAAAATAAAAAATAAAATGAAAAATGAAAAAAAAAAAAAAAAAACAGTAATCAAGTGTATTAGGGGTGTAGAAGCACAAAGACTGGGTCCTTTGTGAATCGTTTGATGCGAGTGATATAACAAGGGAGATGTAAACACGTGTGAGTCACGGAAAGAGCAAACTCTTGGGAGATCCTTACTGGAATATCTAATATCTACTGTCCCCGTGTCGCCGACGACTTTCTAATCCGCTCACGGTAATATATATATATATATATACATATATACCATTACAAAAAAAAATTGTGCAGAGACGGATCGGCTTGGTTTTCCAGTGAATACACTTGTTCTCTCTCTCTCTATATATACATACGATGGCTGCTCCACCCGTTAGGGCTCGTGCGGATTACGATTACTTGATAAAGCTCCTCCTCATTGGCGACAGCGGTTAGATTTCTATTCTACTCTCTGTTTTCTCCTATATTTGACTATATATAAATATATATTATATATAGGTATGAAATTGCAATAATTTTGGATTTGGTATTAGTTACATTTGGTGTGTTCATGTAGTTGTTTGATCTGAAATCATTGCTTATTGAGATCTGGGTTTGCAATAATTTTGTGGGTTTTTATTATGTATAGCTATTAGTACATCAGAATGAGCTTAAGTTCATGTTTTTTATTTTTTATTTTGCCAACTCAATTTATTGTGTAATGTGTAATGGCCTAATGGGTAATGCTTGTGGTGGTGAATTATTGTGTCTTGGATTACATAGAATGCAATGGGTAATTACATTTGTTGTGACGGAGATTTTGTTATTGGCTTTCTAGACTTTTATGTTAGAGAATTAAATGAAACTTGCTGCCCAGCGAAACCATGTTAAGCACAAACCCTTTGCAAAGCTAAGCCGAAGATTATGTCATAGGAAGGAATTCGTATTACGACACCATGGACACAATACAAATAAGTCACCATTATAAAAGTATCATAGATCTAATTTCCATGGACATCAAAAAAACGTAGTCAAATGTTGCTATTCCGAAAATACCAATAGCCCCACCGAGTTGAGAAACTACGTGTGCAGCACTTCTCGTAACTCTAGAAGACAATTTTAACTAATTATGAACTTTAAATGTGATCTTCCACTATACTTCAATGTATAACTTTTAAGATTGATTCAAATTTAAAAAATGAAGTACTTGGATTTTTTTATTTTATTTTATAAGAAAGAAATATATAAAGAAAGAACGTTCAAACGGGGAACGCATCTCATATACTCAGAGATATATATCATGACAATATATATAATATATGAAACTAGTCCAAAATATTTTTATGCAAAATAAATCACAATTCTCATATTTTATGTCTAGTTTTTTATTTGTAAAAATATTAATCGTAGATATAGCCCGATCAATGTAGTATGTGATTTTAATCATAGATTATCTATGTATATATATCTTTGTTTTACATAATTGGGTTCATATATTATATATATTGTCATGTCTTTGCTGTATCCGTATTCTATGTTATAAGAAATTTTCATATCCTTGTAGATGTATTGTTTGCTGTCGGTTTATTCCTAGAGTTAAAATGATCGTCATCAAACTAGAACCTCAAGGACTATAGATTTTTTACATTTCAGCTAATCCGACAATGCTATTAACACAAAGAGTCTGGAGTCTAGATCTTCTCAATTGAGGAAAGTAGTATGAAGTAATAATACTTCTGGGAAAAGCTAAGGAGCAAGGCTGAGGTTTGGAATTGTATAGTGGTGTCTTCCAACATTGAGGTAGTCTTAGAGCTTATATTAATTACGTTGTTGCAATTCAATAGGAAGTGACATACTTTTGATTTTGTGCTGCATAATTGGAGTTTTATTGTAACACCCCGCTCCAACACTTGGTATAATATTGTCCGCTCTGGGCCCAACCCGCACGGTTTTGTTCTTGGGCTCCTTCCAAAATGCCTCATACCAATTGGAGACAACACTGCACATATAAGTACATCCCCAGACCTCTACCCGGGCGATGTGGGACATCACAATCACCCCCCCTTGAGACCCAGCGTCCTCGCTGGCGACCCACGGGTAATGTGCATGCTCCCACACTTAATTCTGGCCGGGCTCTGGCTCTGATACCAATTGTAACACCCCGCTCCAACACTTGGTATAATATTGTCCGCTCTGGGCCCAGCCCGCACGGTTTTGTTCTTGGGCTCCTTCCAAAAGGCCTCATACCAATTGGAGACAACACTGCACATATAAGTACATCCTCAGACCTCTACCCGGGCGATGTGGGACATCACCCATCGCCCATCGCCCGGGTAGAGGTCTGGGGATGTACTTATATGTGTAGTGTTGTCTCCAATTGGTATGAGGCCTTTTGGAAGGAGCCCAAGAAC
Organism: Cornus suecica; assembly: GCA_963922005.1. NCBI lineage: Eukaryota > Viridiplantae > Streptophyta > Magnoliopsida > Cornales > Cornaceae > Cornus > Cornus suecica. The sequence goes on from OY998244.1 coordinate 1,936,278, forward strand.
AAAACCGTGCGGGCTGGGCCCAGAGCGGACAATATTATACCAAGTGTTGGAGCGGGGTGTTACAATTGGTATCAGCGCCAGAACCCGGCCGAAATTAAGTGCGGGAGCATGCACATCACCCGTGGGTCGCCAGCGAGGACGCTGGGTCCCAAGGGGGGTGATTGTGATGTCCCACATCGCCCGGGTAGAGGTCTGGGGATGTACTTATATGTGCAGTGTTGTCTCCAATTGGTATGAGGCCTTTTGGGAGGAGCAAAACCGTGCGGGCTGGGCCCAAAGCGGACAATATTATACCAAGTGTTGGAACGGGGTGTTACATTTATAGTCTGAATAGAGTTGGCATTATAATTGTCACCAACTCTAGTTTCCAGAGATTCTCTTATTTGGCTTGTCTATTTTTGAAGCAACTGCTAGGGTTTAGATCTTGTGTGAATTGGAATTGACGGATATTGATGTTGCTAATTTCAGATTAGTTGTTTTTCAATGGGTTGTTGGTTAATGTTTTGATGGTTTCCTCACTCGGTTATTCAATACTCGTACATTATCCATGTAAGTTATACTCTATGTTGCCTTTGAAATGCATATGTATAAAATAGCCATTCAACTTTGGTTACATGTTTCATAAAAAAGTTGGATCAAGGCATTTTTATAGTTTTACTTCCTGCGACTTTTTTTATTTATGTTTTTTAAGATGTGTTGTCATGTCGTCATTACTGATAAGAAAATCGGAAATAAGATTTTGTCGTCATGTTAGTGTAGTGGATGATGTTAATGTATTGTTTGAGCATTGTGTGGGTAATACTAAGTTTAAAGTTCATTTGTCTAATATACTTTGATCTTCAATCACTTATAAAAAAAATAGGGTTAAGTACTCAAAACACCCCTTTAATATAGATAATGTGCGTATAACACCTATTAGTTTCAAAATGTGTGTATTGCACCTATTCTTTTGAGACAAGTGCTTAAAACACCCCAGTAATATAGATATTGTGCGTATAACATTCATTAGTTTTTAAATGTGTGTTTTGCACCTACTTGTTTTGGACAAGTGCTTAAAACACCCATGTAATATAGATATTGTGTTTATAACACCCATTAGTTTAAAAATGTGTATATATATATATATTTTTTTTTGAAGAATTAAGCTTTATATATAATATCAAAGAAAAGGATTAAGGCATACAAATAAAAATGTGCGTATTGCCACCTAAGTTACTATGAATCACTCAAATTGTATATTTTATGTTTTTTAGTTACATGAGTTTCTAAATTAAAATTAATTATCTATTTTTTGTATTCATATATTTTTATAAGGGGCAATCATTGATTTTTCACATTAAAAATTCAAAAATATGTTGTCAACGATTATTTTGGTATTAATTAAACAAATTTATTTTTGGTAAATGCTTCTACCTAGTTTCTCTTTTTGGTTTTTTTCTAAAATAAAAAAATAAAGGTGTTAATTGCCTCCAGAATGATGCGAGCATTTAACCCCCTTCTACTGTTCATACAGTGCTTTTAACCCCTTTGCGGTTCTACTTCACCCCAAACCTTTTAATATAGTGCAAAAATCCCCCACTGTATGCATATCATAGGAGTTAAAAGCTCGTGACCCAAAAAATATACTTTGATCTTCAATCAACAGGTGTTCTGCATAACTTTAAATACTTTTGCCACTATGCGCTTGGGTTGCAAATGAACCAAGCCTAGCTTGGGCATACATGTTCGAGCTTGGCTTTCCAAAGCTAGGGAGGTGCTTTAGCTTGGCTCGTCTGTGAACGAGCTTGGTTTGTGTAATCCAACAAGCTTGGTCCCGGGGGCTCAGGAGCTTGCTTGAAACACATATACAATCTCAAGTTAGATGTATATACCATAGAAACATGTGCATAGATTATCCTCCCAACTGCACCTTTATATACAGATAAATTCACCTATAAAGAATTACAAATATACATACTTGAAAGTCAAAGGAAACCGTAGATTTGTAGCTCACCGTTCACCTTCCCTCCATCACATCTCCACAAGAGTGAAGGGAGAGGAACGGGAGACTGAATGGAGAAGGTGGTTGTCGGTGACTAGGGAAAGTAGAGATGACATCGATGCTAGGGGCAGGAAAATGCGACAAATGAGAGTAAAATAAATTAGGATTTCTTAGTTGCGGTGCGGTTGCATATGGTCTTTAGTTGGATTAGTTGCGGTGTTATTTGGTTAAAACTATCTTGTTGCACTGGCGCTGGTTCATATGATCCGAATGAGTCTTATTTACAAACTTGGACTACTAAATTTTTATGGGAATATCCTTATATCAAAATAACAATAGTCATGAGTAGATGAGCTTAATGAGCCGAGCCTAACATTGTTCATGAGCTTAATGAGCCGAGCCTAACATTGTTCAGGAGCGGCTCATTTGTCAACCGAGCTCAAAATTCGAGTTCGAGCTCATTGGTTCATTTAATGCTGAGTCCGAGTGAGATTTTAACAAGTTGAGTCCGAGTGAGATTTTAACAAGTTGAGTCCAAGTTGTTATGAACATCTCAGTTTGTTGTAGTCTAGATCTGTGGATCTGCTTCCGGGTGTTTTCCTGTTTTCCTCATTATATGCTGTGCTTGATGAAATGTCCAGCACATTTCTCTTTGCTTTGCAAAATTATAGTTATATTTATTTGTTTATCTGATTCTAGGTTGAATTATCCAATTGTTTAGCTCGAGTACCAGAGGTATCTCTTGAGTTTATCGCTTTGTCAAAGAAACGTTTAGAGTTCCTCTTTGTGCTGCTAGCTCTTCTCTATAATTTTTCATTTCAAAGTGACAGTGTGAATTCCTTTCCGCTCTTGGTATTTTTAATTATTTGACTCTTTCTTTTTTTAATTTTGAAGTTTTCTATCTGTATATTGTGGTAATCAGCATGTTAGTGGTTAGTTTTTAGTCTACCTGAACTTGTTATTTATATCTTCTGCTATTCTCATGAAATATTTTTGCAGGTGTGGGTAAGAGTTGCCTGCTTTTGCGGTTTTCAGATGGTTCCTTCACAACAAGCTTTATTACGACCATTGGGTTTGTATTGTTAAAAGGCCTCAATCCTTCATATTTATTATCTGCTTTGCACGAGTGTGACTGTGTGAGGATCTGCACACCAAAAGGACTATAAAGAGTTACCAATAATTGGGCCTGAATGTAAAAGTGAAGGATGATCAGATAATTATCCATTCATCAATCATCTGGTTTACTCTATATATCTGCTGGTTGAATACTTGAAACTTGAAACTTGAATTGCTAGATGTTCGAAAGTCAATTGACGCAATCATTCAATCATGCGAACAAAAATAATGTCTATAAAAAATTTCTTAGTTGGGGTTCTGCTAGCCCCACCGGTGGCTCCAGAGCTGCTGTTCATATGCACTCACATGTATATGCTTAAAGATCCATTGATTTTCTGAATCTCAAGACTTCTGAGGCTTAGTTTAACGTCCACCTTTTCAAATTTGTTTCTGACTTTACAGTAATATCTTAATATGGCAGCATTGATTTCAAGATAAGAACTATTGAGCTTGATGGTAAACGGATTAAGCTGCAAATTTGGGATACTGCTGGTCAGGAGCGGTTTCGGACTATCACAACAGGTATGTGGGAAACTTTGAAAATGATGGCTCTAAAACCCGGATGCACTGATATTATTTAGTTTGATTGTTAGACTCATATGATTGAGTTGATATGCAGCTGTGAAGGGAAATATATTTTGATTCTTGTATCAGTTGATTACTTGTTTCTTAGACATCTTCACTTTCTGAGTTAGGATCTTACAGATGTTCCATTCCAATTTATGTTTGCCATTTTTTTTGGGTTCTAAGCTGTATCTTGTATTGTCTTAACTTAGTTCAGAAGTTTACTTTAAGTAGCTTTCATATCTTGCAGCTTACTACCGGGGAGCCATGGGTATCTTGCTGGTATATGATGTCACAGATGAGTCATCATTCAACAGTAACTGCTCTTCTTATCTTATTTTTGCTTTCTGAACTTTGTGTTGCAATGCTTCTTGTTATAGAATATATTAATTTCCATTTTCATCCACATGATTCATCTTTTCTTATATGAGCACGCACTGCTTGCATTCACTGTATATATATATTACACACACACACACACATTTGTTATGGCTATGGTCTAGTCGGACCTGTAGTTCCATTGAGCCTGGATCGTGTAGGGGTTGAACCTATCTCCCCTACTGGGGTGGTTGTTGGTACTCACCCATATCTAGTGGACTTGCTGCTACGAGAATTGTTAATTCTCTTACACTTCTTCATTGTGCTAAGCTTTTCTCCATGCTCAGACATTAGGAACTGGATTCGCAACATAGAACAACATGCCTCTGATAATGTCAACAAGATACTGGTGGGTAACAAAGCTGACATGGACGAGAGCAAGAGAGTAAGCTGTTCGTGATTTCATTTTTATATTACTTTTTCCTATATCTGGTTCAAATGTGGAGCAGGCGGTGCTTTTTTGTTGCATGGCTTGCTGAAAATTTCAGTTCCACCCCATATATGTGCCCCTACCTACGAAAAGACAGAAATTTAAAAAGAAAAAATTAGTTGTGGCTGTATTTTTATTTCCTCCAAATTGTCAATCTCTGGGCGCTATTACCTTGCACTTGAAATTAAACCCAAACCCAACGCCAAAAGCAATCTATCATATCCTTAACCTTTAAAGGTCTTTTCTTTTTTCCTATTTCTAGGCTGTTCCCACCTCCAAGGGTCAAGCTCTTGCTGATGAATATGGTATCAAGTTTTTCGAAACAGTAAGTAGAGATTTCATCCCTATTAATCTCATTAGAAATCATTGGTTTCTCTATGTTTAATATTCAGAAATAACGTGGTGCAGAGTGCAAAGACGAATATGAATGTGGAGGAGGTTTTCTTTTCAATAGGAAGGGATATAAAGAAAAGGCTGGCAGAAACTGATTCCAAGGCCGAGGTATATTCACTTCCTTCCACCATCCTTTCCATATATCCAGAATAGGTGTAGCCAACTGATGAATCACACTACACATGAGAACACTAAAGGCCTGTTTGTCTTGCGCTTTGCTTTGGGCTGAGAATTAATGCACTTTTTTGGCTGAAACATGTTTGGTGTGGTCTGTTTTATTTTGCACAGTACCTAAAAAAAGAACACCAATTTGATGTTTTTGCACTGTTTTTTTCAGCACTGTAGCTAAAATATTATTGGGTCAAACTAAAAACAAACCAAAATATCAAACAAGGATTCTGACTTCAAGTAAAAACATCTTAGCACAAAAACGTCTGATTTGTTTCGGCTACAAACAAAATGCCAAAACGAAACGTGTCCCAAACAGGTCATGAGTTATATATTACTATTATTTGAAACGCTGGTGTATTTGTATATTTGGCTGGTGAATGCAGCCTCAGACAATTAGGATCAACCAACCAGACCAGGCGGCTAGCAGTGGCCAAGCCGCCCAGAAATCTGCCTGCTGTGGTTGATAATGGGGACCGAAACGTTGGCAGAGAGGAAGGTCCTGCAAGTGGCACTTCGAGGCTGCAAAACTAACCGTTGATGACAAAATGGTCGCGGACGCCTCCATTGCCCTACTTATTTTTACGACCAATACTTGCTTTGATCTGTTAAAATGCTGTTCTTTCACTTTAATTTATGGAATTTATAATATGAATATTTAGCTTCACCCCTCTTCTCTCCCATTTGTTTGGTGTTAACCTCTTTATTTTTTATACTATAACCCCATCTGGACCTTATGGTTTCTTAATTGTGCAACTCTGGATTTGATGTAAGATAAATAGAAGAATCATTCTGATCTTTCTGGCAATATCTAGAATGTTATATAAGCTTGTTATTGTTATTGTGATTATAATAGAATAATGGTAAATGTATTACTTTTTGGCTCAGTTCTCTTTAATCTCAAAATTTGTTTTGAATAAGCTTTCTTGTAAAAATAAAGTTTTCGCAATTATCTTCCAAATCTTGGTTTCAGAATATATTCATTTATGTAATGAAAGAAACTAGAGAAAAAAATGAACTGAAGAATAGCAACTTTTCTACTAGTTTAAACCTAGGTTTCATATATGCGTGTGTGTATGTATATATATACATACATACACAGCGTAAACACAGAAATACTAGTATATTTTGACTCTGTTTTTTCGTTGGGGCACACATTCATTGACAGGTGAAAACTTCTACTTCTAGAGAATCTGTAAAAGCACAGCCGAAAAAACTTGTAGAGAATTAACTAAGCATGACAAAAGTCTAAAGAAACACAAATAAAACAAGTGTTGTGACAACCAACACAAATTATTTTAGTGGATGGTTTTAAAAGAAGATAAAACAATAATTCAGTTGCATATATATATATATACACACACCTACACGTTATTTAAATTATCTGAGATTGTGTTTGGGACACGAATTTTTGTATGTATTCATATACATGTGTTTGTAACTTTGTGCATTGTTTAGGACAAGACTTCAAAAACAAACTTTCCTATTACTGTCGAAAAATAAGAGTAAAAAGCTCCGAAGGACACTACTTTTACACTCATTTGGCATTCCTTTTGTAAAGGCTTCTTTGTTTTGTTATCAATAGCTACTATTCATAATATTTTGATTTTAATTTTGTAGTGGGATAAAATTGAAAAAAAAAAATTTAATGTCTAATTTTGTAGTGTGAAAATTCAAAGAAAAACCTCGCAAATTTTCACTATTTGTAATAGAGGGCGTTTGCACTTTTTCAGTGTAAGTAACCTTCAAAAGTGAAAACAGTTGAAAATGAAATTTAGCTAAATCATGCGGTAATACATTATTATTTCTCAAAAAGTTAGGACTCTCTCTTATGTTATGCTATAGAATGAACATTCTATTCCTTAACAAAATAAAAAAAAAAAAATCATTCTCATCTATTTTTTAATATTTTAACCATACAACAGAATGGTAACAATCAATTTATTCCACTCTCAACTTTATTCCATTCCATTCCATTCATGCATACCAAAAGCAACACCATATCGTAAAAATATTTAATAGAATACTTTCCTTTTTTAACACATTTTTCATCACTTAAAAATCAGATCCCCTTTTAAAGTAAATTTTTTACGTTAAGTGATAAAGAACTCTCCTACAAAAATCACGGGGAAAAAATAATTTATTATTTTGCAATTTATAGTTACCCTTTACCTATGGAAAGAAAAACCAAAAGAAAGAAAAGTAAAATAAAATTATATTTTAAAAAATAGAAAAAAACAAATTATTTGGGCCTAATGACCCTAGCCCTACAGCACTTGGGCCCAGCCCAACAATGCGATAGAAAATTCCAGAACGGAGGATTTGAAAGGACAACAAAAAATGCAGTGAAAAAGGGATTTGGTCTCCGACAAAAGTCATACGCCTCACTGCGATTCGGTTATGTCGGCTTAAGCTTCACGGTGATCCATCTCCAACTTTCTCTCTCTATGTACTCATTCATATATATATATATATATATACACACATATATATGCATCTGTATCTGTTTCATTTTCGCATTTCTCTAACCGCAACTTGATATATGTACACAAATCGAGATATATATTCGTGTGCAACAAGTTGATATTGTTTCAATTTCATCAGTTTTTTTGGTAAGTCAATTTTTATACGAGTCAAATCAATGTTTTCTTGGAAATTTATAGATTGTTCTTTGATACTAGTTGTCATTGCTTCCTTCTATCTGATTCGTATGATTTTCAGTTGATTAGTATCTATATGGATTTCTAATTTAGTTCATTTTATGTTTGTAATGGTCACAGATTTATTTCTTTTGAACTGCTTGTTAATAAGTTAGCTTTCTTCAAATTTTGCAATTTTTATTTTTTTTGGTATTTGAAAATTTAGTTTCAATGAAGTATGATACTCCATAATTTAGTCTCTTAAAACTTCATTAAGAATGCTTGATCTTGTGAAGTGTTCAGCACCTTGTTTGAAGATCTTTATTAGTGATTTTTATTTTTATTATTTTATTTGGTTATTTATCAATTGTTGTTCTTATTATTACTTTTGTGTAGGTTGGGGTTTGTTATGGAAGTGTAGAGATTGGAATGACTGTAATTAGGGTTTGATTTTGGTTGTCTTAGTTGCATGAAACATGGAATGGATAAGTTTTTTAAATTGAGAATGTTTGTACTTTTGCTGAGGTTATCACCATGATTTTAATTTTTGATTTGTTTTTTGCATTTTTGGGTGGATTTCATAGGTTGGGGTTTGTTATGGAAGTGTAGAGATTGAAGTTGCTGTTATTAGCGTTTGAAATTGGCTGTGGAACAAAAATATATCAATTTTGTTGTTATTTAATTTTGAGGTTTGGAACAAAACCAATGGCGTGGTTTAGAGCGGGGTCCACTGTTGCGAAACTTGCCATCAGAAGAACTTTGTCACAGGGTGGATCACATGTTTCAAGAACACGGATCATTCCGTCCCAAAATCGTTATTTCCACACAACAGTTGTTAAATCGAAGGCACAAGCTGCTCCCGTCCCTCGTCCTGTGCCACTGTCAAAACTAACTGATAGTTTCTTGGATGGGACAAGCAGTGTCTACCTGGAGGAGCTTCAGAGAGCTTGGGAGGCCGACCCAAGCAGTGTTGATGAGTCATGGGACAATTTCTTTAGAAACTTCGTTGGTCAAGCAGCCACTTCTCCCGGAATTTCAGGCCAGACAATTCAAGAGAGTATGAGGTTGTTGCTACTTGTGAGAGCTTATCAGGTTAATGGTCACATGAAAGCAAAGTTAGACCCTTTGGGTTTGGAGCAGAGGGAGGTTCCTGATGATTTGGACCTGGCCCTATATGGATTCACCGAAGCTGATCTTGATCGGGAATTTTTTATTGGTGTATGGAGAATGTCAGGGTTCTTATCCGAGAATCGTCCTGTGCAGACCCTTAGAGGAATATTAACCCGACTTGAGCAGGCTTACTGTGGGAGCATTGGTTATGAGTACATGCACATTGCTGATCGTGAGAAGTGTAATTGGTTGAGAGACAGGATTGAGACTCCAACACCAATGCAATACAATCGGCAGCGACGCGAGGTTATCCTTGACAGGCTTATATGGAGTACGCAGTTTGAGAATTTCTTGGCCACTAAGTGGACAGCGGCAAAGAGGTTTGGTCTTGAAGGTGCTGAGACCCTGATTCCTGGCATGAAAGAGATGTTCGACAAGGGTGCAGATCTTGGGGTTGAGAGCATAGTTATTGGAATGTCTCACCGAGGAAGATTGAATGTTTTGGGTAATGTTGTTCGGAAGCCATTACGTCAAATCTTTAGCGAGTTTAGTGGCGGTACGAAACCTGAGGATGAAGTTGGCCTTTACACAGGAACTGGTGATGTGAAGTATCACCTGGGAACTTCTTATGATCGGCCAACTAGGGGTGGGAAAAGAATCCATTTGTCTTTGGTTGCGAATCCAAGTCACTTGGAGGCTGTGGATCCTGTTGTGGTTGGAAAAACCAGAGCAAAACAATATTACTCCCATGACAAGGAAAGGACAAGGAACATGGGTATTTTGATACATGGGGATGGTAGCTTTGCAGGACAAGGTGTAGTCTATGAGACTTTGCATCTTAGTGCACTTCCTAACTATACTACTGGTGGTACTATTCATATTGTGGTGAATAATCAAGTAGCCTTTACTACTGATCCAAGGTCAGGGAGATCTTCCCAGTATTGTACTGATGTTGCCAAAGCCTTGAATGCTCCCATTTTTCATGTAAATGGTGACGATGTTGAGGCAGTCGTCCATGTCTGTGAACTTGCAGCAGAATGGCGCCAGACTTTCCATTCAGATGTTGTTGTTGATATAGTCTGCTATCGTCGATTTGGGCACAATGAAATTGATGAGCCATCTTTCACACAGCCAAAGATGTATAAGGTTAGGCCTATTAGGTTTCTTAGAACTTGCAACTTATCTTAATATATCAGGAAAAAAAAATCAGAAAGAAAGAAAATAGAGAGAATAGATTTATATTTCGGATATTTATTTTCTAGAGTGTTTCTTGATATAATTTAGAATGATTTTCTCTATTTTTATTAACTATGTTATTTATAGTTTGACTGCATCAGTAAAATTGCTGTCATTTCTGATATGTAATGGGTGCTATTAGGTCATCCGGAACCATCCCTCGGCACTTGAGATTTACAAGAAGAATCTTTTAGAATCTGGTCAGGTGACAAAGGAAGACATTGGTAAGATACAGAGCAAGGTCAATACAATTCTTAATGAAGAATTCTTGGCCAGCAAAGATTATGTACCACAAAGAAGGGACTGGCTTTCTGCGTATTGGGCTGGATTTAAGTCCCCTGAACAGCTTTCACGTGTCCGAAACACTGGGTATTTCTCTTTTTTTTTTTTTTTTGCAACTTTCACTTCCATTATCAGTTTTCAATTGGCGTTACCTCAGCTTTTGTAGTGGTCATCGCTGTGTGCTCCCAGCATCTCAATGTCTTTGCTTAGATTTACATGCTGTTCTACAGGGTGAAACCAGAGATTTTAAAGAATGTTGGCAAAGCAATCACAACCCTTCCAGAGAATTTTAACCCTCACAGAGCAGTAAAGAAAATTTTTGCAGACCGTGCACGGATGATTGAAACAGGGGAAGGCATTGACTGGGCAGTTGCGGAAGCACTTGCTTTTGCTACACTTGTTGTAGAAGGGAATCATGTCAGGTTGAGCGGTCAGGATGTCGAGAGGGGAACCTTTAGTCACCGCCATTCTGTAGTTCATGATCAGGAAACAGGGGAGCAGTACTGTCCTTTGGACCATGTTATCATGAACCAAGATGAGGAGATGTTTACAGTAAGTAACAGGTAAAGCTGGTTTGACATCAACCCTTGTATAATTGTATTTGACATTATATTTGTTTATGTTATTTTCTTTTTATAGTATGTCATTTTGTAACAGTTGGAAGGAATCATGTCCATTCATCTGGAACAAAAATTATAATTTGGTAACAATTTTGATGTCATCAACAATAACGGAAATTATTTCCACCAACATAATTATAATCATTAGTTGACAAGATCTTCTATTGTCCTGTGTTGCCATGTTAAATTCTTACTGATCTTCTATGTCATTTCATCCAAACATAAACGATGGCTACCCAATATAGTTTATATATGCGTGAAAAAAAAAGGTATATTATAAAAGTTGACGAAGTATTACTGTGGTAAAGTTCCAAAACTAAAATATCAGTTCATAAAGCATCGAATGCATTAAGTGCTACATAACATAATTAAAGGCCTAGGTACCTGTCCTAGGTTACTTACTACTTTCTTTGATCGCCATTATTTACATTTTTAGAGTAAGACTTTCTAATTTTCTCTTGGAAATTTGTTTTTGCATCACAAAACAACTACTTCAAATTGATTAATAAACTGACAAGGGAGCGAATTATCTTCCTTTTCTGGAGAAGAGGTTGTAGTGGTTTCATTGTCCTCCCTTGTTACATGCATTCCGGGGAATCACTTTTGGATGTCGGAACTACATTCGCTAAACTAGCTAATACTTCTACTCTTCCGTCTCAAGATTCTTGTTCATTTTTTCAGTGGATGTCTCAAATTTCATCCCCATTTGAAAAGTTAATTGAGATAGGTATTTTTCGGACTTCAAAAGGGAAGATTGGATGATGTATATATCCCCGTAAAGAGTTGGTTTGGAGGGAATACTTGTTTGCTGCTTATGTAGGGTGATTCTTTTGGGCTTTGTAAATGTCAAAAGACGTCTACTTAATTTTTTATTTCTATCATTTTGTCTACATATTTGTGTAATAATTCCTCGAATATATGTATCTCAGCTGCACATTATTATTATTTTCTGATTCCGCAAAAGTGAGTGTAGGTTCTTTTTCTTCCTGAAAGGGAAATACCCGTTTACTTAATTCCTGCATCCTGTTTATCTTCCTGTTCACATTCATAAGGCTTAGAGGTTTTTGTTACAATTTATCTGACTCAGTACACATGTACTCATCTACACTGTCTACGGTGATATTTTGGCGATGAAAAATGTTATTAATTGTAATTTTGGACAGATGCTGCAATGCTAATATTGGTTTCATTGGCCTCTTGTTTTTTCCCTCTTATTTATTTATTTATTTTGTTTTTGCTTTTTTGTTTTCTTTTTTCAAATATTATTGTTGATAGCATGAATGCTGAACACTCGTATAGTTTAGAGATGATTCTTACAATTTAGGTGACTCAAAGTACAATCATCTGCTCATTTCCTTATTCATACTTTTGGACATACATACTGCAGTTAGTATGGCATCTGAGACACATCATACTACTTTTAAAAATTGGTGCTTCACTGACAGAAATTTATTCCTAATCAATGAAACATCCATTTTTTTTTCCTCTTTTCCTTCCAGCTCCCTTTCAGAGTTTGGCGTTGTGGGATTTGAATTGGGTTATTCGATGGAAAATCCAAATGCATTGGTACTTTGGGAAGCTCAATTTGGTGATTTTGCTAATGGAGCTCAAGTGATATTTGATCAGTTTTTGAGCAGTGGAGAGGCTAAGTGGCTGCGTCAAACTGGGCTTGTTCTTCTTCTACCTCATGGTTATGATGGCCAGGGACCTGAACATTCAAGTGGACGATTGGAGCGATTCCTTCAGGTGTTGCCTTTTACTTCCTTCTAGCAATTTTAAATTTCTTGAGATGGCTAGTATTGGAAATTTATTTTATCGAAGTCAATGGTAGTTCTGCTCAGAATCTAGTTAATGTATTTTTGAAATTTTTGATTGCAGATGAGTGATGATAATCCATTTGTTATACCAGAAATGGACCCAACACTTCGTAAGCAGATACAGGAATGCAATTGGCAAGTTGTGAATGTAACAACTCCTGCAAATTATTTCCATGTTTTGCGGCGTCAAGTAAGTGCAGCTTATTAGTTTATCCTTTTTCTTAAAGCTTATGTACCACTTCCTTCATTATCTCATATATTGTGCCTCTTATCTCCCAGATTCACCGGGAATTCCGTAAGCCTCTCATTGTGATGTCCCCGAAGAACCTGCTTCGACATAAGGATTGCAAATCAAATCTATCTGAGTTTGATGATGTTCAAGGCCACCCAGGTTTCGACAAACAAGGGACCAGATTTAAGCGCCTTATAAAGGACCAGAACGACCACTCAGATCTTGAGGAGGGTATTAGACGGCTGATCCTTTGTTCTGGGAAGGTGTGTAACAGTCTGCATTCATATCAGTATATATCATTGACATGTAGTACTTGCACAATAGAATGAGGCTTGACCTAATATCTGATATACTTTGTAGACAGTAGGTTTCATTGAACTCCCACTTGATGGATGTACACCTATATAAATGCAGAATAAGCATGCCTTTTATGTCAACACAACACACTTGCACAGAGAATTAAAGGAACATGAGATTATGAAGTCAACCGGGAATTAAAAAAGAAGTGAAAACTGAGACTACTATATGTTTTATTGAATCTTGTGGAGCACCAAAGTTATTGTATGTCATGCACTTTAATTTCTTCCTCTTTTTTTTTTGGGGGGGGGGGGGGATTTTTTTGTCCCTCTGTAGGTACTGATACTAAATACAATTTGCTAATAATTCTATATCCAATGTTACAGGTTTATTATGAGCTTGATGAAGAGAGGAAGAAGAACAATGTGAAGGACATTGCAATATGTAGGGTGGAACAGCTTTGTCCCTTTCCATACAATCTCGCCCAGCGTGAATTGAAGCGATACCCAAGTATGTATTCCAAGATCTTGATTTGCAATATAAGGAGACGGTACAATAAAATCTTATTTGTTTAATGGGTACATCGAATCATTAGGAGCAGCCACGTTTCCAGAGCACACCAAAATTAATTTTCTTTCATTCATCTATCGGTGTGTTATTTTTGGAGTCTGCAGTGTCTCTGGATCAGTTTTAGCAGTTATATTATCAACATGTCAAGACACCTTTCATCCTCTCTGACATCTGCACCTGTAGGCCTGCATGTGCTGCAATTCTATCTGTAATTAAAAATGAGTGGAGGCTGATAATTAAACCCGAAGTCGAGAGTTAGGCTAGATATATAGAAGCTGTACTGCTTCCCCCCTTCAAAGGTTTTAGATGGCTTGTGAGATTCTGAAGACTAATTTAGGACTTTTAAGACTGCCCAATTGTTGATGTGGTTTTTAGGACTAGTGGAGACCTGTGTGTGAAATCCATTTTTGTTTTTTTAGGTGTTGGGACATTTTTAAAATCTTGCATTTGTCCTGTATTCACAATGCATGTTTGATTCTTTCAGATGCAGAGATTGTATGGTGCCAGGAAGAGCCAATGAACATGGGTGCATATACTTACATATCACCCCGTCTTGGTACTGCCATGAAAGCACTGGGTCGTGGCACCGTGGAAGACATCAAATACGTTGGCCGTGCTCCTTCTGCTGCCACGGCCACAGGTTTCTACCAGGTCCACGTCAAAGAGCAGACTGGACTTGTTCAGAAAGCCCTCCAACCGGAACCGATTGAACAGCCTTTTTGAGGTATTCCAGTCCCAAGCTAAACCAATTTTATAAAGTGTTAAAAAAAATAAATAAATACATGGATGTTTCACTAGTGGCGGTGTTTTATCTTTTGCCATCGAGCAAAGAAATTAGTGATTGCTATTTCTCTGTGTTTGTTCTTTGTTCCACAAAACCATACAGTCCGAGTGTGTGTAAGAAGAGTGTAAAATTTGAGATATTAGATGACATTTTTCTGCTGTCATCAACTGGTATTTAGCAATGGATTTACTTATACCTCCTCCTTTTGGCGCGCATTTATGGTTCAATGTTCTATTAATCTTTTGAGTATCTATTCAGTTTTCCTTTCACACTTTAGTGATAGATTTTGCATCTGTACTTGTTTATCCATGGTTTGGGAAGATGTGTATTATATACATATGTAATTAGGAAAATGTGAAGAAAAGCATGGAACGATTATCTTTTAGTGACCCAACCTGAATAAGATTGTTATAAGGTCTACAAAAATGATAAAACTGTTTTTATAAAAAGTTTTATCATAGTTACTTAATTTCAAATTAAGTTGGTTACATAGTTCGCGGTAATGGTAATGGTTTATGTAAAGGTCGAGGTATCGGTGTAACGGACTCGGATAATATCTACCGGTATCCGTATTAAATAACGGTATTGATACTTTCTAAAAAAGTTACGAAACGAGTTGTAACGGGAAACCATGTTTGGTTACGAATGACAGTTTAAGAAAACATTTGTGAAATTGTTGCTTGTTTATATACACTATTAACCTCTGTCATACCTGCCGTGGTGGAGCACAACCCTCACCTTCTAGGCTTCTACCAGACTATCACATTACTTGGGCGGAAGAATTGGGTTTATTACAGTTTCACCGTAATAGTTAATCTTTGACAATGATAAGTTCTTATTGTGTATATAATATGTATTTATTCTTCACCGTTCTGTTGCTCCAATGGAACCTTAGGCAAATATTTGCTATAACTCAATGGAGAGTAGGGTTTCAATATTTATCTTCACCTCGAGTCGGAGTGAAAAATACTGATTTGCTCCTCAATTTCCAATTCACATATTCAGAAAATTGGGTCGCATTCAAACATCAATCACTCCTCGCCCTTTTAGTTTCTACATACACACCTACTTATACATATATAACAGTGTATATACATTAAAATGCTTGTGCAGAGACGGTAATATGGTATTCTTCTTTTTCCGTCGCCGGCAAATAAATCCTATGACCTAAGTTCCACCGTTCCAGTCGTTTGGAGCAACGATAGTTATGATTAGTGTTTAGTGTCTAGTATATTGAGTAGGGATCCCACAGCATCAAAGTTCACATCAAGTACCTTGACCAAGGGTACTTTTTCAATATGTTGTATTTTTTTTTATCATAAGATTGGAGAATATACTAGTTTTTTTTATAAAAAAAAAAACAACTTTACTAACAGATTCGGTTCTAAAATAAGGGAAAAAGTGTTAAAAAACGGTTGTAAGATAATGGGAAGGGTGTTATTAAGAGTGTGTTTCAAATATGTTTTTACTAACGGATTCGGTTCTAAGATAATGTGAAGAGTGTTAAAAAAAAATTTTTAAAAATTTTACTAACAGATTCGGTTGTAAGATAATGGGAAGGGTGTTATTAAGAGTGTGTTTCAAATATGTTTTTACTAACGGATTCGGTTCTAAGATAATGTGAAGAGTGTTAAAAAAAAAAAAACTTTACTAACAGATTCGGTTGTAAGATAATGGGAAGGGTGTTATTAAGAGTGTCTTTCAAATATATTTTTACTAACGGATTCGGTTCTAAGATAATTTGAAGAGTGTTGGTAAGAGTGTGTTTCAATCTTAGGGTATATTGTTCAATAAATGGCAAACATATCCGCTGTAAATCATTGAACCAAACTTCAAGGGAGTTCATATATTTTACACATTTCTAAATCAAGGGGGTTTTGTGCAAATCTTCCATAGTTGAAGGGATTTTTTGTACTTTACCCAAAAAATAGAAAATACACTATCTCCAATCATTTAAGTATAAAGAAAAATTTATTTATCAGGTAATACTCCCTCCGTCCCAAATTATAAGTTCCTTTTGGGGAATCCAACTTTTTAAGAGAATGACTTTTATTGTAGTTTTAGTGAATAAAATACTAACTTTACTCATGATCCCGCCATAGTGATATGATGATTTATAGTGTATATGTTTTATAACTTTAATGCTTGAAGATTAAATTGGCAAATTGACGAAATAAAATGTTTTTACTTTTCAAAGTGGACATTATTTTGGAACGGCTAAAAGAAGAAAAATGGACATTTATTTTGAGACGGAGTAAGTACAAGACAAGACAGAAAAGAAGGTCTAAAGAAAGTAGAGAATTCCAACTATGGCCACATAACCGGCAGTTATTTCAGCAAATGAATTTTTTCATCTATTTCAAAGCCACATTACATATAGAATACTACTCCCCAGAGGAGCATACTTAGAACAACCCAACGCCTGGGAAATCTCCTTGTTCAAAACTCATGGCAAGTGTTTCTAACATTTGATCAAAAAATATTCATTATTTCAGGCACAAGAAAAATTGATAAACCTTACTTATTAGGGAGAAACATAATATAATTAGGTCCAAAAACCAGAAATCAATTGAAGTCTTGATGCAAAAGTTAAAGAAAAAATAACACCAACATTCATTTATTCGCCAAATAAACTTTATTTAACTGTAAACTCGCAATCTTCAAACGTCGCAGCCATGCCCTTCTCTGGCATCAACCAACATGGCTGGTAACGCCTGCAATTCTATTTTCCAGCTGCCACAGTCTTTTCATTCCTTTTTTTTTTTGAAAGAACGGTCTTTTCATTCCTTCCAGCAGTAAGTTCCATTTCTCGCTGAAACGATGCTGATGAGAAGAGCGAAAATGAAAAGCTCATGTCAGAAAAAAAAAATAGAGAACTCGCAACATTGATATTGTCATTCTTGTTTTGAATAAGTTTTTTAGAAATGAACAGAAAAAAAAAAGAAGGTGATCAGACTTCACCTTTCCAGACATTGAAATTCTTCTCATTGATAGGAGAGCCTGTCATGGTTGGAATTACTTCAATTAACTTCTCCTTAGGAGTGTTCTTCAGTTCCTGAACAACTTCAAAGACGGACCTCCCATTCTCAAAGTGCACGCGATTATTCGGGTGTTTGCTCTTGCAACCAGCATGCTCTTCGAATTCAAACGCATTCAGACCCTGCAAAATAACGTTTGCATTACCGGTTAGTCATGAAACTCAAATTGAAACATTCGTTGGCGGACAAAAGCAAACAAAAAAGAATAAGAGAAAAAGAGAGGAAGTACTAGTTATTTAATTTGTTACCTCGGTTAGCTTGCATTTTTTGCAGCCACACAGATAATAAATCCCTTCGATAACTCCTGGGAGTTGAATCTGTATGCAAGATAATTACACCCATGAGTCCGAATAAGAAAAAGATAACTAGAAGGGAATTAGAGCACGAGATTCACGACTCACCTCCCGTGACCAGGAAACATACATTACAGGAACTCCATCGAGAACACCAGTTGCCAGTAGGCATTTGACATTCGTGGGGAAGTTGCTTCGAGTTGCCATTTTACCCTTCTTGGGAAAGTTGTTTCGAGTTGCCCTTTTAGCCTGACTTTTTCGCCTTTTGTTCTTGGAGTTGGTATTGATACTTGATGTACCAGCTGCAGTAACACTTGCAGCTGGACCAGCATTGCCCTCAGCCGAACCTTGGTGTCCGGTAGCTTGAAAAGTGAAAGGTGGGGGTGGGCTCGGAAGCGATTGGTGACTGCGAATGATCAACCTTCCATCAGAATCTCTCTCAAATGTTTCCGGAACGCCACCAAAAGACATTGTACCACTCTGCCCCTTATTGTAATTCTGACTCATAAACATCATGCTCGAACCCCCCTCCTCATAGGTGGAATATTTATCCCTTTTGTCAGCGATTCGACCCATGGAGATGACGCTATTGTTCCCATTAATGCAAGACGGACCCATCGAAAAGACATTTTCATTAGCCTTATTATAAGATGAACCCACCCTAAGGAAAATCTCTTTACCTTTGTAATGAGCAGGATCAGATGGTAAGGCACTGTTGCTTCCCTTGCT
The DNA here is from genome assembly GCA_963922005.1 of Cornus suecica. Classification (NCBI taxonomy): domain Eukaryota; kingdom Viridiplantae; phylum Streptophyta; class Magnoliopsida; order Cornales; family Cornaceae; genus Cornus; species Cornus suecica. The sequence continues at coordinate 1,954,955 of OY998244.1, forward strand.
AAGAGTTCTACCCATCAACCGGATACTGCTGTCTCCATTGTTGCCCACAGAAGCCGAATTGTCGCCAGCTTTAGGAAAGGCACGGTCACTTGACATGGTAATCGGATTGGTGCCACGGTTAGTTGGGAAAAATGACATTTTGTCAGCACTCCTGTTATTACTGATGGTGTCATCTGAGAATGCATTGCTGTCCCATCTATTATAGGAGTGTCCCATTCGTGCAAGCATGTCACCGTCGTAATAGCCAAGCAAATCGACGTTGTCTCTGATTCCAGCATAATCGAAATAGGGCGAATAATCATTCATTTTATTCCATGGGGATAAGCCAATGGAGAATTCACGCCCGAATTGATTCTTGTAACCATATCTTTCCGGATTCAGATATCCAGTACCAAGAGATGAACTGCTCCTACCAGCAAGATCGAAGATGCTAGTAGGCTCGGATCCATATAGGTGGTCGGTAGACTCAGTTGAAAATGATCGAAAGTCGGGCCTTTTGTCCCACATAGGAACATACCGATTAGGAATTCCGGACATTGGTTCCTTCTTAACAGCTTCTGTTGTTTGCCTCTTGTTCCAGAAAAATCCAGGCCCAGGAGCAAAAGCCCGACCAACAGAACGTTTCAGTTCTGCTTTTCTGTAAGGACAATTTTTTCGATTAGTTGGGCCCCCTGCATCGTTTTCCATCCGAAATCTGTCGTAGAGGTAAGACTGCAAGAATATACATTTAGAATAGTAATTGCACTGATTAGGTAACACAAGCTAAAAGCTAAAAACACTGAAAAATATTTGGTCTAAACCAGTTGAGTCATATCCTGAAGCATAAATTCTTAAGATTATTTAAACACATAAACAAGCAAAGACTCATACGGCATACCATAATCAATTTTCACATATTTACCTACTTAATGTACATGAGAACATTGATATGAAGTTTCTTCATATGAAACGTAATTAATATCAAAATTTAACACGTTTATCTACATATTATAAACATGACATGGAAAAGAAGTTTCTTTGTATAGAATGTATGATGAACTTTCCTTATACAAGGGGTCGAATACTAAAATTTATCAGAGGCCACCTCCGTGTCATTACGAGGGTAATTAGAGGACTCCCTAATATGCAGTTCGTGATGTGAATGAAGAGTTCACTATTATAGTCACAAAATCAACGCATTGATAAGAAACATGTTCATTATAAAGCTAATACAAATACCATTTTGCTACGTAAAATCGCCATTTATTCATGTTTATAAGCTACAAAATAGAATCTACTTAATTACTCAACATGGTGCTTAGCAAAATCCATTTCTTACAGAAGCATTAAGAGACACAGAAACCACACAATGCACAGTGAAGACAACGAAAACTCAAGCTACTAGTTATATGATATATGTTAATAATAAAAAGTGTACAGCCCCAATAATTGTGATCGATAATGATTTCAACAAAACACATTCCCAGGTCAGAGTTCATAAAGGAGCTGAAAAACCCAAAATGAACTACTCCGTTCAGTCGAATGTTAAGGTTCAATCTAATCTGGTTCCAAAATCATGGAATGATATAATTGAAATTTTGAACCTAACTGTGTTTATATAATTTTGCTCTTGGGCTCCTCTCCCAAAAGACCTCATATCAATTTGAGACACACATTCACATAAAAGCACATCACTAGACCTATACCCGAGCGATGTGGGATGTCATAATTTTTTATTAGTAGTTTTTTGAAGTGTATATATTTTTTCAATATTTAATGAAAATTCACATATAAAACAGTCATTAGATTAACTATTTTATGTGAATCGGAATGTTGAGAGCTAAAAGAAACACGAACAATAGGCAACATAAATGGGAATGCTAAGATGGATGCTAGGAATATGGAAAAGATAATATAAACGACCAAACAATGAGGGACAAATTATGTGTAGTGCCTCTTAGCAAGAAAATATGAGAGTACACAAAAGTGGTACGGAAAAATTCAATGTTGACATATGCGCCGATGAAGAGAATAATATTGATTTGCATGGAAGTGAAAGGCAAAGAGGTTGGCCAGATTTAATTGGGACGCAGTGAAGAGAAATTATTTTGAAAAATGTAATCTTGTAGAAGAACTGGCTTACGAAAATAGATTGGAAAAAGATCCATGGAGTCGACCTCATTAGTACGGGATAAAAGGAAGGTTGATGAGAGAATAAATTTCATTGACTACTCGTGTAATTTTCTAATCAAAATTGAAATAAAATTTACTAAAATTTCAAACTCATAAACTCTTATTAAGCGAACAATTAATAGAGAACAAAAACCACGAGTATAGATACAAGAGATTGTGTATTTCCAAAGCTAAACTAAACATAAAGGAAATGCCATGGATGAAATGTGTAGCCTAGCTTGTATTTGAAAAAAAAATATGACACCTACTTTATCTATATAATTGGAAGTAATAATTATTTTCTGAAAATATTGTTTTTAAATTGGAATCAAATATGTCAATCAACACCTTCAAATGATATAATAGAAAAAATAATGCCTATTTAAATATATTAGAAGAACATTTTTTTTTTTAATTATATCTATTGATTTCGTTAATAAACTCACCCACACCCAAAAATAAGAAGGCCACTTAATCCAAAATTAGAATAAATATATAAATCAACTCCAATGCACCAAAAATGTGTGTTATACACTATAAATAGAAATGAACTATGATTTATTAAATATATGATTTTTTTTAAACCCTCGAATATGACTCAGGTGTTAGGGTGGTTATGTCCAAATTCGTAAGCTATTTTTTCCTTATTTAAGATGTTGAAAGCTTCCAAACTGTTGAAATCTAAAAATGATGCATAAATTATGAAGATAATAAAAGAAATCATTTTAAGATTATACTTAACTACACCTTTAAACAGAATAAAAAAATTTCAACCCAATGTCAAAAATAACCCCAGTGAAACCATTAAACCAAACTCAGGTTTAAACCAAATTGGTTGAACAATTATCTACAATACAAGAAACCCATAAATCTTCCATACAAATTACAAACACACACATGCTTTTTTTCTTTTAGAAAATAAAAAATCTATTCCCAATATCAAAAGACAAAGCAATTAAATTAATGTCAAAATTATACAAACAAGAGGAGCACATTAAGAACAGAATTGAAGCAAAAACCAATTTGTGTTGAAAAAATCTCCAAAAAAATAAATAAATAAACAACTAAAGTTATTACCAGTTCAGGACTCCAAACAACTAAAAAAATAAAATGCCAAAAATGTTGAAACATGAAAACACACACACATGCAATAATTGTTAAATAAAAAAGGAACCATTAGAAACCCCATTAAATAAATAAATAAAATAAAAAATAAAAAAACAGCATTTGCATGGAAACGCCAGAATCAGAATTCAGATTTTACCATTTTCTCGGCCGCCAAACAAACTCCTCCTTTCGATTAAAAAAGCGAACTCACTGAGTCAACGATCCCAATTGCCTCGTTTGGTTCTCTACAGTTTCCAACAGCACCCAGCCGATACGACACCGTTTCACCTGCGAAAATTCAAAACCACCAACCATACAAAAAAAACAAAAACAGAGTTCAGAGCTCCAAAACAACAACAAAACCTAATATCTGAACATCAAACATTCATTCAACTTCAATTTCATCAGATTCAAATTTTAATTTAGTGTATACCTACATATATATATATGTATAGGTTATAGACGTATACAAAATTAGGAATGCATTTAACGATCGATCAGTGAAATGAATGTACAGTATTCAAATTTAACTACAATTTTTTCAGATTCATCTTTCAATTTAGTTTATATATATATATATATATATAAAATTAGAATGCATTGAACGATCGATCAGAGAAATGAATGGAGACAATCAATGGATTGTGGAAATCGACGATGGAGACAAGGTGTGATAGAAAATTAGAAATTGAGACTACTTATAGAGGTTACATAGGACGTACATTTGCCGGAGATTAAACGGAGAGAGTGCCGGGAATATATTCCGGCGACGTGTATCCGGAAAACAAGAGCTGAAGCTTGTGTGTGTGTGTGTGTGTCTGAAATCTCTATGCCTATATATAGGCTATGCACACCGTGTATGTATAGGTGTACCTGCATTGTGAGTGCGTGTCCGAAAAAGCATGACTCAGGGGTAAGACTCAAGTCAAGAGGTAAGTAAGCCAAAGTGAAATTTACCAAGTTAGCCAAGTAAACATATTCATGGATAATACATCAAATTGAAGGAAAAATAATCAATTTATGTATTTATATGATTTTTCATTTTATGTGCAGTTTATAATTCACTATCGAACACATGCAGCTAATCGACCTCTTATTCGTGAAGAGTCTAGACCATGATATTTTGTTTGAGTAATTGATAAAATTTAGATAGACGAGCTTTATTCCTAATGTATAACACCGTCGTATTTTTATTTGTATATTGAAAATGAAATAGACTTATAAATTTTTTATGAATGCTTTTAGCGCTATCTCTCCTAATAAAGACGGAGAAAATAGGTGACCGTCGAACAATCTCAACGGAGAAGATGAAGTTGGCAATCGATTATTGCTCAAATATAGAGTCACATGTGTTGCGCGTGACCAATTTAACAACAGCATTCGGAGGCTCGACAAGCATGAAAATTACATTTTTTGACTCTCTCTATTTAAGGTTTTAGTCGTATCATCCTCTTATAACTTTATGCATTATAGTTAAACTATTAATAGATCAGATCTTAATGAATCTAATACAAAAATTTTAAACCCGATTTGGTTCAATATTCGATTGTTTAATAATCAATCATTCGATCATATTCGATAATATTTTTGTTTTAATTTTATTTTCATTCGTTATAAAAAATAATAATGTCTAAATAGATACAAGGATTTTTAGAAAATAGAAGATAAATCAAATGTAGAAGGAAAAACAATTGGTCAAATTCATATTGTAACAAGTTATCAGATTAAATTTTAGGTCTAATTATTGGTTGGGTCTTCCTCTTTATTTAAATTTTATTTTTTATTTTATTTTTCATTTAACCTCAATGTGGATGCAAGTGTTGTCAGAGATAAAAATTGAAATGAAAAAAGGTAAAAAGTAGAAGGGTATTAAGGTAAATTAACTAAAGCTATTTAGATTATTGTAATTTCAGAGTACATTTATTTTAAAGTGGCTTAAACTTAATCCAAAACATAATGTCAAGGTCTTGGAACCTTGCATGACAAGTGTCACCAATTTACTGGTTGACTGGGGAGAAATGATACTGTAGCCTATTTAAAATTTAAATATTAAACAAGTATAATTTATGTAATACGTGATTACGTGGGCCTCATTTATTACATGTTATTACATGGTGCATTAATTATGCAATTTGAGGTTAAACAAATATAAAAACATTTCTCCATTTTCCTCATTTTCTCAAAAAAAATATCTTTAACTCTTCCTTACCAAATATAAGACAGTAAAATAATAAATTAATTAGCCTTTAAGTGGTGTGCATGAATTAGGTTATTTGAGGTTAAACAAACATATATATATATTATTTTTTAAATATCATTGATTATTCCTTTCCAAATAAAATAAAATAAAATATTGGTCATTAAATGTATAATACACACCTCATGAGTCTCTACATTTATGTATTTTTGTAATCTCATAAGTCCCTACATTTAAGTGAGAATCCTTATTAAATTGTTACAATTAATTTATGATATAATTAAGTGTTTGAATTGCTTTTCTCATGTGTTCACACCTAAAAAGAGCTGTTGAGAGGTCAAAGAATGTGGACCTCACTACTGATATAGACTTCAACAAATGTTTTCAAACTCTTCAACAAAAGTTATTTTGCTGTTTAATTAAAGACTTGGAATAATTTATCTTTGTAGCTATCCTATAGTAATCAACAAAATCTATTGATTTTGTATATTGATTTTGTTATATAGCATAGTATGGTTACTCCCTTTCATGATAACTTCTTTATGTAATTTAACGAGCCTCAAATAATGTGAGTGATATGCAAGATATTAATTATGATAATATCACCTAACTTCTTAATAAACAAGGCTCAAACAAATGTTTTTGATTTTTTTTTACTTACCAATATGGTTAATTTTATAATAATCCTAACTTACAAAATCCAATCTAAAAATGGCTTAAATTTATGTAAGGGTTTTTAAGACATAAAGATTGAGCGGGTAAGAGAGCAAATGCTTAAGGAAGTAATAGAATTGATGTATTTATCTAATAGAATTGGTGTATTTATGGTGTCACGTGTGTTTGCTTACATGAATTGTATATTTTTGTTCATTCAATTAAACGAGATGTTTTTTAGTGTTTAGTGTTTTAGTTTTTCCTCTTTAGCTTGTGGAAAATGAAAAAACCTAAAGAAGAAAAAAACCCAATAATCTTAAGATAACTTGATATCATATCATTTTTTGCTAATCCTACCCACATAAATTTGTCTTCCTTTGTAAAAGTACTAGAAAGAAAAATATGTATTGACATTGATTGCATTGAGATTACATGAGACTCAATTTACATAAGAAGAATAGTGATGCATTTGGTAATGTTTAATCAGTCGAGAATTTAAACCTAAATGGTGACTAAAAAATATTTAATTTTTTAATAGCCTAATACAAACTTAACATTGATAGACTTGGGGATATGAAAATAAAATCTTGAAAGCAGCTGGACAACGCATATGATAGTTTAATTGAATAATATAGTAAAGTGTGCAAACATGACTCTTGGCATAATTAATATAGTAATGCACTCGATATAGCCAAGATTAATTTCGAAAGTGAATGGCAGGAGAAACAAATATATAGAATATGTATATGTTATATGTAGATAATTATATATAAATAATTAGGATATGTTTATAAGGTCATCCCTAGCAGTGACGATGTTGGACTCGAAGTACTAGAAAGAATTATTCGGATACAATTTTGAATTATAAAAAGTATTATGTTTTCTTAGTTCCCATTTAAATTTTTACAATACTTGTCTTAGATAATGTAAATAGAAAGTTTCTACTTACGAAATAGGTGGCACAATCAAAATTAAACATATGTTTATAAAATTAAAATTAAAATAAAAAATAATTATTTTATGTAATTTTAAGAGTAATTACAATTAGTAAATTTTTAATAGGTATTTATTGAACCTAAAACAAAATGGACAATTTAAAGAATAGGATTTAAAATGGTAAACAAATATATTAATAGATTGAGAGCATAAAAGATAAGGTTATAAGAAAGATTGTTTCTATAAACTAGTACGATATGTAGACAATTTAACTTTATTATAATATTTAGTCAAAATCGAATTTTTTTATGGAAAAAGATAGAATAAGGATGGTTATGTGATCTCTTTGCCGCCTTTTCGCTAGGATAAAACGTGAATGGAAAGAGTAGAGTGAGAATAAAATTAAAAGGTAAAAAAACGAAAACAATTCAAAAATAAATTATTATTTCATAATGAAAATTAGATTGTCGTTATGAAATTATAAATAATAATTTTTTAAAAGATAGTTTTCTTAAAAAACTGAAACTTAAAACTCTTTATAACAATATATAAATATAGATAGATAGAAAATAACAAATATTTAAAAACACTATTAAGTATTATGGAGATTAGTTTGCTAAGAATTTAATATTTTCGATTTGTATGAGGTTATCTTGCACGAGTCTCGTGAATTAATAGAAGGTGAGCGTAAGCTCACCCGCACATTAAGGTTATAAATTTTTTTTTATTAATTGCAGATGCATTAAAATCCGTAGATTGACATTAAATAAACATAAAATCTTGGTCTTTATGAAGTTTTAGCATCTTGGCTTTGGTGATTTAATGAGACCAATAAATATTTGTGAATTCACCCTTGAGCTGTGGTATGAAGATTGTGCCCCCCGCCACAAATATACGATGGTAATGCAGTTAAAAAAAAAATGTGCCAAAAATTAACTTCTTTTTTTTTTTTAATAAAAAGGTGACAAAAATCTTCACCAATTGATAAATGGAAAATTTGAAATTTGAAAGGCTATTTGAGAATCCTACATGGGCCCAAATTTGAAACCTAACTTTCGGCCCAATTAAACACACACTTTCTGATGGGCCCAAAAACATGCATGCAGCCCACTACCTTTATTCATGTTCGGGCCTCAAGCAATGCAGCTAGAATCGGGATTCTAGGTGGAATCGTTTTGAGGTCTGTAGAATTGTAAGTAGAATTGTAAGATTCTAGCAACTCATATTAATTTTTTTAAAAATATATATTATTAATTAAATATTTAATTTAAAAGTCTAAATTATATTAGAATTTTCAAAATTTTCTAATACATTGGTCCTTTAAATATTTTCTCATAAATTTAGGCTATATATTGGAATATTGGACTAAATCATAAAGTGTTTGGGCATTTTATTTAAAGGGAAAAACCGTCAAATCATTATAAAAACGTAGTAAAATCGTAGTAAAATCGTACAGAATCGTAGAATCGTAAGATTTTAGCAAGTAGAATCGGGACTCTGACTACCTTGGCCTCAAACTTTCGGTTGAAGAGTTCGGCTTATAAATTGTGGATTTCTAATTCCTTATATTTTTAGTGAAATAAACCAATTGATTTTTGTTTTTTTAACATGTATTATGAATTAAAAAATTATAATTTTTATTTACCATGATGTTGAAATTTTTGTGTTAGTTGATTTATATATCACGTCCAGACACAAATTTACCATAGGTCCAGTCAGGCACTACCCACGAATTTATTTATTTGTTTTGTTTCTTTTATATATATCCATGTCCTATTACTGTATATATTAATGTATCCTTCCCTCAACCATGATAAATATATATTTTAATTATCTTTCCCCCTAATTATATATTTACACTGTTATAACCTGCAAGGAACATTTAGCTTAATGAAGATCTACTCATTGTAGATTAATACAATTCAAAATTATCAATGTTCATCTATAAACAGTTAAGTATAAAGGTGGCTAATATATTTGTATGATTGTATATATATTCATAAACCATGTAATTTGTGATTGGGGCCTGCATCAGAAACATTACTATTGTTTTGCGTCTAAAGTCCTTGAGCCCAGCAAACACGCGGCAGGTCACAGAGGCCTAAAACGAGGACCAAAGAAAATTAATTAATTTTACCGATTTTAATTAAGTTCAGTTGGTCTCTCATTGGACTTTGGTCTAGTTGAGATCCAACGGACCAGATCAGATTTGCTAGGAGATTGGACCCACCACAATCAACCATCATTTTTTATCTGGTTTGTTGGATCTCAACATGACCAAAGTTTATTAAGAGCCAAACTATGCCTAATTTTTTCCTTTAATTTTACTGGGGAATAGATACAAAACTGTTTTCATAGAGTTCTTCTTTTTAAATGGTCACTCTGGTGGCGATACAATATATTACTCTATCGGTCCCACTCAAAGTGTCCATTTTGGGAAATTCAACTTATTAAGAAAAACGAGTTTTGATATTTTATATTATAATGTAGTAAGGTGAATTGCCAATTTTGCCCTTAGTGAGTCCAATGATGTGATAGTTTGTAGTTTAGACTTTGTGTTATTTCAATGCATGAAGGGTAAATTTGGTAAAGTAACTAAATAAAATACTTTGAGTTTTCAAAGTGGATACTTAGAGTGGGATAAAGTAAAAGGGAAAAATGGATACTTAAAATGGAACGGATGAAGTATATATACAAGTTATCATAAGACAATAATTTAATTAGAAGGACTCTCATTTCAAGCTTTGGACGTCGAAAATTAATTTTTTTTTAGAACGACTCAAATTTAATTTTTTGGATACTTGTTTAGAGCATCTAAAACAAAGGAACTACATGATAACAAATTATTCTTATTTTATGAATCCATGAAACAAATCCAAGTAAATTGATAAAGTGAAGGATAAATATGTGTGATGAAACTTGATGAACTTTGACATTTATTTGTAGCTTCTCGAATTTGGATATATAGTTGGAGAAATTCCACCCAAGTCATTTGTGTGCCAGTGGTACATGTAACATTTTCATTCTCACGGGTCTCTTGTTATCAATTTAGTGACCTAAACTAATTAAAGAGCTAGGCACGAAAGATAGTGTGTGTAGAGTTGATTTTCTATCTTAAAAAGATAATAATAATCTGGTGTGTGTATATATATATATATATATATATATGTGCGTGTGTGACCAGTCTATGCAACTCGTGCACTTCATGGTCACCAACCTATATCTTCTGCACTTTATTAATTAATGTTGAGCAAATGAAACTTATGCTAAATGACCAGTCCAAATACTTCTGTATTTAGATAAATTACTTCTTTTTCTGTTTTTTCTGTTTTTGTTATTTACCTTAGACATCAACTACACCTAATGTATACTCACAGTTTGTGGTGGATTTCATTAGTAATCCGGTGGGTGCATTGCGATGTATTATCATTTTTTAAAAATTTTTAATGATGATAATGGCAATAAACATACAACCATTGCGAGGTATTCTCCCTAACTTTTTATTTGATCAAATGAAAATGATATATACTTGAAATATCAATTTTTCTTGTTTGGTTGAAAAAATATTTTTCTTAATATACCTTCATTATTAGACGTGTACTTTATAAGAAATTTTAGAAAATTTTAAAATGAAAAAAAAATATTAAATTTATGATACATTTTTTTTCTCTTATTGGACAAATAAAAAATATATAAAGGAAGGAGGGCTGAAACATCTCTCTTTAATTCCTCCCTCTCTTTCCTTCCCCTCAATCGAATACAACACAGAGTTTTCAACCTTCAAATTTAAATAATAAAGAAATATATATATGTGGTTGTTATTAATATGTTTGAAGTATATAATCTTGGTATATCTAGGTGATAAATTGATCAACAATGACAACAAACACGTACAACAATAAAAAGAACAACATATCATATTAAGCTAATCAAAACACAAAGGATATATATATATATATATGCAAATAAAAAGGTAAAAAAATAAAAAACCATCTATATATATATCCCATCCAATCTTGCCTAACTCCATCGTGATTTGGATGGTTCAACTTATATAAATATAAGTTTGGAACACGTGAGGCCTTAGGCAACTAAGTTTTATCTATAAATTTAGCTTCGATTGGGCTTTCAACCTTCTCAGCCAACCTATATCGCCACCGTCCCAGACTCCAAGTCATTGATGGCACATGACTTCTATAAAACTATATATGTTGTATATATACATGTCTATATATGTACACATAAAAACTCGAAAATAATTTATTTTAATTGATGCATAAGAATTTATTCAGTCATGATTATCACACCATTGAATATGATTTAGTTTGAAAAAATCAGTTTCTACTTAAAGAATTGTAGCAATATTAATGAATATATATGATTAGGTGTGGATAAGTTTCTAGGTGTGTGTGTATATATATATACACACACAACCCACACATCTTGATGATGCACAAAATTTAAGAGTAGTATTTACATGATCAACAATTGATGAAGGGTCATCAATCAAAGGCCACCAAAATCCCTCAATAATTTCTTTTCTCATGCCACCAACTCTTCTTTTGTTCCATTTCAAAAATTTGGACTTCCCTTGATTCATTTGTCAACACATCAACAAATTAATTAATAGTTGAATTTCTTTTTTATTAACAATAGTTTTGAGGGCAAAAATAATGTCATCATCTTTATCCCATGATAATCTAATAATAATATTCCTGGTGTATAAAACACTGCAAGTAAAATTTTATTTAAATACATAATTAAACGAACCAAATGAATAAGGTATATGATGATCATCATATTATACATATATAATAAATAAATAAATAAATCCAGACCTAACATACAAGATCCAATAAAAGTAAAAATAAAAAAATAAAAAATAAAAAAAATTAATAAGAACTGTACGGGACGAAAAAGAACCCATCATTCTCGGACGGAGTCAAATTCAAATCCAAACACATATTCGATTTCTTCACAACCGGTACTTGTGTAGGAAACAAAGCCAGAGGAGTACTACTATTCCGGTTCTCATTCATTCCAGTTCTGTGCCTCCTCATGTGACCTCCCAAAGCTTGCCCTATAGCAAACTCGAGCCCACATATGGAGCACTCGTGTGTCTTGGGCTTAGCCGGCGTGAGCGCCAATTGGGATTGTTGGTTCGACCCTCCTTCCATGAATCTTGGCTTCTTGTGGCTTGCCCGGTGTCCACCTAGCGCTTGGAATGACGAAAACTGTCTATTACATGTCTTGCATTCAAAAACACGTCCTTCTGAACTGTTCATGAACGGCTCGAATTCAGCTCCACGTGATAGTAACATTAAGCAACTAGCCATGGTTGTTATGTTGTCGCCTTCTCCTTCTCTGTGCCTCTTCATACCTAAATACACCATGAGAAAAGACAAAAAGAAACTAGGGTTTGTATTTTTGTAGTGTGAAAATGTGTTGGAACAAATGTGGAAAGCAAGAATGGAATGGTGATACAAATAGGGGTGGTATATTTATAGGTTCAAGTTGGTGAGGAGTAGTTTTGTAAAGTTGGCGTTTGACATTGACAAAAGTGCCCTTAGTTACTTGTCGGATAAGGAAGTAAGAGTGATTGTGATTTGGGTAAAATATGTATATATATATATATATATGACATTGACTCAACTTATATATATATAAGTACAATGTAAATTTTAGCCGCCATGAACGTAAGCGTGAGCACATAGCTTAGCAAATAAAAGTAGAAAACACACCAAATGGAGAAAAATATGAGGCGTGAGTCATGCTTGGTGAGCTCGGGCGAGTCATTCCTTGAATCTTCTGTCTTCTAGAAGATTCTTGAACCTTTTTTGGGGTGACAAGTAATAAGTTGAGATTTCATAATTTTTAGTAGTAATATTTCACCAATTGAAAGGGTGGTATATTTATATACACAAATATACAACACAAAAGGCCATTCTGATAAAGGTTGAAAAAGGTTTTTTATTATAGTGATTAACTATTAAAATCACTTTAAAAGGTTTTTTTTTTTTTTGAAAGGGACTTTAAAAAGTTAATAAGTTTTAATGAAATACAACTTTCAAATTTTGAAATTATATTACACTAATGTGTCAACATACACATTTTTTGTCAACATCATTTTTTGATTGCTCTAGTGGATAACTTAAACAGGTTTTTATTATTTGTTTTGAAAAAGAAAATTATATTAGTAATAAGAAACTAACCCGAAGATAACCAGTTTGAGAGAGGAATTAAATTTCATATATACATATATATTACATAAGACTAATATTTGTACACACTTTTAAATCTATCTTCCGAAATAAAATAAAAAATCAACAATCGCGTTGCCATAAAGATGCGTGTTTAGTTACATTATGCTATGTCATGTGTTTGTGTATAAAGCTAGTAGAGCTGTGTCATGTGTATAAAGCTAGTAGACTAGCACTACAAGAATACAATTTATATATATATGATTAAAAAATTCATTACATGATACAAAGACCATGGAAAACAATTTATTTTACCGACTTTTCTTGTGTCGAATGTTACAAGTGGTTAGTCTATATTCGCTAAACCCTCTCTATTCACACTCCTAGCAAGTTGGCGTGTAGTATATATATTACTTGGTCTATATCTATATTATAGGGTTAATTTCATTTACACCCCTTGTCCTATCATCATTTTGACCTCCTCAGGTTTGCATATTTTTATTTACATCCCTTTATGGTGTGAAATGTCTAAAATACCCTTATACCAAACACCCCTTAAATCAATTTAAACCATAAACCAAATACCCCCTTAGAATCAATCTAACCCTCAAACCAAACACCCCAACATTTATTCAATTTAAATTTATTTAATTATCTTTCTTTCTCTCCTCTCTCTCTCGCTCTCTCTCTCAGACACACACACACACACATATATAGATCTATACATATATATATATACACACATGATGGGTCGAAAATAGAGGGAGGTGGTGGTGGGAGGGGGGCGGCGCCAACAGGGAGGCGGTGGGAGGGGGTCGGTGCCGACAGGGGAGATCTATATATATGTGTGTGTGTATATATATATATGTATAGATCTATATATATGTGTGTGTGTGTGTATATATATGTATAGATCTATATATATATGTGTGCGTCTGTGCATAGTGTGTGTGTGTGTGTGAGAGAGAGAGAGAGAGAGAGAAATTTTAAATATTTTTTTAATTTTATATTTATTTTCGAATTTAGTATTTTTTTTTTGAAATTTAATATATATATATATATATATTTGAATTTTATATTTATTTTCAAATTTTATAATTTTTTATATTTTTTCGAATTTTATAATTATTTTCGAAATTTAATATATATTATTAGAATTTTATATGGTTTTTTTTAATTTTATATATTTGTCTTGAATTTAATATGTTTTTAAAAAAAAATTCAAAATATATATATATTTTTTATTTTATATTTATTTTCGATTTTATAATTGTTTTTCAAAATTTAATATATATTTTTCAATTTTATATGTTTTTTTTAATTTTATATATTTTTTTCAAATTTTTTATGTTTTTTGTGATTTTTATATTTATTTTCGAAATTTAATATATTTTTTTGAAAAAAAAAATAATTTTGAAATTTATATATTTTTGAATTTTATATTTATTTTCGAATTTATAATATTTTCAAATTTTAATATATATATTTTGAAATTTTAATACAAATTAAATTATTAAATGATGGGAGGGGGTCTAATTGATAAAAACACTATCCTTGTTTCCAAACAGAACAAGGATAACACATTGAGGGTAGTTTAGGAATTTTAAAAAAAATTCAGGTTGATGTCATCGTTCAGGGGTCTAAGTGATGAGAATATTGAACAGAAGGGGGTGTAAATGAAGATATGCAAACCTAAGGGGTCAAAGTGAAGATAAAACAAACCTCAGGGGTGTAAATAAAGTTATCCTTATATTATATGTATATGTGTGTGTTCTAAGTATGTGTAATAAACATTACGTGGTCCAAGTTTGTAAATCATATTTCAAAATGGTGGTCTGAACATACCAAACAAATTTATGTATGTTTGACAACAAATAAATCAAGAACGTAGTTGTTGTTGTGGGTCTTTTGAAATAACTTTTTTGAATTTATTGGTCACCTTACAAAAACAAATTAAGGATCGGCAGAAAAATTATAGATTTAATGTGAACTGAGTTCTAATTGTGTGTATATATATATATATATAGCAGTGGATTAACAAGACCAACACAACCACCACTAGGTTATAGTCAACTATTAATACATATGGTGAAGTTTCGTGTGTGTGCTGATTTACGCGTATTGTACGTATGCACACATACACACTATTCTCATATACATGAACTTTGAAACTTTTTTAGACACATAAAGTTCTTAAAAATGGTTCAGGGGTATATGATGGTTGAATACGTTGCGTATCGTTCGATTTGTAGTGTATTTATCGATAATAAGTTTTTACAAAATATCAATACTGTTAAACACTACCGATATGTATCCGATACTCATTTAAAAATCACTTTTAAGACTAATGTTGTTACATATTGTTCAATTTGTAGCGTATTTACCAATAATAAATTTTTGCAAAATACCGATATTGTTAAACACTACCGATATGTAATCGATAGTCATTTAAAAATTACTTTTAAGACTAATGTTGTCTGAGGGTATACGAACCAACAGTGTCAAAATTATGGTCTAAGAGTACCAACCAGAATTTTATGTTAAAAATAGATATATCAACAAAGGGATTGTCGCGGGGGTTTTGAAATAAGTTTTTCCAATTTGTGAGTGAGCTTATAAAAGGAAAGGATTGATAGAAAAAACCTTCCTTATACGAATTAAAATTTAAATCATTTCCAAAGACTACGATATATATATATATGTATGTATAAATAATATTGGTTTAAATAAGTCTTCTACTCGTTAATTTGTTCACATATTCTTAATTATTTCTGAACTTTGCATAAAAGTCATACAGAAATAGCACGCAATGTTAGTTGGTGGACTCTCCCTTTTGTTTAGTGTTGACCGCTAATTTAGTAGGTCGATGTATGTGCTTTGCTATGTATCGCAAATTGATTAATTAGCTCCAACAAGCAAAGAAAAGTCAAATATTGGGCAACATTGTATTGTTCAAATTTAATTTTGCACCCTAAAGTGTAATCTCTGCATACACTATCAAGGTGATACACCTGAACCCTTTCTTATAATGAATATATATATATATATATATATATATATATATATATAAACCCTTTTGTAATTATATGTCAAAACAAGTAGCCTTTTAAGAAAAATCACATGATATCCAACAATATCATTTTCCGTAACCTTGCATGGTAATGTTAAACATCAGACAAGCATTTTGATCATTCGACATATCACAATTTTTCCTTTTTATTTTATTATTTTTTAGCACATCTGATCTTATCTTATCACAGGTTGTTAGACTAGATTCAACTAATTTCATTTATGTGGTACACTTTTGAAATTACCTCCAGATGATAAACTAAGTCCCGATGATTACGATTTTTAAGAATTAATTAACAAATTAAAATATTAATTATGAGATAGTCAATTTTAATTCAATTCTTTAATAATTCAAATCACGTAATAATAAATATAAGTGCAAAAAATAAAGCAAATACGACATCAATATTTTTACGTGAAAAATCTTGAAAAACACTCCAAGTAAAAACCACGGATACTCTCTGGTATCCATGCACTATGAATCAAAAAATACACAAACTTTATGAAGTTAGGATTTATAATCACTATAATTCCCCGTTTATCACTCGACGTCTAAAGGTCTTGAATCACTCGCACTATCACGAAGCTCTCGCTCCGATCTCCGTATTCTGACAGCTCCGTTTCTCAACGAATCAAGGAACCAAGAAGCCTCCTGCTCCAATCTCCATACTGTGACGGCTTCTCTTCTCACGGATCAATGCACACACAATGCAACAAATGGTGTGTAGATCATTTAGGTCATCCAATTGTGCATAAAGATCACATGTGTTGTAGCATAATTGGAGAATCCAAAAAACAAGAAAGAACTAGAAGATGAATAATCACTCAATATTTTTCTCTATTTGTCTCTCTCTCTGCAGGAAGATCTTTTATGTAGAAGAATTGCAGAGTTCTAAAGACTTGTCTTTTTTTTTTTCTCAATATTTTTTCATATTTGTAGAGAGAGAAGTCTTCAATTATGGAATAAAATTTCTTTTTCTTGTCTTCCAATACTTAACTTTTGACCATAAAGTCTCCAAATATATATCAATATACCAATAATAACTTCTAACCATGTCTTCAAGTGAATATGAGTTTTTAAGGCATCAGAATAATCTTTAATTAAAAACTGAAATCAGCAACTTCGAGTTCTTGGTAACTGCACTTCGAGCACTCGAAAAGTGCAAATCTCGAATACTCGGTAGAGAATCTTTGAGTACCCAATGATTCTCACATAGCGTAGGATGGTGTATGAAACCTCAACGCTAGTGTTAGCGCCTTAGCGTGCATTCTCGAGTTCTCAACAACAAAAAGCTCAAGTTCTCAATACCTAAAAACTTGAGTATTCAGTAACAATTCTTCAAGTACTCGACAGCTTCAGAAAATCTCACTTCTGTTAATTTCTTCTTTGCGCCACTTCCAATCAACTCTTCCTCACTTCCCTTGTCTTCTTAATCACGTTATACTTGATTAACCCAACTAAAACTTACGACACTTAACATGATTTTTTATCAAAAACATGCCATTTACAAATAAATGTTGAAATTTTGAAATTATTAAAAAAATACATTAAATATATTAATATTCAAAAATCGAAAACAACTTCTATATTGGTGTTTTCGTGAAAGAAGGTTGTTATGGGAGTGCGACAGTCACTGGAATCTTAATTGTAATCACATGAAAATTTATTATTGTGCGAGTGCGGCAGTCACAAGAACCCTAAGTGTAGTCGCTAAACATTGTGCGATTGCGATAAAAATATTCTAGATTGAATTTTGATTTGAATTATATTTTAGTTTCACTAAGTTGAAATTTTGAAATTATTATTTTTTTAGTTTATGAAAAATTGAAATATAAAATTTTGGGGCCAAAAATTATGAAATTGGATTTAAATTCACAATTGGATATGAATTTAGTACAAATTGGGTTGTTAAACAAATAATTCATTTTTTTTTAATCTATAATAAAATAAGTTTTATTCTCAAAAAACTAAAGCCCTTGAATTGGGCTGAGAAGCTAATTAAATTCTTTTAAAATTATAAAAGTACTAATATTTTTTTAAAATATACAAAAAAATAAAATAAAATATTACTTTGTAACCTCTGTAAAAACCTGTTTGTAACCTCTGTAAACTTCTAATTTCTATACTAAGAGGTACTCAAACATTACTTTGTCATCACAATTTAAAAGCTAATTAAGTGTTCTAGAAGTTTTGAATAACTAAATTTATGAACTGTCCAACACGTTTTTAAGGACGACTCTTCTGTAGAAATGGCCTTTCTTTTACCCTTCCTCTTTTATTTTCAATTTGGACTAGATGAAATTACTCCCATACTGGTGAATATTCCACATAGCACATAACCCTATCACCTTCCAACATCTTTAATGTCATTTTTTTCTTCAATATTGTGTCAACAAATAATTTTCTTCTCATTATATCTTCAAACTTGAATGCAGACATTAATGTGTATATAACCATAACCTTACAAGACATGTTAACCCTATCGCCTAAACGGGTTAGCTCGCTTGGGGTTCTGGTGCCTCAAAAATCAAAATGCATCAACTTCAATTCTCACCTGGTGTAAATAATTCGTTCTGATGACGGAAAGATTTGAGTTCTGGTGCATCAAATTGCATTGGTCAAGTTCAATTCTCCCTTGGTACAAACAATTCGTTATGTCCACACAACCACAACCACAGACAGAGCCCCCCCCCCCCCCCCCCCAAAAAACAAAAAAAAGGAAAAAAACCACCTTAGAAGGCATGTTTGTATATTGTGATATATCCTTTTCCTGAATAGTTTGTAATGCTTTTAAATTTTTGTTTCATACATTTTGTATTTGAGATTGTAAATTACATTGGTGGGTGAAGAGGATAGTCTTTCTTTTTTATGAAAGTCAATATATGATGTCATATAAAATTTTCCATTATGGAAGTGCCATTTTTTTCCTGGACTTGGAGAATAGTATTCTCAGTTGCTGCTGACTTGGGAGTTAGATACATTAATATACCGTGTGAGATACACTCTCATGACTTACTTGTTTTCTAAGATAATACTAAATATATGGATTCCTTAATTAATCCTTATTGACTTTGTTGTGGCCATAAACAAAACTTAATTGTCATCACCATCTTTACTGATTAGCATCATTGTCACTGTCATGGTCATCCTAGTGAAATATCTAATTGTACCTAGTTACGTGACAAAGCTGCCAAACAATTACTATCAACTCAACTAGCTTGGCTTAACTGTTGCCCTTTGGGGCACACTAAATTCGTTTTTCCTTAATTGAGAGAATAGGACATCATAGTTCACCGTTGCGTATCAATTTTCCACCGCAGTTGAGGTAAAGGGATTTGGATAATATCAGTCTTATTAAAAGTGATTATCGGTACGTAACAATATCAACACCTTTCAAAAATATTAAAAGTGATTATCGGTACGTAACAATATCAACACCTTCCAAAAATATTATAAACGAACAATACAACAAATGGTGAGTCAACTTAAAAATATTTTCCGGTAACGGTCAGTTTATTCGTTAACTGGACTTACATGTGTCATGTGCTTAATTATGGAGCGAATTGGATGAAAAGAAATATGGAGAATGTCCTCTACCCAGCTCTTGTTTTCTTCGTAAATAAGGAACTACGAAAAAAAAATGATTTAATTCTCTAACAAGTGATGTTTCATTCCAATTATGTGTAAAAAATAGGAGTAATACTTTTCCTATTTTCCCAGTGACAAAAGTTGCCAATCTAGTCATAAGAACTTACAGCCAAGAAAGAGATTAAATCATGAATTAAATAAATCTTCACTCGAATACAATAGTCTTGTAATCAAATAATATCGATTGCAACCAAAGCGGGGCTTATTTTTAGATATGGTTACCCTGTACTGTCAAGTAAAATAAAAAACATATACAACATATAGAGTGTTATGCTATATTAACTTCCTCTTATCTACCTGTACTGGACACAATGGGATTAGATTAAGCAGAAAAGAAGTTCAGGTAAGGGGTGACGTTTCGAGAAGGCCAAATCTACAAGGAAGTCAGCATCTGATAAGGAATATATATCTATATATATATAATCAGGAAGTCATAGCAACCAAGTGTATCTCCCTTGTACTTTTCTTCTCCCTTATTATATACACACACGCATATATGCGAGAATATAAAATGGTTTATCTGTAACCCCAAATACCACGCGTGCCATCTCAATCAAGCACGAAGATTGTTTAAGCTTTTATAATATCATTTTCAACTACATGAAGATATAATATCAGGCAACTTCCACACACAATACATACAAAGAATCATAAATCAGAATAAGATGTTGGTGAAGAGAAGTCAAATGAAATGCTCTAAAGTCAGAAGTATATCCATCGTTGGCCTTGTCAGGAAAGGTTATTTTGTGGGTAATTTCTTACACTCTTGGTAGAGAATCCATTGACTTTTAAAGCAAATGGATATTGGAGTGACACATATGAACTAATTTCCATGGTATGTTACAAAACATCATTTTCATTTTCTAACGCGGTTTCAACTGTTGATTCATTCACTCACTCACTTCAGATTCATGTATTTTGTTCTCTCGAGACCACAATTCAGGCTAATTTGGTCCCCCGTGAAGACATTACCGCTTGTGTCCATCCTGGGCTACCCTACCAACTCTCCGACCCTGTAACTACCTCCCCCTAATCAGATTGTAGACTAAGTGTACATTCAGAATAAGCATCTATAGTGATGGTTGTTACCCAGTGAAACTCCAAAAGTGTGAATTACACATATCAAAGGCACACACATCCCATAAGCATACCATTTAATTTAAATTTACACAACATCGGTCTAGGAAGCAGAGATACAGACGTTGGGACACAAACACAGATATATTGACACGTAAAATACTAAAACGGCCATAGAGTGGACCAAACTTTATAAACAAAAAAATTCATTTGCACATCTATTGAACGAGACAATTAGAGGATTTTAGTTCATTTTCAAATTCTAATACTAAAGTTCCTTTAGTTAGGACCTTATTCGAATATCAAAAGAATATGTTATATCATTCACAATATTCTCGTATATAATAATTATAGTTCTGTTTTTATTCCTTAGAGATTGAAGACATTGATGTATGTCCACAAAGTCATGTCTGGAACTGTCGTAGTGTAGTGTGCTTGTTTTATATAAGTTGAAGCGTGTCATCCCACATGCCAGGAAAAAAATTCCTGGCATTTATGTGTGGGAACCCTTCAACAACGCAGTTGTTGTTTTTGAACCGAGAGCACCAAGAGGTGAGTGTGCAAAGCAGATAATGAGTTGAGGCGGGTTGTGACAAATAGTACCACAGACAGGTTCCTCGCCAAAAGTGTGAGGAGTCTGCACAAACCCATGCGTGTCACGTCAGCAAAGACACTAGGTCATGAGAAAGGGTGATTGTGGCATTCCATATCGCCTAGGGGAAAAAATTCTTGACATTTACCGTGTGGGCGCTCCTCAACCATGCAAATGCATTTTGAGCAAAAACCCTAAGTAACGACAATATCTACACATGTTGAGGCAGGTTGTGACATGAAGAGTATAGGGTGTATTTATCAAGTGTCCGGAATGTGTCTACCAAGTGTCCAAGATGTGTTGGTCGTACACAATGATATATATATATATATATATATATATATATTTAAATGAACACGGTCATGAAGTGACAAACACGTAGTATCTAAGAGTGTCCATGGAGTGCCGGTATTGGACACAGATATGGCACCTCATAGAAGGGTCAGAGCTTCTTAGGCTTCAGTTCAATCCTTGCATTGTTGCTTTGAATAATGGCTTTCCCAGGCTAAAGAGTGTTATTTTAAATGTGACTTTCTATAAAATGGCTGCTAACTTAATAGCTGTATAATTGAGCATGATTAGCACATTCCAATAGTGCTGATGAATAAATTTTCTAAAAATGCCCTAACTCACTCTTCAGTTAAGCATAAACCAGAACACTATCACTAAACAAACCGTCTTATCTTTCATTGGAGAGGAACAGAGTATGCTGCAGTTGATTATGACATGCATTGCAAGCTGGTAACATGTTGTATAATCTCTTTCTCATGGTTCGTGTGATGTGCCTCGACTGGTCTTGTGATTTTCTCCCTCAGGTTCCACGTAAAAGATCTGTGTGTTCTTTATATGGTTGTCACGTGTCACTTTACTTACTTTATATCCTGTTCAAAAATGATGATCATACTGCTTTTCTACAGTTTTTAGTTAGTTTGAATTTTAAACATTTGTAGTTTAAGTAAAGTATTAAAACTAGGTAAAAACAACTTATTAAACAATCAACACCTAGTCATCCCCTGAAGGACTAATTAAGGTTTTTGTGCAACTCTACATTAGAGCTTAGAGTTATGTTCTACATTATTCACCACTTCGATTCATAACACATAATTTGCTATTATGATGTTTAAATTATTTTGGTCATTTTCATGAAACCATTATGTGCTAGACACTGATTATATGTTCTTAGTTTGTAACATTGCTACAAAAGCTCTTCAAACCATTTGGCAAGAATCTCTAGGGTGGGATTTCTTCTTTTACAGGAATTTCATTCATCCATCTAGATTTGTAAAAATTATCCTGCATCCCAATGCACTTAAATACTACTACTCTCTTCAGCCATCTCTTAACAAAAGAGCCCGCCGAACCCAAGGTAAGCATCCTCAAAAATTTGAAAACCCTCAACCCTTCCTATATTCTATACGGCCGATCCGCTTTAGCAAGAAAGAGTGTCCAATGGGTCATAGTTATACATGTCAATGAACTATTGATAAAAAAAAATAAAAAAAAGTAATATCCGGTTTTTGTGGTCCATAATTATTCAATATCAAGAGATATCTACTCCCAATTATAGAAAGGTGTTAGTTGGAATGAAGGAAACGTCTTTAGACGCGTGAAAGTCTCTCCCCTACTCATTCGTTCTTCAGTTCTGATTCTTTTGTTAATTAATGTTCCTGCCCTTGTTATTGATCGAGCAAGATCAACAAATTAGTCATTTTCAATAGATGAAATACTTGTATTGGGCCTATGCCCACTATTTGTTTGATGGATATTTCCCAGACAGGCCCTTAAGTTTCCTCCCTGAATAACCTTCCATGTTATTTTTTCCAGTAGTCATGAGATCTGCAATTGCAGACTTGCTACAAAGCTAATGTAATGTTAAGAAAGAGTCACTGAACACAAGATAACAACCCGAGACTTTTCAATTATTGTCAACAGAGCGAGTGAATCAAATACTAGCTGAGTTAATATGAATAGAGTTCATGAACATTGTATATTCCAGTCATATATAGATCACATGGATTCAGGCCAAACTTCAAGGAGATATAAACATTCAATCTAGAACATGTCTTGCCAATTTAAGAGGGGTTGTTATGAAAGAGTACATAGATATCAAGCCCTTAACTATCCGATGACTTGTCAGCTTTAATACTTAATTCACCCATGAGGGAAAATGAAACCCCCTAAATATTAGTCACTAAAAAACTCCAAACATAATCCTCTCCAAAATTATAAGCTATACTTGTTAAATTTTGCAAATCTGACTTGATCTTGAACATCTTTAACATGTTGTAATGGATTTCGGGCTGGTTTTCCACTAATAATACAAGCTTTCTGCTTGGAGAATTAAGGCCCTGTTTGGCATACCTTCTGTTTCTGGCTTCCCGCAGAAAAAAAAAAAGAAGTAGAAACTGTTTTGAGAAGCTGGTACCCCCAGCTTCTTTAAAACGTTCTTCCAAGGCCCAGAAGCTCTTCTAAAAATTTTGTCAAACACCGTTCAAAACAGCTTTTACCTCCAAGAAGCCAAAAGCAGCGTTTGAAAAACTAATCCAAACAGGGATGCAATATCAATGAGAAACATGCTTAAGTTCCAGATTTCAACTAATTGAAGTTGCTCTCATGCCTAGATCTCGTCTTAAACTAGATCTAGAGGGTCACATTTATCTAATCTAGATATGCAACAATACGACATCCTCTCACCCCACCACACACGCAAAAACAAGAGGACAATAATGCACACACAATACGCAAATACACAGGCCTGTAGCCACACACACTCTACAATGTACAATGATTTATTAATTTTTAATATTAAACAATCATTCTCACTATGTGTGGTACTAACTCTTACAGTGAGTTTTTTTGTGCCTCTATTTCTTCTCTCAGGGTCTGTCATTTTGGTTGCATTTCAAAGACAGGAAATTAAAAATCTGTGAACTTGCTAAAGATCATTTTAGCTATTCTTTACATCAGGTCCTCGGGTTTCAGATTTGTACTAGACCCACAAACATAGTATCTTGCAGTTTTTCAATTAAGCATATAAAAGTTTTGCACTTCTGAAGTACCAGTTTCGGCAAAAGTTCATCAAGGGCGGGCACTGCACTTAGAATGAAGATGGGAAACTTTGACTATCATAGCAATAAGGAAGGTCGGGATAGACAAATGGCTGATCAATAGGGAACCAAGGAAGGTACTCAGTGACCCTATTTGGAGATCAACAGAGATTAAAAACTGCAGGGTGAAGACACAATTGCGGTACAAATGTACAAAATAAAAGGTCTCTTTCCCTTCACAAGTCCTCCACTCCACTCTTCTTCAACATCGTATTGTCCACCATACTGGATGACATGACCCTCTTCCCCAAGATCACTCCGTCTCGCTCACACACAAACAGAGGCTCACTACAAACACTCTATTGCAATTCCAATTCTCGTAAAATAGAAGGTATTGCATCAGGTTCCGTTATGGCATCAAATTTGGGGTTCATTGGTGTCAAACCCAATTTAAAAGGACCAAACAGTAGCTGGAATTAAGCCTGCTCTTTTTAGTCACCTTTTTCTGCTTTTCTTTCCAATTATATCGTCATCATTTCAAATTTTATTGAGGGTAAGAGGAACAAGCATTTAGATGTAAGCGCTCTGGAAGAAAATTTATGGAACGTCCCTTACCTTACAAAGTTGTTCAAGTAATTGCCTTATCAGTTTGCGACAATGTAAGGGTCTCGTATACTTCGATTTTTGGTTGAAAAAATAACTGAAGTTTGAAAATACTTAAGCAAGTGATGCATTTATCTAAAAAAAGAAAAAGGAAACAAATAAATTCAACTGAATGATTCATTTCCAAGCTAATCATCAGCATTCATGCTCTTAAGCAAACCTATAGTATAAAATTCTGACAATCTAACAAATTGAGTCATTTCAAACATATATATATATATATACCTTCTCTGAAATTCAATTTCAAATTTCAACAATCGAGTTCATAAGACATCACAAAATGAAGTAACTCTTACAATTTTGTGAACAGTGACCTGAAGTTTGACCCTCTATGAGTCCTTTTGATGGTCATCTTGGTCTAGGGTTCCAAACTTCTGCTTAAAGGACTCTTGCCTCTGTAACCACATCATGTGCCCCTGCAATTCCAATTCCAATTCCAATTCCAAGATACAGAACCAATCATATATAGATAGACATATATACAGATATATTTGTCTATGTGCATACATATATATACACAAGTAGTTCTTATACCTGTAGAGCAGCAGCCCAAGTAATGATGAAAGATGCAAACCAGAATCGCTTGTCCTTGAGTAGCTTCTTCGCATCGAACTTCTTAGCTTCCATTCCCAAACGCACTCTTTACTAAAACCCTAAACCCACTCTATGCCTGTGTGTATAGATGTATATAATGTAGTAGGAATTGATTCTGCTAGTCATATAAATGTTTACAGATCTAATTTTTTTTTTTTTTTTTTGGTATTATAAATTGTTCTTTCTTTTCTCTTAGGCTGGTTTTTTTATTATTATTATTTTTGTCAAAAATAAATAAAACCTTTTATTTTTTCAATTAATTATTATTATTACATATATATATATATATATATATATAAAGAAAGAAAATAATATAAGATCAAGCTGCAATTGTTTTTCTACATTTCATATAAATACTACTCCCTCTGTCCCTTTGATTGTAGGGAAAGGATCGTCTACAATGCGCGGCCCTGCTGTGCGAGGATGGACGGCCCAGATTCGTCCACATCAGCTCTGCCGGAAAATTGAGAAATAAATTGGCACTTGCCAAACGGGGCCTTAACCACGCACAGCAGTGTACTGCAGAAAACATTGCACTGTCCTGGCGGTTCTTAATTGTAGATACAAAATTTGCACAACACAAAAGATGCTTTTCTCATTACTTTTCATTGAATTATATACATTTTCCCAATGGGCCTTTGGCCCATTATGGCAACATTTTCAACTTTACATAATATCTTACTTTACACGTCAGCTATGTAGATCCTATATCATGCCATTGCCTTGAGCTACAAGTATCTTCTAGAACTTTCGAGTTCCTTCCAAAAATGCTCTTCGGGTCGGGGCAACAATGGATATGATGGTCGGGTCATGATACTTCTCGGACCATGGGGCTGATGTATCGGTCGGGTTATGATGCGGGCACAATGGTCGGGTCATAATCTCGGGTCTTTCTTGACTTGATCCGGTCAGGATGGACTTTTCCATGGGTCAGGAAAACTCACATGTACACAGGCCCTCTTTCATCTCATGGGCCTGCATTCAATGGGCCCATTAGGTGGAAGAATCTTAAGGCCCATCAAAAAGTCCTCGGAGTTGGTGCGCGGGACGTGTGGCGGAAGATGAGGAAAAGCATGCCGGATGACGCGGGACACATTAAATGCTATAGTTGTCGCCATCATTGCAATTTTGAATTTGCGGTTAGGACGGCATAGATTTGCGTGAGATGGGCCGGGTCATGTCGATCCGATACCTTGACCCGGGTAGACGAAAAGTCATACCTATCTATATAATCCGCATACGCCACACTTGCATCACTTTTGAATTTGCTCTCCTTTCGTTTATTTTCTTTCTGCAATACTCAAGCATTATTAGCAAACACAAACCCACTTTCGAACCTATAAAATCCCCAGATTGCCTCATCAATTCCTGTGGATTTTAACGATCTTGGTTGAGTTTTGCACTGCGCGGAGTGTTTTGATCCTTGCTGCGAAGAGTTTGACCGGGCGTACACATCCCTGCTTGTTGGTACAGTTGCCGGTTTCTGTAAATCGTTTAGCCGGAGAAGAGTACAAGGGGAGACAGCCGGAATCTTCACCTTTTTGTAAGTTGTTCTTCTCAATTTTCTACCTTTCGTCAAGTATGTCCAGGAGTGATGATACCAGGTCGGTTAGCGACTTGCAAGTGGCAGACACTGACATGACCGTTACTGATCCCGAAATCTCGGTGAGCACCCCCTCCGTAGAGATTACTCGGGTCACTAGGTCTAGTCCCCCGGAAGTCAATCAGGAAGCGGGGGATCGGGCTGTAGAGGATGACGTCGAGATGGGTCAGGATGCTGAGGAGGAGGAGAACTTCTGTACTGACCCTCTCCCAGCCAAATATAGGAAATACGCTCAACTTAGGAGTCTCAGGATCCTTGAAGGGGTTGAGGTTAGGCACTACCCTCGGGACAAGGATTTTAGGATCGGGGAAGGTCTGAAGGACGGGGAGATACTGCTTTCCTCATTCCACCTGGCTATACTAAAGTTTCCCATTCATCCTTTCTTCCTCCTGACATCGGCCACTTTGGGTTTGGCCCCCCTTCAAGTCGGTCCCAATTTTTATAGGATCCTGGCCATGATCTTGTTCATTAATAAGAAATTGAACCTAGACTTAGGTTTGGCCGAGCTTCTGCTCTCTTATAAACTTCAAGAACAAAAGGATAATAGGGGTCGGTACAACCTGACTTCGTATGTCAAGAGGAAGTTGTGTGACAACGTCCCGACATCCAACAAGGGATGGAAAGAGAGGATGATAATAGTGAGTGGTCAGTGGAGGCATCCCGATGCTATGAACATCCCTGTTAACCATGTTTTCTAGCCAACCCGACTTCCTGAGTTTAAGAGTTTTCATACCCGAGCCTCTTGCCACTGCGAAATGTGCAACGATAAGTTGGGTACGCAAGTGATGGATTTCCTGAAGGCTCCTCGGGAGAAAAGGGGTGTCGGGTATATAAGGACTCGATTTGAACTGTTGCGTGCTAAAGTGTGGAGTCAGGATTTAATGGATAGCCAGAATTGCCTGACTGGATCTGTATTGCAGGAGTTTGCATCGGGAGAATCAGCATCGAGGATCGCCTCGGGTTCTGCTGCGACTACGTCAGGGTCAAGGAAATTGAAGTCCAAGTCATCAGGAACTAAAAAGCTCAAGAGAAAAATGTCTGGGGATCAACGGAAAAGGAAGGCGGTTAGCCTGCCCCAACTTTCGATCAAGAGGGCCAGAAAGGTTGATACTAGCTCTACATCTTTCATTTGTGGGGTTGATATCCCTCCAGTCTCCGAAAATCCCGATGTCCAGCAAGCAGTCAACCGGCAGGATCCACCGGAGGGCCTGCTGGCACGCCCCCTCCCCTCCTATTCCGGTAGAGCGTCATCCCGTCACACCCCCGCCTCCGCCTACTAATGGTCCGCAAATTGGTGCATCGGATGCGGCCGAGGTCGGGGATGGTCGTGCCCTGGTTCCGAGCTTGGGAGGTGTGAGTCAGAGTCCTCCTCGGGCAGATCATTCAGTCAGACCCAGCTCTAGCCGAAGCGTTGCACTGGGTGTTCCTTCCTCAGTATCGGATGCCCGGGACTTAGGCTCTGATGACGAGGACCAGGATCGATCCCGACCTTCCAAGCTGCGTACTGCCATTTCTAAAAATGTCAGGAAACAGGATAATAGAGAGATCGAGAAAGCTGCTGAGAGTGGGAGACACGTTCCCCATGGCCCCCGATTCAAGCTGGATACTCGAAAGGGTCATCCATATCTGGCGGTGGCGGACCAGACAATCGGGAACCCTGAAGCTCTGCGAGAGATGGCCCTGGGGGTATGGACCCCGGCTGATAGGTTGGCCATGGGGCGGTATGATAGGATGAGCCTTGCTCTGGACGGGCCCGAGCTTGCAATGAAGGTAATAATTTCTCTACACTCGTGTATTTGGCTTATATTTCGCCCCTTATCTTTTGTGCTAACATTCTTGCTTTCAGATGCTTCACGCTACACAGGCGTATAATTGCAAGCTTGAGGATGATGCCCGGGTCATTAACGCCCTGAATCGGGATGTTCAGGTCCACAAAGCTGGGTGTGCCAAGGCTTTGGAACAGGTCAAGAAGGCCAATGAGAAGATTCAGTCCTTGACATACCGGGTCGTCACAGCAGAGGAAGGGCTCGCATCTGCCAAGGCGGCGACCTTAGAACTTGCAGCCGCCAAGACAACGATTTCCGACCTTGAGGGTAAGGCTCGGGAGGCTGAACAGATGGCTAATCGAGAAGTCCAGGCTCGGGAAGCCCTAACTCTTCAAGTGCAGGCCCTGACCGAAGAAATTGAGAAGTTAAAGACTTCGGGGCTGCAGTTGCTTGAGGAGAAGGTCGAGGTTGAGAATGCACTAGGCGTGGAGAGATCTCGGGTAGAGATGTGTCACAAGGGAGGTAACCAGATGATCTCTCGTTTTGTGCTGACAAACAAGTACCGTTACGAGCAGGGCTGGCGGGAATGCATAACTGAGCTTCAAAAGCCTGAGGGGGACAGATACATCCCGACCATAGAAGATCTTGATCTCAGCATAGGAGTGGGGCCTCCGTATGATGATCCCGAGGCGGAACCTGAGGACCTGGCATTTGGTGAGTTCCTTCAGGGTCCCTTGCCCGCTCCGCCTTGTCATTGCGGCTTGGATGAGCCTCAAGGACAATCCCTCGAGAACCAAGCCTCAGGTGGCAATGAGGACCCTCCGGTGGAAGAATAGGGCTCTTCCTTTAGACTTTTGCTTTTTATTTTGTTTGCAACAACTTTATCAAAGCTTTACTGTATCAGCCTTGGCCACTGGGGCCCTTTTAATATAAGTGAATTCACCTATTCAAACTTTGTTGGAAATATGTATGATCCAATGCTTCATTAATATTAATAAAAATTGGGATTTTGAATTGTAACTTGGTAGGACTACTGATGCCATCAGACAATAATAGTCGGGCACCTTGGGTCCGCTGGTAAGTCTGTGAAGATCCCTCGGGCGCTTTGGGCCTATTGAGGGGATTCAACACTTAGGTTTTCAGATAAAACCCGACCACATGTGGGTCTGTGAAGATCTCTCGGGCGCTTTGGGCCCATGGAGAGGATTCAACACTTAGGTTTTCAGATAAAACCCGACCACTGGTGGGTCTGTGAAGATCTCTCGGGCGCTTTGGGCCCATGGAGAGATTCAACACTTAGGTTTGAAACTGATTTTTGTAAAACCCGACCACTGGTGGGTCTGTGAAGGTCCCTCGGGCGCTTTGGGCCCATGGAGAGGATTCAACACTTAGGTTTTCAGATAAAACCCGATCACTGGTGGGTCTGTGAAGATCTCTCGGGCGCTTTGGGCCCATGGAGAGGATTCAACACTTAGGTTTTCAGATAAAACCCGACCACTGGTGGGTCTGTGAAGATCTCTCGGGCGCTTTGGGCCCATGGAGAGATTCAACACTTAGGTTTTCAGATAAAACCCGACCACTGGTGGGTCTGTGAAGATCTCTCGGGCGCTTTGGGCCCATGGAGAGATTCAACACTTAGGTTTGAAACTGGTTTTTGTAAAACCCGACCACTGGTGGTTCTGTGAAGATCCCTCGGGCGCTTTGGGCCCATGGAGAGGATTCAACACTTAGGTTTTCAGATAAAACCCGACCACTGGTGGGTCTGTGAAGATCCCTCGGGCGCTTTGGGCCCATGGAGAGATTCAACACTTAGGTTTTTAAATTTGTATAATCATGGAGACGGTTTAGGTACGCTTAGATATGATCGGGAAGAAATTGAATTTCTATTGTAATCTTTCGGGCTCTAGTGGCCTTTCTTTACAGTAATTGAAATAGAGTATCCCTAGGGATAATACCTCTTGAGTCGGGATGCATTCTGTGTGTTAGGCTCCCTTCGATTATCAAAGTTTCTGAGTAGTCGATAAGCCCCGCGCCCAACTACCTCAGTGACGGTGTAGGGTCCCTCCCATGGCTCTTGGAGTTTGCCCACGTGTCCAATTTTTCGTCTGACGACCATGTCACCAACTTGGAATCCCCTCATCTTTACTCTTTTATTGAAGTGATTCCTGACCCGTTGTTGGTAAGCTGCCAGCCTTATCCCGGCGATTTCTCTTTTTTCTTCCAGTAGGTCGAGCTCGTGAGACAAGCGTTGATTATTTGTTTTTTCTTCCCAGGCCAGTGATCTCAGCGTCGGGACGGCATACTCCGTCGGGATTACAGCTTCCGCCCCATATGCCATGGCGAAAGGTGTTTCACTGGTCGGTTGTCGGGGAGTGGTTCTATACGACCATAGTACCTCCGGCAACTTGTCCAACCATGCTCCTTTGGCCTTCTCAAGTTTCTTCGCTAGAGTGTTGAAGATGGAACAATTGGTCCTTTCCGCCTGTCCATTGGCTTGCGGGTACCCTACAGAGGAGGTGTTTTGATTGATTCCGTGCTGGACCAGAAACGACCTGACCGGTTCGCAGTCTAGGTTGGTGCCATTGTCCATCATGATGGTCCGAGGTACCCCGAACCTGCAGATGATGTGATTCCATATGAACTTGACTACGTGGCTCCCCTTTATGGAAGGATAAGCCTCGGCCTCAACCCATTTGGTGAAATAGTCGGTGGCGAGGAGTACATGGGTATTCTTCCGGATGGCTTTTGGAAGTGGTCCGACTATATCCATTCCCCATCGGGCGAAAGGGTGCGGAACGATTGTCGGATTCCAGAATTCCGGGGGCTGCAGTATAGCGTCACCGTGCATCTGACAGGCTTTGCATCTGCGCACATATTCCTCCGAATCTCGGGACAGATAGGGCCAAAAATAACCCTGGGACAGGATTTTATGGGCAAGCGACTGGGCACCCGAATGATTTCCACAAGCTCCAGCATGTATCTCTTGCATTACTGTCTCTGCCTCGGAAGGAGTTACGCACCGCAGATACGGACCCGAGAAAGATTTTCTGTAGAGCTGGCCCTGGATGATCGAGTACCGGGCTAACTTCATTCTAATTTTCCTTGCCTCTGCCTTATCAGTCGGCAAAGTCTCGAGACTTAGATAGTCGATTATAGGATCCATCCAGCTTGGTTCTCGGGGAACTAGACATATCAATTCATCGGGCTTTATGATGCTTGGTGTAGTGATGAAGTCGGTCAGGACTACTCGAGTCATGTCCTCACCAGCTGCGGATGCCTGATTCGCCAAGTGATCAGCGGAGGTGTTTTCTTCCCGAGGGATTTGGCTGAATGTTAACTTTTGAAAACCTTCTGATTCTTTGAGCACCAGCGTTTTGTAAGATTCCATTTTCGGATCCCTTGTCTCGTATTCGCCGGTTATTTGCCTGACAATTAGCTGGGAGTCACTGTACACGGATAATGATTGAATTTGAAGGCTCTTGGCTAATCTTAGTCCCGATATAATTGCCTCGTACTCTGCCTCGTTGTTGGTGGCTGAGAATTGCAATTGCGTCGAGGCTTGTAGCTTAGTTCCGTCGGGAGTATGGATTTCCAGCCCGACGCCTGCTCCATTGGCGCACACTAAACCGTCCATGAATAACTTCCACGTTTCCAACTCAACGGGCTGATCGACCTCCTCGGTTTCCCCTTCCAAGAAGAAGTCGGCCACGGCCTGTCCTTTGATCGAGACTCTGGGTACGTAAGTTATGTCATAAATTCCCAGTTCAATGGCCCATTTGGAAATTCTTCCGGAAAGATCGGGCTTTGCCATAAGTACACGAATGGGAGTGGCAGTGGGGACAATGATATGATGAGCTTCGAAGTAATGTCTGAGACGTCGTTTGGCATTGATCAGGGATAAGACCAACTTTTCCTGTTTGTTGTACCGTGTCTCGGGATCGGCCAGTGCCTTACTGGTGTAGAAGATGGGCATCTGGAGGTTCCTGTCCTCTCTGATGAGCACGACGCTAGTTGAAACTGATGATACTGCCAAATACAAGAGCAGGACATCATCGGGCTCGGGTGTTGCAAGAATGGGAGGCTTGAGCATGTACTCCTTCAATCGGGACAAGGCTTTAGTTTGCTCGGGTCCCCACACTTCTCCCTTCCTTGCCTTGATCGCCTGGAAGATGGGTCGGCAACGGTCGGTCAGCCTTGCAATGAATCGGCTTAATGCCACGACCCTTCCGGTCAAGATTTGAACTTTTTTGTGTGTGGATGGCTCTTTCGTTTCGAGCAGAGCCTTCACTTGGGTCGGACTGGCTTGTATTCCCGACCGATCAACTATGTGTCCAAGAAACTGTCCCGATGACACCCCGAAGGAGCATTTGGCTGGATTGAGCTTCATCCCGTGTTTCCTCAGGGTATCAAACACCTTACGGAGATGTCCCAAGTGGTCAGTCTTATTTCTGCTCTTGATAACCGTGTTGTCAATGTAAGCCTCGACCACTGTGCCCATCATCCCTTTAAATATCATGTTCACCAGTCTTTGAAAGGTGGCTCCTGCATTTTTTAGTCCGAAAGGCATAACTCTAAAGCAATAGGTACATGTTTCCGTAATGAAGGAGGTCTTTTCCTCATCCCCTGGGTCCATCGGGATTTGGTTGTAACCCGAGTAAGCATCCAAGAAGGTTAATCTCTCGTAGCCTGCAGTAGCATCGACCATTTGATCTATTTTGGGCAGGGGGAAACTGTCTTTCGGGCAAGCTTTGTTTAAGTCGGTGAAGTCGACACAGACTCGCCATTTCCCGTTCTTTTTCTGTACAACAACCACATTGGATAACCACTCGGGATAATGGACCTCTCTGATGAATCCGGCTTCCAGCAACTTTGATACCTCGTCGGCTATGATTTGGTTCCTTTGGCCCCCCATTCGCCTCTGTTTTTGTCGAACGGGTCGAATATTTGGATCGACATGTAATGTGTGTCGGGCCATGGAGGGGTCGATGCCGGGCATATCAGTATGCTCCCACGCGAAGACGTCATGATTGTCCTGTAAGAATGTTGTCAGTTCATTCAATTCACAAGTGGTGAGGCTTGTACCTGCGTAGGTGACCTTGTCGGGCCTTACAGACACCGGCTGCAGAAGCTCTGCCACGATCGGGGGGTCCGACTCCCCGTCCTGTAGTTGCTATTTGGACTTTAGGTCATGATTGTCTTCTCGGGATCTCTTTCGATCGGGTTTGTCCTTCATTTCTTTGATGGTGATGGCATAGCATTGCTTGGCCGCCACTTGATCCCCTCTGATGTCGATTATGTCGTACCCATTTGGACCGACGCACCTCATCATTTGGTGGAGAGTTGACGGTACCCCCTGCATTCTGTGTATCCATCCCCTTTCCCATAAGAAGATTGTATGAGGGCTTCACGTCCACCACCACGAAAGTTTCGGACAGAGTTCTCTGGGCCGCCGTCACAGGTAGCCTGACCTCCCCGAGAGGCTCGACTTGTTTTCCATCGAACCCGGCAATTGGGTTTCGAGATGTCACGATGTCACTCGGATTGATCTCCAATTTATCAAAAGCCCATTTGGTCATGATGTTGGCGCTGCTTCCCGGGTCAACCATGACCCTCTTCACAAGACATCCCGAAACCATCA
Organism: Cornus suecica; assembly: GCA_963922005.1. Classification (NCBI taxonomy): domain Eukaryota; kingdom Viridiplantae; phylum Streptophyta; class Magnoliopsida; order Cornales; family Cornaceae; genus Cornus; species Cornus suecica. Next base: position 1,989,898 of record OY998244.1, read on the forward strand.
GAGTGATGACTAGCGGGTCCTCGTGCGGGACTTGGATGTCCCGGAGGTCCTCCTGGGAGAAGAGTATCTGAGATTGCCCCGTTCGGTGGTGGACCTCGTTTATCCTAGATATCCTAGCGATTTGATGTGCTCTTCGCATCTGCGTGCGTCTCGATCCTTCGTTGCTTTGTGGGTCGGGACCCCCATGGATCATATTGATGATCCTGACCGGGTGAGCAGGACCCTGATTCCGTTGGTTATACTGTGCTGGTGGGTTGGCCCTTGGACCATCCCTCTGGATATAATCCTTCAGTTCCCCTCGGGCTATCATTCCTTCCACCTGGCGTCTCAGGTTTCGGCAATTGTTGGTCATGTGGCCAAAATCAGCATGGAGGGAGCAATGCTTGGATCTATCCCTTTGGTCAAGGGGTTGCCTGATTGGGGGAGGAGTTTGGAAGATTCCTCGAGCTTTGTTTTCCTGGAAAAGCTTGGCAAGCGTCATTTTCAATGGAGTAATCTTCTCTTCAAGCTTTGCACGTCTGTCGGGTTGAGGGGGAAATTGAGATGAAGAGTGGCTCGGGGGATTCGAGCGTTTTCGATTCATATCCTGTCGGGATTTGTCTGACGCTTTATCCTTTGATTTGACTTCCACACTGACCAGTGCTGCTCTCCTCTGTCGGGTTGCTTCTTCCTCTTCGATCCTCAAATGGCCTTGCGCCCTAGAATTGAGTTCTCCTATTCCCGAGGGAGGTCGCTTCACAAGTGATTGGTGAAACTTGGTCCTCGGGATGAGAGCCATCCCGAAGGCCTCCACGGCAGAGTGCTGGTCGCAGTTGTCGATGGAGGATGACTCGACATTGAATCGGGACAGGAAGCTCTTGAGGGATTCTCCCTTTTCCTGAGTCATGGTGAAGAGGCTCGAGATGGTCTTCTTTTGCCTCTTGTTCCCGAAATACTGCGCCACAAAGAGGTCAGACAATTGCTGCCAGCTGCCAATGGATCTCGGCGGTTGCTTTCTGAACCAGAGGAGTGGTGCATCGATAAGACTGGTCGGGAATACTTTGCATAGCAGGGCTTCGTTCTCGGCGTACATCGTCATCTTCTGGTGGATCTGGTAGATATGCTCATCGGGATCCTTCGTTCCGTCGTAAGGAGTGAATCTGGGCATGACGAACTTCCTTGGGAAGGGTTCCCGGGTGATCTCTACACTGAAGGGAGACTGAACCGAGTCGGCAGAGGCTCTGAAGGCCTGGTCATCGGTGGATCTAGCTCTCAGATCATTCATGACTTTCTTCTGAAATTTTGCCATCATCTCTTGGAGCTTCTGCGACGTCAGAGGTTCGTTGGTAACTGGAGTATCGCCGGTTGCCGGGGCCTTGCCTGGTCGGTGAGATGTTTCACCATGCTCTTCTCATGGTTCGGCCTCTCCATGGGTCTGTGATTGATCGGGAACTATCTGTGGGATAGTTGCCTGATTCAATTTTGCAAGGAGTTCCTCACTCCTCCTTTCCGCCGCCAGGCTCCTTGCCTCGGCGGCCTGGCTGCGTTTCTCAGCTTCCACAAGCTGCTGTAGGAGATTTTCAATCGTTGGTGGGGCGCTCGGTTGTCCGGTGCCGGGAATCAGTGCTTCCGAATGGGATCTGGTTACCGACATCGTTATATCTGGACAGGGAGGATGGTATGGAAGGTGTATCTGGGTTTCACTCAGCTTTTTTGGAGGTAGGAAGATGGTCGGTGATCTGACCTAGTTTCCCACAGACGGCGCCATTGTGTAGATACAAAATTTGCACAACACAAAATATGCCTTTCTCATTACTTTTCATTGAATTATATACATTTTCCCAATGGGCCTTTGGCCCATTAGGGCAACATTTTCAACTTTACATAATATCTTACTTTACACGTCAGCTATGTAGATCCTATATCATGCCATTGCCTTGAGCTACAAGTATATTCTAGAACCTTCGAGTTCCTTCCAAAAATGCTCTTCGGGTCGGGGCAACAATGGATATGATGGTCGGGTCATGATACTTCTCGGACCATGGGGCTGATGTATCGGTCGGGTTATGATGCGGGCACAATGGTCGGGTCATAATCTCGGGTCTTTCTTGACTTGATCCGGTCAGGATGGACTTTTCCATGGGTCGGGAAAACTCACATGTACATTAACTATTGTAAAATCCTTACAATTCTTGAACAAATACCTAATTTATATGGATTCTTTTTGTTTTGGAAGGTAAGAAATTTTACAAAAAGAAAAAAAAGGCACTAGGCCTTACACATGTGAATTTATATGCATTCTTACTTGTGTGCTTCACTTCTTTTTTCTTTTTATTTTTTGTTAATTTTTGCAACCTTTTAATTGCTTCTATTATCATTTAAAAGCAGCTAGCACAAATTTTATTTATTACAAGAATAACACACTTTGGAAGCAACCAAAAACTCCAGAGATTGTATCATTAGCTTCAACTTTATATAACATGTTTTCGAAACAAAAACTGAAAAACAAAATCCTATCATATTTAGGAGAACCAAATTAACGATTTTCAAGTGTCAATTTAGTAACTCCAAAAGCAAAATAAAAGATATTTGGAATAAATGATTCGGACACAAATATAATTATTAGGTGCAAAAACTAATTATCTATGATTATATTGTGTAAATCTTAATAACAAGTTGATTTGACATTATTAGGGCTTGTTTGGTTGATGGGTTTTAGGTTTGTTGGTCTGGTCTGGTATTTGATTTGAAGACCATACCATATTTGGGCTGTTTGGTTTTGATTTTTTTAAATCAACCCATCTAAAATCAAGTTAGCCCATCTCTCACTCAAAATTTTAAAAAAAAAAAAATTCGTAAAAAAAATAAATATATATATATATATATATATATAATTCGTAAAAAATATATAATATTAAAAAAAACATATAAAATTTGAAAAAATATATAAAATTCATAAAAATATATATAAAATTAAAAAAAAACATATAAAATTTGAACAAATATATAAAATTCGAAAAAAACATATAAAATTTGAAAAACAAAATTCATAAAAAATATATATATTTTTTAAAATATATATAAATTTCGAAACAAATATATAAAATTCATAAAAATATATATAAAATTAAAAATATATATGAATATATATAATCCTTTGGCACACCACAATAGTATATTCATACGAGATTATCCAAAAGAAAAAAAGGGGTAGGAAAATCATAATCAAGAGACCCAATGAAAGTTGAGCAATACAATCCAATAAAGTGTTATTCCACTATATTTGATTTATGTTTTCGTGATATTTTATTCGATTGGTAATATGGTTTTTTTGAATTTTATATATTTTTTACAAATTTTAAATATTTTTTCAAAATTTATATGTTTTTTGAATTTTATATATATATTTTGAATTATATATATATATTTTACGAATTATATATATATTTTTTGAATTTTCTATATTTTTTTCGAATTTAATTAAACTATAGGGGTATTTTGGTCCAAAATTATAGGGAATGAGATAAGCTGATGCAAAATGAAACCATATGGAAGTTTACTAATAATAGTCCTTTCTTGTATTTCTCGAATAGTTTTTCGCTTTTTTTCTTTATTTTTTTCCATCTATTTTATTAATTCTCCTGATCGAATAATTTTTAGAGCAATTGATTTTGTTTAAGTGTATATATATTTAATAAATTTTGGAACCAGACTAAATCGTTACCAAACAGAGTTTAGATCTAGGACAAGACAAGACAAGACAATACCAAAATAACAAAACCAAATCGAACCAGACCAGTTTTGAAACAGGCGTTTAATATTCACCAATAGCAGTATTGAACATAATGCCTTTTTATTAAGTTGCATTTAAATTACTTTTCTCATGAAATAAAATATATATAAAAAAATCCCTATTACTTTAATGAAATATCATCCATAGATCTGTCAATGGATCGGATTTTGATTCGAATCCGATCCGATTAGCCGAATATGGATTGAAAATAAAATTCGATAACCCGATTAAGATCTGAATTCGATAATCCGATTTCTTAACAAATTGGATTTGGATTTATGTCAATCCGATCCGATATAAAATATATTTATATATATATTTGATATTTTTATGTGTATATATTTAATATTGTACATGTATATAAATGTTAGTTGTTAATTATTTTATTATTTATTAATAATGATTGATCATAAATACAATTATTAAAAGTGTGAATAATTTTAGTATTTCAGTATTTATTGATTTTTGTATTTTTTTAATTAGATATTCGGATCAGATATTCTATAATGAAGAAATTCGAATATGAATTAACTAAGTGAAAATCCGTCGAATTATCGGATTCGGATCGCGGATCGGGAGTTTTTGTCATCCTTATCAATAGACCTGTCAATAATTCGATTATGATCCGAATTCGATCCGAATCCGATATTAACCGGATATGGATTGAAAATAAAATCCGATAACCCGATTAGGATCCGAATCCAATAATCCGATTTCTTAACAAATTGGATTTGGATTTAACTGATCCGATCCGAATCCGATCCATTGATAGGTCTAATCGTCCATATGGAATATACAACTTTATATTACCTTCCGAAAAAAAAATTATAACTTTATAGTTTATATTACTTCTTAAAGTAATTATTTAAGTAAAATTATGAATCAACAAATTTAAACCATTTAAGTAAGATATTGTAATTTCGTGAATATATTCAATGACAAAAAAAAAAGTATCTGTTAATTTATTTTTGAGTTTTACTTGAGTAAAGCGTATGAAGAAGATAGCTTTTTGTTGTCAAAGTTTGAACCCAATATATATTTGAATTGTATATAATATAATTTTATAAGTAGTTTATCATTTAAAAAAATGGCAGTTGCAGAGAGAAAAGGGAGTGGAGAGAGCAAGAGAATTAGGAGAAAAGTGAGTGAGAAAATAAATAGGAAAAATAAAGTGTGTGTTGTATATTGTATTATTGTTATTATTTAATAGAGAAAGAGTTGTTGATATTTTGTATGTGTGTGATTTTGGGCGAGATTAATTATGAAAAGTAAAAATTGAATTAATTCCTAACACAAAATTCATTCAACCTACCTCTTATTCTGGTCACGCGACCATTCGCGCAACCTATCTATTATTCTGGTTGCACCCTATATCTTATTTTGATCGCGACCACTCGCGCAACCTATCTCTTATTTTGACTGCACTATCATTCGTGCAGCCTATCTCTTATTCTGGTCGTGCGATCAATTGCGCAAACTATTCCTTATTCTGCCCGCGGGACCACTCGCGCAACCTATCTTTGATCTTGCAGCCCTTCCAAATTATGTCGTGGTAACTATTTGTAGCAAGTTGAGAGTTATTGACATCTACTCTTTAGCTTGAGCGGGAGTGTTGAAAGACAACTCATCAACCTTCCTTAATTAACTGATTTTCCTTAATCAAGGGATTTAATATTCCTTGATTAAGGACAGAATCTGGGATTTGATATCTCTTGATTAGAGGTAGAATCTGGTTTGTCCTTAAATTGTTTCATAAATATGTCTTGTAATCACTCTTTGAGAAATAAGAAAATACTCTCTTATTCTCTCTACAATATAATTTTGTTTTCTATATTTTCAACAATAACATAACTAGATAGTGTTAAATTTTATTTATTAGTTCAATTAAATAAAAATTCATAATTTGTTATCACTAATTAGATGATCTCTTTTAACCCTTATTGCAATAACATAAAATAAAAAAATATTTTAAAATATTAGATAAGGTCAAACTTCATAAGTGCAATTAAATAAATAAAATCAAGCAATCAACTCTAGGTGGATAAAAAAAGAATTAATTATTCTTAAATAAAAATTCCAATATCACAAATCCTATTATGTCTTTTTTAAATAAGTAAAATTATATAAATAATTTTCCAAATAAAAAATAATATATAGGGCAAAATTTAATGTATTAACTCTAACTAAATAAAAAGATCTAACGTGTCAACCTTAATCGAATGAAATTTCTTTAATTAACTCCTAAAAAACAAATTTACAATGTTAAAAATAATAGATGACTCAAATTAAGGTTAATGAATTAAGTGGTATAAAATGATATAATTGAGAAAAAGTATTATAGACATTTAATGCACTTTATATTTTTTTTATTAATTTTATTAAAGGGTATTGTTAACATTTTACCTCTTTTGTAAGCAATAGAGTTTCAATGCCACCCATTAGAGCGTCCAAGAGGAGAAAGAAAGAAGACAATAAAATTGCGGAGCCCCTGGATTGGTGGGACGACTTCTCCAATAGATTTTCGGGTACATATACATATCTGTGTAGAATGTGTGTGTATATATATATATTTATATATGTGATTTTTTGTTTTTCTTGATTTTTGGGTTTTGAGATTTTGTTGATTGTGAGTGTACAATGTTATTGGTCTTACTGGGTTTGCTTGGAATGGTCTTTATGGGGCGTCGATGGAATTTCAGGACTTAGGTCAAACCCTGTTATATGCAAATAATTGATTTATTGGTGTATCTTTCATTCAAACATGTTGATTTTGGACATGAATGCATTTGGGTATCGGCCATTTTTTTAATTATATTTTATTATATATATTTTGTATTTTTCTTGTACCTAAATCTCAGTGATCTGTTTGGTTCCCAAGAAAACCAATGGTAAACAGAGTTTGAATAGATAATTATCCCCCATCTCAAGTAAGTGTAATAAAATTCTCCATTGGTGTACAATATCCCATTGGGTGAAAAGGGTTTGCAGGGTTGATACATTGGAGCTGAAAAATGTAGAGTATTTAGGGACAATTTGATCATATTGTTGAAACAGGTGCTCTGAACAGAAAAAATAGGTGGTTTTGTCAATTGATTCAGTTGGCCAAAAAAATTTAGGAATGAAGGAACATATATTAGTTTGGGCACAATGGGTTTTGGTTGAAATGTTGTTTTTATTCAAGTCGTAGACAACTCATGTGTTTGTGACTTTGATCTGATTTGCGACAAGTCCAATTTTATGTGGCTGTCTAAACATTAATTAGTACATATGGGGGCAACATGATTGTAACCAACTTTAAGAGCTGCTTATCTATATTGAAGCAAAAATAAATTCTCTTTGGATATTTAACATGTTTAAGTTTTGTTTTTTTCTTTTTCTTTTTCATATTGCTGTTGAGTTGTATCTTGAATGAGGTGATTGACATTTAGAAGTACATATTGGAGTTCTTGTTTTTTTATGTTGCGGAATTGTTAATTGAGGGCAATCGAAGTTCTTCATAAACATCGATGCTTTCCCAAATGAAAGGGGTCGGCCATATAGATGCTCTTTTTCCAGTCTTTCTTGTTATGTATTATGTCTCATCTAATATTTGATTCTTTAAATCGTAGTATATAATTAATTGTCCCATCTAAGTTTGGTTCTGTCTCTAGCACCTACCTTGTAGGAAAACAACACTTCCTCTTCTAACTAATGCATCTTTGGATCTCCATTACATATGACATTACCACCTAACTTGAATCTTTCTAATTTTGTTGTTAATAGGTGTTATTCTTAAATCGTTTCCTCACTCGATCATTGCTGTTCTTGTCTCTTCTAGTCAATTCTATCATCCATCTTAACATTCTCATTCATTTTTGCTACATACTGTGTTGTTCTTGTTTCTTTTTCATCGCCAAACACTCTTCTAAACAACAGAAATTATTCCAAATAACTCCTTAGAAAATAATTTAGTTGGATTCTTGAAAATACTTTTCAGAAGTTGGAAACAAACTTATGTGCCTCACTGTTTTCTTCATATTTGCTACAAGGACAGTATCGGAACTCGGAAGCATCTTGAATTGCATTGCAAAAATTGCTCTTTAGTGGATAAGAAGAAATCTTGTGCAGTCATACTATTGTTATTGGTGGTTTTTTTTGAGTGGCAACATGATCTGATCTTTTCGGGAAAAAAAAAAAAATGATGTGACTGATTAGATTGATGAACACATTGCCAAGGAAGAAGTGGTGGTAATGGTAGAAGAATTGGTAAGTTTGGTGTAGTGTTAGCTTCAGTGTCCGTAGTGTTGGAAGTGGTCGTGAAGGAGGATATTGAACATATGAATTTAGTAAAAATAGTAGAACTACGGCCATGATAGTTAGCATTGTAAAAAATGTTAATGGAATATGTTAGGATATGTAGTGTGTACTTTTGGCAGCGTGCTTATTCGGGAAGGCTAGTATCGTGGTAGATGTACCCTAGGGCTTGTCCTAGAATCTATACAACCCATTACCACATTGTTGGAGAATGGGTTGGTCTCTATTTGGGAAGATTCCTCTTTTTCAGTTTATTCTATCATACGGATGTTTGTGCTAAAACCCTCCTATTACTGGTCTGCTTACTTGTCCTTGGGCTGAAGGGGGATACAGGTGTTATTTGGTTCCTTTTTGTTTTTTGTTTGGTAAGTAGGTATTGTCATAGTCGCACTACTTTTATTTGCATTTACTTAATCCTCGAAGCATGATGTGAGGTTGCTTGATAAACTTATCAGGAAAAAAATGTTTGGTCTTGCTTACTTGTATTAGATGCACGAATTCACATCGAGATGACACTCGTCCTGACTCCTGGTAATGCAATTAGCCTTTTCATAGTTTTTTGTTGATATACTGCAGATAGCTACCATTGGATTTTTGTTGATATGATGGAGTTTAGGTTAGATCTTTTATGCACTATCGGAATATAAATGTGATAACTACCATTGGATTTTGAATATATTCATAGTTTTTTGTTGATATACTGCAGATAGCTGTGATGAACACCACATCACAAGCTAGCTGAAAATCAATGGACTCACTTTCTTTAGGATCACAAAATAATACCTGTTATGAATCTGGGTGAAGTGGGATTTCTTGGTTCCATTCTCTCAGTTTTCCTGAATGATAGACTCACTTGTTTCACTCGTATATAAAAGAGTGTTAATGTATGGCCTTAATTACTATATTTTCTTTTAGGTATCATTTTATTCTTGTTCTATCAAAATCGAGATAACAGCACCAAAAGAGTATTGTTTTTCTTCACAACCATTGTCTGTCTTCTTTTCATAGTTTTAGAGCAGACCGTCACCGCTCCCTCTTCTAAATTGATATCTTAATTCTTTTCTCTTTGATCCTTTCTTTCTATCAGCACTATTTCAATGGCAAAAAAAAAACGTGGAAAACCAGTCCTTTATCTCAATAAGAAGCCTCGTATGAAATTCTAAAAAGTATAATTCAGTTTTCTTTATTTTGGAGTTCAATAAAAATGCTAAATACTAAAGAGTGAAGTCCTGCACTTCGATAGTACATGATGGTGGAAGTTTCTTTCTACTACAATTTCCAGGATATTCTGTGAATACCAAGTAGAGTCTTGGACCAACTTCCTTGATCAACTTTTCATGTTATATGTTCACTAAGGATTTCCCTCTGCTGAGTATCATACTAGTATCTGCTAGTAATTCTTCTTGTCTGTCACTCCGTTTTTATTTTTATTTTTTTATAATTGAGTAGGCTTACTATAATCACCAAGGTTTTGAATTTTATTTTGAGTTACTAGTATAGTGTTCTTTGTCATGTTTTGTTTAACTTATTGGATATTTGAGCCCATGCTTAATCATGGCTTCTTAGACTTTCCGTGTCTTCTAAGTATTTGGTTTGGAATTTACACCGACCATCTGAGGTGTCTATGTGATTAATGTTCTTTGCATACTGAATCATCATCTCCTCCTCATTGTTCTGCTTCAGGCCCTTTGTCCAAATCAAAGGATGCAGCTACATTTGAGTCATTTTTCAAGATCACCAGAAAGACATTTTTTTATATCTGTTCCCTTGTGAAGCACGAAATGATGGCTAAGCCTGGAAACTTCTTTGGCAGTGATGGAAATCCTTTGAGTCTAAATGATCGCGTTGATGTTGCTTTAAGAAGGCTGAGCTCTGGTGAGTCATTCTCATCTGTTGGAAATTCAGTAGGGGTAAACCGGTCAACTGCTGCCCAAATAACCTGGCGGTTTGTGGAAGCCATGGAAGAAAGAGGGCTTCACCATCTCTCTTGGCCTTCGACAGAAACAGAGATGAACGAGATTAAGTACGAATTTGAGGAAATCCTGGGCCTCCCGAATTGTTGTGGTGCCATCGACACCACACACATCTTGATGTCCCTGTCCACTGTTGACAAATCAAATAATATCTGGTATGACGAAGAAAAGAACCACATCATGATCCTGCAGGCGATTGTGGACCCTGATATGAGATTCCGGGACATTGTCACAGGTTGGCCAGGAAGTGTGAAAGACTCTCTTGTGCTCAAAAGCTCGAGTTTCTTTAAACAAGCTGAAGCGGGGAAGAGGCTAAACGGGACAAAGTTCAAGCTTTCAGATGGCATAGCATTGAGGGAATACATAGTTGGGGACATAGGGTTTCCGCTTATGCCGTGGCTTCTCACTCCTTATCAAGGACATAGCCTTTCTGATTCTCAGCTCAACTTTAACAAGTGACAGTTTGCGACACGAATGGTGGCGCAAAAGGCGCTGTTGAAGTTGAAGGATAAGTGGAGGATTCTCAAGGCAGTGTTGAGGAAACCAGATAAGAATAAGTTACCAAGGATTGTTCTTGTTTGCTGCACAATATTATCATTGACATGGATGATGAGGTGCAAATGCAAGATGGAATGGTCTGGTCTCGCCATCATGACCCGGGCTATCACCAACAAGTCTGTGATTCTTCTGACAAGTCAGCTTCCAAACTAAGAGATAAGCTTTCTCTCTCCACAGACCAAACAAAACAAAGATATCAGAGCGAGAGAAACTGAGAAACCCACCCCTACGATTCAATTTCAGAGCCAAACCAAAAACAAAAGCTACCACACTAACAAACAAATCCAGTACCTTCTTCTCCTTGGGAGTGAGAAAATACGCATAACCAACATAGACGCAGAAGAGCTAAAAACAAAATGAGACGGGTACTGGTTCTAACTTGAACGCAAATGAAATTGTTGAGGAAGGAGGCAGCCATTGAGGGGTAGACACATACCCTAATTGCCATCTCTTGGATAGCCAGGAACAAGCAATCACAGCTGAGCCTCCGAAACTGCCGAGCAATCGCTCGCCCAATCGCCCTGGGTCCCCAACGCCTCATCCTCTCCACGAAGGAATCATCCGCCATCGACGACATTTTCACTCTGCTCTGTGTTTTTTCACTCTGCTCTGTGACGCTTACTAAGCTCTCTAGTGATTCAAATTCGAATTTCATGTTACATTTATATACAGAAAACTGCAGGTCCCTACCGTTATATATAAATATAACGAAAAGGGGGTAGAAATGGCAAAAGATGGAGTAGTAAACAACATTAACCCTAGATAGATGGTAGGGACCTGCAGTTTTCTGTATATAAATGTAACATGAAATTCGAATTTGAATCACTAGAGAGCTCAGTAAGCGCCACAGAGCAGAGTGAAAATGTCGTCGATGGTGGATGATTCCTTCGTGGAGAGGATGAGGCGTTGGGGACATAGGGCAATTGGGCGAGCGATTGCTCGGCATATTCGGAGGCTCAGCTGCGATTGCTTGTTCGTGGCCATCCAAGAGATGGCAATTAGGGTATGTGTCTACCCCTCAATGGCTGCCTCCTTCCTCAACAATTTCTTATGCGTTCAGGTTAGAACCAGTACCCGTCTCATTTTGTTTTTAGCTCTTCTGCGTCTTTGTTGGTTATGCGAATTTTCTCACTCCCAAGGAGAAGAAGTTACTGGATTTGTTTGCTAGTGTGGTTGCTTTTGTTTTTGGTTTGGCTCTGAAATTGAATCGCAGGGGTGGGTTTCTCAGTTTCTCTCGCTCTGATTTCTTTGTTTTGTTTGGTCTGTGGATCAATGTTATCTGGAAATTTGGTGAGATATTTTGCGAACTGGTTATGTCTTGTTGTGTGTGCGAATGGTTTCGGTTCCTATTTAGATCAGGGTCCCATGGTGTTGGATTTCGATTGTGCTTATCATGGGTTGGTGGAGCTGGAAGTTTCTGAGATTCGGAGGGGCAAAACAATCTATCGCTGCCCGGATTGCTACATGGAGAATCGTCATATGCATGCCGTTTAGAGTGTTTGCGTGTATTTACTATCTCTATATTTTATTTCAAAAATGTAAAGCCTATTTCGGCTATAGACTCCTTAGAAGGGGTGATTTTGTTATGGTTAATTTCGGATATAATTACTAAAGATATATTTCGGAAAATGTAAAAGGCATCAGTCTCAATTGGTATAACTTTTTCTATTCAATGCAATGAAATGTCTACGTTTCTTCTTCTGCTCATTTTGTTTACTGTCTTTGAGCTCTTGAAATGTAAAATGCTTCTCATGTTTATGGTGTTTTACAGAGGAGGAGGTGTTCAAGATTGGATGAAGACCAATGTTGTTATTATTTAATTCCTTTAGGACATTTAAGTGGGGGTTGTTCTGTTTTATAACTTAATGTGGAAGAAAGCTAAATAGTACCGGGTATCCTGCACCAGCTGCTTACTTTACTAAAACAAGCTTGCATTATAATTTCTATTTAGTTTGGTTTTTCCATTGCACAAGTATTTATCCATTCACTTCACACCTCAACTTTGACAATTGCAATCTATCTCGATTTCTATATGTATCTTTCAGTCTCTATTTACAGCCCCCTCCCACAAAAAAATGGATACATATATGCGTGCGTGTGTGTTTGTAACCCAAAAGCAGGGTTGAAAGGAAAGAGATGCAGCTTCAGTGCAAGTTAGTTGTACAACAGGATAATAAAAGATTCATTTTCTTTGATATGCTTATGTTGGAGTGTCCAGGTGAGAATATCAGGTAGAACTGGTTCTGCTAAACCTCTTTCATCTTGTTATTGTTATCTTTTGGTGCATTATAGTACTGCAATATTTGAAAACAAGGTGATCTCAACTTACCCAAGTATGCATAGTTTCAACAGTAATTTGGGCCCAAACACCAATGGATTTACCATTCCTATGATGTATTACATTATAAACGTGTTCTGTTACTGTGATTTCAGTTTTAGTTGAAACAAAAATGTTGGGATCTTCCGGTGTCGATCTTAATGAAGCCTTGCCATATCTTTGTTTTAATGACTTTTTGTTTTACATGTGACTGGAGTTTGCTTTGACTTGATTTATGATTAGATGGAGATGGAGGAAACGTTAGAGATGGTCTTCTAGAGTTGTATGGGAAAATTCAGAAAACCATGGAAGATCGGGCATTAACTGGGGATAAGAGTACCAGTATTACTGTTACTATAGATGACATCTCTTTAATGGAGGTTGCTGCTATTGGCACTTCAAATCATGTCTTAGACTTCCTGCATTACTGCCACACTCTAACTGCACAATTTGTGAGAAATTTTTCATTCTGCATTTCCATAGACACATTTCATCATCATCATTGCTCCTTTTAACACCTTCAGAATTCCTCTTTCTGATTTATAGACACATCCATTTCCATCTAATATTCTTAAAGAAATTAAATTCTTTTTAAGTTCAGGAACATGTCTCACGTCACACAGCGTCCTCACAGTACCATAAAACATTTAAAACCTTAACAATACCTAAACCGACAACTTTGCATGAAACAGCGTTGCCTCAACACTACCTTAATTAACTGACATGTAAATGTTGAACCAATCTGCATGTGGGTACATATGATAAGAGCAACATGAATCAAGTATCCATGAGTCTGTATCGCTATCAGTTGTAGGCAATACTGATATCATATCTCCATTGTTGTTATCTACACTATCCTCAACTACATTAGCCGAGGTCGACACTTTGTGTTCTTTCCTTTTTCTTCATGCTTCATCCGAGGACAGTCCCTCTTCATGTATCCCTTCTCGTGATACTTATAGTATTCAACTGTCTTTATCCAGTTTGGTTTTGATTTCGATCTAGACTTCTTCCTATCAGATGGTTTCACCTTCTCTCTCTGTCTTCCATGCTCCTGGTTTCTTTTTGCTATCAGCTCTTCCCTTTGCAAACCCTCGATATTAGCCTTTCCTTGGTTGTAAGATAATAAGGCAGTAATAACCTCCTCTGTTTCCAGAGTTTCCTTAACCTGTAACAGGATTGTAGCCATATGTTCATAAGACCTAGGGAGAGAACTCACTAACATCAACACCCCGTCTTCATTTATGTGTTGCTCTAGATCGGAACCTTCAATCATTCTAAGCCCATATAACTTTTACTTGAAAAACAGTTTGTTTGTCAATGATTTTGACATATAACAACTCTCTAACTTTGCCCAAATCCATGCAGGAGATTATTCGTCCAAGACATCATACATAACGGAATCTGCAAGACATAGACGAATGGTATTTATCGCCTTCAATTCTAGGTCTTCCCAAACATCGTCTGACATCGTTGCAGGCTTCTTCAATTTTACGTATAACGCCTTTACCAGACCTTATTGTACTAGTTGATCTTTCACCCTTCATTGCCAAAACCGAAAATTATGAGTCTCATCTAACTTCTCCACATCGAACTTTGATATCAAAGTATTCACCAATATTGCGAATCCAACCTTTGCTCTGATACCAATTGTTGAACCTATGGATCAATCACAAACAATAAACAGTAAAGAATCAAGAACACACAGGATTATATGTGGTTCAACCAATGTGATCTACGTCAACTAGAGCAGTCTTTGTATTTCACTTATATTCAAATTAGGGTTATAATGATGTATATATACATCTAATTCATATGTTATGGTAAAATACCAAAAATACCCTTTACCGTACCTCGGGGGCCTACGCCCCCCGAACCCCCCAACAAGTTAGCCGATGCCCAACACACTAGGGCTCGATGGAAGGCAACCACGGGGCCCTTTAGACCCAGGGCCTGTTGTAACTTCCTTCCTGGATCATGAGCCATAACCTAACAACATTGGGGTGAGATAGCCCCAAGACCACTCAACACTGGTATCAGAGCCCAAGTTACCGACAAGTCTAGGCCTAATAGTGCAAGGAGAACGGGTTGTCTATGCTTTGACCCAAGGCCCGATGTGTGAGAGGGAGATTGTTGGGGTTGTCCCACATCGGTTGTGGAAGAGACTGATGAACAATATACAAGTGCGAGGGAAAACCTCACCCTTTGATCTAACTTTTGGGGTGAGAGAGACCCAAGACCACCCAACATGAATCAAGAAAAGCTAAGGTGGCGATACTAATTGATTTTCTTTCTAACGGTGGTTACTTAGTTGGATTATAATTTTAACATCATTTCAGTGTCTGGTTACCAAAGAAATAATCATACTTTTATTATTACTATTATTTTGAGCACTGTCCTATATTAATCCATATCATTCACATATACTTCGAAATTAATTTCAAAACACTTACCATTTCATAAATATATATATATATATATATATGATGAGCATGTGCATGCTATCACACATTCACATGTATATTCAAATCACTTATGCCCGGTTTGTTTACTGGTTATGGTCCTATTTTTCTGGTCTGGTCATGGTTTTTTGAGATCATACCATGTTTGTTTTGTATTGATCTCAAAACATATAACCAGACCAAGTTGAACCAAATTAAGCAAAAATAACTTTTTTTAGGACCACAATTTTTGGTGGTTCTATTTGGTCTGGTTACAAAATTTATCCAAAATCTAACCAAAATGTTATCCAATAATTGAACCACATCTAACCAATATATAAACCAAAACATAAAATAAAAATAATAAAATAATGAATAACAAATAAAATGAATTAAATAATACATAAAAATAAATTTTTTTTTTTATAAAATAATAAAAATAAAAATAAAATAAAATATATTTATGAATAAAATGATAATATAAATGAAAAATTAAATAAAATATATTTAAAAATTAATATAAACAAATGAATAAAAAATAAATAAAATAATGAATAATAAACAAAATAATACATAAAAGTAATAAAATAAATATATATTAATAAATAATAATATAAATAATAAATTAATAAAATATATTTATAAATTAATTAAACAAATAAATAAATAATAATAAATGATAAATTAATAATAGAAATAATAAATTAAATAAAGCATATTTATAAATAAAATAAAATAATGAATAATAAACAAAATGAATTAAATAATACATAAAAAATAATAAATAAAATAATAATAATAAATGAATAAATATAATAATAATAAATAAATAAATGAATAAATAATAATAATAATAATAAATGAATAAAATATATTTATAAATTAATTAAAATAAATGAATAAATAATAATATGAATAATAAATTAAATGAATTATATTTATAAAAAAATGAATAATAAACAAGATGAATTAAATAATACATAAAAACTAATAAATAAAATAATAATAATAATTGAATAAATATAATAAAAAAATAAAAATAAATGAATAAATAATAATATAAATAATAAATGAATAAAATATATTTATAAATTAATTAAAATAAATGAATAAATAATAATATGAATAATAAATTAAATGAATTATATTTATAAAAAAAATGAATAATAAACAAAATAAATTAAATAATACATAATAATAATTAATAAATTAAATGAATTAAATAATAAACAAAATAAATGAAATGAAATGAATTAAATAATACATAAAAATAAAAATAAATAAATATAATAAAAATAATAAATTAATAAAATATATTTATAGATAAATAAAAATAAATGAATAAATAGTAATAAATAATAAAAAAATGAATTAAATAATATATAAAAATAAGAAAAAATAAATAAATAATAAGCAAAATGAGTTAAATAATACATAAAAATAATGATAAATGAATAAATATATTTATAAATAATAATATAAATAATAAATGAATAAAATATATTTATAAATTAATTAAAATAAACGAATAAATAATAATATAAATATTAAATAAAATAAATTATATTTATAAAAAAATGAATAATAACCAAAATCAATTAAATAATACATAATAATAATTAATAAATTTGATGAATTAAATAATAAACAAACTAAATGAGATAAAATGAATTAAATAATACATAAAAATAATAATAAATAAATAAATACAATAATAAATAATAATATAAATAATAAATTAATAAAATATATATATAAACAAATAAAAATAAATAAATAAATAATAAACAAAATGAATTAAATAATATATATAAAAAATAATAAATATATATTATAATAAATAATAAATAAATAGTAAATAGTAAATGATAAATAATAATAAATAATAAATTTTTTTAAAAGCCAAAATATCAGAGTGCATTATTTGCATGTTATCGACAGTTGAAGTTGTTATGTAATATTAGTGTGTGACTTGTGAAATTTGTGTGATCGTAATTTTTGTATAATAAAAAATGTGGCTTGTATAAAACTTATTTGTTGTTATATTTGATAATTGGAGTGCAATAATCATACTCTAAGAAATTTTTACAAAGCCAATATAACATTATTATGTAAGAAATACATAATAAAAATCAATCAAAAAGACTTTAACAAATGTTTACAAATTAAATGTGTGGGTTTTAAGATTATTATATCATATAAAGTATATTCAATATTTTCACAGTTTACTAGAAATTTAAGATCAGACCAGTTTGTCAAACATGGTCTGGTCTGATACTCATTTGTTTTTGTCAAGTGGTATTTTCACTTCTAGTTAATCTTCAGTTTGTGTCTTTGACTGAGTTCGCGTGATTTTACACCAGATTTAATTTCTAAGATATACATACATGAACAACACACTATAAGATTTATAAAGGTATTAATAGCAGAATCGTTGGTTAAGATGACTTTTCTAACAATGGTGTAGCAATTGCTTGCATTTTATTAACCATCCAAAAGACTTAGAAGTAGCACCTGATATTGGTATGTTTGACACAAAGTGATTTGAGTTCTAAATATGTTTGCAAGTGATATTGGTATGTTTGACACAAAGTGATACTGTAAAAACGACACTCACATGTTTGCAAGTGACTCTCCAAGTAACCCCCTGAGGCCACGGAGTAGGCTTGACAACATCGTTTATAATGACGTCAAAATTAACCCTGCCCTTATTTTTTAACCAATCTGCCAAAGTAGGATTCGACACTGATCCCGTTGATGTCCAATGGATGCCTGATCCTAGGGAAATAAAGCGTCGTTATCTTGGTGATGTGCAAAATTATGGTGCACCTCTTAATAAAGAGAGATATGTCTATGAAATGATTTTACAGGAAACCAATTCCGTAATTATCACCCATACATATGAAAAACCTGACGATAAAGTCAGGAGCCCAGTTTCCTATTCTAAGGCTGTCATTAAAAGGGTAATTAAACCCACTGATTGAGGGCTTGACCCTTCAAGACCCAGAACTTTTTCTCGTTCTGGAAAAATGTTTTCATTCAATTACTGGGATTATAAGGAAGCATGGAAACATGCATTTTTATACCAGAATGTTAAATTCAAGCATACTTGGGTTTTTAAGTTCTGTCCTGAATCTTTAAAAACTTCTTATCCAAATTGGATTTTTTATTGGTGGCGTTTATATGGCCCTGATCTTGATGTTCTCCCTAATATAATCCGAGGACATTTTAGTTCTTGGTCTATCCATCATCCTCAATTAAGAGGACAAGAGAATCTTCCTGAAGGTTTCCCTAAATTACTTTTCTTTGCTGAATTTGGCATCCCTTGGATTTCCAAGTGGGAATTAAAATGTAATTTTGACCAATTAAGGGTTCCCACTCTTTATCGTGAGTTTTCTTATAGATGGTGGTCTTCCGTTTCTCTTGAGGAATTGGATAAACAAATATTTGAGACGACTAATGTTTATATTGAGAAAATGAATCAATCTCAGCTGGTAATTAAACCAATCTCTAATCCTTTTGAGGAAATTAAGTCCTCGTTCAGAATTCATTTTCCCAATTTAGGGGAATCCGAGTTGATGGTCAAGTGTATGGAGTTTATGAAGAATCAATTCATGATATCTTTTGCTCCATCCTCTTCTGCTGTTCCAGAATCTGTTCCAGATGACCATTCCATGGCCAGTCAGGACGACAATAATGCTTATTCTTGTCTTGTTGGTGAAGGTCAGAATCCAGAGGATGAGCTTGATGATGAGGGCGAAGCCACTATGGGAGACTATTGGGACGCCATGATCACTGCAGTTTCCACCTCAGCTCCCAAGGGTCCAGTCATTGCCCACAAGCCATGACGCATGCCATGACGTTTTCCAGAAGCAATTATTTGTTTCCTTATGTCATGCATTATGTCACTATTATGATAACTGTATCAATATCAGATAATTGAGATCTGTTTTATGTATGTATTGGTCAAGGATTCACCTCCAATCACTACTCACTTTTTGTGAGAAAAGTTGCGTGAATTCCGGATCTTGTCTGGTAAAGTAGGATAGCTGTCTTTGTCGATGGGGCCCAGTTGTGTACCCGAAAGATGCTCTCTTATCTCTACCTCCCCTTGTTGACTCTATATTAGGGCAAGGCATTTCATTTTGAAGTTAGACTTTTGTTTAGTTTTCTTTCCAGAGTTTTCTTTTCTCTGTTTTGGGTTTCTCTTCCTTTGTCTGTACTATTATCACCAACAATATTTGGAATAAAGATTTGCAGTATTGTGTAAGTTTCTGATCTATCTTACTTATTCATTTATATCCGCAATTTGGTAATAAATGAATAAATATATTTATAAATAATAATATAAATAATAAATGAATAATAAATGAATAAAATATATTTATAAATTAATTAAAATAAACGAATAAATAATAATATAAATAGTAAATTAAATAAATTATATTTATAAAAAATTTAATAATAACCAAAATGAATTAAATAATACATAATAATTAATAAATTAGATGAATTAAATAATAAACAAAGTAAATGAGATAAAATGAATTAAATAATACATAAAAATAATAATAAATAAATAAATACAATAATAAATAATAATATAAATAATAAATTAATAAAATATATTTATAAACTAGATAAAAATAAATGAATAAATAATAATAAATAATAAACAAAATGAATTAAATAATATATAAAAATAATAATAAAAATATATTATAATAAATAATAAATAAATAGTAAATAGTAAATGATAAATAATAATAAGTAATAAAAAATTTTAAAAGTCAAAATATCAGAGTGCATTATTTGCATGTTATTGAGAGTTGAAGTTGTTATGTAATATTAGTGTGTGACTTGTGAAATTTGTGTGATCGTAATTTTTGTATAATAAAAAATGTGGCTTGTATAAAACTTATTTGTTGTTATATTTGATAATTGGAGTGTAATAATCATACTCTAAGAAATTTTTACAAAACCAATATAACATTATTAAGTAAGAAATAGATAATAAAAATCAATCAAAAAGACTTTAACAAATGTTTACAAATTAAATGTGTGGGTTTTTAGGTTATTACATCATATAAAGTATATTCAATATTTTCATAGTTTACTAGAAATTTAAGATCAGACCAGTTTGTCAAACATGGTCTGGTTCAAAGATGTTTTAAAAACCCGACAGTTTGCCAAATATGGTATGGTTCCAGTTTCCTCATACCAAGACTATCAGATCAAACCGCTTACCAAACAGAATTTCAGAATATCACCCGGACCAGACCAGACCGGTTACCAAACGGGGCTTAGCATCTGCACATGCTGTGATTATTTGGACATTAATTCATGAACCAATGGCCTCCATATGCAGCAGTTACTAAAAAGTAGGCAATTTTACATACAGGTTTTGGGAAATTATTTATTCTGAAATAGAGACTGAAAATTTGAAGGTTAGTCAAATCAATAAGAAAAAAAAAAAAAAAATACATATGAAGACATCGGAACATGAATGGATCCAGAACTTGAAAGTGTGGGTAGTGTGTGTATATATGTATGAGTCAATGTGTGTTACCTAGAACATAATGGGATTTTCCAGAACTTGAAGGGGTCATTGACGACTGAATAACGAAGAAAGATAGGAAATGAGAACTTAGGGACTGTCGGCCGGTTTTCGTCGGTTTATATTTATAATTTTAAGAAAGTTGGTTAATGAATGAGTGCATAGCTTCATGATCAAGGCATCCAACAAGTTTAAGCCAAGTTCAAGCAAAAGATATGTTCCATATTCAATTGTATCTGTGTACAAGTCTTGTGTCGTGGTGTAAATACAGAATAATACACAATTATCCTGTTTATATACACATCAATCTCTTTATGGCCCAAGTTACCGGGCCATACATTATCCACTATTACACGTGGGTATGGTTTGATAGTACAAGTAAGTCACCTAATGTGGCTCAACTATCAAATTTAATGTCGAAATTTCACGTCACATTGAATTTTCTTTTGGCATTACTGTGAGAGCTAACCATTTGCAAATACTATAAAACACAGCATTTGGATTGTAGAACATAAGAACAGACCTCACTCTACTTTCAATGGATACCCTTGTATACCCCAAGATACTCTTGCTAGTGGTCTCCTTTGCTGTTCTTTGCTGCCTCATTGTCCTTTATTATTGGAGAGTAGCCTCCAATCTGCTAATAAATTGGCCTCTTGTTGGTATGATGCCCGGGCTTGTTCGAATTTCTAGCAACCTCATTGAGTTTATCACACAAATTCTCAAACAATGTACCGGAGCCACTTTCTTGTTTAAAGGCCCTTGGTTTGCTAACATGGACATGCTAATCACTGCTGATCCTGCAAATGTCCACCACATCTTAAGCAAAAACTTCTCAAACTACCCAAAAGGCCCCGAGTTCAAAATGATATTTGATATGTTTGGGGATGGGATTTTTAACTCTGATTCGGAGGCGTGGGGAGCCCATAGAAAAACCGCCATGCCCATGATTAGCCACCACAAGTTCCACAACCTGGTAGAGAGAAGCATCTGGAAGAAAGTGGAAGAAGGGCTAATACCGGTTCTCGATCGCGCCTCAGCAAGAGGAACTGAGGTTGACTTGCAAGACTTATTTCAAAGGTTTAGTTTTGATATTATCAGCATCATAGTTTTAGGCCATGATCCAGCCAGCCTCTCCATCGACTTACCACACATTCCATGTGAGAAGGCATTTATTGAAGCTGAGGAGGCCTTATTCTATAGGCACGTAACTCCACAATTTATCTGGAAGTTCCAAAAATGGCTTCAAATTGGCCAAGCGAAGAAGTTGAGTATGGCTTGGCTCAACATTGATCAATTTGTTTACTGGTGCATTTCAATGAAACGCCACGAGAACGAAAGCAAAGCCAAAATGGTGGAGCACCAGCAAAGGGAAGAGGAGGGTTTTCACTTACTAGCCTCTTTCATGAAAGCATACAAAGGAAAAAGTTGCGATTCAGACAAGTTTCTGAGAGACACCTTAATGAGTTTCCTGTTAGCTGGGAAAAGCACCATAGGTGCTGCCCTCACTTGGTTTTTCTGGCTCATCTCAACAAACCCTTCAGCGGAAGTCAAAATCCGAGAAGAGATCAAAGCAAAGTTGCATGTCAAAGAAGGCGAGCAATGGAGGTTTTTCGATATTGAAGAGTCGCATAAACTAGTGTACCTCCACGGAGCTCTGTGTGAAGCTCTAAGATTATTCCCACCAGTGTATATAGAGCATAAATCTCCACTTGAACCGGACATTCTTCCAAGCGGCCATCACATTGATGCAAACACGAGGGTTTTGCTCTTTTTTTGTTCCATGGGAAGGATGGAGACGATATGGGGCAAAGATTGCTTAGAGTTCAAGCCCGAGAGGTGGATATCAGCGCGAGGACTCAAACATGAACCATCCTACAAGTTTCCTGCCTTTAATGCTGGACCGAGGAGTTGTTTAGGTAAAGAGGTGAGTTTCATTCAAATGAAGATAATTGCAACAACCATTATTCACAATTTTCACATTCAAGTGGTAGAAGGTCACCCTATATCCCCAAGTAACTCTATCATACTTCAAATGAAAGATGGTTTCAAGGTCAAGATTACCAAAAGAAGTTTTTGATCAGCAAGAATTATCTTTATGGTTTTAGTTGTAACATTGTGGAAATCACAACTTTATTACCTAATTATGAATAAAATAGTATGTTTCAATGTATCTTCATGCAATAATAAATGGAAACCTATCCAAGGAAGAGATCGAACTTTTGAGTGAAGGAGAAAATTAGTATTCCTCATCTCCTTTTTGTAGTTCTTTGGTGTTGCAATAATAGAATCTATGGATTTTTATTACTTTTCCTGCTTATATTCTAATTTGTCAATAATTTTTCTTGTTGATCTTATGCTTTTTGCAACATTACCTTTGTTAGAATCAATTATAGACACTAATACAATTAGATGTGTTCTTTTCTCATTCCTTAGCCGGAAATATATGCCAAGCATGAGGGAATGCTATACGTTTGGTAATTTCTCCTTCGACCAGATCCCATTGAAGCAGCTTAAATATATGAAAATGATAAACAAAGAGAAAATATAAAAATTCTGTTTTCATCGCTGTATTCTTTCGTGTTTTACAACAGAACATATAACATGTATATATAAGAGAAAAGGAGTGGAGAAACTAGCACACATGTGTTGCAATGGTATAACCTCACCCCCAAATTGGGGAGGTGAGGGGTTCGAGCCTCTTAAGAGGTATTGTGGGTGTGGTGTGTGAGTTTCTTACCATTAAAAAAAAAAAAAGAGTGGAGAATGAGCCAAAATAAAATAGGTAATTAGGGTGTATCGATTAAAAACCTTAATTTTAATATAAACATAAGTGGGTCTATCTAAATAGGCCCAAACCCTAATGTATTTTAATAATATATAAAATATAATCTAAGAGTTTCCCGTAAACTCATGATAACATGTTGAGTTTATAGACAAAACCGTGAAGGCAACTCTGAGTAATTAAATATGATGAAGTGCGCAGTAGTAATTAACTACTGAGATATTCAATGACAAGGTTGTCGAAAGAGTCATTGACATGGTAAGTTGGTAACCAACCAATTACTTGCTACTGATTGTAAACTGGTCGTTAAGTCAGGAGTCAAGTTTAGAACATAACAACATGATGGCGATTCCGTGGTTATAACAAAACAAACACCAAATTTGATCTCCGGTTTGACTTGTACTAAGCTGTAGATTCCAAATCACCTAGAAGAAGGGACACAGATGATTGAGATGATGATATAACAAAACAAACACCAAATTTGAACTCCGGTTTGATTTGTACTAAGTTGTAGATTCCAAATCATAATGAAGAAGGGAAACAGATGATCAAGATGATGCTCGCATGGGCAAACTGAATTCCGAAGATCTGTAGTCAGAGAGTGGAGTGATGGAGGTGACATAACTGAGTTGCTATGAACAAGCTCTTAGTGGATATTGGAATTAATAATTTAATTAAAACCCCATTTCGGCAATGGATTCTGGTAAACAGTTTGTTGACAAAAGGAAGTGTCATATTGCTTAATTATCATGTACCATTCTGGAATGGGACGCATATTGCATGGTCTTGGACAAGCATTAATTTTCATGTACCATTCTGGAATAGGACGCATATTGCATTGTCTTGGACAAGCATTAATTTTCATGTACCATTCTGGAATTGGACGCATATTGTATGGTCTTTGACAAGCATTAGTACGTATATATCTTGATGGGCATAGGCCCACGGCTTTGACATACTGTACAATTGGAATAACGTCCTGTTTGGTAATCGATCTGGTCTGCTCTGGTTTGGTCAGGTTCAGTCCGGTCGGGTCCCTGAACTGAAAGTCTATTTGGTAAGCGGTTTGGTCTGATGGTCTCGGTCTGAGAAAAAATGGAACCAAACTATTTATAAATATATTTTATTTAATTTATTATTTATTCATTTATTTTATTTCTAAAGATATTTTATTTTATTTAATATTTATATTATTATTTATTCATTTATTTTTATTAACTTAGAAATAGATTTTATTAATCTATTATTTATATTATTATTTATTGATTTATTTATTTTTTACTATTATTATTTTTATATATTATTCATTATTTCATTTATTTTTATTAATTTCTAAATATTTTTTATTTATATTATTATTTATTCACTTATTTTTATTTATTTACAAATATATTTTATTAATTTATTATTATTTTTATATATTATTTAATTCATTTTGCTTATTTTTTATTCATTTATTTTTATTAATTTTTAAATATATTTTATTTTATTTATTATTTATATTATTATTTATTCATTTATTTTTAGTTTTATTATTTATTCAATTATTTTGATTAATTTATAAATATATTTTATTAATTTATTATTATTTATTTATTTATTCATTTATTATTATTAATTTATAAATATATTTTATTTAAATTATTATTTATTCATTTATTTTTATTGTATTTTTAAATATATTTCATTTAATTTATTATTAAGTTTTCTTATTTATTCATTTATTTTTTTTAATTTATAAATATATTTTATTAATTTTTTATTATTATTTTATTTATTATTTTATTATTATTTTTATGTATTATTTAATTTATTTTTGTTTATTTTTATTCATTTATCTTTGTTAATTTATAAATATATTTTTATTAATTTATTATTTATTCATTTATTTATTATTATTTATATGTATTATTTAATTTTTTTATTATTCATTATTTATTTATTATTCAATTATTTTTAATAATTTATAAATATATTTTCTATAATTTATTATTTATATTATTATTATTAATATATAAATATATTAAAAAGCTACTAAATAGGGCCTTACAAAATTTTGGAACCAGACTAGACCATGATGACCCACCTTTTTTCTTGGTCTTAAAAATGATCATTTTGGTTGAATTTGGTCCAACTTGGTCTAGTTCTATTTTTTGAGACCAATGCGAAACAAACTTGGTCTGGTCTCAAAAACCATAACTAGACCAGACCAGAGGGATCATAACCGCCTATTATACAGGGCCTAAGTTTTAATCAGGTACAATACAACCACCCCAATCAAGAAATTTTTAGATTTTCATATGATCTTTAATGTAATGTAAGAAGTTAAAATTATTACTCCCTTTATCCCAATTTAGTTCCAGATTTGATTTTTCAATAATTATTTTGATATTTTATGTTTCCTATTTTGTCTTTTGATAATGTAGTATAGTTGTAGTTTTTAGTGGGGCCCATTGCTTTTTGAAGTTAATAAGAATGGATAATTTGGGAAAGTATATGATAATATTGTATTGAGATTCTAAACTAGATAACTAATTTAGGAAAAGTAAAGTAGACAAAATGGACAACTAAATTCGGACGGAGGGAGTATTGTTTTTTATTTTTTGATGGTCAAGATGTTAGATTAGGACTATTGAAGTGGACAACTAAATTGGGACGGAGAGAGTATTTTATTTTTATTTTTATGCTTAAGATATGTTAGATTAGGACTATTGAAGGAGATGCATCAACAAATCACATTAATTTAAAAACAAGTAGGAATAGCTTATGTGTTTCCTAGATTATGTTACTTTAATTCTTGATTAATTTAGTTATATGTAAAGTACTTGTGTATATACACAACTTTGAAGTCATAATTATAAATGCTAAAGCATAAAAAATACGACGCCTTTGACAAGCATTAGGGCATGTTTGGAAACGCTCTCGCTCCTGCTTTCAAACGGGTTTGGAAGCTGAAGCGTAGTAAAGTAAGTTTTTTCTGAAGCGGAAGCATGTTTGGTGCTGATGATTCTGATATGAGAAAAATGAAAGCTGAAGCATGCAGAACATGTTTGGTGGAACTGCTGATTTCCTAAAATGTGAAAGCAAAACATGTTTGGTGAATTCAAATGATTTGAGATTCTGTTTTTTTTTTTGGATTTTAGATTGAATATAAAAAATTAATAAGTTCTACAATTAAAAAAAATAAAAATTGTATTGCACAAGGCCTCTCATTTGGATATTGTAAATAAATTTTTTATTTTTTGTAAATTATAAAAAAAATTATAGATAAATTCTAAATTATAATATTGTATTGCAGAAGACCTTTGGTTATAATATTTTATTTTGGGTAAAGTGCATAAAACCCTCCTCAACTATTGCCCCATGAGCACAAAACCCCCCTCAACTACAAAAGGGGCAAAAAAAATCCCTCAACTATCCTAATTGGGTGCAATTTACCCTATCCCTATTGCAAAATTACAATTTTACCTTTAAAAAAATAAAATAAATTATTTTAAGAGATAATTAATATATATAAAATTCAAAAAACAATATATTAAAATTTGAAATTTTTTTAAAATTCGAAACAAATATATAAAATTCAAAAAATATATATATGTAAAATTCAAAAATAATATGTTAAATTCCGAAAAAAATTAAAATTTGAAACAAATATGTAAAATTTGAAATATATATATATATAATTCAAAAAATATATATTAAATTTAAAAAAAAAATTAAAATTCAAAATTTATATATAATTTTCAAATTTTATATATTTTTCGAAATTTATATATTTTTTTTGGAATTTTATTTTTTGAAATATATATATTTTGAATTTTATATATATTTTTCGAATTTTATATAATTTTCAAAATTAAATATACTTTTTTCCAATTTTATATATTTTTTAAAAATTTATATATATATTTCGAATTTTATATATTTTTCGAAATTTAAAATAAGTTTTTGGAATTTTATATATTTATTTCTAATTTTATATATATTTCAAAATTTATATAAATTTTTCGATTTTTATTTTTTGAAATATATATATTTTGAATTTTATATTTTTTTTTGAATTTTATATATATTTTTTGAATTTTGTATATATTTCAAAAATTATATACTTTTTTCGAATTTTATATATTTTTTTGAATTTTATATATTTTTTAAAAATTTATATATATATTTTTAATTTTATATATTTTTCGAAATTAAAAATACTTTTTTGGAATTTTATATATTTATTTCTAATTTTATATATATATTCGGAATTAATTTTTTTTTTAAAATTTTATACACCTTGAAGCAAACCTAACATGTTGCAAAGAATTTGAAAGCAATTGAGAGAATTTGGGAGCAACTTATAATGGGCCCTACTAAAATAGTGATGAGAGCAAGTGGAAGCAAGGTGAGCCTTGCTTCTAAATTTGAGGTTTTGCTTCAGCTTGCTTCCAGAGTTTGGAAGCGGGAGCAACCAACCAAACAGCCCTACTCTATAAACAGTAATAGAAGCAGGAGCAAAAGCAGAAAACGGGAGCGTTACTAAAAAGGCCCTTAGTTTTCATGTACCATTTTGGAATGGGACGCATATTGTATGGTCTTTGACAAGCATTAATTTTCATGTACCATTCTGGAATGGGACGCACGTTACAACATGGTCTTTGACAAGCATTAATTTTCATGTACCATTCTGGAATGGGACGCACGTTACAACATGGTCTTTGACAAGCATGCATTAATTTTCATGTACCATTCTGGAATGGGACGCATGTTACAACATGGTCTTTGACAAGCATGCATTAATTTTCATGTACCATTCTGGAATGGGATCGCATGTTACAATGGCTTAGGATCATCTCCATTCATTCTCTCACTACTAGTTACAAGTTGCTGAGGTGGTGCCTATGTGGCAAGATAAGTAGTCCCCAGTTGTTTGACTTTCACACAGTTATACACACCAATTTACACACAGAAACAATAACTCTAAATATGTTACAGTTGCAGATTTTGAAATTTTTGAAGGAATTTGAAATCTTTGGAAGTGTTTGAGATCTGAAATTTGGAACAGTATTTGGGGATTTAATGGACTTTTTGATTATATTCCTTTTATCTATATCTTCTTCTCTTCAATTTCTTTAGGGTTCTAAAGCAACAAAGGAGCAAAAGCCCCAAATTTACTTTGTGAGGATGAACCCGACTGTGAGGAATTATATTCCAGGAAGGGATCTATATCTTCTTCGCTTCAATTTTTTTAGGGTTCTAAAGAAAGAAATGAGCAAAAGCCCCAAATTTACTTTGTGAGGAAGAACTCGGCCCTGCATTTTTTCAGCGATTCGACCACGAGATGGTCGTCAATCAGTACAACAACCCCCGCATTGTTGAATACTTCTACAAGAACGAGTCAATCTCTTGGTTTTATGGCTTGTGTTCGTATATGTTCTTCTCCACTCTCTTATTTAATAATTATATTTTCTTTTCCGAATAATGGGTCTGCTTAAAACTTGTGCATATTCCATAGTGGACATATATGACATTGTGACATATATAAGAAAACTAATACTACAAATACAAGATTTCGTATGTAAGGCTCGTAATTTTATATTTTTTTGCTCTGTTTTTTTCTTTTAATTTTTATAGAAGATGGGTTTTGGTTGTTGCATGAGATATATTCAATTTTGGTACAAGTAGTGAAGTGGGTGATGTTAGATTGCACATAGGTTTTGATTTTACTCATTAGGGGTTTTCATTGATATCAAACTTTACCAGATATATTTCATTGTTTATGCATCATTCCCGTAATTAATGGATTTTCATTCAATAGGTGTAAATCTAAACTTAGTCCTGGGTTTCAAGTAACGATGCCAAATTTATTTTAATTAAGGATGCCCCATTTACGATACCTCAATTATAGAATCCACATAATTTTCTTTTCAGTCATCCATATAGTTGAATTATAGAATCCACACCAAGAGTTGAAGTAAATTAGTGTAGTTGGCTTTTTACATATATATTTTTTGTGTTTGTGGTGCTATTTGTTCCATAAAGAAATCATCTTAACATTTGGTTTGGTGTTTATATGGCTCAAAAGCCTGAAATGGAAACATATGTACCTTGGGATTCTTCATAATTCAACTCATAAATACTAAGTTAAGAATTTTAATTATTTTTCTTTCTCCATGTTTAAGGTTTTCGATTGTTTCTAATTCCTAGGTTCAATTCTATTTTTGAGAATCACATGTCAACCAATTTCAACTTGTTATTGTCTAAAACTCATGGCTTTGGTCCGTTATTTGTTTTATTTATTATGTTTTAAGTTAGGAATTGGGCCAAGGCATGCCTATAGAATTAAATTTAAGTTATGTTGTTGAAGTTTCAATTTCTAAAGGTTCTCTTAAAAAAATGTATAGTTCTTTCACTTCTATTATTCCTTTCTCATCTCCTTCTATTGCTTGTGATAATTTGTTGTTCCTCTGTAGTAGGACAGAGTGTTTTGAGGACTTATGAACTTGGAAGTGGAGTGAAGGAGGAGGATAACTTGTTTCTTAAAGGGGAGGTAATTATGTAGTAGTGACATTCTATTTTGTTTGACTGTTTATAAATTTAGATTTATAAAATGTGATTGCTCATCACCATACTTAATTTATGTAGTGTTGCATGAAGAAAAAGGCAAGAGTGTCTCGGGATAAAAATGATGGCAGCAGTGAAGTGCAAGTTCCCTACTGTTTGAGAAGGATAACTTGTTTGCTGAACTGAATTTCTCTCTTATATCTAGGAAAAGTTCTTATTCCCCTGAGGTTAGTTTCTCGAGTAGCTTTGAGTCTCTAATTTATTTATTTTTATTTATATAGCATGTTAGTTGTAGCAACTTTGGCATAATGTAAAGTAGGATTTTTTTTTATGTCTTTTGGCCACAATGCAGGATTCTCATGACTGGTTCGTTCTTAGAGATTTTTTTATCTATTCACTAACAGAAACTCAAAGAGTATATATATTATACTCTTTGTATTGATTTAATGAGCAGTTGGATGGAGCATTAAACTGCACTTTCTTTGTTCTATGTTCATGATTACTCTATTTGCATAGTCTTGAATACCATAGTAAACCCTGTTGCACTAGGTTTATGATCATTCAACAATGCCCATGTCATGGTCGGAGTCACCCAATGAGTCAACCAGGGCATTTTTTCGATCATAAATGGGCTATAAGGGAAACATCGGAAGCAACAAGTTTGAACAGATAATCTTGCTTACCCACTTAGAGGTATTATTGAGTTTTTCACTCTTTGTTTAGTTTATTTTTCTGTTGGGTTCTTTAATCTGGTTTATCTAACATTAATATTTTTCAGCTTGCTGATTGGAAAAAACCAAAGATGGATCATTCTCCGACTCTAGTTTATGTGGAGACAAAGATTGGGGCGTATGTATTAGAACATTTGTTATCTTCTTTTTAAATGTTTTGTACTTCACATGCGAGATTGCATGTTAGTTTAACTTTTTCCACATAAGGAATTGCCTCGGCGGGGGACTTGGAGCATGACGTGGGCGTTGTGAAGTAATAAAATAGCATGGGTTTATGGACAAGTCTGACAGAAAAGGAAGAAAATGAACAATATCCCTAGAAGGCTAGAGGTTTCTAGTGACCTTGATAGTGACAGTAGATAACTCGAATCCAGTAATGTTGAAGAAGATGAGGGAAGTGACAATGCGGAAGAAATGAGCAAGGCACCTCATTTCATAGCCAAATGTATGGTGAAGATAAAGTTTCTACAATTGGATGGAGTTGGTCAATACACAACGAGTAAATTTGGCGGCGAAGAATGAGATGATCAAGAGCAAAAGGAACAGGAAGAAAGTTGGAAAGCTAATGCAAGCGAGGAAAGCGACTAAGGTGAAGGAAGCGAGTGCTTGGGAAATAAGATTTGGTTAAGGACATAGGCCACTACTTGGGAAAATGATGCCATATGGAAAATATTAAATTATTCAATCTATAATCGTCACCTTTTGTACTATCATCTTTAATTTCGTAATGTGAATTTTTGTTCGCATCCTTTTTTTAAAAATTGGTCAAATAATTATGTTTAGTGTTTTCTCGATGTCTATTTATGAACCCTTTACAGTAAATCATGATTTGGTCCTGAAATCGATGCTGCCTTGTTTAGTTTTGGCTTCTTCATCCTTGCTTTTGTTTTTGGATACTTCATGTGTTTGTCACGCCCCAAATTTCCTAGGACTCCGAAACCCGAGCCTAAGAGCTAAGGGAGTGAATGCGGAAATAATGGAAACAAAATAAAATCCTTTTTAAGTCATCAAATACCCATAAATGAGTAAAATATACATACAACATCCCAAAGATGCCAAAAAGATCACACGGAATCGAAATGGAGGTAAACTGAAACACTCGATACCTTGAAGAAACATTCCAACCCACCATGTTTACCCAAGGGTAAAATTGTCAAATCAGGGGTAAAATAGTAATTTCCAACTACAACTACAAACTTTGGACCTAGCACAAGCAATACAAACAAACGGAACCAAATTTGAAGCCACGAGGAAGGAGATATGAATTTTCAAAAATGGTGTCAGAGAACACTGACCCAAAAACTAAAGTTGAAGTACCCCTCTTTCACCAGGGGTAAAACATTCATTTCAGGGTTAAACTGGTCATTTCAAATTTTATCTCAATAATTTGGACATAGGACAACCCATAGAAATAAACGGGGGTCCATTTCGACGTGCGAGGAGGAAAATACGAATTTTCGAACATCGGACGTTGCATGCATCTGCAGCAGGCCATGGCATGCCATGCTGCGGGCAGCCCTTCGCGCTGCAGCGCACCGCGCGCGCACAACAGCCATGCACAGCCTGCTGCGGGCTGACATGCCCAAACCTAAAAAAAATGAGATTTTTGGAAGTTTTCATAAAATCTTCCGTCTTTCCCCCGGTCTCCGTTTTAACTACCGCCGGTTTCTAAAGTTTGAAATCTTTAAGAAAACGAATTTAATTAAATCCATTTCTAAAAACAAGGAAATTTACCGGGGTTACGGGGGTAGGCGAAAACGGGTTTTTCCGTTCAAAACGAAAGTGTTTGTTTGAAAGACTAGGAAAATGCCGTTTTCGGCCAAACACCTAATTCTCACATTTCATGACAAAGAATCCATTTCACATTCAGAACTCCAATGAAAAAGATTCAATAATGACATTTAAAGTGCTCTAAGGTGAAACATGTTATAGTTTCTTCAAAATATACATTTGTACAAATCCGGCACCGAAATGCACCAAAAGAATATAATCCCCGTGAGCGCTCTAAGGAAATGAATCTAAGGGCTAGGAATAAGTCTTGCCATTGGAAGACTTATTACACAACTCACAAAACCTATTAATTTTTCAAACAAGGCCTTATCATCCAAGGGCTTAGAATTAAGATGAGAATCAATAACCCATCCAATGGTTGATAAAAAGTCTTGCTAAGTGGAAGACCTACAATAATGGATTATTCCATTTAAGTACCAACCAAACAAGGCTTTATGATCCAATGGTCTAAAACAAAGATGGAAGAATGAGATCAAGGGCTAGGAATGAGACACCACATGAAAAGTGGAAATGATCAAATTCTTTCCAAGTTAGGGTTAATTACAAGAGTGCCATCAAGACTCTTAAATACCCATTTACCCCTTGTAATCCTCTCTAATTACCAACATGCCACTCATGCCCTAATTCTTACCCAAAATCTCTACATTTTCCATTAATTGCTCAAAATGTGAAATTACTCATTT
Source organism: Cornus suecica (assembly GCA_963922005.1). Lineage (NCBI taxonomy): Eukaryota > Viridiplantae > Streptophyta > Magnoliopsida > Cornales > Cornaceae > Cornus > Cornus suecica. The sequence continues at coordinate 2,023,351 of OY998244.1, forward strand.
ATCCCTCGGTTATTTCTATCTCGAGATCGTTTTTAATAATTTTCATTATTCTCAAAAAGAAAATACGACATTACGACATGCAAGACATGCTAAACACATAAACGAATTTAACACATAAGCACATAATTGTTTAAATAATTTTTTTAAATTAACACGTAAAAATACTGGACGTTGCATATTGCTGGCAATGTTTACGGCTGGTGTTGGTTGGTCTGTGTATGGATAGTGCTTGGGTTGGATTGTTCTACAACTGATGCAAGAACTGGTTTTGGGTTAAATGTTTTATACTTGTGATCTATTAACCTGCGGTTTGCATATTTTGGCAAGATAAATATTTTGGGATGCTATTTGGCAATAAATTTCATATGGATTTGCCTCAAAACTAAGATTCATAAGTATATTTGGATAGGGGGTACTGGTGCTACATTTGGATGTACAGATACTGCGTTTGACATCTATTTTGCTACAAGCACAACAGTCAATTGTTTTACTTTTTTTTTTGCATTTGGTTTTACCGATGCTACAATTAGAAGTAGAGTTGCTACATTTATGTTTTTTCTGTTTTATTTTAGTATTTAGTACTTGTTAAATTTAATTATAATGGTTGCCATGAATATCCTTACACCTCGGGAGTTCAATTAGGGTATAATTCAGGACTTTTAAAAACATAACGAGGCTGGATTTGGTTAAAGAAATGTTGTATTTGGTTGTATCAGTGTTGCATTTGGTTAAATCAATGCTGCAATATTTGAATCCCTAAAATAAAAGCTAAGATAGGGTATTGATAGGGTTGCCCTATCTTGCTTCCAAATTTGTGGTTTATCCATTTATGGTCTAGGACAAAGTTTATGAGGTGAGAAATTTTTAAAATTTTTGCTATTTCAAGCATGTTTGCAATGCTATTTCGAAATATATTTCATATAGATTTGCCTGAACACTAAGATTCATAAGTACATTTGGATAGGGGGTAACGGTGCTAACATTTGGTAGGAGAGATGTTGCATATGGCATCTATTTTGCTACACACATAACAATCAACTGTTTTACCTTTTTTTTCTTTTGCATTTGGTTTTACCGATGCTACGATTTGAAGTAGAGTTACGACATTTAATTTTTTCTATTTTATTTTAGTATTTAGTACTTATTTAAAGGGTTTTTTAATTATAATTTTTGCCATGAATATCCTTACACCTCGGGAGTTCAATTAGGGTATAATTTAGGACTTTTAAAAACATAACGATGGTGCATTTGGTTAAAGAAATGCTGCATTTGGCTGTAGCAATGTTACATTTGGTTAAATCAATGCTGCAGTGTTTGAATCCCTAAAATAAAATAAAAGATAGGGTATTGATAGGGTTGCCCTATCTTGCTTCCAAGCTTATGGTTTATCCATTTAGGGTTTAGGACAAACTTTTTTAGGGGAGAAATTTTTTTAATTTTTGCTTTTTCAAACATGTTTGCGATGCTATTTGAAAATATATTTCATAAAGATTTGCCTCAAAACTAAGATTCATAATTATATTTGGATAGGGGGTATAGATGTTACATTTGGAAAAAGAGATGTTGCATTTGGCATATATTTTGCTACAAACATAACAGTCAACTGTTTTTCTTTTCTTTTCTGCATTTGGTTTTACCGATGCTACATTTGGAAGCAGAGTTGCTACATTTAAGTTTTTCTATTTTATTTTAGTATTTAGTACTTGTTAAAAGGATTTTGTAATTATAATGGTTGTCATGAATATCCTTACACCTTGGGAGTTCAATTAGGGTATAATTCAGGACTTTTAAAAACATAACGAGGCTGGATTTGGTTAAAGAAATGTTGTATTTGGCTGTATCAGTGTTGCATTTGGTTAAATCAATGCTGCAGTGTTTGAATCCCTAAAATAAAAGCTAAGATATGGTTGCCCTATCTTGCTTCCGAACTTGTGATTTATCCATTTAGGGTCTAGGACAAAGTTTATGAGGTGAGAATTTTTTTAAAATTTTTGCTATTTCAAGCACCAATGCTATTTGAAAATATATTTCATATAGATTTGCCTCAACACTAAGATTCATAAGTACATTTGGATAGGGGGTAACGGTGCTAACATTTGGTAGGAGAGATGTTGCATTTGGCATCTATTTTGCTACACACATAACAATCAACTGTTTTACTTTTTTTTTCTTTTGCATTTGGTTTTACCGATGCTACGATTTGAATTAGAGTTACGACATTTAAGTTTTTCCGTTTTATTTTAGTATTTAGTACTTATTTAAATGGTTTTTTAATTATAATTTTTGCCATGAATATTCTTACACCTCGGGAGTTCAATTAGGGTATAATTTAGGACTTTTAAAAACATAACGAGGGTGCATTTGGTTAAAGAAATACTGCATTTGGCGGTAGCAATGTTGCATTTGGTTAAATCAATGCTGCAGTGTTTGAATCCCTAAAATAAAAGATAAGATAGGGTATTGATAGGGTTACCCTATCTTGTTTCCAAGCTTGTGGTTTATCCATTTAGGGTTTAGGACAAACTTTTTTAGGGAAGAAAGTTTTTTAATTTTTGCTTTTTCAAACATGTTTGCGATGCTATTTGGAAATATATTTCATAAAGATTTGCCTCAAAAATAAGATTCAGAATTATATTTGGATAGGGGGTCTAGGTGCTACATTTGAAAGTAGAGATGATGCATTTGGCATATATTTTGCTACATATATAACAGTCAACTGTTTTATTTTTTTTCTGCATTTGGTTTTACCGATGCTACATTTGGAAGTAGAGTTGCTACATTTAAGTTTTTATATTTTATTTTAGTATTTAGTACTTTATTAAAATGATTTTTTAATTATAATGCTTGCCATGAGTATCCATACACCTCGGGAGTTCAATTAGGGTATAATTCAGGACTTTTAAAAAGATAACAAGGCTAGATTTGGTTAAAGAAATGATGTATTTGGTTGTATTAGTGTTGCATTTGGATAAATCAATGTTGTAGTGTTTGAATCGCTAAAATAAAAGCTAAGATAGGGTATTGATAGGGTTGCCCTATCTTGCTTCCGAACTTGTGGTTTATCCATTTAGGGTATTGGACAAAGTTTATGAGGTGAGAAATTTTTAAATTTTTTGTTATTTGAAACATGTTTGCAATGCTATTTGGAAATATGTTTCATATAGATTTGCCTCAACACTAAGATTCATAAGTACATTTGGATAGGGGGTAACGGTGCTAACATTTGGTAGGACAGATGTTGCATTTGACATCTATTTTGGTACACACATAACATTCAACTGTTTTACTTTTTTTTTTCTGCATCTGGTTTTACCGATGCTATAATTGGAAGTAGAGTTGTTACATTTAAGTTCTTATGTTTTATTTTAGTATTTTGTACTTGTTTAAAAGGTTTTTTAATTATAATTTTTGCCATGAATATTCTTACACCTCGAGAGTTCAATTAGGGTATAATTCAGGACTTTTAAAAACATAACAAGGCTGCATTTGGTTAAAGAAATGTTGCATTTGGCTGTAGCAATGTTGCATTTGGTTAAATCAATGCTGGAGTGTTTGAATCCCTAAAATAAAAGATAAGATAGGGTATTGATAGGGTTGCCCTATCTTGCTTCCAAACTTGTGGTTTATCCATTTAGGGTTTAGGACAAACTTTTTTAGGGGAGAAAGTTTTTTAATTTTTTTTTTCAAACATGTTTGCGATGATATTTGTAAATATATTTCATAAAGATTTGCCTTAAAAATAAGATTCATAATTATATTTGGATAGGGGGTATAAGTGCTACATTTGGAAGCAGAGATGTTACATTTGACATATATTTTGCTACATACATAACACTCAACTGTTTTACTTTTTTTTTTTTTTTTTTTTCTACATTTGGTTTTACCGATGCTACATTTAGAAGTAGAGTTGCTACATTTAAGTTTTTCTATTTAATTTTAGTATTTAGTACTTGTTAAAAGGATGTTTTTAATTATAATGGTTACCATGAATATCCTTACACCTCGGGAGTTCAATTAGGGTATAATTAAGGATTTTTAAAAACATAACGAAGCTGGATTTGGTTAAAGAAATGCTGCATTTGGCTGTACCAATGTTGCATTTTGTTAAATCAATGCTGCAGTGTTTGAATCCCTAAAATAAAAGCTAAGATAGGGTTGCCCTATCTTGCTTCCAAACTTGTGGTTTATCCATTTAGAGTTTAGGACAAAGTTTATGAGGTGAGAAAGTTTTAAATTTTTTGCTATTTCAAACATGTTTGCAATGCTATTTGGAAATATATTTCATATAAATTTGCCTCAAAACTAAGATTTATACCGTAAAATCGATTTTCGACGGAATGAAAAAGAGTACATTTGGAAAAGGGGTAACGGTGCTACATTTGGATGTACAGATGCTTCGTTTGGCATCTATTTTGCTTCACACATAACAATCAACTGTTTTACTTTTTTTTCTGCATTTGATTTTACCAAAGCTACAATTGGAAATAGAGTTGCTACATTTAAGTTTTTCTGTTTTATTTTTCTATTTAGTACCTGTTAAAAGTGATTTTTAATTGTAATGGTTGCCATGAATATCCTTACACCGGGAGTTCAATTAGATGTTAATTCAGGACTTTTAAAATCATAACGAGGCTATATTTGGTTAAAGAAATGGTGCATTTGGCTGTAGTAATGCTGCATTTGGTCAAATCAATGTTGCAGTGTTTGAATCCCTAAAATAAAAGCTAAGATAGGGTTTTCATAGGGTTGCCCTATCTTGCTTCCAAACTTGTGGTTTTTCTATTTAGGGTTTAGGTCAAAGTTTATGAGGTGAGAAAGTTTTAAAATTTTTGCTATTTAAAACATGCTTGCAATGCTATTTGGAAATATATTTCATATAGATTTGCCTTGTAACACCCCGCTCCAACACTTGGTATGATATTGTCCTCTCTAGGCTAAGCCCGCACGGTTTTGCTCTTGGGCTCCTCCCAAAAGGCCTCATGCTTTTTAAGATACCAAATCTCAAGTCTTTTCCAACTAGGTCAACCCGCTCGGGTTTCATGCACATCACCCTTAGGTCACCAACGAGGACGCTGGGTCTCAAGGGGGGGTGATTGTGATGTCCCACATCGCCCGGGTAGAGGTCTGGGGATGTGCTTATATGTGCAGTGTTGTCTCCAATTGGTATGAGGCCTTTTGGGAGGAGCTCAAGAGAAAAACCGTACGGGCTTGGCCCAGAGCGGATAATATCATACCAAGTGTTGGAGCGGGGTGTTACAATTGGTATCAGAGCCAGAGCCCGACCGGAATTAAGTGTGGGAGCATGCACATCACCTGTGGGTCGCTAGCGAGGACGCTGGGTCCCAAGAGGGGGTGATTGTGATGTCCCATATCGCCCGGGTAGAGGTCTGGGGATGTGCTTATATGTGCAGTGTTGTCTCTAATTGGTATGAGGCCTTTTGGGAGGAGCCCAAGAGCAAAACCGTGCGGGTTGGGCCCAGAGCGGACAATATCATATCAAATGTTGGAGCGGGGTGTTACATGCCTCAAAACTAAGATTCATAAGTACATTTGGAAAGGGGGTAACGGTGCTGCATTTGGATGTACAGATGCTTCGTTTGGCATCTATTTTGCTGCACACATAACAGTCAACTATTTTACTTCTTTTTGTTTCTGCATTTGGTTTTACTAAAGCTACAATTGAAAGTAGAGTTGCTACATTTAAGTTTTTCTGTTTTATTTTTGTATTTAGTACCTGTTAAAAGGGTTTTTTAATTATAATAATTTCCATGACTATCCTTACAACTTTGGGGGTTCAATTAGGATATAATTCTGGACATTTATGAAAATAACAAAGCATAAATATATTTGGATAGCCGAAGACCTATTATATATAATCTCACTTTTATTATAGAATGTTTGAAATCTTTATGGACCATCTTACTAAGTAACCACATACCATGTCAATATGTTACTCGTTATAATATTACTTATAAAATTAAATATATAATATTTGTAATTATTAACTCCAATTCGATATGTGTGTTATATTCAAAGTCTTTGTTCACATAGACTATACAGTACTTGAATTAAAAACTCTATATCACAGAATTATTTACAATTATGAGTATTTTATGTGTGTTTTGCATAGTTAATAATATATAATGTAAAATATAAAATAATCAACAATTTATTATTTATTTTTAATTGAAAATTTGGATACCCCATAACTTACTAGACCCATCACAACAAATAATATGTACACAGTACATTAATAATTTCCCATTCATCATAATCCGAAGACCTATTATATATGATCTCATTTTTTTTATATGTACTATATACGTAAATTTATAAGTAATATTATAACGAGTAACATAGTGTATAATTACTTAGTAAGAGAGTCCATAAAGATTTGAATCAGTATAGAATAAAAATCAGATTACATATAATAGGTCTTGGGATTGTGACGGGTGTAAGATTACTGTTATGCCGGATCCAACAAAAATATTATGATGGGTCCAGTAATTTGTGGGTATAATAAATTCCAAAAAAAATAAATAATAAACTGTTAATTTTTTTCTAAAATAAATTTATGTCTGTATAACTATGCATAACACCAGTAATATAGTCGTAATTGTAAAACACGTACGTTATATATTATACAATTCGTGCATGTTATAAAGTGTAAGTGCACACAAACGTTGAATATAAACACGCAACTAAGTTGTGTTAAAAATTATAAGAATTATATACGTAAATTTATAAGTAATATTATAACGAGTAACATAGTGTATGGTTACTTAGTAAGACAATACATAAAGATTTGAATCAATATAGAATAAAAATTAGATTACATATAATAGGTCTTGGGATTGTGACGAGTGTAAGATTACTGTTATGACGGTTAGAACAAAGATATTGTGATGGGTCTAGTAATTTTTGGGTATACTAGTTTCCAAAAAAAGAAGTAATAAACTGTTAATTATTTTATAAAATAATTTTATGTGTGTATAATTATGCATACCACCCATAATATAGTCGTAATTGCAAAACAAGTACGTTATATATTATACAATTTGTGCATGCTATAAATTGTTAATGCACACAAACGTTGAATAAAAACACGCAATTAAGTTGTGTTAAAAATTATAAGTATTATATACGTAAATTTATAAGTAATATTATAACGAGTAACATAGTGTATGATTACTTAGTAAGAAAGTCCATAAAGATTTAAATCAATATACAATAAAAATCAGATTACATATAATAGGACTTGGGATTGTGATGGGTGTAAGATTACTGTTATGCCGGATGCAACAAAAATATTGTGATGGGTCTAGTAATTTGTGAGTATAATAAATACCAAAAAAATAAAATAATAAAATGTTAAGTCTTTTATAAAATAAATTTATGTGTGTATAATTATGCATACCACCCGTAATATAGTCGTAATTGTAAAACAAGTATGTTATATATTATACAATTCGTGCATACTATAAAGTGTAAGTGCACATAAACGTTGAATATAAAGACGCAACTAAGTTGTGTTAAAAATTATAAGTATTACATACGTAAATTTATAAGTAATATTATAACGAGGAACATAGTGTATGGTTACTTAGTAAGACAGTTCATAAAGATTTGAATCAATATACAATAAAAATTAGATTACATATAACAGGTCTTGGGATTGTGACAATTGTAATATTACTGTTATTGTCACGCCCTAAATTTCCTAGGACTCCAAAACCCGAGCCTAAAAGCTAAGGGAGTGAATGCGGAAGTAAAAAGATACGAGAACAAATGACCTATAGTCATCAAACACCCACACTAGGGTAACAAAATCATTACATGCCTAAAAGATGTCAACGAGATCACTCGGGATCAAGTAGAAGTGAAACGATATAAACGGCACCTTGAACGGCCATTCAAACTCCCCATGTTCGCCCGAGGGTACAATGGTCATTTCAGGGGTAAAATATTAATTTTGGAGTATAAACACAAATTTTGGACCTAAAAGAAGCTATAGGAACAAACGGAACCAAATTTGAAGGTGTGAGGTTGAAACTACGACATTTTGAAAAATCGAACATCACGACGTGTAAAGGTTCAAAACATACCGACACATTCAAATGACCTAATCCCTCAAAAAAGACTCAAATGAAGTGATTCAAATGTCTAAAATCAATAGCTTTAAGTCCTATTTCTAAAAAGCTAAAGAATACCTCCATCCGACACTCGTAGCTCGATTTATGAGGGAAATAGTAGAACATGGTCAGAACAGGACTGAACCACCCAGTCGACTGGCTAGTGACCCAGCCGACTGGCTAAGTGACCCAGTCGACTAGCTAATGACCCAGTCGACTTGATGAGACAGAGACTTCAAAAGTTTTGTTGAAAAATCCTTCGTTTCACCCAGTCGACTTCCCAAAAGGGGCCAGTCGACTCCCTAGACCAGAAAACCTCAAAATTGACTCCCATACAGCACTAAACCATTAGGAACTTGCAAGAAATATCTCAAATTGTTTTTGAGACTTAGAAATGAGGAAAATTCCCCTAACTCAGGAATAAGATGAAAAGGGTTATTTTTATCAAAGACGCTTCTTAAAAATTCGTATAAATAATCGTTTTGCCCCCGGTTTCCGTTTTAACGACCACCGGTTTGTAAAGATCAACATCTTCTTAAAATGAGTTTAAAATCATTTCTAAAACAAGAAATTTTATAGGGGTCACGGGGGTAGGCGAAAACGGATTTTTCTTTCAAATAAGAGGGTTTGCTTAAAAACTAGAAAAAAATACCGTTTTCGGCCAAACCAAATCAATGGCGAAAGTCCACTATAAAACACTAAACAAAAGGATTCATAGATTAACATTAAAAGTGACCTAAGGCGAAACAAGTCATAGTTTTTACATTTTTGGCACCGGAGTACTCCAAAAGAATAAAGTCCCCGCGCATAACGCTCCAAGTGATGTACATCAATATAAGCTACCCGACTAATATTCTAGCCGGCAAAAGAATATGTTTAACTTAATCGAAACACTAAAAAAAATAAGCACATGTATACAATGTCTATCAATCCTCTACAAAAGTACTCCGCCTCCATATGCGCAAAAAGGACGAAACCAACACCGAGTCTCTACCGGGAGACTATAGGTCTCCCAAGTGGGAATCATCCCCTGAAAAAAATGTATATATCGTGGGGTGAGCTCACTAGCCCAGTAGAGGAAGCGCCATTTCCTCAATATCGATAGTCCGAGTGGTAAAACTCACCCAAGGTGCATGCAACTAATCCTAGGTCGGTCTCTTGTTCCACATGGCTCTCACGCCAATCCGGAACCCCATCAAACCCAACAAAAAAGTTCCCCAACATGCTCACAACATAATTTATCACAATTATAGCATGCTTTCATTGGTAAAAACCACAATCACATATGTATAACAATTAAGATGCAATGCGACCCACACACCCATGATACGCACACAAAAAACACACCCTTCCCAAGGGTGAATGGATCCTTCTCCATCATTCCCCTGAGGATACAGGCTCACTAAGGAAGGTAGACTTATCATACTATTCTTCCCAAGTGCTTTTGACACTTCACACTTTTAACCAAGGAAGACGTCCTCCACGATAGGATTGGAACAAGTCCTCCCCTAGCGTCTGCATTTCTCAGAAGATTAGTTCCGTGGGAGTAAGAAGCACCCCCTGGCCAGTTGTTACGACGATCCAAACACAAGACAACTCGTACGTGATATATGCAAACCGTAGAAACCAATACCCATATTTTTACACTACATGGTACACTCAAAATGCATCAAGGTTCACAATTGTCACCATATGCCATCACAATACATGCTTGTTTCTTTATGCAATATATTGTAATAAAATTTAACATCATGCTCATAATTTCACAATTTTAAGCAATAAATCCATAATAAGCATATCACATAATCATACTTTTCAAGGGGCCTAGTTCATTGTCTAAGTTGTCAAGACTCAACTCACATATATATATATATATATACGGCATATATACACATAGACGCACACACCCTCGTACAAAAAGTAAAATAACTCGTTTTTCCCCTACCTCAATCCAAGTAAGCCACCAATCACAAGTGTTCAAAGAGAGCTTATAAGAGACACTATTGTTGATTCCTAATTCCTCCAAAACTATAAATACACCATTTATTGAAAGCAATATTACAATGGTGTCACCATAACTCCAAAATAATCAAAAGTGGCTTCAACCACATAATTTACACTAACCTTAATGATAGCTAAACTAGGGTTTCATGGAGAATAATTCAAGTGAGTAGGAATTTGTGAACTTACTAATAAGTTCTTCACAAAACGAAATTAGAATCACCACAAGCAAACTCACTTGATAGTTGGAGACAATACATAACCTTCCACAAGAATGAATAATGGAAGAGCAAAAATTCAATACTAGCACATAAAATTCTAGAATTTGGAAGTTAGGATTCTTACAACAAAACCCTAGAAAAAGAGAGAAAACTTACCACTATGAGCTCAAGAACACCACACCAAGATACCACCACAAGTGCTCACCACCCACCAAGCATGAAGAGTAAGAGAGAGCAAGACTTGAAGCCAAAAATCCAAAGAGAACCACGTGGCCGAAATTTTGGGTGTAGAGAATTGTGTGTGTAAAAGAGTGTGTGTTCTTGGTGAGAAATGAGAGAAGAAGAAGACAATGAAGACAATGATAGAGTTAGAGATAGAGTTGGTGTGTAGAGAATCCCATCCAAGGACTAGGAATGAAGATGGCAAGATAGATTTGATCCAAAGGTCACAATGATGACAACATTAAAGGTAGTGGTGAAATGTCCAAGTTACCCACCCCGTTATCACTTAATCACAACCCTTGCCATTTTGAACCCAAATTACTAGTTTGCCCTAGTCTTCTACACAACTACAATATTGCCACTCAACATCGCCCCAACACTTAGTCAATTAATCTCTACAAAACCCACTAACTCAATACATGTGAATTTACTAATTTACCCTTTGGTCGTTTATTTTTCCAAACATTTCAATATTTTCAATTATTCACAAAATGAAAGTATAACACATAACATATAACATATAACTTATAATTTTTTATTTCGCATAATTCATGTAAGCACATAAACATGTTAGGCACATAATCACATAAGCACTTAATTGTTTAAATTTTATTTTAAATTAGCATGTAAAAATACCGGACGCTACATTTATGTCACGCCGTAACTAAGTTGTGTTAAAAATTATAAGATTTATATACGTAAATTTATAAGTAATATTATAACGAGTAACATATTGTATGGTTACTTAGTAAGACAGTTCATAAAGATTTGAATCAATATAGAATAAAAATCAGATTACATATAATAGGTCTTGAAATTGTGACGAGTGTAAGATTACTGTTATGACGGTTGCAACAAATATATTGTGATGGGTCTAGTAATTTATAGGTATAATAAATTCCAAAAAAAAATAATAATAATGTAACACCCCGTGTTATTTTCCTTTTTCCTGAAATTAATTCTGATTTAATTTCGGTTATGACGTCACTTGTTCATGACGTTCTGGTTATCCTTGGTATTTCGCGTGTAAATTTTTCGATTTTAGTTTTAAAGTCGACTGGACAACATTACGGTTTCTCTTGGACAACTTTGAGAATTCTTGTTACCGACTACACGGTTCCTTTTCGACGTATAACATTAGTGCTTCAACTGGAGGGCGACACGTTTTATTTGATCAGGCTTGTTAGGTGTTCCGACATTTGGATTCCTACCCCGGTGTATTTATTTCGGACTATTTTAGTTAATTGGTGTTACGTGGAATTACCAGTTCGCGTGATCACACTTGGGAGTTGGTCCGTTATAATTTTGGATTAGTTATGCCTATATAGATTATTACAAATAATTATATAGAGGTAGGGTTGTTTTGTAATTATGGATATTAAGAGGGTCACTTTTGTAATTAATATATATATGTATATACACGTGTATATCTGCAGAGAGTCAAGGATGAGGATATCTCGAAAACAGCTTTTCGCACTCGCTACGGTCATTTTGAGTTCCTTGTTATGCCATTTGGTTTGACAAATGCACCGGCAACATTCATGGATCTAATGAACCGGGTATTCAGTGTTTACTTGGACAAGTTTGTGGTGGTCTTTGTGGATGACATTTTAGTGTATTCATCGTCCGAGAAGGAGCACGAGGAGCATCTAAGAATTGTTTTACAAATCCTTAGGGATAACCAGTTGTATGCAAAGTATGAGAAGTGCGAGTTCTGGCTACCTAAGGTACAGTTCCTTGGGCATGTTGTCTCTGCGGAAGGAATCTCGGTAGATCCTTTTAAGGTTGAAGCTGTGATGAGTTGGAATCAACCACGGAATGTGTTTGAGATTAGGAGCTTTTTGGGATTGGCTGGCTATTACCGGAGATTCGTGAAGTATTTTTCGAGGTTAGCACAACCGATGACACGTCTCACTCGGAAGTGGGTGAAGTTCGTGTGGAATAAAGCTTGTGAGCTTGCCTTTAAAGAATTGAAGCACAGGTTGACATCAACACCAATCTTAGTGATTCCAGAAAGGGGATTGGGCTATGTGATTTATTGCGATGCTTCTATAGAGGGCTTGGGGTGTGTCTTAATGCAGATAGAGAGGGTAGTTGCCTATGGGTCTCGACAACTAAAGACTCATGAAAAGAACTATCCCACCCACGACTTAGAACTAGTAGCAGTGATCTTTGCACTGAAGAGTTGGAGACATTACCTGTACGGGGAGAAGTTTGAAATTTTCTCTGATCATAAAAGTTTAAAGTATCTTTTTTCGCAAAAGGACTTGAACATGAGACAGATAATGTGGGTTGAGTACATGGGGGACTATGATTTAGAGTTACAGTACCATCCTGGAAAGGCCAATGTTGTGGCTGATGCTTTGAGTCGGAAGTCACGGGGGTCAATTTCTAGCATTATCATTCGCGAATGGCAGATGATGAAGGACATCGCAGAGTTGGGGTTGATTTTCAGTGATGACAATGAGTCAGCTACCTTATTTAGCCTGACAGTCCAACCCACTCTTATTGACGAGGTGATTGAGTCATAGAGAGGGGTAAGCGAGATGGATTCCATTCGTACTCGAATTTCAGCTGGTGAGACCGTGGATGATTGGACCTTGCACTTTGATGGGGGTCTAAGGTTCAAAGGGAAGATGGTGGTGCCAAAAGCGAGCAAGGAGAAGGTGATGAAGGATTTTCACTGTTCAAGGTTTGTAGTACATCCCGGTGGTACTAAGATGTATCACAACTTGAGACGCCAGTTTTGGTGGAGGGGCATGAAGCGTGATGTTGCTCAGTTTGTTGTCAGATGTCTTACTTGTCAGCAAGTAAAGGCTGAACATCAGAAGCCTGCAGGTCTGTTGCAACCATTGCCAGTGGCAGAGTGGAAATGGGAACACATCACTATGGATTTCGTAACAGGATTACCAACGACGCAAAAGGGGCATGATGCAGTATGGGTTATTGTTGACAGGTTAACCAAGACTGCTCATTTTCTGGCCATACGAGAGATAGATGGCGCAGAGGCGCTCAGTAGGGTGTATATTGACCAGATTGTCAGATTACACCGTGTTCCAGTTTCTATCATGTCGGACAGGGATCCGAGGTTTACTTCACGATTTTGGCAGGGTTTCCAGACAGCTCTTGATTCAGAGTTGAGGTTTAGCACGGCGTTTCATCCTCAGACTGATGGTCAATCGGAAAGGACTATTCAGATATTAGAGGATATGCTACGGGCTTGCATTTTGGATTTTCAGGGTAATTGGGATGGTCATCTACCATTGGTTGAGTTTGCGTACAACAATAGTTACCAGGCCAGTATTGAGATGACAACATTCGAGGCGTTGTATGGCAGACCATGTAGATCTCCTGTTTGTTGGACTGAGGTTGGCGAGAAATCCATTTTGGGTCGTGACTTGAGGCGATCAGAGATTATTCATGAAACAACAAAGAAGATCAAGATGATTCGACAACGATTGATCACAGCTCAGAGCTGACAAAAAAGCTATGCTGACCGGAGGAGGAGACCATTATCCTTTGATGTGGGGGACCATGTGTTTCTAAAGGTTTCTCCGCGAAAGGGATTGATGAGATTTCGGCGAGGTGGAAAGTTATCGCCACGGTTTATCGGACCTTTCGATATTTTGGATCGTGTTGGTGAGGTGGCTTATTGTTTGGCTTTACCACCAGAGTTGTCCAGAGTTCACAATGTTTTTCATGTGTCTATGTTGAGGAAATATGAGCCAGATCAGTCACATGTTTTGGATTGGGTCGATGTTGAGGTTGATGAGGATGTCACCTATGAGGAACGACCTGTTCAGATTTTGGACTCTAGAGATCAGGTTCTTCGTGGAAAGGTGATTCATCTAGTCAAAGTTTTGTGGCATCATCATGGCATGGAGGAGGCTACATGGGAGCGTGAGGACGAGGTCCGTGCCAACTATCCTGATCTTTTTGCCACTTAAGGTATGTCACGATTTCGGGGACGAAATCTTTTTAAGGAGGGGAGGTTGTAATGACCGGGTTAATTTAAATAATTTATTTTTCTTCGGTTTATATATATATTTTTTTATCTTGTGCATTACGTGGCATTGCATGTGTTTACGTGCATTAAGGATTCCATGATTTGAGTTTTTGGGTTCATTCCTATGTTTTGTAAAGTTTTCATTTTTGTCGTTGACCGGGTAGTTTTGATATTTTAATTAAATGTGGGGGTTACTTTTGAGTTTGATAAAGATGAGGGTAACTTTTGCAATATATTCATTATATGTAAATGTGTGACCGAATTCCACATTTTATTTTTATTTTTTTTTATCTTCAACTTTCCAAAAGCATATTCCTTCATCATTTAAAGGTGCAATCATACATCTATTATATTGACACCACTTTATGACATTATTGATGAAAGTTTTCAGCCATTATATTGATGTGTTGAGGTTAGCTTTTGCATATTCTCAACAATCAAGCAAAACCATTTTTTCCATCATTCTCTATTTTTCTCCTATCTTCTTTTCTCTACATTTTGGGCATCTTAGAGTGGGGATTCAATTTTGTGCTCAACTAGGAAGTTGTTCTACGTGTTCCGATCTTCGGTTTAATACCAATTACGGTATGTGATCTATATTATTTAATTTGATTTGATTTTTCAAAAATTCCAGATTTGCTAGTTTACATGTTTAGTGAAAATCAAGGCTTTAGATCTCTAATTTATAATATATGTACGGATCAAAATTAGTTTATGAAAATTTTACATATTATATATAGGTATGTGATTATATGTTCCTGAAAATTTCAGAATTTATAGATAAGTATAGAGTTAATTAAAAATCTAGGAATAACATGTTATTCGGATATTGTTGTTGTTGCAGACTGTTTGTTTTTACTCGGTTTGAGAAATTTATAGACCATGTTAAATTATTTATAAATTTTTGAAACTTTTACAGTATGCTTTTGTATATGTCTATTATCATCTCTCAAAATTTCAGATCATTTAGATAAATATTTAAGTTTCTAAAAATCACGGAAGTAGGCTGTCCAGTGATATTTTACTGCTTGCTGATCCGATTTCGGTTTCGGTTTAGCCAATTGTTTCATATGGTTTCGTATTCTTATAAATCTTGAAACTTTTATTATAACCTTTTGTATATGTCTAGGACATATGTATTAAAGATCAAGAATTTTTAAGTTAATTTATACTAGTAAGAAAAATTGTTGAGTAGTAACTGTTCAGTTTCAATCGTAGTTTAAAACCGGAACTTGTGTTACCAATTTGAGCTATCTATAATTCTAATTTTGTACTTATAATTTTATCACCTGATCTTGAGTATATAAGATGTAAATCTGGATATTTAGGTAGTCATATAATTCATGGATAGGTTTGTAAAAATCTTGGAGTAAAGGGTGTTCAGTTTTCGGAACTGTTAGGAAAGCTGTCTTTTATAATTATTTTGGACCACTGTCCTTTGATTAAAGCTTATGCAAATTTTACAGTAGATCTACGTAGAAGTTTGAAGTGTATCCTGTAAATTTCATATTTTTATCAAACCTGTATATTTTTCTAAAAATCATAGATTACTTGCTGTCCGTTTTACGGTAGTATTCGAAGCCGAACTTTTCGATTCTTAATTAAGTAGCTAAATTTTGTCTATTAATCCCGATTATTTTTGAGTAGATATTTATATATATCATAATGTTTATTGGAAAATATTATTATAAAAATAATTATGGTTATGTATATAAAAATTATTCAATATGTGTTAATTGGTTTCGGGCATAACAGGGTACAAATGAAGGCGTGAAGGGAGAACCGTCCGTTTATTCATTCTCTACACAACCATATTGTTTTGATTGTTGGTATTTTACTGGATATTTTATCAAGTTGAGGTAGGGATTTATTGGGGTATCGTGTGAGTTTAAGAATCTTCATTTATGCATTTTAATGTTTATATATATATTCATCATCTTATTGTGCTATGTTTGACATGAGTTGTGAAATTGCATTAATGTGTTTAAATGCATTGATTCATGCCACGATATAATTTTATTAGGTGGATCATGGAGTGCGGATATATTTATTACTTATGTGCGCATGTGAATGACATTTATGAATTGTGAATTGTGAATGGTGGATTGGTTGTTGATTTTGGGAAATGGTCGTGTGGTGTGAGCAATGGGGGGACGAAGGAGCTCCCGGGGTGCAAGTCCTCGAATTATCGCGCGATTGGTTGACGTCACCGTAGGGTTAGTAGCCCCAAGACGACTAGGCAGATGAACAGGTAGTTCATGTCCTAGGGTTTGTTTCACGACATAATTTTCCCATTTGATGATTTTGAATTTAATGCTATTTCGGTTGTGATAGTTGGATTTGAGTTCATATTGAGAGTATTGGTTTTAATTTCGTGATTATAGAACTTTTAAATTATCTTGATGGTATTATTTAAATTGTTCTACATGAGTTTATATTGTGATTCCTTATGCATTTATATCTTGACATTGGACTAGGGTAGAGACTTGACCCTATACGTATTCATTAATTTACATACTTGCGGAATCTTACGCTTCATGATTTTTCTCTACTGGGCCGTTTGTGCTCACCCCTTAACATTTTTCAGGAAAAGAACCATTGGTGGATGATGCGTGAGCTATTGGAAATTTGTGGAATTTGAACCTATAATAATTACATCTTTATGTAATAATGGAGATTGCGTGCTTATTATGATTTGTACTTGTTTGGCTTTGGACTAGTGTGTTCGTATTGTAATTTGATTTGATTTCGGGATTTGTATATGATTTTATTATTTCTATTTCGCTTCCGCGCTAGTGAATTATAAATAATGTCGGTTGACCAGTTTGACCATTTGATATTTTTATGAATTTTAATTAAATTTAAGTCATTATCCGGATTTTCGGATTCGGGGCTTGACAGCTTTAGTGTTTTAAAAGCATGTTAAAGAGATTATGAGATTCATGTTAGTATCATGTGGATATTTTCATAAATATGATGCATTACATATTTATGTTGAGGCATGATTGTTATTGAAATCTGGATGCATATTGAGAACATCGTGTAGTGTCAAATCATGGTGTTGGTATATGCGGGTTGTGTAATCATGTGTGGGTGTCTTTGTGTCGAATCGTTACAACAACTGACCAGGGGGTGTTCCCAACCTACGGAAATAATGAGTTCGAGAATGGGGTATAGGGTGAGTCGTCTCATTCTCAAAGTCGCGGGTCATCTCGTGCATCCGTTATTCGGATCTTTTGTCACGAGTCATCTGGTGCAAACCGCCTTCCTTGTTGAAAGTGAAAGAGAGAAAATTCACTTGGGAAGAATCGGTGCGGTATTTTTTTCTCATTGTGAATGGGTAGAGTGCGTATTCGTTAACCTGTGTTGGGCAAAGTGTGTTTCATGAGGTTTGTGCCATGAGGTGTGTGAGTCACATTGCATTTGCGTAGCAATTATGTGATTTTACTTGACATGTATATGTGATATTATTACATGTGGATTGTTGGAGCAGGTTTATTATGTGTTATTATTACCTGTGAATTTTGGAGCATGTTAATTATGAATATTGTGAAATAAATTCATATTTTATTAAAATGCTCAACTGAAAGTGAATAATGTGAAAACATGAATTAAATGGGGTAATTGTTCAAGTATAATGAAATGTATATTTTATACTTGTGATTATATACTTATGTGCCCTCGGGGGAGGTTAAGTATATTGGCGTAGTGACCTCGGTGGATAGTTGAGGTTAGTGATGGACTGTAGAGTCGATGTTGAGTTGAGGCCTTGAGAAGGCGGGTGATAGTCTTGTGGTTTTGGGTGGTTGCAATTATGTGATTTTACTTGACATGTATATGTGATATTATTACATGTGGATTGTTGGAGCAGGTTTATTATGTGTTATTATTACCTGTGAATTTTGGAGCATGTTAATTATGAATATTGTGAAATAAATTCATATTTTATTAAAATGCTCAACTGAAAGTGAATAATGTGAAAACATGAATTAAATGGGGTAATTGTTCAAGTATAATGAAATGTATATTTTATACTTGTGATTATATACTTATGTGCCCTCGGGGGAGGTTAAGTATATTGGCGTAGTGACCTCGGTGGATAGTTGAGGTTAGTGATGGACTGTAGAGTCGATGTTGAGTTGAGGCCTTGAGAAGGCGGGTGATAGTCTTGTGGTTTTGGGTGGTTGCATATTTCTGACCCTTAATATTTCTTTCCAACTTAGAGGGATATATCATTTATCGTACTTTCAAGGTTTTGAGTGCAGTTAGACGAGGTTGTGATTGAACCTGTCTAGTTGAGTGGCAATGGTCTCTTGATTCTGTTAGTAATCTAGAAAGTTAGTATCAAATGCGAAATTGAGGTTATGATAAATTGGAAGAGGTATTGATTGAAACTAGTTAGTTCCGTGGCATCGGCCACTAGTTTTCCCTTTTCATGATATTAAGGGGTCTAAGTGATTTTATTAAGTACTCGAGGTACTGTAGCTTGAGAGTCTTGGTTCTGGTGCTTAGTTCATTCTCCCAAGCATTTCTTTTACTGTACTCTGTATACTAGTACATGTCTTTGACTCATATGTCACTCCTTCAGCCGTCGGTTACGGTATGGTGTCGAACCTCTTCCTTGTGTTGTCATTTATTTTGTGGAGTTGGA
This sequence comes from Cornus suecica, assembly GCA_963922005.1. Taxonomy (NCBI): domain Eukaryota; kingdom Viridiplantae; phylum Streptophyta; class Magnoliopsida; order Cornales; family Cornaceae; genus Cornus; species Cornus suecica. Next base: position 2,042,584 of record OY998244.1, read on the forward strand.
AACAGATGGTTATGTTCCGTGAGTCCAACGTATTGTTCTTCCTTCATTGTTCTCTTGGACATTATAGGAATCCTTGGAGTTGTAGTCACTTTTATCTGGCTGTTTGTCGGAAACGGAGTTTTTCAAGTTTTGAAAACAAACTCATTGTATTTAAAAGGAAAAACCCATTTTTGCCTACCCCGTAGCCAGGACAGGCGAACGACGGAGACCGGGGGCAAGACGGTCATTTTTACTGTGTGGTTTCTTAAAGGAAAACTATTTTAATTACTTTTCTCGAGATTCTGAGATTTCGAGACTTCTTTCTCAAGATCTTGCCCTGTAGAGTTTTGAAAGGTGTTTTCTTTTTCACCTTTGCTTCGATCATTTTTAAGTCTCGTGTTTGAGGCTGGTTGTTGTTCAGTGCACACATATAATGTTTCCCTTCCTTTCTTCTTGGTTGTTGATTTCACCACTTAGGTGATTTGAGTTGTTACACATGTTAGGGGCATGGATACCGAGTGGATTGGTTTCTTTAGTCCAGGTGTTCTCCCTAAACACTTGTGGTGTTTTAACCATGACGTTGTTGTCTCGATTATCTTTTGGTTTAGCATTGGGACTTCTTTTCCCTTGCTTTGGTTCTTTGACTCTTATGTGGTTGTCATGAGAGTAATGTTCAGGTACTATCCAAGATTTGACCGTTTAGCCTTCCTTATCCATAGTGAGAGTATTGGTGATTTATTAACCTTGTTGGAGATGGTATTTTGAGATTTTCGTATGGTAATATGATGAGGTGATTTCATCCTTGAGGTATAGATTTTCTCTATGAATGAGATGATGTTTCTTATATATATATATATATATATATATATATATAGATGACGGTTGTGTTAGTACACAAGGACGTGAGTGTTTTTCCTCATGTGTTATCGGGGAGTGAGTTATGAGTATTCCTTGGTACTAGTGGTGGATTTTGATCCCTGTGGAGATTATAGGTGAGTGTGATTCCCTCTATTTGGATTTTCTGGGTAGCATTGTGAGCGTTTGATGGTTTGTTAGATTGGACCTGGGTGTCGTGTACCTAGTGTACGTTGGTGAGAGTAGTGTAGACTACTGGTGTTGGTACTTGGAGTACGAGTCTTAGTTATACCTTATAAACTCATATTGTGTACTTATATATATATATATACATATATATATTCCTGATATGTATACTTATTTACGGTAGTATACGAGTACGTGCCTTGGGGTTGCGTAGTTAGGATTTGTGGGCTATATATCTTACTAGATAGTTTAGCATTACCTAAACAGTCAGAGGATGTGGTAGTTAGGATATCATTTTTCCCACGAGCTTATTTGCTCACAGGGGTATTTCATCGCCTCCTGGTATTCCCACGCCAGGTTGCAAGAAATTTTTGCAGTTACGGGTAGCATGCGGTGCAATGACTATTTTCTATGGTTTTCCTTGTTACAAGTTTTGGAGTTGCTCAGGGTGATGCGGTTACGGTTGCAGCGCGAATGCTTTGGGGACGATAGTTATCTGTTGTCAATTTCTTTACCCATTTTGTATAGGATTGTTATATATTTCTCTTGGGAGTCATTATGTTGGCATATCCCTATTGATGTATCTTTTATTTCCTATATTTATTATTTCAGGATGTCATTGTATCTATTCGGCACGGCCATATGCATTTATGTATTCTTATTCAAGCATTTGTGGCTCTGTTGATTATAGAGGGTTGCGTAGGGGTTGGTGGTTTCTTTCCACTACCTCGGCCCTAGTAGGATTGATGAATGTTAGGCCTGTAAGCCGTTGATATTATCGAACTGTTATTGGTAGGTTATTCTGTTGTGGTTGGGTGTCCGAATGTTCCATTTACAAACGGAACTCTGTCGGATTTTCGTTAGATTCCGCTTCTTTGTTCTATTATTCATTTGGGTATGAAATATACCATTTTTACCATTATTCCATACGTTTTCATGGTTAATGATATCTTAGTTGGTCGTTCGTATTGAGGATCACATCCTGGATTCCTTGGATATCCCGGTTCGGGAGTCTTAGGAATTTAGGGACTTGTCAGTTTGGTATCAGAGGATACTATTGAATTTATAGTATTCGATTAGGCATGGAGTATATTTTTCATTATTATTCCATGTATTTCCTTGTTATTGTTGACTCTAGTGGTCACTTGACTGACGTCATCCCTTGAAAATTCGTTGATTCTCTGGATTAGAGATTCGGGAATTTTAGGGGTGTGACAACATGGTATCAGAGCACTAGGTTTCACTGTCTTAGGAGCAACGGGTGAAGGTCGGTGGTACGTTGACGTTAGATGTTATCTACGATTTCCATCTGTGTTTCTTCTGTGTGTTTTCGGGTTTCAGTGTTTTTGTTGTGTGGTATTGAGGACGTGCCTTGTTAGATATATCCCGTTGTGATTAAATTCCAACATAGTAGGACCACTCCTCAGTCGCTTTTTATTTTCGTGTTCGTATCATGGGTTAGCTATCGAGGAATGTGAGTAGATCATTCGGTCTGATCAACCGGATGTGTCTCGCGGACTAAGGTATTTCCTGATTTCGAGGACGAAATCTCCCAAGGTGGGAAGGTTGTAACACCCCGTGCTATTTTCCTTTTTCCTGAAATTATTTTTGATTTAATTTTGGTTATGACGTCACTTGTTCATGACGTCCTGGTTATCCTTGGTATTTCGCATGTAAATTTTTCGTATTTAGTTTTAAAGTCGACTTGACGACATTACGCTGGTTCTTATTCTCGACTACACGGTTTTGTTTCGACGTTAGCATTAGTGCTTCGACTGGGTGGCGACACGTGTGTTTGTCCGATGTTTAAGGGTTCCGATGATTGGGTTTTTAACCCGGTGTATTATTTTCAGACTATTTTAGTTATTTGGTATCTCGTGGACTTACGGGTTCGCGCGATATTATTTCGAGGCTCCCGGTATTTATTGGGATTTATTGTATATATATATATTTAATTGTAATTATATATATTGTTTTGGGGTTAGTTTGTAATTTATGATAATATGAGGGTTACTTGTGCAATTTAGCATATATATGTATATGCATCTGCAGACCACTCATTCCTTCTCCTTCTTCTGGACGTCAACTCTCATTTTTCCACCTTCACGTCGCCGATCATGGAGAGAGAGAGGTCGGCTGAGAGAGAGCTGGAAGTCGCGCGCAAAGGCGCGACCTAGTGCTGATGGGTCACCGGTCAGAGGCGACGCGGGGACGGTTCAGGGGAGGCGATGACGCGACGTGGGTCTTTGGGACTGGAGGCAAGGTGACGGCGAAACAAGTGGTGGCTGCTGGTGGTCACTGAAGCTGCGCGCGGTGGAGCAGCAGTAGCTCGCGTGATAGAGGGTGTTTGGCCGGAACTTCAGCCGGTGATTTGGTCAGCTTCCCGATGTATAATGACCACGATTTTAGGAGGGTAGCTTCGCCTCGGTGCTAGATATGTCATGCTAAAATTTTGTAATTTTTCGTTGAGCGGCTTGTCGGGAAATCGCGTTTATAGGTTATAATTTTCGTTTGAGTTATTTTAGATTTACCTAAATTGATTAACCTATTGCTAATGGGCTTCGTATATATCGTATAGGTTGTCGAGGTGGACGTTTCGGTATATTCAAAATATTATTCGGGTGACTTTGGTCTGCGGGCTCCATATTCGGGCGCTGGTACTGTTCACGGTGGGCTGTTTCGAGTTGTTCTGTAAGCGTAAATTAAGGTGGGAAATTTTATTCTCACTTCCGTATCATTGACGTGGTTTGGGTGTGCAAACCCGTATTTATTTTAATTTACATATATTAAATTGTGAATTTAAATATCTATAATTGAGTTAGAATTGAGGTAGGACTTAGAAATTAATTTGAGAAATTAATTAAATTATTTTTCTGCGAAATTAAATAAATTCCTATTTGAATTGAAAAAGAATAGGTGGCTTAGTAACCCCTTGAGAATTAAGGCCCCTTTTGGTAACCGGTCTAGTTCGGTTACCTCTGGTCCGGTCTGGTCTGGGTGATGTTCTGAAATTCTGTTTGGTAAGCGGTCTGGTCTGATGGTCTTGGTCAGAGGAAACTGGAACTAGACCATGTTTGACAAACTGTCTAGTTCCAAACTTCTTTGAACCAGACCCTGTTTGGCAAACTGTCTGGTCTTAAATTTCTAGTAAACTGTGAAAATATTGAATATACTTTATATGATGTAATAACCTTAAAACCCACACATTTAATTTGTAAACATTTGTTAAAGTCTTTTTGATTGATTTTTATTATGTATTTCTTATATAATAATGTTATATTGGTTTTGTAAAGATTTCTTAGGGTATGATTATTGCACTCCAATTATCAAATATAACAACAAATAGGTTTATACAAGCCACATTTTTTATTATACAAAAATTACGATAACACAAATTTTACAAGTCACACACTAATATTACATAACAACTTCAACTGTCGATAACATGTAAATAATGCACTCTGATATTTAGGCTTTTAAATTTTTTTATTTATTATCATTTACTATTTACTATTTATTTATTATTTATTCATTTATTTTTATTTGTTTATAAATATATTTTATTAATTTATTATTTATTATTGTATTTATTTACTTATTTATTATTTTATTATTATTTTATGTATTATTTACATCATTTTATTTCATTTAGTTGTTTATTATTTAATTCATTAATTATTATTATATATTATTTAATTAATTTTGTTTATTATTCATTATTTTATAAATATAATTCATTTAATTTATTATTTATTCGTTTATTTTAATTAATTTATAAATATATTTTATTCATTTATTATTTATATTATTATTTATTCATTTATTTATTATTATTTTTATGTATTATTTAATTCATTTTACTTATTGTTTATTTATTTATTATTATTTTTATGTATTATTTAACTCAATTTTCTTATTATTTATTTATTTATTATTATTATTATATATTATTTAATTCATTTTGTTTATTATTTATTACTATTTATTCATTTATTTTTATTTGTCTCTACATATATTTTATTAATTTATTAATTATATATTTTTTATTATTTTATTTATTTTTATTTTTATGTATTATTTAATTTATTTTGTTTATTATTTAATTCATTTAATTTATTATTTATTATTTATTTCATTTTGTTTATTATTCATTTTTTTATAAATATAATTCATTTAATTTATTATTTATTCCTTTATTTTAATTAATTTATAAATATATTTTATTCATTTATTATTTATTTTATTTTTTATTATTATATGTAATCATTTATTATTATTATTTTTGAATTATTTAATTCATTTTGCTTATTATTTATTTATTTATTATTATTTTATGTATTATTTAATTCATTTTGTTTATTATTAATTATTTTTATTTTATTTATAAATATGCTTTATTTAATTTATTATTTATTTATTCGTTTAATTAATTTATAAATATATTTTATTAATTTATTCTTTATATTATTATTTATTATTATATATATTTATTATAAATATATTTTATTATTCATTTATTTATTCATTTATTTATATTAATTTTGAAATATATTTTATTTAATTTATCATTAATATTATTATTTTATTCATAAATATATTTTATTTTTATTAACTTATAAATATATTTGATTCATTTTTTATTTATATTATTATTTATTCATTTATTTATTATTATATTTATTTTATGTATGATTTAATTCATTTTATTTATTATTTATTATTCATTATTTTAGTTTTTTATTTTTGCTTTTTGGTTTAGATATTGGTTAGATGTGGTTCAATTATTGGAAGATATTTTGGATAGATTTTATAACCAGACCAAATAGAATCACCAAAAATTGTGGTCCTAAAAAATGTCATTTTGATTCAATTTGGTCCAACTTGATCTGGTTATATTTTTTGAGACCAATGCAAAACAAACATGGTCTGGTCTCAAAAAACCATGACCAGACCAGAAAAAATGGGACCATAACCAATAAATAAATAGGGCCTAAATGGGTTAGTAGAATTTTGTAAAAGTTAGACGTGAACTTAGAACGCTATATTAGCTCCCTTTTTACTGTGTTAGGGGATATGTGAACGTGAGTCATTCCAAGGTTTTTTCATGTAAAAATATTGGTGTCCTCTTTGTAAGAACATTTAAAATATTATTTGTGTTTGACATGTTCTAGACAATAACCATGTTGAGTGTTTTGTAATGTTGAGTAAATTGTGAAGTTGGGAAGGTTCAATAGACACTGACAAGCTTTGTCAAATTCAATCCAAGCTTTAAGAAGTGAATAATTGAAGAGAAAACAAAGTTGAGTAAAAAATGTCTCCCGAATAGCAGAAAACGTCATTTTATCCTTTTGGATTCTTTAAATCTTCTTCAAGTAAATCAATCTTGAGAGCATTCCAAGGTTTTTTCATGTAAAAAAATTGGTGTCCTCTTTGTAAGAATATTTAAAATATTATTTGTGTTTGACATGTTCTAGACAATAACCATGTTGAGTGTTTTGTAATGTTGAGTAAATTGTGAAGTTGGGAAGGTTCAATAGACACTGACAAGCTTTGTCAGATTCAAACCAAGCTTTAAGAAGTGAATAATTGAAGAGAAAACAAGGTTGAGTAAAAAATGTCTCCCGAATAGCAGAAAACGTCATTTTATCCTTTTGGATTCTTTAAATCTTCTTCAAGTAAATCAATCTTGAGAGGAACTTATTTGACAGCTACCACCACAAATCGATTTGTAATTATGTCATTTTTGGTATTATTTATCTTCACCAGAAAGAAGAATGATTTTCTTTTGCAGCTTGTAACTTTCTAAAGAACTCTTCGTCTCTTCATCCTGCAACATAAAAAAATTTAGAGCATAAGGAGATATCCTTCATTCTAGGCAAGATCATCCCATAATATCAAAGTAGTAGTTTTTGAACTGTAAAAGAAGAAAATAAAATTATTATAAAAAAACTATATTAATACAACATATATATATGGGGCAATGGAGATGCAAAATTATGTGTTGTCTTGTGTGGAAATTGTGTGGGTGTGCGTTTTTGTTTTTGGGCTAGTTGATGTTATATAAACACAGAATTACTTGAAAGTAAAAAATTAAAATAACATTAATCATATAAAGTGTAAATAAAAATAAAATGAAAAATATTTGAGAGCTAGAGATTTTTTTTGAACCTTTTATCCATACACCACCTCAATTCAAACACTTCTCCTGTTTGGCACAAGACAAATCCCTTCTAATTTGAAAGGAATAAAAAAAGTAATAATTAAAAATTTGAAGAGAATTCTCAAAATAGCAATTATAAGGTTTTTAAAATCTAGCCCACTTTTCTTTCCTATTGAATTAAACATAACGTTCTGTTAAAGTTCGCTCTTTAATCTTTCTTATTAACGAGTCTTACTTCCAATAATAGATTAAAAGTAAAATAAATAAAAATTGCTCACAAGAAAAGAATTAACCAGTTGGAGGAAGAAAAAGTTCATTCGGCGTGGCAGAGAGAATTTATTTTATTAGCCTCAAACAAATGATTCAATATTGAAAAAGATGGATCTTTTAAACTTAAATGGGCAAATGGTGCAAAACTCCACTATAGTTTGAAAAGTGTGCACAAAACCCCTATTCTGGTCACTAAACACCCCTGTACTTTGAAAAGTGGGCGAATACACCTCATCTGGTAAGATTTAAGGTGTGATTTTACCTAATTGCCCTTCATATTATATAATAATTTTATGATTATTTTCAATAAACCCCCCTAAACTATTAAATTTTCACATTGCCCCCACCATAATGGGTAAATTACAATTTTACCTCCTAAATTCGAAAAAATATTTAAATTTTTTAAAAATATAAAAAATTCGAAAACAATTTATAAAATTTGAAAAAAATACATAAATTTACAATATATATAAAAAATTTAGAAAATATATATAAATTCGGAAAAAATATATAAATTCGAAAAACATATAAAATTTCAAAATATATATATAATTAGAAATAATATATAAAATTCGGAAAAAAATATATAAATTCAAAAAAATTATATAAAATTCGGAAAAATAGATAAAATTTGGAAAAAATATAAAAATTTTGGAAAATATATAAAATTCAAAAAAATATATAAAATTATAAAAATATATATATATAAATTCTAAAAATACATATAAATTTCAAAAAATATATAAAATTCAAAACAATAATTAAAATTAGAAAAAATATATAAAATTTCAAAAAAATATATAAATTCAAATAAAATCTATAAAATTAGAATATATATATATATTCAAAAAATGTTATAAATTAGTAAAAATATATAAAATTCAAAAAATGTATATAAATTCCCAAAAACATAGGATGGTTCATTAAATATGATTATCCAAACCAATAAATGGGATGATTCATTAAATATGTTGTCGGAAAAATCAATAAATGTTGCAATCTCTAACCTGTATACATGAATGGAAACATAGGATGGTTCATTAACTATGATTCTATATTTCGCAAGGAAGGTAACACGCCATGCTACAGTTTTCACATCCACCTTCACGAACATACTACAAGGTTTATATGCACAAATTAATAATAAGCTAGAATGAATAACAATCCTTATTTACCTAGACAAGAAATTAAAACTCATACAATTTTGACTCCATAAAAACTCAAACATTCAACCTTTTATTTTGAAACCGCAAAATAACACACTAAAAGATATGACTAATGAATGATTCATGTATGGATTTTATTTCTACGGAAAACATTCTACTCCATTTATATATATTTTTTAATTTTATATTTTTTTTTGAATTTATGTATATTTTTAGAATTTATATATATTTTCAAAATTTTATATATATTTTTCTAATTTTTTTTCAAATTTTATTTTATTTCATTTAAAATTTATATATATTTTAAAATTTTAAATATTTTTTCTAATTTTAGGAGGTGACACTGTAATTTACCCATTATAGTGGGGGCAATGTGAAAATTCAATAGTTTAGGGGAGTTTATTAAAATTAACCATAAAATTATAATATAATATGAAGGGCAATTAGGTAAAATCATACCTGAAATCTTACCAGAGGGGGTGTATTCACCCACTTTTCAAAGTACAGGGGTGTTTAGTGACCAAGAGAGAGTTTTGCGTCATTTGTCCAAACTTAAATTATATAACTTAGTAACTCACATTAATAAGAATTAATCATAATTTATTATTATTTTTATTATTTTTTTTATCTTCCACTCCTAATTGTAAGGAGTTTTTATTATTCTAAATACTTGAAATATTAAAAGGGATTTTTCTTAATTATTCCTTTTAACTATAACCCATAGTTATCAGAATTCCGATTTTAACTGATAAAATCTTGTACGATTTTACGATTTTACCACGATTTTACTCGTTAAAATAATGATTATCTGTTAAGCCCTTAATATAAAATGCCCAAAAGCTTAATGATTTAGTCCAATATCCCAATATATGGCCTAAATTTATGAGAAAACATTCAAAGGCCCATTGTATTAAAAAAATTTAAAAATTCTAATATGATTTAGATTTTTAAATTAAATATTTAATATTTAATACTTTTTAAAAAAAAATTAATACGATTCCCGATTCTGACAGCATTGCTATAACCCATAGAGGGGATATGTCAATAATGATTCCCAAAACATATAGTGACAATAAAAACAAGTATAAAGTTAGTGTTCTATAATTTGATTTTATTAGTTATAAACAAAATTAAAAAATATATATATTGAGAGAGTAAGAAGATGAAAAAGAACAAACCTATCGTTTTTGTTTCATCAATGTACTTATCCAACTCGTTTAAGTCCATAAAATTGTAATACAATTTTCCTAGACTTACAATTTCATCCTCTTCCACTTCAATTTTGGTATCAGTATTAAATTTTAATTCATACTCTTTGTGGACACTTTTATACAAAGGATTCACTTTACTAACACATCCATTTTAAATTATGTAACTCTTGTGAAGTGAGAGTAAATCACTGAATTTGGTGATTATCACGTTAAAAAAAATAGCCTGTGTACCTTGAAAAAATTATAAAAGATGTATAAGAAGACTAACAAAATTACTTAATTACAATATAAATATATATATACAAAATCATTTAACTAATGTTTAAGATGTAAATAACCTTACCTCATCCCTGAAAAAATTACTAACGATGTATAAGGAGATTAACAAAATTACTATTACAATATAAACATATATATATACAAAATTATTTAACGAATGTTTAAGATAGAAATAAACTTACCTCATCATTCATTAGGATAACTTTCAACTTAGTTCCTGATTTGTTGTTGTTGCCGTATTCTTCAATATTTTCTTTTCAAAGGACAACAACTTTTGCTGTCCAATGTGTTTGCCAAATATTTAGTGAATAATAAAGTCAATGTTCCGGTGACCTTTCATCCTCAAAATTGTTTTTGTATGAAAAAAACATGAAATATTTACTTTAATAATTAAAATAATATATGATTTAGTTAACTTAGAGGGTGGTTACTGTAATATATCCAAGTATAATATAAGTGTATGTAAATTTGGCCTCTGCTTAGTCTTTTTGTCAATGTTAAAATAATTTATTATTATTATGAATATATAAACTATGAACTTACCATCATCATCGTGATTGAGGGTTGGTTCTGTGTATTCCTATTAATAAAAATTTGTCCAATTGTAAAATAAAATTAATCATACAACAAATACTCAAAATATAAATATTAAATAAAATAATACCTTAAGAAGAATAGTCAATAAAATTTTATTAAAATAGTATTGTAAAGAAATTCATATAAATTCAAGCATTAAAAAATTTAAAAAAACAAATAAATTAAGCTCATCAAACTACAATATCTATCAAGATATATATCGAGACTAATAAATAAATATTGAATTACAATAAAAGAAAAGTAAAAAAAAAAAATACTAACCTAGATTACACAACTGACACTGGTAATGGTGCATCTCTAAAAACACTTTTTTTAATTAAAGATAAAAAAACCAAAATAGAATTTGTTTCAACTAAAATTGTTGAGACAAAATATAAGAAAATCAAAAAGGAATACAAACATAATTAGATTCATGCTTGGAACCTACAGAACTGTTTCCCCAAATCACAAACAAAATATGTAATGTTTTGAACCAAACAGATAAAGTCACGTCCCAATAAATGCTTCTTTTGTTTTGGGTTAGGACCCACAAAAATCCAAAAATTAGTTCGAAAATTAAGAGATATAACTCAGTTCAGAATAACCTTGATTCAAAAGTCTGCTACATATGAGAAAAACTTGCATGGAAGGTCCAAATTTTTTATACTCTGCCAACATCTTCGACATATGGAACTGATATGCATGTATTAAAATAGGATCTAGAAATTATATAAATTGTGATATGTGGGTTTTAGACTCCTAGAATAATAAGATGATAAAAGAATTTTAATATACTAAAATGATGTTCTTGGGTCAAAAATACAGTTGAAAAAGAATTAAAGAATGACTTAACATATATATTCCATATAGGATTTTCTAATTTAATCTATTATGACTACTAACGGAAAAAGCAATTAAAATTAAATTCAGTGAGGTAGTTTAACTACAATTTGATTTACTATATTTTAATTGTCATAGTAAAATTGTAATAGTCAAAGAATATATGTACAATTAGTTTTAAAATAATATGATAGAAAACTTAAAACATGAAATATAAACTATTAAATAAATCATATATTTAAATACTAAATAACAATTGATTAGAACACTACAAAATTAAGTTTATAGGACTCTTAAAAAGTTTTGGGCTTTTGATATGACTTTTAAGTATGGTGATTTGGTGAGGAAAGAGGAAGGAATTGAAGAAGGCAATAGTGGTGATTTGGGAATTGAAGCTTGCTTTGGAGAGAATGTCTTGGGGCTTTGAAGGTAGGGAGAGGTAATTTTGTTGAGCTATTGTTCTTTAATTAACGGTGCTATATATATATATATATATATGTATATTTTTAATTGTATTTTGTTTCTTATATATTTGTGGTGGTGGTTGTTGTTGTTAATATTGGGTTTTATTTGTGTTGGGTCACAAGATTATTATCACACTAGAATTTATGGAGAACAAAATATAAAAGAGGGAAAGAGAGAACTAAAAAAATAATTCCTTGTAAGATTGTTTGATATGAAACTAATGGTTACATATGTCTTTTATAAGCTTATAAATCCTAAACACATAATAAACTAATACACACACATTACACGAGTTTCATTTTTGTCAAAAATGGCAACACACCTATTAAAGTTGCCAAACCTTATTTAACTAAAAAGAAACATCTATGGCAACCCCATGAATAACACATGGGTTGCTTGGGTTTTTATTTTACCAATTTAAACTTTACTTTCAACAATCTCCCTTAAATTAGTCTTCGAAATTAACAACCCCGAGCATATTCTTTAGTTTTTCAAACACGTCAGATTTTAACGGTTTAGTCAAAATATTTGCTGCTTGATCTTCTGACCTGCAAAAATCTAGTTTGATTTCTCCATCTTTGACCAAATCTTGAATGTAATGATATTTGATCTCAATATGCTTACTTCGACCATGAAACACTAGATTTTTAGCAAGTGCGATTGCTGACTTATTATCGCACATGATTTTGGTTGGACCTCCATGTTCGTAGTGTAACTCATCCAGCATGCGGCGTAACCATACAGCTTGACATGTTGCCGATGTAGCTGCCATGTATTCCGCTTCCGCTGTTGACAATGCAACAACTTGTTGCTTTTTCGAGGACCAAGAGAACACTCATTATCCCAGATAGAAAACATACCCGGAAGTGCTTTTCCGAGTCTCCACATCACCTGCCCAATCATTGCATGTATAGCCTACTAGACTAAAATCGTCAGAATAGGTATAAAAAATTCCATGATCCCAAGTACCACTCACGTACCGTAAGATACGTTTTGCTGCTTGTAGATGTGATTGTCGAGGTGCTTCCATGAACTGACTGATAAGCCCCACACCATAAACAATATCTGGTCTAGTGGAAGTCAAATAGCATAGACTACCGACTATACTTTTAAAATATGTTGGGTTTACCAGTTCACCGCTTCCTTCTTTCCTCATCTCCAGACGTTCTGCCACTAGAGTCCGAATTGGCGTCACTGAATCCATATGAAACTTCTTGAGAATATCATTTGCATATTTATTTTGTGAAATAAATATGCCATCTTTAGTTTGATGCACTTCGATGCCCAAGAAATATGACATCAATCCCATATCCGTCATTTCAAACTGGCGAGTCATCGCCTCCCTGAATTCAGTAAACATCGCTTCGTAATTTCCTGTAAATATCAAATCTTCAACATAAAGGCATACAATCATTATATCACCATTAGCCTTTGATTTGATATAAAATGTGTGCTAATAAGGACATTTCTGGAATTCATCTTCCAGCATGTATGTGTCGATCTGCGTGTACCAGGCACGTGGTGTCTGTTTCAGTCCGTACAACGCCTTCTTCAACCTGTACACTTGTTTTTCATGATCTCTTTTAAGAAAACCAGATGGTTGGTCAACACATATCTTTTCCTCAAGAACACCATTGAGAAATGCGAACTTGACATCCATCTGATGAATCTTCCACATGTTTTGAGCTACAAGTACTACAGTCATTCGGAATGTATCCATCCTTACCACTGGTGCAAATACTTCGTAGTAGTTAATTCATGGCTTCTGCTTATAACTTTTGATTACCAATCTCGCCTTTAATCGGTTCACCTGACCATTGGATCTATACTTCGTCTTGTACACCCACTTGACACTAATTGACTTATTTCCGATAGGTAAAGAAGTTAGCTCCCAAGTATCATTTTTTTCAATTGCGTGAATCTCCTCGTTCATTGCCTGGATCCACCGCTCATCGTTTCCTGCTTCCTTATATGAAACTGGATCACAATCTGCGAATAAGCAAAAATTTACTAGAGTTTCATCAGTAAAATCCTCATCATTATCATTTGTGACCACATAATCTTGGAGACGTGCAGGCATCACGTGCGTTCGCTTTGGACGGCCTGCAGGTGCCGGTGAAGATGCTGGTGAAGGTGATGAACTCCTGGTGAAGAACGATCACTTATTTGTTCTGTTTCATTTTAAATGATGACATGGTGCTTCGTATGTGATGTTTGATTACATGCCCAAGTATCATCCTTGATGAATTGGACATCTCAGCTTACAATAACATCTTTTGTGGGAGGATTATAAAGCTTATAACCTTTAGTTACCTCACTATAGCCGATGAAGATACATTTTTGGCTTTTGTCATCGAGTTTCTTTCTCCGTTGTTCTGGTATAAGAGTGTATACGACGCACCCAAATACTCGTATAAGCGAAACATCCAGTTTGCTACCGCTCCATGCTTCATGTGGAGTTTTCCCCAAAACACTCTTCGTTGGACACCTGTTCAATAGATATATAGCACACGCAACAGCTTCTGCCCAAAAAGACTTTGGCAAACTTTTGGCTTTCAACATGCTTCTAACTATTTCAAAAATGGTTATGTTTTTCCTTTCAGCTATACCGTTCTGTTGAGGTGTATAACTGGCGGTTAACTGGCGTTTTATCCCTTGAGATTTGCAATAATTGTTGAATTCGCTAGAGGTGAATTCTCTTCCTCTGTCCGAGATCAATGTCTTGAGATGAAAGCCACTTTGTTTTTCAACAAAAGCTTTAAACTCTTTGAATTTTCCAAACGCCTCTGATTTTTGTTCTAGAAAATGCACCCAACTTTTCCTAAAAAAATCATCTACAAAAAGTATAACATACCTCTTGTGCCCGAGAGATTCTTCCTCAACTGGTCCACATATGTCCGTGTGAACCAACTCCAACAATTGTTTGGCTCTCCGCATTTTTCCAACTGGAAAAGATTCTTGGTGATGTTTTCCGAGAAGGCATCCTTCGCACAGGTGATCAGGAGCATCGATTAGTGGTAACCCCGTTACCATGTTTTTCTGCACCAGGAGTCTCAAGCCTCGAAAGTTTAGATGACCGAACCGAATGTGCCATAGCCAATTGATATCTTTAGACCTCGCCATTAGATTCACATCGCTTCTTGTATAAAGATCCAATGGGAACATTATATTTTTTGTCATCTGCACTTTTGCCACTTGTTTCCCGCTTTTGCTATGAACGGTGCACACACCATCCAAAATATGAATGTCGTGCCCTTTTTCTGAAAGTTGTCTCATACTTAACAAATTCCAGAACATTGCTAGTATGTAAAAAACATTAGTAATAGTGACATCGGTGCCATCATTCGATAAAATTTTTATGTCACATTTACCCATTACAGGAACTTTGGATCGATTTCCAAAATCCACTTCACCGCGAAATAATTTGTCCAAGTGTGAGAATAGCTCATTCCTCCCACATATGTGGTTGCTACATCCGATATCCAAATACCATAAATTTGTGCATGTGTCATTTGGCCCAACATCGTTGCATGCTAGAGCTATGGTTTCTTCTGTGTCAGCAAGATTTGCATACTCACCCTTTTCGTCAGGCATATGGGTTCGACATTCATTTTTGTAATGTCCGAACCGCTAACACCGATGTCATTTGACGTTGGTTTTGTCACGTGTTTCAGTATTACCACCGCGACCTCCATAGTCATTTCTTCCTCTGCCACAACTGCGTCCGCGACCTCGCCGACCTTGATTGCCCCCTTGATTTATCGAAACAAATCTGCTCTGCAATGCCTGCTCCGTGCTAGAGTTATTGTCTTTCTGGTTCATCCTTTGCTCGTGGGAGCCTAATGAACCCATCAACCGTTCGATGGACATGGTTGATATGTCTTGCCCTTCTTCGATCGCCACGACTACATAATCAAATTTTGTGGTCATAGATCTTAAAACCTTTTCCACAATTTTTTGATCATCAATCGTTTCTCCATTAACCTTCAATTGATTAACGATGGATTGCACCCGATCGATGTACGCCGAGGTTGATTCCGAATCACCCATGGTTAGAGATTCAAAATCACCTCTCAACGTTTGTAGTCGCACTCGTCTGACCCGATCATCGCCTCTGTAGAATTTTTGCAAAATATCCCACGTCGTGTGTGCCGTCTCCACTGCCGCTATTTTTTCAAATACCAACTCGTCTACGGCTTGAAAAATGGCATATAATGCCTTTTGATCCTTTTTTCGGGTCTTGATCAGCGCATCTTTCTCCTCCTTCTTCAACGCCTCAAATACTTTTGAGTCCGTTACTTCGATGTAGCCGATCTCCACCAAATTCCACAAATCTTGGGACCGAAAAAATACTTTCAATTGGACGGACCAACTGTTGTAATTTTTTCCGGTGAGCTTTGGGAGTTGTAAACGAATCAAATTGTTTGCATACATGATTTAATTTTCAATTTCAAGATCGTTGACTCTGATGTCACTTGTTGGGTCACAAGATTATTATCACACTAAAATTTATGGAGAACAAAATATAAAGATTCAATTTGCAACTTCGGGATCGTTGGCTCTGATACCACTTGTTGGGTCACAAGATTATTATCACACTAGAATTTATGGAGAACAAAATATAAATGAGGGAAAGAGAGAACTAAGGAAAGTAATCTTGTAAGATTGTTTGATATGAAACTAATGGTTACATGTGTCTTTTATAGGCTTACAAATTCTAAACACACAATATAAATTTAATTTTATTTATTTATTTTCGTGAAAGAATAAATTATTTGATGAAAGGATCACATGATTTATCACATTAAATTAGATATGTGTTTTTGAGATTGTATTAGATATTTAAATTTTAGGATATTATTATATGTTTTATTTAAATTATAAGGTACTAGAATGCATTGATGTTGAAGAAGTGCTAAATGGACATAGTTACTTTTTATCTGTCATTGGCACATTGCTTCTCCCGTGCGATATACTTTTGGTTCCTATTTAGATGAGGGTGGTGTTGGATTTCAACTGATCATGGCTTGGTGGAGCTGGAAGTTGCTGATATTTGCATGCCGTTTAGAGTTTTTTCCATCAATTGATATTCTGCCGTATAGTTACTATCTGGAGTTTATATAGTTTATATATTTTATTTCAAAAATGTAAAGCCTATTTCGGCTATATACTCCTTAGAAGGGGTGATTTTGTTGTTGTTAATTGCGGATATAATTACTCATAGAAATTTGATTGATATTGAGAACTTGCTCTCTAGTACAAAGCTAGCTAGGATGGAGGAAGGCTTAGCTTGGTTCTAATGGACTACCCCCATTTATAGGCTTCTTCCACCTCCTTGGTTTCTCTAAATTATTCCTAGATATTTTACAAGATTAGTCTAGAAATATAGTATCTAGATTATTCTAGGAATTTATTCTAGATATTTAGTTCTTTCTAGATATACATATTATCACATGTTGTATTCTAGAAATATCTTTTAAAGGTATCACTGATCCCCCATCATATTGCAATATTTAATAGTTCGATTTACATCATGTGATTACAGTAAATAAATCTAACAAAAGAAAAATATGAAATTGCACCATTTCTAGCTTCCAGTTTTGAACTATTCTAGAAAGTGGACAAATCTGTTTCATTTATTTATCAGTGACGAAATGATGGATCACAAACTTCTTTCAAGATAAAATTTTCAGTAATTCTGGATTACCTGCCAAATTCTATATTTCATTCTTTTAACAATTTGGAATCTCAAGTCCTGCACCAAGAGTTAACGTCACAAGATACAATGCCGCTTCTGAATTTCGAATAAATCCCGAAAATTGAAGAGTTCATCGATACAAAAAAACCGTTAGCTTAGGGGACGAGAACTATGGCAACCCTTTACCCCCATCTATCAACACATAAGAGATATATACCAGGGAGGGAGATGGTTTCAAGGCGGCAGTCATCTAGATAGGTAGAGAGAAAGCTTATCTCTTAGTTTGGAAGCTGACTTGTCAGAAGAATCGCAGACTTGTTGGTGATAGCCCGGGTCATGATGGCGAGACCAGACCATTCCATCTTGCATTTGCACCTCATCATCCATGTCAATGATGATGTTGTGCAGCAAACAACAAACAAGAACAATCCTTGGTAACTTATTCTTATCTGGTTTCCTCAACACTGCCTTGAGAATCCTCCAAGTATCCTTCAACTTCAACAGCGCTTTTTGCGCCACCATTCGTGTCGCAAACTGTCGCTTGTTAAAGTAGAGCTGAGAATCAGAAAGGCTATGTCCTTGATAGGGAGTGAGAAGCCACGGCATAAGCGGAAACCCTCTGTCGCCAACTATGTATTCCCTCAATGCTATGCCATCTGACAGCTTGAACTTTGTCCCGTTTAGCCTCTTCCCCGCTTCAGCTTGTTTAAAGAAACTCGAGCTTTTGAGCACAAGAGAGTCTTTCACACTTCCTGGCCAACCTGTGACAATGTCCCGGAATCTCATATCAGGGTCCACAATTGCCTGCAGGATCATGCTGTGGTTCTTTTCTTCGTCATACCAGATATTATTTGATTTGTCAACAGTGGACAGGGACATCAAGATGTGTGTGGTGTCGATGGCACCACAGCAATTCGGGAGGCCCAGGATTTCCTCAAATTCGTACTTAATCTCATTCATCTCTGCTTCTGTCGAAGGCCAAGAGAGATGGTGAAGCCCTCTTTCTTCCATGGCTTCCACAAACCGCCAGGTTATTTGGGCAGCAGTTGACCGGTTTACCCCTACTGAATTTCCAACAGATGAGAATGACTCACCAGAGCTCAGCCTTCTTAAAGCAACAGCAACGCGATCATTTAGACTCAAAGGATTTCCATCACTGCCGAAGAAGTTTCCAGGCTTAGCCATCATTTCGTGCTTCACAAGGGAACAGATATAAAAAAATGTCTTTCTGGTGATCTTGAAAAATGACTCAAATGTAGCTGCATCCTTTGATTTGGACAAAGGGCCTGAAGCACAACAATGAGGAGGAGATGATGATTCAGTATGCAAAGAACATTAATCACATAGACACCTCAGATGGTCGGTGTAAATTCCAAACCAAATACTTAGAAGACACGGAAAGTCTAAGAAGCCATGATTAAGCATGGGCTCAAATATCCAATAAGTTAAACAAAACATGACAAAGAACACTATACTAGTAACTCAAAATAAAATTCAAAACCTTGGTGATTATAGTAAGCCTACTCAATTATAAAAAAATAAAAATAAAAACGGAGTGACAGACAAGAAGAATTACTAGCAGATACTAGTATGATACTCAGCAGAGGGAAATCCTTAGTGAACATATAACATGAAAAGTTGATCAAGGAAGTTGGTCCAAGACTCTACTTGGTATTCACAGAATATCCTGGAAATTGTAGTAGAAAGAAACTTCCACCATCATGTACTATCGAAGTGCAGGACTTCACTCTTTAGTATTTAGCATTTTTATTGAACTCCAAAATAAAGAAAACTGAATTATACTTTTTAGAATTTCATACGAGGCTTCTTATTGAGAAAAAGGACTGGTTTTCCACGTTTTTTTTTTGCCATTGAAATAGTGCTGATAGAAAGAAAGGATCAAAGAGAAAAGAATTAAGATATCAATTTAGAAGAGGGAGCGGTGACGGTCTGCTCTAAAACTATGAAAAGAAGACAGACAATGGTTGTGAAGAAAAACAATACTCTTTTGGTGCTGTTATCTCGAATTGAGAAGATCATCGATTTTGATAGAACAAGAATAAAATGATACCTAAAAGAAAATATAGTAATTAAGGCCATACATTAACACTCTTTTATATACGAGTGAAACAAGTGAGTCTATCATTCAGGAAAACTGAGAGAATGGAACCAAGAAATCCCACTTCACCCAGATTCATAACAGGTATTATTTTGTGATCCTAAAGAAAGTGAGTCCATTGATTTTCAGCTAGCTTGTGATGTGGTGTTCATCACAGCTATCTGCAGTATATCAACAAAAAACTATGAATATATTCAAAATCCAATGGTAGTTATCACATTTATATTCCGATAGTGCATAAAAGATCTAACCTAAACTCCATCCTATCAACAAAAATCCAATGGTAGCTATCTGCAGTATATCAACAAAAAACTAGGAAAAGCCTAATTGCATTACCAGGAGTCAGGATGAGTGTCATCTCGATGTGAATTCGTGCATCTAATACAAGTAAGCAAGACCAAACATTTTTTTCCTGATAAGTTTATCAAGCAACTTCACATCATGCTTCAAGGATTAAGTAAATGCAAATAAAAGTAGTGCGACTATGACAATACCTACTTACCAAACAAAAAACAAAAAGGAACCAAATAACACCTGTATCCCCCTTCAGCCCAAGGACAAGTAAGCAGACCAGTAATAGGAGGGTTTTAGCACAAACATCCGTATGATAGAATAAACTGAAAAGGAGGAATCTTCCCAAATAGAGACCAACCCATTCTCCAACAATGTGGTAATGGGTTGTATAGATTCTAGGACAAGCCCTAGGGTATGTCTACCACGATACTAGCCTTCCCGAATAAGCACGTTGCCAAAAGTACACACTACATATCCTAACATATTCCATTAACATTTTTTACAATGCTAACTACCATGGCCGTAGTTCTACTATTTTTACTAAATTCATATGTTCAATATCCTCCTTCACGACCACTTCCAACACTACGGACACTGAAGCTAACACTACACCAAACTTACCAATTCTTCTACCATTACCACCACTTCTTCCTTGGCAATGTGTTCATCAATCTAATCAGTCACATCATGTTTTTTTTTTCCCGAAAAGATCAGATCATGTTGCCACTCAAAAAACCACCAATAACAATAGTATGACTACACAAGATTTCTTCTTATCCACTAAAGACAAATTTTTGCAATGCAATTCAAGATGCTTCCAAGTTCCGATACTGTCCTTGTAGCAAATATGAAGAAAACAGTGAGGCACATAATTTTGTTTCCAACTTCTGAAAAGTATTTTCAAGAATCCAACTAAATTATTTTCTAAGGAGTTATTTGGAATAACTTCTGTTGTTTAGAAGAGTGTTTGGCGATGAAAAAGAAACAAGAACAACCCATTATGTAGCATAAATGAATGAGAATGTTAAGATGGATGATAGAATTGACTAGGGATGGCAATGGGGTTGGTCGGGGCGGGTATCACCCGCCCCGTCCCCGAACCCGATTATTTTCCCCCGCCCCGTACCCGATTAATTTTTTATTTCCCCGTTCCGCCCCGCCCCGATTACGTTTTTTTTTTTTTTTGAATGGTAAGAAACTCACACATCACACCCACAAATGCCTCCAAAGAGACTCGAACTCCTCACCTTCCCAATTTGGGAGTGAGATTATACCATTGCAACACATGTGCGCTGGTTTACGTATTATTTTTCCCCCAAATAACAATAAAATCTCAAAATCAAACCTAACTATAAGAGATCAAAATCAGAAATAAATTTATATGAAATCAAAATCAAATATTTCAAAAACATAATAAACAATCCGTCAATACATGTTTATTCATATATATAGATAAATATATATATATATATATATATATATATATATATTATAGCTAATCGGGGCGAGGGTGCCCCATACCCGCCCCGATTGGAGGTGGTGGTGGAACCGAAGATAATCGGGGAATTTTTTTTTGCCCCATACCCGCCCCGGTTAGCTATACGGGGGGCGGGTCGGGATAAACGGGGCGGGTTCGGGGCGGGGCGGGTTTTTTTGCCACCCCTAAAATTGACTAGAAGAGACGAGAACAACAATGATCGAGTGAGGAAACGATTTAAGAATAACACCTATTAACAACAAAATTAGAAAGATTCGACTTAGGCGGTAATGTCATATATAATGGAGATCCAAAGATGCATTAGTTAGAAGAGGAAGTGTTGTTTTCCTACAAGGTAGGTGCTAGAGACATTACCAAACTTAGATGGGACAAGTAATTATATACTACGATTTAAAGAATCAAATATTAGATGAGATATAATACATAACAAGAAAGACTGGAAAAAGAGCATCTATATGGCCAACCCCTTTCATTTGGGAAAGCAACGATGATTAAAAAAAATTATCGATAAGAACTTCGATTGCCCTCAATTAACAATTCCTCAACATAAAAAAACAAGAACTCAAATATCTAAATGTCAATCACCTCATTCAAGATACAACTCAACAGCAATATGAAAAAGAAAAAACAAACAAAAACAAAAACAAAAAAACAAAACTGAAACATGTTAAATATCCAAAGAGAATTTATTTTTGCTTCAATATAGATAAGCAACTCTTAAAGTTGGTTATAATCATGCTGCCCCCATAGTTGATTCCTAAATTTTTTTGGCCAACTGAATCAATTGACAAAACCACCTATTTTTTCTGTTCAGAGCACCTGTTTCAACAATATGATCAAATTGTCCCTAAATACTCTACATTTTTCAGCTCCAATGTATCAACCATGCAAACCCTTTTCACCCAATGGGATATTGTACACCAATGGAGAATTTTATTACACTTACTTGAGATGGGGGATAATTATCTATTCAAACTCTGTTTACCATTGGTTTTCTTGGGAACCAAACAGATCACTGAGATTTAGGTACAAGAAAAATACAAAATATATATATATATAATAAAATATAATTAAAAAAATGGCCGATACCCAAATGCATTCATGTCCAAAATCAACATGTTTGAATGAAAGATACACCAATAAATCAACTATTTGCATATAACAGGGTTTGACCTAAGTCCTGAAATTCCATCGATGCCCCATTAACACCATTCCAAGCAAACCCAGTAAGACCAATAACATTGTACACTCACAATCAACAAAATCTCAAAACCCCAAAATCAAGAAAAACAAAAAAATCAGATATATAAGTATACATGCACATATGTATATGTACCAGAAAAACTCTTGGAGAAGTCGTCCCACCAATCCACGGGCTCTGCAATTTCATTGTCTCCTTTCTTTCTCTTCTTGGACCCTCTAATGGGTGCCATTGAAACTCAAAGACCCACTCGAGAAAAACCCACCAAAGGCAACCAGGAAAGGGGAAAGATGGGGTTGATGAGAGAGGGTACAAAGAGATATTTTAGTTGCAGAGAGTGCTTTTTATGGTTTGGGTTTGGTTTGTATTTTGCTTTTTCAGAGAGCATGCAAGAGGAAACAATTTTCAGATACGTTCTGAGCGACGTGTGTTGGTGATATATACTACTATATCTGTGTGTGTGTGTATATATATATATATATATGGTCAAAGGAAGGACTGTGTTGAATACTTGAATGGAATAGAAAAGGAAGGAAACAATGCAAAACCAAATGGGGCAATTTCCATTTCCAATCTATTGTTCCTTTTTAACTACACATCACTAATTTCAAACTTCATTCCTAATCTTTAAGTAATATTATTTTATATTAATTCTTCTAGATTAACTTTTACCTATGAAAAATAAATTTTAGAAAATCCATCAGTATTATGAGGATTGATGTCTCATAGTTTACTTTAAACACTTTGAGATAAGAGATGTATCTTGATTTATTAGTGATTTAGTGACCAATAATATGTTTGGATTTGTTTTCCAAACCTTACTTTTGATTTTTTAGTGAAAAAATTCTTTTGAATCATGTTTCATTAATTTTTTCAAATAATTTTAGACTATTGATATTTGATAGAGGGTCTCAAGAAAATTGGTGAATCTTAACTTTTTGGGAATACTTTTCCTTTTATGTAAAAGTAAAAGCTCTCTTAAAAGAGACCTAAGAAAGAAAAATAATAATAATAATATTGTTTCAAATTCTTACTCCCATACTGAGAACATATCTCCATTTTCTTATCTCATACTAATTATTTCATTTATCTTAACTATACTATTACTACTAATTAATTCTAACAATAAATATAAACAACAAAAGAAAAAAGAGTTGCAACTGCCATTTTTTTAAATGATAAACTACTTATAAAATTATATTATTTATAATTCAAATTTATATTGGGGGCTCAAACTTTGACAACAAAAGAGTTATCTTTTACATTTGCTTTACTCAAGTAAAACTAAAAAAATAAATTAATAGATACCTTTTTTTGTCATGGAATATATTCACGAAATTATAATATCTTACTTAAATGGTTTAAATTTGTTGATTCATATTTTTACTTAAATAATTATTTTAAGAAGTAATATAAAGTTGTATATTCCATGGACGATATTTCATTAAAGTAGTAGGCATTTTTTTATATATATTTTATTTCATGAGAAAAGTGATTTAAATGCAACTTAATAAAAAAGGCATTATGTTCAATACTGCTATTGGTGAATATTAATTGTTTCAAATCAACTTGTTATTAAGATTTACACGATATAACCATAGATCACTGGTTTTTGCCCCTAATAATTATATGTGTAATTTACACAAAACCCCATATGGTCTCAAGATTTAATCACGAAACACCCGAGGTTCACCAAACTCCTTGAGATTTTTGATTTGAATCAAATATCCTCCTCTTCCCAAAAGTAGCCAATTTTTATGCCAAAATAACTTAAATGTCCATGACATAGAATTATCCTTTATGAGTAATTTGCACCAATACCCCCTGAGTTTCAAATTTTAATCAAATAAACCCTGGGATTCAAAAAACCCCAAAACATTTCATAATATTCACAATAAATAATAAAATACAATATTATATATCATTCATAAATAATACAATAAATAAAAAAATCTTTCAAACTATCGATTAATGCCAAAATGTTCAAAAAACATTAAAAAACAAAATTTGAAAACGAAAAAAAATCCAAGGCGGTTTAAAAAAAAAATTGGCCAATTTATTTTTTATTTTAAAAACAAAATTTTAAAATGGTCGATTTTTTTTTTTGTTTTAAGACAAACTTTTAAAACAAAAAAACAATTTCGGTCTTGAATTTTTTTTTGTTTTTTATTTTTTTTATATATATTTTACTATAAATGAAAAAACAATTATGCCGAAATAAAAACATTTAGAAGTGAAATAAAAAAATTTTGAACTACCAATTAGGGTAAAATATAAAAAAATTAAGTTCGAAATATAAAAATATATTTTGAACTACCAATTAGATTTTTGTTTTTGTTTTTAATGTTTTTTAACATTTCGGTATTAATTAGTAGCTCAAAATATTTTTTTATTTATTGTATTGCCTATGAAAGATATATAATATTGTATTTTATTATTTATTGTATTTATTATGAGCATTATGAAATCTTTAAGGGCTTTTTGAATCCCAAGGGTTATTTGATTAAAATTTGAAACTCAGAGAATTTTGGTGCAAATTACTCATAAAGGATAATTTTATGTCTAGACATTTAAGTCATTTTTATATAAAAATTGGTTACTTTTGGGTGGAGGGGGGTATTTGATTCAAATCTAAAATCTCAGGGGGTTTAGTGAATCTCAGGGGTTTTTGTGATTAAATCATGAAATTATAGGGGGTTTTGTGTAAATTACCTTAATTATATTTGTGTCCGGATGAATTATTCCAAATATCTTTTATTTTGGGATAATTTACACAAAACCCTCTGTAATTTCAAGATTTACTCACAAAATCCCCTGAGGTTCACCAAACCCATTGAGATTTCAGATTTGAATCAAATACCCCCCTCTTCCCAAAAGCAGCTAATTTTTATGTCAAAATAACTTAAATGCCCATGACATAAAATTATTCTTTATGAGTAATTTGCACGAAAAATCCTCAATTTCAAACTTCAATCAAATAACCACTGGGATTCAAAAAGCCCCTAATTTTTTTTTCATAATGCTCATAATAAATACAATATATATATCATTCATAAAAAATACAATAAATAAAAAAATATTTTGAACTAATAATTAATGCTGAAATGTTAAAAAACATTAAAAAAAACAAAATGAAAAAAAATCTAAGGCGGAATTTTTTTTTTTTAAAAAAAAAAAATTTAAAATAGTCAATTTGTTTTTTTCATTTTAAGACAAAATTTTAAAACGAAAAAAATAATTTCGGCCTTGGATTTTTTTTCATTTTTAAATTTCGTTTTTTATATATTTTACAATAAACGAAAAAAAAATTATGCCGAAATAAAAACATTAGCGGCGCAATAAAATTTTTTTGAACTACCAATTAGGATCAAATATAAAAAAAATAAGTTCTAAATATAAAAATATATTTTGAACTACCAATTAGATTTTTGTTTTGTTTTTTAATGTTTTTTAACATTTTGGCATTAATTGGTAGTTCAAAATATTTTTTTATTTATTGTATTATTTATGAAAGATATATAATATTATATTTTATTATTTATTGTATTTATTATGAGCATTGTGGAAAAACAATTAGGGGCTTTTTGAATCTCAGGGATTATTTGATTAGAATTTGAAATTTAGGGATTTTAGTGCAAATTACTCATAAAGGATAATTTTATATCATGGACATTTAAGTCATTTTGACATAAAAATGACTACTTTTGGGAGGAAGGGAGTATTTGATTCAAATCTGAAATCTTAAGAGATTTGGTGAATCTTATGGAGTTTTGTGATTAAATCCTAAAATTACAAGGGATTTTGTGTAAATTTTCCTTTATTTTGCTTTTGGAATTAGTAAATTGACACTTGAAAATGTTAATTTGATACTCTTGAATATGATATGATTTTATTTTTCAGTTCTTCTTTTCCAAGCATGTTATATAATATTCATGTTAGCCGCTTTAAAATATACTCCATATATAACTAGTGAACATTCATATTTTCCAAAGTGTTATTCTTGTAATATATAATATTCATGTTAGCCGCTTTAAAATATAATATAAGAATCTAAAAGGTTGCAAAAAATAACACAATAATAAATTAAGCAGAAAATTAAGAATGCATACATTTTACGTGATTTGTGTGAAATTATGTATTTGTTCAAAAAGTTGCAAGGATTTTATTATATGAGAATTCACCCAATACAAAAGGTAGAGCTAGCAAAATGAGATACGATACGGTAACACGACATGAATTAAAATGGTTAGGATTGATCATAAAAGGGTTGAAGTTGTATAATGGTCGACCCGAATACGGCACGATAATATAAGGGTCGACTCAAACATGACATGTTTGACACGATTATATTTATATTTATTTTTATTTTTTTCTCTTCTCTAATTGGTCATGTGTTGAAATATATCAATAAACTATTACTGGATCGTGTCAAATTTAATTTAATTTTGCGAATAATAGGTTAAATAGTTCGTTTCGTATTGGATTATGTCAAATTTAATTTAATATATTATAATAAATAGGCTAAATGGATTATATGGGTCGACACAGATAACATGTGGGTTGAGTTATGATTGAACATATTTGAAACGTATATTAACCAGGTCTTTTTCAACACGACACGATCTCAACCTAACACGAACACGACCCACTGACACGAATTGTCAACCCTAATAAATAGTTCATAATGAATAAGTACATCACACAACATTAGAACCACATAATACGTGTGAAAACTCTCTCTATATATATATGTATATATATAAGTTTAAAAAATCTGATTTAGTGGACGATATTTATAACTCCCACGGTTTTAATTGTAATATTGTTTGATTTTTTTAATTAAAGTTTATCTTATATTGATTAAAAGAACAAAACCTGCAAAATTGTGTTCGCACTAAAAATAAATCGGCCGAATATATTTTTCGTAAATTGCGGGCGTGCCAAAACCGGTGACGTGGCTCAAACGGTTCAAGACGAACAAATTATCGTTTCTTTTGAACAAATTTGTGAATCAGACGAAAAACACGAGAGAGAACAAAACTCGTGTGTAAAGGTTTTTCTGCCTCAATCAAGAAGACTTTCGGTAACCAAGAAATTATACTACGAAAATTGGAATGAATGAATGAAATTTGCAAAACAAGAATTTAAATGAACTGATAAAATAAATATTGCAGGAGAATAAAATAGATGATGCTATTGAAGCAAAAAAATTAATTTTGGTATTTGGTGCAGGACCTCTAAAATAGTAGTCTTGTTTCTTATTTATACTAAACATAATTGAACTAATCTGCTTGAAAATAAAAAGATAAATACTCCTATATTTTAATCCTATCAAAACACCAACATAAACTAAACAACAATTCAAACACCAGTCCCCAATACTCTTCAAATTCATTGTCTTAATCGGCAGGTAATTTGGTCAGCAAGAATAATCTAAATCTTGGGCTTCTACCTTCGGGCCAAAACTCTTTAAAGAAAACCATATTCTCAACCCACACGGCTATCACATGGTCCAAGTTTCACTTCATTTCTTGGCCCGGTATCGTCGCCCAGTATTCCATACACTTTCTGGCCCAATTTCGGCCCACTTGAATTTCGGTTCAGTTGAATCTCGGTCATGTCATCAACTCCTTACTCTGCACTGTATTGGCTCAATAGTGGTGTCAACATTTGCCCCCTAATTTCAACATCATGTTCGAATCATGAGTAGTTGGAATTATTTTTCGTACCTTAATTGTTGCCAATACAGTTTTCCTCCTTAAGTCTGTAGCATCTCCAAATAGAGCCTAACTTAAGCCAACCTTCCACTTTTTGCAGGCATAAGATGACCGTTTACTAACTCTACCAATATCAACTCCTAGAGCTTTTACCACCGTAAGTCAAGGCTCTTCAACGGCTCATAGCACGCTTTCAAACAATTACCTCTTCGGGCGTCATTACTATGGATGATGACAGTTCAGATGATGGTGTGCCTCCCATGCTTTTGGAGATCTTGCCAACCACATCCTCGAGGGTAAAACTAAAACTCTCAAGTCTTGTTTCCCTTATATTTTATTTATGTTCCGGAACTTAATTCTTGCGGTTTATTTAATTTAGCCAATCCACAAGAAAACCAAGACCCCGAAAGCTGCTCAAAAGCACAAGAAAACCAAAACTCCTAAAGCTGCTAAAAAGCTTAAAATCTCTTCCAGCAAAAATCTAACTTCTGAGGTAACTTTATTATTGAGCATTTCCGGCTTCTTCTAATTAATCCTACTAATTTTTTTTACATTTTCAGGTTCCTATGGACTTGGCATCATCTGCCGAATTTTCAATGACAGTTTCGGAAGCACCAGCTGACAAAGCAAAATATGAGTCCCCACTAGAATCTTTTTTTTTTTCAAAGCAAATTTTGATCCAATGCATTTGAAAAAAATTCCATTACTTCAAGCGATCCTCAATCAGACATCCCTTCGGCATCCGCTATGGTATCGGTTACCGAATCTCCTGTTATTCCAGTAATTTTTGAATTTTCTACTTGCCTTTGATTTTCATTATTTCTTTCAAACTTTCTGACTTCTTTTCTTCAAGTTCGAACTTTCTTTTGATATTTAAATTATTTGTAACTTTCTCATTCAAGTAACAAACTTTCTTTCCTCTTTCAGGCTTTGATTACACCCATTCCATTCTCGGCCCTCCGAGACTTTTTTAGCAGTTTGGGCAAAAACGACACTGCCATTTCTTCCTGCATCGCCACGACATCAACTTTAGGTCCACACTTTGCCGATTTCATGCCTTGTATCAAGAATATTATCGGCATGGACCTTCTCGATTTTCCCAAAATACTTGAGGAATTATTGCAACTCTTTGAAGACATCTTGCATTGCTCTTATCTTAGTCCGGGTTTGAGGGAATTAATTCTTTCAGTTCTCTCTGATCTCATTCAAATGGCCAACTCACTTCCCTCGTGCACTGAAATCATTCACAAAAACGACCAGCTCTGAGGTCAAAAAGATTTAATCAACCAAGAAGTCTCTTCTGAACCGGAACAAATCAAGGCCAACATCGATCTCCTCCAGTTTCAAAACTTGTGGACTAGACTCAAGAAACACCTTCATGACAATGTTTACTATTTTCAGTTTCGAACTCTTTTTTTTATAAGTATCAAGGATGTATGGGAAAAACAATTTGGAGTTTGAATTGCAATCTAACTATGTGATGGGTTTTGACAAGAATGAAAATTGAATCTATCTTTATTCCTAACTAAACTACTGAGCAAATTTAACCAAAATCCTTCCTAAACTAAAATCTAAAAAACAAAAATAAAATAAAATAAAAGTAAAATACGAAAAAGAAAGATAACAAAAACCTTCTGATGTGTTTTATTTTTCGACTTTTGGTTCTGGATTAGGGGTCGATTCCCATTGCTCATGTAATGACGGTTGATAAGACTTCAAAAACTTCTCATTAATCGGCTTCGGATGCTCTTCCTCAGCAATGTCTTTTAGTTTGTACGCACCACCTTTCAAAACTTCATAAACTTCAAACGGACCTTCCCAATTTGGTGACCACTTTCCCATCTTTCGATTAATCTTTCTTAATGGCAACACAATCTTCCACACTGAATATCCTTCTGCCAACATCTTCGAACGAATCCGTTTACTATGCGCTCGAGTGAATTTCCTCATGTAATTTATCCAATGGTCTTAAGCCTTCCATCTTTCTTCACCTACATCCTCCAACTCGAACTCGCAGGCTTAGACCAACATTTCCCTAGCTAAACGGTTCTCGGCCAAGTACACTTCGTGCCATATGTGAGTAGCTTGAAAAAAAAACCCGTTGCTTGGCTACATGATTTTTTTTCACTATTCATTAAAAATCTCTTCTATTTCCAAGCCAGACACTCCAACCGTCGGCTTTATCAACTCCGACCTACATTCACCCCCCTCAGATCTACTCATGTTGTTTTTCATAGTGGCCGCAGTAGGCCTACCGTTTTTATCCATTCCAACAAAACGAAAAGGAACACAATTTTCTTCATACAGGAACGCCTCCGCCGGATAAACCTTAGCCGCAAAAGGTTTGTTATCTGCCTCAATAATCATTACTTTATCCCCATTCCAGACAATGAGTATTTGGTGTAATGACGACGGTACGCACATATTTGAATTCATCCAATCACGACCCAATAATAATTTATAAGCTACAATGGTCTCTATAATAAAGATAGAAGTGATCGTTGTCCGACCACTGAGTGTTAACTCTAAGGCGCAATCCCTTTGGTGATGATTGACCCCCCATTAAAACCATTAATGGCTACATTGATTGGAATCACATCAACCAAATTCTTTCCCAGAAAATTCAATGTAGTCGATGGGATTACATTAATTACTGACCTGTTGTCCACCAGTACTCTATCAATTAGTTACCCCTGAATCCATACCTTTATGTACAATGGTCTCAATTGTTGTGTCATCACTAGTGGAGGCTTCTTAAAAATAACCTTCCCTGCCTCATTCCAATTTGTTTTGGTAGCTTCATTATTCTCTACCAAAACCACACTCCTAGTTTGAAAACTAGTTTCGACGCATTCTTTTACTCCAATCGAAACCAACTTAATTTGTTGCATTAGGTAAAATTTTGGCAACATTCATATTCTCTGTCAGAAACAAAGTAGTCAACCCGACAATAGTTTCGGCCACTTTCTTTGCATTAGCTGAAATCTCTTCTACTGTCTTGCCCCTCGAGTCTATTAAATTTAACCTTGCTTCTACTTGTTTGACTTGTTCTGTTGAAGCTTGAAACGTGACTGACAATACGAATTCTCTATCATATATTACTACTTCTTGAAAACTCCCAAATCAAATTTGATATTTTACGACATGTTTAAAGTCTCTACATGAATCTCTAATTTTGTCAACCATGTCCTTACATATGCCTTTTCCGCATGAGACTTTTACCTTAGATACTTCTTTAACTATTTCTTTTAGAGGGTCTTCTTGCGTTCTCCTACGTCTAGCTTCCGACTCTCTTCTTTGCCTCCGCCGTTTCTGTGAACGGGTTTCTTGATTCTCTATATGTCTCTTTAGTGGATAGGTTGGGAATTTGGGATGCACCACTCTTGTCCATCTCTTAGGGGGTACCAACGGTGGTCGTACCATCCTACGCAATAAGGTTTCTTTTGCACTCATATTTTAGCTTGAATGGGAAGAGATCGTTTATAATGATGATGGCCTAATGGGCTGATCATAACTCTCTGGTCCAAAAACGTATCCGTCGATTTTCTATTTCCCACAAATCGTCCTGACACTTGTCTTTCTCTAAGCCGATCGTGAACCGAAATTCTTCTTTCTCCAAAACGTTCGCAAACCAAATTCCTTCTTTCTCTAGGTTGCTCACGAACTGATGGTTGATGTACCATGGCCTCCCTTTTTGCAAAAGACTGCCTCGACGACTTTTCTGGCTCCGGGGACTCATTTGGCTCCAAATCTGCTCTTGTATCTCCTTGAGTTATTGCTTCAAACTCTCTAATTCGGCACGCAACAAGTCAATTACGTCTTGTGGAGGTTGTGCACTCTTGTCAGTCAATGTAATCATGTTAGAATTCATGATTTTCATAAACGGATCACCATCAATACCTGTCACCTCCGGCTGCTTCTTTGGACTATCCGGGAATTTCAAAACTCCTTTATTTATTATTTTTTTGCAAGATATTACGGAAACTAATACAATTACTTGTAGTATGATACCAATAGTTATGATACTTATAAAATTCCTTTCCTTTTATTTCGCTTGCAACATGAGTCTTATGTTCTTTTAGGAACGTGATTTCTTGTCAGCCACCAAGTCATCAAATATTTGCTCTATTTTAGTAATATCGAAACTATATGCCTAATCTATCACCTTCTTTAGTTTAGATAAAAACTTACACACGTAGGACTCTTTTAACGAAACTTTGGCCTCCAATTCTGTATAACTGAAAATATTGCCCCCAGGTTCAATCTATCCTTGCTCGGGCTACCGTTAATAACTATTAGTGGTGCACTGGTGAATGAAGACGCCTTACCATGTTCTGGGTTCCTCCATGGACCTGGGGGTGAAGATGATGTTAACATTCCAGTTGACATCGAATGAAAACCTTTGGCCCATTGGTTTTCGAAAGTTATTTCTCTTGTTGTTAGTTCCACTGCATCCAACCTTTTCATCTGCTTTTGGACTATGCCTTTATTATCCATGACTTGAACATACTGTTCCCCTTCCTCAACAATGATCATGTCGTTCCATTGTTGATCTCCTTCAAAATTATCTTTCCCCAAAGTAATTAGTTAAATAATAATTTTTGGAACTAAGTTGTCATAATCAATCCTCGTGGGAACGATCTCGCAAATACAAACCACAATTATATTCGATTCGTATACTTGCGAGTTAAATTTGATTTGAATTGATCTATCTTTTGGGTTGCTCTAAATTTCCCATCAATTTTTTGGCGCCGTCGCCGGGGGACGAACCCGGGTCACCTGCGTGATAGGCGGGAACCCCAGGCACTTCACAATATTGGCGGCATGTTTGCCAATGTATTTCTCAGCTACCTAGTGGTGTCCCACCGGGCGTGCCAAAAATTGTTCGCACTAAAAATAAATCGGCCAAAGAATTCGGCCAAATATATTTTCCATAAATCGTGGGTGTGCCAGAACCAGTGACGTGACTCAAACGGTTCAAGATGAACACATTATCGTCTCTTTTGAACAAATTTGTGAATCAGGCAAAAAACATGAGAGAGAACAAAACTCGTGTATAAAGGTTTTTCTACCTCAATCAAGAGGACTTTCGATAAACAATAAATTATACTACGAAAACTGGAATGAATGAATAAAATTTTGCAAAACAAGAATTTAAATGAACTAATAAAATAAATATTGCAGGAAAATAAAATAGATGATGCTATTGAAGCAAAAAAATAAATTTTGGTATTTGGTGCGGGACCTCTAAAATAGTGGTCTTGTTCCTTATTTATACTAAACATAATTGAACTAATCTACTTGCAAATAAAAAGATAAATACTCATCTATTCTAATTAATCCTATCAAACTAAACAACAATTCAAACACCAGTCCCCAATACTCTTCAAATTAATTGTCTTGATCGGCAAGTAACTTGGTCAGCAAGAATAATCTACATCTTGGGCTTCTACCTTCGGGCTGAAACTCTTTAAAGAAAACCATATTCTTAACCCACACGACTATCACATAGCCCAAGCTTCACTTCATTTCTTGGCCCAGTAGCATAGCCTAATACCATACACTTTCTGGCCCAATTTTGGCCCACTTGAATTTCGGTTCAGTTGAATCTCGGCCATGTTATCAACTACTTACTCTGCACTGTATTGGCTCAATAGTGGTGTCAACAAATTGTTACTCTTCTGTTGGCTGAGAGTTGAGATAAGTTAAAATCTAAATTATGTTGATTAAGATGTGTGACTTTTTTTTTTTCTTAAGTTCTTTCACAAACCATATTGGAGCCTAAATTATGTTGATGAGAGTGTGAGTTTTTTGTTGATTTTCTTTTTCTTTTTTTCATGGATGGAAATTTCACTAGATTTATTTTTATTTTTTTTTATTTATTATTTTTTTATTTTTTACTTTTGGTGTAGGAGTGTTTCAATAATAAATGTAGAGTTGTGTAGTGATGTTATTATCATTCTTTCAAATGTAAAAAACTTTGTTATTACATGTGAGACACAAAACAAAATTTTACATAGTATTATCATTCTTTCAAATGTAAAAAAATTTGTATAACAACCCTTACATGTGAGACACAAAACAAAATTTTACATAGTTGACATAGGAAGATGCCGTTTGGTTTCAATACATCAGTTGTGCACTCTTTGGAATAAGACAATGATAAATTTACTATTTAGGTTTTTAAGTCTATCTTTAAATAAAAATATCCTAATGTGCAGCTAAATTGGGTTTAATTTACTCCAATATTTCAACTCATCTCATATATGTACGTGGTTATATTGAAAGAACAGCTCCATAATAGAATTAAATTTGACATTAACTTAGTTTCATAATCATTAATCAAATGAAAATTTTTTTTTATTCAAGAGATGCATGATAAACGTGTGACATTGTGTGCACCAAATTTATAACAGCTCATGTCATACTTGTTATGTTTATAATGTCATACATGTTATGTTCATAGTGTAGGAAGTCATGAAATAATAGCTGAGCTGATTAACTTCTAGAAGGAAAAATTATAATCTCACATATGTTTTAACTATCAGTATTGGTGTTTTCGTATTTTTATAATCAAAATACTAAAATATTTTGGTTGCCACGTAAATATAAAAAAACACACAAATTAAGCTTTTGTAGGCTTGTGGGAATGAAGTGACGGTCGGTCCTGCATCAATTCCCGAATGAAGAAGATGCAAAACGGAGTCTTCAACTCCGGTATACCCCTCTCCCTGCAGTTTTGTTTGTCCCCCGGTACCCTCGCATTTCCGAAATCACTCTTCCTATTAATAAAATGATTACATATATATAACAATAATAAATTATACCTCTAATGCACGTATTACATATATATAACAATAATAAATTATACCTCTAATGCTTATTTTAATTTCGTGCAATGTAGGCTGAGTTCGGCCTAGACTATGTGGCCTCCGAATGCCACTCCTTAAAATCCATCAAAGTCAAAGGCAATGTTTTGGAGAAATTCTTTGAGGTGAGGAAAAAAAATTTGCCTCTAAAAGTATCCGAATAGTCATTTAGGACGGGCCCGGCTTTGGTTTCCTTTGTTGTTGCTTGGCCCAATGTATCTAATTTCTCAAGCCCAAATCTATCACTAATATGAGAATATATATATATATAATAAAAGAAAATTCCACTTTAAAAACATGGTTAATATCAATTTCGTTTTGGTATGTAATAGACACAAGTAATGTACAAGGTAAATGTGAATATTAAATGTAGTTTTCTGTGTTGCCTTGCCTGGCCCAATTTATCTAATTCTCAAAGCCCAAATCTATCCCTAATATGAGAATTAGGGTAAATACCACTGACACCCCTTTAAAGATACCCTAATTTTATATAGATTCTCTCGATATTCACTATTTTCACTCAGACCCCTCAAAATTGAATTTTGTCCCACAAAGACCCCCTCCGTCTCCACGCCGTTAAACTGTGTCGTTAACCAACCTATGAATTGTCTACTTTTCCCTCAAAATGATATAAAATGACCTGCATATCCTTCTTCTTCTTCTTTAATTTGGGCATTCCAAAACCCTAACCCTAATTTATATATATAGAGATATTGGAAGTGGGAAATTGGGAGAGAGATTGAAGATGGGGATTGTATATATTGCATACCCATATATATATATATGTTGCTATATATATCCATATATATATATATATATATAGCTGATATACCCGTATATATATATATATATATAGATGTTGCTATATATATGTATAAATCTATATATATATGTGTGCATATCTATATGTATAGATCTATATATATATATATATGTGTGTGTGTATATATATGTATAGATCTATATATATGTGTGTGTGTGGCAGTGGTGTGTGCGTCTGTGGCAGTGGGGGTGTGTGTGTGTGTGAGAGAGAGAGAGAAAATTTAAATATTTTTTTAATTTTATATTTATTTTCAAATTTAGTATTTTTTTTAAATTTAATATATATATATATTTTGAATTTTATATTTATTTTCAAATTTTATAATTGTTTATGTTTTTTTCGAATTTAATAATTATTTTCAAAATTTAATATATATTATTTGAATTTTATATGGTTTTTTTTTTTAATTTTATATATTGTCTTGAATTTAATATGTTTTTTTAAAAAAATTCAAATTATATATATATTTTTTTTATTTTTTATTTATTTTCGATTTTATAATTTTTTTTCGAAATTTTATATATTTTTTTGAATTTCATATGTTTTTTTTAAAATTTTATATATTTGTTTCAAAAAATTTATGTTTTTTGCGATTTTTATATTTATTTTTGAAATTTAATATGTTTTTTTGAAAAAAAATAATTTCGAAATTTATATATATTTTTAATATTATATTTATTTTCGAATTTATAATATTTTTCAAATTTTAAAATATATTTTTTCAAATTTTATATATATTTTGAAAATTTAATACAATTATTTTTGAATTTTAAATATTTCTTTCAAATTTTATATATTATTTTTGAACTTTATAATTTAGGTATATTTTTTTGAATCTATATATTTTTCCCCTTTTTATATTTTTTTTTCTAAATTTTTATATATTTTCAGATTTTAATATAATTTTTCAAATTTTTATATATTTTTTAAATTTTATATTGTTTTTTCATTTTCAGATTTTATATAATATTTTTGAATTTTAAATATTTCTTTCAAATTTAATATATTATTTTTGAATTTTATAATTTATATATTTTTTCTAATATATATATATATATATATTTTCGTAAAATATATATATTTTCGTGATATATATTTTTGTAATATATATATATATTTTTGGCATATGGGTAATTTTATATTTTATATATTATCCTAATGTAATAAGTGAAACTTCAGGGGGTGCTACTGCAATTTATCCTTTTTAAATATATATCGAAGGGCAAATTAGTAATTTCACAATATTTACTAACGGCTGTTTGTCAGAGGGGTTCATGTCAGAATACTCAATATCAAGAGGGTCCGTGTAAAATTAGGATCTCTTTGAAGGGGTGTCGGTGGGAATAACCCAAAACTTTTTATATAGATGTTGAATATAGTACCGTATCAGATTCGGTTATAAAACCTTTTTATTTTTCACTTTTACTATTTCAAATGTATGGCAATGTTTTAATAATACTTAATTAAAGTATTAAGTTGACAACTATCTAATAGGTATGAAGGAATAGGAAAAAAATTACTCCTGTCATTCGAGATAAGTCAAATTTTAATTTTTCCTTTATTAGTTCGGTTTGAAATTGTTAAAGAATTATTTATCGTGGAAACCAATGTCTTCTTTGTAACGAGGTATAGGCCCATTTTCACATCAGGCCCATCGTACAAAATCAACACTAGATCAGCATATCTATTAAGCCCAAATAGAAAACAAAACCCAAATATATAAGTCCATTTCAGGATAAAAGCTATTAAGAAAATGATCGTTTCAATACACACAATCAAAACTGACATGGTTTTGATTAAAGCAGTTTTGAAAACTTATATTTAATGTAGAGATACTGTCTTCAATGTCTTAAAACTCATTTATGAGGGTAAGACCAAGTTCATGCATAAAAGGAAGAAAAAAGAAAAGGAAGGGGACCCGAAATTGCTCAAATTCTTGCTGATTCTTGAATTATCTGTTATCTTCTTGCCATTTATCTATTTCATAGCTTTTGTTTAAATTACAAAGGTTGAGATTCGTTCGGCATCTGCGAACGGGTTTACACTTTTTGGCGCCGTCTGTGGGAAGTCGATTTCTAAACAGAAGTTATTAGATCAATGGCGGGAGAAACCACCACACAGCTAGGAGATACAACTGCAATCCTTCAGCGTCTGGAGGCTTTTGAGAAAGAAAATCAAGAACTAAGGCAAAGGTTAGATCAATCCGAACACCCAGAATTGCCTATAGCTGGGCGCCGTAATGGCCCCGGTGTTGAAGAGGAAGACAATCATCATGAGGCAAGTTCAGCAGATCGCACAGCAGATCCTACTTGTACCCAACCAATCGCAGATGAGGCGAATGTCAATAATCGTGCAGTTCCGCTCGATATGGTGACCCGACTTCAAAAGATCGTAGACGAACAAGTAAAGGATCTCAGAACACAGTCACCAGCCGATCTAGCCATCGAAATGACAGCCAAAATGATTAAATCTCCGTTCAGCCGCGAAATACAACAGGCGAGAAGGCCAGATAAGTTCCGGATGCCTAAATTCATTATGTTCGATGGGACGCAGGACCCAATTGAGCACTTGTTTCATGTGGAGCAGATGATGACTCTCGATATGGCTGATGATACACTAATGTGCAAAGCTTTTTCTACAAGCCTAACGGGCCCAGCTCTGTTGTGGTTTAGGCAACTGCCAGGTAATTCGATCGATTCTTTCCAAACGCTGATGGAAAAGTTCCTGGCCCAGTATTTCGGAAACCGAAAGCAGAAGAGGACCATTTCTAATATGGTCATGATAAGACAAACGAAAGGAGAAACATTGAAGAATTTCCTATCCAGGTTCAATTTGGAAATGTGAATGATACCCAGTTGTGATCAACCAGCTGCAGTGGAAGCTTTCAAGGTAGCTATCGAACAAGGGACCAGCTTTCATAGATCCTTGGTGAAGTCAACACCCCTCAACATGGGTCAGTTGAATTCACGGGCACAGGGATATCTGATATTGGAATAAGATGAACAAGAAATAGGTTATCGTTTGGCATTAGTCAGTGTGGAAAGCAAATCAAAGGAAAGGATAATCAAAAAGGCAGATAATACGAGCAACCAACGATCGGCTCCGTACAGGCAACAGGAGAGGAGGCCAAGGTATGACATACCTGAAACTCCACTCCGAACAACCTTAGCAAAGTTGTACAACGAGAATAAGGCGAAGGGTATTTTTCGCCCACCATTTCCGCTGAAAATGCCACCAGTGCTGCAGGACCGTTCGAGGCACTGTGCGTTCCACAATGACTTTGGCCATTTAACCAATGAGTGCAGACAATTGAGGAGGTAGGTTGAGACCTTGATAGCCAAAGGAGATTTGAAAGAGTACGTGGACAATGGAGTCAAAAATTTTGATCGGCCGAAGCCCAATAAAATTGTGGGCGGACAGCCGGTAAAAATTATTGACACAATCCATGGGAAACCCGAGGATGATGAGGAAAGCCGTTCGGTTCAACGTTCACGAATGCGCAATGCCAACAAGATTCGAAGGGTTGGGGAGGTGAATGTCATTCGGAACTACCCAATGCCTACAATATCATTTACCCAAGAGGACTTAAGACGTGTACAACTACCACATGAAGATCCACTGGTAATTTCGATCATAGTTTCAAATTGTTTAGTTAAAAGGGTGCTAGTTGATCCAGGTAGCAGCACGAACATCCTGACTAAATTAGCTTTCAAGAAGATCGGCATCAGCATGGAGTTGATCAGACCAACTGCCAGTCCGCTGGCAGGCTTTGATGGAAAGAGGATTTGCCCGATCGGGATCCTGAA
This sequence comes from Cornus suecica, assembly GCA_963922005.1. Taxonomy (NCBI): domain Eukaryota; kingdom Viridiplantae; phylum Streptophyta; class Magnoliopsida; order Cornales; family Cornaceae; genus Cornus; species Cornus suecica. The sequence goes on from OY998244.1 coordinate 2,082,596, forward strand.
TTTACCAGTGACAGCCGCAAAGCGAACTTTGACAGAAAATTTCATGCTAGTAGACGTACAACATTCCTACAATCTGATCATGGGAAGAGGTTGGATTCACCGAATGCAAGGAGTTCCTTCTACTCTGCATCAGGTGATGCGGTGTGTTGACCCTTCAGGGAAAGGATTTGTTGATATTCAAGGCGATCAAGTGGTGACGAAAGAATGCTATGCCATCGTCACCAAAGGTTTGAAGGGCGAAAGTTCCGAACGAAACATGTAGCAATTACCGAGCCTCCGTGATCAGACTGACGATGATGAGAAGACCGCAGAGGATACCATCACAGTAGATCTGATCGACGGGAGCAAGGGAAGGACCACCTGAATTGGAAGAGGACTGAATTCTGATGAAAGAAACAACTTGATTTCTATGCTGAGATCAAATCTTGATGTTTTCGCTTGGGAGCACAACGACATGCCTGGGGTCGACACAGGAACCATGATGCACACATTAAATGTTTACTCCGACGCTCAACCCGTACGGCAACGACCCAGAAGGATCGGAACCGAACGAGGAAAGTTTGTAGCTGAAGAGGTTAGCCGATTGCTAGATGTTGGTTTTATCAAAGAAGTTCATTATCTAGTGTGGTTGTCCAATGTTGTCGTTGTACAAAAGAAGAACGGGAAGTTCCGAATGTGTGTGGACTTCACCAACCTAAATAAAGCTTGTCCAAATGACAGTTTTCCTCTACCAAAGATTGATCGCATGATCGACGCAACTACAGGGTTCGAATGTCTCACCTTCCTGGATGCTTATTCAGGATACAATCAAATCCCAATAAATCCAAAGGATGAAGACAAAACGACGTTCATCACCGAATGAGGGACCTATTGTTACAAGGTCATGTCGTTCGGTCTCAAAAATGCAGGTGCGACTTATCAGCGACTGATTGATAAGATTTTCAAGACCCATATTGGAGATACGGTGGAGGCATACATTGATGAAATGGTTGTTAAAAGCCAGCACAAGGATGATCATTTGAAGCACTTGAAGGATGTGTTCGCATCCCTGCGATCGCACAAAATGAAGCTGAACCCAGAAAAATGCACTTTTGGTGTGTCTTCCGGACAATTCTTGGGACACATAGTTAATAAAGATGGAATCAAAGCAAGTCCAACACAAGTTCAAGCATTGATTCAGATGAAGGCACCTGAGTCCCCGAAAGAAATCCAGGTACTCATAGGAAGATTAGCAGCTCTGAGTCGGTTAATATCCAAATTGTCAGATAGATGCAAGCCGTTCTTCGACGTCCTGAAGTCTAAGAAAACGATTGTTTGGGGAGAGAAACATCAAGAAGCGTTCGATTAGCTGAAACTCTATATGGCGAAACCACCAATCCTTACGACACCCAAGGATCATGAGTCCTTAATTTTATACTTAGCAGTTTCTCCGAACGCAGTCAATTCAGCGTTGGTAAGAGACGATGGGAACAGACAGTACCCAATTTATTATGCGAGCAAGACATTGCTTGACGCCGAGAGAAGATATTCGAAGACAGAGAAAATCATCTTGGCATTGGTCCAGGCAAAACGAAAGCTATGACATTACTTCGAGTCCCATCCGATCAGAATCCCAACTACATTTCCGATCAAAGCAATTTTGTCAAAACCCGACTTCTCGGGATGAACAACAAAGTGGTTAATAGAACTGAGCATGTTCGATATTACTTATGAGCCACGAACATCTTTAAAAGGTCAAGCTGTGGCGGATTTCCTCCTTGAGTATGAAGCAACCGAAGATGAGGCCTGCGATGTAAATCAAGGTGGCTGCTTTATGTAGATGGATCAGTGAATAGTCTGGGGGCAGGTGCGGGGATCAAACTAATATCCCCAGAAGGCACCAAGTTGCAGCAGTCGATCAAACTATGCTTTAAAAGTTCAAACAATGAGGCTGAATACGAGGGATTGCATCAAGAAGGTGGAGGATTAATATCATCAGTAGGCGGTTGCTGGCTCTCTAAAGCAGGAACGAAAGGCTCAACTGACACTTCATTAGTAACAGGAGGGATTGCAGCAACAGGCTCTGGTCGTTCGGCCGGAATGATCCCATGCAAAATAAATTGAGCTAAATCTTTTTCATCTTGGGAGGACTCAGGCTCTTTATATGGGTGAACGACTCCGCAAGCAGCATTATGGGCGGCCGGATTATCATAAGTACGTGCAGATGGATCCGATGACATTTGGTCATAACAAAATCTGAACCCATCACAGAACTTTATGTCAAAAATGTTCACATATCTCCGGTGCATGTCCATACCTCCCCTTCGGCAAATTTGTAAACCTGTTTTCAGAACAGCATTGGAAGTTTCAAGGTTATGGATATGTTTCTTCAGTTCAGCATTCCGATCAGATTCATTTTTATGGAGTTTCTTTAAGCTCTCCACCTCGAGCTCCAAGATTTTCTTCTGTTTTTCAGCCAACATGGCGCATTTATCAGCTCGCAGGTATGCATCATCAATGTTCTTTCTCTTATACTCTCCCATCTCAACAGCCTTACAGAGAGCTAGGACATTAAACACAGACTGAAAAGAGAAGAAACGTTAGTAAAAAAAAAAAAAAAAAAAAAGAGAGAAAACTTTGGTACCTCTAGAATAGAAACAGGAGCCCTAGCCAGAAGCTCGTTCTGATCAACATGCTGCTGAAAGAGTTCATCCTTGGGAGGCCACATTCCACGAGCAAGAGCCATCAAGGAATCAGGATCAGACATTGCTAGCGATCGGCGATTCAGAACGCTACCATCACTTTTCTCGAACTTGGGGATTCATTCGCCTTCAGGATCAAATGATGAAGGAAAGCAACAGTCTGGAATAGTGTAGCCGCTCACAGATTTGGCCTTCTTCACAAGCTTCTCATGCTTTTCAGAGTCATTTCTTTTTGCATGTTCAGAAAGGGGACCCAGCAGCAATTTTTTCTGAGCATTACCGCTATCATCGGTGTTCGTCCTCTTCAGATGCCCTTTCACCTTCTTCGGATCTTCGGTCAAATCGATCATTTGGCTATTTCCTTTATCAGATGTCGAGCTGACAGGGGGGTAGATTTTTGTGCTGCAGCACGCTTGGAGGTTGTAACCGGAATCTCCATTATAGTGGCCTCTGAAGCACTGACAGCAATTAACTTCAAATTGTGGGAAGTCAAAAGTGATTTGCTAGACGGAAGAGTTGCAAATACTTTCTCGTTCAGGTAATCGACACGTTCGGCTGTATACAAAACACAGGCATACGATCAACAAATAAACAAATACGCAGTTCAAGTAAAACATGCGAAATTTGTAAAGTACAAAAAATACACTTGCCAGGATTTTTGAATCCACACTTCAGTTTCTTACAAATACCGAAGGTCCTTGGCAGAGGATACGGGCCGGACACATCCACTCTCCAATTTCCCCCAATTTTCACCATCTTATATTTCCACTCCTTCTCAGAAGAAGGATTGCCTTCACAAAGTTTCAAGGTTGAATGGGGGTGTAGATGGTACCGACCGGGGTTTTTTCTGATCTAATCGACTTTGTAACAGAGCATAAAATCATCCAAACCTAAGTTCAAACCTCGTTCGTGATTCAGAACGAGCATAACAGATAGAACCCTGAATAAAGTAGGGTTTACTTGCAAAGGGGTAAGCCCTAAAGAAAAAATAATATAGTGATAGAAGGGATGTAAGGGAAATCTAAGTACGACCAAGTGATGTGCAGAGAACAAGACTTCGCCCGGTTCAAATTTCTCATAAGTTTTGAAGTCTAAATCAGACGAATACTCAGAAATCAAAACATCCTTTGGTATGTCAAACTTTATTCGACATCTATCAGCTAAAGACAATTTACGTAATTGTTTTCGGGAAAGTTTCTGGGATTTTGGTTCAATCAAATTGGGGGCAACCTCAGAGGAAGAAATAATAGGGGCGTCATCAACAACCACCTCCAGAGAAGGGGTTCGACTGCTATCACTACTCATGATATTTTTTATTTATGAAAGAAAGATGAAGGACGAAAGAGAAAAACTAACCTTAAGAGTTTCTTGCTGGGAATCGTCTTCAAAGGGAATGAGTCTGCTCTTGTAAATGGAGAAGAGATATTGAAGGAAACGAAGGAAATAAGGGAAGTGGCAGTTACACATGGCTCTTCGAATTCCCACCCTATTTCAAAAATGAAATAGGCTTGGGAATTGGGGGCAAAGTGTAGGCCCATTTTCACATCAGGCCCATCGTACAAAATCAACACTGGATCAACATATCTATTAAGTCCAAATAGAAAACAAAACCCAAAGATATAAGCCTATTTCAGGATAAAAGCTATTAAGAAAATGACCGTTTCAATACACACAATCAAAACTGACATGGTTTTGATTAAAGCAATTTTGAAAACTTATATTTAATGTAGAGATATTGTCTTTAATATGTCTTAAAACCCATTTATGAGGGTAAGACCAAGTTCATGTATAAAAGGAAGAAAAAAGAAAAGGAAAGGGACCCGAAATTGCTCCAATTCTTGCTGATTCTTGAATTATCTGTTATCTTCTTGCCATTTATCTATTTCATAGCTTTTGTTTAAATTACAAAGGTTGAGATTCGTTCGGCATCTGCGAACGGGTTTACAGGAGGGTATCATGATAATAGTGAAACCTAAATTATATTGAATGAAATGTGTGAGTTTAAAATGTTATTTTATATTTATTTTGAGGTATAGTTTAGCCAACTAGTTTAAATATACATATGAAATGATGAAAGTATTGAATCATTTTTCATTTGTCTATGAACATTAATCAATTTTGATTTCCTTTCTTTTCTTTTGCTCGCCCATACAAACTTTACTGTATTCATATGAAATGAATGTATCATGTATATTACAACTTAAATATATAAATTAATCCGAGATTTAGGGGAAAAAAACACTTCTAAACATGAACAGAATTTCTATTAAACTAACCAGTTAAGAAAAATATCTTTAGAAGAATTTAAGGGGTGAATAGAATAGCTGATTTACGTTTAATTTACTCTAATATTACAATAAGGTTGAATGAAATAACACCCCCAACCTGTTTTAACCATCATTATTGTTGTTTTTGTATTATTATAATCAAACTGTTAAAATATTTTGGTTGCCACGTAAATGTAAGAAAGCCCAAAAATTACGAAGTTATTTATTGTTCTTAATTCTAATGCGCATTTAAATTGAGTGCAATGTAGGCTTTGGTTGCTTTGTTGTGGTAATTTGAAGTAAGCTGCTTAGAGATCTGCGTTGCCTTGTGTCACCCAATTTATCTAATTCTCAAGCCTAACCAATCCCTAGGTCGAGAATGTATACAAAAGAAAATCCAACTTTAAGATATGTTTAATTGTCATGGCAATTGTAGTAATGATGTAACAAACATGAATAATATTTTTGTCAAATGTGAATAGTTAAAAAATTATTTCTCATCATCTATAACTTCGAACCCCTGAAGCCCTAAATTATGTTAAGATTGTTTTACAAACCACATTGATTTTATTATTATTACTATTGGTATAGTTTATCCATATAGTTAAATATTCATACTAAGTTTTGTTGAGATAATGAAAATATTAAACACTTAATTTATTATTTGCCTAATATATGAATCTTCATTAAGTTTTGATTTATTATTCTTTTAGTTGTGGTCACAAACTTTACTATATATATATATATATTTACTTTTTCATTTTTACATATTTTAAATGGCAATGTTTTAATAATAAAAGTATGATACAATTTAGTACAGTATTGTTATTTGAAATGTATAAACTTTTTATAAAAATCCTTTTATTCGGATAATACTAAAAAAGCTATCAATGTTGTAATAAGTTTGAGTAAATACACATAACCGATTCATGATCAAACGACTCGATACCTTATCATGCTACCACATACCGTCAACTCACCGTTACTTGCGCCATACGGTGGACCACCTATCATGCTACCACCGATTGACCCGCTACTTGCATCATACGGTCGACCACCCTATCATGCTACCACCGACCGTCAACCCACCGGCTACTTGCCCTTATACTGTCCATATCCTCGACCCATTGAGGCCATAATTATTTACCAAATATGTTTGTTGGAAAATATGTAATTAATTTACATTTAATTTACTCCAATATTTCAACAGTGAGATTGAAAGAATAACTCTTATTTAAATTTGCCATTAAGTTGGTTTCATAATCATCAATCAAATGATAATATTTTTATTCAAGAAATGCATGGTAAATGAGTGAAATTATCTTCACAAAATCTAAACAGGCTCATGTCATACTTGTGAAGTTCATAGTCAGAAGTCATAAAAGAATAGCTGAGCTGATTTACTTGTACAAGGGAAAATAATAATCTCCCATTATTTTAACTATGAGTATTGTTGTTTTTGTATTTTTATAATTAAAATGTTAAAATATTTTGGTTGCCACGTAAATGTAAGCAAAACACACAAATTACGCTTTTGTAAGCTCATGGGAAGAAAGTTACCAATACCACCACTTAAAATTCATCAAAGGGAATGTTTTGGAGAAATTCTTTGAGGTGAATTTTTTTTATCTAATTTTAAGCCCAAATCTATCACTAATATGAGAATATATACAAAAGAAAAATCAACTTTAAAATATGTTCAACTGTTCTTGGTATCAATTTGAATGAACATGAATAATTTTTGTGTTAAATGTAAATATTAAAAAAAGTATCACTGATACGTACCAATATATTTATCTAGGGAAATTGTTTCACATGTTTTTCACAACGAGCCGGTTTAGATTTCATAAACTTTGGCATTAATTTATCATTAGCATCTAAAGCTTCTTCAATAAGAGATCTTATAAGTATCAATAACTTTTTAAAATAAAGCGAGACGAGGATGGTAAAACAAATAATATATTCTCATTAATTTTTATATATATATATATTCTCATTAATTCAATAACCGAATAAACTAAAAGAGAAGTACTCTTACACATTGCTAGCTAGTAAAGAAAAGAAAATCATACAATAAACACCTACTCAATTCCATTTCTTGAACTATTGTAAAACCATCCCAATTTTATTCTCCCCTTACAAAAGAGAGTGAATTTTGGTAATTATTGGACAAGAAATTTTTTAATAATCCGATGTGGGTAGTTGCTGATGGGTGGTCTCACCGATGAAGATGTTGTCATAGACTATGGCCGCGATAGCAGATCCAATCAACGGGCCGAGCCAGTAGACCCAATGGTTAGTCCAAGTCCAGCTAACCACGGCTGGGCCGAAGGAGACGGCCGGGTTCATGGATGCACCATCAAAAGCACCACCAACCAAAATGTTCGCACCTACAATGAAGCCGATTGCAATAGGTGCAATAATGCCTACATTCCCCTTCTTTGGGTCCACTGCGGTGGCGTAGACGGTGTAGACCAGCCCGAAAGTCATCACAATCTCGAACACGAGCGCATTCCATACCGAGACATTTGATGACAATGCAAATGCCGATGTTTCCTGTATTGAATAAAGTATAATGTCATTTGTTTACGGTCATTGAAATTTGAACACCTGAAATTTAAAGGCATGTTTGATTTGTATTTATAAAAATTGAGAAAATAAAAAAATGGTCAAAAATTTTGTTTGATTGAGTTTTTCGGAAACTGTTTTAAGAAGATCAGCATGTTTGGTATGTTGGGTTTTTAATTAATAAATTATATTTTATATTAAAAATTATTTTGTGGTCATATGCACAGTTTTACCTAAAATAGGATTGCAATGTGATTATTGATAATTAATGGGTTGGGTTTACTTGTCAATTATGGTCTAATTGACAGTATGACAGTTGGACTATGATTTTTAGTTTTAATCCTTATCCATTAGGGTTTCCATGATGGGAAGGGAAACCCTAGATGTTCTTTTGTGGGGATGTTGTCCCCCTGCCCTTATTCTATATAAGGGTTACTGCGCCCTATATGCCCCCATCGATTTGAGAACAGAAAGACGGGGGTAGTGCGCTACACACTTTCAGGTACATGCCACAAGGATGCGGAGCAAAGCGAACAAACGGTAATTCATGTATTTTATCATCGATGAGGTACGTGAATTTAATATGATTTTACAGTATTTATTTTTTCTTGATTTGTACATATTAAATTTATGTTACAAGATCCAACATGGTATCCATCTTTAAATATTGTTATCGAGAACACCAAAAACAGAAAATTATTTTTTGAGAACAAGAAAAGAGAGTTCTCTAAGAACCGACATTTTTATAAGTGAGTTTTCTGAAAATAGTTAACGAAATAACATTTTTGTACAGTTTTTTTATTTTAAATTTTTAAAAAACTAAAACAATTTTGAGAAATACATATCTAAACAGATCTTAAGTTATAAAAAATGTATGATTTCAGGGAACTCTTTACTCGTATTTTTATATAAAAAAAAAAAAGATTTATGTTTTTGAAGTTTTCGAAAACAATTTTCAAATATGGATATGAAGAAGGCCAAAATGTTTTATGACCACAAGATACTAGGAGATATACTTTATTGTGAATCATACTACTTAAAGTGATTTGTGTTAAGTTGTTGAATTACTTACTAGTCCTCCGGTGGCGAACTTTAGAAGCAAGCAAGCAACAACCGAGCCTAGCAATTGTGCAATCCAATACAAAATGCCCCTCAACAGAGTAATGTTTCCACCTAAGAAGGCACCAAAGGTAACGGCAGGGTTGACATGACCACCGGAAATGTTGGCGCCAACGGAGACCGCCACAAAAAGGGCAAATGCATGGGCTAGTGACGCAGCTATGAGACCCGAAGGTGTGCTTGACCCGTTATCTGTGAGCTTGTCTGCCAAAAGATCATCCAAATTAGTCCTCAACTAAGCTTAGTAAAGACTCCACAATATATGTACATATTTATATATTTTTAAAAAATATTTTCCTCGATGGTTGAGGTTGCTCCGACCAATTAACGGGATTACATTAAATCAAATTAACAATGTTTCGTCATTATTTTATGATTTAGAAAAATGCTATCACACACTGATTAGGATGCATGCAGAACATTCTTTTCACTTGTGGGACCAATTAGTTGAATTATTTTGTATTGTCACCGTATGAAATAAACGAATATCCGGATTATATTCCTATATTTATTTATTTGTATTTTTTTTTGTTTGTGACCATAGACTCTCGAGAATTTACAACTACAAATGAAGCTACAATCATGCTATTGTAACCAAACAGTGATTCGACAATGTGATTAGCAATACTATGAGTAACGAAACAGTGCCCATCTAAAATAAAAAAATTACTAAGGCCATGTTTGGTTTATATTTTTGAAACTTTCTCGAGAATTTTGTTCGAAGAACTAAAGAAAATTATCTGAAAACATATATTTATATAACTAAGGGTGCGTTTGGAAAGTCTGTTTTTTATATTTGTTTTCTGTCTTCAAATATAAAAATTGTTTTTGTATTTGTCTTTGTTTTTTCAGGAAAAAACTAAAAACAAAAAAGCGTTTGGATGAAGGTGTTTTCACCACTTTTATTTGGTAAAAATTGTATTTTATGAATTTGGTGTTTTCATTGTTTTTACCACCTAAACAGTGAAAAAACTCAAAAAACAACTAAAAGTTGTATTTGGTGTTTTCATCACTTTTACACACTATTCACAGAAAACAGTTTTATTGGAGAAAAAACAATGAACAGTAAACGCGTTTGCCAAACGTGTTTTTTTTTTAGTCTTGTGAACAGTAAAAAAACAAAAACAAAAAACAGAGTATCTAAACGGACCCTAAGTTTTCAAAATATTATTTTTTTAAAAACTCAATCAAACATATTTTTTTGTACAGTTTACAAAAATACAAATCAAGCATTACCCTAATCAATTGACAATTGCTCAAAATTAATTGAGCTAGACGAAATCTAGGGTTTTGAGATGAGAAGCTTACTGAAAGCCATGCCGGACCCTTCTCCGGCGAAAACAAAAATGAGCATAGAAAAGAACTCGGCCAATGCTGCCTTGAGAGCATCGGGTTGGCTCGCCTCCCCCGGCGTTCCAATGGCAATTCTGTCAATTGGCATTTTTTTAAAAAAAACTGCCTTTAATTCCTTCAACTATGGAGCTTGCAAAGACCTCTCTGTTTTCTCTTAGTTTTGTGGCTTAGTAGAAGAAGCTGAGTGTGTGTATATATATATACCTATAATAACGGCCGATGGAACCGGTATTAACCGGTTTCCAGGAGTAGACATTCTACAAGGTACCATTTCGGGAAGCCACGTGAACGTAGTTAGTGGTCGTTGATGTTGCCACGTGTATGACGGTGATGTATTGGAGATAATAAGGTTTGAATAGCCGACTAAGTGACGTGGCGGCACCGACTTGATTGTAGTACTATTTCAGGATTTGAACCTCAAGGAGCTAGGAGAGTGATGGCCGGCTATGAATTGCATTCATATCACCGACCATTGAATATTCAACTTAAGATATTGCACGGGTAATGTATTTATATCTATATATCTATATATAAGTGACTAAAACTCTAGAGAAGTAGTATCCTCACTAGTCACTGGTATTTTAATTTTTTCAAAAATTAAATGGAGAATATTGTCTTCCATATTTATAACAAAAATAGTTTCTTAGACACCTATGAACATATTTCCTTAAAATCAAGAATAATGAGTGTTGGAGAGTTCACATAGCAAATTTAGTCATGGAATATATCTTGATTTGAAAATTAGAATTATTGATATGAAAAATGATAAGAAGTCGAGATTATTTAAAAATAATAAGAGATATTTTGTTTTATTTATTTATAACCGAATCCAATGCTCACATTGATTTTGCAGGCAACAAAGTAATTAAAAAAATATTTACTATTGTTTTATTGTAAAATTTCATTATATATATATGGGGAAAATTTCACTTACCTTCCCTCAAGTTTGGCATTAAGCCAATGACCTCCCCTCCTGTTTCAATTTTGTCAGGGACCTCCCTGAGGTTTGCAAAGGATTTCAAAGACCTCCCCTACTTTTAACTTGTCGTTAAATCATCTAACGGAAGGGATAAAATTACGTTATTGTCCTTAAATTTTAAAGTGAGATTATAAAATTACCCCCCATTAATATCTTGTACTTGACAACTCTCTTTCCACATATATGATATATATCTTTATTTATGCATAAATTGATTTCTCATATTCACTTCCTTATTTCATATATATATATATAGTAGTGTGTGTGTAAACAAATACATAAATTTATTTCTTTTGCTAGGTTTAAGTATTATATATGTATATGTATAGACAAAAATTGATTTGGTACTATATAGAAAATCATGTCCTGAGAATGAAATGGTTAAATCTTTGAAGAATAATAATACTCTGAAACTGCCCGACTCTACTAAAATTTCGGTTGTTTTGCATTCAAAAACTAAAAACCCCTTTGGAAAAGAGAGTTTTTGGATTGATTCGTTCCTGAATTTGTTGAAATGAAGCTTTAATTTACACAAAATATAAGAGAATTGACTTCCTTCTTCGGCGGTCTTGTAACATTTCCTTAATTTCTTCACATGAATCCCCAAATTGGAAGCACAAAGACGAACCCTAAAAAATGAACAAAAGTATTCTTTCTAATGGCTATAAATGGGAAGGAATAGCTGAGGGGCACATATGTAACTACACATTATTAAAGAATGATAGTAAAGTCATTTAACCCTTAGAATAGTATTTTAGGAATATTATATATTTTTTGCCGATGACGTCATCCATTTTAACGATCAGTTAATCATAAGAGAAGTTTATGATGACGGAAGCAAACCTCAGGGAAGGTCCCTGTAAACCCGTTAGCATATGCCGAACGAATTTCGACTTTTGTAATTTAAACAGAAGTTATGAAATAGATAAACAATAAGAAAATAACAAGTATTTCTAGAATCAACAAGAATGGGAGCAATTTTGGATCATTTTCCTTTTCTTTTTCCTTCCTTTTATACATAAACCTGGTTTTACCCACATAAATGAGTTTTAATACATATTAAAGACAATATCTACATTAAATTCAAGTTTAATGTTTATCAAAACTGCTATAATAAAAACCCTATGTCAGTTTTGATTGTATATATTTGAAACGGTCATTCCCTTAATAGCTTTTATCCTGAAATGGGCTTATATCCTTGGGCTTCGTTTTCTATTTGGGCTTTTAACATATATGTTGATCCAGTATTGACTTTGTACGATGGGTCTGATGTAAAAATGGGCATACACTTTGCTCCCAATTCCCAAGCACATTTCACATTTTTGAAATAGGGTGGGAATTCGAAGAGCCATGTGTAACCGTCTGTTTCCTTACTTCATTCATCTTCTTCAATTCTTCTTCCTCATTTACAAAAGCAGACTCTTACTCTTTGAAAACGATTTTCAGCAAGAAACTCTTGAGGTTAGTTTTTCTTTTCGTCCTTCATCTTTCTTTCTGCAATCAAAATATCATGAGTAGTGACAGTAGTTGAACCCCATTTGTGGAGGTGGTTGTTGATGATGCCCCTGTTAATTCTTCTTCTGTGGTTGCCCCCGATCCTATTGAATCGAGTCCCCAAAAGTTTTCCCGAAAACAATTACGCAAATTGTCATTAGCTGATAGATGTCGAATAGAGTTTGATATTCTAAAAGACGTTTCAATTTTTGAGTATTCTTCTGATTTAAACTTTAAATCATATGAGGAAGTTGAACCGGGTGAAGTCTTGTTCTCTGCGCATCACTTGGTTGTACTTAGATTTCCCCTACATCCTTTCTATCACTACATTCTCTTTTCCTTAGGGCTTACACCTTTGTAAGTAAACCCTAATTTCTTCAGGGTTTTATCTGTAATGCTCGTTCTGAATTACGAACGAGGTTTGAACTTAGGTTTGGGTGATTTTCTGTTTTGCTATAAAGTCGATCAGATCAGAAAAAACCCTGGTCGGTATCATTTGCACCCCCATTCGACCTTAAAACTTTGTGAGGGGAATCCTTCTTCTGAGAAGGAATGGAACGATAAAATGGTGAAAATTAGGGGAAATTGGAGGGTGGATGCGTCCGGCCCATATCCTCTGCCAAGGACCTTCGGTACTTGTAAGAAATTGAAGTGTGGATTCAAAAATCCTGGCAAGTGTACTTTTGGTGTTTTACAAATTTTCGCATGTTTTATTTGAACTGCGTATTTGTCTGTTTTTTGATCGTATGCCTATGTTTTTTGTATATAGCCGAACGTCTTGAATATCTGAACGAAAAAGTCTTTGCAACTCTTCCGTCCAGCAAATCACTTTTGACTTCTCAAAATTTGAAGTTAATTGATGCCAGCGTTCCATAAGCTACTATAATGGAGATTCTGGTAACAGCTTCCAAGCGTGCTGCAGCAAAAAAATCTCCTCCCCCTGTCAGTTCATCTTCTGATAAAGGAAAGAATAAAATGATTGATCTGACCGAAGACCCAAAGAAGACGAAGGGGCATCTGAAGAGGACGAACACCGAAGATGGCGGTGGCGTTCAGAAAAAGTTGTTGTTGGGTCTCCCTTCAGAGCATGCAAAAAGAAATGATGCTGAGAAGCATGAGAAGCTGGTGAAGAAGGCCAAGGCTGTGAGCGGCTACACTATTCCGGATTGCTGCTTCCCTCCATCATTTGATCCCGAAGGTGATTGGATCCCAAAGTTCGAAAAAAGTGATGGAAGTACTTTGAATCGCCGTTCGCTGGCCATGTCTGACCCTGATTCCCTGATGGCACTTGCTCGGGGAATGTAGCCACCCAAAGATGAACTATTTCAGCAGCATGTCGATCAGAACGAGCTTTTGGCTAGGGCTCCTGTTTCTATTTTGGAGGTACCAAAGTTTTTTTTTTTTTTACTAACGTTTCTTCTCTTTTCAGCCTGTGTTTAATGTCTTATCTCTCTATAAAGATGTTGAAATAGGAGAGTATAAGAGAAAAAACATAGATGCTGCATACCTGCGAGCTGATAAATGCACCACGTTGGCTGAGAAATAGAGGAAGATCTTGGAGCTCGAGGTGGAAAGTTTAAAGAAGCTTTATCAGAAAGAATCTGATCGGAATGCTGAACTGAAGAAACAAGTCCACAACTTTGAAACTTCCAATGATGTTCTGAAAACCGGTTTAGAGATTTGCCGAAGGGGAGGTATGGGAATGCATCGCAGATATGTAAGCATTTTCGACATAAAATTCTGTGATGGGTTTAGATTTTGTCATGATCAAATGTCGATGGACCCATCTGCTCGTACATATGACAATCCGGCCGCTCATGATGCTGTTTGCGGTGTCGTTCATCCGTATGAAGAACCTGAGGCTTGCCAAGATGAAAAATATTTTGCTCAATTTATTTTGCATGGGATCATTCCGTCAGAACGACCAGAGCCTATTTCTGCAGTCCCTCCTACTGCCAATGAAGTGTCAGCTGAGCCTTCCGTTCCTACTTCGGAGAACCAGCAGCCGCCCACTGATGATATTAATCTTTCAACTTCTTGATTCAAAGTTTTTATCTTTGAACAATTTTTTGAGGTCTGTAAACTCATATATATTTTCGATGCTCCTGTGTTGAGCGTTTTTGGACAAGTTTTGAAATGGCACTGATGTGCTTTAATATTTTCGAACAAGATGGCACTAAGTTGCATAGGTATTTTCTGAACAGATGGCACTGAGGTGCATAATGTTTTTTGAACAGGATGACACTGTTGTGCTTAATTTTTGAACAGGATGACACTATTGTGCTTAATATTTTTTGAACAGGATGATGTGTTCTTTTGAACATAACATTTTTTATGCGTATCTTTATACGTCTTTGTGAAAGCAAAAACTTGATGCCATCTTCATGATGGTCTTTTGCCTAAATGGCTTATATATTTTGGCCAAGATATTTCACTTGGTTTTTTTTTTATATAACAGTTTGAACAAAGATATGAGAAGATATGAATAATATTTTTATTGATTTGAAATGGATCTTATCATACAAACTGTTAAACGAATTTTAAGATCAACATAAATTTATTGAAAATACATTTTCAGGTGTATTGCATTCCAAGCTCGTTCGATTTGTTTTCCATCTTGATCGACCAATCTGTAGGCACATTTGTCGATCACCTCTGTTACTGTGTACGGCCCATCCCATGTGGGATCTAGTTTGTTTGATCTACTAGCCAACACCCTTAGTACTTGATCGCCTACTTGAAATGATCTTGGTTTCACTTTCTTGTTATAACTCCTCATCAACCTTTGTTGATATTCTGTCAGCCTTATTGAAGTCATTTCCCTCTTTTCATCTATGAGATTACCTTCGATTTTTAGAATTTCTTTGTTCTGTTCAGGATCGAATAGATGAGTTTTTGTTGTGGGGACTTCTAATTCAATTGGGATTACCGCCTCGACTCCGTACGCCATAGCGAATGGAGTCATCCCGGTCGGCTTGCGAGGAGTCGTTCGGTAACTCCAAAGGACCCTTGGTAATTCGTCTAACCATCGTCATTTTCCCTCGATCCCTTCTAATTTTCTTTTTATCCCGACAAAAATCATTCTGTTCATTATCTCAGCTTGTCCATTTGCTTGCGGATAGCTGACAGATGATAAATTTCTGATTGATACCGTACTCGTCCAGCACCGCCCGAATGTACTGATTGTCCA
The DNA here is from genome assembly GCA_963922005.1 of Cornus suecica. Lineage (NCBI taxonomy): Eukaryota > Viridiplantae > Streptophyta > Magnoliopsida > Cornales > Cornaceae > Cornus > Cornus suecica. Next base: position 2,098,247 of record OY998244.1, read on the forward strand.
TATTTGTGCCGTTGTCCATCATTATGTACTTTAGTACTCCAAACTTGTAGATTATACAATTTAAAATAAAGTCAATCACTTGAGTGTGAGTGATTCTTACATAAGCCTTCGCTTCCACCCATTTAGTGAAATAATCTGTGGCCAAAAGCATATGCTTTTGATTTGATGTTGCCCTTGTTAATGGTCCGACCGCATCCATTCCCCATCGTGTGAACGGAACATGAGAGGCCATCGCTGTGAGAAGCTCTGCTGGTTCATGGATTATATGCGAATGTCTTTGACATTTGTCACACCTTCTCGCGTATTCCCCCGCATCTCGAATCATGTACGGCCAGAAATAACCTTGTGTTATTGCTCTATGAGATAATGATCTACCTCCAACATGGCTTCCACAAGTCCCATCGTGCAACTGCTTGAGTACCTCTTGTGCTTCAGATGGTGTCAAACATCGCAGATAGGGCCCACTCGTCGACCGGCGGTATAGATAGCCATCGATCACTGAATACTTGGTAGAAGTTGCTCTTACTTTCTTTGCCTCCCTTCGATCCTCAGGTAGAACACCGATCAATAAATATTCAAGGATTGGATCGATCCAACTTGGCTCGTACGGAATCACGCATACCTCCTTCTTTTTACCGATTGAGGGGGTGAACAGTTCATCCACAGGAATTATTCTGACCATATCGTCTCCAGCTAAAGATGTTTGATTTGCTACATAATCAGCCCCATGATTTTCCGCCCCTGGAATTTGTTTGAAAGTGACTACTTGAAAGTTTCGCATTTCTTCCTGAACGACATTTTTATACTGCAACATCCTTTCCTCACTTGTATTATAACTTCCTATGATCTGATTTACGTCTAACTGAGAGTCGTTAAACACAATTAATTATTTAATCTGGAGCTCCTGTGCTAACCTTAATCCTACCAAAACGGCTTCTTACTCAGCCTCATTGTTTGAACTGCCAAAGCACAATTTGATCGATTGCTGCAACTTGGTGCCTTCTGGGGATATTAGTTCGATCCCCACACCTGCCCCCAGGCTATTCACTGATCCTCTACATAAAGCAACCACCTTGGATTACATCACATACCTCATCTTCGGTCGCTTCATATTCAAGGAGGAAATCCGCCACAACTTGACCCTTTAGAGACGTTCGGGGCTCATAAGTAATATCGAACATACTTAGTTCTATTGACCATTTTGTCGTTCGTCCCGAGAAGTCAGGTTTTGACAAAATTGCTTTGATCGGAAATGTGGTTGGGATTCTGATCGGATGGGACTCGAAGTAATGACGCAACTTTCGTTTTGCCTGGACCAATGCCAAGATGATTTTCTCTGTCTTCGAATATCTTCTCTCGGCGTCAAGTAATGTTTTGATCGCATAGTAAATTGGGTATTGTCTGTTCCCATCGTCTCTTACCAACGTTGAACTGACTGCGTTCGGAGAAACTGCTAAATATAGAATCAAAGACTCATGATCCTTGGGTGCCGTCAGGATCGATGGTTTCGTCATGTAGAGTTTCAGCTGATCGAACGCTTCTTGTTGTTTCTCTCCCCAAGCAATCGTTCTTTTAAACTTCAGGACATCGAAGAACGGCTTGCATCTATCTGACAATTTGGAGATGAACCGGCTCAGAGCTGCTAATCTTCCTGTGAGTACCTGAATTTCTTTTGGGGACTCAGGTGCCTTCATCTGAATCAATGCCTGAACTTATGCTGGACTTGCTTTGATTCCATCTTTGTTAACTATGTGCCCCAAGAATTGTCCTGAAGACACACCAAAAGTGCATTTTTCCGGGTTCAGCTTCATTTCGTGCGATTGCAGGGATGTGAACACTTCCTCCAAGTGCTTCAGATGATCATCCTTATGCTGGCTTTTAACAACCATGTCATCAATGTAGGCCTCCACCGTATCTCTAATCTGGGTCTTGAAAATCTTATCAATCAGTCGATGATAAGTCGTACCTGCATTTTTGAGACCAAACGGCATGACCTTGTAACAATAGGTCATTCGTTTGGTGATGAACGCCGTTTTGTCTTCATCTTTTGGGTTCATTGGGATTTGATTGTATCCTGAATAAGCATCCAGGAAGGTGAGACGTTCGAACCCTGTAGTAACGTCGATCATGCGATCAATCTTAGGTAAAGGAAAACTGTCCTTCGGACAAGCTTTATTTAAGTTGGTGAAGTCCACACACATTCGGAACTTCCCATTCTTTTTTTGTACTACGACAACGTTGGACAGCCAAACGGGATAATGAACCTCTATGATAAAACCAGCATCTAGCAATCGTCTAACTTCTTCAGCTACAAATTTTCCTCGTTCGGTTCCGATCCTTCTGGGTCGCTGTCGTACGGGATGTGCATCGGAGTAAACATTTAATGTATGCATCATGGTTCCTGGGTCGACCCCAGGCATGTCGGTGTGTTCCTAAGCGAAAACATCAATATTTGATCTCAACATAAAATTCAAGTTGCTCATTTCATCATAATTCAGTCATCTTCCAATTCGGGTGGTCCTTCCCTTGCTCCCGACGATCAGATCCACTGTGATGGTGTCCTCTTCGGTCTTTTCATCATTGTCAGTCTGATTACGGAGGTTCGGTAATTGCTACAAGTTTTGTTCGGAACTTTCGCCCTTCAAACCTCTCGTGACGATGGCATAGCATTCCTTCGCCACCACTTGATCACCTTGAATATCAACAAACCCTTTCCCTGAAGGATCAACACACCGCATCACCTGATGCAGAGTAGAAGGAACTCCTTGCATTCGATGAATCTAACCTCTTCCCATGATCAGATTGTAAGAAGGTTGTACGTCCACCAACATGAAATTTTCTATCAAAGTTCGTTTTGCGGCTGTCACAGGTAAGTTCAAGAACCCGATCGGGCAAATCCTCTTTCCATCAAAGCCTGTCAGCGGACTGGCAGTCAATTTGATTAACTCTGTGCTGATGTCGATCTTCTCGAAAGCTGATTTGGTCGGGATGTTTGTGCTGCTACCTGGATCAACTAACACCCTTTTAACTAAACAATTTGAAACTATGATCGAAATTACCAGTGGATCTTCATGTGGTAGTTGTACACGTCTTAAGTCCTCTTGATTAAATGATATTGTAGGCATTGGGTAGTTCCAAATTACATTCACCTCCCCAACCCTTCGGATCTTGTTGGCATTGCGCATTCGTGAACGTTGAACCGAACGACTTTCCTCATCCTCCTCTGGTTTTCCATGGATTATGTCAATAATTTTGACTGGTTGTCCGCCCACAATTTTATTGGGCTTCGGTCAATCAAAATTTTTAACTCCATTGTCCACGTACTCCTTCAAATCTCCTTTGGCTATCAAGGTTTCAACCTGCCTCCTCAATTATCTGCACTCATTGGTTAAATGGCCAAAGTCATTGTGAAACGCACAGTGCCTCGATCGGTCCTGTTGCTCTGGTGGCATTTTCAACAGTAATGGTGGGCGAAAAATACCCTTTGCCTTATTCTCGTTGTACAATTTTGCTAAAGTTGTTCGGAACGGAGTTTCAGGTATGTCATATCTTGGCCTTCTCTCCTGGTGCCTATATGGAGCTGATCGTTGACTATTCGTATTATCCGCCTTCTTGAGTATCATTTCCTTTGATTTGCTTTCCACACTGACTAATGCTGAACGATGACCTCTTTCTTGTTCATCTTCTTCCAATCTCAGATATCCCTGTGCCCGTGAATTCAACTGACCCATGTTGAGGGGTGTTGACTTCACCGGGATCTATGAAAGTCGGTCCCTTGTTCGATAGCCACCTTGAAAGCTTCCACTGCTGCTGGTTGATCACAACTGGGTATCATTCTCATTTCCAGATTGAATCTGGATAGGAAACTCCTCAATGTTGCGCCTTTCGCTTGTCTCATCGTGAACAGATTAGAAATCGTCATCTTCTGCTTCCGATTACCAAAATACTGTGCCAGAAACTTTTCCATCAGCGTTTGGAAAGAATCGATCGAACTGCCGGGAAGCTGCCTAAACTATAACAGAGTCGGGCCTGTTAGGCTTGTAGAAAAATATTTGCACATTAGCGCATCATCAGCCATATCGAGAGTCATCATCTGTTCCACATGAAACAGGTGCTCAATTGGGTCCTGCGTCCCATCGAACATAATGAATTTTGGCATCCGGAACTTATCTAGCCTTTTCGCTTGTTGTATTTCGGGGTTGAACGGTGATTTAATCATCTTGGCTGTCATTTCGATGGCTAAATCAGCTGGTGATTGTGTTCTGAGATCTTTTACTTGTTCGTCTACGATCTTTTGAAGCCGAGTCACCATATCGAGCGGAACTGCACGATTATTGATATTCGCCTCATCTGCGATTGGTTGGGTATGAGTATGATCTGTTGTTCAATCTGCTGAACTTGCTTCATGGTGATTGTCCTCATGTTCAACAGCGGGGCCATTACGGCATCCTGCTATAGGCAATTCTGGATGTTCAGACTGATCCAGCCTTTGCCTTAGCTCCTGATTTTCCTTTTCAAGGGCCTCCAGACGCTGAAGGATTGCAGTTGTTTCTCCTAACTATGTAGTGGTTTCTCCCACCATTGATCTAACAGCTTCTGCTTAGAAATCAAATTCCCACAGACGACGCCAAAAAGTGTAAACTCGTTCGCAGATGCCGAACGAATTTCGACTTTTGTAATTTAAACATAAGCTATGAAATAGATAAACAACAAGAAAATAACAAGTATTTCTAGAATCAACAAGAATGGGAGCAATTTCGGATCATTTTCCTCTTTTTTTTCCTTCCTTTTATACATGAATCTGGTTTTACCCACATAAATGGGTTTTAATACATATTAAAGACAATATCTACATTAAATTCAAGTTTAATGTTTATCAAAACTGCTATAATAAAAATCCTATGTCAGTTTTGATTGTATATATTTGAAACAGTCATTCCCTTAATAGCTTTTATCCTGAAATGAGCTTATATTCTTGGATTTTATTTTCTATTTGGATTTTTAACAGATATGCTGATCCAGTATTAACTTTGTATGATGGGCCTGATATAAAAATAAGCCTACAGTCCCTAACAAAGTTAAAACAAAATAGGAGGTCATTGGCTTAATGCCGAACCTGAGGGGACTACAGAGGTTGGGTTGGGTGGGCTTTATTGGTCCCACAGTGAGAGTACAAGTATTCCAGGTGAACCGTCCATTAGGTGACCGTCATGATCATGGATGGACCAACCGTCCACGTGGGTCGGCTCTATTGCTCCTACAGTGATTGCATGAGTGGCCCTTTTTGGACCCATGTTTGATAAATGTGTCTATCTAGTAATGTAGTGATAGTGATTGCATGACTTGGTTATCATCTTCTTTGTTGATGCGTGAACTAGTCATGGTGATTATTCTAAACATTTTTCGGGTGAGAAAAGGAATGCGAGCAATGATCCGAATGGATTAATTTAGTTGAATTTTTTTTAAAAATACTTATAAAATATTAAATCTTATGTTCAAATTTTATTCGATTTTTGCAGAGAGATTATTTTATACTAGTCTTGTTGAGAACAAAAGTCCTTGACATTGAAAGAAAAAAAAAAAAGTCATGTATTTGGATGATATATAATTAAATGCATTATATATTAACATAATTATGCATTAAATTAAATCTAGTACAATGATTTTCTAATTGTTTTACTAAGGATACTTCTAAAATTTTCTCAAAATATTAAATTATTGGGCTTCGATAAAAGTTGGAAATGAATTATTGAGGAAGGACAAAGAAGTGTGACTCACCATCTCTTGATGTTGAGGTTTTGTCCGAAGATAGAATTGATTGAGTGTGAAATAGAGTGGCAACAAAGAACAAGATCTAGCAATATCCGGTATTGATGGGACTATAAATGTATTGTTGAAAAATTCTATTTTGAATTGGCTTCTATTGTATTAGTTGGTTTTTTAATGGATGTAATTCAATTGGATTTAATGTAGTCCAAAACACGAAAGAATTTGGATAAGCATAGTGAATGTATACTCATATACACATTAATTCTACCTTGTAATGCCATATAATATATAATTCAAATTTATTATCATTTACTTTTTGAAGACTAAATAGAGAAATAAATTATAATTGAAAAAACTTTAATTAAAAATTTCAAGTGCTTTTACATGCTGTTAAACACATGTGCATATAGATCCAACATTATTTGCTAATATTGGGACTCCAACAAATTATTTGCTTTCATATAACTGCAACGCACAATCTAAAACACTATGCAACAAACAAATGTTAACATCAAATCTCCTTTATTGGACCGACCAACTCATAATTGATTAGAATTCACTAGAGTACTCAGCATCACCAAACATTGATGGATGGTATATGGCGTACATACATGTATATCTCTGTTATACATATATACACACAAGGAAACTGATGATTTTCCTTGTAAACAAACAATCATATTGAATTCTGTTTATCTAATCTGCAAATCATTCATCATAAATCATTAACAGTGCACGCAACTGGCCGATGGATAGAAGATCATGCATGAGTTGTGAGTTGTGTGAAATTGTAATGTATGAAGGCATGTATATATATATATATACTAGTAACAAGGTAAATTTTAATTTATGATAAATTATAATTAAAATTAATAAATTTTAATATAGGAATTGAAAGATAGTACAAAAATCATATTTAATAACTAAAGTGAATGAAAACTCAAATTTAAATACTAAATATAATTATACTTAACCAAATTTCTTTAGTTAGTGATACTCTAATCAATTTCATATAAATTCACATTGAAAAAAAAAATACATAAATTAAACTTAATCAAATAACAATAACTATCAAATCAAATGTAGAGAAACAAAAGATGATTAGATTAAATCACGAAAATAAATACCAAAACAATAGGGAAATTGAAAAGTAGATAAGATTTAAAAGAATACAAAATAAAAAAATAAAGAACATAAGTTTAAATAAAAACTAATAGATCAAAAATCTAAAAAAAAGGAAATTTATGAAAACTAAAACTAAAATGAAAAATATATATTTTATTAAAACTAAAAGAAAACCAATATATATATATATAATAAAAATTAAGTTTAGAAAACAAAGTACACATGGAAAGAGAGACAAATATACACTAAAAAATATAGAAATTGTGAAGTATTTATTAAAATTACTAAAAAATATTTTGAATAATAAAAGACAATGAATGATAATTAGTCAATGATACCACCTAAACTATTTCAATCCATCACTTCCAACGACAATGTTGAATTAGCAACTCATCAACAAAAAAAGAAAAAGAATCCCATCTCCCATATTACATATGAAAAAATATTGAGTATTCTTTTGATACCATGAACAAACATACAGTTCTTTCATTTAACTATATTTTTTTTTGGATAAGTCAATATAATGAAAGAGGGAACATAAATTCATCATACAACTCCAAATCTCTATTACAATCAAAATGAAACAAAGAAATATTACAAATATATTATGATATAATATATGAACATCAAAACACTTTATGCTCTACCATATATTATGAAAGACACAAATAAATAGTTATGTTACAATGCAAGTTTAACTTAGAAAATCAAACAATATAAAAAAAAAGGAAAAGATAAATGTACCAAAAATATGCTGACCTTCAAATTCTGAGCGTTCGATATCTTTTGCCACAAAGATGATAAAACGTAATATATAAAATAAATGAATGTTGAGAAATTCAATTTGAAATGAAATTAAAATTCTAGTCTTTTACTACCATTAGGTTTTGAGTTTTATCAATTTCATACACAATTAAAATCCTAATCTTTCTAACTACAATTGGGTTTTGAGTTTACCAATTTTAACCTAATTAAAATTCTAATCTTCTACTACAATTTTTTTTGTACTTTATGTATGTAATTAAAATTATGTTTGTAAAGGCTATAATTATGTTACAATTAAAATATAATTTAAAAATTAACAAAAGAAAGAGTTGAGCATACTATTGTGTAATTAAAGTATAATTATCATAAATTTGAGTAAATGACTAATTTATCTATATGAATTTTTTTTAAAAATATTTTAAATTCTATGAATATATGAGGTTCTCATTGTCAGCTAATTCATCTATATGAATTTTAAAAAATATATATTTTAAATTCTATGAATATATGATGTTCTCAAGGTATTTCTAACTTTTAGTAAGCATAAATTTACTTGTTTGTTCCTATTGTTTTTTTTTTTTTTTTTCAGTTTTACGAATTCTGTTGCTTTGGATGGCACAGTTATTAGAGGGTTAAGTATATCCCTTTATGATGGAGTTTATTTCCATCTTTATCAAAATTGAGTTGAGGTAGATTTTTAAACACTAAGGAACATATTTTAAATAGAATAGAATTCCTTCTTATACTTACAAGTTTAGGAGATTTATTATTTAAATTCTATTAATAAGTGATTGAGAGTGAAAAAAATATCCTAATTCATCTACAATATTAATATATATAGCGTGCTTAAATTATTTAGTTATATTGGAATTCTTTGTCAAAAAGAAAAAGCCTCGAAAGAATAATTAAGTAATAAAAGTTGTAATTGAGTAAAAGGCTAATTCATCTATATGAATATATTTTTTAAAATTATTTTAAATTCTATGGGTATATGATGTTCTCATTGTCGGCTAATTATGTTGAGAAATTCAAATACTCCAATTCAATTGCATTTAAACTATTTAATATATAATTTGTTTAAGATTTTTACACTTTATATTTTATATTTCATATGATTATTGTTTTTAATAAACACATAATATTTTTAAATATATGAATATAGAAAGATAACCATTCTTAAAAGAAGGAAATTATCCCATAATCAAATCCAATATCTCAAATCCATATAGTATAACATTAATACATTAGGTTTACTATAATTATAGTAAAACTAAAATTAGTGTTCTATTACAATTACAATTAGGTCTTTAATATATATAGTTAATTACAATTATAAAACAAGTCAAAAATAAAAACCAATTAGTAGTAGATCTACTATGTCTTTACAAGAAGAAGAAGAAGAAGATTTATCTAGCCTCTTTTATATACAAAAGAAGGTTTTAACAAATGATTCACTTTTTGTCCTACAAATCTTCTATACCTTTCACAAACGGATAATATACACGAATGAGAGCCTAATACAGAAACAACTTCAGAGGAATATTACAACTAACAAATCAATATACCATGGAGATAGGTAAAACTAATCCAGTGATGCTTGCCTCCAAAAGAATATGCATCTAACCTAAGAGCTTGTCCGCATAGGCTATATGAATCGCAAACCCACAAAGTCAATCCAAATTTGCACAATGCAACTGCAACAGCCATTGCCCATTTATCAATGCAGCTGTGCCACTTATACCTCCGACACGACCATCTTACCTGGAAATCTCCAGCAAGTCAGCAACTGGTATTCCAGAACTGGCGGGGCCCAATATTCCGGCAATTTGAAAAAAATTGCAAACTTCAATGGGCGAAACAGAATTACACTCGATCACCAACCCCACCTAAATTAGTCTGTGCTGACGCAAGCCCTTCCCGAAGTGCGGTTGCATCAGACGGAGGTACAAACCATTCTTTGCTACCAAAGAGTCATGGCTCCCTTCCTCAACGATGCGCCCCCCATTAAGCACTACAATATTGTCAACGTGCCTCATCATGGCTGCCCTATGTGCTATAAGGATGGTTGTTTTGTTCCCCATGATCAATGTGTCAAGAGCTTCCTGAACCACCCGGCTTGATTCGGACTCGATGGATGAGCTTGCTTCATCCACTAACAAAATGGGTGCATTCTTGAGCACGACACGAGCAATTGCAATCCTTTGTTTCTGTCCTGGGGTTAGATCAACGCCCCTCATCCCCACGTGCGTGTCATAACCATGAGGCAAGCTGCTGATGAAATGATGAGCATTTGAGATTCTTGCTGCCTCTTTCATCTCAGCTTCACTTGCATTATGCCTTGCATATATGATGTTTTCCCTGATTGTTGTTGAAAAAATAATTGGTTCCTGCTGTACAAGACCAAGGTGGTTCCTCAACCATCTCAAGTTGTAAAGTTTTAAATCTCGTCCATCTAGCAAAATCTGACCACCAACTGGGTCATAAAATCTCTCTATCAAAGATATTATAGTGCTCTTTCCAGACCCTGAAACACCCACCACAGCTACAGTTTGTCCCCCGTTGACTTTAAGACTGAAATTGTTCAATATCAGCATTTCTGGGCGAATTGGGTAAGAAAAGTCGACGTTTTTTAACTCAATACTTCCATAAACATTAGGGGGTTTCAATGCCGAGTTATCATCTGGGTCAATCTTAGGCACTCGATCTATGATTTCAAATACTGAAGTAAGAGACTTTCGTCGTTTAAGTATATATGGCGCCAAGCCAAAAGGCTCCACTAATGCAAATGTTGCAAAAGAGAATACCATGTACTCCTTAAGAGCAGTCTGTAGATCCATCTTGTGATTTTTAACAGAAAGAGCAGTGTACCAGAGAAGAAGAGCATTGCAGGCAAAAAGAAGAAACTGCGAGAAGCCGAAGCCAAATCCAATAGCCATGCCGTGAAGGAAGCTCTGTCTGAATATTTTTTGTAATTGTAAACTGTAAAGCTCCATGACTTTGTTACCAGCACAGAAAGCTACAACAGTGTAGATGTTTCTGACTGCATCCTCGAGGACCAAAGATGCCTTCCTGTGCATTTCCTGTATGCCTTTGGAAAATCCACCAAGCCACAATTTCTGTACAAAATTAAAAGTGGCAGCTGCTCAAAATTTACTGATTTAGAGAACGAAGGATCAAATAGATTATAGTGTTTCACTTCAAGTTTTAGAATTAGAAAGCAATACATAGAAATAAAGCTTCACCACAGAGGAATTCTTACATGGATGAATATTAAAATATTTAATTTGCAGATATTTCCTACCCATGGAACTGTAAAAGCTGAGAAACAAATATCCAAGTTGATGAAGTTAACTAAAGGTTCATATAGAGGAAGGCTTTATTCAGGTATATAAATAAATTCACTAACGTATTAATGAGACCAGAAGAGAACAACAATCCTCCACTAATTCTTATACAACAAGAACTATATAAAATCCTTCGAATGCTTCAAATGATCTTCACACACAGGTCCACAAGAGTTCCGTGGAGTATATTTGAGTACAGTGGACTCCTTCATTACAGAAAATATAAAGCAATACAATTGTCCTCATTCATCCATTAAATTAACCAAACAGAAGTTTTGATGGATTGATTAATTACGAAAAAAAATCAGAGGGGCACTGGTAGCGAGGAACATGTAAACAGTGTTTGTACGCTAGTATTGTAATATCTTTATAAATCATAGCGGACTATCTTCTCATCCATACACGTAACCCGATTTGGGGTGAACCGTCTCAATATTGTGTTTATGTGATTATTTTGTTGGCTTTTATTGAATTTTTGTGTTCGTGCACTTTTGCTACCCAAACAATAACAGATAAATGGAAGCCAGAAAGGTGTGAAATAGGGCAAATAAATCATAGAGACGATTATCTGATTCTTAGCCCTTTAATTTGTTCTCCTCCATTAGACATATAAATCACCCCTCAAGATTAAATGATGCGATTGACCTCAATCGTCCATGCATATATATATATATATATATATATATATATATATATATATCTCTTCTTAAAAAGTACTCTTATAGTGAGAAGTACTGAAAATATCATCAAACAGCAATATTGAAAAAAATTAGCATCCACGTAGGCTAAGCGCATAGATTTATCAACCAAGTGATCCCAAACCATTTCTTCAACTGAAAGAAATATGCAGCAAGGCATACAATTTGGAGTCTCAATTATTTCGTTCTTGACCTTTCAAAGCTGAGAATACACCCGCCATGTATAAAAGGAAAGGAGCATAGCTATAACTTTTGGGAATCAAGCAAATTTAATCTTTATAAATCCCCTTCAATGTTCTATTTCTCATTAAAGAGGAATCCCATAAACCTGACTCTACTAGAATATAGTTCTTCAAACCATATGCTAAAACCGAGAAGAACTCAAAGTAAGAGTAGTGCATCTCCACAACAATCACGAACTGCTTTTGATCCAAAGTTCTATATATTTTTTAAGTTAGTATGCTACTGGCATTTTGATTTAGATGTGTATATTACGAGTCAAAGGTACTTCTGATTTTTTTTATTCTAGTAGATCATGTTGCAAGGGAGTTATTTGTTATTATTTATTTAAAGTGGGGTGCTTTTGTATTTTTAGAAACTTATTAATACATATACAAAGTATAGTGGAAGGATGGATCCGATTCAATTCATTCTTTCACTCTTTCCCCAAATCTCTCTTTCTCTTTTCTCTTATTTTCCTCTCCATCTTTATTCTTGTTTGATTTTTTGTTAATTACAACATGGTATCAGAGCATGGTATCTAAACCCTAGGGAATGTGGTTGAAACACTAGGGCAAGTTTGTGTAAATCCTAGTTGGTGAAGGTTTTTGAAGAGAACCCTAGATGGGGTTTTTTTTTTGGTGTCCGCGTGTGCGATTGATGTTTTTTTGGTGTTCGCCTCGCTCAGTTGATGATTTTTTGGTGATCGCGTAGTTCTCCTTTGCAACAGGTTCCTTTTCTTTGTCGTTTCAGATTCTGGTGCGTTACCGGGTTGGTTTCCATGGTTTCTTTGGTGATCGTTTGATCGCTTTCTTGTATGCATCGTGGAAGATAGTTTTCATAGTGGTTGTGGTTTCTCTTATATATAGAGATGTGGTTCTCTATACGTTTGTTGTTCTGTTTCTGAAGAGTGTGTGCCCAGAAACTGTTTGGTACAATGTCTAGCTTAGAGGTAACTTCCTCTCGTGTGACTCCTGTATAAAGTGGTAGTAGTGATAACCATCTAGGCTTGTGTATTACCACGGTTAAGTTGGATGAGACCAACTATATGGAGTGGGCTTAATCTGCTCGTATGCATATCATGGGTCGTAGGATGCTCGACCATATCGAAGGGACCGTTAAGTATCCCTCCCAGGGTGATCCTAAATTTAATGAGTGAGGTGCAAACAATACACTAGTTATGACGTGGTTGTTGCAGTCAATGCAACCACAAATCAGTAAGGGTTTTTTGTTTGTGAAAACAGCCAAGGAGTTATGGAAGGCTGTGGAAGAGACGTATTCTTCAGTTGGTAATTTTGCAAAGTTGTATGAGCTTCAACAAGAAATTGCAAGGTTCAAGCAGGAAGACCAAACTCTTGCCACATATTACCACACTCTACGTGGTAAATGGGAAGAGTTAGATCACTACCAAGACTATCTACCGGTGTGCGCAACTGATATTAAAGCGTTTCGAGCTATGATAGAAAGGAACCAAATCTATGAGTTATTGGGTGGTCTGCATCCGAAGTATGAGCATGCTAGAGTACAAGTGTTAGGCAGAAATCTAGCCCCTAATTCTGATACAGAGGTGTTCTCTTATATCCAGGCCGAGGAGTAAAATGAAGACTATGTCTGGATCTGCACACATCAAGACTGAGTCAGAAGTGTCATTATCTGATAGGTCTGATCTTGCCACACAACAGTGGAACAAATCCAATACTTTCGAAGGAGAAAAGCAAGATGCTAAGAGTAAGTTGAGGTGTGACCATTGTGGGCGTATGCACTGCACTAGGGAAACATGTTGGGATTTACATGGCCGCCCTGCTCCAGTTTCTACTCATGTTCAATCGAATGTTAGGCCAAAGCCTGGTCCATTTAGGGGGTCATCAGCGACACATGTTGCGGTGCCTGAGACTGCCTCTATTGGTCATGCCTACTTCGGACCACAAGGTTCTTTGTCTGCGGTTGAAGTTGATACTCTTCAACAACTGTTAGCTCAGAATGCCTCCATTTCTGCCTCTAATTTTGCTCAGACATGTCTTTCTCCTTCTACACATCATGTTGCCACATTATCTCGTAAACAATCCTGGATCATTGATTTAGGAGCCACTAATCACATGACTAGTATGACATCTGAATTTTCTCCGTACAATTTTTGTTATGATAAGGATAAAGTAAGAGTGATTGATGGCACATTCACCTCCATTACGGGAAAAGAAAATGTGTCTACCATTCCTAACCTTGCATTATTATCTGTCATTCATGTCCCAAAGTTCACCAATAATCTTCTTTCCATTAGTCATATTACAAAATGTTTGAACTATAGTGTGACCTTTTTTCCATCTCATTGTGTATTTCAGGACTTGGAGACAGGGAAGACGATTGGAAATGGACGTGAAGACAATGGCTTGTACTTTTTGGACGAGAGACCTGCTTCTCATGTTGCAAATCAATCTAGTGTTAGGCATAGTATTGTTAGTAAAGATCTATTAATGTGATGGCATAGTAGACTTGGTCATTTATCTCTTTCTATTTTGAAGCATGTGCTTCCCCAGTTTGCGTTTGTTGAACTTTTTGAGTAAAATTGTGAAACATGTGTTCTTGTCAAACAATGTCGTGTTTATTATTCTCTTAGCATTAATTAAAGTACGGCTCCTTTGCAGCTTGTTCATTCTGATGTTTGAGGCCCAAAATCCACTACTTTTTTACTTGGTTTTCGTTATTTTGTTGTGTTCATTGATGATTTTAGTCGTTATACTTAGTTTTATCTTATGAAGGCCAAAGGTGAAGTTCACTCCATTTTTAAAACTTTTTACAAGATGGTTTGCACTCAGCTTGGTCATCCTCTCAAAATCCTTCGATCTGATAATGGAGGAGAATTCATGTACGGTGCTCTTGCATCTTTTTTTGCTAAGAATGGGATTGTTCATCAAACCTCATGTGCCAACACACCACAACAAAATGGTGTGGCTGAAAGAAAACATCGTCATATTACGGAGGTTACCCGTTCTCTTCTCATTAGAATGAGGATGCCCAAAAGTTATTGGGTTGATGCCCCTTTAACAGCTACATACCTTATCAATAACATGCCTTCTAGGATTCTAGGTCAACAATCTCCCTTTCATATCTTACACCGTCACACTGCCTTATTCACAGTCCCTCCAAAAGTGTTTGGTTGTGTTTGTTATGTTCACATTCATCATTGCAAGGACAAAATGGATCCTAAGGCAATCCGATGCGTCTTTCTTGGTTACTCTGCCACTCAGAAAAGGTATAGGTGTTATCACCCTGCTACTCGTCGTCGGTTTGTCTCCATGGATGTTACATTTTTTGAGTCTATTCCTTTTTTTTTTCTTCCACCATTGAGGATTCTCTACAGGGGGAGACTCCTACTCATGTAGAGAATTTTTCTACTCAATGGGAATGTCCCCTTCCATTGCCTGTTCCCATTCAGGGGGAGATTCTAACTAAGAGGTTTGTTTCTACTAACTTCAGTGATTTGCAGCAGGTGAAACAACCGATTGTTTATACTCAAAGGGCAAAACAAGTTATTGACTCACCCTAAGACCAAGAAGTCTCCCTCCATCCAGGTAACTCTTCAACACATATTAATGATTCTTCTCCCAATAGCACCTCTATTGATCTTGATGTCCCCATTGCTCATCGTAAGGGTGTTCATAGTTGTACAAAACATCTTATATCTCAGTTTGTGTCTTATGTTGCCTTATCTCCATCATATTGTGTTTTTACTTCGTCTATCTCTTTTGTTTCTGTTCCTTCTAATGTTTCAGATGCCTCAGTCAGCCACTATGGAAGGAAGCCATGTTTGAGGAAATAAAGACTTAAGAAATATGGTACTTGGGATATTGTTTCCTTACCTAGTGGTAAGAAACCAGTAGGGTGCAAGTGGGTCTACACAGTGAAGTACAATACAGATGGAACGATTGAGAGATATAAAGCCCGGTTAGTTGCAAAGGGCTTCACTCAAACTTATGGAATTGATTATGAAGAAACCTTTGCTCCAGTTGCCAAGATGAATTCTATACGTGTTCTTCTTTCTTTGGTTGCTAATTTGTCTTGACCTTTACATCAGTTGGATTTGAAGAATGATTTCCTTCATGGTGACTTGGAAAAAGAGGTGTATATGACTATGCCATCAGGGTTTACACTTGCCAATGGTGAGAACTTAGTGTGCAAGTTGAATAAAGCCTTGTATGGATTGAAACATTCACCGCGTGCTTGGTCTGAAAGATTCAGTAATGCTGTGAAAAGAGTGGGGTACACACAGAGTCAGGCAGATCATACACTCTTCATCAAGAGACACAAAAATTGCACCACTGCCCTTATCGTATATGTGGATGACATTGTTATCATGGGGGATTATCCAAAAGAGATTCGTCGAATGAAGTCATTTTTAGGGACAGAGTTTGAGGTTTAAGACCTCGGATTATTGAGATACTTTCTTGGCATCAAGGTGTGTAGATCCAAGAAAGGGGTGTTCATTTCGCAGCGGAAGTACGTGCTAGATTTGTTGGCTGAAACTGGTGGCTTGGAGCAAAACCTGTTGATGTTCCCATTGAGTAGAACCATAAGCTTAATGATGTGGATGGTGACCCATTAGATGATGTGGGGAGTTTTCAACGATTGGTTGAGAGATTAATTTACCTATCTCTTACACGCCTAGATATTGCCTATGCGGTTAGTGTCATTAGTCAGTTTATGCATGCCCCTCGCACACGTCATCTTTAAGTTGCTCATTGTGTTCTCCATTACCTCAAGGGCTCCCCAGGTAAGGGGATATTGTTTGGTTGTCATGGTCACTTGCGTGTTGAGGCCTATACAGATGCTGATTGGACAGGTTCTTTGACAGATCGACAATCTATTTCAGGATATTGTACATTTGTTGGGGGTAATCTTGTTTCATGGCGAAGAAAGAAACAATCTGTAGTAGTCAGATCTAGCGCATAGGCTGAGTTCAGATCCATGGTACATGGAGTTTGTGAGTTGTTATGGCTACAGACTATGTTGGGAGAGCTGGGTTATCCTCTTTGCGAGGCAATGAATTTGTATTGTGACAACAAGGTTGCTATTAGCATTGCTCACAATCCTGTTCAACATGACCGTACAAAGCACAGTGGAATTGATCGTCACTTTATCAAGGAGAAGCTTCGTCTTAAGTTAATATATACTCCATATATTAATACACAAGATCAGGTAGCTGATGTTTTGACTAAGAGTGTGAGCAAGACTTGCTTGCAAAATATGTTAGCCAAGTTGGGCATGATAGATATCTTTGTCCCAACTTAAGGGGGAGTGTTGCAAGGGAGTTATTTGTTATTATTTATTTAAAGTGGGGCGCTTTTGTATTTTTAGAAACTTATTAATACATATACAAATCTCTCTTTCTCTCTTCCTCTTTTCTTTTCTTTTCCTCTCCATCTTTATTCTTGTTTGATTTTTTGTTAATTATAACAGATTCATCGTATGTAGGTTGGTCAAACTATATTATCTGATCTAAAAGTGGTCTTCAGTAAGTTTATAGTAGTATTAACAGGCGAAGTTTCATAATCTCCAATTTCAAAATGCTTTTCAGTAGATTTACAGTAGTCTAACACACTGAAATTGTGATTTTATGAGGGAACCTTAGAAAGGTCAGTGTAATTGCAGTCACTCTTTTCACACTAGTGCAATAGACCTACCCACAAAACACACCATACATGATTATTCCTGTTCCTTATGACACCATTACCTAGAAGAGTAGAGCTATCAACAGGTCAAAACCAAAAGGCATCTATCTATATAGAGCTGTGAGCCTGATCCTACGGCATAGATGATTGGTCATTGGTTCTAGATGTTTATACCGAATAATAGTCGAGAAATTAAGACGTGATAGTATACAAGAACTAAGTTACAAAAATTTAGGAAAAAATGTAAATATACTAACGTAAGAAGGATATGAAAAAGGAACAATTCTTATGTTGAACTAAATAGTAACCAGAAGTAACTTGGTAATTAAATTTCTTGAAGAATATCAGCTAAAATAATGATCTTCCAAAAATTACTCTCAATGATGATTCAAGGTTGAAATTGTAAGAAAGAGCTCCACTTAAAAGAATGGGAAAATGTAATAAATCACCAGATATTTTTGAACATGCAATCAAAATTTGAAAGAGGCCTCTCTGATTTGCAAAAAGATAAAAGGAAACTCATCCTTAATAACATGAAAATAAAATAGCAAATTTTGAGTTTGACTTTAGGCTCCTCTTTCTTTCCCTTTTTTATTGTTTTTGTTTTTTTTCTGGGTGCAAAACTTGGGTGTACCTACAACATACATATTAAATTAATGTTTTTTCACACTGAAAGTACACTAATAAAACACATTAAGATTCTCACATATATGGAGGAGCATGTGAATAGTTTGATCACAATATGCATGTCAAATGTTTTATTTTTTAAAGCTATTTTAATGTGGAAAGAAGAAAATCCTATTTCTATGAAAACATAAAGAAGAAAAACATTACCACTCTGTTTACAAAAATAATCAAAAGCAAATTACTCTTCTCCATCCTTCAAATTTTAGTTCATATTGCTTTGCATTAGCACCTCCACAAAATGAAAAGATAAATATCTTCCCGCATACTACAGGAGGCCATTGCTATACCAAAACAATATTCATTTTGAAACCATCTAAGCAACTTTAAATAAATAGATAAATAATTGATATTTTTAGTGTGCTAAACTGTTCAATTGCTCCTCTACATATGTGAGAATCTGAGTTTCATTACTTTATTTTCATTGTGAAAGGGGATAATCTAAAATCGTAATTCTTGAAACCGTATGTTGAAGGTCATGAGACATTGAGACACCATTTTATATATAAAATTCATGTTTTATACAATAGAAATTTATATTTTAGTGAAATGTAAAATATACCATCTTATTAGGAAGTTACTCAATTTAAGATTACTTTCAATCTTTTTGCATCTCAAAATGGGAAGAATGGATTATTAGACAAAAACCATGGATTTATTTAATCTTATCTCTATGGGAACATTAACAATCAAAGAGGCCTCTTTTAAAAATAAAATCTTAGGCCTCAAATTGAATTGAGCCACCTATGGTATCGTATAAAGGAGCATCACGGTAAAAGGAATTTTTCACGCAAACAATAAATCTAGAAATTTGGATAATGTCATGTGTCTATCATTAGGAGTAGAGATCAAAAAGAGAAATGTGGTAAACTTAAGAGAAGAATTAAAGATCGATATCATATACAGGCATATAAGATGGTATGGAACACCAAAATGATAACGAGGTTGTGGACAAGTGGCATGCAGCAAACAGATGAGTTTCATTCTACAATAGACTTGAATCAACAGTTGGTCCATTTTAAATTTTCAACCAAGGATAAAAAAAATTGGACATAAATAGGAGGGTCTCCAAGAACGTTGTTTACTAAATAAGGGAGAATATATGTAATAGAATCACTAACTTAGGAGTTGAAGCAAGGACACAGTTAAGATGATGACCTAGCGATTCCAAAGCAAGGTCATTTTCATTATCTTAATTATATATTCAGAAGACTATGAGTACAGAACTGAGCTAGATATATGAATAGGACATGCAGGTCCAAGGTGGTGTAAAATCGTATATACTTGTCAATTAATATTGAAGAATTTTTTTTCTAGCAAACCAGAATGAGAAGCGTCTAAAATTCCATTCCTCTCCTCCTAGCATTCTAAGCCAAGTCTTCACCCCTTGACTTCTTCATCAGCAACCTTCCCCAAAGATTCTTTTCTTTGGAAATCTTGTCAGCAATCTCCCTCAACTAGTCAAATGGGAATCAGACATGCTTCCGAGTAAGCCTTGCTGTTGAATCAAAGCAATTAATAAGTTGGTGTTATGAATTCTAGTGCCACATTGAATAGGGATGGGGAGGGTCTTGGGCTTTATAGGGGTGGGTGCCCGACCCGTTACAACTTACAACTGGTATCAGAGCAGGCACAATACTCGATTAGGTGTCACGTCAAATACCTACATGGAGGGTCAAGTCTGTGTCCAGGTCATTACCTGGTCCTCGTGTTGTTAGGGTGAACACATATGCTGGCTGGTCTAACTGCAACAAGGGCATCGCGAGTTCAGGCAGGGAGAACGCTATGGGTAGTTGTCCCACATCCGATCCGAATGGGGAGGGTCTTGGGCTTGTAAAGGCGGATAGGCAGTACACCTAACAATTTAAGCTTTTGGGGCGAGTAGCAAATGCCTGATCAAAGTATGTAAAATCAATATAGTGGAAGATTTATGAAAGTGATAGTGGCAAGTCAAATGACCGTTTAAAAAGAGTGCATATTTTAGTTAAAATCGGTTCATATATTCAAATGAAAAATCTAGTAAAGCTAAAGGGACAAGTCAGAATTTTTGAGATTTCTAGCATGCTATAGGCTATAGCAGAACCTTTACCTGGAATAATCCCTCTACCATGGCTGAATTGAAGGTAGCAGAGCCAATCGGTTATATTGCAAATTTGTTATATTTTAATAGTTTTTTTATTAAGCTTCACCGAGAATTCAGTAATGCTCATACTGATTATCAATCTCTATCCTCTATTCACTTCAGTTTTAATATAAAATTTAGGGCCTGATTTCTCCCTTGGGAATTAAATTGAGAATCCCAGTGCAATGGTACATTTCAAGTTGTTTTGTATTTTATTTAGTTATTAGAGAAGTTGCCCAATTGTTCTTCTGTTGCACATTGCAAATGAAATAAATAGAAGAGCTTAAAAAAATGGATTTTATACTTTAGGAGAAAAGATGAATTGCATTGATTGAATTATGAGTGCTAAGACCATTTCTTAGTCATTGGGACAATCTATTTCACAGAACTCTCAAATAATTCGTAAGAGGAAACAAAAAATACTCTTGGGCAACAATCTTTGACAGAGAATGGGCATTAAAAGAAATAAGATGAGTATTTATTCTACATAGGTTCACAAAGTTCCTCAAAGAATTGAGAAAGATAATGGGAGTTAATTGTAGAATCTATCTTGAAACCAAGTAAATGTGGTGCAAACCTGAGCAATAGCAGAAACAGTTAGAACAGGTAGGGTTGCCAAAGCCACTAGTGCCAATTGCCATTGTAGTAACATCCCAATAAGAACAGCCACAACAACAGCAGCACTGTCTTGTATTAATATAGAAAGCCTGTTGCTAAAAGCAGCTCTCACAAAAGTAGCATCATTTGCTAAACGCATGGATAGGGTGTCAGCACCATTCTCATCTTCATCAAACCATCCAACTTCACTGCGCAACATTGCTGCAACAGTAGACAAATAAGAACAGATCATGGTTCAGATAGTTTATGCACTCACAACAAGCTAGCCACAGACATGCAGAAGACATTGAAATTGGAATGGAGATGGGTTGCTATTCACCATGAGCCAAAAGGACACAAAAAATATGCTAAACTGGAAAAAAAGAAAGATCTATTCCACGAAAGATTATTGTACCTGAGAACATCATTCTCCTTACTCGTTCAGTCATTTTCTCCCCCATTATACCGAAGTAAAAGTGCTGCAGAAAGTTGGCAACCACTGTCACAATACCCATGCAGGCAATGATTAAGCACCATTTGTCAACTTCCCGTTGCAGGTTATGATGATTTTCAATCTCTCTATAATATGCTGTAACTATTAGTGCAATAACATAAGCAAGAAGCGGATTAAACGACCCAAAGATAGCAGCACCAACGCTTCCTAAAACAGCATAAAGCCACTCTGCCAAACTAAGCTCTACAAGCCTCCAAAATGATGGCTCTTCCTGGCATTGTGTATCCTTTGCTTCCTTGATTTTCGTTGGCGTTTCATCAAATTTCTTATACGGACGACTAAAAGTTTGTGAATGAGATCGTTCATTTTTTGGATCAGATGTCAGAAGTGGTGAAACGGGGGATTCAGGGTCTAAACCATTGGATGTTTGTCTGTGTGCAGACTGAACATCTATCTTGGGTAACTCCGGAAGCAGCATCTCAAAACTGTCCTGCCTTATTATAGATGGTTCCTTATCCGTTGCACCCAAGTGCCCACCATTTTCCACCTTTTGTTCGGGTGGTGGGCTTCTAAGTCTTGGTGATTCTTGTGAATTAAATGTAACATCTGCAGGTCGGAACGCATGGACGGAAGAAACTCTCTGAAGAGACGGTGATTTGATTAGTTTAGGAGATGATGGTTCTTGGAAGCTGTGACCTGCGGATGAATCTTTTTCAATTTGGAAAGCAGAAGTTTCCTTATATTTCCTCATTGGCATCCTGATCAGGCAAATAGGACATAAAAGAGTAACAAAAATCAATTTTTAGTACTCCAAAAAACCAATGTGAATAATCGGAAAGTGAGAAACTGTGGTAAGATTGATAATCTTAAAGACATTGCATCTAAAGAAGAACCATCATGATATTGGAAAACCCAGTGTTGGTCCCTCCTATGCAGAGACTGGGAGGAGAGAACAGGGTAGATAGCCATACTTTGGCATTATATTGGCCAATTATACATAGAAATTTACCATGTTCAACAAAAGCATAAGTTTGCTCTTGTACATACCTCCTTGGAAGTTTTGCTGCTTCTTCACATCTAAGAAGCTCTGCATATAAACCATCTGTGGATATTAATTCGTCATGTGTTCCCACTTCAACTAGATGACCTTCCTCCATCACCGCAATGTAATCAGCATTTCTTATAAGACTAAGCCGTCGAGCAATAATTATAGTTGATCGTCCAAACATCAGGAGATCAAGAGCCTCCTGAACAGATATTTCAGCTTCAATGTCAAGTCCACCAGTAACCTCATCAAGAAGAAGAATAGATGGATTGGAGAGAACCGCCCTTGCAACAGAAAGCTTTATTTTCTGTTCTTCTGTCAATAGTAAACCAGCTCTACCCACCTGGAGTTCAAAAGAACCATAAGAAAGCTTCTTGCCAATGGCAAAAGAAATAATCAAGAGACCTCCCAGTAAATAGAAAAGGGAAATATTTAGTCTTTACGATTTACCTGTGTCTCATATCCTTTCTCAAGTAAGCTGATAAATGTATGTGCATGTGCTATTTTAGCAGCTTCTTCAATCTGATCCAAAGTAGCGTCTGACCGCCCATAAGCAATATTGTCTCTAATACTTAAACTTAGCAAGGCAGGTTCCTGTGTAACCAAACCAATTTGGCTTCGTAGCCATTCCAATTTCAAATTCTTAATATTTTCTCCATCCAAAAGAACTTCACCTGCACCACGTAAGAGAGAAACAATTGGAATCTGCAAAAAGACAGTATCACTCATGGTTTTCAGGTAACCTTATATGTGCAGTATTTGTCACAGAAGTTAATTCGGTCATAATACCTAATGTAGGGTCATAAAACCGTTCCATAAGCGGTATAATACTGCTTTTTCCAGAGCCATTTCTGCCAACAAGTGCCACAGCCTTCTTAGCAGGAACAGTGAGGTAAAACCCACTCAAGATTGGAATTTCAGGACGGGATAGATAGCTGAAATATACATTTCGAAACTCAATGTTTCCTTGTACTGAAACTAGAGTAGTTCCATCATGATTAATAGTAGAGGATGAATGGATTATCATCTCAAAAAGTCTATATGCAGCAATCCTCCCTTGCTCAAATGAATAGAAGTTTGTCGCCGCTTGATTCAACCCACTAAGAACACACGAGAAAGCATATATAAGGCTCATACAAAAAAGAAAGCAGGAAAAGGAAGCAATGAGTTGCTTACAGGCCACTTAAAATAACGGCAAACAGCGCTGTTACAATTTCACCACCATGAGCTTCTCCATGTATAATCAGGAACCTTCCCACCCAAAGTTGTAAGGCACAAGAACAAATTGCAAGCCCATACGTAAATCCAAGTCCAAGTCCTTGCACAAGACTTATCATTATACCATATCTCAGCGTCACTTGTAGCGAAGTTGCATAAGAATATTTGGCCAATGTTTCATTTGTAAATGCATATAAGGTTCTAATATATGAGATTGCCTGCAAATTTTGAAAGATAATTTTCAAGTCATATATTCGCTAGCAATTAAAAAAACTAAACAATGACGACTAGCAAACCAAGAACTTATCTACATAAAACTTATGTTTTTCGAAACGTGTATAGTCAAAGGGTTTTACGGTTTTCTGGTTCAGAAGAAACTTTATCCTTTGGTTACTACATCTGCCAATGTTAAACACGATGTTTCTTCTGCATTAATGCTTACACTCAAGAGTCTATAAATACCAAAATTCCACAAACAAAATTGAAACATCCATATCCAAGTTCCAATGAAATGGCACAATTACCCAAAAAAACTCAGGCACCCATATCTTTTATTGGCATAAAACACAAGAAAGTCAAAAACAGACTCAAGAAGCCAAATTTTGCATGCGACTGAGAAAAGCCAGCCAAATTACCAAAAAGGTTTTAACCATAGACGACCATGCATAACATCTAATAGACATCAGGGTGTAAGAAGAATATATAAGAGAGAAGGGTTAAGGGAACCTGCTCAGCAATGCTTGCTGCTTCAGCATATGCATCTTGAATATTCTCAGCAAGCCTATGAAGAAATATATTCGATACTCCTCCCGCAGCAACTATAAATGGCCCTGTGGCTAAAGTTATCAAGGCAATCTGCCAACAGTTGATAAACCCAATCACCAGGCCACCGAAAAAGGTAGCCATGTTATGAATATAATTTCCAACCTGTCATGTCAAGATCCGATCAAGAAATTAATCAATGCATTTTGATCAAGAAAACCCACTCATATAGCAGCCAACCATTGTGAAAAAACAATGTTCTTTTTTAGGACAACATATTAGATTCAAACATACTTTTTCACTAAGAGCTGACTGGATGAGCAGCACATCGCCTAGTACTTGGCTCACAATATCTCCATTGTTCCCATAGGTATCAAAAAAGCTCATGTCCTGATTAAGTAAAACTTGAACATATTTTGACCTAATCACAGCAGTCTGCCGTTCTCCAGTAAGAATCCAACATGACACCTCTAACATAAAAATGAGTTAGTATTGATAGCTACAAAAGAGCATCATCCTGATTCATCCAAGAGACAAGACAAGCTATGAAAAGTATGATTATTTAATAAATCATGTGCTTACCAATCCAACCAAATGCAAAAACACCCACAGCAATATAAACCATCGTTAAAGCAAGCTGCAGAAATAACAGACTATAGTTAATAGACAGTCTACTTCTACACACACAAACACAGATAGACAATATGCTTCAGTTTAAATTTATTTTTAACAGATAAAAGGTACAATTGCACAATGCATTAAGAAGCCACTACGGTTCAACAATTCCACAATAGTGCACCCAGTGTACGAATTACAAGATGTACCTTGTCTGCTCAAAATTTTCATTAGATACACTTTTTAATCATTACATGAAATTTTTTATGTTTTTTTTAGAAGTAATTTAGTGAACTTGCAATTGCTCAGGCTAGGAAGCGTAAGGACACTAGTTTGAAAGCAGCTACTTCATAAAAAATCATACCCAAGTTTAAGCATCTCTCCAATCTTGTCCTCCTAGAACTGTGCAGGAGTAGTAGTGGCAACAATAATAAATATGAAAGTTAGCAAATATTTGCATAACCATTCTATAGTGAAATAAAAGGTGATCCTACATTAAAGGTAAATTAAAAGAAGTCTACAACAATTCAGCAAAATTCCAGGCCCTAAATTCCAGAATTAGACAAATCTCTTGATCATGCCAAGTACATCTTCCTTGGCTATTCCTGTTCCCAGAAGGGATACCACTGTTACAGTCCTTTTTTTTTTTTTGATAAATAAGTATGTATTAAAAGGCACTCAAACAGGGAGTGCATCCCAACAAAACAACCCTATGGGTGAAGAGAACCCAAAAACACTATCTTTTCCTCAATAGATTTACAATTCCGACCCTTCACCCAGCAAAAAAGATTACAAATAAAAGAATCTTCAATAATCCCCAAAGGAGTCTCCACACCCTCAAAGCAACATCTATTACGTTCGAGCCAAAGACCCCACCACAAACAAAGGGGAGCCACACTCCAATACGCACGGGCAAGGGATCCAACACTCACACCCCTCCAAGCCTCCAATAGATCACGCACTGATACCGGCATCACCCACAGAACCCCAAACAAGCCAAGAATGAGACACCAACAATCAAAAGCCACCGGGCAATTCAAAAGGAGATGATCGACTGATTCCCCATCCTTTTTACATAAAAAAACACCGGTTTACAACAACAACGCCCCTCAATCTCAACCTATCCAAAGTGAGATAAGCCTCCAAGCCACCAACCAAGTGAAGAACGCAACCTTGAGAAGGGCCTTAGAACGCCAGATAGATCGCCTTCCAAGGAAAAACCTCCTCCCCCTTAGGCAAAAGACACCGAAAAAAAGAAGCCACCAAAAAGCACCGCGAGGGGGTAGGACACCAAATCAGAGAATCCTGCCCAATACTAACAGCCTGCAAATACAAGAGCTCCAACAAGCCAGCCACCTCCCCTAACTCTCAATCCTGGAAAGAGCGCACGAACAGAACATCTCACACTAGCCTACTAGTATCGAAGTGATAACAATCAGCAATTGTGGCATGACGTGCCCGGGCAATCCTGAAGAACAGGGGGAACGAAGAAGTAAGAGGACCCTCCCCACACCACCAATCTGTCCAAAAGCAAACCGAACAGCCATCGCCCACCCTAAAACGAACGAAAGAAGCAAAAGGATCCCATCCCCGCCGAATGTCCTTCCACACACCCACGCCTCTACGAATCTGAACCGAACCTAAGCACCAACCACCCATCCCCTCCCCATGGCGACACGCAATCACTCTCCTCCACAAACGGTTCTGCTCGGACCCAAATCTCCAGAGCCATTTCCCCAACAGCGCCTGATTGAAAGGGATCAACCGGCGGATACCCAAACCCCCTTCCTAAACCGACCAACACACAACCTCCCACCGAACCAGAGGAAAAGAAGGACTCTCCCTGCACCCGCCCCACAAAAACTGCATCTGAATCCTCTCAATCCGTTGAGCCACACTACAGGGGATCCGTTAGAGGGACAAAACATACGTGGGAACCACTGTTACAGTCCTATCCTTCAACAATACTTCAATAGTGCAGATGTTCCCTATTTGTGAGTCTATTTCATATTTTTCAGATGAAGTCCTCTTCTTAATCTTACTCCTGGGACATTCTCCCACTCTGTCCACTTCCTGTCCCATAGTTAGGAATTTTAAGGACGACAAATTAGGTTTTGATTAAAATTTGGAGGTGGGGAGTTGCACGCCTTTCCTTTGACTCTAGTAAAGTAGCATCATCAAATCCCTCCTACAGTCTTACTTATTTGCCATGCTATTTCCGTCAAACATCTACCAAAAATACATAGCATCAGAAGAAAACCCTCATCTTACATTTTAAGATTCCCCACAAGCTTTGTAAATTCAAGGAGACTGAATCAAAATCCTAATCCCATGAAAAATTTCTCGTTAAATATTTTCCTAATCGCATTTGAAATTAAGTCATCTAGCTGTTATTCACCAACTTACCACCCATTTCCCACTGAGAACCCTCCATTTAAAATATGTCACAGCGGCAAAAATATATTCAAATGTTGAACGTAACAACAATGAACCCTTTGCCAAGCATCCTTCCACACAAAAAGAAAGATCACACAGATCAAAGCCAAACATCCCATGTGTAACCAAAGACAATTCTCCTACTTGCTACGTCATCCACTCAATAAACCACAAACCTTCAAGTAGTAACTCGGAGCCCTTTCTATTTCTGGCAAGCATACTAATAGCATTTTGAGATTATTTTCTCTATTTGGAGAATCCTCTCAAAAGTTCAGCTTTAATTCGCTTTCAAAAAGCAGGGAAAAGGATTCAACCTCAATTTTTAGCCGTGGCATATTTGAGCCAACTTGGATAATTTCCCATAAAAGTAAGTTATGCTGACAAGTCGCCATAAATATTTCCCAATCTAATTGAATTTTAGATATTATGAAATTATGCTCTAATGTAACTTATAAGATTTGCAATACATTATTTACAAAAAGCTCAATAATCGGGAGAAACACACTAAAGGACTCAACTAAAGAATTCTGATAAAGGTATCTTTGTTCACTTCATTCCTTAATCTCCTAATTACTCCCACAATGCTTCTAATTATAGCAAAACCAACGAATAGAAAAGGTCTAAATATGAATTAATAACAACAGAATCATCACAAACAACACATATTACAAATAGAGTGTGTATAATGTATATACATAGATATATATATACACATACTATAAAAATGTCACTGAACAAGAAAGAATTACCTCCGTGAACTCGTGAAACAGCTCATCCTCTTCCTCCCTCCGAGGATGCCCCAACAAATTAATAATTTTCGCAAAGTAATGCAGGTAAACGACCAGTGCAGTCCCGTGAGCTGCCGCGGCCAGCGATCCGAGCACCATCAGCACCCAATCGTAGCGATCGGCGCAGGCGAAGAGGCGCGAGAACGGCGCGGCCTCAGGCGGTGGCTCGATCTCCTCGTTATCCTCGATCTCCTCCTCCACCTCCATCGGCGCCGCGTCAGTGCTCGATTCGAGGTACGGCGACGGAGACTCCGGCGGCTCCGACACCTCCGATACCGGCGTCAGCGGCTGTATGTGCGGCGGCGACCACCCGAACAAGCCTCTCGAAACCATCATCGTGGAGTGCTAATTCCACTGTAACCACTCAAAACCCTAACTAATCAAGACAGTGGATTGTCAAATTCAAATTGGGGTTGTGGTGGCGACTCGGTGGTAGAGTCGATGACTCAGTGAGTTAAGGAGGAGACAATAGAGAGTTGACTCGTCGGAAACGACGGTGGTGGTGGTGGTGGTGGTGGTGGTCAGGTGGTGGTTTCTCTCTCCAAACTTTCTCTCTCTAGACTGACTGTCAACGGTCGTCGGGGTTTAAAGCAAAAGAAATGTTGGCTCCTCTGTGTATCTCATATAGATGGAAGGTGGTATGCACGCGCTGGACAGCTGTGTATGTGAGAATTGGTTGACAGGTGGCAGTTAGAGAGAGGTGAATCGGTAAATGTATAATAAGTCTATGATTATACTTGAATTTGAATTCTTTGTAACATTGTAGTCAATGTCATGTGTTCCTCTTGTTATATATTTTAGTGTATATTTATATATACATATATTCAATTGGTATTTTATCTTTGCTTCAGTTCTTAAATTGTATAAGATGTTCTTGGTGGTCTTGCATCTCAAATCATTCAGAGCAAAGCAAGCATTTCAATTCGAAGATATAGTAATCAGATATCAAATTTTAAGAATTCAATTGAGTTTAACTCAGCTTTATTTCATATTTAAGCTTCGAGCTACTTTCAAATCGAAATTGACTTCAACTCAGTTTTATTTCATATTCAAAATTGGATTGGAAAGGCTGTTTTTTTTTTTTTTTCTTTTTATATGAACAAAGATTGGAAAGGCTTTTTTTTTTTTCTTTTTCTTTTTATATGAACAAAGATTTGAAAGAAATTGAATATCACGAAGTTTGTGAACATAAATGAGAAATTTAAATTCCCAAAAAACATAATTTTGAATGACATTGATAATAAATACAAAGACGATATTTATTAAATAGAGGAATGCAACTAACATAGGTTATATGATCGGTATATTTCTTACCTTTGAAACGGAAGTTATATAAATAGCTATTTCATTGTGACATCGAAAATAGTGGGTATAAGATATATGTGTGCAAGATTAAACTAGTAGTAGGAAAATTACATGGTTAAAGTATAACCAATTAAAAATAAAATGAGAAAATCAATTAAAATAATTTGAAAATACAGGTAGTGTTATTTGTTACAAAATGTAAAAGAATTGTTGGAGAAAGTCTCGATATATACTGAGATAATAACAATAGCAGATGTCTCAAATTTCTGCCAACAGTTTTTTTAGTTGACCATCACACAAAGAAAAACAAAAATCTATACTCACAATTTTAGATGTTAACAAAGTTGGATCAGCGCCTGCTGGGACTAAATATATCTCTCAACATTTCAAAAAAATATTCAACAAATACAAACCATAAAATCCGTATATATAAGGATTAGATAGAATGGGAAAGAATTTAAAATTAAAGTTAACTTCCATTTTTGAAACGTCCATGATCCAACTAATATAACTGCTAAAGCTCTAATCCTTAAAAAAAAAAAAAAAAAAAAAATAACAAGTACCTACACATGTAATACACTTCCTCCTTCGATTGATTAGGACTATGTGTCCCATACCTCAGAGTACTCAACATCTTCTCCAAAAAAATCTCAATGGCTACCCTGTAAAAAATGTAATCTAGACCCATTGAGGAAGGGAAAAAAAAAGTGTACCTAACAAATCATCTCCAAAAAACTAAAAACAAAAAACTAAAAACTAAAAACTAAAAACAAAAAACAAAAAAACAAAAGGACCACTTAATTGACAACCAATTTCCGATATCATCTGTTTGGTTTCTTCAGCAACAATTCCATTACAAGAACTGAGAAGAAATTCAAAGGATTCAAGAAGGTAAATGCAAAAGTGCCTCACATCTCCAGAGTACAATATCAAAATCTAGCAGAATGAAATATTAGCAGCAATGCTATTCCAAAGACCAACGCAACTAACAAAAATGTCTTTTACAAGGACAACATGGTAATCAAATTTATCTTAGATGATGCCGATTTTGTTTGCCACATCCAAGGCATCATAGTCCGGAGTCAATCGAACATAAGCCTTCTTGGTTCCATCAGGCCTGCATCACAAGAATACACAATGGGGGTAATTCAAGTTCAGAAAAATAACGAAAATTAGCAAATAGACGGAAGAATGCACCACACAACTGCGTTGCCACACGCCAAACAGAAAGACTTTTTATATTTTAATGGATTACCAAGAGTAAGACTGAGTAAGTGTTTTGTCTACATAACACAAAGTGAACTTACCAAAAGATTTATTCACATAAAAACAATGTTGATGATTAATGGGAAAAGTCAAAACGAAAGAATATATTACCTACCCGTAAAATCCTGACTATTAGTAACAGTTCGAAATCATACTAAGCATGTTGTGAAGTGTATAACGAAGCTCTCCTAGACCAAATAAAATCCGTGATGGTGAACAAGTTAGTTAAAATGATGGCTACCTGATCAAAGTGTTCACTTTCTTGGTCTGAATGTCGTACATTTTCTTCACTGCATCTTTAATCTTTTTCTTATCAGCACGGATGTCAACAATGAAAACAAGGGTGTTGTTATCTTCAATCTTCTTCATTGCAGATTCAGTGGTGAGTGGATATTTCAGTATTTGATAATGGTCCAACTTGTTTCTAGGAGGAGCACTGATGCGGGGATACTTGGGGTTCCTGTCCTTTTTCAATGTCCTCGGGCGGTGAAAGGTAACAGATGTTCGGATCTTCTTCACTTTCTTCTTGATAGCTGATGAACCTGATTTCACAGCCTTGGCAGTCTTCAAGGCCTGGGCCTTTGGATCAGCCTTTTTCTTAGGGTCCACTGTAACAGAATTAAACCTCAACGTTACATAAAACAGAAAAAGACAAAAGCAGCAAAAACATTTATAAAACATTTGGCAAAAGGGGTGTCAGTCATAAAACAAAAGCGAAGGGTTAAAGTGCCAACAGTTGAAGTAAGGCCTAACATTCATGCATATGGAAAGCTGACTTTTAACCATCTTTTCTTTTTTCCCAAAGTAGCAAACCGGAAAACAATTAAAAATAAGGAAAGATGGTAAACCCGAGAAGTAACCTGAAAGAGGATTTACTTATAAAGTACATATCACAAACTGATTTCAATATAAAACCATAATGGCACAAACTATGCCCTTCATTGCTCCAATGTCGATCTAAATAACATATCCTTGTTAAACATCAAAAACTAAGTTAAAGAAGCAAAGATACGTTCACATGTCAGATATATAGCAAGTTCAATTGGACAGCAAATACAGATTTTAAAAACACAGGATACAATAATGGAAACAGCTGTGTATACTTTTTTTTTGACAAGTAAAAACAGCTGTGTATATACACTCGTAAATGCGAATTCACAAGACCATTTATGCTTAAATTAGTTTATAGGGAAAGGGTACACTAGCTAATATGGGGAAGAAAAAAAAATTGTGCACCTCATCATTGCAACCCTTGTCCTGGATACTCACGTGTCAGACGCATAGACATGCCAACGAAATAACCAAGTTCTCTAGTTCTAAATACTCCTCGGGCCAACTCGTATTCTCTAGGTCTAGATACTCTACAAGATCCAAAAATTTACTACTACATCCATATACTCTCAATCAATTATTGAAGATGTTTATCATTTTAATTCATCCTATTTTCACCATAGTAAAAGCTGGCCCTAGATTATCATGTCATTCCTATCCCACATCTCCCACAGTGTCCACTTTATTTACCTTCTTCGTACTATCTTTTGTCATTATTACTTTACCAACAGGTAAAAAAAAGGATCAATCAAATTATGTCGAGTCTGACTCATAGTGATCATTTATCAATATCAAAGAATTGACCCATGCTATCAAATGATTGAACAACCTGGAACAACTTAAACACAATAAATTTTTCAAAAGAGGTAGTTTTGGGTGCTTCAGACATGTCTTGTCTGGGGCAATTATGCTCATTCTTACCATTGCAAAGAGAAACTTCCCAAGGATTAATTTCACTTGCATGAAAGTTTTTTAAAAGTGCTACGAATATCATCGCTACGAAATCACGAGTTTCCCAAGTAAAAACTAATATATCTCCACACCAGCTATATCTTCTTAATCCTTAAACTAGATATCAACACAAAATCTCTGTAACATATATATGGATATATATATATATATATATATTCCAAGTGGCGTACAGAAAATGACCCACAAGCAAAACAAATAACAAAACCACATCGCCAAAAATCCATGAAGTTCTAAAAATTGAAAACTGAAATAACAGGAAACAACCATCACTATCCTCTACAGCTTAAACCCTAAATATGATACAAGAGCAGGAAATCCCTTTCTATACATACCTTTAGCGGGAGACATTTTCTATCACTGCTGAACAATCCCAACCTAACCTAATTAAACCAGAAAATTCACAACCAAAAAATGAGCATTGTTAGTGCTTAAATTTGAAAATGGATTCAATATCCATTCAATTCCAACTTAAAAGAAACATATATATATGTTTATATGTATCATTTTCAACCTAGCATACACCAAGAACAGAACAAGAATATAACGATTGATATACATATACATATAGATAATTTACATATTTTGGGAATGATCTACAGCTTATACCAAAAATCGAAAGCAAATCGAATCGAAGAAGAAAGGACACTAACCTGAATTGCTGCGGCTGTGAAGTAAGTAGGGTTCTAACAAATTAAACCCATTTTATATAGTCACATAATTACCAAAATAGCCCTTATTATGAGCCGGCCCATTACGAAACGCAAATAAGTGGTTTTTGATCCATTTGCAATAAGGTTTGGGCCCTTTGGGGATAAACCGATTTAGGACGCACAGGGTCACCTCGTTGACCCATTTTCATTGTATTTTTGGGGATTGGTTTGAGAAAAGTAATTTTGAATTTGAAAATTAATATATATAGTATATAATACATAAGAAAATGATAATAATGTAAGAAAATGTCAAACCAATATCTCAGAAAATAAAAGTAAAAAAATGTTGTTTAGCATGATTTTATCAAACGTTTTATTGGTGTAAAATTGGTTACGATAAATGTAAGTGTTATTGAACTGTGTATTAAATTCTTCAAAATGCTAATATATTTTATGTGTTCATTTGATTATTAAAAGGAGTAACACCTTCTTTTTTTTTTTAATGGTAGGAGCAACACCCGTTGTATTTAATAAAGGGTTTAAAAAAAACATATAATACATCACTATGTGGGAAATATTGTGACTTTATGGTGTTCCTTTTTTGGGGATTACTACATTCTAACCCTGTTTGACATAGCTTCTGTTTCTGGCTTCCTGCAGAATAAAAAGAGAAGCAGAAGTTGTTTTGAGAAGCTGGTTCCGGTTTCGGTTCCGGTTTTGGTTTTGGTTTTTCAAGAACCGAAAAAATTGGTTCGGTTCCAGTTCCAGACTGAACCGGAACAGGTCCTGAACAACCCTAATCTTTTCCGAAAAATAATTTTTTTTCAAAAAATATATACTATTTTATTTCAAAATATGATTTTTTTTCCGAAAATAATTTTTTTTCAAAAAATATATATTATTTTTTCCGAAATAATTCATATTTTGGAAAATAATATACTCCCTCCGAAAAATATTTTTTTTACTAAAAATATATATATATATATTTTTGAATTTATAATTTTTGCGAAAAATATAATTGATTTTCGAAAAAGAATATTTTTAATGGGTTGATTTTACTAAGCCCCTGTAAATGATAAAATTTGCACCACACAAGAATGAATTTTTATTAATTTTTTATTTTCCTTATATACATTCTTTTAATGGGCTTGAGGCCCATTAGGGCAATGATGCCTTGACTACATCAACTTTATATCATCACTTTCCTTTTCCAAAGGAATATAGAAAAGTACAATGGGCTCAATAAATGGGCTTTACATAAGTCTTATTGAGTCAGTAGATTGTTGGATCAGGCTATTGATGGCCTCATGTGGGCTTAGATATTTCCACTATTACAACCTCCTCAAACTATTGATGATAATTTAGGCATTTTGACTTAAAATGTGAGGTGAGGGGGCATAATGATGAAATTAAATAGTATAGTGGACATAGTGGGGGTTAATTGATTAAATTGGATAATATAGGGGATTTCTTGAAATTAACCCTAAAATATAATATAAACCAAGGGCTTTTAAGTAAATTCACGGACAAATCTGACACAAATCTGATAGAGGCTCTGCTTCGTGTTCTAAGGGGTAGTAACTGATATTATTCAAATATTAGGGGTACTCTCTGCAATTAGGTCAAAGTTTAAGGAAAGTTTGTATAATTTTCCCATTAATATATGATGTAAAGTGCTAAAAAATGAAAGGAAAAATTATACAAACTTTCCTTGAACTTTTACCTAATTACATGTGATGCCTCTAACATTTTTAAAATATCATAAACTTTCATTATCTTTAACTCTGCATAACACTTTCCCCCTCCCGTTTATAGTCAACGCCGGAATTTGACTTTTCAGTAAATTTTTCACCTAAAATTCTTATTTTACCCTTAACATTTTAACCCTTATATATATATATATATATTACAATTTCTTTTTTTAATAAAAAAAATATAATAATAGCGTAATTAAAAAAATGTTGTGAAATTAATGTAATTAAAGAGGTGAATTATGATGGTGGAAATGTAAAAGATAGATAGAACATACAACCCACTTTCCTCTCTTTTCTCTTTAGATTATTTTGTTATGGGTCCGTTTGGATACGAGAAAACAGTTTTTGTTTTTTTACCGTTGACCCAGTTAAAAAAAAAAACACGTTCGCGTTTACTGTTCACTTTTTTTTTTCCAAGAAAACTGTTTTCTGTGAATAGTGTGTAAAAGTGGTGAAAACACCAAATACAACTTTTAGTTATTTTTTGAGTTTTTCACTGTTTAGGGTACCACCTCCGCTGCCACCAACCACCACCACCCCCCGCCACTGGTCATCGCCGCCCACCCCACCACCTCCGGTCGCCGCTGGGCCCCACCGCTGCCGCCTCCGCCCGTCGCCAGTCACCCACCACCACCGCCCCCGCCGATCACCGCCGCCCACCAATACCATTTTATTTTTCAATACAAATTTTCATCAAAACGTTTTTTTATTTTTTGCTGAAAAAAACAAAGACAAATACAAAAATAATTTTTGTATTTGAAGACAAAAAACAAATACAAAAACACAGGCTTTCCAAACCCACCCTACATTTTGCCAACAATTTTTCAATGGCGGACCTCCACAGCCTTTGCATCATCATTCTACTCCTTCCACCCACCAAAGCCCTTTCCATCTTCCACTACATCCTCTCCCTTCACATATATATATATATAGTATTTGGGAACAACACCAACACCACCCACCGCCTCCTCCATACCCACCACCACGACCATACTCCATTGCCACCGCCGCCGCGACCTCCACCGCTGTGGAAACCGTCGTCGCCCCCTCCACTACTGCTTGCATGAGACTGTGGCAATAACTCTCCCATCTCATCCTTCGATTACGTCACGAACACAAACCCTCTCTTTCCCCTATTGCTCTCTCTCCCCGATCTCTCTCCAAAATTTCATCACAAATCCATAACCAATTAGAAATTTTGGATTATAATCCATCAAAGCCTTCTCCCTCAATCCACCCAAACCAGTGGTGGTGCTGTGATGATTTGGTTGGAACTTTTTTGTTTTTTTGGAGAATTATTTGGGTGGAGCGTTTTGGGGCTAAGGACATCATCACCTTGTGATTTAGTTTGGGCAAGGGGGCAATAGAGTAATTTCGCTTCATTGTATAATATTTTAGAATTTTTTTAGGGTAAATACCACTAACACCCCCTAAAAAATACCCTAATCCCACACAGACCCCCTCGATATTCACTATTCATACTCGAACCCCCTTAAAATTGAATTTTGTCCCACAAAAATCCCCTCCGTCTCCACGCCGTTAAACTGTGCAGTTAACCACCCTGTGAATTGTCTATTTTGCCCTCAAAATGATATAAAATGACCTGCATATCCTTCTTCTTCTTCAATTTGGGCATCTAAAAACTCCAACCCTAATTTATATATATAAAGAGATTGGAAGTGGAAAATTGGAAGAGAGATTGAAGATGGAGATTGTATATTTTGCATACCCATATATACATATATATATATAGCTGCTATATATATACCCGTATATATATGTGTGAGTATATATATATGTATAGATCTATATATATATATGTGTGTATATATATATATGTGCGTCAGTGTGCAGGGAGGTGTGTGTGTGTGTGTGTGAGAGAGAGACAGAAAAAAAAAATAATTAATGTTTTTTTAATTTTATATTTATTTTCGAATTTAGTATTTTTTTTGAAATTTAATATATATACATATTTTTAATTTTATATTTATTTTCAAATTTTATAAAGTTTTATGTTTTTTTCGAATTTTATAATTATTTTCAAAATTTAATATATATTTTTAAATTTTTATGTTTTTTGCGATTTTTATATTTATTTTCGAAATTTAATATGTTTTTTTGAAAAAACAAATTTCTCAAAATTTATATATATTTAATATTATATTTATTTTCGAATTTATAATATTTTTCAAATTTTAAAATATATTTTTTCGAATTTTATATATATTTTGAAAATTTAATTCATTTTTTTTGAATTTTAAATATTTCTTTCAAATTTTATATATTATTTTTGAAATTTATAATTTAGGTATGTTTATTGAAATTTAAATATTTTTTTGAATCTATATATTTTTCCCCTTTTTATATATTTTTTTCTAAATTTTTATATATTTTCAGATTTTAATATAATTTTTCAAAATTTTATATTTTTTTTGCATTTTCAGATTTTATATAATTTTTTTGAATTTTATATATTATTTTTGAAATTTATAATTTATATATTTTTTCTAATATATATATATATTTTCGTAATATATATTTATATATTTTCGTAATATATATATATAGTTTGGGCATATGGGTAATTTCATACTTTATATATTACCCTAATGTAATAAGTGAAACCTTAGAGGGTGCTACTGCAATTTACCCTTTTTTAAATATATATCGAAGGGCAAATTAGTAATTTCACAATAAAAAGGTCAATAAATCTAACGATCGTCTGTCAGAGGGGTTTGTGTGGGAATACTCAATCTCAAGGGGGTCCATATGGGATTATGGTCTCTTTGAGGGGTGTCGGTGGGAATAACCCTTTTTATTATTATTTAAGGACATTTAGGTCATTTCCTATGTAAATTTGGCAGGATCTGTTTTATGATGCAATGGAGGGAGGTAACTGATATTAATAAAACGTTAGAGTATTTTTTGTAATTAAGTTAAAGTTTAAGGAAGGTTTGTATAATTTTCTCAAAATAAAATAATATAATAGAATGTTCTAATCTAAGAACTTTTAAGGCGCAATA
The DNA here is from genome assembly GCA_963922005.1 of Cornus suecica. Taxonomy (NCBI): domain Eukaryota; kingdom Viridiplantae; phylum Streptophyta; class Magnoliopsida; order Cornales; family Cornaceae; genus Cornus; species Cornus suecica. The sequence goes on from OY998244.1 coordinate 2,136,355, forward strand.
GAATTTAGAACAACATTCCCAACCTTCATAACTTCATTGCCACGAGCCTACAAAATCCTGTGTGCTTTCTTACATTTTACGGGGCAACCAAAATATTTTAACATTTTGATTATAAAAATACAAAAACAGTAATAATGATAGTTAAAACATATTGGCATCATCATTTTTCCTTCTAAAACTAAAACAGCTTAGTTCTTGTTTTATGATTTTCAAGGCTATAAACTTCACAAGAATTACATGAGCCGATATAAAATTTGTGTACACAATTTTACTCATTTACCAAATTTCACTCATTTACAATGCATCTCTTGAATAAAAAAATTGTCATTTGGTTAATGGGTAAATGAAAGAACTTAATGACAAACTTTATTCCATTAGGGAATTCTTCTCCACCCTCATTAAACAGGAATTACAACTACTTGTTGATAGCTACAATTATGAAAAGTATTTTGCAACCAAAGAAATGATTAAGAACGTAGCGACAAGTAGCGAATTTATGATTAAGAAGGATTGATAGAATGTCGGATTACTTGGGTTGACAAGATGCATATAGAAAGAAAAATATAAAATAAATATAATGAAATTTGTATCCGCAAAGAAAATAAAAAAAATTAAATCAAAAGTATATTAGATAAATAACAAACTGTGCAATATAATAATCATCTCAACAAAAGGATTATGAATATATAGTGGCATAAAAAAAACTGTGAAACTATCTTAAAATAAAAGGTCAACTTTATATAACATATTTTCAAAAGAAAAATAGAAAATCAAGTAACATCATATTTAGGAGTACCAAATTAACCAGTTTCAAAATGTACATTTACCCTTAGGAATTCCAAAAGCAACCAAAAAGATTTTTGAAATAAATGGTGGAACCATTAATATTCACCAATAGCAGTATTGAACTGACACTAGAAATAGAATTGCTTGCCTCATCCATGCCAAACTCAACCACTTCCTCTTCAAGGGTTTCAATTTCTTAACATTGAACATGTTCAAAATGTAAATGCCAGGTATCAATATCATAGAGGTTGGCATCAAAATTATTTGAAAATTAGTAACAAGTAGATCATTTTTATTATCTTTTTCATTGAAAAAAAATAAAATAAAAAAAATAAAAAAAGTTACAAAAGATGCTTTTTCTCAAGAAAACTCACCCATCCATCACTCTTTTCCTCACTAGCAAAAGAAAAAAGAAGAAGATGAAATCAATTTTCTTAATTATTAGCTATATATATCAGGTGTGACTGATTTAATTAATTGGTAGCTATATATATGCACAGCGGATTTAATTAAGGACCACTGAAATTTATTTATTTTTATATTTTTTACTTTAAAATTTTCAATATTTTGTATTTAGCCCTTACTGAATTTTTTTTACCTTAGATACCACAGAATTTAGATTTCTTTACAACTAAGCCCCCACTGAAAATTTGTTTTAAACCCCAAACAAATAAATATATGTCATTTATACCCAAAAATAAATAAAATTTAGCCCTCACTGACACTCCTAGATCCGTCAGTGGATATGCACCTATTATATAACCAGTTCACTTAATTTCCATATGATGTAAACAACCTTATAAAATAATAATAATAATAATAAATAAATAAAATCTGATCATGTTGCTTGAGCAAATATAAACCGAGTAGAACTAATAAATATTTTACATTATCCCACTGGTAAGAAGTCTTTTCCTAAGATATAGTACTCAAAACTAATTAGATGAACACTTCTCCTACATAAATAAATGAGTTACGGGTGTAGATGAATACTTGTACGTGCCAATCAAAATATTATAAAATTTCTATTCTAAAATACAAAAATAACAATAAGGATAGTTAAAACAACTCATTTAGCATGAATCTCTTGAATATGGATGACTTGAAATTGGAATAAATTAAATGTCAATGACTTTCCATTTTATTTATTTCTCAACCGTTTGGAAAACCTATTTTTTGTATTTATTTTCTGTCTTCAAATATAAAAACTGTTTTTGTATTTGTCTTTGTTTTTTTTTTAGCAAAAAACTAAAAACAAAAAAGCTTTTGGATAAAAATTTGTATTGGAAAATAAAATGGTATTGGTGGGCGGCGGCGGCGGCGGCGGGGGGGGGGGGGGGGGCGGTGGTGGTGGGTGACTGGCGGCGACGGGGCCAGGTGGCTGTGGGGGCCGGCGATGGCGATCGGTGGCGGGGGCTGGTGGTGGTTGGTGGCGGCGGCGGCGGCGGTGGTGGCGGAGGTGGTACCCTAGACAGTGAAAAAACTCAAAAAACAATTCAAAATTGTATTTGGTGTTTTCACCACTTTACACATTATTCACAGAAAACAGTTTTCTTGGGAAAAAAAAAGTGAACAGTAAACGCGTTTGCCAACATATTTTTTTTTTTAGTATGGTGAACCGTAAAAAAACAAAAACTATTTTCTCCGTATCCAAACCGACGAGCATATCATTTAGATTTTGTTCGTATTTTTGGTTAACTTTGTCATGCGTTTAGAAAGTTATATATTAGTCGAATGACAAATTGTTAAATATTTTCATCATCTCCATGAAAGAAATATGAATACTACTCTAGCAGCTATAGCGATTATAATAATTAATTCAATGTTGTTTTGAAATTACTTTAAAATAAATATAAAAAATATATAAAAGAAATTCACATACTAAGTAATTTAGTCTCTCCACTATCATCTCATCCCCTTTAAGCCTCTGATTTCATGTTATCTAAAGTCTCAACCACCAAAAACAGTAAAATTTATGCATATTTTGTTCCTTCAATCAATATAAGATATTTATCAGGGTAAAACTTTAATTATATATATTTTTTCCATATATGAAAACCGTGGAGGTTGATAAATCCTGTACATTTCATGTTATCTCCAGTTTTTTTTTTTTTCGAATTAATGAATTCATCTTTCAGAATAAACGATTTCCACCCATATTAATGTTCAAGAATGTGAACCATTTCACTTATCTTTTGTGACCTTTGCATCTTACATGTCTTGAAATTGGTTTTCAAATTTATATATACCACGTATGATAAAAGGTAAATTTGTGATATAATTAGTTTCTATTCTAATCGTTGTTGATTTAACATCACTTCAAGTTTTATTTTTCAAAAAAAAACACTCAGAAGTTTTTATTTTCTTTTTCATATATATGTATATATATTTTTTATTACTCTTCAGTCTATTCTTAGGTCATATATTTATGGCAACATTCATGATCAAAATGGCTTCAGGATGTTTAGCAGTTCACAATTTTATTTGTAAAATTATAATACAAAAAATAAACTCTATTGTAAGAACCGCGTGCATCTAAACACTATATGAAAAAGTGATACTAAAAATACAAATAATTTATCTTAGTTTAAAAAATGCAATTAAAATATTTTATAAATTCATACAACAATGTAAAGTACACATACATGTATGACTTGCATCTCACTAAGAAAATCATTTAGTAAACTCTTTTATTTGGGGTTATTAAATCCTCACTTAATCAAACTAATGGATTACTCTAATATGTGAGCGGTGATTAATTGTTCCATTTGTAATTCTACTTTACTTTATCTAAAACAATATCATAAAAGCGCTTTTTTGTCAAAAGCTGAAGTCTAATAAAGAGATTAAGGGTTCTTGATTTATATATTTGAAAATTATTCTTGAGAATTATGAGAACATAAAACAGTTTTATGAAAACAATAAAAATAAATTCTCTGAAAACAGACATTTTTTAACTGAGCTTTCAGAAAACTGAACCAAGTAGACTATTTTACAGTTTTCTGATTTTCAATTTTTAAAAAATAAAAAACTATTTTCAAAAATACAAACCAAGCAGACCCTAAGACTTCACTGAGTGAATGGTTTCACCTGTGAGAAAAAAACCCAAAAGCTCACAATGGGAAAAAGCTTTTGCATCAATTAGTTCACAGGCTTGTTATAAAACTTCTAGATGCTGCTGATATTAACTTCCATGCATATTAAAACATCCACGGTTAAAAATTCTTTGCAAGAGAGTTAAAATATTAACAGAGACTATGCGAGAAAGTGAAATTTGAATGCATCTATTTTTGCTTGGAATGGCCTTCTGAAATCTGTTTCTAGTCGTAGCAAATATACACAGAGAGGTTCCATTCAGATAGCAAAATGGGTTTGATGTTACAAGGGTGGCGCCGGCACTGTACAACCAGGCGAATTGCCACCAAGGTTACTTGAGAGAGCATCCTCCCTGTAGAAGAACAGGATCAAGAAGTTGCATTATAAGAAATGAAAACTATATATATATATATATATATATATATAATTGCTAGTAAAGGATACAAAAAAAATATTCATAATAGTGACAGATCCAAGTCCAGTATGTAAAAAGTTTTTAGAAACATTAAACCAAGAACTTGCAACAAAAAGTAAATTTATTCCACTTCTAAATTGTTTTTAGGGCCAAACAGAAAAATAACAAATTTACTAAAATTCCGCACTCTACCAAAGGTGCATTCCCAGCTTTATCTCCCAAAGTGGAAGGTTGAGGTGTCTTTGAAGACACATTCCCAGACATTTGAATATGTAGCAAACGATTCTCTAGAATCTAAGTAAGATACTAAAAAAAAAAAACTACTACAATAATAAACGCTTTTTATGTACACAAACTATTTCCACAATTTTGAGTACTACGACACTCATTATTTGATACAGGTACATATTCTTGTAAGTGAGGCCCCACTCTGATAAGGTCTTTTTTTTTTTATTGCAGCACAACATATGTAATTAGCATATTCCCACTTTCTCATACCATATGTTTAAATTTTTATTTATTTATTTTTCCTTCTCCCTCCTTTTCATCCCACATCATTGGGTGGGGGTTCTTAAAGGCTCAATCTAAAAAGATTACACACTTCTAAACATAACCTCCACTTATTGAATACTTATACCAACTACTAACACTGCATTTTAGCAGAGAGTTTTGGAAGTTCAAAAGGGGACAATGCTTAATTTCTTGTCCCCATAAAAATATGGACTTTCAAAGTTGGACAACTATTCTGGCAAGATGGAGTACAAAATAGGGTAAAATTAGGATGGAACTTGAAATAAGTACATAAAGTTAAGAGACGGAAAAAAGATTTCTCTTGACATATGATGGAAGAATACTGGGTCATGAATTTATAATAGAAAGTTCACGGTTTGATGTGACAATACAGGACAATGATGTCCTAAAATATTGTCCCATGATCCATCGACCGAGGGAAAGCCACATTGCAGATATTCACATAATAAAAGTTCCAAATATTACCCATTCTAATCAATAAGGTTAGCAAATAATCCATTACCTTCACGGTTTTGGCAGGAGGGTTCCTTGAATTGCCAGACAAGCTGAAGAGACTGTGCAAATCGAAGGGGAATAGCTACAGAATTTATACTCTATTGTGCTGGTCTTGCAACGGGCCCAACAATGCAAGGAATTCTGCTGGTTCTTCATCTTCCTTAACAATCTGTTGAAAATCATCATTCAAGAAGTTTCATCAGAAATTGCCGATAATTGGCAACAGACATCAAGTTCCGAAAGAAATAAAGTGATGTTTTAAATTGAAGAAAAAATGCTCCAGTATCTCCTTTGCATCCAGAAAATAGAGAGAATGTCCGTCTCCTTATATGCCCGGGACAAAAGTTGTAAGCTTAACCCCGCTAAGATCCCGCCGACTCGGACTTTTCCAGTTCTACACTAAATTTTTACTTCCTCAGTATGGAAGAGCCAAAAAAGCTAGTGGCGGCCACATATTCAAATTCTATTAAAATATAAACACAGCATTACTGCAGCAGGCATCATTTGTTAATTTGTAAAATCACTAGTAAATTATTCCAAATTTACATTTTTTTTTGGATGTTTTTTCTGAATTGATTAAGGTAAACCATAGTCTATAACCACTTCAACAATAAAACCAACAGAACCTGGATTCATTTATCTATTTAATTTACAAATCCAGCATTACTTGAGAAACTTCTTGCTTTAGTAGTTTATATTGGTGTGTTTGAGCCCTTACACTGAAAAAAGCTAAGCTTAGTGGCCGAGTCATGCACCCCCAAGGTCTTCAGTCTTACCATACTCTGTAATTTAGATTGAGTGTGTTTCCCATCAAGAAAATAACAAGGAGTCGCACCATACAGCATAAAACAACTTGAGTTTTAAACAAAATTTTATTTAGGGTAGTGGTGCTTCTATATTTTTGTTACTATGCTAAGAAGCGTGGACACGTCTACAAAGATTCCGTACCCGTGTTGTAGACGCGACACTCTGTGGTAGTATGCATAATTTATTTTCTATTATTTCAGACAATTGTCCGCTCGGACACTTGGCCCACACATTCCAAACAATCGACTAACACATCCTATGCTCCTTTTCTTATATCAAACAAAAAAAAACTAAAAAATCATAATGAACATGTCGTTAAAGTATTCAACCTCTTTTTTATTTCTGGAATTAAAATTGGATATGCCACAATAGCTAAGGACCAAACACATAATTATAATAACAAGATAGTAGCGTATTATCATCATATATAACATATTCCTTTTACCTTCTTCTAAGTAATGTAATTTAGTACATACATTATAAATTAATTGAAGTTCAATAATGGTCTTACACGATAGATCTATAAAAAAACATTTATAAATATATTAGCCATGTCCGCAACGAGGCCATGTCTTACTTTCAAAATTTGACTGATAAGTTTATATGTCGTATCGTGTCAATCTCCATGCTTCTTAGTTTATATGTGTGTAATCTATGTATATATATATATATATAGAGAGAGAGAGAGAGGAATTGAGCATCTTAGTGGTGGGCCAGAAACCTCAACTTGCAATTCCATATTGTACGACCACAACACATTAGTTAGGCTGCACCTTAATAGGGGATGATAAAAAAGTAATATTAGAGGCTCGGTGGTTTCTACCCTCTCATATGTCTAATTTGCATGATTTACTACTAGTAGTGGTACTCGTGGTACATTTTATTCCTCCCTAATACAAAGGCACGCCACTATCTGGCAGCTGCATCTTACATGATCTCTTCCAGTTCTTGCACCTTCCTCACACAAAGTCGTCCCACTGTCAGACAACTACATATTACATGATCTTGACTCTAACAAAAATTAATTAGTTTGCAAATGTTTCCTATTGCTCTCTCTGCTCATAAGCTGCATAAAAGAGCCTCACCCTTTTTCTTTTCATTGCTTCAGTTTCTGTGTAGAAGTTCTAGGAGACCATTTTCTTCCTTATTTCACGACAATAATATCCCTACAATTAAAAACAATTTAACTACTCTGTTCATAATTTGGCCACGAAATTCTTTCTCAACTAAAAGTAGTAAAACCCTATTCTATCATAATCCGATTATCTACATCTATCAACTAAAAAAGTAATAAAATCTATCCTATCATAATCCAATTATATTCCTCACCTATCCATTATGTCTCTAACCCAATCAATGTTTTCTCCCCCAATTATTAAAGAATAAGTTGGGAGAGCAGCAAGCCAGAACGTTGCAAGGAGAAAGTGAAGTAAAAACATATATCTAACATACTTATAATCTGCAACTCAATATATACAGCATGGACTAATAAGAAACATATCAATTAAGAGAACTAATTATGTGAATAGGAATGCATCCTTTCGATTTGCATATGCATTTAACTGAGTCAAGTACCAAGGAAGGAGGAAATTATGTGAGGATCAGATCATATTGATTTCAAGGGTATTATCTTATCATAATATCTAGAATCAAAGACCAGCCCATGACTCAAGGAGTCAACCATAAGCCCATGAACTCCAAAACATATGACAATATGAACAATCGTATAAAGACCATGGTATGACATAAGACTACAAAATAAATACAGATTTTTCTTGAACCTGAAGCCTCTACTAGAAGCAAGCGCTTGGGCAATTTATATGTGACTGATTAAAGCAATAATTGGAAAAGAAGACACATTGAGCCTGGCCGCACACCTCTAACTACTATGTTCCTTCTTTTATAGAAAGGCTCAGAATACATTGTTTACGAGTCCTGGCTTGACTTTCCTCATTTTATAAAATTAACACACCACTGATTCTTATTATTCAGCCTCAATATCTCAGTTGTCCTACATTATCATGCGAGGATAATAGCACAACTCACTGCCACCTAGAGCTGGCAATTTCTGACACGACTTGACACGATTATATTTATTGTTATATTTATTTGCTGATTTTTTATGTTCTCTAATTGATCATGGATTAAAATATATTAATAAACTATTACCGAATCATGTCAAATTCAATTTTTTTTTTTTTTTTTTTTCGTGTTGGACTGTGTTATATTTAAAATGTTTGATTTTTGTGTCGACTAATATTAAATTGCCCTGTTGATACGTGGGTCGACCTGTTGACACGAATTGTCAGCTCTACTGCCACCTGTAAGCCCATCTTCAAGCTCCTAAAAACCCAGCCTAGCATTAGGAAGACAAGTGCCCCCTTTGACAAAATCATGACATACCTACTCACTCCCGGGGTCTTGGTTCTGCCAGAACTACTCTCAAGGTTGATAAGAACAAAAAGAATCACGAGTTACTGAACTAACCAACGAGATACCTATAGCTATCACAGCTCAGCTCAAGTTCAAATTGAACCACCTTCCAAACAAAAAGCATTAAGTTTTTTAACACCACCAGAGTGAAGGGTGTAAAAACTTAAGCACAACCAGCACATCTCTGGTGCAATGGTATAACCTCACCCCCCAAATAGGATGGTGAGGGGTTCGAGCCTCTGAGTTTCTTACCATTCAAAAAAAAAAAACTTCAGCTCATAAATAGAGTTTTCGGAGTAAGGTAACAAAACTGAGGTGCAACTACCTTCAGTTTGCTTTAAGATTTCTCAATAAGGTGTACTATCTAGTTATCACATGTCACCATGCAGTCATTCCAATTTCATCGTCAATATTAACATAAGCTCTGTTTGGATGTCTAATGAAATAGGGACAATTCGTTAATCGTGACATCATTTAACTTCATCAACTAAGTGAATTTCATTTATTAGAAAGGATGTTCTACAATCATTCTCCTTGGAAAAGTTCTCTCTAAATTTTCTCCAATTACCATATTGTTTCATTTTTGCACAAAATGTTTTGATGTCATTATACCTTAGTCTCAATGTTCGGATTTTCATTCAGCTTAGTTTCTCAAAATATGGCAAGGATTTGCCTATTGTCTTTCCCAGGTAACAAATGGAACAGCCTTCCCAACTCTTAAAGTAACACTTTACTTTAATTTTTTGGTTTCAAAGATAGCAGATCGATTTCATGTTTTGTACAACCTAATCTAAATTACAGTGCGGACATGCCTCAACTACATTAAGTTAAAGTTTTTTCATAGTTACTCTTCTATATTTACTTTCAATTGCATCATGATAATTAAAGCATACCTGATAATTAAATGGTACCCTTCACCACAAAATGATACATATAGCAGAGGAGTAAAACAATGTTGCAAAACTGAAGTAGGAAATGCTTAAACATAATCATACCTTAATGTTAGTGTCTGCAGGTAGATCCATTTTAGTACGAACATCATAACTAACTTGACTCCAATCAACATCTTCTAAAACACCGATCTTTTTGTTGCTAACTAAGCGAATCTTGCTTTCATCATGATCAATAGACTTTCCTACCCAGAAATACAGAATCCCGTCTTCAATTTCACCTACACCTGAATGTGGAGAGCAGACAATGAATGCAGATTTGGACTCCAAAAGACCTGCATCAGAAGTCGCAACCTTTTCCAAGCTAGGCCAGCGAAATACTAGAGGGTGGATTCCTTTGCAATATAATGAGCAACTGGAGAGTTTACCAGTGGAGAAAGTAGACTCATTCCCTCCCGAAGAAGGATTTCTCCATGGTTCATCAGGAATCTTGACAGAGGCAGCTTCCTCATGGCATGAAACACTAGCTACTCTACCTGATGATCCCTGAAACTCATTTTCTTCATCTTCCTTGGGCTCTAACAATTTTTCTGTGTTTTGAGGTTCATGTATAGGGAGAGTATTTCGATTTATCCTCTCACCATCTTGGTGATTGTCTTGATAACTTGCGAGTGCATCCCTATCCCTGGAATCATCAGTCAGCAATGGCAGCTTGAGAGATTTTGACAAGCTACCTCTGCGCTCCATAATAGATCGTTGAAATCTTTTAGAAGGTGAGTGGAGTGATGGAGAACAAGACTGCCTTGTAAAATTAACATCAATGAAATTGGAATTTTTCGATATGGAGTGAGGAGAAATTTTAGATGACTGAAGGGGAAAATTAGGAGAACTAGACAGAGTTGAAGTTGGCGGTTGGAAACATAAAGTGGTAGAAGGAGACATTGCAGGGGAATCTGAGAGGCACTTTGAACTGATGCTCAAATCAGAAGAGATAGAGTCCGGAGAGAGATAAGGCGGTGAAGATGACAAAGACAATGATGATGAAGATGGCGACATTGATGACGGTGATGATGATGACAAATTTGCAGAAGAATGTAAGCCTCTGCTTGCAGAATGATCTACGCCTACTAGCAACATGGAATCTGGGTAGACTCTGGAAATAGCCAACTTTGAAGCTGAAACAAATTCTTTCATATTGCCAGAAGCTAACTTACGCCTCAGCACACTCCAAATGCTTTCTCTAGCAGGAAGGCGGGTTTCATCTGCAGTCCCAGATGATGGAAATGGAGGCACAAAACCCCCCATGATAGCTTTTTGGAAAACCTCAAAGTCAACATCATAAGCATCCACTTTTCTCTCACCTGGACAAATCTTACTAGACAATTCAACATTGTCCACTAAACTGCTAGATTTATCCATCAGAGGTAGGAGATTGGAAAAGGCATCCCAAAAGTATGATGGTTCTTCCCCTTCATCAATCATTACTACCGGCACCTGCAGTCTCTCATACTTAACAATTTGGCAAACAGCTCCTCTAGCATCCCTTTCCATGATGGCTTCACATTTCTTACCAATCCAAACATAGATTGCAGAAGGAATATGAATGATAGAGGCACCTCTAGAGTCTAGGGCAGATGGAGAAGGATCATTTAACATTTTTGGGACAAGATGCAGAGAATCATACAGGGAGTGTGGAGCCATTCTATACATCCTCAATATTGAAGTGGGACTCAGAGGGAAAGCATGCACCCTTTTCTGGCACTGTAACAACTGGCATGCAAAACCCATGTTTGGGTCTGCAATTCCTCTTGCTGCTTTCACATACTGAAATGCATCGTCGAAGCTTTGCCCTTCTCTCCACATAAGATATGCAATTACCAATGACGTGGACCGAGAAACACCTTGGCAACAATGAACAAAAACTCTACCACCGTGTTCCCTGACATCTTCAAAGTAGTCAAAAACATCATATAAAATGCTAGTAATATCTTCGGAAGGACTGTCTTGCAACCACAAAGTTCTGTACACAAAATCGTCTTTGAAATATTCCGGGCAAACGAAACCCACACAATTGAGAATATGGGTGATACCATTCCGTTTGAGTATATCCCTATCTCTAGCCACGGAGTCCCCGCCAAGATAAATGTGATCTGCCACCTTGGAACACTCCTTATCAAACAACGCAATCTTCTCTCGCTTCACAAGCCCACCATTCTTTTCCGCGTTAATCTGAATACGCAACAAATCGAGTTTCAACCCATCCCCAGGCTTGCTCGAATCTCTCCCACGAGGTGTGGTAGGCGGCCACTCCCCAACATCATCAGGCCCTGGTTTGGGCCACTCATCCAAGCTCCGCCGAGCAATAGCCAGTGGTTGCAGTGGTGGCAAACACGACCGACCCTTACAATTCTGCTGGGATCTAGGGGTTAATGGAACAGGAAACCGCCTTCCTTGACTGCCATTATTCCCATTTCCTCCCACACCATCCACATCACTATCAGGGTTCAGCGGTGGCAGTGCAGAACGAGATGAGGACCACGACGCTGACCGCCAGAAGGTTCTCCGACCTCCAGAAAACCCACTTGAGCCACCACCACCACCAATTGTAGACTCTTCCTCATCCCTCAACATGCCCACTTCAAATACCCAAAGTACCAACAACAACAAATAATACCTATATATCTATATATAAAACCCTAACTATGCGTGAAGATAGTATATACAACCGAAATGTAACAAATCAGAGGCCACTTCTGGTAAAGCAGAAACTACAAGAAGTGAATCAAGCGTACCTGATCTTCAGTGCATAAATTTTCACCTGTAGTATCCAATTAATCAATAAATTAACACAATACAAAGTAAAATTACGAGAAACAAGAACAGTACTAAGTTCAAATCACTGGTTTCACATCTGAGATTTTGTGAAATGGAAAAACCCTAACTACTAAGCATGAAGTGACCTAAGATCTCACAGTAAACGAAGACTAATTTTGAAAAAACACACACAAACATATATATATATATATACATGTAGTTATAAGCTTTTCTAGGGTTTGTTAGTAGTGAGAGAGTAGATTGGAGACTTACAGAGGATTAAAGTCGCAGGAAACCTAGAGAGAGAAAGTAGCGATTGTGGAGAGAGAATTTGAATGGAAATCACGAGAGGGGACAACACCAGTCGTTTTTCGATATGTCTTTATTTTTCTACAGAAGTTGAACTGAACAACTCTATTTTATTTATTTTAATTTATAATAAAAATACTCAATAGTCACGTGAAAGTTTATTTTATTTTACTTTATTTTTCTTAAAGACTTTCTTTTGAAAACTACATATACTACTTCAGTTATACGGTTCATCTCGTATATATTTGTGTATAACTGTGTATATATATACTAACTTTAACTTTTCACTTTTTGAATCGAGCCTTTCTCCGCTATTTTATCAAATTCCTTTTTGTTTTTTATGTGTAATGCTGATTATCCATTTATATATATATATTCTATAACTTTTCACTTTCTGAACTATGCCTCTCTCACTATTTTTATCCAAATTCTTCCTCTCTTTTTTCTGTGTAATGCTAATATTTGGAACGGTAAATATATTTATATATATATATTGAACAATAATAATTTTGATATTATAATTTAAAATTACAAGCTCAATATTCACCTCTGAATTTATGTAAAATATAGTGAAAGTAAGTATATGTGGGCTCTCTTGATCAAAGCAAAATTGTCAAGGGTCTGTTTGGTACATGCTTTGTTTCCATTTTCGGTTGAATGCATTTGCCGATATATATTATTTTGCACTGTATCATGAGTATTTTACACTATTTCCTTCAACACTCTAGTTAAAACATATTTGGACCAAACTTAAAACAGATTCAGACGTTTGATTGGTTTCCCCTAAACATATAATCCAAAATCCAAAAGGTAACTTATATCTAAGAAAGACTTTCTTAGAAAGTGAGTGACCAAATAGAAGAAAAGTGTGCCGTGTGGATTGCTTTGTCATCTCACTACAATTCAAGACTGGTTTGTTACATAAAAAATAAAAAATAAAAAATAAAAGACTGGTTTGTTCCAAAAGTTGTTATTCCCAAGCAAGTCCTTGTATGAATAAGAAAACCCTAAATTTGGCAACACCCTGTACATAGCAGAATTTTCCCAAAGGAAGCCATCAAGTCAATGTCAATGTTTTCAATTCAACATTAGAAGAATTGAAGTGAAGTGTTCACCCCCTGCCTTGCCAAAAAATCTGATGTCGTAACAAGAAATTCTTCACATTGTTTGACCTGTAACGAGTTAAAAATTAAATGAATTGACCAAAGAATGAAGAAACTAATAATTGAATGTCTCTTGACTAATCCGAAGAAAGAGAATTGAATACATTTGAAAATAGACAATTTAAACAAACAAATTATAACTAACAACAACAACAACAACAACAACAACAACAAAATTGTGATAACACACCATCACAATTTTGATCCAATGGGAAGCTTGAATATTTTATTATACAGGAGAATTTCAGATTTATAAAATAACAATATAATTGCTCATAGCAAGACCAAGGAACCCTTGGAGGACTAGGAGCATACTAAACAGGAGAAGCTTGAATCCCACTGGACTGAAGTAACCAGAAATTTGATCTGCTGGTCAGCTTGAATATTTTGTAGTTATTCACAAAGTATTGAACGCAGCTTCTTCAGATGTATGAAACTAGAAGAATCATTGCTCATAGCAAGACCCGGGACCATTCGGAGGACTTCGAGCGTACTTGTTTGTGACAGGAGCAGCTTGAACCCCGCGCCTAGTCAAGAGGCATCGGAAGTATTGCAATCTGGGTAATGCAGTTGACGTAGAGGTGGCATTTCTATTGCTCCACAAGCGCTCTACAGGTGAAACGAAAATAAGGAAGCGTCAATGGCATGCTTGACATCACGGGGGGAAATAGCAAAAAAGACATGTCCAAGATTGTGCAGCACTACATGTTAGCATAATGCAACTACGGGAATCGCATCATTTTGAGAATTGAACTGCTAACTGCTTTATACAAGCTAGCGGTTGTATCTCTTAACGGAATGGTGTACAATATTACTAATTATCAAGCACGAATCAACTTGACAATGCTTACAGTCAACTACATGGATTCATTCTTCAGTCCTCCGGTCCACTACATATTCTTTTGATAAGTAATAATGTTTACGAATGAACTATATATGCACTACATAATTATTAAAACAGTAAGATTTCTTACTTTTGTATTGTAAAATAGGAATTTTTTTTTTACATAAGTTGACAATAAGAACACTACACAACATGAGATGCAAAATAAAGGCTCTGCCTTCAAGTAAAAGTGGACACTACGAATGATTCTATGAACAGGAGATTAAGACAATGGAAAAGGATGAAGAAAAAGAGAACAATGAAAAATACAGTGTGTTAACTTTTAAGTTTCCCGGCTGTCGATTGAGCTAAAATGATGCTTGGGTTTGAAGCCATTTCAATGGAATATTCACTTGATATCAAAAAATGATTTCAGCCATCTCATGTAATTACACCATCGCTTAAGATGTCATAACTAACCCCAAAATTTATTTGTTTTTTGAAATTGGGTGAGAACTGAAGATTGTGGGAATATTTCAGTCAAGACAATTTGGAGCTTTGCTCCGCATGTCCTCTTCTTAATGACAATCCTGAATGTCCTGCTGAAGTCGTATAGTTTCTTTTTTTCAAAAGAAGAAAATTGTCACCTAAACCCTGTGAAAGCAACAGAATAGTACCCTGCCTGCCAAATTATTGACTTGACTCCATAGGCATTTAGAACTTTATGATGGAGTTATATCATTTTCACGCAAAATCCCAACACCGGCTGCTTGCCTTGACCATAATGGGGGGAAGTTGTTGAACAAGCAAAAATAGACCTCAAGAACCAGTTCAAGGTCATGAATTACAAGACCGATCAGGTCTTCAAAGCCTAAGATATACTCTAAGCTGAATTATAACAACATAACCAAATTCCAACTACGGTAAGTTCTTTAGGAAAATATATTGATGAGTTTCTCTGGTGTTGTTGTTAGCTGTTTTCCAGTCTTATATAATTAGCATACCTGCAGCTGCTGCAGCTCGAGGCCATATAGTTTGTTGAACATTCGAGGCATCAACTACCTCTGACCACATGCAAACTTCTCCCCCAAGCACCAATTGCTGCTCAGAAGCATCAGTTATTCCTTCCAGTGGTTCAGCAGTATACAGACGATCCCAAGGAACGTCTATGTGGTCAAGGTACCAAACACCTTGATTGCTGAAAATACATTTGAAACCCTTTGCAACTGCCTTTGGACAAACACCAGAGCCCAACCTACAGTAATACATCAAATTAAATATGCATGTACATAACATTTGCGGACAGAGACCATCAGGAACTGAACCCAGGAACCGATCAGAAACTCACCAATTATGCACCACAGTTTGCGGGCTGAGTTTTGCAGCAAATGTGTTGAAAGTTTCTTCCCTAACAAAAAGAGTTCATATCTTGTCATGTCTAGCGATGGAGGTTTATAATAACTGTAAAAGACATCAATAGATCTCTAATTCTCTCTCTTGCATCCTAATATCACAAGATACTCTCTTCTTAATCATGTATCCTGTATTAAATTATGGACACATGCAGGGGGGGAAATGTCTTCGGAGGGATTGGTTGATACAGAAGAATTTTTTTTTAAAAATAATAGTAGAAATAGAAATAGAACTGTAGAATTTCATTATGCATCCGTAATTTCTATGACCACCCAAAACTTTTTTTAAATCCCAAAAGGGAATAAGTTGGAACAACTCATAATGCACCTAATACTCGTATCGGAGAAAAATAATGGCATGACCTACTTTAGATATTTAAAGTAGAAATATCTAAAATAAAATCGGGGCATACCAGTTGACTGGGATCCAGCTTTTTGATATTGCTATTTCTTGAGCTCTCAGTACAAAGTATTGATATGCATCTTTAGTAGTCATATTTTGATCTTGAAGCCTGCATAAGGAATTGCACATACCAGACATAAATCGTAAAATGAGGGGAAAAAAAATACTAAATCATTCGTCTCGCTGTCCTTCCTGGCAATCCCCTGTTCCCCTTGAGACTCATGCCTGCTCATAAGGGCAATGATGACATGTCGACGGAAGGTGGGATGGGACAGCGTCACCAGGTGCCACCATTCCTTCTGTCACCTTCAGCCATAAATGCACCATGATTTCCAAAAGGCGGCGACAAGTAAGATAATAAATACAGCATTAAATACACTCTGACAAGCCATGATTTGAGATATAAAGCTTCATCGCTCCTCTGACCTAATCCATGTCGACTGGGTTACATCCGACTTTTATCTCTCCAGTCCTGGGTTGCTCTCTAAATCCCTCAACAAACATGTAAGACCTCGAGACCCACCTACATTGGTCTTGAGGAATGAATGATTGCTCGAAGCACTTTCTCTCGGTGAGCGCATCAATGCTAAGGGGATCGAGGCACTCTGTATGCTCGATCTAGACTACCCCATATAGCTATTAGCCTATTACTGACTCTTCATACTCAAAATGGTTTAGGAGAGGTCGAAGTAATAAAAGTCGAATGGTCTATATGCGTGCAAGTTGCCCAAACCTTGGGGAAAGTCAGTGTAATTTACCCTATAATTTCATAGTCTGATAAGAGTCAAACATTGCTTGATATCTACAAGATTTTAAGGAAAATAATAACAGTCTTTGGGGGGGGGGGGGGGGGGGGGGCGCCTTTGGTTGAGGAGCCACATACAAAGGAAACACTAAAAATAGGAGGTAAGGATATACCACTGCTTCACATGCGGAGTCAAGTTCCAACAATCTGCGAAATAACCATATCAAAGTAAAAAGGAAAAAAAAAATAGAACATGAGAAATCAAAAAATAAAAATAAAAAAGAAGTTAGTAGCACAAACATCTAATACAAAAGCAAGAGAGTCAATGCCAGAATTCACTATCTATAACTAATTACTGCATAAAATGAGTGTTTATAGTGTTTTCAGAAATCAATTTTGTTTTTGTCATTTTTTTTGTTTTTGTTTTACCAGCGCACAAGTGTTGCAAACAGTGGCGGAGCCACCTAGTGCCCAGGGGGGTCACATGCCCCTCCTAAAGTTTTGAATTTTTATTTTTATTTTTATACACTTATATATGTGAAATCAGAGATGTCCCCTATAATTTTTTTATGTAAAAATTAGTGATGGCCATTCAAGATTCACTGATCAAATAAAGTTGCCTAAATCACAAGATATTATTAATTTCTTAAAATATAATAGCAAAATATCATCACTTTTTTAAAAAAAAAAAAATTAAATTAAAAACAATCTCAAGTCTTCTTTTGCACCGCATTAATAACCTCAAAACAAAGTTTCATGGTCTAGATGGTCATTGATATCGAATTTCCATGGTCTGTGATAACATTCATGGTAAACTAAGATAGATTGAGAGAACATCAATCATTTATCATCCACTCCCATATCAATTTGCAGATAAAATAGATTTTATTTTTATATATTATAAAAATACTTAATTCTTAATTTTCATTTACATAAAACACAATTATTTCATTATTTTATTTAGTAGAGAATATCATAATCTATAAAGCAGATGTGGAATATGTTTAAATTACTTTTATCTTCTTTTAAGACTATTCAACCTACGCTTGCTATGAAATGACTCATAATTCAATCATTATTTCATTATGCTTATGACTTAGGTAATTCTTTGTTTCAATTTAAATAAGTATTGTTAGTTAAAAATACTTAAATTTTTTAATTTATATTTTTTGTGTGATTCTATTTTTTTTACCTTATGTTATAATGTAAAAAATTAATAATTTCTTATAGCAAAAAAAATAGTTTATATTGTTTTGTTGAGCTAATTGATGCTTTCCATTTTATAAAATACATTATGCCCCTCCTAAAATAAATTTCTGGCTCCGCCCCTTGTTGCGAAGGTATAACATCACCTCCCAAATGGAGAGGTGAGAGATTCGAGTCTCCTAGGAGACATTGTGGGTGTGTGTGAGTGTGTATTTATCTATCAAAAATATATATATATTGTTTTTTAATGGCAAATGCATTTATTGGTAATTTGACTTTATGCAGTTATGTTGCACTCATGGAAATGCTCCTAGTAGGATATTAGAATAGAAGAACAAAAATTTCTAGCAAAATTTGCGAAGAAAAAAAAAAAAAAAAAGAGCTTATGCTTTCGAAATCTCAGTGTCCTTCAGAGATCATATGATTCATAACAACAATAGTATTTTACAAAAGAAATACATGTATCTCTGTGATTATTGCGTTGGATATTCTTTCTGCTACACTGTAGGCTATTGCTAAAAACAATTTCCTTCTCTCTCTTAAAGACCATCATACTTTAAGCTAAATCTAATTGGCATTACCGACTCTATCCTCTTCAATAGCATTTCAAGCTAGACATGGAATAGCATAAACTTGAAATTCCTTCACATTTTTGTAAGGAGATGGGAAAAGGTAGGATTTGCCACAACTGATCTTTGTACTTTTCACACAAATCCTCAAGCTGGAGAGAAAAGTTATAACATTTCTACCATTCCCTTGGGCTATGTTTGGTACGCATGAATGAAATGGAATGTATGTGGGAATGGAATGAGAATGGAATGGAATAACCATTCTCATTCTATTGTTTGGTTGTAAATATGAAACTTTAAGGAATGGAATGAACTTAAAACAACATTTCTCAAAAATACCCCTTCGTGTGAAATATATAATTTTAATCAAATAATATTATTTGGTATTTTTTTTACAAAAAAATGTTGAAAGGTAATGAAAATACTAATGACGAACAATGGAGGTGGTGGTGGTGGTGGTGGAGGAGGCGACGGAAGGTGATGGCGGTGGCGGTGGTACGGTGGTGAGAGTGGTTTGTTTATTTGAAATGTGAAAAGGTTGTTTTAGTAATTTTATATTTTAAAAATATTCTTTAAGGAATGGAATGAGATTTTCATTCCAAGGAATTAATTTTCATTCCCAAGGAATGGTCATTCCCACTTAACAAAACATATCAAACAAAGGAATAGATAGAATGGGCATTCCATTCCTTCATACCAAACATGACATTACAGATTAACAGTAAATTGACAAAGTGCAACAAGATAACCACTTCACTTTTTCAAATGAGGTGCAGCTCAGAAAAGAAAAGAGGTATAATAGAGGAAGATGTTCCTAAATAAGGAAGTACATATACTGACCTGTATTGACCTCATCACCACCCAGGTGGAAAAGCTCAAAGGGAAAAATCTTCCTCAAGTCTGCAAAAAGAAGATGAAAATTCTAAATCTATAGAGAAGGCGAAAGAACATCTCCCTTACAACCTATAACACAAAAACTTCTCACAAAAAGTAAAGATTATTAAGTCTTTAGTGGTACAAGGTAACATCCTTGGTAGATAATGAAACAAGTCAATAAAAACAAGAGATTCCAAGATATGGTTCAAAACTCAAAGTTTTTATATTTCTCAACCTGCCAAGACAAATTGCATGGTTACTTGATCTGAAGAAAAACATTTATTAAGATGTACACAACAGTTACAATCATCTAACAAATGAAAGAGGACTTGGCCAAAAGTGGTTTGAGTGGACAAGTAAGATGTGCTCACCACACAGGTCAACTATTGAGCAGCATAACTTCAAAAGCATGAACAAATATACAGCAATTTTATAGATGGTACAACTGAGGAAGTCATGGTCATTGGGAGCATCACATTGAGTCCTTTAGAACTGTTATGGTGAAGAACACAACACAGACATCATCTTTCCATTCAATGCATTAGACATGATATGGTAGTATACTTTGGATCTATGAACAGTGTGGCATCCTACGGGAGAAAGCAGCTGGTAATGTTAAGCATTCAAAGCTCGTAGTATTATAACAGATACCCGAAAAAATGAAAATCTGGCCTTTTATTAGTGGTCTATGAAACAAAACATCCATGTCTTACTTATTCTGTAAAAGTCAGCATCAAATGCATCATATGCAACTGGCACAAGTTAAAAAGAAAAACTAGAGCATTAAAACACAAGATATACATAGTAGAAGTTTGGTGTCATTAAAAAAGCAGCAACTGTGAAAACGCAGGAGAAAGGAAAACACTGCTGGAAAAAACATATGAATAGAGGTTAACCTGATAAAATGCCAGACACCACGTCAAAAGTAAAGTTTTTTGTCACATCCAAGGGCTCTCGACAGGAAGTCGAAGGCCATAGATCAGGATACCCAGCACCCCTGCACGAAAAGCAGGCCAACAATTTGAAATTTATTGATGAATGAATCTGACAATTCTTCTTACACTTCTTAGCAATCTAAAACTGATCTGTCAAGGCAGCTCGAATTTGTTTAATGACCCAATTTTACAGAAGTAACAGGCATTTGTTGAAAAAATGTTTTGGGTGAATATGGAAAACATAAACATTCCAAATAACACTTGCACCAGGACCTTGCATGTTAAAGGTACCATTAGTTCAAAGAAAAGGGGATAGTTCTAACTGTGTATGTGATCCATAAATTGCCATTTCAGTCATCTAAATATCCCATTCCATGATGCACCTCACTATTATTCATGCACAGCTGGAATCTGAGAATAGGGCACCGAGAAAGAACACACGTGCTTATTTTCATGATAAGGAAAGGATGTCTTTAGATA
Organism: Cornus suecica; assembly: GCA_963922005.1. Taxonomy (NCBI): domain Eukaryota; kingdom Viridiplantae; phylum Streptophyta; class Magnoliopsida; order Cornales; family Cornaceae; genus Cornus; species Cornus suecica. Next base: position 2,157,543 of record OY998244.1, read on the forward strand.
CAATTATAACATAATCATCTAGAAGTTAAGAGCTTCACATCATTATACACACACATTCATATGGACAAATGTGTATTATGTGTTTGCATGTAATGCAGAGGAAGGTTATGAAGTAGGTCTTGCCACAGAAGCAAAAACAGAAAGAGGGAATTGATCCCTCAAAGAGCCCCACTAAACATCTTAACTCTCCAATGTAAATTACATTTCAAGCATTTAGGATTTCATGGTAACCCTTAGGTCTACCATAGAATAACAAGGTCTTTGACATCAGAAGAAGAAAACATTTCGTCTGATAGTAATTTACCATGATTCTGCATGACCAGGGATGTCTATTTCCGCCATAACATTGATACCTGCCATAAATTATTCAACATAATTAAGACAGAATTTCACTTGAACCCAAGGGATAATATTACTTCAGTGAAACTTAATAAAGCCCAAACTTATCGACCAATTAAGGAAATTTTCGACCATGTTAACCCCAAATCAAGCAATGAAACATTTTTAACATACAGTTTATATTACAAAGACAAGAAGGCGATTGCAAAAATACTGATACATATTTACACTGAAAATTAACTTATTGTTTTAACAGAATTCGAAGAATACACTCACCTCTCATTTTGGCGAAGCTTTAAGTTATTCCACATAAATGATACATGAGAGGGAAAAACAGAGTATTAGCATATTACACAACAAAAAGAAAAGCATGAAACGCATGAGTAACAAGAAAAACATCACACACGAATGAAGCAAAACATTCAGATCAATAATCTTATGGTCATAGCGGAGCAATATAATATCCACATCAAGCCAAACAGAGTGACCCAAAGTTACGCTTTTTTGAAAAAAAAAAAGAAAAAAGGAACTTAATTATCACTGGTATAGCCAGGTCAAGAAACAAAATTATGGGCTTCCACTAATAGCCAACATAATGGCTTAAACCTCACAACCATCCCACCCTCCTGAGAAAGCAATGTCTTTACCAGTTTTGAACAACGAGAATGAAGAGCGGAGTTTAACAAGGCATTAAAATCCACAATCACACTATCCAGGACCAATCTCTCACTTGGCCTCCAAGAAATTTTCATGAGCCACGATGAGCCCACCTCCTCCCCTTCCCCTGCACAGAGAGAGGGTAGGGATATACAGCTGGCATGACAGCGTGGATTTCAAACCAACATTACAGGAAGTACAAAGAATCCTTCACTTCAACTATAATGCAGTATATTGTTTAAGTGACACGAAGAAACAACACTGTTCACCCTATGAGAAAAGATTGGAACTATTAAGTCTATCACGAGGGCATTCTCACCATGAGCACATGCTCTCACAAGCCTCACGTGAGAGTGCCCTTATGATAGCTTCTTTTATAAGAACACTTTTGAGAGCCAAAAGGAAAATGCTTGGAACAGTCACTTAGACCTGAACTCATTTAGAGTCATGTTAAGTGGTCATAAGCTAAAATGAGGGCATATAACAGAATGTACCTTTTGTCCACTGAAACGATCCTTCATAATTTTCACACCTATTTGAACTTGATGTTGTGACTATTCCTACATCCTTTGAAGACCCCTTTACTAAATGGTCACTAATGTAACATTTTCACACCTAGTTGAACTTCATGCTGTTACTATTCGTACCTTCTTTGAAGACCCCTCTACTATAGGGTCACTAATGTAACAAATAATTTGCCGCAACACTGAAACAATGTACTTGTATCCTTGAGTGATTGCATCCAGGGCATTTTAGATTGCCAGGCGCGGCAGCCGTTCCAAGGCTTTTATGCCACCGTTCAGGCCTTAATTAAAATAGGAGAATGAGGTTCAAGCAAGAGACTCCGGGTTTTGCCTAAGGCGAGTCACAGAGTCTGGTTATTTCTTCATAAATAATAACTAAAAAACTAAAATTTAATTGATTTCAATCATTTCATAGCACAAAATTGTGAAACTATATTGGAGAATTAAGTTGGAAAGAAATTCTTATAAGCATAAACTGTTAATGAATTATATATGAAGGTTGAAAAGATACAGAAATCTTACTTAACAATTTCATAAGCATCCTCAACAGTGTATCGCTCTGACTTTGTATATGCCCCTTTCCATAAGTTTGGATATGTAGGTACTTCTAAAGGAAAGGACTGCTCATCTATGATATGCCAATGAAGGACATTCTACTGAATGCAATTCTCAAAATTAGAATTACATGCAGGTTTTAAAAGAAGACGATGGAATAAGAATCAGATTAGTACTCGCAATGAATTTAGATTCTAAGCAGGAAAGAAATAGCTGGTAGCATATCTTACAAGCTTGGCATATGACATAGCTTCAATTACTTGCTTAATTACTTCAATTGGCAAGTAGTGCCTTGAAGTATCTGCAAAATAATGTATGTGATAGATGTCAAGGAACACTTTAATCCAGGAAAGAAGCCCAGCCAACTTAATTCCAGTCTAAAAGAAGACTTGGGACTTACCAAGCAAAAGTCCACGATATGCGAATCTTGGTTTGTCTTGAATATACCATGGTGCCTTGTACACTTGGACAGTTTTAGTTCCATAATCAAAACTGCATAATTGGCTGAATGTCTGGCAGATAGTGCAGAAAAAAAGAAATTAATATATTGTATTATTTTGTATACCATAATATAAGCGACGTGAGGGAAATGGTGTGTTGTTACTGGAGGACAAAGTGTTTCCAAAGCTTGCATCACTGGTAACTGGAAGCCTATACTCTGGAAGTAAGAGCATATATCTTTGATTATTATGTCTTATGCTTGAAAGTTGAACCTAATTCGTAGAGTCAGGGTCCGTAATCAGTATAACCAGAAAAGTATTTTTTTTTTTCTGCAGGGCTCATCAACAAAAGGTCTTGATGTTGAAAAAAGCATGGCAGAACGATTTTGGGAATTGTCATTCAGGTAGTTCTTATCTGTAAAAAGTTCATAACTGCAAACAAACGAACTGACATTCCAAATTCAAATGACTTCCATAAGTAACACTGCCCCTAGCAAACCCATATTTATTTCAGGATCGCCATTGTGTGCTCAAGGCAGTCTGAATACTAAGACAGCAAATTTTGAGTTTTTCCCTTACCTTTTTTTTTTTTCTATTTCTCTAAATAGTCGTATAAATGCATCTGTAAGTAAATACATAATTAAACAAAATATTGAGCCTTCCGGTTGCACGTTAGATCCACCAGCAGAGATATAGCAAGAACAAGACCGAAAAATCAAGGAGAATCAACAGGATAGTAGAGGCTGTTCAATTTTCATTACATCTTCTTGAAGCACTAGGATGGCAAAACCAGAATTCATGTGTCCAAAAACAAAACACTAAAAAATTTGGGAGATCACCCTCTCAGTAATCACCCTTCTTCAATAAAAATTAAGCTACGGATTTTCAACAAGACAAAAAAAAAATTTGTTGAGAATGATATTCCACAGCTATTTGTTAAAATATAAACCAGGTAGTGTAAGTCCTCAAATACATTATATTCTAGTTTCCATGTTTGGAATATGAAAATCACTAGGGTGGTAAACAGGTACTATATTTTATGGTTGAGCCATATACAACACAAGTCCCAAGAACGCTGTAATGCATCCTTCCACAAGGTCAACATGGTAGCGATAGTGAAAAATGATGACATAAAGAACATCTCTCATAGCTGCAAAGCAGCCTGTGTCGCCAGTCTTTGAAATTGTGAAGAAGGTTGGGACAATGTCATTTTGGAAAAAGCTGCTAAGACAGTAGCAACTGATGTGTTGAATGAATGGTCTTATCTTCATTAATCTCTCTCAGCCTTCATCATGAATCTAAATTCAGTGTTTAAGCTTCACCCAAGCTTATATGGGCCGCGCTCCCCGTTTGAGCCTTTTTTTATTACATACTTACTTATCAACAAATAAAAAAAAGCTTCACCCAAGCTAAATTATCACTCAACGTTTGAAGCTTAGCAACAGAACAGCTTATAAATTAGTCCAATAGCTATGTCCTGCGATTTTGAAAGAGTACTTGATGGTAGCGGAGTTCTCCCAACAATCACCATTGCCGCAGGTACTGATCAATCAGAAGCAAAGCCTCTTTAGACATTTTAGTCTCTTTTCTTTCTCCTAATTAATACTAAATGTGTGTGTGTGTGTGTGTGCTGATTCCACCTAATGGCCACAAGAGCATACCTCTAACCCACGCAGTGCACCATAAACAGAATTAGCCTGCAATAAACAGAATGCAACAATGCAACTCTTAGTAAAACTATATAACATTAGATAATATTTGGCACACATGATGCAATTGATAACACTCCAATGCAAATTTCTGTAATTTGAGCACAGAAGACTTCATAAAATCCTGTTAGAGAGATGCTTGACTTGAGATGAATGATGCATGCCACAAATTGAAGTGCTAAGCATGGACATGTAATCATTTAATATTAATACTCCTTGCACTTATACATACAGCTTGAAAAAAAAGTAATGAAAGTGAAACAACGCTCTTAACGTGTTGGTTGAGGCAATGAATACTCGCCATCATATAACTCCAGACTTCAAATGCAAATTAATTCTGCTAATGAATCAATAAAACATGCCATACACTCTAGAATTGAAAAACTTTCTTCTTCACACTATGGCACTTACCGTTGTCAGATAGACTCAACACACTGAGTGTGAAGAGAGTAGAGCATACTCTAAACCAATGCAAACATAATGATACAGCAGCTTGGAAGGAAAACGAACAATGAATATTCATTGTTGAGAACATGAAAGAAACAAAGTAGAAGGCCATCTATTGAGAAATGCATCACTAACAAAAAACTAACGCACTCTGAGGGAGAGGAGGAGATCAGGCAAAATATATGAGTGCATATTCAACTATACAGGGCCTTAAGGAGATGCAAAGCTGTGTAGTAATGGCTGGTGTTAGATCGATAAGAAAGTTAGTTTCAGGTGATTTCTTCTTCAATTCATCAGCAGGCAAATGACAGACCTAGAGATTGAATTGAGTGAGGGTGGAACTGTAATATTCAAAATTCAGGGATAAGTAAAGTAAAAAAATAAAATTCAGTGGGGGCCTTAGGGGGTTTTTACAAAAGATTTAGTGGGGCATATTTGTATATTATCTAAAATACAGGGGCAAATAGGCTAACAAAAACAATTCAGTGGGGGCCACCGCCCCCACTAGGCCCTATGTAGGTCCATGCCATTCAGCAGGGTATCATTGTTATCTACGAGTCACCCAGTATATGTCTTCTTTAACAGTATGGTAAAACCTTTGTCATTATACTGATTAAAACAATTTTATTCGTAGTCAGCACTTCTAGGCCGGACTTTAATTTGGTGATAATGAATTCTTGGACCTGAACACAGCCCAATTCTGCACTCATGGGAATTGCAGAGGCCCGGTTTTCTTCTCCCGGTGCTGTTTGCTTAAGTTAAAAAACAGAATTCATTGTAAGCTACAAAATATCATGTTTGCACTTTCGAATCCCCCACTAAACTGGACCTCTGTATTACAGCCAGATATGTTTGAGGCTCATAGTCATATCTGGAACCATTAAACAGTCATGGGACCTTAGGTACGTAAAGTGAAATTGTTAAGTGGGATCTTCGTTGGAGGTGAATCAGAGATGGCATCAGGTAGAAAATGTCATTAGACAACTATGAGTAAGCGCAATAAAAGATTGATGCGGACATTAAACTTCAGCAACCATTAATTGTTCCTTATAAGTTCCCCCAAAGCAGCAAACTCATACTTATGTCTCCTTTACTCTGGTTCGACATAGTTATTGTTTTTAGTTTGTGAATAGTTCTGTTTTAAAATGTGTACAAGGTGTGAACAGAAAACCTAAATATCTCTGAATTGCACACTCGCAACTGCCAAGTAATGAAAGATAATTTGAAAGCAGGTCAAGAGAGTAAGTAATCAAATACCATCAATTCTTAGTTGGGTTTAACCACTTCATTCCAAATGTAAATCGTATTTCATCATAAAGCTAAGGATTACGAATTCCATAAAGCAAAGGATTACAGATTCCATAACTTTAGTTTTCCTCATTGAATAAGTTAATGTAACGTCAAGTAACCATTCATTTATTAAGATGCTCGAGGTGAGCCGAAAAAGTGCAGCTATTGACACAGAGAAGTGAGCTGCATCAATTTCAATATGTGTGGTCACTGAGTAACATTAAAAATTAAAAACACAATCACAGGTGAACTCAAATAACATTGCAGCACAAAGAATGTGTAATCACCATCCAATAATCAAACAATACATAATATCATAAATCAACATTTGCTATCAATACATTCTGTGTTTCGGACACCATAGAAGCTGAAACTAAAAGCTCCAGTCTCAATTTACCTCAATCGTGGCTTCGCCAATAATCGAATGCTCACTCTTCTTCGCCACTAACAAAGAATAACTCTCATCCGTACCAAGTTGAAGCTGTACCAAAAAAACACAAAACAATTCAAAACTCAATCACAACATCAAGTTCAATCAAACTCCAAAAATAAAAAATTCAGAACAGACCGCTTCATTATCAGACCGCACGATAATCCTAAGGTTGCTGATATCATACACAGACTTCGAAATTGACCTAAATCTCAAAAATTTCGAGCTGTGCTTGAATATAATCCCTCTGTATCTATCAAAAGCTTCTCTAACAATGGCGGCGATTCCGCCATTGCCGCCGACCTGGAGCGAGAGATCTGGATCAACGATGAGCGTGTCATTGCCGTGAGTGAATTGGGAGGGCAAAGGCCAGAGATACACGAGAGATTGATCATCGATATCCGATGCTGAATCGAGAGTTAGAGAAGCGCCTAGGGCACAGAAAATTGCAGAGAAGACATAGATGGCGGTGAGGAGTGATCTAGGGTTTGGTTGTGTGTGGTGGTGGGTGAGCATTTTTGGGGAATTAGGGTTTGGTGGATCAGTGTTGACTGTAATGGAGAAGAGAGGAGTTTGGTAGAGACAATGATTTGCTGGAGGACAAGTCTAGTATGGACCGTATGGTAGTTATGACTCACTGAGTCAGTGTGGTATTTTCGGTTTGAATATTTTTCATGTAGAGGTAAAAGTGGGAAGACCGAAAATATTTAAAACACCAAAGTAGCAAATTACTTTTGAATACTCAATTGACTCAATTTTGACCAAATTTGTTTATGTTAAAAGTCAAAAATATTTTTAAATAAATTTCTTATTTTTTCGATACTGAAAAGATAGATTTTATATATCTCAACTGGTAAATTTCTTATTTTTATTTTTAAATAAAAATATTTTTAAATAAATTTCTTTTCCTTCTTTTATTATTAGATTTTTTAAATACTTCCGAAAACTTTTAAAAACATTATAAAAGAGTCCATGTCACGCCCCGAGTCCGAGAATCCGGATAATGACTTAAATTTAATTAAAATTCATAAGATATCAAATGGTCAAAATGGTCAACCGACATTGTTTACATGGTAACTAGCGCGGAAGCAAAATATAAATAATAAAATCACACACAAATCCCGAAATCAAATCAAATTACAATACGAACACACTAGTCCAAAGCCAAACAATTACAAATCATAATAAGCACGCAATCTTTATTATTACATAAAGATGTAATTATTATAAGTTCAAATTTCACAAATTTCCAATAGCTCATGCATCACCCACCAACGGTTCTTTTCCTGAAAAATGATAAGGGGTGAGCACAAACGGCCCAGTAGAGAAAAATCATTAAGCGTAAGATTCCGCAAGTATGTAAATTAATGAATACGTATAGGGTCAAGTCTCTAACCTAGTCCAATGTCATGATATAAATGCATAAGGAATCACAATATAAACTCATGTAGAATAATTTAAATAATATCATCAAAATAATTTAAAAGTTCTATAATCACGAAATTAAAACCAATACTCTCAATACGAATTCAAATCCAACTATCACAACAGAGATAACATCAAATTCAAAATCATCAAATGGGAAAATTATGTCGTGAAACAAACCCTAGGACATGAACTACCTGTTCATCTGCCTAGTCGTCTTGGGGCTACTAACCCTACGGTGACGTCAACCAATCGCGCGATAATTCGAGGACTTGCACCCCGGGAGCTCCTTCGTCCCCCCATTGCTCACACCACACGACAATTTCCCAAAATCAACAATCAATCCACCATTCACAATTCACAATTCATAAATGTAATTCACATACGCACATAAGTAATAAATATATCCGCACTCCATGATCTACCTAATAAAAATTATATCGTGGCATGAATCAATGCATTTAAACACATTAATGCAATTTCACAACTCATGTAAAAAAATAACACAATATGATGATGAATCTATATATAAACATTAAAATGCATAAATGAAGATTTTTAAACTCACACGATACCCCAATAAATCCCTACCTCAAACTTGATAAAATATCCAGTAAAATATCAACAATCAAAACAATATGGTTGTGTAGAGAATGAAGAAACGAATGGTTCTCCCTTCACGCCTTCATTTGTACAATGTTATGCCCGAAACCAATTAACACATATTGAATAATTTTTATATACATAACCATATTTATTTTTATAATAAGATTTGACAATAAATATTCTGATATATATAAATATATACTCAAAAATATTCGGGATTAATAGACAAAATTTAGCTACTTAATTAAGAGTCGAAAAGTTCGGTTTCGAATACTACCGTAAAACGGACAGCAGGTAATCTATGATTTTTAGAAAAATCTACAGGTTTGATAAAAATATGAAATTTACAGGATACAGTCCAAACTTCTACGTAGGTCTACTGTAAAATTTTCATAAGCTTTAATCAAAGGACAGTGGTCCAAAATAATTATAATAGACAGTTTTCCTAACAATTCCGAAAACTGAACACCCTTTACTCCAAGATTTTTACAAACTTATCCATGAATTATATGACTACCAAAATCTCCATATTTACATCATACACAGTCAAGATCAATGGATAAAATTATAAGTACAAAATTAGAATTATAGATAGCTCAAATTGGTAACACAAATTCCGGTTTTAAACTACGATTGAAACTGAACAGTTATTACTCAACAATTTTTCTTACCAGTATAAATTAACTTAAAATTCTTTATCTTTAATACATACGTCATAGACATATACAAAATGTTATAATAAAAGTTTCAATATTTATAAGAATACGAAACCATATGAAACAATTGGCTAAACCAAAACCGAAATCGGATCAGCAAGCAGTAAAATATCACTAGACAACCTACTTCCGTGATTTTTAGAAAATTAAATATTTATCTAAATGATCTGAAATTTTGAGAGATGATAATAGACATATACAAAAGCATACTGTAAAAGTTTCAAAAATTTATAAATAATTTAACATGGTCTATAAATTTCTCAAACCGAGTAAAAAAAAAACGGTCTGCAGCAACAACAATATCCGAATAACATGTTTTTCCTAGATTTTTAATTAACTCTCTACTTTTCTATAAATTCTGAAATTTTCAGGAACATATAATCACATACCTATATATGATCTGTAAAATTTTCATAAACTAATTTTGATCTGTACATATATTATAAATTAGATATCTAAAGCCTTGATTTTCACTAAACATGTAAACTAGCAATCTGAAATTTTTGAAAAATCAAATCAAATTAAATAATATAGATCACATACCGTAATTGGTATTAAACCGAAGATCAGAACACGTAGAACAACTTCCTAGTTGAGCACAAAATTGAATCCCCACTCTAAGATGCCCAAAATGTAGAGAAAAAAAGATAGGAGAAAAATAGAGGATTATGGAAAAATGATTTTGCTTGATTGTTGAGAATATGCAAAAGTCAACCTCAACACATCAATATAATGGCTGATAACTTTCATCAATAATGTCATAAAGTGGTGTCAATATAATAGATGTATGATTGCATCTTTAAATGATGGAGGAATGTGCTTTTGGAAAGTTGAAGATAAAAATAAAAATAAACATGTGGAATTCGGTCACACATTTACACATAATGAATATATTGCAAAAGTTACTCTCATCTTTATCAAACTCAAAAGTAACCCCCACATTTAATTAAAATATCGAAACTACCCGGTCAACGATAAAAATAAAATTTTACAAAACATATGAATGAACCCAAAAATTCAAATCATGAAATCCTTAATGCACGAAAACACATGCAATGCCACGTAATGCACAAGATAAAAAAATATATATATATTAACCGAAGAAAAAGAAATTATTTAAATTAAGCCGGTCATTACAGTCCATATCACTATGTTATAAATTGAATTTTTCTATAACAAATACAGACTATAGTAATAACATGACTAGGAAGTCTCTTGACACACTAAATTGGGTTTTTCTATAACAATAACAAATACAGACAACAGTAATAACGTGACTAGGAAGTGTCATGACACTAATAACGTGATTAAAATAATAATTTTATAAGTAAAAATAATTTGACTTTCGCTCTCACTAACACAATAATAATGATGGTTCCATACCAAATTATGAAGCAAAGGTTGACAAGCAACTTCAATGGGAGGTGCCTAACTCACATAGTCAAAAGAGGTGTCAAACATGACCTAACCATGGCCAAACTTTCTTTAATTTTTCCCTTCCCTTCACCCTATAAATAGGGAAGCTTGTCATTGTTGTAGATATCACCAATTCAAGAAACCAAGTAGAGTTGAGAGTTGTGTGCATCAACAAAGAGAATTGTAAAGAACCAAGAGAGTTCTTGTGAGGTAGAGAGATAGATTGTGAGGTTAAGTTTAATGGAGAGAATAACTTGTATTCTCCTCTTCCCCCATTTTTCTTCCAAAGATAGTGAAGCTCTCTCTAAAGTGGACGTAGGTACCAATTGGACCGAACCACTATATATCTTGGTGTCTATATTTCTTGTGTGTGTGTGTGTTTGAAGTTGATATAGGTACAACAAGTGGTATCAGAGCTCGGGTTCACAATCATTCCGCACTTTCGAGCCTATTTCGAACCTATAAACTCATTCACACCACAACGTATAATATATCGTTGGAAAGCTCGTTCGAAGACGAACACGTCGGTATAAAATTCAGTCCATTCTAACGACGGACGCGCCCCCTGAAGTTGTTGTGCGTGAGACCACTCAACAGCTGTCAATTCTCCTTGTTGACTCTGCCACGTCATTGCCACGCAAGCGTGCCACATCATCAAGCCACCTCAGTGCCACGTCATCGCTGACATCACTGCCACATCAGCAGCAGTAAATTTTTTTGAAAAAATAGGAAAAATAAAGAAAAATAAAAAGGTGAAAAGACTATTTTACCCATTTTCACAGTTTTGGGCTTCTACAACTCATTTTAAGTCCGATTGAAGCCCAGTCAGAGGCGATCTTGAGGTTTTCAACCGTTCCCGGCGCAACGGTGAAATCCATTTTGGGTGATTCAACTCCTAAAATATCAAATAAGCCAAGTTGAGCTTAAAGACCGATCCTATTCATGGAGGAATCGGGGTCAGGAGTTATGATTAAATTGACGGCATCGAATTATACCATATGGAGACCAAGGATGGAGGATCTCCTTAATTGCAAGGATTTGGCGGATCCGTTAGAAAATGAAGGCGCAAAACCCACGACCATCGCAGAGAAAGAATGGACCAAGATGCACAGAAAAACTATTGGCCAAATCAGACAGTGGATAGACCATAGTGTATTCCACCATGTTGCGCAAGAGACCAATGCCTACGAGCTCTGGAAGAAGCTCGAGGATATGTACCAGGCCAAGACTGCTCGAAACAAAGCTCTTTTAATGATGCGACTGATAAATTTGAAGTTGAGGAGCAGAAACTCTGTAGCCGAGCACACCAGCGAGTTTCAGAACCTGGTGAACTAGCTTGCAACTGTAGAGTTAAATCTTGGCGATGAAACTCAAGCCCTACTTCTATTTAGCTCCTTACCACCAAATTGGGAGACACTGGTGGTTTCCCTTGGCAACTCAGCACCAAACGAAAAACTCACTATGGCGACAGTAAATGATGCCATATTCAGCGAGGAAGCCAGAAGAAAATAGGCCGGCATGAACCACACACATGCCCTAGTTACAAAAAACAGAAGAACTGGTAGAGGCAGAAGCAGAGGCAGAAGTAAATGAATGTCTCGAACTCGCGACAGGCCCAACGATGACAGAAATCCACAAAAGGGTAAATATGTTTGTTTTCATTGTGGCATCGCAGGACATTTAAAAAAGAATTGCAGCAAATTACAAAGAGAGCAAGGTCAAAACAGCCACCAGCCACAAAAGGAAGATGGCGACTCCATGGTCACTGTTAATGGAGATATCACTATATGCTCAGTCGATGAAGAGGTATGTCTCCACGTAGGAAGCAATGAAGCCGAGTGGGTGGTTGACACAACAACATCTTACCACGCCACTCCCCACAGTGATTTCTTCACCTCATACAAAGCTGGAGACTTTGGTACAGTGAGAATAGGTAATACAAGTTTCTCGAAGATCGTGGGAATCGGCGATGTCCATATCAAGACCAGTATTGGTTGCAGTATGGTGTTAAAAGATGTCAGACATGTGCCTGACCTTCGTCTCAATCTCATTTCCGGGACAACCTTAGATCGGGAAGGCTACGATAACTACTTCAGCAATGGCATCTGGAAGCTGATAAAAGGAGCCATGATTATCGCCCGAGGACAGATAAATGGCACACTGTACAAGACCCATGTGAAGGTATTTTCTTAAAGTCTCAATGCAGTTGAAGATGAGACTTCACCAAATTTGTGGCATAAAAGACTCGGACACATGGGGGAGAAAGGATTACTTACACTAGCAAAGAAAAAACTAATTGCAGTATCAAAAGGTATTCCATTAAACTCTTGTGATCACTGTTTATTTGGAAAACATCATAGAGTCTCATTCAACTCAACTACCAAAAGAAGATCAGAGTTGTTGAGTTTAATACACACTGATATTTGTGGTCCTATAGAAGTGGAGTCTGTAGGCGGTAATAAATATTTTCTCACACTCATTGACGATGTTTCACGAAAGGTGTGGGTATATTTTTTGAAAACAAAGGACCAGGTGCTCGATTACTTCAAGGCATTCCACGCTATGGTAGAGCGGGAAACCGGAAAGAAGCTAAAGTGTCTTCGATCAGACAATGAAGGCGAGTACACTTCCAACGAGTTCCGAGCATACTACTTTGAACGCGGTATCCGACATGAGAAGACGGTCCCATGTACCCCACAACATAATGGTGTAGCCGAGAGAATGAACCAGACCATTATGGACAGAGTCAGAAATATGATCAATATGGCTAAGTTATCAAAGTCATTATAGGGTGAAGCAGTTAGAGCCGCCGTCTATCTGATCAACAGATCACCATCAGTACCGCTGCAGTTTGAAGTACCAGAAAAGGTATGGACTGGAAGAGATCCCTCCTACTCTCACCTAAGAGTATTTGGGTGCAAGGCATTTGCACACGTATCCAAGGAGCAAAGATAGAAGCTCGACCTGAAGTCAACTCCATGCATCTTCATCGGTTATGGAGACGAAGAATTCGGATACAGACTATGGGATCCATAATCAAATAAGGTTATCAGAAGCAGGGATGTTATGTTCCAAGAGAACCAGACATATAAAGACACTGAAAATACCACAAAGTCCAGTTGTACCAGTCCCAGTGTTACAGACATCATCCCAGATCCTGCACCAGTACTGTTGACCCCAGATAATGAAGAAATGCAGGATGAAATTCCAGAAGCAGGGGAGGAATAATAACATGAGGGTGTTGAGAAGGGAAATCCACAAACCCCTCCACCAGAAGCTATAGAACCAGAAGTAGCTCTTCCATTTGAAGAGCCTCAGCCAGGAAGATCTGAAAGAGGCCGACCACTGATTCCATCGAGGAGATATCCAGAGTCAGACTATATTCTGCTTACTGATGAAGGGGAGCCAGAATGCTTTCAGGAAGTAAAGACCCATACAGACAAAGGTAAATGGGTGCAAGCTATGCAAGAAGAGATGAGTTCCTTGCAGAAAAACCAGACTTATGATTTGGTGAGACTTCCCAAAGGCAATAAAGCATTGAAAAATAAATGGGTGTTCAAGCTGAAGAAAGACGCTAACGGAAAGCCGATGAAGCACAAGGCCCGATTGGTCGTCAAAAGGATTCCAACAGACGAAAGGCATTGACTTTGATGAGATATTATCACCGGTAGTGAAAATGACTTCAATCCGAGTGATACTCGGATTGACAGCTAGTCTGAACCTAGAGCTTGAACAAATGGACGTCAAGACATCATTCCTCTATGGAGATCTACATGAGGAAATTTATATGGACCAACCAGAAGGTTTTAAAGTTACAGGGAAAGAGTATATGGTCTGCAAACTGAATAAGAGTCTCTACGGCCTCAAGCAAGCACCGAGGCAATGGTACATAAAGTTTGACTCATTTATGGTGGGTCATGGTTATAAGAGAACTGCTACAGATCAATGCGTCTATATTCAGAAATTCCCGGATGGTAACTTTGTTATTCTATTGTTGTATGTTGACGACATGTTGATAGTTGGACAGGATGCTAGTATGATCAGTAAGTTGAAGCAAGAATTGTCCAAGTCCTTTGACATGAAGGACCTAGGCCCAGCTCAACAGATATTGGGCATAAAGATTGTTCGTGACAGGAAAGCCAAGAAATTATGGTTGTCACAAGAAAAGTACGTTGAACGGGTGATTGCAAAGTTCAACATGGGAAATGCCAAGCCAGTCAGTACTCCACTGGCTAATCACTTCAAACTAAGCAAACGATCGTGTCCCTCTTTGACGAAAGAGAAGGAAGAGATGGAAGCAATCCCTTACTCTTCAGCAGTTGGTAGTTTGATGTATGCAATGGTTTATACAGGACCAGATATTGCCCACGTTGTAGGCGTTGTGAGCAGATTTATTTCAAATCCAGGTAAAGACCATTGGGAAGCAGTCAAATGGATTCTTAGGTACCTGAAGAGTACATCAAAACTATGCTTATGTTATGGGGGAGCAGAACCAGTTTTGGAAGGCTATACAGATTCAGACATGGCCGGTGATGTGGATAACAAAAAATCTACATCAGGATTCCTATTTACTTTTGCAGGGGGAACTGTATCATGGCAATCCAAATTGCAGAAGTGTATCGCCTTATCTACAACAGAGGCATAATACATTGCCGCAGCAGAAGCTGGGAAGGAAATGTTATGGGTGAAGCGATTTCTCCAAGAACTAGGTGTTAGCCAGAAATAATACAAAGTACATTGTGACAGTCAGAGTGCTCTAGACTTGAGCAAGAATTCAATGTACCATTTCCGCACGAAGCATATCGACATTCGCTATCACTGGATACGCGAAGTAATGGAGTTACAACTGTTGAAACTTGTGAAGATCCACACAGACGAGAACCCAGCAGATATGTTGACAAATGTTATTACTCAAGAGAAGCTAGAGTTATGCAGAGACATAGCCAGGATGGACATAAATAAAAAGTGCAGCAGAAGACGTTCTCCTTCGATATGTATGGAAGGGGGAGAATTGATGGTTCCATACCAAATTATGAAGCAAAGGTTGACAAGCAACTTCAATGGAAGGTGCCTAACTCACATAGTCAAAAGAGGTGCCAAACATGGCCTAACCATGGCCAAACTTTCTTTGATTTTTCCCTTCCCTTCACCCATTAAATAGGGAAGCTTGTCATTGTTGTAGATATCACCAATTCAAGAAACCAAGTAGAGTTGAGAGTTGTGTGCATTAACAAAGAGAATTGTAAAAAACCAAGAGAGTTCTTGTGAGGTAGAGAGATAGATTGTGAGGTTGAGTTGAGTGGAGAGAATAACTTGTATTCTCCTCATCCCCCATTTTTCTTCCAAAGATAGTGAAGCTCTCTCAGACGTAGGTACCAATTGGACCGAACCACTATATATCTTGGTGTCTATATTTTTTGTGTGTGTGTGTGTTTGAAGTTGATATAGGTACAACAAATAAGATGACTAAGGAATTATTCGATGTCGACCAGGTTGATATTGCCTCTATCAACTTTATTTTTCACTATCTAAATTGACATTTTCAATAAAAATGTCATATAGGTGGAGTTTGAAAACTGAAATATTCATTAATTAGTATATTTTTTTGTAACTTTTTAATGTTTTTTCCAACTAATATGACTTAAACCAAAAAATTGTCTTATAAAAGTTAAAGACGCCCAACTATTGCCACCGAAAATACATAGCCCGTTTGGGAACTTGGTTTTGGTTTTGGTCTTGTGATTTTGGTTTTGGTGGTCTTCGGTGATTTTAGGTAAATCTAAAACCTATATATAATGTTTGGTAAGGAGTTGGTCTTGGTCTTAGTCTTGGTATAATTATATATATATACTAATATGTATTAAAAATATATAAATATGAAAAAAATATATATAAAATTGGAAAAAAATATTAAAATGAAAATATATATATAATTAAAAAATATTTAAAATTCCCGAAAACATTTGACATTTTTATTTATTTTTATTCCAATATATATATATAATCGAAAAAATATTTAAAAATGTGAAAATTATATATAAAATTCAAATAATATATCTTAAATTCGAAAAAATATATATAATTCAAAAAAATATATAAAATTCTGAAAATTTTTATTATATACTAAAAAATTTTAAAAATTTAGAAAAAAGGATATAAAATGGGGAAAAATAATTTTTTTCCGAAAAATAATTTTTTTTGTGAATAAAATTATTTTTTTGGAAAAAAAATAATTTTTTTCCAAATATTATATATTATTTTTTTCAAAATAATTCATATTTTCGGCCATGTATATATATATATATATAGAGAGAGAGAGAGAGAAAAAAAAAAGTTAAAATTGATAGGCCAAAACCATGGTTTTAGTGATTGGTTTTAAAAAGCTCAAAATCAAGTCCAAAACCCACCAACCAAACATGGTTTGGTCTTAAAATCAAATACTAAAACCAAAACCAGACCCAAAACCACCTATCCAAACATGCCCATTACAAATAGACCAAATACAATATGAAGACGATACCAGTAATATGGAAAAAGCAGTACAGAATTAAAAAGGCCCATAATGGGCCCGACATTTTAGACATTCTTACAAATTATATATTATTGGGTAATTTACATGGATCTTTAATAAGATTTGCCAAAAAGCTAAAGACCTCTCCTTATCTTTCTTGTGGTTTACAACCATATGCACACTTCCCTTATCATTAAATTTTCTAACGAAAGTGAAGTGAAAGTATGAAAAAAAAAAAATCATACTTTTTGAAATTGTGTTGCCTTCAAGTTTTAAATCCCTTAACTTCCCACTCTCTCTTACCACCATATATATATAATCATATAATTAAAATCATTTTCTAGAAAACACAGATGTAAACCAAAAAAAATCATTTGACTATCTATATATGTCTCGACTATTCTTTTACCAAACAATTCTCAATGAATGTGATAGAATAGTTGTAATGCTCATAAACGCTTCTAATGGTGTTGTAGGTTAGTTGTTAGTGACACCATGACCAACTCCACAAGTAGAAGTTTAACATTATAATTTTCTCATCTTTTGAGTGTACATTAAATTTTATTTCAACATGATTTGATCTCAGTCCACCGACTATATTTTTGAAGTATATTTCATCAGTTAGACTCTCACTTGAATAACTCCTTATTTAGATTAACTTTTCAAACTTTACTTTTGATTTATTGGATGAAAAAATATTTTGAATGGTATTTGATAAAAAAATCAGAATAATTTATAAGTTTTGGAAGAATGTTTTAAAGAAACTGAACTTTTGCTTATATTTTTCTTCTGGATAAAAGCAAAAAAAAAAATTATATCAAACATGACTTAAATACTTGACGAGATTAACATGAACAAAGTGAAATTCTTATTCTTATTAATTAGTAGAATGAAATATCTAGTCGAGGCAAAAGTTATGTTTGTCCACTCACAAATTTACTTTATGTATATGCTTTCATATCGCATTTTCTAAAGTCATCAAACATGGATTGAATGATCAACAAAGGAGTGCATTTATTTCATATTGTTAGACCCACTAATTACTAAGCCCTCTTGTCTTTCATAATCAGAATGTTGGTGAGGTTAAATGACATATCTCTAACTTCTACACGTGTCAAGCATATATTGGCTAAATTAGTACATACCAAATGAATTAAAGTCAATTTAATTATTTCTCTGCTAAAAAGTTTAAACAATAAACACACAACTTGGATTATATGTTTTGCTTTGTTGGTTATGGTGCAAAAGTTAAACTTTTTTATATAATTAATCGGTGCTAGTATTATAGAATATGGTATTGGAGACTCCATTGCCAGATTCAATAGACTAAAAAGTGCTAGACAGTATTAAACGTAAACAAGTACAAAATGAACTTTTTATAAAAGTGTTTACCTTTTTTATCATTTAAAAATATTGATATAGAAGTTAAATAAACTAGTATGTGCCTTTTCTTTTAATTTCAATTGTCATTTTCAATGGTTCAGCTACTTCAATTTATTTGAGTAATGTAAAGGGTGTACTAGTGCTACTCTCTTCTTCCTAGCTCTCTTTTAGTGGGTAATTAAGGATATATATATATATATATATTTGTTTATATTTGCTACATTGACAATAAATACACTATATTCTTAAAAAAAAAAAAAACCATAACTCAGTGCTTGTTTGATAACCGGTGTGGTGTTGGTTTTTGATTTTGGTTTGGCTGGAGTTGGGTTTGGTGTGGTTTTATTCTGAACTGAAACCATTTTTGGTGCAGATGGTTTTGGTGTGAGAAAAAGTAAAACTGAAAAACCAAACCATGTTTGGTAGAGTTGATATGAACTGAAATTCTGAAATCAATCATATTTGGTAACTTGGAATAGTTTGACATTTTATTTATTTAAAATAACATTTTGTAAATATATATGTTTTTAAAAATAAAATATATAAATATTTAATTTTTCATAAATATTTTATATAAGATATTTCAAAAAAATAAAATATTTTGAAAAAATAAAAGATTTCAGTAAAAATACATATAATTTGTATGTTTTTTAAAAAATAATAAGTATATTTTTATTATATTTTATTTTTTCTAGAAATATTTGTTTTCCCAAAATATTTTATTTTTTATGAAATATATTTTTTCGTTTGATTTTTTTGAAATATTTTATTTTTCGAATTTTTATATATATATAATATTATAAATAAATTGATTTTTGTTAAATAATAGTTTTGGTGTGAGAAAACCAAAACCAAACCATCAAAACCATCTATTGAGATGGTGTGAAAAATGATGGATTTGGTATCAATGATTTGACACTATTGCACCAACACCAACGTTGCCAAACATGGATTGAGCCACAAATTTCATTCCAAAACCATATATTTCACTCCAACTCTTTCTACCAAACACTCCCTCATATACCCTTAAAAATATATTTAGAAACTAAAAATTATCATCTACTTAGGGCCTGTTTTGTAAACAGGTTTGGTGCCAAAAATAAGGTTTTGGTGCCAAAAAATGGTACCAAACCATGTTTGGTAAAATGATGCCATAAAATGGTACCGTTACTGTAGCAAACCATGGTGCCAAATTTGTGAAGGATTTTGGAACCATCTTTTTGATGGTTTTGGATGGTGCGGGTACTATAGCAAACCACTGTAGCAACCCGAATCACTGTAACACCGAATATAATATTTATATTTTAATAATATAAATTTTAATATTAATATTAAAATAATATTATTATAAAATTTAATATTAATATTTCAATATTAAAATTTATAAATTTTAATATTAATATATTTTTATATTAATATTAATATTAAAATTAAAATATATTAATATTAATATATTAATATTAATATATTAATATTAATATATTAATATAATATATTAATATTAATATAATAAAAATATATTAATATATTTTAATATAATAAAAATATATTAATATATTTTAATATTATAAAATTTAATATTAATATATATATTAATATTAAAATTTATATTAATGTTAATATTAATATTAAAATAATATTATTATAAATTTTAATATTAATATTAATATAAATTTTAATATTAATATATTATTATATATAAGTTTTTTGAAGATATTATGATCTTAATATTAATATATTATTATATTAATATTAATATTAATATTAAAATATATTAATATAATAAAAATATATTAATATATTTTAATATAATAAAAATATAAGATATTTTAATATAATAAAAATATATTAATATATTTTAATATTATAAAATTTAATATTAATATATTAGTATATTAATATATTTTAATTTTAATATTAATATTAATATATTTTAACCCATACTAACTCTACCAAACATGGTTTGGTTTTTCAGGATCACTTTTTCTCACACCAAAACCATTTGCACCAAACATGATTTGGAACCAAAATAAAACCACACCAAACCAAATCCAACCCAAAACCAAAAACTAACACCGCACCAAACCGTTACCAAACGCAACTTTATAGCATTATTATGCTGCAAATTTTTATATAAATCGTATATACTTTATTATATATTAAATGACCGCATTTTAAGAATTAATGCAATATGCAATACAATTTATTTTAAAATGTGACATCCATTTTTACTTCTTAAAATTGTATTGTATTATTCAAATTACACCCCATCACTGGTGACATATTCAAAAACATCATACACCTCAAATAAATATGTCTTGTAGTGAATAAATAAGTCAAACCAAACACCTACTGCATTTTTTCAGTAATGATTTTGAAGGAGATAAATTTATCTGGAAATTTGTAAAACGCTTAGCATCCATTAAAATTCGATTCAAAATGATGCAAAACTTAAATGCTATCTAATAAAATGAAAATAGCACAAAAGAAGTTTAAGAACTAAATTTTATTTAATGAGCAAAGTTTTTTATATATTTTCTAATAAAAAATACACGTGCAAATGCTAAGTCCTTTAAAATTAAATTATCAAACAAAAATCAAAATTTACTATATATATATATATATATGTATTTATTAAAGAGAAATCACTAGTGGTTTGAATTCTTTGGAGTGAATTTTCATTACCTATACCTGTATTCCATCAACAAACACGTTTAATGGAACACAAATTAAATAATTTATTCGCTATCAAAGTTAATATTCGATTGACAACCGAAAATAAATCTCAAATTGGAGAATTTTTAAATTTTTTTGAAATTTTAAATTCAAACTGGAAATGAATTTTGCATTGAATTTAAATTAACTTTCACTATTTCATTATATGAATACTATTAAATCATATAAATATAAAAAATATACAAAATAAGCTGCACTTTGTGGATCCGATTGGGTGACTGGTGCATTCCAGTCGTAGAGTAACTGACTGAATGCCTATCCCTAAATAATATATGCAATTTTTTCAAAAATGGGACCCATTCACTTTGGTAAATGTCAGAGAATCATGTGGTGTGTGTCATTTATAGTCTAATCTGAGCTGACAGTTCACATCAATCTCCACGTGTCACTTAACCGTTCCTTTCGTTATCTTCACGACGTTGATACTCATACACACATAGACATCCGAAAATACCCTTATCGCCACCGTAGACGTCTCATTTATGTCGTCACGCCATCAATATGATTGATGACCTACCATGTGGGTCCCACAATATGGTTGGCCCCACAGTGAGATCTGTATATATTCTCTATTATTTGTACTAATCTCACTTCCTCCTTTTCTGGTTCGAATTATTCGGCTACCGTAAACAAGAACAAACTCCAAGATTTGCATTTCCGGAAATGCCCTTCGGTTTGTTTCAAATTCCCATTTCGTACCCTTGAAGCCCACTGCTTATACTGTATCAGTTCTCTAGGGTTTCTCTTCTCTCTCTGTCAGTGAAAGAGAACGCGGGAAAATGGTGGAGCCGGTGGTTGTCGACGACGATGGCGACCGGTGGGAGGAGCAACGGCTGTTGCCGGAGGCCAACAATGCCGATCTCTCATGGCGTCTGAACTTCGACGGCCTCTATATATCGGAGCGGAAGGAGAAGCCACCTCGTGGCCTCCACGACTGTCTTGGAGTTTTAGGTAATTTTTTGAGTTTATATATATATATATATATACATGATATATACGTATATGTATTGTTCTTCAATTATTTATCTGTGCCTAAAATAAGCAATATTCTCTGCTAGCTAGTATTTTTTTCCGTTGTGGCAAAGTTGCATATGGTTTTAAATCACTTTGTTTATTCCAAACTTTCTTTTGCACTTGCTAACCTTGGTGTTTTTTTTTCTGGAAAATTTAACATTTATTTTATGTTTTTGTTTTGGTTATTTAGAATATATGCTTTTCTGAGTAAATTATTGTGTGGAGCAGAGGTTTTCATGTGCATAAATGTTATTCTTGGTGTTCTATTGTTGTATATTTTGTCTGTGGGAATATATATATATATATATATATATATATATATATCTGAAGCAAAATGCCTTTTAAAGTTAAGAATACTCTCTCATGTGCTTGATGTACTTGCTACTTACTTTAGAGGAGTATGAACCTTATATAAATACTCCAAAGGCAGCATATGGGTCTTCCACTGCAAGCTTGGCACAAACCATTAGCAGATGAAGTGCTGAAAGAAGGCTTAGATTGAAATTCTGTGGTCGTAAGGGTTTGTTTGGGAGGGGTTAATCTGATTCATAGGTTGTAGGCAGGTGTAGCTTTCATTTTTGAGATTTTTATGGGAAACATTTGGCTATTAAGTAGCTTTTTTTGACAATTCTTCGGATTGCGGAAAGTTGAGATTGTAAGTTTTAATTTGATATCAAACAGTTTCTTTCACCTTTCTGATCTGTTTCGTTGATGGTGAAACTGAGCAAAAGTAGCAGGTATTAAATTTAAATTCTTGCATATTCATTGATATCAAGTCCCTAGTAAGCTGATAATTTCTGGTGACTGAGCCAAGACAAAGGACAATTTAAAGTTGCAACTCTCTCTATCTGAGTTGTCATTTGATTCACAGCAACATATTGTCATTTATTAGTCCAAGAAGAGGCATCTTTTGTAATTAGTTGTCTATCTTCAGTAATTGAAAACCAAAACATTGGCTATCAGTAAGATAGATTTCAAAACGTTTTGGTTGCATTAGAAATGGAAACTAACTAGGTGGATTAAACACAAAGGTTTCATGATCACCCGAAAAGTGTATCCATGAGTGCTAATCACATGCGTTTGTTGCCGGTTTCAATTTCACTTTGTTTGTGCTGTTTGGTCACATTTTCAGCCCCACCAGAGCGTTCAGTAAAACGCTTTCTTCAAAATATGATTTTTTCACAAGTTTCCAATGTTCTTTTGAATTCTCAACGGCTTCAGGTCCAGAAGATAACGTGGCTGAGTATTATCAGCAGCAGGTAGAAATGCTGGAGGGCTTCAATGAAATGGATGTCTTGGCTGAGCGCGGTTTTCTCCCAGGGATGTCAAAGGTTCTTATCCCCATCCACCCCTTTTTTCTGTCTAAGAGGACTTGGGCCTTTTTCAGGGTTTTTCTAGAGAGAGAGAAAAAAAGCTTTGGGTTGAAATGGTAATTGTGTTTGGTTGCAGGAAGAGAGAGAAAAGTTGGCTAGAAGTGAAACAATAGCTATTAGAATATCAAATGTTGCAAACATGGTCCTTTTTACTGCTAAAGTTTATGCATCCGTCAAGAGTGGTTCATTGGCCATAATTGCATCTACATTGGACTCGCTACTTGATCTTCTGTCTGGTTTTATCTTGTGGTTTACTGCATTCTCGATGCAGACACCAAACCCATATCAATATCCTATTGGAAAGAAGCGTATGCAGCCATTGGTAAGTCTGCCAGCAATCTGTCACTTTTAGTAGTTAAATGCACACATCCAATTTGATAATTGATGCTTATTTGCAAAAAATTTCAGTTATAGCTGTCACATATGGCCTCCTTGTCTTTGTCTTACAGGAAATTTTGTTGAAATTTACTTGTGGTAATATTTTTTCGAAAGACTTCTCATGTGACTATGTCCAAACGACAACTTAGATTAGTACAGTGTTCTTGTCTTTCGTCCTTAAATCTTGACAAGTGGTGGATGGATATTCGTAGTCAGTCAAGGACGAACTATCCGCACCAACTCCTTTTTACCTATCAGATCCATTTTAATAAATGCTCAATAGAAGTGGTTATAGACATCTTAGACCTGCATTTCCCCCTGTTCCCCTTGTGAGAGAGCTGTCTGGACAGAAATAACCTGCTGTCCCTGCAGCCATTCTTAAGCTAACTTGTTAACCATTCTGGATTTTAAATGAATTATGGTTGAATGAGTCGAGCTTTGCGGGTAAGGGTTAAAGAGGATTGAGAATAAATTGCAGAAGTTAATGCTTTGTATGTAACTGCATATAACACAAGACATAATGTGTCTGTAAAGGCCCAACAAACATGATAATAGATTTTTTAGTATATTTTGTGGTCTATTTATTTTTGTATTTGACTCAGGAAATGAAGGGAAATTTGTCTGGGATATGCGAAAGCATGTCATAAGTTGGGAAATCACACTTGCGGTCGCTTTTCGCATCGAATGTTAACTTTAGTCTCATTTACTTTGATACTTTGAGCATGGAATTTATTTCTGCTGCATTTAGCCTGGCCAAGGATGGCTTAATTCACAGTTGGTAGCCTTGTGATGCAACAAGACATGTTGCATTGAATGTAATTTTGTGCATGAGTTGCACGTTTTAGGTGTGTAAGGCAGCATTACACTGGATGGCTGCGATGTTAGTCGTGTTGATAAATGTTTGGTCATTGGCAAGAGGTTTACTTGCGCATGGTACTTGATGTAATTGATCCTGTAGATTTAGTAAAGATTTCTTTTGAAATCCACATTGATTATGTGTCAGGGATAAGGAGGCCGTACCTAGCCATTTTAGAAGAATTATGGTCTACTAAAACAGCTTAAATGTTATCCGCAGAAAAGCAATATTGCTCAAATGAGTTCCCTTCTCTGTGTGTCTGTGTGTGTGTATATTTTTAGAGGAAAACACTCCGATCTTAAGAAGATCAAAGTGGTGTTCAATGGTTCCAAAGTACCTAAGCTGAACACCTTTTTTAGCAGCTTTACAGAAGGTAACCATACTGTTAGTTACTGTCGCCCTTACTGCCTCTGCAGTCTGCATGTACCAGTAAGATTCTAGTAATTGGTAACCTGATCTATAGAAAAAAAATGTTTCAGTTTAGCAGACATGTTATTTTCATTAAAATCAATGCTAGATTGACGGAAAAAACATTTGCAAGGCTACCCATATAGCAGCATAAAGGGAATTATTTGTAAAAAGTTTGTTTTATAAAATAGATAGATCTGAGTCTTGTTGTAGATTGATAGGCTAAATGCAACTTTCCTTAATTTAAAATATTGAAGTGGAGTCCAATTCATTTTCCCTTCCCTTTCTGCCTTGGAATTACAAGATATTTCTTTTCTTTTCTTTTCCTCTCATTTTTCTTTTCTGCTACGTGTTACTGTCACCATATTCTCTGTTTACTACTATTTAATTCTACCTACTATGTGTGGATACTTAAATCTGGTACCGGAGAAAGGCAAAGCACTTCCACCTCTCCTCTCCAATCCTCGATCAAACTTGTGTTCCATTTTCTTCTTCCAAGCCAAGCCCTTCTTAAAAATCACTCACTGAGTTACTTACAGAATCTCAAATCTCTCGCGACGCCGAGAATTTTTATGTGTCCAGGTCGATCTTATTATAAGAATGTATCCTGTTTCTGTTTTCCTAAGATTCATTGTTCTTTATGTGAGCTTCTGCTTCGTTGCAAATTAGACTTTTTATACATGATGTTTTGCCTGGTAAATGACATATTTTTCTGCTGCAATTATGGAATATTGAGTCCATTAGATATTTAATACAATCCAGTTTGAGAGGCTTATTAGTGAATAAAGACCTTATATTGCCTTCTAAACTTAATCACGACACGCCAAATTATGTGCAGGGGATTCTCGTTTTTGCCTCTGTCATGGCGACTCTGGGACTGCAGATAATTTTGGAGTCATTGCGCACTCTAGTATCTGATGTAAGTGGACATTTCATTTCAAACTTTTCATGCTAAAGTTCCATTTCCAGTGTATTTCTGTTGGGAGGCTGGTGTACCAATGTTGATTCTTGAAAATATTAACCATTGTCTTGTTCATTATATCCTCTGGTCTTAATTAAAATAAGCTACTTTTACCTATCCCAGGATGACGACTTTAACTTGACCAAGAAACAAGAGCGATGGGTTGTTGGTATTATGCTCTCCGTGACACTGGTAAAACTAGTTCTGGCTGTGTACTGTCGATCTTTTACCAACGAGATTGTCAAAGCTTATGCGCAGGATCACTTTTTTGATGTTATCACCAACATCATTGGTCTTATTGCTGTGCTTCTTGCTAAATACATCAGTTATTGGATGGATCCTGTTGGAGCAATTATTGTGAGTGGAAATTATCTCCTTTTTCATTCATTTCCTTTCCTTGTCTTTAAAAAGAAGAAAAAAATTATTTACCCAGAGGAACTAGTGTTCCTAATTGCCTCCATAGACGTAGTGAGATGAACAGAAAAAAACTCTCCATCACTTGAGATCTACCGTCATGGAGTTCTGAATGTTCCATGACATGCACTGGTATGTAGGACACTCGGAAAGTATTGGGGATTAGAAATCCCTTCCAAGGAAGCCCCGTCATAGTTTTTATGATGTTGAATAATTGCAGGATTGGTACTTTCAGAAGAAAAAGCAAAATACGAACTTGCATGTTTGTAACACACCGCATGTAGCATGTAGCTGTTCTGAGCATTGATCCCTAAGCAATAATCAGACACTGGATCCTTTCTCTTCTTTATACAGTAAAATTTGTGCAAATTGTGTGTTCAAAATCGCCATTCACACAGTGTATAAATGTTGGTAGTTTTTCTGCAACTTCGTTTGCAGCTGACACAGCTTTCCTCTTCTTCCTCAATTGTTTTACATGCACATCTACTTACACATGAATTCTTTTACTCCGCAGCTGGCCTTGTACACCATCCGAACATGGTCCTTAACAGTGTTGGAGAATGTGAACTCCCTTGTCGGAAGATCAGCTGCGCCAGAGTACTTGCAGAAGCTCACATACCTCTGCTGGAACCACCATAAGGCCATAAAGCACATCGACACGGTCAGGGCTTACACCTTTGGGTCTCACTACTTCGTTGAGGTTGACATCGTCCTTCCAACTGACATGCCCTTGCAAGTGGCTCACGACATAGGGGAATCCTTGCAGGAGAAGCTCGAGCTCCTACCTGAGATCGAGCGTGCCTTTGTGCATCTTGATTATGAGTACAGTCACAAACCTGAACATGCACAGGCACATCTTTAGGTGAAGGACATTGTAAAGTTTCTGATACAGCAGCTATAACCTTCGTTCCCATCCCACAACTTTTAAGTTTCGGGAACTTCCAAACTCGTAAGTTTCTGCTTACTCTACTATTGAGAATCGACTGTTATGTTGATATTTGGTTTTAACTGGCCAAATATAGTCTGCAAAATGGTATGGTAGTCCTGTCAATTGTGCGCAATGTATTGTAGGGTTCGGTATTTTGCAACTGAAATGATGTATCAAACTACTATGATGCTCCATTAGATGATTATTGAACCCTAATTGTGCTTGAAAAATGAATTATCAAACTACTTCGTTGCAACATTAGATGATTATTGAACCCTAAATGTGCTTGAAAAATGATTTATCAAACTACTTTGTTGCTCCATTAGATGATTATTGAACACTCATCGTGCTTGAAATCTCATTCTTCATTTGTCTATGAAGTGCCTGGAGCCAAATTTAGGAAGCTCTTCGATTAAAGCTGCTGAAGGGGAAAAAAAAATGATGGAATTTATATGGCCAATTGTTGTGATTGGAATAGGATTTTTTTTGACAAAAATTAATTAAAAAGGAAATTTTATGATAATTGACAAAAAAAAATTAATAGTTATCCTCTATACAACTAAAATGATAGTATGATATAAAAATCATATTTACTAATTTACCCTTTTGAAATGTTCCTGGTTCCGGTCTAGGAGTGGTAAGGGAAAGGAATGATTTAGGAAAAGAAATGTAGAAAGGAATAGAATTGCCCAATGAGGAACCAGTAATTTAATGAAAGTTAATTCAGACTTGCAACCAAAAGAAAGAGAAGAGAGGAGAGTAGCAATTGACATTATACATAAAATTCTCAGTTAATACAATATATTTGAAACTCTTTAGTGAAAATTCGAAAGAGTACTAAACTTTGCAACCTGTCCCACATCGAAAGATAACAACATACCATCCCCAAAGGAAGGTCTATAAATATTGAAGACCAAAACACTTAAAAACTGCCTTAAACTAATGAGTAAGGAAAACAAAGCGAGCGGTGAGAATCGCTCGCCGCGCCAATCAAAGAATTGCGCATGAATTTATGGAGGGGTTATAGGCTGGCCGAGCGTTGACGCTGCTTACTTTGCAGAACTCGCTCGCGCGGGCCTCCCAACCCACCACCCCTAATTCCACAGTACAAATTTATGTATTATAAGTAACCTAAACATATACATGTAATACTGTATACGTATACATTACAAGGGGTATGGTGTGTTTAGTCTGTTTTTTGTATTTGTTTTTTGTCTTTAAATATAAAAATTAATTTTTATATTTGTTTTTTGTCTTTAAATATAAAAATTATTTTTGTATTTATTTTTGTTTTTTTAGCAAAAAATTAAAACAAAAAAACGTTTGGATCAAAATTTGTATTGAAAATTAAAATGGTATTGGTGGGTGGCGGGGGTGGTGGCGGTACTCTAAACAGTGAAAAAATTCAAAAAATAATTAAAAGTTGTATTTGGTGTTTTCACCACTTTTATTCACTATTCACGAGAAAACAGTTTTTTTGGCAAAAAAAAAAAATGAACAGTAAACGCGTTTGCTAAACGTGTTTTTGTTTTTGAAATTGGTGAACAATAAAAAAAAATAATCAGAAAACAGGGTATCCAAATGGACCCATAGTATATTTTACATGGACTCTTTTGCCTATATTTTTTTAAAAAATACTTCAATTACCATTTAAAAAAACCAATGGGCTATATGTCCCTCCGTGCAACACAGCATATATGCATTTATGAGTTTTGGTCTGCTATTCTTTTTTATATATGCGGGTGAGACTAGTTTTTCAATCATCAATTCTAAGAACACTTTTGTGTATTGTTTATTTATGGCATGTTTTAGACAATAACCATGTTGAGTGTTAAATATGTTGATTTGGTTTCAATGACATTGATAAGTTTTGTCAAAGGCAAAATCAAGCGTTGAAGTAATGAATAATACAAATGAAGCACGAAAGTGAGCATATTGAGGAAAAATGTCTCTTGGATGGCGAAAATGACATTTTCCGAAGTCGTCACTTCAAACAAAAAATATCGTGGGTTCAAGAGGGTCATTTTGGCGCAGTTGCGAAGAAAAATGATTTTAACAAAAATGTCTACTCTTAAGCCTACGCTTTTAGTTTCAAAAAGTAGCTGGAAAATACATTTTTATGCTTGGATCTACGCTTGGAGGTACGCTTGGACCTACGCTTGAAGCGTAGGCCCAGTTACACTGCTACGCTTGAAGCGTAGCTGCAACAAGATTTTGGGTAAATTTTGCTACGATGTCTGATTTGTCCATGGGTTGGTTTTATGATTTGTCCACGACTTATATACATCAAAGTGCGTGCTATCTACATTATATTCACCAGAATATAGGGTTTGGATGTGAAATTACGAGAAATGACAAACTTAGGGTTTGGATTATCATTGTTTATAAATACCCAAGTCTATATCAAGAAGAGACACGTCTTTAAGAATTCTCTGCAAGTTTTCTACAGCTTCATCTTCTTCTACAGAGATACACATATAGTGAGAAAATATTATTGAGTGATTAGAGATACACAAGTTCTCTCTTGTTATTGGACGTCTTCAATCGTGTTTTTACATCGACGATTTCTATGCACGATTAAATGGTATAGTTGCTGAAAAATTCACACATCATCTATAGCAACGTGGTTGCGTTGATCCGTTAAAGAACAGAGTTGTCTGAGTGCAGAGATTGAAGCAGGAGGCTTCGTGGTGATTTTGATATGTTGAGAAGTAGAGCCGTCAGAGTACGGAGATCGGAGCGAAAACTTCGTGGAGCGCGAGTGAATCTAGACTTTTCAGACACCGAGTGAAGAATAACAAATTACAGCGGTTGTAAGTTCTGTTTTTATAGAGTCTGTACAAATTCTCTGATTCATAGTACATCGATACCCGAGCGTATCCGTGTTTTTTACTTGGAGTTTTTCCAAGATTTTCCATATAAAAATCTGTCTTCTCATGATTTAAATTTCTGCACTTATATATATATTTGATTGATTGATCTGTTTTTGAGAATTGAATTGATAATTAGGGTTTGTGACTAATTAAAATTGAATTTTCGCTAAATAATTTTAATTGATCATAAAATCGACAAAAAACCTATTCACCCCCTGACTGTTTTCACTATCATTTAGGTAATCTCAAATTCTATTAGTTGTAGAAATACATGAACCTTACCATTATGAGGACATATTTGGTTACATACTTCAGATTATTATTATTATTTTTAAAATTAAGTATATTCTCACACACTGCCTCTACTCTACTGAGGTTCAAACCCCAATATGGATGTCTTGCAATATGGAGTCCATACTAGACTACAAGCTAGGCCTTTGCTTTCGATTTAGCCAAATTTAGCTAACATATGCTAACTAACAATAGTACGATACACATTAGACACGAGAAAATATTTAGCTGCTAGCAGGACCAACATTAGGGCATGAAAATATTTCGCGAAGCCTGTTCAAAACTGAGCCATGGTGACAGTTATCAGATCATTAGCAGTCTCTGTTAGTTACCTTTGATCTGCAACGGAACTGATAAAGATCCTATCTTCTGAAATTCATAACTGTACAATCCGATAAGGCCTTTCAGAATTTCGTTGATGAGCATTGAAATACAAGTCACCGTCAGTTCTACATGACTGCTCCATAATAATGGTCTACTGAAGACGTACAATTATTACTCTTTTTTTTTTCCAACTTTATCTTTAGGGGACGGTGTTGGTTGATCAGAGTTCCTGTGGTGGAGAAACAATGTTGGCCTTGAATTATGCATGTATTATCGTGTGTTCTCCGATATCATGCCAAAAATAATTTTATTAAATAGATGAAAGATTGGAGGGGGACTAGATGCCTTGTGATTATAGTTTCAACTGAGTATCCGAAATAAGAGATTAAATTCATATTAATTTGGACGGAGTCTTGTTATAACAAGACTCCGTCCAAATTAATATCTTTTGCAGGGCACTCGATGACCAGGCAGAAGTTCTTATGCTGCTATGCATCACCAAGAAACATCAAATGGACTTTAAATTCTCAACTATCTGATGATGTAAAATGAAATTGCATTGATCTCTATCTAAATTCTAACATATAAACAAGACAATGATCCAGATTATATATGGGAGGTAAGTGATAAACTTTTTAGTGTAGTGATGGCATAGCTGACATATACTACAGGAGGTGGAACAATGCAAATCATGGTTGAAGATATGAAAGACGTTGCACGTTTTGGGAAAAATACAATGGAACAGTAGATAGAAAGCAACTGAATTGAATTGAAATCTCGGCTCGTACTCTGCTGATAGATCATCCTACGTTTTGGCTTTGTAGGTATGATGAGCTGGATAGTCCGGGTACTGAGAGTATTCAACATTGAATTCATTAAGCAGATAACGAATGCAGAAACGCCATTCTTCTGGATAGGCTTGGAAGGACTTGATGGGTACTTTTGGGATTTAAAATTGGAGGGGCAAATCATAGAGATTTCAGAGAGTCTTGAAGAAAAGATGGGAAGTGCACTGGATGCAGAGGTAGTATGGTTCTGATCTTTGCAAAAAGAGATCTGAACAGTTCCATCGAGTCTGGTGATGAAAGTGGGGTTAGTGGCCTGTATTGGTTTTGGCTGCTGGTGGGTTTTTTCATAAGTTGTAACCCAATAATCTGGGAGAAGCTTAAGAAGTTCTTGTCGGGATAACTGTTTAGAGATGTGGGAACATGTAGTTTGGTAGAAAGTATTTACGGTAATGAGAAGGGCATCCTCGGAAGCAGAGGAGGGGAAAAACATATCCATAGCATAGTTTTGCAATCTGTAAGCCATTTGGTAATGAAGGGTAGCAATAAATGTTGTGGAACCTTGGGTAACTCCACCGATCTAAATCTGGACTTTCAACGTGCTTAACAGATGGGGATCTGCTAATGGCATATTAAAATTTGGGAAGAAAGTGAACACAGCAGTTCCTGCGTTCAAGGTGGTTTGGACGGTTGCAATACAAACATGTCTATATAGGCAATAGTTGGAAGAGCGAATTTTGGAGTGAGCCTTCAGTGCACCAGTGATGCCATGGCATCGTGTCACCAACTGATTATACTTTGTCACATAATAATAATAATAATATCACCATGTATTGTCTATCACCATCAGAAGTTGTTTCACCATTGCAATCAGTGTCACCTCCAAGTTCTGTTTTTTTTTTCTCTCGTTTACCATATTGCAGGATATCTAACTAGATGGGGGTTTCAGACCCAAATTTATCACATAGGGGGATGAATGATGTCAATTCAACAAGAGAAACAGATGGGTCATTTTCGATTAATCTACACCAATCCCTTCTACTACAACTACTGATCTCTCTCTCTCACTCATACTCACACACACACACAATTGAAGCTCCTGGGCCCAACACACTGTTTACTTTCTCGTCCAGTGGTTATTTATTTATTTAGTTTCACTGTTACTAGGCCATACATTGTCCATTATCAATATTCTCAGCAACTCTACTAATTTGTTATATAGACGTCTCTTCCTTTCCAAGTTTGGTGCGTGTATGACAATCAGATATATTGTATCATGGGAGATTCCTCTGCTTCATACATATACATGGTGATTGAAATAGGATTCGAGTATTCATTCGATTGTTTATGTGTGATTTTGGTCGACTATATATATATATATATACTGTCTCTATTAGTTTGTTGTTGATGTGTCTTATTTCTTGATTCTGTTTTTGTAGTTGCAGCACCTAATAGAGAAGTGTCTGACCTTCGGGATGACGAAAGAAGAGTGCATGGAAGCCCTTCTTAAACATGCAGACATCAAGCCAGTCATCACTTCCACTGGTTAGTTAGCTCCTTGTCATTTCTAGTTGATTACCATTTGATTACGAGCTCAGACATACACAGATACTACACAATCGAAACACTAATGTCACGTATGATCCGTCAACTTGTATCAAAAGTTGAATGAACTGATTTCACTCGACGTGGATTAAAGCTGCACAGCAGAAATTAAAAACATATAGATCAATGATTTGATTTGAGTTGTTTCCTATATATGCTGGCATTACTTTGTACTGATGATGTTCTATACATGTATCATTGTTTAATTACTTCTTAAACAGAAGTAATTGAACATATGTTAGTTGCTCAATAGAATTGAAATAATTGATATTTTCACAAAATTCCTCTACGAAGGTGTGGATTTCAGTAAGGGTAGGTTCTATTCAATACAAGTTGTTGTTCAGTGATTGAATGACTTTTCAACATTTTATAGGAATCTAAAGATATCATACAAAATTGCTTTATAGTTTATACATACAGATGTAATGTTGAATGTTTGATGCAGTGTGGAACGAGCTAGAGAAAGAAAACAAGGGATTTTTTGAGGCATACCATCAGTATCGGAGCAAAGATGACCGATTGTCTGAGGAGGAGACGACCAAAATGATCGAGAAGATGATATCAGAGTCCAAGTCCGATGACTGAGAAACTATGTAAACACACACACACACCCCTGTAAGGTCTGGGTTGTTGGTTAGTGTACTATATTTAGCAGCCAAACTATATAAATACACAAACACCTCTACATTGTCAGTGTAGTTAGTACTCACAAAGGGTGGTTTCTACTCTACATTTGTATTGGGTTAATGGTTTGCTGCAGTGGTATCCGATATTCAGTTTTAAAAGCAAGTATCTTATATCGGTTTTAAAAGCGAGTATCGAATGAATATATGTGTTATATAATGGTATTGACACCTGTGTTATGTAATGGTATGGACACCTTGGACAATATTTATACATAATAGAATATATGTGTTATGTAATGGTATTGACACCTTGGACAATATTTATACATAATGATATCATCGTTACAAACTGGACAATATTTATACATAATGATATCATCGTTACAAACTGGTTGATAATGTATTCGGCAAACCATGATTTTATCTTTGCTAAATTGTGAATGTAATTTTATTTATGGCAACGCGTTAATTTAACTTCTAAAAGAAAGAAAAAAAACAACAATATTTATTTTGAGAAAGCAGCATCCACTGTATTAAAGCAAAGGGTGGTGTTGCATCTTCCAAAATAGAGGATTTTGCTTCCCCAAAATAATTATGTTGCACATGGATTGAAATTCTTTTCATGAATTTCAATCCAATCTGCAAATATCTTCCTAGAATGATTTCAGAGAATGAGTAAGGTAAGGATTATTTAGCTCCTAGTGGAATGAGTTCGCATTATAGTGCCAAACATAGTAAAGCAGTACCCTTTTGTGGGTGGCCTGTACCAAATCCCAGCTATCCATGCGTGCATGCGTGCATGCATACACACACACACATACATGCATACATATATCACCAAAACCACGTACCAAAAAGAAACTTCCCCAAATACCTTGTTGGTAAGGGCAAAACAAACAAGAACAGGTCCATATGTGCCCAAGTCATTTCCCATCCGGATTCAGTGATGGACGAGCCCCCTCTAACAGGCCACTAGGATCATCCGATATATTTTGAATCCCATGTAGGGTTCGCAAATTTCAAATCAGAATAACAGCACAAATCGATTTGACATTTGATTGCAAACAAGTCTCTAGCACAATTTTGCACATACCAACTGAAATAGCATAACCTTGCATATTGATTGCAAACACGATACAGCATATAGATTCATACGTAGACAGACACATTTATTAAACCTAGGATAGTCTCAGTCGATTATTGTGCTAGAAAGCATGCATAGGTTCACAACTCTTGGACACCAAATACAATTTCAAAATTTAGACAAAAGTCATGCATTGACCTTTGGTTCCCATCCTGCAATTACATGCTCTTTCGCAGCCTTGGTCTTCTGAAATGACTCCCGAGAGAAAAGCCCCTGTTGGAAAAGAACATTAATTTCAATTAGACAACGTGGACAAAATCCATTTTCATATCAACATATCAAAAAGACATGTATGGACATATATGTTTCTTTATAGATAGATTTTTGTTTTCCCAACTCCATCTGTAATAGAAATTTTAATTGTACCAAATTACATTCACTTGAAACCTAAAAAGGCTCATCCTTAAATTGTTTTGGGTTATTTGCATGCGTGAATCAATGATAATTTCATATTCATAATTCTATTTGAAAAAAATATTAATTTATCTGTAAGGATAACTATTATAAATAAAGGGACACAAAAAGGCATGACAAATGCTTGAGTCCATTACGACATGAAAACTGCAGAGGTCTCACAGTAACTGAAAGGCTCCCTTATAGCTATTTAAACATCCATCTCGATGGTAGAAGTTGTTCATCAGGCAAGGGACATTGTGGAAAATGACGGGCTTCTTGTAAATCACGAGAGCTTTAGATTTTGAAATTCCTCGATCAGAGTGATGATGGATCCCACCTTATAGGAGGCCCTGTTGTGAATGTTGAACCTTATTGTTTTTAAATTCTGTAAACATTAAACATAACCATCTAAGGTTGCCCCCGGTAACAACCATACATGCCTACATTGTCATCTTAAGCCAACATGCACTTTGGTCCTTTTGGTTTTTGGTGCAGTTAATACATTTTTTTCTTTAAGATAAAGCTAGGTGGAAATGCAACCAGCTACCCAAGATAACAATGTCCATAACACTGACATAAGCAGTAAAGTGTGGAACATATTATATCATTTCTAACATTATTAACACTATCAAATCTAAAATTTAACCCATTTATGTAGTTGCATTGGCGATGTAATATTCTCGTATTAAGCAAACCACCAATACTAAATAAAATGACACGCAAAAAACCTAGTTTATTAATAATAATTGCTTTTAGTTTTAGAAATGATTTACATTGTATTGGCTTCAGGACTGGTTTATATCGTACGGTTGTATGTGTGTGGGATGGGAGGTTTAAAACTACAACCATTTTATGAGTCAAATAACTCAACTATTTTTTTGTGTCAAACTATTCCTTAGCGCGTGAGAGATAGAATTATATACTAAACATAAGCCCAACGTAAGCCAAAAATGGAGATAAAACAGCCCTGCTATAGCATCGGTCTGAGATTCCTCAGGGGGGAGAGATTGATTCACATCTCTAACACATGTGATGCAAAAGAAAGAGTTACCTCAAGGATGTTCGTACTTCAACTAAGCAGATTAAATCCTCTTTTTTCTTTCTTTTTGTTCTCATCTACTTTATTTAATTATTTATTATTCTTGATAAGTAGCAGTCCAAATCCTTATTTCTACACATCAACTTAAAAAAATATCCCTGACCCCATTTGTATAGATAAAGGAAAGGATGATGATGAAACTTGAACGAATTCAAATTACAGAAAGCTACACTTCCTCTCAAAGATATCCCATTGAAAAGAAACCACATCATTATTCCCATTGGATTATTTAGCAAGCAAACGTCTAGGAGCACCTGCCAC
This sequence comes from Cornus suecica, assembly GCA_963922005.1. Taxonomy (NCBI): domain Eukaryota; kingdom Viridiplantae; phylum Streptophyta; class Magnoliopsida; order Cornales; family Cornaceae; genus Cornus; species Cornus suecica. The sequence goes on from OY998244.1 coordinate 2,194,463, forward strand.
TATTTCTTTACCGCTAATCAATTGTATAATAGCAAGGCAAATCATTACGTGATTCTTGACACAACGTATAATTCTAGCATTGAGACGACAATTTTTAGTTTCAATAAAAGAACAAGTTCTTAGGCCGATGTTTCTCCACCTTCTCATCACATACTCCCCACATAATTTATTGAACTAAACTAATGTTCAGCTAAAAGTTTGAATTTGCTTCATATTTTTTGATTGGATAAATCTCAGTTAGAACAAACACACACATGCAGACACACAAAAAGGTAAAATTTGCAATGAGAAGAAACTAACTGCATACCTTCATGTAATTATGGACATGAGCCAAGCTTTCAGGGACAGTCCAGTTCTTGAAATGGCCCAGAGCAACCTCGAGATGGTACAGTTTCGGTGCCAAACTCAAATCAATAGCAGTAACGTTTTCCCCATTTATGTAAGGTCCCTGATTATATCCACTAATTAAGAAGTGCTAATTTCTAAAGCAAAAATGGAGTTCAATTTCAACTCCTTTGTATGTGATATATGAAAGTTTTTCCTTAAATACTTACATGTGCCTTGAGATGCTCATCCAAGGCTTTCAACTCATCAAGCAAGGCCTGCTCTGACCCATCGCTGGGATCCTTGCTCTTCAAGAACTTGACAAAAGCAGAGAATATTTTGGATCCTCTGCAATCTCGCAGTAGTCAGATAGGATAATCAGTGAAAGAGCATTCAGAATTCAGACCAAGCCAAAAAAAAAAAATTAACTTGTGAAAAGAAATGTGGGGCTTCTTTGATGGCAGTTCCTGGAAACAGTTTTTGTTCTTCAAGAAATATACAACGAAAAAGTCGAACATTATTTGGCTCATTGTTTTTCTTTTTTGCACTTTTTGTGAAATAAATTGCAAAAGGAAAAAATATATATAAAAAATAATACTAATACTTAAAAACTCACATTCCTAAAGCTTAAGTGAAAATTTTGCTCTCTTCCTTTCTTTTTCTTGTTAATAGCATTAAATGAGTTAAAACTCAAAATTCCCTCAGCCAAACAGGAATTTAATTTCCATAAAGCAGTTCTAGCTATCTTTGACGACACCGAAAAGAAGAGTAACTTGTGAAATAATAAACAAATTTGGAACCAAAAGATATCCTGAAGCAAGAAACTCTGGGTTCCAATCAAAAGATGGATTTGCACTGACAATGTATAAAAAAATAACATAAAAAATCTACTTCGAACTTGGAAGGCTAAAAGAGGAACACATAAACAAGGACAAAAGACAGAAAAACACCAAGCCATTCTACCAAGGAGGACTAAACAAAGTAACCATTTGCAATGGTTGGGGGCGCCAAATCGGAGGCTCGGATGTAAAATTGGAAACTAAATTTCCTCCAATACCAAATCCAAGGGCCGATTCAGTTCTTCCAAGCGCCACAATATTTCTTTTGAAAACCAGCTTCATAAATCCTGAGAACGATAAGAGTGATTGGTTTTTAAACTTGACCATTTTCTGGTTGTCTTCATCTTAGTGTTGAGAGCTAATGAAACTGTTCTACATAGTTGCCAAAAAAAATGGTCCTTTTTGTCAACGACTTTAGGAATCAATTTAACATTGGACCAGGCATGTTTTTCTGCATTACTTCACTTTTTCATTTTTTGAGTACAGAAAACTGTTTCAGAAACGATAACATCAGACAAAATTTTTGCTAGACATGCCGATGCATAAAAAAATATATATGTAGTAAAAGTTAGAAAATACATAAAAGTAAAGTTGAGAATTAAGAAGATTTTGTTTAATAAAAATACAAGGACAGTATGGTTTATTTTACATACAACTCCTAAAGAAATGTTCTTAGATTATATACTTGTGTGTGGAAAGAGTGAAGTGGTGAGTGTGAGAGAGAGAGAGATGAATACACAGAGGAGAATTCAGGAGGAGGAGAGAGAGGAGGGTGGGGGTGATTTTCTTCAATAATTCCAACAATGACATCAGAATCAGGAACCCATTTGTCTTCTGATTTAATCACTGGCACTTTCCCTTCTGGGTTGACCTCCAAAAACCTAACAACCATCAATCACAACACAAATTACACCCAACCCAATTGTTTAATACACATAACAAAACACAAACATGTTTCCAGAAACCCAAAAAAAAAAAAAAAACACTCAAATTTACAGTGTTCTTACCACTGGGGTTTGTCACTCGTATTGATCAGATGCAACTTGTACGGAACTTTCTTCTCCTCCAAAGTAAGAAGCACCCTTTGGGTAAATGGACCTAAAACCCATAAAAACAAACACATCACCCACAGATTTGTTGCAATATCACAAAATTCTAACCACAACCCATCAGAAAATTTATCATATCTATATGTATTTTGCGAGTTTGTGTTTACCTAAAACCCATAAACGATCAAATCGCCCACCAATTCGTTACCAAATCACAAAAATTTAACCACAACCCATGAGACAATCAATCATATCCATATTTATTCGTGTGTGCTATGTGTTTAGTTCAAACCCAGAAACCATCACATTACCCACAAATATATTGCACAATCAAACAATTATAATAACCCATGAAAAAATTAATCATTTATAAATGTATTTGCGTGTGTGTGCAACTAAAACCCAGAAACCATCAAATCAACCACATATTTGGTAAAATATCACAGAAATCTAACAACCCATTAGACAGTAGATAATACTATGTGTTTGTGTTTGTGTTTGTGTGTGTGTTTGAATTATAGAGAGAGAAAACTGGGTGAGAGAGCTTACAATCTCCAAGAACGTCAGGGTTACCGACTGCAGCCTTAGCACAGACCTCCACAGCCATTGTTGAGAGCGTGGTTTGTAGTATCTTGTGAAGTCTCAGATAACAGAAGAGGAGGATAATTTGTGTCGCTACAAACTGTGGTGTGTGATTATGTATGTATAGGTTGATATTATGAATTGCATAGGGTAGGTTGGATCAATAAATATTTCTATGTTGTTATTTTTCATTTTTTATTTTTTATTTTTTCTCTACTAGAAGGTTCTGCTAATTATTTACTGCCAATAACAAATTACCAAAGCATGAAAAATCTACATATACTTAATTAAAATAAATTTTTGTAGATATACCTTTTATGACTGTAAAGTGTAGTTTATTTTAATACTTAATGTTCTTAGTATGCTGATCTGTATCAATGAACATGTTGTTTTTTCAAAATATATACAAACATGTAATATGAGGTGGCCTAAATAAACAAACGTATTTTTCTACACAATTTTTATTATTATTCACCTTTTAGGTATGAAATTCTTTTTTTATATATATTTCTAACAGTATAAATAATTGCATAAATAATAAATTTTATATAATATAATTCAGACACTCAATTATTTTCTTGAATTAATGTTCGTTATTTTTTTTAAAAAAAATTATTTTTTCCTTTACAAATTTGCGTAGCTATATGTATAAACTCACAAGTCTTAGATTTGTATTTCTAGAATGTTTAGACTAGTGTATTTTTTAACAAAAATTATCCGAGTCTTATGTCTTGTTTGACATAACTTTTATTTTTGGATTTTTGCAGAAGCAAAAAAGAATCAGAAAGTGGTATCATCAACTTCTTTAAAATGATATTCCAAGATTTATAAATTTTTCTAAAAAAATTATCAAGCATCATTCAAAATAAATTTTTTTTTTAATAAACCAAAAATAACGTTTGAAAAGTGAATTAAAAAATGAGGGATTGAATTAGAGACATTGGAATAAGGATTCATTTTGCGTCCAAGTTCATTACCAGGAAGAGTCCATACGACTGTTTTTATTTCTTAATCAAGGGTGAATTGCTTTTTTTATATTTTATTTAAGGGTTAATTTCAGTAAACCCCCATATACTATCCAGATTAATTAACTAATTCCTACTTTGTCCACTTTGTCCCATATACTATCCAATTTCATCACTATGCCCATCACCTCTCAAAATGCCTAAACTACCCTCAATAGTATAAGGGGGTTTATTGAAATAGATATATTTCTGAATTTATAATTTCCAGATTTTCCGAAAATATTAAAAATATATTATAATTTCCGAAAATTCATAAATATCAAAATATGAATTATTTCCGAAAATATAATATATATTCAATTTTTTTTTTTGAGAAATATGAATTATTTTCGAAAATAATTCATATTTTGATATTTATGAATTTTCGGAAATTATAATATATTTTTCATATTTTCGAAATTTTTGGAAAATATGGAAATTATAATATGAAAATATTTTTCGAATATAATATAAATTCAGAAATATATATATATATATATATTTTGCCAAAAAAAATATTTTTCGGAGGGAGTATATTATTTTCCAAAATATGAATTATTTCATAAAAAATAATATATACATTTTGCAAAAAAATTATTTTTCGGAAAAAGATCATATTTTGGAACATAATAGTATATATTTTTTGCAAAAAAAATATTTTTCGGAAAAGAACATATTTTGAAACATAATAGTATATATTTTTTGCAAAAAAAAAAAAAATTCGGAATAAAATTCATATTTTGGAACATAATATATACTTTTTCAGAAAAAATTCATATTTTGGAACATAATATATATAATTTTTACCAAAAAAATTATATATTACACAAAATATTTTTTTTGCGAAAATGTATATATTATGTTCCAAAATATGAATTTTTTCCGAAAAATAATTATTTTGCGAAAAGTATATATTATGTTCCAAAATATGAATTTTTTTGCGAAAAATATATATATGTTCCAAAATATGATCTTTTTTGAAAAATAATTTTTTTGCGAAAAATATACACTATTATGTTCCAAAATATGATCTTTTTCGAAAAATAATTTTTTTTGCGAAAAATATATACTATTATGTTTCAAAATATGATTTTTTTTCGAAAAATAATTGTTTTGCAAAAAGTATATATTATAAAAAAAAATCGTAAAAAAAATCATATTTTGGAACATAATATATATTTTTCGCAAAATAATTACCTTTCGGATAAAATTCATATTTTGGAACATAATATATACATTTTCGCAAAAACAATATTTTTTGTAATATATAATTTTTTTGGTAAAAAGTATATATTATGTTCCAAAATATGAATTTTATTCCGAATTTTTTTTTTTGCAAATAATATATACTATTATGTTTCAAAATATGTTCTTTTCTGAAAAATATTTTTTTATTATTATGTTCCAAAATATGTTCTTTTTCCGAAAAATAATTTTTTTGCAAAAAGTATATATTATTTTTTCCAAAATAATTCATATTTTGGAAAATAATATGTTCCCTCCGAAAAATATTTTTTTGTCAAAATATATATATATATTTCTGAATTTATATTATATTCAAAAAATATTTTCATATTATAATTTCCATATTTTATGAAAATTCCGAAAATATGAAAAATATATTATAATTTCCGAAAATTCATAAATATCAAAATATGAATTATTTTTGAAAATAATTCATATTTCTCAAAAAAATAAAATTTTGAATATATATTATATTTTCGGAAATAATTAATATTTTGATATTTATGAATTTTCAGAATTTTTGGAAAATCTGGAAATTATAAATTCAGAAATATATCTATTTCAGTAAACCCCCTTATACTATTGAGGGTAGTTTAGGCATTTTGAGAGATGATGGGGCATAATTGATTAATCTGTATAGTATACGGGGTTTACTCAAATTAACCCTTTATTTAATCATGTTCTTTAAACATGTAATGAACGTAAATGCCTAGGTCTTTTGTGTGGCCAGTGTTTTTTACTCTCATTTTCTCCAATTAATAAAAGAAAGTGAAACGTTTCACATGTGTTCTACTGTACACTTACCAAATTGCCATTGATGCCCACTATTCATCCATGTGAAACTCTGTGTTTTCCAAATATGCGGTTGCAATGAATCTAATGGTCCACAAGTTTTTGGGGTCACCTAATTGTCAACATGTGTAATAAAAATAAGTTCATTATAAAGTGTCAAGAACCGGAAACATGAGTGTGACATGGGTCTCCATCTCTTTACATGTAATGGAATATATATATATCATAATGGAATATGGATATCTCCCACTCATTGTGAGTGCTGTCCCTTTTCATATCATCAAAACCATTCCTTTTTCTTTATTTATTTTTCCCTTTCCTTGGTTCAAGAGATTCCAGCACTTTTTACTTGCTAGTCTTAATTTGGCCGTCCATGGAACCTCTGGCTGGTAGTGTTACCTACCCACCCAAGTAGAAATTGAACGTTTGTTAAACTGCCATATTATGCTTATGCAGAAGTGGAAAATTAAATAAATTAATTCAATATCATCATGTAAATCTAAAAATTCTACAAAAAACCTTGTTAATCAATTCACTTACAAAATAATATAACCAATATTTCTACGAGGAACTAGAATAAATACATATTTGTAATAGTAAAAAAAAACATGGTCCAACAAGGATGGCCACAGAACTAATGGGCCGAAGACTGATGGGCCCTTAGAATTCTTTAGAAGATGAGTGATCCATAAGTTAGGGAGCTGTCCTATTTATGGAAAAGAAAGTCCAAAAAAAAAAAAAGTTTATCAAATCCATAATTTAAGGGATTGATAAACTTGGGTAAATGAACTTGACCCATTTACCAATTTATGTATAAATACATGGCTTGGGAATGAATAAAGGATTTCAATTTTTAACCCAATTATCATTGTGTATTTTTATGCATCTACAATATTATAATGAAAAATATAGCATAATTTTTGTAATTAAGTATTGTGGATGTTATTCTGGAAATTAAGTATTGTGGAAATTGAGGGCTTCAAAATTCGAATTGACTTCCAAGCCCATTGTTAGGATTTGGACCCATCGTGAATTCCAATGGGACAACAGAGTCAAGGTCTAGCACATTTTAAAACCCAGACTCGAGTGAAGAGCTCACACAGACCAAGGCCCAAGCCCTATCAAAGAATTGGGCCAGCCGTATATGAATCACGTGTCAATTCGTACCACTTACAATGGAATCAAATTTTAAATGTAAAAATGGATATTCATATATCTACATCCTATTAAGCACGGACACTTTATCTAGGATTGTCGTACCAGTGTCGGACGTGCGGACACGCCAAAATACGTGTCCGACACATAAAAAACATGTATTGACTTTTTAAAAAATTGAACACTTAGTAGACATTCGGAGGATACGATCGTGTTCGCGTGTTAGACACGCGGTGAGTCAGTTGATTCAATGAAAGATAGATGTCTTATGGAGCTGATAATTTAATGGATCACTTATGGAACTTCAATACCTCTAATTCAATATTTGGCTTTGAAGATACTTGAATATCTTTGTTCCTCCTTATCTTGTGAGAAGAATTATAGCACATATTCATTTATGCACTATTTGAAGAGGAACAAAATCACATCACAAAGAGTCGAAATTTTGGTATTTATACCTTCCAATATTTGTCTTCAATCAATAAAATTTTCACAATATAACGAGAAAGAGATTAAGATGATGGATGTTAGGGAAGATACATTTGATTCATTGGATAGTAGTAGAATGAAGAATTTTGAACATGTCAGACATTTCATTTAACTTGTTTATTTATTTTTGTTTATAAGTTTATTTGATTCTCATTGTTTTATTGATAAATGAAGTATTTGTGTAATATAATATATATATATATATATATATATAAATTTATAATTTTTTTTTTATATATATATATAAATTTATAATTTTTTATAGACGTGTTGGAGTCGTGTCGTATCCTAATTTTTAAAAATTTGCCGTGTATGTGTCATGTGTTCGTGTTTGTGCTTCATAGTCTACACCCAATATAAAATAAATAAAAAAGAATATTAATTCATTAACTAGTGACGGATCTAGAAATTTATGTGAGTGAGGCATAATTATCATATATAAAATTTCAATGATAATTTTAGGATAATTTTTCAAAAATTTAGTAAGGGCATTATTGCAAAAAATCTAAAGTTTTAGAATAATTTAGGTAAAAAAATTAAAAATTAGTGGGGGTCGCGGCTTCCACTGGGCCTTAGCTAGGTTAACCAAGATTGTTAATAGACCTGTCAATGGATCGGATTCGGATCGGATCGGATCAGTTAAATCCAAATCCAATTTGTTAAGAAATCGGATTCGGATCCTAATCGGGTTATCGGATTTTATTTTCAATCCATATCCGGTTAATATCGGATTCGGATCGGATTCAGATCATAATCGGATTATTGACAGGTCTATTGATAAGGATGACAAAAACTCCCGATCCGCGATCCGAATCTGATAATTCGACGAATTTTTACTGAGTTAATTCATATTCGAATTTCTTCATTATAGAATATCTTATTCGAATATCTAATTTAAAAAATACAAAAATCAATAAATACTGGAACACTAAATTATTCACACTTTTAATAATTGTATTTATGATCAATCATTATTAATAAATAATAAAATAATTAACAACTAACATTTATATATATGTACAGTATTAAATATATACACATAAAAATATAAAATATATATTTATATATATAAAAATATATTTTATATCGGATCGGGTTATTATCGAATCGAATGACATAAATCCAAATCCAATTTGTTAAGAAATTGGATTATCGGATTCGGATCCTAATCGAGTTATCGGATTTTATTTTCAATCCATATCCGGCTAATCGGATCGGATTTGAATCGGATTCGGATTAAAATCCGATCTATTGACAGGTCTAATTGTTAATGGTGTATTAGATCAAACTAAGTATTATTTTGTTCATTATTTTTAAATTGAGTATGGTATAAAGTAATAGGTACAAATAGGGTTGCACACAAAATTGGAAAAATCAAAAAACCAAACCAGACCGAAATCGGTGGTTCGGTTTGGTTTTAAGATGATTCGGTTCGATTACGATTTTCAAAATTGAAAATTTAATTTTTTCGGTTTGTTTACGGTTTTGGTTGGTCAAAAACCGAACCGAACTGGTTTTAAATATATTATAATATTTCATATTATATATGTATTAATAATATAGTATTATCTTAAGTGTATTATCTTATCTTAGATAACTAGTGTGTGATGTAATTTTGAATGACATACTTCCATTCCATTAACTATGAATTTGATTTTGTGTTTGTAATAGTTGAAACATGAACTATTCTATATAATTTAGTTTATGTTTTTAGTTATATTATCTTTTAAGTTATGTTGTTATTATTTTTTTGAAAGACAATTATAAAAACTGAAACCGAACCTAAAAAACATGGTTTGGTTTTGTTCGGTTTCTTTAACTAACGGTTTAGTTACGGTTTTATTTTTAAGAAATCGAAAATAACGATTCCGTTATGGTTTCGATCGAAACTGAACTGTGTGCACCCCTAGGTACAAACACATAAAAAAAAGTGAAATATTTAAAACAAAAATCTTTAGATATAATAGTGACATACTTAGAAGTCTAATTAAAATTAGCATAATTTATTTTTTGAATATCAAGCTCATTTGTAAGTTACATGTAAATGAATTGAGCCACAAATATTTTTATGAGGAGTTATGAATCCGTTATTTTCTGAATATTCATGAAAAAACAGTTCAGACAAATTTATTCAGATGGGGTACCAATTGGGGCGCAAAATGTGCGTTGACAACGACATCATTGTTGGTCGGCGCGTAATAGATTCAAAACGACAAATCAAAACAAAACCTACCAAATCTAAACAATCCCCACACACAATGTTTTTTCATCTCTTCACTCTGTAGTCTGTATACATACATGATACATAGTAAGTATATTAATCTATATATCATTTTCATCTCTTTTTCACTATACGCACACATTTCTATATATAGCGTGTTTGACCATACATATCATCGATCAAATAAGCCAAAATTGTAGATTTCCACATTTGTAATTTCCTCAGGTTCTTCCTCCCAATTTCAGTTCCTACCCATTTCATATAAAATTATACAGATTTTAACCCAAGAACACGATTCTCCATATAGTGATCAATATAAATCAGAAACCCAGTTGTGCTTTCGAAGGTTAGTATTATTTATATATTTGTTGTGATTGAATTTTAGTTCTTCTTTTGGGGATTATGATTGAATTTTATTTTGGGTTTTCAAGGTGTGCTGTTATGGATTTTCCATCTCGTGATACAATTTTTGTTTGATCATGGTCTCTAATGGTGGAATTGCTATAATGATGTTTATTGGGTTGAATTTTTCTAATGATTGTGTTCTGTTTTTTTGTGTTCAAGTGGAAATAATTGTGGGTTGTTGGATGTTTACTTTTTTAATTTCTGATTTTTAATTATTGTCTGTTCATCATTCTCTTTTTTCACTTGTTCTTTAACTTATGGACATTGAATTTTGCTTTTGGTGATTTAGGGAATTAAATTTACTCTGTTTTATTTTCTGAGTCATTGGATACACTTCATTTAATTGCAGATGTTTTAGTATTTATTGCTTGAAAGAGAGTATAGTTGACTTTGTCTAGATGTTCCTAACATTGTTTGTTCTTATTCACTGTTTATTGATTGATTAGTGCCTAAGACTTTAGCTCTAGACAAATGGTATAACTAATTATATCTATACACAATTTCAAATAAAATAGGTTGAGACAAATGTTACATTTGATTTTATTTGTATGGTCCTAACATTGTTACTAAATTAAATGACAGACTTGTGTTTATATGCACTTTGTAGATTGTTTACTGCTTCAAAATTTATCTTTAAACGTTGTCCACCGGAGATAGTTATCTCCTATATGCCTATTTATTTTGGTCCAATATTAACTATACAGAAAAAAAACTGTGATAGACATGTAATGCTCTTTCAGTCATTGTGTTTATTCATTTTTGCTCTACTTTTTTCCTTTAAAGATAAGGGAAACTGGTCCAAACCTCGACATTTCCATTTTAGTGGAAGAAGTTTAATTATTGTTTGTGCATAAATTTTATAGTAGTTGATTTTTCTGGTTTGTTTTCACATTCAGCTTTAGATGTGTTAATATATTTATTTTCTTTTTTGGTACATACATTTGTAGGAACACAGCTTTTTTGGGGTTTTTTCGCATCCCATGCTGGCTCTTGGTAGAGTTTATAAACAAGGTAAGTGGACTTTTCCAATTTATGCTTGTGGCTCGATAATTTTATGTGTTTCGAGTCATATGAGGACAGTTAGGTGACACTGTACTAATGTATTATGTAGTCCTTTGTAGATTCTCAATGAACTTCTCTAGACCAGTCTATTTCACATAATTAGGCGTTAGCGTCCAGTATGAAATTCTGCTTACTCTTCCATAACAGGTATCATGTGATTTCGGACTTATTGCAAATGCATTCTCATGTGTTATGAAGGTGCTCGGAGTTTCAGTTTATTTTTTATATAGTGCGGGGAATTGATGAACGAGATGGAATCCAAACAGCATACACCGAGTGTTATTGCAAAATTGATGGGAATAGATGAATTTCCACCATGGCAGCCCATCCATAAACATCAAAGAGTGCTCTCTGAGAATTATCTCCGAAAAACTGCTTCTATAGGTTTACGAGAGAAGCGATCATTCTATGATGGCCATCCATTTAAGATAAAAGTTGAAACGCAGCCAGAATTTAAGGATGCCTGTGAAGTGCCTGAGAAGGGGGAAGCAAATTTAAACATTATTGAAGCGATGATGCCGATTAAAAGGCAGAAGTTCACGGATGCTAAATGTATTTCAGTGGATGAGAAGCGTCGGAATTTAAAGGAATTTGGTGATGCGGTAGAAGAGTTTGGTAATAGTAATTCACATAACTTGTTGAAATTTCAATTGGAGTTAATGGATGCAACATTCTCTACCCCTAAAAAGATTGTTGTCCTAAAGTCAAATTTCGGCAAGCCACAAAATGCTGTAACATCTTTGTTTCCACCTAGGCCTCACAAGGGTTTACAGCTGTGTGGCAGAAAGCATAAAGACTTCTCTAAACCGAAAAATGGAGGATCATATGACAAAGTAAGAAAGGGAGAAAATTCGGCTGATGATGCTGAACCTCATAGGTATAGGTTTAGATTCTCTAGGGAATCAGGGAAAGAAATTTCAAGGCAAATAAGTCATAGCAGTTCCAAGGTGGCATCAGAATCAGAATATAGAGTTGATGAGACTTCTCCAAACGAGTCTGATACAGTTATTCCTTCTTCCTCAAGTGTCTTTGATTGGAAGAACCAATCCCAGGGCATCATGTACTTCTTCAAACGATTCATATTTGGCCATGGAAGACAAGAAACAATTGTCAGAACGTCGGGAAATGATCAATATGTCTCACGATGTTGGATTCTCTAGCCAGGGCAATACCCTCGGCAAAATGCTTGCTATGCCTGATCAAGAAACAAGGCCAGTAAATTCCAATTACAAGGTTGATAAACATGGGCAGAACAAGCAATTTAATTTGGATAGTGGAAATGCAGATATGGATAGCCCATATGGTATTAGTAGCAGGGATGGCTGGAAGGATGTTTGTGTCCGAAACTTGCAAAGATTTAGAGCTCTTCCTGTTACCAGTATTGGCGTTAGAAGTTCTAAATATAAGACCGGGAAAGGAGTCTTTCAAAATGACTTCTCTTTGAAGCTACAAGAAGCTGTTACCTATGGACGGAATGAGCCAAGGAAGCTGAACTTTTCTCGGAAAGGTGATCTGAAACCAAGAGACTCGAGTTTTAGGTGTGAAAAATATCAGTCATTATCTTGTATAGATAGTCACTTGGCACGAGGAAACCAGGTGATACCTGATGAGAAGCTTAAAAATAGTTTTGAGGATAACAATGTGTCTGAAGATGGTGTCGTTCCTAACCTGTCTGACAATACTGCTGGCTCTGCAAATAAAGCTGCAGAAGTAGTTGAAATTGCAGAAACTGAAAATGTGCGATTGTCTTCGGGATCCTTTGAGGAGCTACTTTCGGATGCTTCAGTTGGACAGGTTTGCTTCTTATTTCAGTTCTTTGGATGTTTATTGTTTGCCAGCGGATGTATATACAGCAAGAAAGGAAATGAAACTGTTTCGACTTGTTACACAATGGTGATATATTATATATTTGTTCCCGTAGCACGATTGGAGCTGCCTTATTGTTGAGTATCTCTTGCATGACTGAATCTTCCCTGGTTATCTTCGGTGTTGATTCATATGGAGTTCCACTTTTTAAGAAAGTAGCTTTATGCATCTGAAATTTGTGTACAACATTTTGCATGAGACCATATATTAGAGAAATGTGAAATGGTTAATAGGAATCGAAGTTATATTTAGTATTACTTATTATATGACATCAACGGTATATAATTTCTTCTGTGAATTTATTCATGTTTAATACGTGGTTTCCTAGAAAGTGGATGTTACAAGAATTGGGATACCATATGCCAATTATCATAACAGGCAGGCTGTGTGGCATGGATACTTCTTTAAGGATTTATGTCTAGATATTGGCGCTCCTCTAGCTTACTTGATTTCTCCTGCTTAAGAACAGAGAAAAAAACCTTTAGGTTAAGACTTCTGTTTTCTGTTTTCTAGTGTTGCTCCCTAGGTTTTTCTGAAGAAGTTCGCAAGTCCTTTTTTCAACTTCAATTTGCGGTTTTAAGAGCTCAAATAAGTTGGTAGAAAAGAAACACTTGAGCTGTTGAGGAGCAATCTGATTTATTTATTTCCTGATTACATTACCAACGTTCCACCACAGTACCATGTGTTTTTGGCTTCAAAATGATGGATCTATGAGAAGCCTGCTAATTTTTTATTTTGAATACTTTTTTGCTGTTGTAAGATGGTTCCATGTGTTGAAGGATGAAGTATTAAAATTACACCCTCTCTAGCACCTTAAGCTTTTAGAGTAGTTGAGGATCCTATGCTCAAACCTCACCGTCACCCAATTAAAAAAAAGAAGTTGTTTCACGTGTTGGACCAAAAAATATGCCACCCATGAGGGGTGTACAACTTAAGCTTTTAGAGTAACCTCAGCGTTGGGAAGTGAGCAATTCATATTCAGTGTGTTACTCGGCCAAAATTTCCAATAGAAAGTAAGAGCATCTAAATTGTTAGTCTTTGATCTGGCTTACTTTGCGTGTCATTTTTCTCATGAAGATGATTTTACCAAACTTTGTTGTTTGTTTTGATATTCTTCTCCTATTTCTTCCATATTGTTGTGTTGTTATTATTGTGAGTACCAACTATCATGGCGCATATTCCCTTATTTAATTAGCTCTGTACTTAATAATATGCAGGAATCATCATTTCAATCCCCTAAAGAAGCTTTGGCTTCTTCAAACTGCCCCAAAGTTGACCCAGAATTTCATATGAGCTCGGGGGAAGATTATTCTCATAGTCCCAATTCGGTTCTTGAACTACCTTTTCAAGAAGAATTATCATATGGCTCTGAATGCTTTGAGGGTGTCAGCGCTGACCTCCATGGTTAGTGAACTAAAGAACTATTTTTCCCCACCATTTGATTCTATTTTTTGTTGATAGAAGATCTCTAACTCTTAGGATTTTTTCTAGGTTTACGAATGCAACTTCAACTTTTAAAATCAGAGTCAGACGAAGCAAGCTCAGAAGGACATGGAATGGCTGTGTCAAGCGATGAAGACAACGAAGAGGGATCACTTGATCTTTCTGAAGAGAATAGCAAATTCACTGGAATGTTCTTATCGGAAGAAAGTAGGGATTTTTCCTACGTAATTGACGTGTTGGATGAGGCAGGCTTTCATGGTGAGAACTTGGAAATGGACTTTGAAGCATGGCACTCACCCGAATGCCCATTAAGCCCCTCAGTGTTCGAGAGGCTAGAGAAGAAATACGGTGACCAAAAATCGTGGAAGAAGTCCGAGAGGAGGCTTCTGTTTGACCGTTTGAACATGGGGTTGATGGAGATTCTCCGGCCATGCACGGACATGAACCCGTGGTTGACTCCATTGAGAAATAAGTTTTACCTCCCACGGACGCGTGAGATGGTTGAGGAAGAGCTATGGACGATACTGGTTAACGAGGAAAAAGAGGTATGGAAAGACTTGTCTGCCAAGGTTTCAGGAGGAGAATCAAGGTGTGTTAGGTTAGGGGATCATATTGAGGTCATTGGTAGAGAAATTGGAAACATTTTGTTTGATGAGTTGGTAGCTGAGTTAGCTAGCATTGAGTGTTTTTGAGTGAGGGTTTTGTTTTGTTTTTTATTTTTTCACATATACGTAATGTTAATACAACAACAATTTTGGCATATGTTTGAAAGTTGGTATATGTATCATGTTTTTTATTCTGAGATTCATTGGAAGGGTTATAGAGATCAAGTTTGTTTATTCTGAAATATATTGGAAGGGTTAGAAATTGTGGGAATAGTTTTGAAATTCTTTGACTTGTTTCTAGGTTCACTTGTTTGTTGAACATCCTTTTGGGCTCTTGTTTAATCATGTTTGCGGGATACATCACATGAACAATGAAACTTAAGTGCACACTGCCTGCTCGACCTGGGACCCAAACTCCGGCCCGAGGTGGTGGCACCGGTGATTGGCGTGATACCGAATCAAAGACTTTGTTTGACTCTATAATAGGTGAATGCTTCGCGGATCGATCCAAAAGCTTAAGCTAATGAGTAGGTTAACATTCACCCATTTCAACATTATTCACTCTCTTATATTTATCCTATGTGGGACAAATGTGCACCATGTAATAGTTATCTAGTCATGGAGATTTACCATGTAAGGCGAATTTCAAACTTTGATAAATGAGATTATTACAATTTATTTTCCATATATTTTGAAAGTGTCACAAGAATATTGTGGCATCTGTGAAGTATGTTAATTTATTCAACTAGGGTTGTATTAATACAGGAATTATAATTCCAACGGTTAGGGAATTTATAAAAGGGTTAATTTCAAGAAACCCCCATATATTATCCAGTTCAATTAACTAATCTCCACTAGGGATGACAACGGGTCGGGTATGGGACGAGTTTGGCTAATATCATTACCACCCCATTTAAAAATTATTAATACCAAATCCGGTCCAAACTTGTGACGGGTTGTAATCGGTAATACCATTACCACCCCATCGGTATAAACAAGTTTCATTGGGTTACCATCAGTTGTACTAAATTATTTCTAATAAATTATAAGCATAGTTGATTTACTAAATTATTTGATGACAAATTAAGTTATAATGCGTTTGATAATAAATTAAGTTATAAACCAAGTATCTCTCTCTTATTCTAGACATATATTCTGCTTTACATTATAAACCAAATATCCCACATATTTAGACAAACAAATGTATATATACGCATATTGACTGAAATTCTTCCAAAAAAATGTATATATATATAGATGTCAGCACTAAGAATCAGATTAATGAGTTATATATAGACAAAGACGCACATATATATATATAAAAAAATTGTAAACGGGTTGGGGTTGGGTTACCAACGAGTTTTTCAGAAAACCCAAACCCGACCCGAACCCGCTTCGGGTTTTAATTTTGGATACCAAACCCGTTTATAAGTTTACCAAACCCGCCCCAATCGGGTTGGGACGGGTCGGAACCCGGCAGGGTCAGACCATTTTGCCATCCCTAATCTCCACTGTGTCCACTTTGCCCCCTATACTATTCAATTTCATCATTATGCCCCCCTGCCTCACATTTTGAATCAAAATGCCTAAACTACTCTCAATAGTATAAAGGGGTTTAGTGAAATCAACTATTTAAAAAAATTATTTTCGAAAATCAATTATATTTTTCGCAAAAATTATAAATTCAAAAATATATATATATATTTTTCGAAAAACAATTATATTTCAGAGGGAGTATATTATTTTCCAAACTATGAATTATTTCAGAAAAAATAATATATATTTTTTGCAAAAAATTATTTTTCAAAAAAAAATCATATTTTGGAACATAATAGTATATATTTTTCTCAAAAAAATATTTTTCGGAACAGATCATATTTTGGAACATAATAGATATTTTTCGGAAAAAAATTCATATTTTGGAACATAATAAATACTTTTTCGCAAAAAAAAAAAATTTCAGAAAAAAATCATATTTTCGAACATAATATATATTTTTTGAAAAAAAATCATCTTTTGGAACATAGTATATATTTTTCGCAAAAAAATTAATTTTCGAAAAAAAATCATATTTTGGAACATAATATATATTTTTCAGGAAAAAAATCATATTTTGGAATATAATATATATTTTTTGTAAAAAAAATATTTTTAGGAAAAAATTCATATTTTGGAACATAATATATACTTTTTAGCAAAAATAATAATTTTTGAAAAAAAATCATATTTTGGAACATAATATATATATTTTTCGCAAAAAATTTTTTTTTTGGAAAAAATCATATTTTGGACACATAATATATATTTTTCGCAAAAAGTTCATATTTTGGAACATAATATATATATTTTCGCAAAAAAAATATGTTTTGGAAAAAAAATCATATTTTGGAACATAATATATATTTTCATAAAAAAATATTTTTCGTAAAAATATTATATTTTGGATCATAATATATATTTTTCGCAAAAAATTTATTTTTCATATAAAATCATATTTTCCGAAATATATATATATATTTTGAAATTTATAGTTTTTACAAAAAAAATAATTTTTTTTCAAAAAATAATTTTTTTAAGAGTTGATTTCACTAAACCCTTTTATACTATTAAGAGAGGGTAATTTAGACATTTTGACTCTAAATGTGAGGAGGAGGGAGCATATTGATGAAATTGGATAGTATAAGGGGCAAAGTAGACACTATAGGGGTTAGTTGATTAAATTGAATAACATAGGGGGATTTCTTGAAGTTAACCCTTTATAAAAAAATTTGGGATAATAACACTATCCTTCCCTAAATTATGGCATAATTGCAAGCGATTTTCTTAATATTTTAATAATATCACAAACCCCCTTAATTTTAACTCCGGTGTTTCATTTACCTCCCTCCGTCCAAAGTCAACATCGGGAAGTTGCTTTGTTGGTCAATAAAGTTATGCTTTTGACCAAATTTCCTGCTTTACTCTTACCATCCTTGCAATTACATGATTATTCTTATATTTGCTTTGAATACCCTAAATTTGATTGACCGTTTTACCCTCACAAGAAAACAAGGTCATGTGTATGTTTCGTTTCCATTAACTATCTCTCTCGATGTGAGGACATATGAAATATCAAGGGTGTCAAATAAAAGGACATGTCACCAACTCACCCAAGATCCAAATTCCGCCTAAAACACCACAAGGGCAATGGCGTAATTTTGCTCAACTCCAGAATATTCTACAAAGATCCGTTTTTCTTTCAAGGCATTAAGGTCATTTCCCATTCAATCTTGGCCAGGTTTTTATTCCGATGCAATTAAGGAGAGTTTGTGATATTATTAAAATGTTAAAGGAATTGCTTGTAATTATGCCATAATTAAGGGGATGTTAGTGCAATTATCTCAAATTTCTTAAGCTGATTCTGAACACAAAAGGCCTAGACAGACATTCTCTAAAATACAGTTGATAGAGAGCTGAGGCCAACCGAATGAATGCGCGCGGTTCGGTTCAATTAAAGGTATTTTAATTAATTTGAAAGTTTTACACACCAATAAAAAAAATAAAAAAAAAGGACATAGAACTTTATTAGATTAGACCGTGTTTACTATCAGGAAACATTTATTATTTTATGCTTTTACTCCTTGAAATATGAAAATAAAAGTAAGAAAGAGTTAGACGTTTAATATTCGAAAGATAGTAGCATAACTAAACTTAAAATTAAAGTGTGAAACCCATTTGGATCTTGGAAGATAAGGGGTTAGCTTATGTGAGCTTCACCTCATTTGATAAGTTGTGAACAACAAGTGTCTGTTTGACACATGAGTTTGGATCTAAAATTTTGGTTTTGGAGCGGTAAAAGTAATTCAATTTATGTTTGGTTGGTTAATTTTGGTTCCAAAATATTGCTTCATGGTGTACCAAATGAGCCTTTTTTTCACCTCATCTCAATACATGATTTACAGGGTGTGGTTACTATTTGCTGAAACCAAAATCATCTTGGTGTACCATTTTAAAGCCCAAGCCAATCCTTGGTGTACCATTTTGAAGAAACAAATTTTTTTGGAATTATAAGTCATGTTTAAATTCAATTTTTTTTTTATAAAATTCGAAAAAAATATAAATTTTGAAAACAATGTTTAAATTTTGAAAATAATATATAAAATTAGAATATATATATATATATATAACTTTCGAAACAAATACATAAAATTCCAAAATAATATATAAAATTCGAAAAAAAATACAAAATTAGAAAATATATATAAATTTTGAAACAAATATATAAAATTCGAAAATAATATATAAAATTTGAAAACAATATATAAACAATATAATTTTTTTGAATTTTATATATTTTTTTCGAATTATATATATATATATATTTGAAATTTATATTTTTTCAAAACAAATGTTATAAATATTTAAAAATATATATATATTTTGGATTTCATATATTTTTTCTAATTTTTTATATATTTTTTGAATTATATATTTTTATATTTTTTTGAATTTTATATATATTTTTGAATTATATATATATTTTCAAATTTTAATATATTATTTTTGAATTATATATATTTGAAATTTATATATTTTTTCGAATTTTATATATATATTTGAATTATATATATATATATTCGAATTTATATATTTTTAAAATTTTATATATTATTTTTAGAATTATATATGTTTTTTCAAAATTTAATACTATATATTTTTCGAATTATATATATATATATTCAAAATTTATATATTTTTTGAATTATATATATATATTTGAAATATTTGAGGGGGTGTAAGTGGGATATAGGCTAATTTGGGGTGTAATTGGGATTTACTATTAAAATTTAATAAAATAAGAATGAGTATAACAGTCATTTATTTATATATATTATTTTTTAAAACATATATATTTACAAAATATTATTATAAATAAATAAAATGTCAAATTATTACAAGTTACCAAACATGGTTTGGTTTCAGAATTTAAGCACATACCAACTCTACCAAACATGGTTTGGTTTTTCAGCCTTATTTTTTCTCACACCAAAATCATTTGCACCAAAAATGATTTCAGTTCACAATAAAACCACACCAAACCCAACTCAAAACCAAAAACCAACACCGCACCGGTTGCCAAACAGGCACACCGTATGTAGGAATGGTCATGGGGAGGTTTTTTCAATCCCATTATAATCAAAATCATGAAAAAAAAATTCTCTCATAACTGATCCAATATCATTTAAATTTTTTAATTTTACCCCCAAAACCGTCCCATTAAATCATTTTTTTTATTCTAACATCAAGCAAAAAATAAGTAAATTGATCTAACATTATAATCTATATAGGAAACAAGCAATAATTCAACTAATTTATTGGTATTAATTCTTAACACAAAAATAACTTTAATAATTTAAAATCAATCTCATTACTTTCAATTGAAATCAACTATTCAATTCTAGTTAATGAAAGTCTACAATTCCAACAACATAAATCAAACTACATAAAAGAATAAGTTTACAACAAACCATAAAATTTAGTCCACAACAAACCCATAAAATACAAGTTAAATACAATCCCATAACAAAAACTACAAGTCCATTCACAACAGAAAGGATATTAGTGTAAAATTTACATAAAAATGGTAAAAATATATATAATTATGATATGAAAATTAGAAAAAAATTTATAATTTTATTATGCGGTTTGGGACGGTTGCCCAATGAAGAACATCTCAAACCGTTCCTTGCCTCAATAAAATAGGATGGTTACGGGCATAACAGGTTTTTCTGTCTATCCCTAACCGTCTGTCTGGCTTTGTCAAAAAAAATTCTTATAATTGGTATGTCCTGTACTTTCACCCCACTAATTCACGGGCGCATGTAAAGTTACCTATACCAATTTATAGGATTGACCATTGTGAAAAGTTAGATAATATAATTTTTTTCCCCTTTGTGGAGTGTTACAGAGAGAATGGACGATTATAAAACATCAGCTATATTACAGAATTTGTAAATTGAAGAAAGATTTAGAATATCAAATTGGTTCGCTCTATATAAAAGGTAATGCAATGTTTATTGTGTGTGGGTATACAATGAAACCATAAAATCTTACATTTCCAAATAAAGGATTAAAAAATAAAAGAAATAGCGATAAGCATGCAAAAGGTAAACAAAATGATGGCAAAATTATATAGTTGCAGACTTGGAATTTTTTTTATAAGGGTAAAATAATAATATTTACACTCTATATATAGAAAAATTCATTAAACCCCTCCTTTTGAATTCAAAATAAAATTAAAGGCTAGAAGTGTAAAATACTAATAGTTATGTTTAACGTTTTACGATTACTTGTACTTTCAAATAAATAATACGAGATAGTGAAACTAAAATTCCTCAATTTTGTTATGTCCAAATAATTACAGTTAATTGAAAAAGTAGTGTAACGATAAAAGAGATAATTTCTTAAAATATTTTTCTTATATTCAAATAAGTAAATTCAAAATTCATTGTATTATGTTCAAGTAGGTTGATTTTTTCAAAATCTTACACATATTTTCCCTATTACCCATTGTTAGTATTTCCCAAAAAAAATAAATTCTCCAATGTATATGTATATTAACAAAAATGTCAAACGTGATGAACAAAATTATAATTAGAGAAATCAAATACTAATCAAGATATATTTTACAAATATGAATAATATATATTTTTTCTCATTTTTTTAAAACTACTTTAATGACAAAAGAGCACAACTGTTGAAATATCAAATAGTATAATAAATGAAAAGAAAGGGAAACTAAAAAAAATAAAAACACTATAATAGGGTCTGTTTGGTAGAGCTGTGTTTGTGTTGAAATAAACAAAAAACAGGTTTTTGGTTTTTTTGTTTATTCATCCAAAACCATAAGTATGTTTGGTAGGGATGTTTTTTGGGTTGAAATTAAAAAATTAAAAATCAATAATTAATAATATAAATAATAAATAAAATAAAATATAATAATAATAATAAATGAATACAATAATAAAAAATAAATATAATAATAAAAAAATGGACTAAACAATAAATAATAATAATAAAATAAATAATAAATTACATAAAACATATTTAAAAATATAATAAAAATAATAAATAATAAACAAAATGAAATAAATAATAATAAAAAATAAATAAATACAATAATAAATAAATATATATAATAATAAAAAATGGACTAAATAATAAATAATAATAATAAATTAATAAAATAAATAATAAATTACATAAAACATATTTAAAAATATAATAAAAATAATAAATAATAAACAAAATGAAATAAATAATAATAAAAAATAAATAAATACAATAATAAATATATATATATATATAATAATAAATGGACTAAATAATAAATAATAATAATAAATTAATAAAATAAATAATAAATTACATAAAACATATTTAAAAATATAATAAAAATAATAAATAATAAACAAAATGAAATAAATAATAATAATAATAAATAATAAATAAATATAATAATAAATAATAAGTAAATATAATAACAAATAAATACTTCATAATAATAATAAAAAATGAGTATAATAATAATAAATTAATATTAAATTAATAAAAATATATTTTTAAATAATTAAAAATGAATAAATAATTTATAAATAAAATGAATTAAATAATGAAATAATAATAAATAAATAAATAGAATATGTTTATAAATTAATATATAAATTAATAAACAATAATATAAATAATAATTTAATAATATAAATAATAAAATAATAAAATATATTATAAAATGAAGAAATAATAAAGAAAGAAAAATAATAATACATAAATAAATATTATAATAAAGAATAAATAAATAGTAAGACCAAATTCATTTTTATAAATAGTGGAGTGAAAAAACACCAAATTTTAGTTTTTTCATTTTGTACTAAAAGAGGCAAGTGTTTGTTTAATGTGGTTTGGAAACACAAACATAAAAATCCAACCAAACATGTGTTTTAAACTAAAACACACAAACAGAAACAGAAACCCTTCAACCAAACATGCCCTATATATGTCAAATGTGCTGCTCACGCGGGGGTATATAAATAAATATATATATATATATATATATATATATGTATAAACGCACTTCCCTTACCCAAACCGCCTTCTCTCTTTATTGAGGGGTTTATTAACATTTCTCTTGTTTTCGAGTGTAGGGTTCAACCAAACCCTAGTACTACTATCTTCTCCAATTCTAGGGTTTTCAAATCGCTCTCTTTCACTTCTGAGTTCTAGGGTTCAGCCATGTATCTCTACAGTCTCACTCTGCAACAAGCCACCGGCATAGTCTGCGCCATCAACGGCAGCTTCTCCGGCGGCAAATCCCAAGAAATCGTGGTCGCTCGCGGCAAAGTTCTCGATCTCCTCCGCCCCGACGACAACGGTAAGATCCAAACACTACTCTCTGTTGAAGTTTTTGGCGCAATTAGGTCTTTAGCTCAGTTTAGGTTAACTGGTTCCCAAAAAGACTACATTGTCGTCGGCTCCGATTCGGGTCGAATCGTAATCCTTGAATACAACAAAGAAAAGAATGTATTTGATAAAATTCACCAAGAAACGTTTGGCAAATCGGGTTGTCGCCGGATTGTTCCGGGTCAGTACCTGGCCATTGACCCGAAAGGGAGGGCCGTGATGATTGGTGCTTGTGAGAAGCAGAAGCTTGTTTATGTGTTGAATAGGGATACAGCAGCGAGGCTGACGATTTCGTCGCCGTTGGAGGCTCATAAGTCTCACACCATTGTGTATTCGGTGGTGGGGGTGGATTGTGGGTTTGATAACCCCATTTTTGCTGCCATTGAGTTGGATTATTCAGAGGCCGACCAGGATTCGACTGGGCAGGCAGCGAGTGAGGCGCAGAAGGTACTTACGTTTTACGAGCTGGATCTTGGGCTCAATCATGTTTCGAGGAAGTGGTCCGAGCAGGTTGATAATGGGGCTAACATGCTTGTTAATGTTCCGGGTGGCGGGGATGGGCCTAGTGGTGTACTTGTTTGTGCGGAAAATTTCGTGATATATAAGAATCAGGGTCACCCGGATGTTCGGGGTGTCATTCCTAGGCGAGCAGACTTGCCAGCGGAACGGGGGGTTCTTATAGTTTCTGCTACAATGCACAAGCAGAAGAACCTGTTCTTTTTTCTTCTGCAGTCGGAGTATGGAGACATTTTTAAGGTTACACTTGAGCATCACAATGACAGAGTTTCAGAGTTGAAGATTAAGTACTTTGATACAATTCCTGTCTCGTCTTCCTTGTGTGTTATGAAGTCAGGGTTTTTATTTGCTGCTTCAGAGTTTGGGAACCATGCTTTGTATCAGTTTCAGTCAATAGGGGAGGAACCTGATGTAGAGTCTTCATCGGCTACATTGATGGAAACTGAAGAAGGTTACCAGCCAGTATTTTTCCAGCCGAGGAAACTTAAGAACCTTGTTAGGATTGACCAAGTTGAGAGCTTGATGCCAATAATGGACATGAAAGTATCCAATCTCTTTGAGGAGGAAACTTCTCAGATTTTTACACTCTGTGGGAGGGGTCCTCGTTCATCCTTACGGATATTAAGGCCGGGTTTGGCTATCAGTGAAATGGCCGTATCACAGCTTCCGGGGGTCCCAAGTGCAGTTTGGACAGTGAAAAAGAATGTAAACGATGAGTTCGATGCGTACATTGTTGTTTCTTTTGCAAATGCGACTCTTGTGCTCTCTATTGGTGAAACAGTTGAAGAAGTTAGTGATAGTGGCTTTCTTGACACCACCCCTTCACTTGCAGTTTCTTTGATAGGCGATGATTCTCTGATGCAAGTTCACCCAAGTGGTATTAGGCATATTAGGGAAGATGGACGTATAAATGAATGGAGAACTCCTGGAAAGAGGTCAATTGTTAAGGTTGGGTCTAACAGACTTCAAGTGGTTATTGCACTGAGTGGAGGGGAGCTTATATACTTTGAGGTGGATATGACCGGCCAATTAATGGAAGTTGAGAAGCACGAAATGTCTGGGGATGTGGCTTGTTTGGATATTGCACCTGTTCCTGAAGGAAGACAAAGATCCCGTTTCCTTGCAGTTGGATCTTATGACAACACTATTCGTATATTGTCGTTGGATCCTGATGACTGTATGCAGATCTTGAGCTTGCAGAGTGTTTCTTCGCCTCCAGAATCTCTCCTCTTTCTTGAGGTTCAGGCTTCTGTTGGTGGGGAGGATGGTGCAGATCACCCAGCTAGCCTTTTTCTTAATTCTGGTTTACAGAATGGGGTTTTGTTTAGAACAGTGGTGGATATGGTGACAGGACAGCTTTCAGATGCTCGTTCCCGGTTCTTGGGATTGAGAGCCCCAAAGTTGTTCTCCGTGATTGTGAGAGGACGCCGTGCTATGCTTTGTTTGTCAAGTAGACCATGGCTTGGTTACATACACCAAGGGCATTTCCTATTAACACCTCTTTCTTATGAGACTCTTGAATATGCAGCCTCGTTTTCATCAGATCAGTGTTCAGAAGGTGTCGTTGCTGTTGCCGGGGATGCATTGAGGGTTTTTGCTATTGAGAGATTGGGAGAAACATTTAACGAAACTTTAATTCCTTTGCGGTATACCCCAAGAAAGTTTGTGCTTCAACCCAAGCGGAAACTGTTGGTCATTATTGAGAGTGATCAGGGAGCATTTACAGCAGAAGAGCGCGAAGCTGCAAGAAAGGAGTGCTTTGAGACTACTGGAATGGGGGAAAATGGAAATGCGGAGCAGATGGAGAATGGCGGTGATGATGAAGAGGATCCCCTATGTGATGAGCAGTATGGTTATCCAAAGTCTGAGTCGGACAAGTGGGTTTCTTGCATTAGGGTTCTTGACCCAAGGAAATCAGAAACAACTTGTCTGCTGGAACTCCAGGATAATGAGGCTGCATTCAGCATATGCACAGTCAATTTCCATGATAAGGAGTATGGAACTCTTCTAGCAGTTGGTACGGCAAAGGGACTGCAATTTTTGCCCAAAAGATCCTTTGCTGCTTGTTATATTCACATTTACCGGTTCGTGGAAGATGGGAAATCCCTTGAACTTTTGCATAAGACGCAAGTGGATGGTGTTCCTCTTGCATTGTGCCAGTTCCAGGGAAGATTACTGGCCGGAATCGGACCTGTGCTTAGATTATATGACTTGGGGAAAAAGAGATTGCTTAGGAAATGTGAGAATAAATTGTTCCCCAATATGATCACCTCTATTCATACATATCGTGATCGGATTTATGTAGGTGACGTTCAAGAGGTATGTTCTGCCTACAGTATTTATAATTTCTTATTTTCTCTATAGTTTTCTAAGATCGAGTTAGATGATTTAACATCTTATGCTGCAAGTATAGGGAAACAATCATGTCCCTTCAGTCAATTTACGACATAGAAACATGAATTTGCTTATAGTGGTGTCAATCCATGGAACCAGTTGTACTAGTATCCTGTTGAAAAAAAAAGGATACACTGCTACGTTGGTCAACTAAATCACATGCTGCATAACTTACAAGGTAGGCACACATGGCACAATATAGATCCATTTATTAAAGAGGTAACATGACAAGAACATGACAAGGCCTTTTTAACCTACTTAAGAAATGGGTCATATAATCTGTCACACAACGTATATTTACTTCTCAATATATCAATATGTTGGTGCTCAGGCTAGGCCCTTTTGGAGGGCTGCTTCTCTTTGCCTCTGGTGGAGTATTTGGCTCAAGCGGAATTGTCGCTGTTTTGAGGGCGTTGAGTCCCCCATCGGGGTTATCAAGGATCGTTTTATTTCCCTTTTATTTTCTTGGGTTGAGGGTCGTAGTGGTCCCTCTTTTGCTGAGAAAATAGCGTTTTTGGCCCTTAGCAGCTGTTTTGTATTTGGGATGCACTCCCCAGTTGAGTGCCTTTTATATCATTTCTTACTTATCAAAAAAAAAATATATATCAATATCTTTAATTCTTTCTATTGCTTAAATACAAGTGCAAATAGAAACCAATAAAGATTTACTATGAATTACTACTAAGCTACAAAGTTCCTATTTACTATGAAATAAATATTTAACTTTCATTTATCTTAATTGTCCCGCAATTAATAGAGTTTTTTTTATTTGTTTTTATTTTTTCCTTTGTGCCATCATAAGTAAAATAATTTACCTACTATGCAAATTGAAATGGGTCCTGAGGTTGAGATGTGGTTGGGTTAAATTATGTTGAGTTTGAGTCAAGTCTAATTTTGCCACCTTTATCTGCTTATTCAATTCTTTAATGTTCTTGATTGTTAGCAATAAATGATAAAAGACCAAAATAGTGATCATTGTGAGAAGTTTGAAGAAATAAAATGCACCAATTGTCATAAATTTACATCCAATTTTTTGGCAAATACATTTAATACAAATACTAGTTTGTGTGTATAGATGCACATATGTGCAATTTCTTTTTTCATTTGTACATGTGGTTATGATGAGTTGGGGGGAAGAGGGTGAACCCAACCATAGAGAATAAAACAAGTTTTATCTGGTGATGCAAAATGCAATTATGAATTTTACTTTGTAGGAAGTACTTTATAGGTCTAGACCAAGCACAGTGCTACCCCTTTGTCCTTTTTTTTGGCTGGCTTTGCTCCGAAAAATAGTACTAATAAAAAGTGCGACCACATGATACCAAGATTTTAAATCTCCTTATCAATGTCTTAATTTCTAGTCATCTCTTTTTATTTAGCTTCAGTGACTGATTGTACTTTGATCCTACATATCCGAGTATTGATAGGAGTCCAGTTTCTTTGATTTTCAACAATGAGTCTGAAGTTGAATCGTCAGTCTTTCATTGATAACTGTACGTGAAACACTTCTTTTTAAGTTTGGTTCATGGATTTCCTGTGCTCTGGTGTTGATCCCTTTTTCTCGAGTCTCGAGTTGAATCATCAGTCTTTTATTTGTAATTGTCCATGGATCATTTATTTTTAAGTTTGGTTCATTCATGAATATTGTACTTACTGACTATGCTCTGGTGTTTGTCCTTTTTTCAGTCATTCCATTATTGCAAGTATAGACGTGATGAAAATCAGCTATATATATTTGCTGATGACTCTGTTCCCAGATGGCTTACTGCATCATACCACATAGATTTCGACACCATGGCAGGTGCAGACAAGTTCGGAAATTTCTATTTCGTGCGGTTACCACAGGATGTGTCGGATGAGATTGAAGAAGACCCAACTGGTGGGAAGATAAAGTGGGAGCAGGGGAAGCTTAATGGAGCCCCAAATAAGGTAGAGGAAATAGTGCAGTTTCATGTAGGTGACGTGGTTACTTGTCTGCAGAAGGCGTCTCTAATTCCAGGTGGTGGAGAGTGCATCATTTACGGGACTGTAATGGGGAGCTTGGGGGCATTGCTTGCATTCACGTCTCGGGATGATGTTGACTTCTTTTCTCATTTGGAGATGCATTTGAGACAAGAACACCCCCCTTTGTGCGGAAGAGATCACATGGCCTATAGATCTGCCTATTTCCCTGTCAAGGTAAGCCGTGTATATCCTTTTTAATTAATATGAATCCATCAGTACACCTTGAAGAAATCTTTTTTTTTGATGAGTCACCTTGAAGAAATCTTATAGTCACATTTACAAAGGAAAATTTGCCTCATCTGTTAAAAATAGTATGAATTCATTTGGAATCAAAGAAGGTATCTGGATTAACTTCGTGGATGTACATAGATTTTACTTTATGGGGTTTCTAGGTTGTTGGTTTTAACACTTGGATAGCCGTAGGTGCCAATTTCCTGTAAAGTAAAAACAAATTTCTGAGGTCATCTTGATCTACTGGTATATGTCGAATGGTTGAAAACATTTCCCTGCAAACTGTTATAACAAGGGTTGGCTGTATACAGATTTGAGAATGTCAAAAGAGATTTGTTGCTGCTCCGGGGCGGTTATAAAATGCAAGATTATGTTCTCAATAATTTTTGTTATTTATGGCTTTGGGATTGCCAGGGTCAAATATTTCTGGAGGATTTGATTGGCTTATAACAGGGGGATTTAGAGGGGAAAAAATGAGTTATTAACAAGAACGTCTTGTATAACTCGTAGCTTAGTAATATTGTGTCTCAATTATCTGAATACTGAGAAAATTTGGCAGATTCTTGGTCTTCCCTTTAATTTTGGACTGAAGTGGAACTTTGAAATGTTTTTGTAGGATGTGATTGATGGAGATTTGTGTGAGCAGTTTCCTACATTGCCTCTGGATCTGCAGCGAAAAATTGCAGATGAATTGGACAGAACGCCAGCAGAGATTCTGAAGAAACTCGAAGAAGTTAGGAACAAGATCATTTGAGAAGTATTAGTATTAAGGTACATCAATCCTCTACTCACCAACTTAGAGATGTCTTTTGAGCATGGATATGTATGTATTACTTGTGAACATATTTTTTTATTTGTGTGTTGTAGTAAACTAAAAACTGAAGGTAGCAGATTTCAACTGCTCGTGCTCTTTTAAATTCTTGATGGCTTTCTTGTTATCCATGTCCCCACCACCCCTCCGGAGAAATATGGTACCAGGTGGCACAACATGAATGGAACTGGGATTCTCTTCGGGTGTATGAGTCTGGATACTTTACGCGCAGAAGATCAAATAAAAGCGAGTGGGGAAAAAATAAATGATAGGAGCTTGAATGAGGGGCAGAGTAACATACTGTCATGGTTTTGGAGGATGATCATTATTGTAAAATTAAAGATGGAATGATTTACTGTAAAAGAAGGGGCTTGGAGTGGAGGGAAGACATAGTAATATAACAGCAAAATGTAGGATGTATGTGAGTTTTCTTTTTGGTGGGGTGAGGGGCAAGTAGCAGGATCTTTATTAGCACTGTGTTCCCATTTCGTAAGACAGACCAGGGTTAGACCGGTTGGTCAACTTATGTTAGCTGATATTGGGTAACAAATTTTAGGAAAAGGCAATGGTGTAGACCTTTATGCCCTCCTTAAAGTCAGATTATTGCACACTCCTCAGATACTATTAGTAGTAGTTGCTGTGCATACTGATTGAATGGACTGCCTATTGCCTAAGTAGGGTGTCCTCGTACGTTTTCTCCCTAAAATAATGTTCAAAGGGCTCCATACAGAGTCGTGCACTATCTAGTGGTGTAGATCATCCTTCGGCCAACTCCCCCCCCACCCCCCCCCCACCCCCCCCCCCCACCTCTTTTCTCTCTTCCTCCCGTTGTCCTTTCCCATCTTGCATCACTCAGTCTCCTTTCCGAAACATCTTATGGTCCATGTACCATAGCTGATTTGGATCAAAAAAAATCCCCATCAATTGATGTTGATTACTGACAGAATGATCCTTGCAATTTCACCTTAATCTGTTCTACTATTTTAAATGTAGAAATAAAATATAAAGATAAAGAAACCATCTTGTGAAGTGTTGCTTTCTTTATTCATGTTTTCTGGTCTTTGTCCACAATATCTTCAGTAAAACAAACAATATCATATCTGGAGAATACCGTCTCTCTGAATATTGTTCCTTTCCTCCTGATTTTTGCCTGCTCACTTTGGGCACTTTGCTGATTTTATTTTTCCCCACTTGGGTTTGCATCTTTAGGTATGGTGACAAGGTGAGCGTGCAACCGCTTCATGGATTGGCAGGGGGCAGCGAATTCTCTCATCTGATAGAAATATGAGACACCTGGAAAAAAAATCACGTGGGGGAACTGGGTGTGCGTTCGACAAAACATAAAGCAGTACTTGTTCCTTCCAGACGGCTTCTCTAACTCGAGATCTTTTGTTGTTGTAATTGGCACTAATCGAGTATTATGGGTCCTCTAGTGGATGTAATGTTATCATTGTTTATACGTTGAGCATCTTGCAGTGAGAGTAGATTTTGTTTTATACAATCAAACTGGTCCAGGTATTGTTATGTTATATAACTTTTGTGTTATGCTTGAAATGGGTTCAGCACTGGTCAGGTATGCACATGAGAAAATAATGGAGAAAGAAGACATGATTAAGGCTCATGTAATCAACCAAATCAGTGCCTATGAGTTCAATTATGCTTTTAGATCTGATTTTGCCTTCTATATATATAATTCAAGGATAATTGATCATGCTACGGCCTAAACATACAAAAACATCAAAATGACAGCAAGATTGAGAATAAACAAATTTAATCTACTGTGTCAGTATGTCATGTAATGTAACCACCAATTTCATCATGACTCCTCTCAAACATACTAGTACCACTCACACATCTTTCAAAGCACAAAATGGAGCCTACCACCACTAGGCTGTATTTGAAACAAACAGTCGACAAGCAATTCGAGGAATTATGAGGAGCTCGGTGTTTCAGAACAGTGCATGAAGGAAATTATGAGGAGCTCGGTCTTTCAGAACAGTGCATAAAGGAGGAGTATTGAAATGTGATGCACTATTCTAGAAAATTCTAGGATTAACTTGAAACATATCATGAATTTTATCTAAAAAGAAATTTCTAAATTAGTCTTGTATATCTGAAAGAAAAAATGAAAAAACAAATATATAGAATAGTCTTATCTAGAAAGAACACTAGAAATTATCGAGTGGTAAAAGGAATGTCCTGTATTTAAAAGGTCTGGTATGCACATGAATGACTTGTCTATGATAGAGCTATGTTTGTCTAAATGCACAGTAACCGGCTATGAGTTCAATATTTATGGTTTTAGATCTGATTTTGCCTTATATATATATAATTCAAGGATAATAGACAATGTTACGGCCTAAACATACAAAAATATCAAATGACAACAAGATTGAGAATAAACAAATTTAATCTACTGTGTCAGTATGTCATATAATGTAAACACCAAACATACTAGTACTAATGGAGCCTACCATTACCACCACTAAGGCTGACTCCTCTGCTTTCTCACTCCTTCACTACAGCTATGCAGCAGTAGTTTCAACCTTGCTAGCGACGATGGAGGAGGGGTGAGCAAAAAGCTGATACGCACATGTAGTATAGTGAGTAAGACCCAGAGAAAACCGCACAGGGTATAGCAATTTGCAATAAACTTCGACTCCTCGGGATAAATTGAATGCTTGACATCTTCCCACGCATTTTCCCCTAAACTTAGCAGCAGAAAGCAGAAATCGCGCCATGCAAGATTGTGATGCAACCCACCTCAGCCCAAGACTGGAAAGTCTTATCCAAATCCTTCTTCAGAGAAGCGGGAACTGACTCTAAGGGTTCCACCACCTTAGTACCTCCTCCTCCCACAAACAGTACGACGAATCAACATATATGATAAAGACATTGTAAAGGAAAAACTGTCAACAACGCCACCACCCAGAATTTTAGAGCTGCAAAGCAAAGTTCAAGACGTCTAGAATCTGGTATCATATGCATATCGTTTAAAATACGGATAAGTTGAGGCAGCATAAAAACAAGTAGCATTGCTGCAGTTATGCAGAAAGACACTGCTGCCATGTAGATCTCCCAACTGTTGATAGAGGACTTGGTCTTCCCTGTATCATTATCATCATCCATACCTGCTCAAAGGACCAAGATCATTGGAAACCAATATCCATAATATAAATAAATAAGTTTTTTTTATTTTTCTTACAGCAAAAACATCTGTACCAAACAGATTTCTAGTTCAAACTAAAAACATAGCACATGTTTTTGTTATGCTTCAGCTTACATTTTTTTTTTTTTTTCAGTTTGTATACATTTTTTACTTGCAATTTTTATCTAAAGTATGCTATTGTTTATGCAATATTTACAAGATAGTTGATTTTATTAGAAAAATAAAAAGTAGAAATAAATTTTTTTAGTAAACATGCTTTTTTTTTTTTTTTTTTTTCTGAAAAAAATCAAAATTTAGTAAACAAGATTTTACTTTCTGTTTCTCTTGCGTGAATCAAAATCATGATTCTACTTCTTCATATGAATATCTACGAATATACATTGTTAAGAGAGAGAGATATTTCTAATTATATTAGACGACTACCAGCAACTCGAATCTCTTGAACTTGAGGGATTATAACTGGAAGGGTAAAAACTTGAATAAAGGATGAGAAATCAAAAGGATTTCAGGAATAAAATGCGTACAGTATCAGTAAATCTAGGAGACTATTGTGTTGGAAAGAGCTTCCAAGTGAACAAACCATCAAAGATGCATATGTATAATGAATTGTTTGTTTTATTGAAATAACTCCAAAATAATTATAAAGCATTCAGGGTACTGACTATATTCAGCATGAACACAAAAATCATCAAGATTGCGACCTTCTTTCTTCTGGAAAACCTTCTAAGCATACATTAAAGTTAGATTGACAATAATAATCCACCAATTTCGACTACATTATCAAACGACTATACAGTTGTTTGAACTTCAAAAAATATAGTTATTTTGCTTTGTTTTAATTTAGAACAAGGATCTATTTATATCACTAAAATATGGTTTCTCATATACAACCGTACATAGAAAGGTCATACTCCCATGAAAAGTTTTACTGATTTTTGTGTGTATTTATATCACATTTAAGAAAACTATATCAATACAGGATGCCTTTGATCTTATGTTGCCGGGAGTTGATGATGACGCACAAAAATGAGGGAAGCTCAATCAAGTGAGACAACAGTTGGGATAAGTTGTTTTCAAAGTATATTAAACTTGATTAATTTTTTTTTTAAAAAAAATGAAAGAAAAAAGCTACAATAATGAACTTAAAACAATAAAGCAATTTGTTCCAACCTTTTACTCTTCCAATTTTCTTTTTCTTTCTCCAAATTCTTCTCATTACATAGTAATTAAATACTTTCAGAGGCCCAAACAAATCAATCAGGCCAGTAACTAAATCAAAGTGCAAACTTTAGGACACCATGCATTAAACTACAAAGGAAAGAAGAAAAATTCACAAGGGAAGATAAAGATCAAGGCTAACTTGAGCGGATTGGCCTAGTTGAAAAAGTTTTGAGACGGGACTAAAGAAGATTTCAGGTTACATTCATACTAGGTGCAAATAATTCGTTAGGATCACGACTGGGCACATAGGACCATCAAGTGCGCTTATCAAGGAAAAACTAAAATAATAAATCCCGGGTTTGGAAAAGAAAAGGGGAAATTCTGTATAAAATAGATGGAGAACCTCAATCAAACAAACAGAAGAACCCCAACCTAGCATAATAGCACCAACGCTGCTGCAGGACTCGGAGTTCGAAGAGAGAACCTACTCTTTATAGACAGAGCTTAGGTCTTCCGGAAGCTGGATTTGGTAAGAGCATCCACAATGCATTTTACCTTTTAAACACTCCACTTTCATAAAGTGGAGTGCCATGTCACATTTTTAGAGTGTGGGGCCCATTATTTTATTTGGAGTGTGGGTATTGTATGGTATGGGGATTGTATGATTCACTCCACTTTATATTATTTTATTATAAAGTAAATTTAATTATATAATTTAACATTAAAATAATTTTACACATATGAAAAAAAATACATTACACATTAACACACATGAAAAAAAGTAATAAACATGCAAAAAAAATACATTACATAATTTAATACACATAAAAAAAAATACATTAACATTTTATCACTTATAATGATAAAATTATAAGAAGCTGTTACAACAACTGGTAAAGAAAAGTTATTTGCTCAAAAACAAGAAGCTGTTAGGAAGGATGTCGAACGAGCGTTTGGTGTGTTGCAGATCAGGTGAGCTATAACGCAAGGGCCGGTGCGCTATTGGGATAAAGAAGACCTGAATAAGATAATGAGAACATGCATTATATTGCACAATATGATCATTGAGGATGAGCGCGAAGACATTTTGCAATGGACACCTCCAAATGATGAGCCAATAGCCCTTCCGCAATACATTCGAGATCCAGCAGTGTTGGCGGCACACATTTCCGATCGGCTTAAAAAGATTCGCAATAAAGCAAGTAATGTTGATCTTAGAAGAGATTTGATGGAAAATTTGTGGAATCAATTTGGTGATGAAGATGTTTAAATTGGTGTAATCGCAGAAAATGTATTTTTAATATTATTATGCTATTTTATTATGTCACAATTATATGGAATCAATTTTTTTTTTTATAAATAAGATATTACTTTGTAGAAATAAAAAAATACATTAATATCACAATAATAAAGTTAGATTAGATACAATAAATATAATTATTATTTTTATCAATTGAATAATTAAATATTGTAATATTTAAGTTAAAAGGCAAGAGTTTTTTTAAAAAAAAATAAAATAAAATATTAATTGAATGTTACAATAAATTTTTTTAATTAATTAATTAAAATTTTAATTAAATTTTTTATAAATTAATTAATTAAAGTTAAATTTATTTATTAAAATATTAATAAAATAAACTAAATTTATTTAATTAATTAATTGAATGTTACAATAAAAAGATTGCATTGTACATTAAATACTATAAATAAAAAAATATTATCAAATTTTCTACAAATAAGATATTACTTTCTACAAATAAAAAAATATACATTAATAAATTTTCACATACAAACTAAATATTAAACATATAAAAATAATACAAATAAATTTTTGGGACCCACATTTGGAATCTCCATTGGCTACTTGACCCTCTATATGTGGAGAGTCAAGTGAAGGGTTTGGCATGGGACCCATACAATGGCGAGCCGCGCTCCAGCCCACTCCAGCCTCCACATTTCGTCACAGAGCATGGTCAGGCGCCACTTGGCCATGCAGTGTGGATGCTCTAACATAAGAAAAAAATGAAACAAAATTTTTACAAAGATACTACCATATATATATATATTATGACAATACTTGGGTTTTACCTGAGAGGATGAAGTTAGTCATCCTCTCTTATTTGACCCAATAAATTTAACTCATGTGGCTAACGTTAATTAAAGAAGAATATAAATGAATATAACCATTATTTCATAGACTTTTACCAAATTTGAACATTTTCATTTTTTTTTTCCAGACATCTTTAACCCTTTCAAATTGATTTAAATAATTATATATTATATAGTAAAAATTCATTAAGAACATAAATTTACACTTTTATAAACATTCATGCATTGACCCATCAATGAAATTACTTTTCCATTCTTCAATATATTTTGTTTTAAAGTTGTTGGGAATATATAATATCTATTAGCAAGTATTAAATTTTTATTTATTCTCGACTAAATGAGATTTTTATTTTTGTTTGCATAGCTTGGTTAGTTTTGAAATTTGTAGCATATGAATTTTTCGCAACAGCTAATAGACCATGTTTGGAGGCATTGGAATTTTAGTGATCAACGGTTTAGAAAATCGATTACTATACAATATATGATTATATAAATTAATTTGGAAGGATAATAAGAAGAGTGGAAAAAAAATTAAAATGAAATTTTCAGATCGATTTGGTAAAATTTTATATAATAATGGGTGATAGACATTTATATTCTTTAATTAATTCTAAACACGTGTCATAAATTTATTGGTTCAGGTAAGAGGGGGGACCAACTTCATCCTCACTAGGAAGGAGCAAAGTATTGTCCATATATATATATGCATTTGTGTTGAAATCTCATTTCCTCTTTTCTAGGGTTGAAATCTCATTTATTCAACAAAAAAATAAACCTCCCTCTCTTGTCGGATAATTACTGTTCCCACATGGGAGAATAAAATAAGTACGGACATTATATAGGAATGATGTTGCAAGAGGTGCTTAGCCTACTCTCTACATCAAGACCTAAGATAACACTGATAATTACTGTTTCCACATCAGAGAATTTGAAACAATTGAAGCACGGTTCAGGAGTTTAAGGGGAGATGATGAGTACATTCGAAATGAATGACTTGGGATTGATGCACTACTTTCTTGGCATGGAGGTCATCCAAGAAAATACTGGGATCTTCCTATCTCATAAGAAGTACACGGAGAATTTAATGAAAAAAATTCAAAGTGTATGCAAGGCAATTGCTACCCCCAATGGTGACAAGTGAAAAGCTAAAAAAGGATGATAGAGCACGTAAAGAAGACACATCTCTCTACATGAGCTTATACTCTATCTCACAGCAACTGATTTGCTTTTACTTTCGGGTCCGGAGTGTTTTTATGGGCATCAAAGAAGCAACACAAAGTTGCACAATCATACACTAAAGTTTCAAGTGCTACGCAAGATGTTCGGTGTTTCACAACAATGCATCAAGGAGGAGTATTGAAATGCGATGCACTATTCTAGAAAATTCTAGGATTAACTTGAAACATATGATTAACTTTATCTAAAAATAAATTTCTCAATTAGTCTTGTGTATATAGAAAGAAAAAATCTGGAAAAAAAAAACCTAGAATAGTCTTATCTAAAAAGAAGAGAAATTAAGGAGGTGGAAGTAGCTATAAATAGCCCTCTTGGGTTGTCCATGGAACCAAGCTAGCAAGTCAATCCTTCCTAAATCTTAAACCTTGTAGTAGAAAACAAAGTTCCCCTATCAATATATGTATATGCTATTAGTAGTCTTATAGTATTTCAATATTATTAGAAAGAGCATCTATGTCTTGTAGTTTTTTTAAATATATGTAATGGTCTGTACAGTCATAACGTTGCGTTTTTTTGTTCAGTGTATTTTCATTCTATTCAACAAATCGTTATTGTAATCGATTTATTGTTGGCAAAAAGAAAAAAAAAACGATGTGCAACACTAAAAGACGCAAATTCCATTCATGTTGGACGAAGTTATAAAGTTTACTAAATTTTTTAAATATCTGCCTAAGAACTCTTTTACTCTCCAGGTGCTCGCATGGTTTTTATTTATTGTACTTTCTATGCAGCATCTACCTCGAACTTTCACACTACAGTTTTGAGAATGTCAAAAGAGATCTTGTTGCTGATCCGAGCAGTTAAATTGCAACATTATGGTTCTCTATAATTTTTGTTATTTATGGCTTTGGGATTGGCAGGGTCAAATATTTATGGGGGATTTGATTGGCTTATAACAGGGGATTTAGAGGGGGGAAATGAGTTATTAACAAGAACTTCTTGTATTATAACTTGTAGCTTAGTAATACGGCATCTCAATTCTCTGAATGCTGAGAAAAACTGGCAGATTCTTGTTTTATACCGTTCTTGTCGCTGTCGCTTTTGAAAGAAATCAACTCATTACGCCCCGAATATTTTTTTTCTCTTTATTTATTGATTGTTTTTATTTTTTGAATAGTGGTAAATTGCTCTTGTTGAAGAAATCATTTCTTTAGAACAATGGAAGAGTTAAAAGAGTTATGGTATGGTGTGATGAATTTTCCATTTGAGTTGTTACTTTTAAATATTGTTTTATTGCCCTACTTCTGTGAGGTGATGCAACTATCAAAGAAAAAAGATGCTATATATAGATAGGTTCATACATCTATCAGATTATTGAAGTTTTTTTTTATGTCATTTCATCTAATTAATTTTATTTATTTATTTATATATATTTTTTTGTCATATTTCATCATTGATAGTTAATTCTTCCCTGACTTCCTGGCTTTGAACAAAATTTTATTAATTATTTCCTGGTATTATAAAGTTGATTATTTTTAATAACCTATCAATTCTGACTTAATAATGTTGGTATATGACAAAAACTACTTATCATTAACAGAGAAACACACAAAATTAAATGTAATGTTTTACTAGGAAGCAACAATGCAGATATCTGAATGGGCCGGGCCAGTTTGGAGAAGCCCAGCTAGTATACCCATAAACAATGAAGGTAATAAAATCTGATTTTATTAAGCTTATGAAATTAAATGAATTTAACTTATAACCACCTTGGAATCAAGGCTTTGTACATGATTTTCAACGCTCTCACTAATGCTTCAACCTACTAGCACAGTAACAACCTCACTCCTCCATTCTAAAATAAGTAATCACCCTAAAGAAATTTAAAAAAAATATATATTTTTTACTAGATTCTCATTAAAGGAGATTTCGTTGTGATATAGCATATTGGCATGAGAGAGACGACCACTTTTTTTTTTCTTTCTATCCTCCAACTTCTATTCTTCAATATTTAAGGCATGCAAGTCGAAAAAATAAGTAAAAAATTGTTTTCAATAAATTTAATTAATTTTAGTCTTTTTATACACTAAAAATCAATCCATAATTTTTACCGAAAAATATATCAATTATATTATGGATTGATTTTAGTCTTTGTATACATCATCATATTATGGATTGATTTCTTCTTTATGAATAAGTATAAAAAGACTAAAATCAAATTCAACAAAAGAATAAGTAATGTATATGTTTGGTTGTCATTTTTGTTTAAGGAATTATCTTTTTAAAATTTGTATAATTTGTATAAGTGGTATTAAGGAAACTAAATTTTAAAATTAGATATAGATTAGTGATTTTAAAAAGATTTAATAATTTTAAATTATAACCATTAAATTAAATTTAAAAATTAATATTAAAAGTGAGTATATCTTATCTTGTTCGCCGATAGCAAGATAACAACATACATATATGTATATGCGAGTCAAAAGAAAAGTGGTGGTGGATATATAAAGGACCTGCAAGGAGTAAAGTGTGAAAATCTAAAAAATACCCATATGATATAAGCATCTTTTATTAGTGACAATATATCCTTGTTGTAAATAAAACATGCAAATTTACTAAATCTTTGGATTTAAATCAAGTATATACTCTTTGGAACGTGGTCAAAACTGGTGGATTATTAATGACAATCTAATTTAATTTCTGATATGCTACAGAGGTTTTTAAAAGTTAGAAATCAATTGGGATGATTTTTATTTTTCTTGCTGAATATAGTTAGTTCAATGTATTCTTTACAATCCTTTTGAATTTAGTTATTTCAATAAATAATCATTCTATATCTGCATCTTTGATGGTTTACTCACTTCGAAGTTTCCTAATACGCTTTCTGACATTAGGAGATAATATATAGTCATACAATTGGTAAAAGTTTTTATTTTGATTTTGGTCAAGTGAAGTTTATATGAAGAGTAGAAACTAAATCCAAGGGAATAAAATTAAGATTTTGAGAATTGATTTTTGGATAAACATAATTTTAATGGTTGATCGTTTCCGATATTTTCTTTTGATTATTGTTGGGAGTTGGGACAATATTGTTTTTCTTCATTTTGCGGTGGTTTTGTTCAGGTATTTCAAGCATAAGCATCCTTTATGTATGAGTGCAATTTTTTTTTGTTTTTAACTAGTTAGGTGCATTCCACTGGCATTTTAGGTAGAAATTTATCACCTAAATGGAACAGGGAAGGATATTGGAGTAGTTTATAAAACCTCATATTTTTTAGTGTAAATTACAGTTTGACCCATTAAAGATATGATATATCACACTTTCATCCTTTGTCATTTGGTAAATTTCAATTTTACCTTTTAGGTGATCGTCGCGGGGAAATGCATGTTCTTTCATTTAAAAGATGTCTCTACAAATAAGTGAGAATATTATAGTCAATTCATCCCTGGTCAACTGTTGACGTAAGCGTTTGCTATGTTAGAATTTTGCCGGAGGAAGTTTCTTTTTTACTACTAACAAAGTAGAGGGGGTCAAACTATAATTTATCAAATATTAGGAGTTGCGGGTATAATATATTATATATCGAGGGAGGCAAATTATAATTTATCCAATTTTATATTGCTAGGTGTCATAGTCCTTTTCTCTATTGTGAAATGTCATACTCATTTATTTATGTTTCATCTTATGTTGATGGTGAGTTTTAAAAAATATTATAATCTCTATGACGATCACCTTAGGATCTACACTCCAAAAAGATCATTTTTTGAGGATGTTACACGAACTGCCTCTACAACTCGTGTAGCGTTAAGTTATAGTACAAAACAATAATGATTCGAACCCACGCTCTAAAACCTGAATAAAATTAGGCCATTTTTCACTATCGCGAGATTATATGCCTTTATTATGCTTATTAAATAGTTTTGAGAAAACACATTGAATTGACTTATAATACCAATTGAAAGCGAAAAAATGAGTTTATGCGCTTATTAGTTGACTTTCTAGGAATAATTTCCCTGCCAACAAAATTATGAATTCTCATTTCTTTGACAGCGAGGAACCTCTGTATGTGATTTAAGAAGTAATTGATATTAATTTTCTGACCATTAGATAAAATGATTTTATTTTTTCAGTTATTATTAGTAGATAATTTTATTTTATGGCACAAAAGTTAAATATATTTGGAACCCGAGTTCAAGAGATAATGTTTCACTTCCAGGCATTCGATGATGGCTGCTCAAATGTTATGCTTCCCCCTTCTTCCATCCTCCCCTGCACTCCCCGCGCCTCACTGTGTAATAGTCAAAAAGTACATGGCCCAACAAGGATGGGCAACTGGACTGATGGGCCGAAGAAATAATGGGTCCATAGAATTCTCTAGAAGATAAGTGATCCATAAGTCAGGGAGTTGTCCTACTCATGGAAAATAGAGTCCAAAAAGAAAAAAGTTTATCAAATCCCATGATTTAAGGGATTGATAAACTTGAGTAAATGAGCTTGGCCCATTTACCAAATTGTGTATAAATACATGGCCAAAAATTGAATAAAGGATCCGGTTTTTAACCTATCTCATTGTGTATTTTCCTGCACCTACACTGTTTAAATTGTTATGCATCTCATCTGACATTATATATGTTATGCCTTTTATTTTTATTATAGTACATGCCATGTGACTTGTAACATCTTAAGTTGCGAATGTTTTGCGGACCCCACAGTGTAAAAAAAAGAATAAGGTGAACAATGGCATACATTGAGCATGGTTTGTACATGTCTTGGGAGTGTGGCACGTGCTCACTACTTATATTATTGGACAAATTGCAATTTAATTTAATTACTATATGATGTATTATATATGCTCTGATTTTTATTTGTTTATTTAGTACATGCCTTGGACCTGGACCCACAATATATAAAAATGGTTCATAAATATGTATATATATATATCAATGGCCATGTGCTGGGACCCACATAGATCACCACCTTCCTTCCCCCTTCTTCCATCCTCCCCTGCACTCCCCGCGCCTCACTGTGTAATAGTCAAAAAGTACATGGCCCAACAAGGATTGGCCATTGGACTGATGGACCGAATAAATAATGGGTCCATAGAATTCTCTAGAAGATAAGTTATCCATAAGTCAGGGAGTTGTCATACTTATGGAAAATAGAGTCCAAAAAGAAAAGAGTTTATCAAATCTCATGATTTAAGGGATTGATAAACTTGAGTAAATGGGCTTGACCCATTTACTAAATTGTGTATAAATACATGACCAAAATTTGAATAAAGGATCCGGTTTTTAACCTATCTCATTGTGTATTTTCCTGCATCTACACTGCTTAAATTGTGATGCATCTCATCTGACATTATATATGTTATGCCTTTTATTTTTATTATAGTGCATACCCTGTGACTTGTAACATCTTAAGTCGCGAATGTTTTGCGGACCCCACAGTGTAAAAAAAAAAAAGGTGAAGAATGGCATACATTGAGCATGGTTTGTACATGTCTTAAATTGGGAGTGTGGCAAGTGCTCACTACTTATGTTCTTGGACAAATTACAATTTAATTTAATTACTATATGATGTATTATATATGCTATGATTTTTATTTGTTTATTTAGTACATGCCTTGGACCTGGACCCACAATGTATACAAATGGGTCATAAATATGTATATATATATATCAATGGCCATGTGCTGGGACCCACACAGATCACCACCTTCCTTCCCCCTTCTTCCATCCTCCCCTGCACTCCCCGCGCCTCACTGTGTAATAGTCAAAAAGTACATGACCCAACAAGGATGGGCCACTGGACTGATGGGCCGAATAAATAATGGGTCCATAGAATTCTCTAGAAGATAAGTGATCCATAAGTCAGGGAGTTGTCCTACTTGTGGAAAATAGAGTCCAAAAAGAAAAGAGTTTATCAAATCCCATGATTTATGGGATTGATAAACTTGGGTAAATGGGTTTGACCCATTTACCAAATTGTGTATAAATACATGGCCAAAGATTGAATAAATGATCCAGTGTTTAACCTATCTCATTGTGTATTTTTATGCATCTACACTGCGTAAATTGTGATGCATCTTATCTGACATTATATATGTTATGCTTTTTATTTTTATTATAGTACATGCCCTGTGACTTGTAACATCTTAAATTGCGAATGTTTTGTAGACCCCACAGTGTAAAAAAAAAAGGTGAACAATGACATCATTGAGCATGGTTTGTACATGTCTTAAATTGGGAGTGTGGCACGTGCTCACTACTTATGTTCTTGGACATATTGCAATTTAATTTAATTACTATATGATGTATTATATATGCTATGGTTTTTATTTGTTTATTTAGTACATGCCTTGGACCTAGATCCACAATGTATAAAAATGGTTCATAAATGTGTATATATATATATATGTCAATGGCCATGTGCTGGGACCCACACAGATCACCACCTTCCTTCCCCTTCTTCCATCCTCCCCTCCTCACTGTGTGAGTGAATTGTATGGACATATAATGGGGCATAAAGGGTAAATAACATGTAGAAAACCCTACCGACATTTGTACCTATGTAAGAGGCATGAAATCATAATTTGAGAAATGGAAAAACAAACCATGCAAAATGTAATATGTATGTTTGTTTTCTTTTCGGTGGGGTGCGAAGCAAGTAGCAGGATCTTTACTAGCATTGTGTTCCCATTTTGTAAGAAATACCAGGATTAGATAGGTTGGTCAACTTATGTTAAGTGACATTGGGTAACAAATTTTAGGAAAAGGCAATGGTAAATAGAAGTGGCTCCTACAGTGTTGGGAATCTAAGCCTCCTTAAATTCAGATTATTGCACACTTCTCGGACACTATTAGTAATAGCTGTTGTGTGTACTGATTGAATGGACTGCTCATTGCATACGTAGGGTGTTCTCATACGGATTCTCGCTATATTGATGTACAAAGTGTTCCATGCAGAGGCATGCTCTATCTAATGGTGGTAGATCATCTTTCTGCCAACCTCCCCCCACCCGGGAAAAAAAAAATCATGTGGGAAAACTGAGAGTGCATTCGACAATACTTGTTCCTTCCAGGCGGCTTCTCTAACTCCAGGTCTTTTGTTGTTGTAATTGGCGCTAATCGATTATTATGGGCCCTCTAGTGGATGTAATGTTATCATTGTTTAGATTTGATTAGAGTATATTTTGTTTTATACAAATCAAACTGATTGTTTTCTTCGGTTTGAAAGCACTACTGGTCAAACAGGTGAAATATCACGGATGATAGAATCCTGGTTCAGGTATTGTTATGCTATATAACGTTTGTGTGATGCTTGAAATGGGTTCAGCACAGGTCTGGTATGCACATGAGTGACTTGTCTATGATAGTGATGAGAAAATAATGGAGAAAGAAGACAGGCCAATGAAATCAACCAAATCAGTGGCTGAGTTCAATTATGCTTTTAGATCTGATTTTACCTTCTATATACATAATTCAAGGATAATAGACCATGTTACGGCCTAAACATACAAAAAATATCAAATGACAGCCAGATTGAGAATAAACAAATTGAATTGACTCAATTTCATCATGACTCCTCTCAAAAGAGGACTCGTGGATACCATCGGAACTGAGTCTGGATTTTTTATATTTAGGTTCAATTGTGAAAATGATTGTAAAAGCATTTTGGATGAGGGTCCTTGGATGTTTGCTAATAGATCTATCATCCTTAGGAAATGGGAAACCAATTTACAGTTTATCAAGGAGAGTTGTGCCACATTACTTGTTTAGATC
Organism: Cornus suecica; assembly: GCA_963922005.1. Lineage (NCBI taxonomy): Eukaryota > Viridiplantae > Streptophyta > Magnoliopsida > Cornales > Cornaceae > Cornus > Cornus suecica. The sequence goes on from OY998244.1 coordinate 2,239,336, forward strand.
AAGCTCTACAATATCCCACTGGAATATTGGAATGGGAAAGGGTTAAGCTCTATTGCTAGTGACTTGGGTAAACTACTCTTTGCTGATGAGGTTACAATTTTAAAACAAAGGATTTCTTATGTTAGAGTGTGCGTGGAGGTTAGTGCTAAACACCAAAGGCAAAGTTCCATTAGGCTTAAGGTGGGTGATAACCTATTTAAGGAAATTGGAGTTGAGTACCAATGGTTGCCCCCTGCTTGTAAGTCTTGTAATTGCTTTGGGCATACTGATGCTATGTGCCCTAAATTGACTAAGGTCTAGGTTCCTAAAGTGCCTACACCAAATGAGGGGATGGGTGGTAAGGAATGGAAAGTTGTGAGAAAGAATAACACCAAGTCCCTTCCTCCCGTTAATTCCCAATGCCCCCCTCCTACTTCAGTCCTTGCTCTTCCCCTTACTAGTTTACCTTCTTTTGTTGATTCTCTTGCCATTCCCACTGCCCCCCTTCCTTTAGTGGAAGTTATTTCTCCTTTGGCAGGTCCTTGTCCTTCACTTCTTCCCCCTCATCCCCCTGACCCTCAACCTCCTTGTTTAGTTAATAAGCCCATGTCCCCCAACTCCTCATCTCAATCCTCTAATAGGTACCATGTCCTGTCATGCCCTGATGCTTTGAATGATGATTGTGGGGCTGGTGGTTGTGAAGGTTGTGTGGATTCGGATTACATGGCAGGCATTATGATGAAACATAATGACATAAGGGAAACTGCTCCTGATTGCATAATTACTTCCTCTGATCCTGGCTGTTCTACTGGCATTTTGAATGGGGTTAGTCACAAGGTGTCCCCAAGAGAGAGGAAAAGACTTAAGAAGGAAGCTAGAAAGGTTGCAAAGGAAAAAGATAAGGCTGCAAAGGAAGAATGCACTAGGTTCTTTAAGGATCTCCATTCTCCCAAGTTATCCAAATGATCATTGGTGCATGGAATGTTAGAGGGATGAATAATCCCTCCAAATTAAGAGAAATTAGGACTTTTATGAGAAATAACCACTTAGATATGTTTGGATTGATGGAAACTAAGGTAAGGAAGCAGAATATGGATAGTACTCACAGGGCCTTGACTGAATACAATCTTTTATCCAACATTGAGCATGCTCCTCTAGGGAGGATATGGATTTTGTGGAATCCTAGCACTGTCAAGGTGGAGTGTTTATCTATGACAAATCAGTTTATCCACTGTAAGGTGACTAACTTGGTAAGTGATAAGGTGTTTATGGCTACTTTTGTTTATGGGCTTAACACTTGTGAGGAGAGAAGGGGCCTATGGGAGAATCTAATTGAGATAAGTGCTCAGCTTAATGACATACCCTGGATTTTGTTAGGGGATTTCAATGCCATTAGAAGCCCCAGTGAAAAGTATGGAGGAAGCTCCAATTGGACACCAGCTATGAATGAATTTAATGAATGTTTAAATGACATGGGGGTGGATGATTTGAGCTACACTGGAATGTTGCACTCATGGTCAAATAAATCTAGTGGTAATGGTGTTGTGGCTGAAAAGTTGGATAGAGTCTTGGTGAACCCCATGTGGTTAGGTTCTTTTCCTAACTCTAGTGCTAGCTTCCCCCCACCATTGTGTTCTGACCATTGTCCCATGCTTGTTAATATGGGCCATGACAGTGTGAGGAAAACCCCCTTCAAATTCTTTAACTTTTGGTGTGACCACCCTGATTTTCTTGAAACTGTGGCTAGAGTATGGAGCACTAAAGTGGATGGCATACCAATGTTCAAGGTGGTTACCAAGCTCAAATTACTTAAGGGTTCACTTCAAGCTCTAAACCACCAGGCCTTTAGTGATATTACTGATAGAGTGAACAAGGCTAGAGATGAATTGGCTCTTACTCAAATAGCCTTGGATTCTAACCCTGGGGATGTGACCCTAAGAGAACAAGAAAAAACACAAGGCATTACTTACTCCAGCTTGAGCAAGATAGAAGAACAACTTTTTAAACAAAAGGCAAGAATTAATTGGTTGGCTCTGGGTGACCAGAACACTGGATTCTTCCACAAATGCACCAAACAAAGACAGAACAGAAGAAGAATATCCAGTGTCATGCTCTCCAATGGGGAAGTGTCAAAGGACAGTGGGGTCATCAAGGAAACATTTACATGCCATTTCCAAAAATTGTTAGGTAGTAATCCTCATTGCTACCCAGGTACTCACTCTCTATCTCAATTTGTCAACAAAACTGTGGATGAGGATTTTATTGAAAGCTTATGTGCTATCCCTACTGATAATGAAATAAAAAAGTGCCTCTTTTCTATTAAATCCAATAAATCCCCTGGCCCTGATGGATTTAATTCAGTGTTTTTTAAAAAGTCTTGGCATATTGTGGGAAAAGAGGTGACCCAAGCCATAAGAATGTTTTTTGAAAATGGGAGAATGTTAAAGCAAATCAACACCACTTATCTGGCCTTAATCCCGAAAGTTCCTAACCCCAATTCTCCTACGGATTATAGGCCTATATCATGTTGCAATGTGATTTATAAATGTATTTCCAAGCTGTTGACAAATAAAATGAAACCTATTCTACCTACTGTTATTGACAAAGCACAAAATGCTTTTGTCCAGGGAAGGAAGATTAGTGACAACATTATTTTAGCACAAGAATTAGTGAGAGGGTATCACAGGGATGCAAATCCTCCTAGATGCACTCTCAAAATTGACTTGAATAAAGCCTATGACTGTATTGATTGGGTGTTTATTCTTGATGTGCTACAGTTAATGAAATTTCCCTATATTTTCATTGAATGGATTAGAAGTTGCATCTCAACCCCTACATTTTCAGTATCAATTAATGGAGAGATGTGTGGATTCTTTAAAAGCATCAAAGGGTTGAGACAGGGGGACCCTTTATCCCCTTACCTTTTTGTTATTGGAATGGATGTTCTCTCATCCATTACTGATATCCTTACTTGTAGTGATCCACTTTTTTCTTACCATAAAAGATGTGTGGCTACCAAGCTTTCCCACCTCTCCTTTGCTGATGATCTTTTAATGTTTTTCTACGGGAACACTAGCTCATCAATGACTATCAAGCATGTTATTAACACATTTTTTTCCTTTTTTCTGGACTTACCCCTAACCCAAACAAATGCTGCATTTTCTTTTGTGGTGTCCATGAGCTAACTAAAAATGAGATATGTAGGTTATTCAACTTTCCTAGTGGTGTGCTCCCCATCAAATACTTAGGTATCCCCCTCATTTCCACATATCTATCTGCTATTGACTATCAATGCCTTTTGGAAGCTATGCTTTCAAAGGTTGCTAGTTGGACTGCTAGAGCTCTCTCATTTGCTGGCAGATTACAACTTATTAAAGCTACACTTTCAAGTATTCACATTTATTGGACTAACATTCTTATCTTACCCACCAAAGTGTGCAAACAGATTAATATGATTCTTCAGAGGTTCATTTGGGGTGGCCCTGCATTATCTAAACAGAGAGGGAAAATTCCATGGGACTACATTTGCAATCCAAAAGAGGCAGGTGGCCTAGGCATTTATGACATTCAAAAGTGGAATAAAGGATCTATTCTAAGACACATTTGGTACCTGGTTTCCACTGAGTTTACTGGTATTTGGAAAGATTGGACCCTCAAAAATTTGATAAAAGGAAGGAGCTTTTGGGAGATTAAAATTCCTGGTGACTGTACCTGGTTTTGGAGAAAGTTGCTGCAATTGAGACACCTTGCTCAACCAATGATCAAACATAAGATTGGTGATGGAGGGCTTACTATGGCATACTATGACAACTGGTTACAATGTGGTCCTCTACTCACTGTTTTACAAGGCTCTATCCAAGGACAAACATGGCAATCCAACAAGCATTTAATGGTTTCATCTCTAATTGTTAATGGTGATTGGCAATGGCCTAGACAGTTATCTAATATCTTATCAAACATTTTGGATATTGCCTCCATTCCTAATCCAAGGATTACCATGCCTGACAGTATCCTTTGGACCCTCTCTCCATCCAAATCCTTTACCCTAAAACATACCCTTACTTCTCTCTATCCCCCTCCCCCTAAATGTCATTGGTATAAGCTGGTCTGGTTTCAGAACAGTATACCAAAACATTGTTTCAACTTATGGATGGCAATTAATGGTAAGTTGCTAACTAAAGATCAACCTTGTTTGGACTACCTTATGCAACCTAATGTCTGCATCCTATGCATGTCTGCTGCTGAAGATCATGAGCACTTGTTTCATAAATGTTCTTACTCACTGAAAATATGGGAAACAATTCAAGAAAAATGTGGGTTCTACTGCAAGCCTAATACATGGCATGATTTCCTCTTATGGGCATCATCTAATTGGAAAAACAAGTTAGGGAAAGCTAGAGTTCTAACATGGAAATTAGTTTTGGCTAGCTACACTTATCACATATGGAGGGAACGCAATAACAGAATATTTAGAGAAGTGAACTTACATCCTATGATGACTTACAGAGCTATTGAGGACTCCATCAGAAGGCGTCTATTCTCTGTGAAGATGCACTTATGCCCTTATGCTGCAGCCATTGCTACTGAGTGGAGCTTACCTTCTTCCTTCTATGATACCTCTCCCCAAAATCTCTTCTTCTCCTTTCCTCAGGCACCAATTCCTTCCTGTGATGTCCCTATAAATACTGGGGTCCCTCGTCTACCATCGCAGTTGCCTCCTCCTCATCCTCAATTTGAACCCATCCCATCTCGGCAACCATCACCTCTTCATATACCCCTCCCATCACACCAATCACAAACACCACAACCAAATCCTCAGCCATATCCTTCTCCCACCCCGCCACAGCCGCTTTAGCCTATCCATCTTCCATACCCCCAACCGCCATAGCCACTGTTAACAAGGGATGAAATGATACGATGTGTGTTGGATTGCCATGGGGTGAGGTGGATTGGACCATGTAATTGTGAAATTGGAACAACGAATGAGGATCGACTAACTGTCGATTGTAGGTTTGAAATCGTGGACAAATTGAGGAACGATGTAGTCGAAGCTGCACTTGAATTAATGGTGGCCTCCTTTCAAGGGCCCTTAGAGAAGTGAAATTTGATTGCTCGAAATGGATGGAGGTTTGGGGCTGGCCCAGATCATTTAGTGTGATGATGTAGCCTGTTTGGGTGAAGCTAAGTGTGGACATGTTTGTTGCAGAGTTGATAGTGTGAGGCGGCTGTTTTCTCTTACCAAATTAGTGTTTGGTTTGTAGCTATTGTATATTCTTGTCTTGATGTTTTTCCTCTTTGGACTTTTCCTTTTTTTCCCCCCCTCCCTCCCTCCCTTTTGTATTTCTCTGTTGTGTTTTAATATACCATTTATTTACCGGAAAAAAAAAAAAAAAAAAAAAAAATACTAGTACCACTCCCACACATCTTCAAAAGCTCCATTTCCACCACTGAGGCAGTAAACCATCAAACCGACACGATTTCGACCTGACACGAACACGATCCGTAATCCGAAATTGTCAGCCCTATAAATCACACATAAAACAAGAATTGGTCATGGATTGAAATATCGTGTCAAAATAGTACTGGATCGTGTCAAAATAGTACTGGATCGTGTCAAAATCAATTGGTCATGGATTAAAATATATCAATAAAATAGTACTGGATCGTGTCAAAATCAATTTAATTTTGTTGATAATGGGTTAAATAATTTATTTCGTGTTGGATTATGTCAAATTTAATTTAAAATATTATAATAAATAGGCTAAATGGATTACATGAGTCGACACGGACACTACATTGGTTGAGTTAGGGTTGATGATATTTGACACGTATATTAACCAGGTCTTTTTGACACGACACGATTTCGACTTGACACGATCTCGACCCGACACGAACACGACCCGTAACCCGAAATTGTCCGCCCTACAAATCACACATAAAACAAGAATAATTTATACAAGGGACTTTATCAACGAATTCCAATAAGAGCCGGTGTAATTTACCCATAAAAGAAAAAGGTATCGAGAATGAAATGAAGCCTCATCTCATACCAAGTATTCAAAATATAGAAGATAAAGTTGAAGGCATGTAAGCAAGTGCACAAGATCCGTCTGAAAGTTATACAACTTAAACAATAAATAAACAAGTAGAGAAGAGAGGCCAAACTACAAAAAAAAAAAAAAAAAAAAATTTGTTCCAGGGAGAGCAAAGCTACAAACAAAAGTCACTCTTCTGCTTTCTCACTCCTTCACTACAGCTATGCAGCAGTTTCAACCTTGCTAGTGACGATGGAGGAGGGGTGAGCAAAAAGCAGATACGCCTTGCAACCATGAAGTATTGTGAGTAAGACCCAGAGAAAGCCGCACAGGGCATAGCAATTTGCAATAAACTTCGACCCCTGAGCATACTTTGAACGCTCGACAGATTCCCAGGCATTTTTCGCTAGATATAGCAGCAGGAAAGCAGCAATCGCGCCATGCAAGATTGTGAAGCAACCCACGTCAGCCCAAGACTGGATAGCCTTCTCCAAATCCTTCTGCACAGAAGCGCCGACTGATGCAAAGGGTTCCACCTTCTTAGTACCTCCTCCTCCCACGAAAAGTACGAGGAATCGACATACTTGATAAAGACATATTATAGGAAAATATGTCAACATCGCCACCAGCCAGAATTTTAGAGCTGCAAAATACGGACCATTTGAGGTCTATTATCTGGTATTGTCGTCTCCATCTCTATCAAAATACGGACCATTTGAGGCAGAATAAAAACAAGCAGCATTGCTGCAGCTATGCAGAAAAACAGTGCTGCCATGTACATCTCCCAACTGTTGACAGAGGACTTGGTCTTCCCTGTATCATTATCATCATCCATACCTGCTCAAAGGACCAACATCATTGGAGACCAATATCGATAATATAGATAAATAAATAAATAAAAGCACGTGGACATGAGATCCCCCATCCAGATGAAGAGGAATCAAAACTATTGAAAAAGCGGGTGTTTCAGGAATAAAATGCGTACAGTATATGTAAATCTACGCATATACACTGTAGAGAGAGAGAGACTTCTAATTATAATAGACGACTACCTGCAACTCGATCTCTTACACATATAGAAGGGACTATAACTTGAAGGGTAAAAACTTGAATAAAGGATAAGAATCAAAAGAATTTCAGGAATAAAATGCGTACAGTATCAGTAAATCTACGCATATACATTGTAGAGAGAGAGACTTCTAATTATATGAGACAACAACCTGCAACTCGCTCTCTTGCACATATAGAAGGGACTATAACTTGAAGGGTAATAACTTGAATAAAGGATGAGATATCAAAAGATAAATATAGAAGGGATATGTCATCCGGATTGTTCCATTTAGCTTTTTTGTGCAATTCACTTATGAATCTGCCACTTTTTGGAACAGACTCACTTTACACAATAAAAGATAAATAAAATGAAAGTAAACCAAATTTGAACATTAAATTTTTCTATAATAACACATTCCAGGTATATAGATCAGAGTATTCAACTTCGGGCCAAAGGGCATGTAAGCTTTCTGTTCAGGGAATGGGCATTTTTGGTCCAAGATTCAAATCATGCAGCCCTCCCCATACTATAAACTAAAGAGGTTCCAATTGATTGATCTTATGGCAAGGCTGCAAACGAAATAAGCTGAGCCTTAAGCTATTCGGGCTCCTAACCGAGCCTTAAGCTTTATGAGAGCAACTTAACATTATTTTGCTCATTTATCTAATGAAAGATTCTGAACCGGACATTTAACTACAAGAGGCCGAGCTTGGTCCATGTGCACTCATACATGAAGGAAACCTCCACAAAATGAACAAAGAAGAGCAACGATATCTTAACCCCTAGACAGTTGAGTTAACCCGAAAAACAATTCACTAAATCTTAATTTTATTCAGCGGAGAGTTACTCATGATTCCTTACATTTAGTTTCTACATCTCCAATAGAGATCACTTAACCAAAAACAAAACAAAAACTCTAACCAAGAGACTATATTGTTTCCTAGAGTTGGAAAGAGCTTTATGAAACTTCCAAGTGAACAAACCATCAAAGATGCAGATGTAGAATGAATTGTTTGTTTTATTGAAATAAAACCAAAATAATTATAAAGCATTCAGGGTACTAATTATATTCAGCAGGAACACAAAAATAGTCAAGATTGCGTTCTCACTTGTGGAAAACCTTCTAAGCATACATTAAAGTTAGATTAACAATAATAAGCCACAAATTTCGATTACATTCTCAAAAGACTATACAGGTGTTTGAAATTCAAAAAATATAGTTATTTTGATTTGTTTTAATTTAGAACGAAGTCTATTTATATCACTAAAACATGCTCTGTCATTCGGGTCTTTTTGAGAATTTTCCACTAACATTTAACTACTTGACCTATTTTAACTGATATCTTGTTGATAGTAAGAATGCATAAGGAAAATTAAGAGCCTCGTTCAACATGATGCAATAAAAGGAGACTGGTAGCTTTTGTACCTATACAACGGCTAAATATATACATTAAAAGGTTATACTCCCACGAAATTTTTTACTGATTTTGTGTGTATTTATATCACATTTAAGAAAACTGTATCAATAAAGGATGCCTTTGATCTTATATTGTCGGGAGTTGATGATGACGTACAAATGAGAGAAGCTCAATCAAGTGAGACAACAGTTGGGATAAGTTGTTTTCAAAGTATATTAAACTTGAAAAAGATTTGAGATATGACTAAAGAAACATGAGTTTTCATGTTCGGAGAAAATAATTCGTTAGGATCACGGCTGTCGACGGTGCATTTATAATAAATCCCGGGTTTGGAAAAGAAAAGGGAAAATTCTGTATAAAATAGATGGAGTACCTCAATCAAACAAACGAAACAGAAGAACCCCAACCGAGCCTAATAGCACCAACGTTGCTGCAGGACTCGGCGTTCGGAGAGAGAACCTACTCTTTATAGACAGAGTTTAGGTCTTCCGGAAGCTGGATTTGGTAACAAAAAAAAAAAATGAAACAATTTTTACCATATATATATATATATATATATATTAGGGGTAAATAGCTTAAACACCCCCTCAATTTTACTCTCTTTCCCTACTATACCCCCTTAACTATGAAATGAGCTTAAAACCCCCAAAAGTTTCATAAAATGTTGCACCATGGGCTTGCCTTCAATTTTTTTTACCCTTTTACCCTCCAAACTTTTTGTATTTCCACCTTACCTTTAATTCTATCCTTACTATTAATTTTCTTAATTCTTTATATTACAAAAATATTATTTCTTTAAGTTAGAATATTAATTATGCCATTTACCTTTAATGTATTAGACTAAATATACTCTCAAATGTTTTTTTTTTTTGTAAGTTTTAATTATTTTATTTGTAAATCAATTAACTTGTTATTAAATTTTAGTTTGATTTAAATCATAAAACTCAATCCTAATTAATATATTCATAAATAAATAACAATTTATGAATATATTTTTATGAAAAGAAAGTTTCATTTGGGCAAAAAAAAATTTTAATTAGGATAATTGTTTTATGATTTAAATGAAATTAAGTTTTATTGGAAAATGATATATATTTTGGAATATATATATATAATTCGTCAAAAATATATATTTTTAGAATTGTTTTAAAAAATTATGAATTTTTTCCAAAAAAGAAAATTTTTGGGAAAAATATATATTATGTTCCAAAATATGATTTTTTCCGAAAAATAATTTTTTTCAAAAAATATATATTATTTTCCGAAATATATATTTTTTATATTTTAGAAAATAATGTATATTTTTCATAAAAAAATCATGATTTTTAAAACAATTCAAAACATATATACTTTTGATGAATCATATATATATATTCCGAAACATATATCATTTTCCAATATATATATTCCAAAATATACATATTTTTTCAAAACATAATTTTTTTGAAGGTTTGATTTCACTAAACCCTCTTATATTATTGATGGTAGTTTAGGTATTATGACTCAAAATCATATTTTGGAACATAATATATATTTTTCTCAAAAAAATAATTTTTCGGAAAAAATTCATATTTTTGAAAATAATATATATTTTTCTCAATAAAAAATATTTTTCAGAAAAAATCATATTTTGGAACATAATATATATTTTTCCCAAAAAAATTATTTTTCGGAAAAAATTAATATTTTTTAAAAGAATTCGGAAAAGATATATTTTTAACAAATTATATATATATTCCGAAATATATATTATTTTCCAATATATATATTCCGAAATTATATATTTTGTTCAAAATATATATATTGTTTTCATAAATTGGATTTATTTATGAATATATTAATTAGGATTGAGTTTTATGATTTAAATCAAACTAAAATTTAATACCAAGTTAATTGATTTACAAATAAAATAATTAGAACTTATTAAAAAAAAAATTATATTTGAGAGTATATTTAGTCTAATACATTAAAGGTAAATGACATAATTAATATTGTAACTAAAAGAAATAATATTTTTGTAATTTAAAGAATTAAAAAATATAATAGTAAGGATAGGATTAAAGGTAAGGTGGAAATACAAAAAATTTGGAGGGTAAAAGGGTAAAAAAATTTGAGGGCAAACCCATGGTGCAAGAAAATGAAAGTTGAGGGGGGTATAATTAATTGAGGGAATATAGTAGAGAAAGAGAAGAAAGTTGAGGGGTATTTTTAGCTATTTACCCTATATATTATGACAATACTTGGGTTTTACCTGAGAGGATGAAGTTAGTCATCCTCTCTTATTTGACCCAATAAATTTAACTCATGTGGCTAACGTTAATTAAAGAAGAATATAAATGAATATTTTACCAAATTTGAACATTTCCATTTTTTTTTCCAGACATCTTTCACCGTTTCAAATTGATTTAAATAATTATATATTATATAGTAAAAATTCATTAAGAACATAAATTTATACTTTTATAAACATTCATGCATTGACCCATCAATGAAATTACTTTTCCATTCTTCAATATATTTTGTTTTAAAGTTGTTGGGAATATATAATATCTATTAGCAAGTATTAAATTTTTATTTATTCTTGACTAAATGAGATTTTTATTTTTGTTTGCATAGCTTGGTTAGTTTTGAAATTTGTAGCATATGAATTTTTCGCAACAACTAATAGACCATGTTTGGAGGCATTGGAATTTTAGTGATCAACGGTTTAGAAAATCGATTACTATACAATATATGATTATATAAATTAATTTGGAAGGATAATAAGAAAAGTGGAAAAAAAATTTAAAATGAAATTTTCAGATCGATTTGGTAAAATTTTATATAATAATGGGTGATAGACATTTATATTCTTTACTTAATTCAAAACACGTGTCATAAATTTATTGGTTCAAGTAAGAGGGGAATACTAACTTCATCCTCATTAGGGAGGACCCAAGTATTGTCCATATATATATATATGCATTTGTGTTGAAATCTCATTTCCTCTTTTCTAGGGTTGAAATCTCATTTATTCAACAAAAAAATAAACCTCCCTCTCTTGTCGGATAATTATTGTTCCCACATGGGAGAATAAAATAAGTACGGACATTATATAGGAATGATGTTGCAAGAGGTGCTTAGCCTACTCTTTACATCAAGGCCTAAGGTAACACTGATAATTACTGTTTCCACATCGGAGAATTTGAAACAATTGAAGCACGGTTCAGGAATTTAAGGGGGAGATGATGAGTACATTCGAAATAAATGACTTGGGATTGATGCACTACTTTCTTGGCATGGAGGTCATCCAAGAAAATACTGGGATCTTCCTATCTTATAAGAAGTACACGGAGAATTTAATGAAAAAAATTCAAACTGTATGCAAGGCAATTGCTACCCCCAATGGTGACAAGTGAAAAGCTAAAAAAGGATGATAGAGCACGTAAAGAAGACACATCTCTCTACATGAGCTTATACTCTATCTCACATCAACTGATTTGCTTTTACTTTCGGGTCGGAGTATTTTTATGGGCATCAAAGAAGCAAGACAAAGAAGATACTACCATATATATATATATATATATATATATATATATATATATATTATGACAATACTTGGGTTTTACTGGGAGGGAGGATGAAGTTAGTCATCCCCTCTTATTTGACCCAATAAATTTAAGTCATGTGGCTAACGTTAATTAAAGAAAAATATAAATGAATATAACCATTATTTCTTAGACTTTTACCAAATTTGAACATTTCCATTTTTTTTTCCAGAGATCTTTCACCCTTTCAAATTGATTTATGTAATTATATATTATATAGTAAAAATTCATTAAGAACAAAAATTTACACTTTTATAAACATTCATGCATTGACCCATCAATGAAATTACTTTTTCATTCTTCAATATATTTTGTTTTAAAGTTGTTGGGAATATATAATATCTATTAGCAAGTATTAAAATTTTATTTATTCTTGACTAAAATATATATTTTTTTTTTATTTTTGTTTGCATAGCTTGGTTAGTTTTGAAATTGGTAGCATATGAATTTTTTGTTATAGCTAATAGACCATGTTTGGAGGCATTGGAATTCTAGTGATCAACAGTTTAGAAAATCGATTACTATACAATATATGATTATATAAATTAATTTGGAAAGATAAAAAGAAGAGTGGAAAAAATTTTAAAAATGAAATTTTCAGATCAATTTGGTAAAAATTTATATAATAATGGGTGATACACATCTATATTCTTTAATTAATTCTAAACACGTGTCATAAATTTATTGGTTCAAGTAAGAGGGGAATACTAACTTCATCCTCACTAGGGAGGACCCAAGTATTGTCCATATATATATATATGCATTTGTGTTGAAATCTCATTTCCTCTTTTCTAGAGTTGAAATCTCATTTATTCAACAAAAAAATAAACCTCCCTCTCTTGTCGGATAATTATTGTTCCCACATCGGAGAATAAAATAACTACGGACATTATATAGAAATGATGTTGCAAGAGGTGCTTAGCCTACTTTCTACATCAAGACCTAAGGTAACACTGATAATTAATGTTCCTTCATGGGAGAATTTGAAACAATAGAAGCACGATTCAGGAGTTTAAGGGGGATATGATGAGGACATTCGAAATGAATAACTTGAGATTGATGCACTACTTTCTTGGCATGGAGGTCATCCAAGAAAATACTCGGATCTTCCTATCTCATAAGAAGTACATGGAAAACTTAATGAAAAAATTCAAACTATATTGCACAATCATCCGCTGAAGTTCCAAGTACTACGCAAGATGCTCGGTGTTTCAGAATAGTGCATCAAGGAGGAGTTTTGAAATGTGACGCACTATTCTAGAAAATTCTAGGATTAACTTGAAACATATGATTAACTTTATCTAAAAATAAATTTCTAGATTAGTCTTGTGTATATAGAAAGAAAAAATCTAGAAAAAAAATATCTAGAATAGTCTTATATAGAAAGAAGAGAAATTAAGTATATGTAATGGTCTGTACAGTCATAAAGCTCCCAATACTAAAAGCGCAAATTCATGTTATTTATAATTTTTGTTATTTATGGCTTTGGGATTGGCAGGGTGAAATATTTCTGGGGGATTTGATTGGCTTATAACAGGGGATTTAGAGGGGGGAAATGAATTATTAACAAGAACTTCTTGTATTATAACTTGTAGCTTAGTAATACGGCATCTCAATTCTCTGAAAGCTGAGAAAAACTGGCATATTCTTGTTTTATACCGTTCTTGCTATCCTAATTTATATGCATCAACAGAGATGTTTCTTCGACATCACTTTGAATTTGTGGAAAGGTTTATTTTCCTTGTCGCTCTCGAAAGAAATCAGCTTATTACGCCTGGAATATTTTTTTTCTCCTTATTTATTGATTGTTTTTATTTTTTGAATAGTGATAAATTGCTCTTGTTGAAGAAATCATTTCTTTAGAACAATGGAAGAGTTAAAAGAGTTATGGTATGGTGTGATGAATTTTCCATTTGAGTTGTTACTTTTAAATATTGTTTTATTGCCCTACTTCTGTGAGGTGATGCAACTATCAAAGAAAAAAGATGCTATATATAGATAGGTTCATACATCTATCAGATTATTGAAGTTTTTTTTTATGTCATTTCATCGAATTAATTTTATTTATTTATTTATTTATATTTTTTTGTCATATTTCATCATCGATAGTTAATTCTTCCCTGGCTTCCTGGCTTTGAACAAAATTTTATTAATTATTTCCTGGTATTATAAAGTTGATGATTGTTAATAACCTATCAATTCTGACTTAATAATGTTGGTATATGACCAAAACTACTTATCATTAACAGAGAAACACACAAAATTAAATGTAATGTTTTACTAGGAAGCAACAATGCAGATATCTGAATGGGCCGGGCCAGTTTGGAGAAGCCCAGCTAGTATACCCATAAACAATGAAGGTAATAAAATCTGATTTTATTAAGCTTATGAAATTAAATTAATTTAACTTATAACCACCTTGGAATCAAGGCTTTGTACATGATTAACAACCTCACTCCTCCATTCTAAAATAAGTAGTCACCCTAAAGAAATTTTAAAAAAAATAAAATATATATATATATATATTTTTTATTAGATTCTCATTAAAGGAGATTTCGTTGTGTATGGAGATCTCGGTGTCTCAAAGAATTCACTTTTGCTAGAGTCCGCTCCATAGCCATTGTCGTGTTGGTGTTTTTGTTCTCTCTCCAATCTAGAATTTCCCGAGGTAGCTCTTTCATTCATCCACTTGATAATGTCGGAGAACACAATATCTGTATTTTCCGGCAACTCTCCACAGCAAAGAGAGTGCCACATTCCGGAATACAACTTCAAAGTCTTGTCTGAGCTCGAAGCAGTCTCGTAAAGAAGCTTGCTAACCGATGGATCCGTAACTCGGTCAGCTTCTCCATGGCAGATCAGAAATGGTAATTTAACCTGATAAATATACAAATGGATTAATATTTAATAATTGTCCATGTCACATTAATAATTGTGCAAATAATCAATAGATTAATTAATAAATTAATGAAAGATTAACAAACCTCTTGAAGTCTTTTCTCCAGATCTAAGCTTACGGTCAAAAGCTGTTGGCCAGTTTGTAAGCGTGGCCTTCCTTTGTAGCAATAAGGGTTGGATCGAATCTGTCATCATTAAATTAAAATTACTTCAATGTCATAATACAAAATATAAAATTTTATAATTTTCCTTTTTTAGATTCCTTATGATAACTATAAGGTAGAAAGACCCCCTCTTTATTTACCTATTATATTTTATAATTATTAATACAGTGTAATCCCCATTAATTTCTTTCCTGTTAAAAAATAAAAGGAATAAAAGAGATGAGAGAGAAAATTATACCTCTTCTCTAACTTTAGGTTCTCTAAAGGCAATATCAATAATATCCGCTGTTGGTACAATTTTCCACGTTGGAATGATATTGCAAAGTTTGGTCAAAACAGTGATCACCAGGGGATTTGGGTTTATATCATCTGCTATCTGCATTATATAAATCAATTATGTAAAATCACACACTCATAAATAGTCATTTTAGATCTAACATAGAGAAACGTAGATAAATATGACAAATCTAAAACAAATATAGGACATGGATATTTTAGGATGAAGTCGGGTGAAAAGAATATGACATTCTTCTACACCAAAATATATTTAAGCATTACCTTTTAAGTTCGATTCCAGTTAGATACAATTTTGTTTAGGTCACTAAAAGTTTATCCGGTCTTTAATTTCAGGGCCCCAAAAATTAGTCGAAGTGCATGGCCCGAATAGCTAAGTTACCGAAAAATATATATATATATTTACACTTGGATTTAATTGACGTAGATGAAATAATTATCATTTAAAACTTAACAATTAAATTGTTATGGTGATAAGGAATGTATGAACTCTCACTCTCACGATCACATGAGTAAGAAATTATTTTTGTGTATATATAACAATTTTGGATGATTTAGTTCAACCTGTTAAGAATGAATCCAATCAATGGAAGCGTAAGGCTAAATAATGATACAAAAATAGATTATATATATCATTTGAATAAGAATAGTGGAAGTAGATAATATATATATATATATATATATATATATATATATATATATATATCATTTTTCTATGAGAGTTAAAAGAATATGATATAGACAAACATAACCACTCCTCTTTTATTTTTATTTTTATTTTTTATTTTTTATTTTTTCTGACATAACAACCACTCTTTCATAAACAACCAAACTAAGCTCCTTTTTTAATAAGAATATACAACTACACAAATAGGGTAGTCCGTAAATGGCACGTATAACCCAATTGGACCTACCCAGATTGCTACCAAACGTGATTTGGACATATATACTAACATACATACATACATATATAATACATATATGCATATATATAGAGAGAGAGAGAAAGATGGGGCACACACCTTACACATGGGTGCAACCAAGACGGCACCATCCCAGTAGTCCGGCTTCTTTCTGTGAAGGAGAAGCACCACTGCTCCTCCCATTGATTCTCCCATTATTATTCTCATCTTTTTCTTATTTTCCTCTTTCTCTACACATCAATCAAATTCAAACACAAAACAGTACAAAATTAAATTTCACTCCAATTTAAAATTTTAATAATCACTCTTATTATGTATCACCCGTTTATAATACTTTTAAAAAATACCAATATTATTATAAAGTATTGATAGTTATTTTTTTAGACTATTGTCCGTGTCTGTGATATTGTTATCGTGCTATCGCAACTGCAACGGGAACTATAATTATGGCACAACATTAAATTTTTATTATATAGTTTTAGACATGTCAATCAAATAAATTTGACCAATTATTTTTAAAAAAAATTTGCAATTTGAGGAATTTACTTAGTTTTTCCTATAGGTTCTTGGAATCCAAACAAACAAAATTTATTTTTTTACCACAAACGCTTGAAAAATGATCAGAACAGTCAGAGACAAGATCATCGAAACAGGGGACATAGCCCTGAAGTCCAGATGATTTTCCATGGCCTTCATAGTCAATCCCATATACTGCAAATCCGGCGTTGGCTAGGCGGATTCCGGTGCCTGTTTAATCACCAACTTTTAGTTATTTAATGAATTGATACCACTATATATATATATATATATATATATATATTATATAAGTATTGCAATATATATGTATATGTATTGACCTTTCATTGAGATGCTGCACTCCATGGCATACCCATGGCACAAGAAGATTAAAGCTTTTGGTTCACGATTTTCAGGCAACCATCTGCACGTGAAAAGCTTCATTCCTCTTGAGTTCAAGATGAATTCCTGTAAATTTAATAAGATTTGAAGAAAGAAAAATAACGTTAATATGGGTCATGCAAAATCTATATAAAAAAAATAATCACAAAATTATAAAATTTATATATACCATACATATGTTATGTAAAGAATCGAATTTACAATTAAATTAGGCCTAACCTCTTCATATTTGATACTTCTGACTTCACTCGCCTGTAAAAACCAAAAAAAAATATGGTGAGAGAGAGATATAAAGGAATATACATATATGTGTGCGTGTAGATACATGTGTAAATCCATGTAGAACAGAGCGAGATGCATACCATGAGAAACTGAGAAATGGGTTGAAACTGAAAAAGGAAAGAAGTTGAGAGAAGCGATAATTATATATATATATATATATATATATGGGATTATAAAAGAGATTGAAATAGTGAGAAGCGAATGAGTCGAATGAGAAAAGGCCGAGGACTCCCCTATCTTTATTTATATTGAGGAGTAGTGAACCCTCTTGTCTGGGAATTTATTATATAGTTCTCGGAGCCACCATCCTCTGTGGACTACCCTACGGTGTGGTACCGTTTTAGGAAATAATTTGAATCTATTTCCCTATTTAATTTTTTTGATGGGATAAGATCATGTAATTTACAAATAATTTCTTTACTTCATAAAAAAATTATATATGTAGTTTGAAAACATGTTAGACAATCGTTTAATATTTTTCCTAATTTTTAAGTTTTTTTATACTCTCTCGTCCCATATATTGTTTCAAGAATATAGGGGAGTTTTAATATAAAATAACATAGTGATAATAAATGTATTTATAAATCTATACATAATTATAAAAATAAATAAACAAAAGTTCTAGAATGGATGATATAAATTTTAATTTAATTTAATTGGTTAGGTCGATACTTTATTTTGTTACTAAAGAATTTGATTGAATTAGATCATATATTCTTTCTACTACCATCAAACAATTTCTCGGGAATCAAGTACGTAGAATATATACATATATATATATATATATATGTATATATAATCTATGCAAGCCTTGCAAGGGTGAGTGGCAACTAGGTGTGCAGTTGAGTTTTACCCCTTTTTGTATGCGTGAGAAGAGATCATAGCAATCAGTTCACTATTTTGAGGAGAAATATCTGCAGGATCATGTCATATAACCTACTGTGTCAAGGTCATATAGTTGGACTCTCAACTCTAACTCATTTTCTGGTGGTCAGGCCTATATATATATATATATATATATATATATATATATATATATATATTTATACACATGTATACATATATACATAGAAATAGACATGTACATGTTTATTGTTTATATGCATGTATTTCTCTTTTATACATCATTGAGATTCTGAGAAGGATAGTTCCTTGTAAGTTTGTAAGTTGTAACCTAACAATTGAGAGGTCAAAACCCTATTGGTTGGGCCCTTAAATTAACGGCTAAATTGAGATGTGATTTTCATTTTCCCTTTTTTTTTTTTGGCCATAGAAATGGAAATTTCTTATTTTGATGGTCTTTGATTTTAATTAAGTTCTTAACATTTTTTACAACTTATTATTTCTCTTTTCTCCTTTTAATTTATAAGCTATTTCTTGAATTCAATGATTTTGTTAAAAATATTCCTGTTTATAGTGATTAACGGAGAATTTCCGCATAGATTTTATAATTGTTGTATTATTGTAAAGGACAAATTCTCATAACTAGTATCATCAATTTTGTGTTCACAACATACCGTAATTGTATCAAAGCAATTGACGTCTTTAATAGGAACTTTCAACTTCGTATATCAAATGAAGAGCATATAAAACTTGAATTATACCCCTTTTCAACATTTAATTTTTTCACATTTATTCTTAAATATAAAGCATAAAATTAATTCAATTTCACAAATAAATGGTCTGTTTAATTTACTCAATTGGAGACGATGATCAAGCAGATAACGACTTAAGCGGACAATCCGTGAGCAATGGCAAGTAATAAGCACTTAAAATTATAAATTAATTATATCAATAGGAGATATTTTATTTGGTCAACTAAATTGGATTCATTCCTCCTTAACTTGCAACTTGCGCTTTAACATTTTTAAATTCTTATCAAGTTTAATTACATTAATGTGCCGTGGTCAACTGTGTGATACAAATTACCCAATTACGTACTATGGATGGACTTGTATCTATATATCAACATAAATTAAAGGAATATTTGGATAAAACTCCCTGCCATTTCAAATTATGATGCCGCTATACAAATAACTCATCCCGCTAAGAATCATTATTATTATTATTATTATTATTATTATTATTATTATTGCAACTAATTAAGAATTAATTTTTATTTTTTCAAAAAAAAAACTAAATATCAAAAAATTGTACAAAAATATCAGTTTTCAGATAACTACTTTTTATAATTCTCATAAAATAATTTTCAGAATTCTCAATTAAAGATACAAATCAAGCACTATCTTAGTATCTTAGTTTTTATCTCAAGGTTATACTGAAAGACATTTTGATAACTGTGTTTTCCACTTTTTGTTCAAGTTCTTGTTCTAATTTTATTCGAATTATCATGTTATTTAAGAATTAGGTAGCACTTCACTTGTGGTATCCAACATATATGTATGTAGCGATATGTAAAAAAGTGTACATGTATGACAATTGACAACATAAAGTAATACATGCTTCCATTGTAAGATAAGAACGTTAAATATGTGCTTCTAGTGTTTTGAATATCAGAATTCTTGAAGGAAGGGGTCGGTGGGCCTAGCAAGCGACTAGGGAGCGCACGAGACGGCTCTATTGACTTGCTTTATGAATCATGTGTTTGTGTGTGTAAATTTTTGTACTTGTGTGTGTGAATTATTGTTTGTATGTGTGAATATGTTTGTCTTGATATTGATCGTGTTCATAAACGGCGAGCTTCTTCAGCCCACGTTCTTGCAAATGTGGATGAAAAAGTCCATATACTTCGGGTCAAATATGTCGCCCACGATTCATTTATATTTGCATCTCCTCTTCAAAAGTCCATATACTACGGGTCAAATATGTCCCTATGGACTTGTTTGGGAAGTTGGTTTTGGGCTTGGTTTTGGTTTTGGTTTTGAATTTGAAGACCAAATTATGTTTGGGAAGTTAGTTTTGGATTTGATTTTGGCCTTTTTAAAACCAACCATTAAAACCTTGGTTTTGGTCTACCAATTTTGACTTTTTTTTTCTCTCTATACATATATATATATATATATGACCGAAAATATGAATTATTTTGAAAAAAATAATATATAATATTTAGAAAAAAATTATTTTTCGGAAAAAAAATTATATTTTGAAACATAATATATTTTTCGGAAAAAAATTTATATTTTGGGACATAATAAATTTTCGGAAAAGTATTTTTCAAATTTTATATTTTGAAAAAAAAAAAAATTTGGAAAAAAATCATATTTTAATATAATTTTTCAAAATTTTATATTTTTTTCAATTTTAAATATTTCGCACTTTTAAATAAATATAAAAAAAAAGTGCGAAAATTTTATAATTTTCTAGAAATATTTTTTTCAAAATATAATTTTTCAAAAAATATATTATGAAAAATAATATTTTCGAAAAATTAAGTTGGAGAAAAAAAATTTGGAAAAAATTATAAATATTTCGCACTTTTTTATATTTTCTGGAAAGTGAGAAAATTTTATAATTTTCTGAAATATTTTTTTAGAAAATATAATTTTCTGGAAAGTGCGAAATATTTTTATCAATTATATATATATATATTAATATATATTATTTGAATTTTATATATAATTTTCACCTTTTAAAATATTTTTATCAATTATATATATAATTTTTTGAATTTAAAAAAAATAGAAATTTAAATATTGTTTTATATGATTTTTGAATTTTATATATTTCTTTCGAATCTGTATAT
This sequence comes from Cornus suecica, assembly GCA_963922005.1. NCBI lineage: Eukaryota > Viridiplantae > Streptophyta > Magnoliopsida > Cornales > Cornaceae > Cornus > Cornus suecica. The sequence goes on from OY998244.1 coordinate 2,260,588, forward strand.
TTTTCCCCATTTATATCCTTTTTTCTAAATTTTTTTTTAAAAATCAGTATATAATATAATTTTTCAGAATTTTATATTTTTTTTGAATTATATATATTTTTTCGAATTTAATATATATTATTTGAATTTTATATATAATTTTAATATTTTAAAATATTTTTTTCGATTATATATATATTTTTTGGAATAAAAAAATAGAAATGTCAATTATTTTCGGGAATTTTAAATATTTGTTAATTATATATATATATATTCATTTTAATATTTTTTTCCAATTTTATATATATATTTTCATATTTATATATTTTTAATACATATTAGTATATGTATATAATTATATCAAGACCAGGACCAACTCCTTACCAAACATGGTTTTAGATTTACCTAAAACCACCCAAGACCACCAAGATCAAAATCACAAGACCAAGACCAAAACCAAGTTCCCAAACGGGCTAGGATTAACTTCATTTATACTTCTGAAGTTTGTTCTAACTTCAATCATACAGCTTTCTAAATCTTTAATCACACTCTCTCATAATATGAAATGTATAAAAAAATCCTAAATCAAACACCCCTTAAACCAACCATGTACCCACATATATTCAATCCTAAAACATATACCCAAACACCCCAATTTCTCATCATCATTATCATCACCCACCACCCACCGCTCCTACCACCACGCACCATTGCTAACCCCAACCCCCCGCTGGCACACCCGCGCACACACACAATCTACAAATATACCCCTCTCTCTCTCCCTATATATATATATATATGTATACATATCATGGTTCGCAAAAACGGTTTCGGTTGGTGTAACGGTTTCGGTATCGGTATAACGGAACGGGGTCAGTATTGGGGTTACGTAACGGTTTCGGTTATCGCAAGCGTGAATTTTTTAAAAACTCGTACATGGTGGTAAAAATGTACTGATATGGTACTTTTGACAACATAACTAAACTTTGATGATTTTTTGATAATTTTAAGTAAATTTTATATATTTTTTAAAGATATTTAGAGAATGACTTTTATTGTAGTATTAGTGAATGAAATACCAATTTTATCCATGGTCCTATCATAGTGATGTGATGATTTATAATATATATGTTTTATTACTTTAATGCTTGAAGATTAAATTGATCAAATAAAATATTTTGACTTTTCAAAATAGATACTTATTTTGGGATAACTAAAAGAAGAAAAGTGAACATTTATTTTGGGACGGACCGGAGAAAGTATATAATATGAACGGGAAAATGACATGGATGATGCATCTCTATCTATATATTATGTTAACTTTTGACACTTAAATATTTGCTGATGTGATGGTATAATGTTAACTATATAATAATATGTATTGAAAATATATATACAGTATATAGGAATATTATATTGATTTTCAACTTTTGCCATTTATTACTGGTCAGATACTCAACTTGTCCTTGCCCCCAAAAAAAGATATAACTACTCCATTTTAAGCTAACATCCCCAACTTTTGACTTTTTTTTTTCTTTTTTTTTCCGGAACCGGTTCAACCAAAACCAATTCCGTTACGAACCGGCCGATTCACCGAAATATCGGTCAATTCGGCGCGAACCGGCTGGTTCGCGAACCATGATACATATCCTTGGGTTTATTTCACGTGGTGGGATGATTTTTTGGATTCAGTTTCATTTCCTCATTCAATGGCCTCATATATATGAAACTGCTCCTTCAAAGATATTTCTCCCACTTTATATATAAATATACATGTATAATTTCTGTAATTAAACTGCCCCTTCTTTCTCTAGGAATCGATGTCCTTTCTTTTTCTAGGGTTAGGGTTAGATTTGGAGGAGGGGGTTGAGGGAGATGGGTTGGGTGTTTGGGTATTTGAATGGTCAAATTGATAAAATAAGAAATACTTGTTTCCAAACACTCTTAGGTTAAGCTCAAGGGTAATTTAGGTATTAAATTAATTTTTTAGGCTGATGTCATGAATTAAATGGTGTAAATGATGGTAGTTTCAAAAAATAAGGGGTGTGATTGAAAATTTGCTGAGAGAATATGATTAAAGTAAAAACAAATCTCAAAAGGTATAAATGAAAGATATCTCTTCAACAATATAATTATACGAGTTAATTTCATTTACACTTCTTTAGGTTTATCTTTATTTTAATCACACCCTCTCACATTTAAATATCTTTATTTAAACCCCATCAGGTTAGAGATTCACATCATTTATACCCCTTAATAATGGCACCATCCTAATTTTTTATATATAAATACCTAAATTACCCTCAATAGAATAACCTAATGTTGTTTGGAAACAAGAATATAATATTTTATCAATTTGACACCCTCCAATAATTTAATCATTAATTTTTTATTCAAAAACATTTCACTTTATCATTATCATTTTTATTAAAATTTGAAAAAATATATAAAATTCGATATATATATATATATAATATTCAAAATATATATTAAATTTAATATATATAATTCAAAAATATATATAAAATTTGAAAAAAAACATATAAAATTCAAAACAAATATATAAAATTCTTAAAAATATATATAAAATTCGAAAATATATATATAAATTCAAAAAATAAAATATAAAATTCAAAAAACAAATATAAATTTTGAAAAAACATATAAATTTTGAAACAAATATATAATATTAAAAATATATATATAATTCAAAAAACATATATTAAATTAAAAATATATATATCAAATTCAAAAATATATATAAAATTCGAAAAAAATATATACGATTCAAAAATAAAATATAAAATTCAAGAAACAAATATAAATTTTGAAAAAAATATAAAATTTAAAACAAATAAATAAAAAAGGTTGATCGTTTTGTAATTAATTAAATTAAAATTAAAATTTTAAAATTTGATCAATTTATAATTTATCCTCCATAACTCTCCCTATACATTTTTTTTCTCATTTGGGATCTAGGAAAAAAATAAGAAAACTAATAATTTAGAAAAAATCTATATCAACCTTTTTTAGTATATTCATACATATATATAATGGTGGCGTTTAGCGGCAATGGTGGGTGGTCGCGAGCTGTGGTTGCGCGTTTGATTGGCTAAGGATGAAGGATAGATGTTGTGGTTTGGTGGTGTTGTTTTGTGGCAGCTAGCTGAGGACGAAGGACAGGAAAATCTCAGGATTGTGATTCGGCGGTGTTGGATTTGGGGGTTTGATTTTTATTGGCAGAGGACGAAGTTTTTTCTTTTTCCTTCTAAACACAATTTTGTCGGGGTGGCGATGAAGTTGGTTGAGGATGAGATTTTATTTGGGTAGGGTTGTGGGGTGGCCGCGGGAGGGGGCGCGACTAGGGGTGGGGGTGGCTTGCGATGGGGGTGGGGTGGTGGTGGACGGGGAGTGATTAGGGTTAGGGTTAAGGTTGGGGATGAAGTTGTTTGGATATGGGTTTAAACTTGTTTGGAATAAATTAATTTTTATTTGGACAAAAGACTTAGATTATTCTGAAATTGAATTCATTTAAGTTTGTTTGACTTAAGGGTATTTAGGACATTTCATACCATGAGGGTGTAAATGAAGATACTTAAATGTAAGGGGGTGTGATTCAAATAAAAGCAAATTAAAGGGATATGAATGAAATTAACCCTAATTATACCTGGCTCAAATAACAAAAACATCTGCTTTTATTTTAAAAATAAGGTTTATTTTAAGAAACCCCCTTATGTTATTCAATTTAATCAAGTAATACCCATTGTGTCTACTTTGCCCCCTATACTATCCAATTTCATCACTATGCCCCCTCCTCCTCACATTTGGAGTCAAAATATCTAAACTACACTCTTTTAATAGTATAAGGGGGTTTAGCGAAATCAACCTTTAAAAAAATTATTTTTTGAAAATAAATTATATTTTTCGTAAAACTATAAATTTCAATATATATATATATATATTTTGGAAAATATGATTTTTTCCGAATTTTTTTTTTGTGTAAAATATATATTATGTTCAAAAATATGATTTTTTTCCGAAAAATATTTTTTTCGCAAAAAATATATATTATATTCCAAAATATGATTTTTTTTCAGAAAAATATATTTTTTTTTGCGAAAAAGTATATATTATGTTCCAAAACATGAATTTTTTCTAAAAAATAATTTTTTTGCAAAAAATATATATTATATTCCAAAATATGATTTTTTTCCCAAAAATAATTTTTTTGCCAAAAAGTATTTATTATGTTCCAAAATATAATTTTTTTCTGAAAAATATTTTTTTTGCGAAAAATATATATTATGTTCCAAAATATGATTTTGTTTTGAGAAAAAATATTTATTATGTTCCAAAATATGATATTTTCCGGAAAAAAAAAATTTGCGAAAAATATATACTATTATGTTCCAAAATATGATCTTTTCCGAAAAATATTTTTTTGCGAAAAATATATACTATTATTATGTTCCAAAATATGATTTTTTTTCCGAAAAATAATTTTTTTTGCAAAAAATATTTTTGCGAAAAATATATATATTTTTGAATTTATAATTTTTGCGAAAAATATAATTGATTTCGGAAAATATTTTTTTAAAATTGTTGATTTCACTAAACTCTCTTATACTATTGAGAGTAGTTTATGCATTTTGACTCAAAATGTGAGTTGAGAGGGCATAATGATGAAATTGAATAGTATAGGGGGAAAAGTGGACACAGTGAGAGTTAGTTGATTAAACTGGATAATATAGGAATTTCTTGAAATTAACCCTTAAAAATATCAGCGACCTTCTATTTATTTTTAAAATAACACTGACATACCCTTTGAGTTATGTTTGAATAACATTGACCTCCCTTATCCTAAAATTTAATATTTTTGTTTTTTTAAAAATAAAAATAAATTAAGGGAACTCCAAAAATGTACTAAACAAAGATTGAAATGATTCTTTTGCCCATAGTTTGGTGTGATTTGTTTTATTTTATAAACTTAGATTAATTGTTAGAACGTTATCATAAAAAATGAAAATACTAATTTTATTATTTTTGTATTGTTTGCTTCAACATTATAGCTAAAATATATTTGAGACAAATTTAAAATATATTCAAAAATTTACATTAGAAATGTGATTCTAAATACAACTAAAATGTTTGATTTGTTTCGACTAAAAACGAAGTGTCAAAAACAAACCGCATTCCAAATGAGCATAATGCTCGCATTGTCCGATACATTACTTATTCTTCGGTTTATAATACTTTTGAAAAATACCGTTAATATTACTTATTTAATACTCACTTTTAAAATTAATATTATCTGAATTTATTACATAGTACCGCGAGAAATCTGAATTCACCGCCATACCATTCAATCAATAATATGACTGAACCCTGACCACTGTAAAAACGGGATCAAGTACTATATATATATATATATATATATATATATATATATCTTGAGTACTCATTGTACCAAAAACACTGAAAGTAAAAGACTTGTCTATAACCTCTCGTCTTCATGTCACATTTTGATACAAGATTTGCTTGGATGATAAATCTAAAAACCACATGCCATGGCCACAAATCTCGTCTTCATGGTTGTGAGCAATCTCCTAATCTAAAAACCACATGCCATGGCCACAAATCTATATCACAAAGGCCAAAAAGAAAAACAAGTATACCAGATGTCCAGCATTACAGCCTCATATATATTATCATATATCAATCCAACATCAACTATGAATGTCACATGACATACCTAATGTCCATTATTGTATAGTAGCAATACAATCTCATACTATCAATTGTCATTGTGTAACATCTATCAAAAACAACAATAGTTACATGACATAGACATCACTACTATCCATATATATAATGCCCAATATGTTGGAGCTTAGCGTATCTCACCGTCCATTATTTTGTTGTACAAGCTTGTTTTTTACCATATTTGTAGCAGGTTGTGACAGACTTACTTTTTGTATGATTGGGCTGTTCACCGATTAGTCAAACCCCCCCAAAATTTTTGGTTGTGTGATTGTTCAATTATATATTTTGCTTGTCTTTACCATAGTTTCCATGAGTTTGCCTGCAGTGACAACAACAATGGTGGTGTGAATAAATTGTTTTATTTTATGTTGATTTTTTTTTTAATGAAAGTAGGGACTTTTTGTAAACCCAAAAGGCAGTGCAAGCTAACTAATGAATAATATATATATGTGTGTGTGTGTGAATCTTATTGGATATTCGTTCCTTTTACTTCTCATTTTTCACTTTTTTTTATCGCAATGTTTTTTAACATGATGGATCAAGTTCAACCAAACTTTGAATTAGTCCAATTTTTACATAAGTTGAGCATTCATTTTGGGGTTAGTAAAATCTTCATTTGACCTCAAATGCCAGTTGACAAATGGGCTGAATTGTGGGGCCATTCTAGCCTAACTTAAAGAACCTATATTATTAGTCTGAAAATAATAGGCTCTTTTGTATTTATGAAAATAATTTTTTATTTTCTGAAAATTAAAATTTTAAAAATGATTTAAAAATATGTTTGGTTTAATTTTTGGAAAAAATAATTTTAAAAAATTAAATTATAAAAACAGTTATTTTCAAAAAACTGTTTTCTGTTCTTAAAATTCTTAAGAATAATTTTAAGAGATATAAATCAAGCAGGTCCGTAATAACCCAACTTAATTCAATCAAAATTAAGCCTTATCTCGCTACCCCAGGCTTTAAAAGATAAGCTCGGATTAGGCTTGGCTTGTGTTGAAGTGAATATTTTACGTGAATTCAAATTATTTTGATCAATTTATTTGAGTTACTTAATTTCTTTGTATCACTCTTTCATTACAAAATTTATAATACATACCATTTGTTTGATGCGTTTTTGGACTTTTCGAGTCACTTTAATTGATAAAAAAAAATTTAAAAAGCAAAATGGAGTAATTATTTGTTTCGTGTTTATTACCGAAGTTAACTTGATGTTTATTTTGATAATTGACATGGTAACATAAGATTAAAATGTAGTCGTAATTTATACTCCATTATTTATATTCATGAATCTTGGTTTACTTGTATGGCTACCTTCACCACAATCAAACACAAACTTTAACTGGATTTAGGTGTTTGCCGGCTAACAAAGACACAAGAAGCATATATAGTTATTGATCACTATATACAGAAAAAAGTAAATTAATATTCACCAGTAAATATATTTAATTTGGATAATCATAAGCATTAGAAGAGAGTGTTAGTGATGTGATATGTATATAAGATATTAGATTTGATACACTCCATATTTTTATAGAATTGAGTATAATTTGACGAAGTCACATTTGCATCTATCAAGTCGACTCACTCGGTGGAATAGCTCCTGAGATCTGCATATTGTGTCGCTGGTCATTGACACCTTTATGCCCCAAACCGTAGCCCTTGTCATGAGCTTTGATGATGCATGCATGAAGTACTATATATATATATATATATATATACACACTACTCATGTGTATCTGTCTACATTCAAAGAAACATACAAAGTTTTTGGTTGCAGATTTTAATTTCCTAGTGTCACCCCTAGACGTCATGTTTAATTGGTATTCACAAATTGATGAAATTCAATCTTATCCACCTTATCCTATCGCTTGATTCACATAAATTCAAAAGAACTAGAAGGCAATGAATTGGAAGCAACAAGTTGATTTTAAATTTAACCTATTTGTTAATTCACATAAATTCAAACAAGAATACATTTTTTTTCTTCCCCATAATCGAGTTGGCACACTGCCCTTCATGCCCAAAAGGGGTAGGATAATTGAGTGGATTTAGTAGTCATAGACTCATAGAATCACACTTGAGTGGGTCTAAATAATGATAATAACACCAAAAATAATAATAATAATATCAATTATGATAATATATATATATATATATATATTATCAACAAAAAATCAACATAAGAATCCATAATATATATATATATTATCAACAAAAAATCAACATAAGAATCCATAATGCACACAATCGTCTTCAAATGAATTAGTGTGACTCTATCTAGTGCAGAGGGGTAGGATTGAGTTGGTAATGCGAGATGCTGATTAATACTTGGTCTAGTGCTCGAAACTTATTGGCCCCTTTATCGCTCCCAGATAACCTGGTGCATCTTATAGGGCAGTGTTGCACCCTAAGTTTGTAGCATAGGGTGTGTCCAAAGGGCCCTAAATGAAGGAGTTTTGAGTACCTAAATAAAAAAAGAGGGGGACAAAATTGATTTAGATTTTACAATCAAAGATCAATTGGTTGTAGCTTTTAACTTAGAGTTTTATCCTAGTTTAATTTAATATAAAAATTAAATATTATGCCGTGAACTCAATTTTAGGGTTTGGGTTTACTGTGTCATGGTTGATGCAAAGTCCACTCTACTAAATTATGTTTTGTTAAAAAAAAAACCACTCTAATACTTCAAATCTAAGGGCAATTTAGTTATGAATACAAACACATATAGGGACTCGAATAAAACATGATACGAATCCTATAACATTATAATTTAGAAAAATTATAATAGAACACGGTAAGGGCACGTGAAAAAACAATAATAGAATAATCTATTATTATTTAAAATAAATAAATTTTAATTATTTTATTCACATAACCATATCAGCAATAATCAATTACGATAGGTTCCTCTCAACAGACAATTAATTCCTGTATATCCACATTTAAGGACCCATACAATTGTACTTGGCATCCTTATCCACCATGTGTGAAGGCTAAATTCAAAGAACAATTATCGATTTCTCTAGTCATAGACTCATATTTGCACACTATCCTTTATTCATGTCCCACAGGAGCGAATCAATTAAGTTGATTTTGACCAGCCATGGTCCTAAAATAAGTCGACATCAAAACTCATTTTTCACATCAACTTGAGTTATTCTAAAGCTTTCATTATAGCACCATGGGTAGCCTATCGATTTTTAAAATAAGTTTGGTATGAATTTGAATATTGTGTAACCGTATTAAAGTCTTTTAAAAATATTACAAACAGATGATAAATCGAATTATATGATGAACTGTATTTTTCACGATGCACTGTGAGATTTTTTCACTTTATCAGGGTAATTGCTATTTTGCATCCATTATTTTTCATATTTGTAGTGGACTGGACTTTAAATGATTAAATTAATCTGAATAAGCATGATTGGAAAAAGAAAAAAAAATTTGTGGCCATATTTTTTCAAACTTTAGACTAAAATGTACCTAATAATTAAATGCAGAAAATTCTTTGGCTAGATAGTCAATGGATGAATTTGCTTCAAAATAAGAGAAAGTGTGGCTTATATTTTAATTGAAAATGATGTAACAGGTGATCTTTGAAGTTGGGTTGGGTAGCAATCAGCCAATTAGTGAGCTCTGTGCTTGCTTATTGTCTTGGTGGTGATAGAAAATAATGGATACACAATCATGGAGTTGTTAATGAATTTGAAAAGTGACTAATACCATTTATACTTTAGTCCTAATTATAGATTAAAAAATAATTTAGTGGGACTTTCATTTCAAAACTCACCTACAAATATGATATATTTTGGTCTTTAATATCAAAGATAAACAAAGAGTGATGTAACTAAAGAGTGGGTGTGTGACTGTGTGAGAGTGACATTACAGTAATCTAAGGATGTTGTTCTTTGGAAACCGAAAGGAAAAAGAGAAAGAAAAAGAAGCATAAAGATAATGATTTTTTTTTTCCATAAATAAAAGAAGTCAAATTTTGGAAGGGTTTAAAAATAAAGTAATAATGATATATATTAATATGTGAAACACAACCACCATACCGTCCAGTCTTGTTTGGACTGATTTTTCAAACGTTGTTTTTGGCTTATTGGAGCGAAAAGTTATTTTGAATGGTATTTAACAAAATTTTCAGAAGAGTTTCTGGGCCTTGAAAATACGTTTTAAAGAAGCTGGGGGTACCAGCTTCTCGAAATAGCTTCTGCTTCTCTTTTTCTTCTGCAAAAAGCCAGAAGCAGAAAATATGCCAAACAGGGCGCTAGAATATACACTGTACGCACACAAGTTATTTCAACCCTCGATCAGAATTGTATAATTTAATTTAATTATACATATAGGTGTGTTTGAAATACCAAGGAAGATTGATTAATTTTCAAAGTAGCAATTTTCTTATATTGAAATTAATCAAATAGGAATTTTTATGCTAAATGGTATGGAGAACAGTAGCTACTATGTACTACTAGAATGTGGCCCATAAAAAATTCCTTCTAAAGCTACGTTAGGCCCATTGCTTTATATTGCAAACATTTGGGCCAATTAGGGCCCCATTAATTGGGCCAATCAGGGCCCACCTTTGTTTGAGCTATGCTCTATATTGGATCTGTTACTCTAATAATATGTAAAATGCGTAAAACCCCAATCTAAACCGAACCCGACTAGTTTTGAGCCCGTCATGTATATATATATATAAGCATTGTGATGAAATGAAACCCTAACCAATCCCCATCCCATTTCTAGGGTTTCGCAGAGAGCAAAAGTAGCAGCCTTCGTAGCTTTTCTTCAGTCACACACATGGGTAAGCCCCCGAATATTTTCAACTCTTTATGAATTATGATTTCTGTAAATTAGGGTTTTGTTGGTAATGTATGTGTAATATATATATATGTGTGTGTGTGTGTGTATACGGGTAATTTGATTGTTGGGGTATGTATGTCGTATGGGTGTTTGAATTGGGGTTAACAATGAATGGTGAACACAGCTAGGATTAAGGTTCATGAGCTTCGAGGGAAGTCAAAGGCGGACTTGTTGACTCAGTTGAAGGATCTCAAAGCTGAACTCGCTCTTCTCCGTGTCGCTAAGGTCACTGGTGGTGCTCCTAACAAGCTCTCCAAAATGTACACTCTCTCTCTCTCTCTAGATCCACTTTTTGTTTGGAGTTAATATTGTGTATGGACTATTCACGCGCGTAGATATTATTTTGGGTTTTTATACATGTTTACATACATCAGCTTTATATCTCATTTAAAGGAAATTATAAGTGATAAATGAGAATAAGGGAGAGCTGGAAGCCTGGAACTGGAAAGATGAAGAGTCATATAGAAAGAGCAAAAGACCACCTGTATATATACATGCAATATATATATATATATATATATATATATATGCATATATATATATATATTTGCATCTATGTATGTGTTTATGTAGAGAGAGAGAGAGAGAGAGAGAGCAGAATTGAGAGTAATAGCAAATAAGCATTGTAACTCTGCAGATTAATCCAACGGATATAGGAGAATTAAACAGAGCTGGAAGTTAAGTCTATAGTTAAAGACTTATAAGCTCTCTTCGATTAAAGTAGAACTGGAACTATATATTTTACATATATATGTATACGTATAGGTAATCTTATCCCTTCTCTTTTTTCGCATAATCTGCAGATTTAGACTTTGTGTTTATCTGCTATTAGTCCCACTTACGGCCTCTCTCTACTTCCGCCCACACACAGACATTGATAAATAATATGTCAAATGCACAAACACATAGATATTTGTTTCTGTTTACAATTCTGCGCATCTCCCTTTTTGCCTATAGAATGTTCAAGACCATCTATAATGAGTGTTAAAAATTTAAATTGGATTTATCACCTCAAGTGATAATACGCAATTAGGTTGTTCTGAAATGATGCTTCCAAACATTGGTTATCATTTGTATTCATGGCTACCGTATGCTATAATGGTCACATCCATTTTTTTATTTTTTTTGTAAATAAAGCGTTGTGGGCAAGTAAAGGAAATGTTGATAATAGAAGACAAACTTAACTTTCAAAAAAAAAAAAAAAGACAAACTTGGTGGTGTTTATAATTTTGGTCTGCTTTAAGGAACGAAGCCAGGATTTTGGTTGAGGGGGACACAGTGTATTGTTTAAGTGAAGGTGCATTAAAAATTGTAAAATTTTGTTAGGGGGGCATTAGTGTAAGATTTCAGAGATATACCTTCAATAATATAAAAAGTTATTTTATACGTTCTATAGTGTAACTTTTTAGAAATATACCTACAATAACACAGTGCCTCCATCCCTGGTCTGCTTGCTTATATCAATCTCATCCTATTTAGGTTAGATATTTTAATACATTTGTGGATTTTATGCAATTTGATGATGTGCTTGGTGTTTTTCTGTATGCAGAAAAGTGGTGAGGTTGTCCATTGCACAGGTATTAACTGTGATCTCACAGAAACAGAAGGCTGCTCTTAGGGAAGCCTACAAGAACAAGAAGTACTTGCCACTTGATCTTCGTCCCAAGAAAACTAGAGCCATCCGTAGACGTCTCACCAAACACCAGGTATAATTTTACTTATAATCTGCAACTATTTCATCCCATTTATTAAATTAGTTTCACATCTCGCACACATTACATTAATTTGAGATGGCTCAGAGTTATATGAGTATTTATATTTATAATTTAGCTTTGTTTTTGTTTAATGATTTCCTCAGATACGAAGTATTTTTCTTGAAGGTGCAAGTTAGTTAGAACAAGCAATGTCAAATATTTTAGCTACTAATTACAACTTCCTTGTAGGCGTTGTGCTAATTAAACTTATAAAGAGGAAAAAAGTGTTAATTAACTGCTTTTAGTTATGGAATTTGCTTGTGAGGAACAACCTAGATAAGTTTGTAAGAATTTACTGGAAATTTGTGTTTGCTGTATGTGAAAGAATCCTCTTCAGAATTGGTTCGACTCTTTCCTATTGGAAGCATGGTCTCGTCTAAATCATGGAAGAGTCCGTTTGTACACGCTTGTGTTGAATATACCAAAAAATGGCAGTAGAATTTTATTTTCTTGACATGTCGCAGATACACTAGGACACACTGAGACACCACAGACTTGTATGTCTGTTCACATTGATTTTAAAGATTTGAAGAAAGATTGAAACACTCCCTTTGTCCCAATTTAAGTGTCCACTTTTCATTTTTTTACCGTCCAATAATAGGTGTCCCATTTGAAAAGTTCATGTACTTTATTTTGTAACTTTACCATCTCCTTTTTTAACCCTCCCAGGCAGCATACAACGTATTTATAGGACATTGGCCAATCACTCATCTTTTTTTTTTGTCTCTTCTTAAGTGAGAGAATTGTTGTTGTAGTTCCTGAGTTATTGTAATCTGGGATTTTGTATTCTTAAGTTGAATGAAAAGTAACTATTAACCTTATTACTCTGTCTTAAATTGTTTGGATCTGTCGTCTCTACAGCGAGTCTTATCCCTGTTACATATTCACATCCTTGTTCTCAGTCCTAGAGTGAGAATATTGACAATACAATCTTGATTTGGTGGTATTTTGTTGGATCAAGGGATTTGAAAACGAGAACATTTATAGAAGGATTATCAATTGCAATTGAATTTGGTTTGCGAGCATTCCAGACAATAGAGTAGAGGTCAGGGAGTGTACTTTTAGGATCCTTGTAAAACTAGTTTGTGCAGCAGGAGATACTTTTATTAGGATACTTGTGTACCTGGTTTATTGTTCTTAGTTTGTATGTTTATGAGTTCTGCAATGTCTTTGTTCCAATATGTATACATAGCAGATCTAATTACCTCTGATGTCTATAAATTTTTGATCGCCTTGCTGCAGGCATCATTGAAGACCGAACGGGAGAAGAAAAAGGAGATGTACTTTCCCATGAGGAAATATGCCATCAAGGTGTAAGTTAAGATCCATTTATGGAGGAGATTTAGTACTGATTATATAAATCTCATTGCACCGATGAACTTCAAATTTTGTTTACTTCTACTTGCTTCTTGTACTTGAGTATGAGCGTGTTTTATTTAAATTAATGTTTAGAAAACTTCAGAGGCTCTCTCTCTCCAATGCAATGATGGTTGTGAGACTGATATTTGTCTATGGGTTAGTGGTTGCTTTGGCAAGTTACCGTTTGTTTACATGGCCCCTGCTTGTTGCATATTCAATACCTTTGAAGGTTCCGGGGGATTTGACTTGCAATGTGCATGTCATTCATAAAAAAAACTGTGTTTCATGTTTTGTATGCCTAGTGAGTATTTATTAGGTGACTGTTGATTTGTGTGACTATATAATACATGAGGTCCTCAGTGTTTATCCTGATGCTGTTTGGGAACTGAAATTTTCCCTCATGTAAAGTACTACTATTATGTCAGGGAAGTAGAGCATAACCATGCACCATCATCTGTCTCGAGAAATAGGTAGTGGGCTGAAATTTGTAACCATATAACCACATGTTGTTTTAATCAACCATGTTCAGCCCTTTACTTCTTATCGAGACCAATATGCGAGTTCTTATTCAGATCTTCTGGGCTGATTATAATCTTACCACAGGTGTTCATCTTTGTATTTTTCGTACGTTATGATAATAAATTTTGAATTTTCCGTCACTAGTTCTATAACCGTGGATGGTGGAAAAATCTCTTGAAGAGAATAGCAGCTCTCTGGTTGTTCCCTTTAGTTTTAAGAACTCCATAGTACCCCACCCCCCCCCAGCTCTCTGGTTGTTCCCTTTAGTTTTAAGAACTCCATAGTACCACCCCCCCCCCCCCCCCCCCCCCCCCCCGGGAATGAGAAGGATTAGGTTTAAGAACTCCATAGTACCCCCCCCCCCCCCCCCCCCCCCCCCCCCCCCCCGCGGGAATTTCAGCATTTGAGAAGGATTAGTCATTCAGTACCCACATGACATGGTGTTTGATCACTAGTGAATAATATAAGCCGAGTCTTGCTGCTTTTTGGATATAGCTTTTATGGTCTTCTAGACTTCGTATTAGAGTTAATTAGTTGCACTTTCATGCCCAGATACATTATTCTTATCTGCATCCAATGATCATCAAGTTGTATGGTACTATCAATAGACTACGAAAGTATACTTGGTATGTGCTGTTGATGATCCACTGTAGTTTAAGATTTTTTTTTTTTTGTGTTGTGTGTGTAATATTCGCTTATATTATATACATTTTTATATATTGTATGTATGTATATCTCAACTAGTAAATACTGAACACAAACAATGAAATCAATTTTCAATATCCCTATTTCATATGGTGTCAATAGTGTATCGTCTTTGTAGTCTATGCTTTATTACAATAAATATAATACTACTAATAATAATAATTAGGATTTTTTTTTTTCCTGAGGTGAACATATCATCAACATGACTGAAAAACTGGCTTCCTCTCTCCTTCATACAAGCACAAGAAGTCAAATAATAAGAACAATGAAAACGATAATAATTAATAAGAACAAATTAGTTATATGGTATCGCCATTTTCTTTGAATGCCGTATGGAAAGTGGACTAGTTTAAAAGGTGATCAAGTGGGAGAGAATAAGCCAAATGTTATTTTGTCTGCACTATTTTGGGCATGTTTGGAAATGTGTCTTGTCTGGTCTGGTCGTTGATCTGAAACACTATTTGGTAAGCGGTTTGGTCTGGTTCCAAATTTTATTAAATATACACACATATATACATATACATATAGAGAGGTGGCGCCAGTTCTGTTGGTGGTGGTGGCGGATTAGAGAGGTGGCACCGGTTCTGGTGAAGCTGGTGGTGGTGGTGGTGCCGGTGGTGGTTGCGGCAGTGGTGGTGGAAGTGAAACCAAACCAACAAAAATCAATTTTTTGTTACTTTTAAAATTTTGGTTTTGGGGGGTTTTGGTCTTGGTGGTTTGGTTTCATTTTTGAGAGACCAACATTACCAAACTAACCAGAAAAACTGAAACAAACAGCCACTTAGCTCCCCTCTCCTTGAAGATATAGATAAGCAGAATAGACGATAGGGGGAGTAGATTTGATTGACTGCTTTTTTGTTGCTTTTGCTGGGTAGAATGAGGTTCCCTAAAATTGTAAATTAAAACGTAAGATTTTAGCTAATTATCAATAAATAATTTTGTTTAATTTCTTAAGAATGATATACGTATAATATAATAAAAATATACTCATAACATAAAATATGAAAAAAAAAATTAAAATTTTTGGTGTTTAATTATTATTTTGTTAAGTTTTGGACTAAATTATTGGGTCTTTCATATGGAAAACCTAACCCTCAAATTATTATTTCAGTCTAATTTTTTTTAAATCACATGTGAGTAGAATTGTGATTAAATCGTACAAAATCATACGATTTACAAGTCAGGATCATGATTTTGACAATCATGTTTGTTAGTCTAAAATAATAATAAAAAATTTAGTGTCTACTTGGTATGGAACTATGAAACCACTTTTTTATACTTTGAGTTGCAAAAAATAGAAAATAACTAAAATTTTCTACTTTGCAAGTTGTTTTCTAAAATAATTTTTGGAAACTCAAAATAAGGGTGTGTTCACTAACATGAAGCGTTTCATGTTTAAATTTATAATTTATTATATATAATGTTATTATTAAATATATAACATATTATATTAAATAATAAAATATTTTTAATTAATATAAAATAATTGTTAATACATAAAATTTTATATATTAGTTTGAATTCATGAGACAAAAAATATATAATTTATTATATATAATAACATTATTAAATATATAATATAATATATTAAATACTAAAACATTATTTAATATTAAATATTTTTAATTAATATGCAATTTTATATATTAGTTTGAATTTATGAGAGAAAAATATATAATTTTATTAATATATTAATTGATATTAATAATATATTATATTAAATAATAAAATTTTATTAGTTTAATTTTATGAGACAAAAATATATAATTTTTTATTAATATATTACTTGATATTAATAATATATTATATTAAATAATAAAATATTTTTAAAATATAAGATAAATTTTAATATATAAAATTTTATATATTAGTTTAAATTTATGAGACAAAAATATATAATTTATTATAAGAAACTTGTGAAACAAATGTTTTATTAAACGTGTATTATTTATTTTTTATTATTAGTATTATGAGAATAGTATAATATCCTATAATTTGATAATGTTTGATATTTCCTAACTTATTATATTGTACTTTAGAATTATTTTATTTATCTAATAAATGGAATCAAATAGATTTTTGAATTTTTATTTTTTGAAAACTGTTTTGTAATTATACTAGTCAAGTGAAATTTTGAACTGAAAAAACTGTTCTTTATTCTTTGTTGTCATTTTCAAAAAACTGTTTTCCATAATAATTTTCAAGTTCTATACCAAGCATGCCTTAAACTTTCTACTTCTTCAACTTTTATTTATTTATGTATATATAATCCCTGTAAATCAGGCATGTAATCCTAAGAATGTTATCCAAAGAATCGATAATTTTCCATATCATGCAAAGATATAGTAGTAGGAGTAATCGATTGACCATTTCCCAAGTGACATATATATTCAATACTTCTATTTCTCTCTTTCTAATATACAATTTTTATGTCTTCGAATTGATCTTTTATCACATGCTACTTGCTTACTAAATTCTTTTTTTTTTATCTTCAAGTTGTTATATAGAATTAACAAAAGTCAAGCATAACATCATCTAGAACATTTTTCTAGGTATAAATTATAGAATAGTAGATTTATAATGAATATGATCACGTAAATTGAAATATTTATTATATTGATTCAAACACAAGTGCATTGAGTTACTACTACTATGAGTCTATGATCCTATATATACAGATTGTAGAATAATATATCAATAAATGCGGCTTCTAATTATTTCCAAATCTATAACAGAAAAGGTCATCGAAAGTTCTAATCAGATGTCAATAATGTTAACATGCAACATGAAACGATTACTTTTAACTTGAGGACAATCATTCAATATTGGCAAATATAATATCAAATAATAATAGTTAATTAGAGTTATAGTAAATTAGGCATTAATTGATTGGTTAGTGACTTATTGTAATAGATAAGATGTTTCGGGTTTCAACCAAAAAATTAATTTATAAATTCAAATATTTTTCTATCTGAATCCGATATGAAACAAGACTCTCTAACACTTATCACGGGTTATAATGACCGAGAAATTTGTCTTCAATTATATTTTAGAGAACTTTCTAATAACTTGAGTCATTGTCTGCTATGAATGATGAAAATTCCAAATTGAGCCAGCTAATTATTATTCTATCCTTCCCATTTTAAGTGTCCATCTTTTACTTTTTTTTTTTGTCTCAAAATAAGTATCCAAGTTAGAATTCCAATACAAAACTTTATACAATATTCCTACTTTACCCTCTTTATAACTTTCTAGATAAGATCTTAATCCCATTCTTTCTCTTTAACTCATTGGAGGGCAAAATTGGTATAAAAAGATCACCTTAATAAGTTGAGTTTCCAAAGGACTTATAAAATTGGGACAGTGAAAGTATTTCTTTTCCTAGATAGAGGCATTAAGTTCAATTAGTTTGACTAATATTAATATTAATACTATTAGAATATTAATTGATGCTTATGAGCATGTAATGTGCAACTGGTGAAGAATCTATCTGCATATATAGGGTCTTGTGAAAGTGACAATCATCGTTAATTGCCAAGTCAACGATCAACATTGCAATCATATGAAGATATGATCACGATCACATTGTTACGTTGAAAATGCACCCAAGATATCGAGAATGATCGCATGCTGATGTATATAGATATAAACATCTTATATAAGCACTTGTTAGAAGTATTGTGGGCTGTATATCAGCCTAGTGTTTAGTTTGTAATGTTTTTAAAAGGGGGGATATTATTCCATAATACCAATATTCATCAAATATTTAATTTTAAAATTAATATTATTCGAGTCTATAATATTCTTTATAAACTGATTCACAATACCAAATATTAATTTTATTTCGAAGCCCTCCTTTACTCTTTTTTGTTTTTGATAATCATGATATGTGGGTTAGCTTACGCGCATATCGACTAATCCACGAGACCCGTGCAAGGCAACTACCCCCCACGAATCGGGTAAAGCTCGAATTATGTTCGTAATCGTGGCCCTAACAAAACCCCTTTTTTCTTGCCGTCATAAAAATTGTCAGTTTCTTAAATTTAGGAATTCATAGTTAAGATTATATGAAATTTGTTACATGAATAATTATTTTTCAGAAGATACTTAAGATATATATGAAGTTTTCCAAGTTCACTTTAATTTTAATTTTAATTTTTTTATAACTGTTATGTCTGGACCAGCTTATGTGAACCTCGATTAATTCATGGGACTCGTGCAAGGCAACCCCTCACACGAATTGGTTAAGGCTCGGACTATGTTTGCAGTCGTGGCCGTTAACGAATTGTTTGTATCTAGTAGGAATCGAACGTAAGATCTCATGCTTTTTAGGCCAACCCGCTCGAGCAAGGCCGATCCTGAAATCCGGAAAAAACATGGAGGCCCTAGGTGAGGTTAAATGTGAGACTCCTTATATGTAAGGCTTTAAGTATTTAAAAATTATAAATGTTAAAAAAATTGTAAAAAAACACATTTTAATATAGTAATATTAAAAAAATTGAAAACAACCTCCATCTTTGTAGTGTCGTGAAAATTTATTGTTGTTGGATTAGTGCGGCAGTCACGAAAGCCCGAATTGTAATAACGTGAAAAATTATTGTCGTTGTAGTAGTCACGAGAGCATTAAGTGTATTCGCTAAACATTGTGTGAGTGCAACAAGAATTATCTAGCCCTAATCAAAATAATAATTTGATTTTAATTAGACTTTAGTTTCATTGAGTTGAAAAATTGCAATTGCTTTTTGTTATATATATATTTTTTGAGTCTATAATAATAGTAAGTGAAATATAAAATTTTGGACCCTATATTGTGAAATTGAACTAGGAATTATTAAACAAATTAGTTTTTTTTCCTTTTTGGATTTATAGTAAACTATGTATATATATATTTAAAAAAAAAACAAAACCGAGGCCCTAAAAATTATGGTATTACTAAACTTTGTTTTGGATTGGGCCCAAAAAGAAATTGTTTTTTTAAGTCATATAAAAATATTATTTATAGAAATACAAAAATACAAAAGAAAAAAAAAATTTGAGACCCCTGAGCTCGGAGGCCCTAGGTCAGGGCTAGCCCTGCTGAGTTACAAGTTCACTTTTATTACTGAAGGCTTGATGGCTCAATGGTACTAGACTCTTACTCCCGTATGAGAGGTTCAGGGTTTGAATCTTGACATGATCATTACGCTTCAACCGGGCTTTAACCGGATTATTATATTTCACCACCTCTTATTAAAAAGAAAAGAATTTTGTGTGTGAGTAAATATTTAACTTTAAGAAGGAAAAAAAAAAATCACTGTTAAATCACCATTATCTAAAAAGGTGAAATAATAATAATAAAAATAAAAATCCTAAGAGCTTGTTTGGTAGACATGTTTTTGTGTCTGTTTATGTTTTTGTATTTATAAACTTGTTTGGTTTAGTGTTTTTGGGGTATGTGTGTTAAAAAACACTTTGCTCACTTACCCAAATTTTAGGCATATTCCAATAAACATGAATTTGGTGTTTATTGGGGTGTTTCTACTGGATCCTAAACTTAAAAGTCTGTTTGGTAAGCGGTCTGGTCTTACTATTTATTATAATATTTATTTATGTATTATTATTTTTCTTTCTTTATTATTTCTTCACTTTATAATATCTTTTATTATTTTATTATTTATATTATTAAATTTTTATATATTAATTTATAAATACATTCTATTTATTTATTTATTATTATTTCATTATTTAATTAATTTTATTTATAAATTATTTATTCATTTTTAATTATTTAAAAATATATTTTATTAATTTAATATTAATTTATTATTATTATACTCATTTTTTATTATTATTATGAAGTATTTATTTATTATTATTATTTATTTCATTTTGTTTATTATTTATTATTTTTATTATATTTTTAAATATGTTTTATGTAATTTATTATTTATTTTATTAATTTATTATTATTATTTATTATTTAGTCCATTTTTTATTATTATATTTATTTATTATTTATATTATTAATTATTGATTTTTAATTTTTCAATTTCGACCCAAAAAACATTTCTACCAAACATACTTATGTTTTTGGATAATAAATAAAAAGACAAAAAATATATTTTTTATTTATTTCAACACAAATACAGCTCTACCAAACATGCCCTAAATCATGCACTCAAATCAGCCAATGAGGTCTGGACTATTGGAAAAGTTCATAAGTCGTTAGAGTTTTGTTGTCTGGACTATTGGAAAAGTTCATAAAAAAAAAATAAAAAAAAATAAAAAAAAAACCTACCACTGCGGGCCCAGTCCAACACTATAGCTTCGCCCCAACCTCCACAGCCGCTTGACACACGCTCTAGAAAATTTTATTGTGAATCTCTCTGTGAAGTGTGATATGGTGCATAGATATATATATATATATTAAGGACCATTTTTTAAGTGCATGCACAAACCCCTTGATGACTTTTAGATTCTAAGAATTTAACTACATTATTCTTATCTCACCTTGTCACCGAATCACCGTACAAGGAATTCATAGGTCTACCACTTTAGGGTGCAACTAGTGAATTAGACATGTTGAGGGATCAAGTTTGAGTCAATTCAAGGTTTATAAAACCCTCAACAATACGCTAACTCGTGCCATTTTTATTTTTGTTTTACTACTAAAATTTAAAAGTGCAATCTAAATTAAGTTCAGATCGAAAACATATAATATAAAGTAAATCCAAATTTAAGCAAGCAAAGTTGTGTTTGTTTGTTCAAATATTGAACTGAGTTTAATTGAATTGATCTGTCCAAGTTGCACTCTAGTGTTTGGTTCATGCTTTTATTTTTTGTTTTATGTTTTTTTTACCAAATTTCATAGTAAAAGTATGTTTGACACTCAATACTTTATTTTCTATAATAGAAAAACATAAAGTAAATAGTGTCATTTTTATAATTCACTAAAAAAAGCTACTTTTGCATTTTCTATTTTTATAAATTATACAGTAAAAATATCAATATCAAACGTGCTTCCAGTTAGACTCTTAATGATATTAGTGTTGATGGACAAAAGTCACAATAAGCTAGGATTTACTCTCTATGGGAACTAACCCCTCTACCAACCTACAAAAAGTTAGATACCTTTTATTGCCTAAGAAATAAATGTTAATTTTGAAAAAAAGAAGAAGATAGATACCCTATTATTGCCTAAGAAATGAAAGTTAATTTAAAAAAAAAAAGATAAAGAGTTCCCCTAGTGATAGAGATAGAAGGATCTAAAGGTTCGATGCATTACCAAGGGTTTAATAGCCTAGCGATTAGGGGCAGAGCCATGATTTCAAGTTAGTGGGAGCCGAACTACCGAACTATTACAGATTTTAGTTCTGTAGTATAAATATATTTTAAGTCAAAAGCATTCAACAATTGATTATAGCAGTTATAAATGTAAAAACTAGCTAAATTTTGAACTGTTTGTTTTTTTAAAAATGATTAGTATTCATTTAATGATTACAAAACACACACACACACATACACAAGCCAAAATCTACTTTCAAATTTGAGCTCGAAATTTTTTCAAAGGATAAAAATCATCTATTATAGAAGATGTCTTGACAAATGCTCCAATAATCTCAAGAACTTGTCTTTCATCTTGTAACAAATTGTGTTTTGACATGTTTCATCCTAAAAATCATTCATTTTTTTAAATTCTAGGTATTAATTTGATTAGCTCATCCACCCACCTTAAGTTCATCAAGAGCTATCAATGAAGAATTTCAATAACTTGAACATATTGTAATTTATTATAATTCATATTCTTAAGTCAATAAAATTAAACATTTTAAAAGTAATTTAGTGATATAATTATGAATGATATAGAGATATATGACCCTAAGTATATTTAAAATTAAATAATTAAGTATAATTTCTTTTGGTAAGAAAAAATTGAAATGGTGTTAAAATTAGAATCTAATTAATCAATGAGATTGGAAATGGAAATAATTAATATCAAAACCTCATCATGTCTTGATTTGTGATATAATCTTCAGATTATTTTTATGTTTTATTTTTTTTATTTAATTAGGGCTAAAAAGGAGGGGGGTTTTAATTTTACATTTCGAATATATTTGGGTGACAAAATTTATTTTGGAGGGGTCAATTATACTATATATATATATATATTTATGTCTATACATACATATAATGTTTTAAAAATTAGAAAATTTTGGGCCCGCTAGCGATAACAGATCCTTACTCTCAAATGGGAGATCAAAGTTCAAGACAATATAGATCCACTCATGTTAAAATATAGAAAATAGAATTTTCATTATCAAATATGAGAGGACGTATATGCATGATACAATGTTACATGTATATATAAGAATTAAAAAATTAACACATTCATAGATAGTAACTTATAAAATGCACGAATAAATGAAATAATAGAATATAATTAACCACAATAATAACAAACTTCATAAAATATCTTCACCAATAAATACTTCCTAAGAGTATTTGTTGTCCAATAAATCAAGCTGGTCGATTATGGGAGACTGGGAGAGTACTTGACAATGAAGGCCGATTTCGTAGACTAAGAAGAAGATATATATGGGAGACTGGGAGAGTAATTAAGGCCGAGGCATAGCAGAAAAGTCATTTTGTTGACTGGTAACAGAGACTAACCCAAAGTAGACTTGGTGTATATAACAATGACTAATTTTATAATCTTCTATTATGTCATGTAACGACATCTTTTAGGTCAATCTGACTATTGGATATATATTTTGATAAAATATTAGTTTTGTTGTACTTGAAAAATATTGTGTCTCCGTCCCAAATTATATAAGTTTATTTTGGGGAATTCAATATTTTAAGAGGATGATTTTTGTTGTAAGATTAGTCAATGAAACACTAATTTTACTCATGGTTCTACCATAATTATGTGATGGTTTATAGTTGTAAGTAGCAAAAATATACTCACATAAAAAAGATACTTTATTCAGGCTCAAATGACCATATTTATATCCCTAATTCTCATACAAGCTTCCCTATTTTATTGGATCATGCTCCTCAAAATAGGGAGTCATGACCCACTTCATTGTTAACTTCCCACTACCTCTAGGTAGTGGGTCGTTATTTCTCACTTCCTAAGGGATGATGGGTTCGTCCTATTACTTGGACATTGTATTGTGGGCTAATTATTTACTTATTCATATATGGGCCTTATCAATATTGGGCTTTGAAAATATATTTTGGGCCTGTTGAATTTCATTATTTACACTAGCCCCATTCGGGTCTGGTATACGGATCCGTGTGCTTGACCTGAATTTCTACAAATTGATTGTTTTACAGCTATGTATGATGACGTCATCCTCATCATTGCGAAAAGGCGTGTGGATTTCAAATTTTAGAAAGGCGGTTGCCTATTCCGCTTTTACCGTGTTTGAGGCCTTGGGAACCGGCGCGCCTCCTCTGTCATTTAATGCCGACTGTTGGTATGTCCGGCTGTATATAAACCCCTTTTTATGCTTCATTTTTTATTTTTCTTGTGTGTGATTTACAAGTAGTGCTTAGATCTTCACCGTTGTTCATATTTTGGTCGCCGGAACTTCTTCTATATCCCCGCCGGTACACTCTGAGTAAGTTGTCATCTCCTTTTCACTATGTCTGATGGTAGTGCTTCGAGATCGACCGAAGGGTCAATTCCTCAGGAATATGGGGGATCTGATGCGCCCAACCCCCCTTCTAAAGACCCATCTTCTTCATCTTCTCTGCCCATACCCAGTCTTCCAAACCTACCTGGTTTAGAAGTTTCTGCGTTGGATCATCAGGAGAAAGTTTCTATTTCTGAAGCGCATCATCAGGCAGATGTTACTGATCCTCTGCCCGTAGGGGCTTCTGTGCTAGTTAATCCTGTAGGAGCAGATGCTATTGAAGGCATTTCCATTGGAGCTTCTACTGAGTCAGCCCCATTCATAGCTGAGCCTCTTGAAGCTCATAAAAGAAAGTCTGTGAACATTAAAAGTCTGAGGAGGGACTGTAAGATCCCAAAAAAGGTGATCCTGATGGAATATGATCCTTCTCATGACTTCAGGATGGGCGACGGAGTGGGTCCGGATGAGGTGCTATTGTTGGCTCTTTAGATAAAGATGCTTCGATTTCCTCTTCACCCTCTCTTTCACTTCATTTTCTTCACCTTAGGAATAGCCCCTCTGCAAGTCAACCAAATTTCCTTCGGATAATTTCAATGTTGATCCTGATAAACAGAGAAAAAAAGTTGTCCTTGGGTCTGGCAGATCTTTTCCTCTGCTATAAAATTGTGGACTTGAAGGATTGTGAAGGGAGGTACAACTTTTACCCTTTCAAGGGTCGGGCGATCTTCCATGGGACTGAAAAGATGGAGAAGTATTTGAAGGAGAAGATGGTTCTAGTAAATGGGGCTTGGTTTTATCCACACTCTAGAAAATGGCCGATCCCGAGCGTCTTTAAGCGTCTGGCCCTTCTTCCATTTTCTTTTATCCATAAGGAGTCATGCCTCTGCTCTGGGTGTGATCAGCTCAGAGCGGATTTTGTGTATAAGTCTTTAGGTTATGCCGATACAGACATTGTGGCTAAGGATATAGAGGCCCGTTTTTCTTTATTGAAGTCTAAGGTCTGGTCGGATCGTAAATCATGTGCTGACCTGCTTACTCCTGCCAATTTGCAGGGTATATCAAGGTTAGGAGCCAAATACAAGATTATGATGGATCCGATCAGACCAGTAATTGAGGATGATGACGACGAGATATAGGGGATAGCTGCGCCACCAGCAGGACAAAAGGAAGTGCCTCTAAATCCCGAACAGCAGGTTGTGACTGTTGTTGTGGCGGGCGATACTGCTGGGTCTGCACTTGTGCAGACCACCATCCCTGAACTGCTCCATGCTTCTTCTGCCCGAACCAGACCAGTGGGGGAAGAAAGACCCAGTAAGAAAAGGAAGCATAAGGGTAAGGACAAGAGTTCTGCTTCCTCTGACCAGTCCACCTCTAGCCTTACATCAATGTCCGCCATGATAACTCGGGCAAAGGGGCTCTGGACGCCGGAGAAGCTTGAGATGCAGAGAAAGGCCAACCCCGACCGCATTGTGGATCGAACTCCAAGCTTGTTGCTAGGGTATGTGTCTTTTTTTTTTCTTTTTTTTTTTTTTTTAATGCTGACCCACTTTGCCTCAAAATTTCCTTTTAGGCTCTCTTCAGTGTCAACGCATTATGCCTTGCTCACGAGGCAGATATGAAGGAGCTCGAGCGTCTAAAGGCCGATGTGGCTGAAAGAGATGACAAGGAGAAAGAGCTGAGGGCTCAGCTGGGGGATATCCCTTCCAGGGTTGCTCAACTTGAGGAGGAACTTGCTCATGAAAAAAGTTGAATGTTAAGTTATCCAGTGAGAATGAGAAGCTTGAATCTGACCATGAGGCTCTTCAACACCAGTTCGGTATCTCCCAGTCTGCCCTGGAGATGTGCAAGAAAGGAGGGCTTAACATGCACCAGCACTATTCAAGGATGAACACGATAGTGGCTGGTGAATTCTGGAGAAAAGGGCTTCATTGCTGGAGAGAAGGATCCAACAAGGAAGAAGATCAAAGATCCTGATGCCATGGATAAGAAGTTAGGGGTTTAGCAACCATATGCCAGCCCCGAGCCTAGTTATGCTCAGAATCTTTTCACTGAATTCCTCAAAGGGTATCTTCCTGCTGACCCTCTCAACCCTTCTATAGAGTTCTTCCCCCCGACCACACATGTAGATTCCTTAGGGAAGGACTTCAACGGTCCAAGCCATACTTAAGCTTTTCTATACTCATTTTGTAATGTTGTACTTTATACTATGTCCCTTGGACGATTTTGTAATACAAGACAACGATTTTGCTTTATCAATGGAATATGCATTTTTATTTGCTTCTGTTGATGTGAATCAGGCTAACTTGCCTCTACTTTAATACTTTACTCTTTTTGTAAGTGTGAGTCAGGCTTATATGCCTCTGTCATCTCACTATTTTGAAATTGTTTTAAATTTCATTCCTCTAAAAGAGTGAGTCAGACTTATAAGCATCTGTCATCTCACTGCTTAGAGATTATTTTAAACTTCATTCCTCTGGAAGAGTGAGTCAGGCTTATAAGTCTCTGTCATCTCACTACTTAGGAATTATTTTAAATTTCATTCCTCTGAAAGAGTGAGTCAGACTTATAAGCCTTTGTCATCTCACTGCTTAGGAATTATTTTAAACTTCATTCCTCTGGAAGAGTGAGTCAGGCTTATAAGCCTCTGTCATCTCACTACTTAGGAATTATTTTAAATTTCATTCCTCTGAAAGAGTGATTTAGGCTTATAAGCCTTTATCATCTCACTGCTTAGAGATTATTTTAAACTTCATTCCGCTGGAAGAGTGAGTCAGACTTATAAGCCTCTGTCATCTCACTACTTAGGAATTATTTTAAATTTTATTCCTCTGAAAGAGTGAGTCAGGCTTATAAGCCTCTGTCATCTCACTGCTTAGGAATTATTTTAAACTTCATTCCTCTGGAAGAGTGAGTCAGGCTTATAAGCCTCTGTCATCTCACTGCTTAGGAATTATTTTAAATTTCATTCCTCTGAAAGAGTGAGTCAGGCTTATAAGCCTCTGTCATCTCACTGCTTAGGAATTATTTTAAATTTCATTCCTCTGAAAGAGTGAGTCAGGCTTATAAGCCTCTGTCATCTCACTGCTTAGGAATTATTTTAAATTTCATTCCTCTGAAAGAGTGAGTCAGGCTTATAAGCCTCTGTCATCTCACTACTTAGGAATTATTTTAAACTTCATTCCTCTGAAAGAGTGAGTCAGGCTTATAAGCCTCTGTCATCTCACTACTTAGGAATTATTTTAAACTTCATTCCTCTGGAAGAGTGAGTCAGGCTTATAAGCCTCTGTCATCTCACTACTTAGGAATTATTTTAAATTTCATTCCTCTGAAAGAGTGAGTCAGGCTTATAAGCCTCTGTCATCTCACTGCTTAGGAATTATTTTAAACTTCATTCCTCTGGAAGAGTGAGTCAGGCTTATAAGCCTCTGTCATCTCACTACTTAGGAATTATTTTAAACTTCATTCATCTGAAAGAGTGAGTCAGACTTATAAGCCTCTGTCATCTCACTACTTAGGAATTATTTTAAACTTCATTCCTCTGGAAGAGTGAGTCAGGCTTATAAGCCTCTGTCATCTCACTACTTAGAAATTATTTTAAACTTCATTCCTCTGAAAGAGTGAGTCAGGCTTATAAGCCTCTGTCATCTCACTGCTTAGGAAATATTATATGAATCAGGCTATTTGATTGCAATAAGGATGACCATCTTTTATTATAATCAAGAGATTACAAAGATAACAACATCTAACTGAGTCAGAATAACAAACTTGGAAATTTTAAAACATATCATTAAAGCTAGGCTCAAATGCCTTTGCTTCATTATTCTGAAAACAAAATGAATGTCAAGGATAGTACCTCTTCAGTCGTGAGGCATTCTGTGAATTGAGTTCCATATTGCCGTCATTATTCTTGAGGCGATAAGCCCCACGTCCTATGACCTCTGTGACTGTGTATGGTCCTTCCCAATTCTCCCTGAGCTTTCCGATTAACCCGATCTTCTTTCTTAATACCATATCGCCCACCTGGAACTCTCGTCTTCTAAATTTTTTGTTAAAGGCGTTCCTGACCCTCTGATGGTAGGCTGCTAGCCTAATGGCGGCTTGATCTCATTTTTTTTCGAGCAGATCCAGTCCATCAACCAGTTGTTGGTCGTTCAGTTCCTCCTGATACAACTCTGTTCTGGCTGTTGGCACTATTTGCTCTGTTGGAATGACTGCTTCTGTCCCATATGCCATTGAGAATGGTGGTTCTCCTGTAGGGATTCTTGATGTTGTTCTGTAAAACCATAGTACCTCTGGAAACTTGTCTGGCCATACTCCCTTATGGTCTTCTAACTTCTTCTTCAGGGTATTCAATATTGTTCTGTTGGATCTTTCGGTCTGGCCATTTCCTTGAGGGTATGCGACCGATGAAGTTCTTAACTGAATCCCATGTTCATTACAGAACTGTCTGGTCCACTGATTATCCAGATTTGTTCCATTGTCGATTACTATCACCCTCGGCACTCTGAACCTACAGATGATATTGGTCCATATGAACTTGATTACATGCCTGTGAGTGATGATGGAGTAAGATTCTGCCTCAACCCACTTTGTGAAATAATCAGTTGCTATCAGTGCTTGATTTACTGATCTGAGAGTCATGGGAAGTGGTCCAACTGCATCGATCCCCCATTGCGCAAATGGGTGCGGGCTGAAAATGGGGTTAAGCAGTTTTGGTGGCGGATGGATGAAGTCTCTATGAAACTGACACTTTCTGCACCTTCTAACATAAGCTTCAGTATCTTGGGAAAGATAAGGCCAAAAATATCCTTGGCTTAGGACTTTATGGGCCAACGCTCGTCCCCCTGAATGATTTCAGCATGACCTTTTATGGATTTCCTTCATTATGGCTGATGCCTCTGAAGGCGTGAGGCATCGAAGGTATGGACCCCCAAAACATCTTCTATAAAGCTGGCCGTGTAGCAAGGCGTATCTGGCTGACTTCATGCGTATTTTCCGAGCCTCTGCTTTATCGTCAGGGAGGATGTCATCCCTGAGGTATTCTGTTATGGGATCCATCCAACTCGGCTCCCAAGGTATTGCGTATACGACATCTGGCTGATGGATGCTTGGGACATCAAAGTAGTCGATCGGGGTGACTCTGGTCAAATCCTAATCATTAACCGACGCCATGTTAGCCAATCGATCCGCATTTTCATTTTCCTCCCTGGGGATTTGACTGAGGGTATACTGCTCCAATCTGAGCCAATTTCTTATAGGGCTGCAGCTTTTCCCCTGCGTCGTACTCGCCTTGAACTTGCTTTACCACCAGTTGTGAGTCACTGAATATACGGAGCCTTCTAATACAGAGGCTCTGAGCTAGTCGCAGCCCAGCCAGGAGTGCCTCGTATTCAGCTTTGTTATTGGTGGCAGGAAACTCCAGACGGACTGATTGTTGGATTCGGGTTCCGTCTGGTGTTATAATTTCAAGCCCAATTCCCGAACCTGTTGAACCAACTGATCCATCTACATGGAGCGTCCACTCGGGCTCTTCTGGGTCCTATAGGATTGACTCTGGCTCTGCTTCTAGGAGAAAATCAGCTAAGGCCTGACCTTTGATGGCTGTTCGTGGCACGTACGTGATGTCGAATGTTCTGAGTTCCAACGCCCATCTAGTTATTCTTCCTGTTAGATCAGGTTTGGACATGATGGCTCTTATAGGCATGGTGGTTGGCACCACTATTGGATGGGTTTCAAAATAATGCCTCAGTCGCCTCTTTGCATTGATTAGAGAAAGAACAGCTAGCTCCGCCATAGTGTATCTGGTTTCTGCATCAGATAGGGACTTGTTGCTGAAGAAGACTGGCTTTTGGCACTTATTGTCATCCTTTACAAGTGTTGTGCTGGTTGAGGCTGCTGATATAGCAAGGTACAGATGTAGTGGTTCTCCTGGATTTGGTGAGGCGAGGATTGGTGGATTCTGGAGATACTACTTCAATTTTTGGAGGGCCTCTGCCTGTTCTGGTCCCCATATGCTTCCTTTTCCGCCTCTAATTGCCTGAAAAAATGGTCTGCATCGGTCTGTCAATCGGGATACGAACCTGCTCAGTGCGGCTGCCCTTCCTGTTAGAATTTGGACCTCCTTTTGCGTTTTTGGCTCTTCGCAGTTTATCAGATCCTTGACTTATGATGGGTTGGCCTCAATTCCTGTTCGGTTGACGATATGACTGAGGAATTGCCCGGATGAGACTCCGAACAAACACTTAGCTGGATTGAGCTTCATCCCGTAATTTCGGAGTGCACCGAACACTTCTTCCAGGTGCTTGAGATGGTCGTCTTTCCTTCTGTTTTTTACCACCGTGTCATCTATGTAGGCTTCAACCGTTTTCCCCATATGACTCTTGAATATCCTTCTGACAAGCCTTTGGTAGGTGGCACCTGTATTTTTAAGTCCGAAAGGCATTACTCTGTAGCAGTACGTACCTTCCTCGGTAATGAAGGTTGTTTTCTCCTCATCAGCCTGATTCATCGGGATTTGGTTGTAGACGGAGTACGCATCAAGAAAAGAGAGTCTTTCATATCCTGATGTGGCATCTACCATCTGATCAATTTTTGGCAGGGGAAAACAATCCTTCGGGCATGCCTTGTTTAAATTGGTGAAGTCCACGCAAACCCTCCATTTCCCATTTTTCTTTCTGACTACCACCACGTTTAACAACCATGATGGGTACTTCACTTCCCTTATGAATCCAGCTTCTAGCAGCTTTCCCACCTCTTCGGATATGATCTGGTTCCTTTCTACCCTGAACCTCCTTTATTTATGCTTCACCGGTCTGACATCTGGATCAACATTTAGGTTATGCTGAGCGACCGAGGGATCTATGCCTGGCATATCAAGATGAGACCAGGCGAATACGTTTGAATTTAGCTGGAGGAAGTGGATCACCTTGTCATTTTCTTCTTTCTGGAGGTATGAACCGATAAATGTGACTTGGTGTGGTCCGTCTGACTAACATTCACCTCTTCTAGGGGCTCCGTGGATGCTTGAGTCTCCTGACCCTCAGGGGAAGGGTCTGACTATAATTGCTATTTCTCGTTGTATAGAGCCTTATCTGACATTTCAATGGCTTGTTTGTTCCTTGGATTCAGATCCTTCAGGGATACTGAATAGCACTCCTTCGCTGTTATCTGGTCTCCGGGGATATCGGTCACGTCCACTCTATTCGGATCGAGGCACCACATAACCTGATGAAGGGTCGAAGGAACGCTTTGCATCCGGTGGATCCATCCTCGTCCCATCAGTAGATTGTACGATGGCTTGACGTCCACTATGACAAAAGCTTCTTTCAAGGTTCGGCGTGCCGCCGATACTGACAAATGAACTACCCCTATTGGCTCAACGCGTCGTCCATCAAACCGTCCAGAGGTATTCGAGCCGGGTGAAGCTGTGATATATCAATTCCGATTTTATCGAAGGCCCATTTTGTCATGATGTTGGTGCTGCTTCCTGGATCAATGATTACACGTTTGATAAGACAATTGGCCACCAGAAGAGTGATTACCAGTGGGTCTTCATGGGGTGTCTAAATGTTCTGCATATCGGCCTTTGAAAATGTGATTCGTGACTCTCCTTGGATGAGGGTTGCTTGACAAACTTCGCTGATTCACCTGAGTTTGTGTGCTTTTCTTAGCTTTGACCTTCTGTTTTCTTCGGCCTCCATGTCCTCTTCACCCCCTTGGACCATGTGGATGACCCTCACTGGTTGTCCTGCTGTAGAGTTATTCGGCTGTGTCCTGTGTGGTTTGTCCTGTCTCGGCTGGTCCTTCATTATGTAGTCTTCAAGTTCACCTTTGGCGATCATTGCCTCGACCTGCCTTCGAAGATTCATGCAGTCATTTGTATGATGGCCATACTCACTGTGAAAGGCACATTGCTTGGTCATGTCCCTCAACTCCATCGGTTGTCTGATCGGTGGAGGTGGTCTGAAAATTCCTTTGTTTTTGTTTTCTTGGAAGAG
Source organism: Cornus suecica (assembly GCA_963922005.1). Classification (NCBI taxonomy): domain Eukaryota; kingdom Viridiplantae; phylum Streptophyta; class Magnoliopsida; order Cornales; family Cornaceae; genus Cornus; species Cornus suecica. Next base: position 2,293,153 of record OY998244.1, read on the forward strand.
CTTTCCAAGGCTGGTTTTGAGCGGAGTAGTTCTTTCTTCCGTCCGTTGACGCTTGTCCGAATTTATGGACAATGAGATTTTCCGAGGTGGATCGGGTCGTTGAGGCCTCTGCTCCCTTATCCTTTCCTTGGATTTTGCCTCCACCGTTACAGTGAGGCTCTTCTCTGTCTGACTGCTTCCTCTTCTTCTATTCTGAGATACCCTTGTGCTCTGGAGTTGAGCTCACCGATGTTGACAGGGGGCCGTTTTACCAGTGAAGAGTGGAATTTCGTGCCAGGGATGACCGCCATACGGAATGCTTCTACTGCTGACAATTGGTCGCAATCATCAATAGAAGACATCTCCACGTTAAATCTGGATAAAAAAACTCTTGAGGCTTTCTCCCTTTTCCTGGGTCATGGTAAAAAGGCTTGATATCATTTTTCTTTGCCTCCGGTTGCTGAAGTACTGACCGATAAAGCGTCTGCAGAGGTCATTCCAGCTACTGATGGATCCGGGGGATTGCTTCCTGAACCACAAAAGTGGTGCCTCTGTCAAACTTGTCGAAAAGACTTTGCACAGAAGGGCTTGGTTCCTCCCATTTATGGTCATTTTGGTCTGGACCTGGTAGATATGATCGAGTGGATCCTTCGTACCATCATAGAGTGTAAAAATTGGGAGTACAAACTTCTTATGGAATTCTGTTGCTTCAATTTCTTCTGTGAATGGAGATTGGGTCATATCTGTAGTTGCATGAATGGCCAGATCGTCAGGGGTCTGCATCCTTAAATCCTTCATCACATCTCTTTGGATTTTGGCAGCCATTTCGTGCAAGTTGTTCCGGGTCGGGACATGCATTGCTGGTACTTCCCTTGTTATGGGATGAGAGGATTCTTCCTCCTCCCTCGGCACCTTGTTCCTTTGAGTGGTTGACACGTTCCGTTCTTGATGGGAGCTGGAGGGATCTGGCTCATCATTCCTTATACCATCTGCTGGGTTGGAATTTTGGAGAGGGAAAAGGCCCTGAGCTACTCGATGGAGTAGCTCAGCATTCTGCTGCTCGAGGGCTGCATTTCTCTGTTCCACAGCTTCCAACCGCCTCATGACTTCTTCGAACCTGACTTCATTGTTCGTTGATCGTGTGGACACCATGTTTTATCAAAAAGAAATGAAACTGTTGCAAGTGGAAAAGTATTTCGATCGTTCCCACAAACGGCGCCAAATGTAAGTAGCAAAAATATACTCACATAAAAAAATTTACTTTATTCAGGCTCAAATGACCATATTTATATCTCTGATTCTCATACAAGCTTCCCTATTTTATTGGATCATGTTCCTCAAAATAGGGAGTCATGACCCACTTCATTGTTAACTTTCCACTACCTCTAGGTAATGGGTCGTTATTTCTCACTTCCTAAGAGATAATGGGTCCGTCTTATTACTTGGACATTGTATTGTGAGCTAATTATTTACTTATTCATATATGGGCCTGATCAATATTGGGCTTTGAAAACATATTTTGGGCCTGTTGAATTTCATTATTTACAATAGTGTACATATTTTATAACTTTAATGATTGAAGGTTAGATTGGTAAATTAACCAAATAAAATGCTTTAACTTTTTTAAAATGGACACTTATTTTGGAACAAGAAAAATAGGAAAAATTGACATTTATTTTTGGACAATGATTGGGTCTTCACCCCTTACTTGGATCAATAGAATTAAGACACGTGTTCAATGTTAATTAAAAAATAATAATGGTATTACCCACTATTATGGGTTAAACACCCGGATTTTATTTTTTATTTTTTTCCTTTTTCCTTTTTTCCTCTCTTCATCAACAATCCATCAAAAACCCTAACATAAAGTTTATATGAACCTTTGAGAAAATTGATATGGTTAAAAACAATTTTGTCATAGTATATAAACAACATGTTATAACAAAGTATAAACTTGTATCCACACAACAATCACATTAGGATTCATACGATGAATTTCAAGTATTGCTATAGAAAAGTATTGTAGCACTGAAATTGTCAGACATTGGTATAGAAAATCATTGTGGTACTGAAATTGTTGACCTTGTAAATATATATATATATATATATATATATGTGTGTGTGTGTGTGTACGCGTAGAGAGGGAGAGTGAGAGGAAAGGGATCCACCGATTTCAGCGTGTAGGATTTTTGATGGGTTGTTGATGAAGAGAGAAAAAAAGGAAAAAGGAAAAAAAAATAAAAAATTAAATCCGGGTTTAACCCATAATAGTGGGTAATACCCATTATTATTATTTTAATTAATATTAAACACGTGTCTTAATTCTATTAGTCCAAATAAGGGTGATGACCAACTTGGTCCTCACTGGTGAGAACCCAAGTATTATCCTTTGTTTTTTTGGGACGAAGGGAGTAAGTTTTAATAAAATATCTAGTTTAGAACAAGATGCTACTAATAAGGTAATTCGAAAAATATTCCAATTCTTTGACTTATCATGCATGATAAACACGAAAATTTAATGAGTTGATATTTGACGGAAAGATTTGTATTTTTCTGAAGTAGATGATGACCATATACTTACGTATATCTGCTGGATCAAATATCCTGATAAGCGATAACCCAATTTTACATATATATACATATATATCCATATCTATTCAAATCTGGACACTAGAATTTATCAAGTAAACTTGAGAAATCATAAGATTTAACCACAACCATGTTTCACAGTTGTGTTATTTTGATTGATAATTTTACGAAAATGGAGTTTATTTTCGTAAAGAAAATGTGTCATCCAGATTGCTTATAACAAATTTGTCACACATTAGTTCTACTTAATTAAGGCATTAATTCAGTCTTTGTAACATATTATCCACCAGCACCATGTAGCAAGTTGTAACAGCAGACTAACCAGAATGATGTGCAAAGCCAAAAGTCACCAATGAAATATCAATCTTCTGTAATTACACGTCATCATCCATTCAACATTCCACGTGTACACCAAACTGGGAGTCAGTCAGTCAATTACTATATGGTCCCACATGCCAAGCCAACTCAATGGAAACTGCAGCCTTCCCTCTTCTATATAACTCAACTCCACAGACTCACTCTAACAACCAACACTCAAAACACACAGTTCAGAGAGAGCTCTGCAATCTTTTGAGTCCTTTTTGTGCATCAGATACTCAAAATGGGATTTATAGAAAACCCTAAAAGAGAGATTTCGCCGATGAGGCCCCAGAGATCACCCACTCTCTTCTCTTCCTCTAAAACCTCCTCTTCACTGTTCTCACTTTCTTCTTCGTTAACACTACCTAATCTTCCTGCCTCGCCTCTCCACACCTTATCCGAAGCAATGGTGGAAAAGAACATCAAAAGCGCGCAGTACATGATCATGAAATGGGATCCAAGCCCAAACGTTTCTTCCAACACTAAATTCGCTTATCTTTTCGAAGATAACAGAAAAGAAGCCAAAGCGTTCCTCAAATGTGTCAAGGACCTGCGAAGGACCATGCATTTCTTGATCTCGGAGAATTCAGGTTCTGACAAGCTCTCACTGCCGCAGAAGTTGATGCAAGTAGCAATGAAGCGTCTCGAGAAGGAGTTTTATCAGATATTGACAGTCAATCGTCAGTATCTGGATCCTGAATCCGTTTCTGGCCAATCATCACGCATGTCAGGACGGTCACGATCGACCAACTCTGATTACGAAGGTGATGTTGGTTCAGATGAGGAGGTTCTGACAGCGGGTGAATTGATACCTGAGGTTGAACGACTCTCTGAGCTTGCCATGTCTGATCTGAAATCAATTGCTGATTGTATGATCGGCTCTGGTTATGGCAAAGAGTGTGTGAAGATATATACAATCATCCGAAAGTCGATTGTTGATGAAGCACTTTACTGTCTCGGGATTGAAAAATACAGTTCTTCCAAGGTCAACAAGATGAACTCAGAAGTCTTCGAGAGGCACACCAAGAATTGGCTTAATGCAATGAAGATCGCCGTGAAAACAATCTTCCATGGCGAAAGGTTTCTCAGCGACTATGTGTTTTCTGCATCCGACTTGATAAGAGAATCCTGTTCCACCATCATATTGAAAGAAGGAGCTATGGATTTATTCAAGTTCCCAGAACTTGCATCTAAGAGTAAGAGATCACCAGAGAAACTTTTAAGGCTTGTAGACTTGTACGACTCAATCTCTGATTCCTGGCTGGAGATTGAATCAGTCTTCTCATTTGAATCAATCTCAGAAGTTAAATTACAAGCTAACAACTCACTCCTCAGACTCGGTGACGCGGTCAGAACAACTCTGTCAGAATTCGAGTCATCAATCCAAAAGAACTCACTGAAAACACCAATTCCAGGTGGTGGAATTCATCCGCTGACCGTATCTGTGATGAATTACACATCTCAACTTGCCAACTGTAGTGGGGGCCTCGCTGACATTATCGCTGATTCAACCTCGCTGACACAATCACCACTGCCGGAGTCGTATTTCAACAATCCAAACTGCGATGAGAACCCGACACCATCCGTGTCCTTGCGTCTTGCCTGGATCATACTTGTTCTTCTCTGCAAACTTGACAGCAAGGCCAAGCTTTACAACGACATAGCTTTGTCATATCTCTTTCTCGCTAACAATCTTCAGCTCATAATCGAGAAGGTCCGCACAACCAACCTCAAGTACCTGCTTGGCGATTACTGGGTTATAAAGCATGAAAACAAGGTGAAGCTGTATGCAGCAAATTACGAAACAATGGCATGGAATAAGGTGTTTCTGTCCCTGCCAGAAAATTCAACTACATCAATGTCACCTGAGACAGTGAAGATGTGTTTCACGCAATTCAATTCAGCTTTTGAAGAGGTGTACAAGAAACAGACGTTATGGGTGGTACCAGAGAGAAAGCTAAGGGATGAGATAAAAGTATCAATTGCAAATAAGATTGTGCCTGCATACACCGAGTTTTATGATACATACTTGGTGACTTTGAGTGGGGAGAAGAGTCTTGAGGTTTTGGTGAGGTTTTCACCAGATAATTTGGGTAATTATTTGTCAGATTTGTTCCACGGAACTTCCATTTCAGGGAGTTTGTCGTCATCATTTTCGTCAACACATTCACGGGTATCACGATCACAATGTCTTCCCTAGGTTTTGCCAATCACAATAAGACACCAAAGTATAATTTTTTTATGGGCTGTACGTCCTCTATGTTTCACACTTCATATCCATATAGTACTTCTCATTTGCAATTAATTACCCCTCGTTCTGTACAGAAGCCAGTGAGTTGTTATGAAAGGGAAAGAAGACATTAATAATAATTTCAAATTTATCATCAGCACGGTAGTTTTAGACCTCAGAAATAAATTTAAAGGAATAGCCAGACTAACTTGCATTGATTTAGCCCTATAAGAGTAGGGGTGGAAAAAAAACCCGCCCCGCCCCGAACCCGCCCCGTTTATCCATCCCGTCCCGCCCCATTTAGCTAACCGGGGCAGGTATGGGGCGGAAAAAAATTCCCCGATTATAATCGGGGCGGGTATGGGGCCCCGAACCCGCCCCAATTAGCTATATATATATATTTATCTATATATATATTTTATATATATATTTATATATGAATATACATGTATTGACGAGTTATTTATTATGCTTTTGAAATTTTTGATTTTGATTTCATATAGATTTATTGTTTGATTTTGATCTCTTATAGTTAGGTTTGATTTTGGGATTTTATTGTTATTTGGGGGAAAAATAATACGTAAACCAGCACACGTGTTGCAATGGTATAATCTCACTCCCAAATTGGGAAGGTGAGGAGTTCGAGCCTCTTAGGAGGCATTGTGGGTGTGGTATGTGAATTTCTTACCATTCAAAAAAAAAAAAAAGTAATCGGGACGGGGCGGGGCGGGGAAAAAAAAAATTAAACGGGGACGGGACGGGAAAAAATAATCGGGTACGGGATCCGCCCCGTCCCGCCCCATTGCCATCCCTATATAAGAGTGATAAATTTCTGTGCAATCCACTTTCCAAGAAATGTCATAAGCTTAATACTCACAAAAGGAAATGAGCTTAAATAGAAAGTTAGTCATAAGTAGATAAAAGTACGACCTAAAAGAAGAAAACAATCTATTTTAATTTAACGAATAGCTGATGAGACAATAATATAGAATGTCACAATTAATATACACTAGGAAAGCTCCAAATCTCCAAGATTGGTTGATATAATAACATTAATATCAGCAGCATAGTGATGGAGAACTGATATCTTAATATCCATATAATGGAACTTATAACATAACAAGCAGTGAGAACATCATCAAATATATCATGCCCATCAGGTGTCCCAGATAAATTCACTTTGTTAACATGAAAATGTCGACATCTGACCTTTTCATGTCGGAACGACATTTGTGAGCTGAGATAGGTACATCATAGGATATACATGACCAGGAGTGTTATTGTCCAAGTGCTATGCAACAACTATCTGCTCTGCAGGTCTTGGTATGGATTGCCAACCTGTACAGATCTGAAGAATAGTTCTGAGAGAATCGGAGGCAGCTTCAACTGTCCATGTTGGATAGTATTCACTGGGATGGAACATGCATTCTTCACCAGTCCCTGTTAACAAGCGTGCTTGGGCTCCGGTCAGGAACAAGTCCCCTTCAGATCTAATCAAGCCAGACTTTGCCCCTTCCTTATCTGCTGCCTATAAAACGTCACGGCAACCAGCACTATTAACAATTTATGTCAACAGTCGATAAGATTGGAGTACCATTAAACTGGACCCATGATACAATGCGAGCATCACATACTTCAGAATTGCAAAATTGGAGATGCTCAAGTGATCAGAAAATAACACCAGCTTTTACCTTTTTTAAAAATTATCCATGGGAAGCACTTATGTAAGAAGTATAAATGACAAGCTACCTGAGGATGTGGTGGTCAAACAAAGAACTATACTTAGTTGAACGAAAGACTAAGTGGATCATACATTTCTCTTGATTAAACACCATAAACATGGAAATTAATTTCATTTGGTTGTAACATTTTCTGGTCACGGGTTAAGGTTACATGAACTAAGACAAACAAAAAGCACCATGAAAGGCACAAATGTAGGTGGAATAAAAATGATGAGTGATATCAGCAGGGCTGACAAGGTAATAAAAAATTCCTGTATATGCAGACAGCTACTAATAGGTAATACAACTTGGGGAGACTGTGTAAGATGAGAGAAGTAGCAAAGATTGCACGGTGAGGAAAACAACCAAAATTTTATGTGCCACTGGAAAGAAATGTGATTTACATTGAAGGCTCACAAGGAAAAACCCTGAAAATCATACGCATGAAGATGTAAAATTACCTGACTCCTTCATTGATTGAGAAGAAAATAACGCGTTTTAAACAATTTAAATGCTTGTACAGTCAACTTACAGTTGACAGAAATTTTAGACTATTCTTCAAGTCATTTACATCAGAGTAATTTAAATTCTGACTCAATGCTCCTATGTAGTTGAGACGGACACTCAAGTGGCAGATTTTCCATAGTTAAATTACATCACTCATACACAGCACGGATAATCGACTAACATATAGTGTAAGTGCATGATGTTATACAACATAGGTCCAGGTTACTATGTAAATTGTGGTTCTTATCCTGCTTATAAATCGGCATTTATATGTGACTCCAAAATCTTGTTTACATAGGTTTTATTATCAAATTTAGAGCTTGTAAGTCGAAAAAAGAAGACATAGAACGAACACAAAAATCTTGGCAATGTAATTAGACGGAAGAAGTCAATTTACCTTTTCTGTGTAATATTCAAAAGTTTTTTTCTTCTGTCCTGCTTCATAGATGTTGCATTGAGAGAATACCTAATGGAAACAAAAGGAAAATAAGTAAAATATATCTTGTGGATAGAATCACAGCTTTATCTCTGCAAAATTTTAGAAGCAGAATGGTCCATCCACATAAGAAAGCATCATATCGTCTTTTACCTGTGACTCCACACTAGCACAGATTGCATATATGCCCCAATTTCTGGTGTAATTGTTGTACAGATGAACTTTTCCAAATCTAACACGAGGGTGTCTTTGTCGTGTACCGTTGAAGAAACAATGGTGGATGGTCACTCTAATGCATCTGTCACCGACGTGAGAGGGGTCTGCCCCAATGAGCATTGTCTTGTCATGTTGTGCAAAGCAACACCTGGTGCAAAAAAGTGAAAGAAATCATCACGACCCGCCCAGCCTTTACTCGCAACCTTCAATTAAAATATAAAATGTGTGAGCATTTACCAACCTAGAAATAGTAATATCCGTGCTTTGCCTCGTTATATCTATGAGTCCATCATCGTAATCACGCAAGCTACAACGGTCTATCCATATGTGCCTAGAATTGGGCTTGATTTGAATGCCATCCACATCATGTCCTCTACCACCTTCAAACTCCAAGTTACAAATAATTATGTTCCTTCAATCTTAAGCCCTTATCCATGAGTTTTATCCGCTGGCCACGACCATCAATTGTCTTATAAGACGACACATTCAAGTAAGATAACAAATGAATTGTGCCCGAAACTTCAAACACAATCCAAAGTGGTTCCTTTTTACGACAGCCTTCACGAAGCGAACCTGGCCCATCATCTACAAACAGAATCACGGGCATTTAATTTACCAACCATGCATAAATCTAAAAATGTTCTTAAACCCACACAACATTCCACCATAACTAACACATAAGCTCCCCACACTTTGACTCCAAAAGCAACACACTTCTTATTCTTCGCAGTCACAATGCTTAAAAAAAAAATGTAATTTCCTAAAGGCTATATAATAAATACATAAAAAATGAAAAATTTTATGGAGAAATTACGGAATATCCCCGGGCAGGTACAGTATATAAAAGCTATATAATTAGAGTAAAAAAATTGATTAAATTACAAGTTGACAAATGACAAGAATGATCATACTTTTATAGTTTTTTATATTTGCATTTATTTGTGGATGTACTCAGTATAGTGCACATACACAACAACAACAACAAAAAAAAAAATGTTATTAAGAAAAATTTGTGGAATATCTGTATCCCCACGTCTTTTGCGCATACACATTTTTTTTTTCTTTGCAAAGGAAAAACAACAGAATTTACCTGAGGTGTAAACATGTTAAATGCATTTTCTCACACACAAACACACACATACATATACATATACATATATATACCGTATAAGATTAAAATGGAAAGCTAACCCTAGCCCTAAAATCGATAAATAAATATAGTAGAGAGAGAGGAGAGAGAACCGGCCAAAGACGTGACGTAATAGAGAGGTCCGTGGAGGCCACCGATAGCAAAGCGGCCGAAGCCCTCGGCCCGGCCGGCGAGAGATCTCATGCTGAAATCCACGTCAGCGTACGGTAACGACTCCATCGCTGCTGCCTGCTGGTCTACTACTACTTAGATCGGTTCGGAGAAAATGGAAACGTGACGTTCGGTTTCGGATTAGAAATATGGGCCCATTATATATAGAGAGGCCCAAACCTATTTGGTGGGTTCTCTTATTCGGGCTTCGCAACAATTTCATTATGTTTTACAGGAAAGATTTATTGGGCCAAATGTTGATGATATGATGGTTGTTACTTTTTTTTTTTTTTTTAAAGGTAAGAAAATCACACACAGACACACTATGCGTCCATTAAGGTTTGGGAGCATGGTTGTTACTCGTTACTAACTTATAGAGCACAAATATGAACACGACTTAGTCTATGTCACAATACAGCGATACGATAAATCTTTTAAAAAAAACAAAACCAGAAGCATGAATATGTCAAAAAATAATATAACACATTTAATTTTTATTATTTTCTCCATTTAACCATTAAAGCACTACTCATTTGAATTATAGAGTTTATTTCTTGTTATTGAGGCTTTCTTAAGTTTTATATTATTTTTTAGCTCATTAAATTGTTATTTTTAAAATTATGAATTGTTAATTTTTTACAAAACAAGTATAAAATTACTAAGCCGTGTCTTCAAGATGTTCAAAATGTGCCTTAAAAGTGTTTAAAACATGTTTATGCCGTGTTCCAGCTATGTCCACTCATGACATAAAAAAATTATATTTCAAGACACTTTTATGTCTCCGTGTTCACATGTCAGACACCTATAAAACACCCAGATGATGTGCGTCATAAGTACCTACACCACTTTTCAATAATTTCTCCTTCACATGGACATGGGCAAACCCCAGATACTAAAGTCAATCATATAAATGCATGAAAAAATAAATTTCCAGGCAACCATGGTTTCATCTGTATCTATTACCAAGGTAAGGGCTCAAGCCTCACCAAAATGGTTTCTAAGCAAAAACATAAATATTATTCAAAGCAAGGAGTGCATTTACAATGATCTATTTCAAACGGTTGATTCAAAAAAAGAGAGAAAACACACAGAAACACAAAATTTCCAAAAAAAATAAATTATATTGCCTAAGAGGACTCTTGTCCATTTTATCTCACAACAAAATCTATAGATTCAAATGGTCAAATAAAAAAGAATGTTCTCAGTTTTCCATTCATTTTCAGAGTAATGAGAAACACATCCCAAATCGATTGGCTCATTTTTGTTTCTTAATCTAATCTCATTTGTTTTCAGATGATCTTCCAGGTGACAGATAATTTTGCAACAGCTCCATCATATATATGTATTTATAGTACCATGAACAATTATGATGTTTATTGGTTGTTTAGGACCACAATACATTCCCAAAATTGATGTTGTGAGTTCACATTACATATTGATGACTAATGATATAAACCCTTCAATATAACCATTAAGATTTGGTTATGAAATTGAGTTTGCGACCAAATTGTCTCTAACAATAAATACAGTTCAGGCAGATGAAAATTTTTAAAAAAGAAGAAAATTATCCACAATTATTTACACCTTTCCTTTGTATTAGTCTTTAAAACATTTACAGATATTGTCTTTCATAGTCATGACCAAACCATTTTAATAACTTCACATTTTATATCTTTACATGTCTTCTAATTTGACATTTATGGAATGCATTATTTATTATAAATATTATTCATTGCATTCTCGAGACTAGATATTTATCTTAGATGAAAGTCAACTAACAATAAAACTTTATGATTTTTATGTCCATCCTTCTGAATATTAAAGCAAATGAAGGACGATGTCCATTTGCCCTTTCTTGATTATGTTCAATGTGTTTCAACATCCTATTTCAAAAAAAAAAAAAGGTGAGTAAAATTCCATACTTGATCTCTGTTGGGGTTGTCCCACATCGGTTGTGGAAGAGACTGATGGTCAGTATATAAGTGTGAGGGAAATGCTTACTATTTGAGTTAGCTTTAGGGGTGAGAGATGTCCATGACAACCCAACACTGGTATTAGAGCACAGGTTACCAACAAGTTTTGGTCCATATGTATATGGCAAAATTTATGCATGTTATCTTGTGCACACAAGAGGGTGTAGGCGGTTCCTGTTAGCAGGGTTATTATGGTATATCTCTGTTCTTTGACAAACAACGTATATCTCTGTCTTCCTAGTAACACTGTTCTGATTGCAATCTGAGCTTTCATTTATTTATTTATTTTCGTTTCATTGGATGCGATCGCGAGATGCGATAGATATTGATTTGATTATCATATTTTTTTTATTATTCTTGAGGTAATTGATCAGGATGCGATGGCTACCGCATCGTCGGTTGGAATAGGTGAAGATGTCTAGTCCTTCAACTCTGTTCATGAGAATCCAAATCTGTAAATTACTAGATGGCGTGAATTATGTTCAATAGACGCAATATGTGAAATTATTTGTTGGTGGTTGTGGTAAGATAGGGTTTCTTCTTGGCACAAAAAAGGAACATGCGACTTCAGATGCGAAGTATGCAAAGTGGTTATTAGATGATTTTGTAACGCCCCGCGTTTTTCTTTCCCTTTTCTGGAATTCTTTTCCAAGTGTTAACGTTTTGTGATGTCACTTATTCATAACGTCTTGTGTATTCTCGGAACGTGTAAATTTTTCGCGTTTGAGTTTCAGAGTTAGCGGGATGAGTTTGTGAACTTTCGTTTCCGGCTTCGGGATTTATTATTCGTTGATGACTATGTGGGTTCGTGCAACGTTTCTCATTGGAGCTTCGGCAATCGTGTTGCGTTCCCGAAAATGTTACCCTAGTTTATTGTAGACGTTCGGTGTAGCACTTATGTGAATTGTTTTCTATTTTTTCATTTTGTAAATAATGGGAATAGTTAGAAACGATTTCGGGAAATAAATGACCGAAGGGTAAATGAGTATTTTCATATTTAAAGCACTTAATGAAAAGTGTAGAGATTTGGCTAAGTGCTGGGATATGAATGACGTGTTGGTAATTAGAGAGGATGACAAGGGGTAGAAGGGTAATTAAGAGGTTTGATGACACTCTTGTAATTAACCCTAAATTGAGAATAATTTGGTCATTTCCCATTTTTCAAGTGGTGTCTCATTCCTAGCCTTTGATCTCATTATCCCATCTTTGTTCTAGACCCTTGGATCATAAGGCCTTGTTTGGTTGGCACTTAAATGCAATAATTCATTATTCTTTGTATTTCATTTGTCAAGACTTCATGTCAACCATTGGATGGTTTATTCATTTCCATTGTCTTATTCTAAACCCTTGGATGTTAAGGTCTTGTTTGGCAAATTAATGAGTTTTGTGAGTGGTGTAATAAGTCTTTCATGGCAAGACTTATTCCTAGCCCTTTGATCCATTTTTTTTTCTTATATTTATTTTGGACCATTGGATGATGAGAGGTGTGAGTGGGAAATCTCTACACATTGAAAGTCTCTCATTGCAAGATTTCATATTTCCTCTCTATTTTCTCTTCTCTTTTCCCTCTTGGTTCTTCTTCACTTAAAGGTGGATTTGATCACCCTAAGTTGAGAGTTTGGTGTGACCATCAACATAGAAGATATTCATGGTGTTCTTCTCTTTGGTTTGAGCCAAGGATTGGTAAGTATTCTTTCTTCCTTGTGTATTTTCCATTCAAACCTTAGTTTAGGGTTTCTTGTTAAACCACTTGATGATTCTTGTTCCCCTCTTGTGTTTGAGTTTGATTCATGATTAGGAGGCTATGGTGAAACTTTCCACCGGTTTGTTCCTTGGATTTCGGTTGGGTGAGAGCTAGGGTTTCATAGGCCTTGCCTTGTGGTTTTGTTTTATTCTTCAAGAGGTAAGAAAAAACTTCCTAATTAGCCATCTTGTGATTGTGTAGTAGGGTGAAATGGATTCTAAGATTCCTAACCTTAAATTAAATTGCTAAGTGTATCCTTGAATTGTGAAATTAGGGTTTGAACATGTTTATGTTAATTAAACCTTGTGTCTGGAGTACTTGTAATGATATTGAATGAGATTATGAAGCATGCTAGTGGGTGGTTGTTCTTGAGATTTCCAAGACTAAAGTGTGCTTGTATGCCTATATATTTATATGTATGTATGTGGGTATAGTTATGTATATGTGTAAGTATAGTTATACATATGTGTATGTGGGTGTTAGGAAGGTAGCCTAGGAATGAGATTAGGCTAGTTCTTTTAGGTAACACCTTTTAGGTTATACTATGTGATTGATGTAACTAGGTATCTCAAGTTGGAGTGACTATCTTGTTTCCCTTTTGTGAATGATATTTACTATGATGGAAATTGATGTTAGGTTGAGATGTGATTTGTGATAAACTTGTTTGAATTGAACTAAAAGCATGTTTAAAAGAATGAAATTATTTTCCTTATGAATTAAAGGATAACTTGATGAATTGGAACATTTTTTGTGCATGAGAATGTGTTTTTGTTGATTATTGCTTTAAATGAGATTTAAAAGTATGTTGAATGGTGAAAAACATTCATGTTTGACATTGTGAGAATGTTGTTTATAAATATGATGAAATACATATTTATGTTGTTGCATGTCCCATTTAGACATATTGCATATGGGTTCACCTTTTGAAGAGATAAATCAATTGGTGTTTAGTCGCAACTGGGTTGTGCATCCGTCTTTGGATTATAAGTCGCAAGTGGGTTGTGCATATGAAGTCTTGCGTGTTATGCATATGAATTCGCAACTGGGTTGTGCATCCGTCTTTGGATTATAAGTCACAACTGAGTTGTGCACCCATTTTCGAATTTCGTATTGGAAGTCGCAACTGGGTTGTGTATCTGTTTTTGGATTTCAAAGTCGCAACTGGGTTATGCATTGAGTTTCATGGGTTAAGCATATGTACCATGAGGTGTGTGAGTCACATTGCATTTGAGTTGCTAATATGTGATTTATGTTTACATGTGAATTATGATATTATTCCATGTGATTGAGGAACATGTTTAATGTGAATTTTGTGATATAATTCATTTGTTATTAAAATACTCAAGTAAAATTGAAGGATGTGAAAATGTGAATTTCATGTCTTGTTTAAAGTATAATATGAGATAAATACTTATACTTGTTGTTATGTGTTTATATACCTTAGGGGGGTGATATGAGTTGGTTTAAGGGCTTTCTTGTGATAAGTAAAGTCGGTATATGTTGTGATCTTGGTTGATTGTGTATGATGACCATATGATCTTGTTAGAAACCTAAGTTATGTGGTTTCGAATGTGAAATTGAGGTTTGAAAGAATCGGAAGAGGTTTTGATTTGAAACTAGTTGGTTCCGTGGCAACGGCCACTAGGTTCCCTTTAGCGATCTTAAGGAATGGAATGTCATCGGAGTTGTGGTCATTCTCAGTTAAGTTGTTATAGGGTTTATGAGTTTGAATGTGGAGCATATGGGGACCAGAACAAGCCGAGGCCCTTCAAAAATTGAAGCAGTATTTCTAGAATCCGCCAATCCTTACCTCACCAAGTCCTGGAGAGCCATTACATATGTACCTTGCAGTATCAACAGCCTCGACCAGTGCAGCATTAGTGAAGGATGATAAAAAATGCCAGAAGCCAGTCTTCTTCAGCAGTAAGTCTCTATCTGATGCTGAAACCAGATATACAACGGCAGAGCGAGTCGTTCTTTCGCTAATCAATGCAAAGAGACGCTTGAGGCATTATTTTGAGACCCACCCCATTGTGGTACCAACCACCATGCCTATAAGAGCCATTATGACGAAGCCATATCTGACTGGAAGAATCACCAGATGGGCTCTAGAACTCGGAACATTCGACATCACATATGTGCCAAGAACATCCATTAAAGGTCAAGCATTAACTGATTTTCTCCTCGAAGCAGAACCAGAGTCAATTCTGAATGAGCCAGATGAACCCGAATGGACGCTTTATGTAGATGGCTCAGTTGGATCAGCGGGTTCAGGAATCGGGCTCGACATTATAACACCGGACAAAACCCGAATCCAACATTCAATCCGTCTGGAGTTCTCTGCTACCAACAATGAAGCCGAATACGAAGCACTCCTAGCAGGACTACGACTGGCCCAAAGCCTCTGCGTCAGAAGACTCCGTATATTTAGTGACTCACAACTAGTGGTCAAGCAAGTTCAAGACGAGTATAACGCGGGGGAGAAGCTGCAACCCTATAAGAAACTGGCTCAGATGGAGCTAGATAGATTGGAGCAGTATACCCTCAGTTAGATCCCCAGGGAGGAAAATGAAAATGCAGATCGACTTGCTAATATGGCATCCGTCAATAATCATGATTTTACCAAAGTCTCCCCCGATCGACTACCTCAATGTCCCAAGCATCCATCAGCCAGATGTCGTGTGCGTAATACCTTGGGAGCCAAGTTGGATGGACCCCATAACAGAGTACCTCAGGAATGGCATCCTTCCTGACGATAAAACAGAGGCTCGAAAAATTTGCATGAAATCAGCCAGATACGCCTTGCTGCACGGTCAACTTTATAGAAGATCCTTTGGTGCTCCATACCTTCGATGTCTCACACCTTCAGAGGCATCGGCCATTATGAAGGAAATCCATGAGGGATCATGTGGAAATCACTCCGGAGGGCGAGCGTTAGCCCATAAAGTCCTAAGTCAGGGATATTTTTGGCCTTATCTCTCCCAAGATACTGAAACCTATGTTAGAAGATGCAAGAAATGTCAGTTCCATGGAGACTTCATCCATCCACCACCAGAGTTACTGAATCCCATTTCCAGTCCACACCCATTTGCGCAATGGGGGATTGATGTAGTAGGGCCACTCCCAATGGCCCTCAGATCAGTAAATCAAGCGCTAATAGCGACTGATTACTTCACCAAATGGATCGAAGCAGAATCCTATTCCACCATCACTCACAAACATGTAATCAAGTTCACATGGACCAACATCATCTGTAGATTCGGGGTGCCAAGGGTGATAGTGATTAACAACGGAACGAATCTGGATAATCGGTGGACCAGACAATTCTGCAATGAACATGGGATTCAGCTAAAAACATCATTAGTCGCATACCCTCAGGGGAATGGTCAAGCCGAAAGGTCCAACAGAACAATACTGAATACTCTGAAGAAAAAGTTGGAAGATCTTAAAGGAACGTGACCAAATAAACTTCCAGAAGTACTCTGGCCCTACATGACGACATTAAGACTCCCTATAGGAGAAACACATTTCTCAATGGCCTATGGAACAGAGGCAGTCATCCCAACAGAGCATGTAATGCCAACTGCCAGAACAGAGTTGTACCGAGAAGAACTGAACAACCAATAACTTGTTGAGGGGCTGGACTTGCTCAAGTAAAAACGAGATCAGGCCGCTATCAGACTAGCAGCCTATCACCAGAGGGTCATAAATGTCTTCAACAAGAAAGTCAGAAGGCGAGAATTCCAGGTGGGCGATATGGTTCTAAGAAAGAAGAACGGATTAATCGGCAAGCTCAGGAAAAATTGGGAAGGACCATACACAGTCGTTGAAGTCATTGGACGAGGGGCTTATCGCCTCAGGCATAACGATGGCTATATGGAACCCAATTCACAAAATGCCTCACGGCTGAAGATGTATTATCCTTGACAAGTTCATTTCATTTTTTATGAATAGAATAAATAGGCAGAGGTGATTGAGCCTAGCCCTATTTGCGTGTTTTTAATTTTCCAAGTCTGTTAGTCTAGCTGAGTCAGATGCTGCTATTTCTGTAATTTCCTTATTATAATAAAAGATGATCATCCTTTCATTATACAAATAAGTTGAAATAGTCAGATTCATAATACCAGAAGCCCAAAATTAAAAATATTCCTAAAGTGTTGAAATGACAGAGGCTCATAAGCCTGACTCACACTTTTAGAGGATTAAAATTAAAAATATTCCTAAAGTATTGAAATGACAGAGACTCATAAGCCTGACTCACACTTTCAGAGGAACAAAGTATGACATATTTCCTAAGTGTTGAAATGACAAAGGCTCATAAGCCTGACTCACACTTTTAGATGATCAAATTTAAAAATATTCCTAAAGTGTTGAAATCACAGAGGCTCATAAGCCTGACTCACACTTTCAGAGGAACAAAGTATGAAATATTTCCTAAAGTGTTGAAATGACAGAGGCTCATAAGCCTGACTTATACTTTCAGAGGATCAAAATTAAAGATATTTCCTAAGTGTTGAAATGACAGAGGCTCATAAGCCTAATTCATGCAATCAGAGGAAGTAAATATATTTAAGTGACAAAAACAAATAAAAAGAAGACGAAAGTACATATTAGATTCACAAAACAAAAATTACTATCCTTTGATCATTACAAAATTGCCCGAAGGGCACAAGAAAGTACAGAATTACAAAAATAAACTAAGTATTGCTCGGGCCACTAAGGTCTTTCCATAAGGAATCAACATGTTCAGTTGGAGGAAAGAATTCAATTGAAGGATCGAGAGGGTCAGCAGACAGATACCTTTTGATAAATTCAGTAAAAAGGTTCTGAGCATGACTAGGTTCGGGGCTGGCGTAAGGCTGCTTCACCCCTAAGAAATCATCCATGGCATCAGGATCTTTGATCTTCCTCTTTGCTGGATCTCTCATGGCAGCATTAAAACCTTTTCGCCAGAACTCCCTAGCCACTATCCGGTTAATTTTTGAATAGTGTGCATGCATGTCAGTTCCTCCCTTTTTACACATCTCCAAAGCAGACTGGGAGATGTCGAACTGGTGCTGAAGAGCTTTATGATCAAATGCAATCTTCTCCATTTCGCTGGACAACTTTACATTCAACTCCTTTGCTTGTGCAAGCTCATCCACCAGCTCAACAACCCTGGAAGGAAGCTCCCCCAGCTGAGCCCTTAGCTTTATTTCCCTATCATCCCTTTCGGCCAATTCGGTCTTAAGGCGCTCAACTTCCTGAGCATTAACCTCATGAAGAAGGCACAAGGCATTTACGCTGAAGAAAGCCTAAAAAGAAATTTTCAAGGCAATGTAGATCAGCAGTCAGAATAAAGCAAAAAAACACAACTTAAAGTCGAGCAAACACGTACGCCCATTATCAGGCCAGGAGTACGACCAACAATGACGTCAGGGTCAGCCTCCCTCTGGACCTCAAGCTCCTCAGGCATCCAAAGATCCTTTGTCCGAGCTATCATAATAACCAGTGAAGTGAGGTTGGGAGCAGATTGGTCAGAGGATGTGGAGCCTTTCCCTTGCCCTTATGCTTCCTTCTCTTGGCGGGTCTCTCCTCACCCACAGGCCTGGTTCGGGCAGAGGAGGAATGGAGTAACTCAGGGATAATGGTATGTACAAGTACAAACCCAGAAGCGTCACCTGCCACAACAACAGTCACAGTTTGAAGTTCAGAATTCGGAGGCACTTGTTCATTTCCCGTTGGTGGCACAGTCATCTCCTCCACCTCATCATCATCATCTTCAATTATAGGTCTGATCGGATCCATCACGATCCTGAAGCTGGTGCCTAACCTTGATATACCCTGCAAATTGGCAGGAGTAAGCAGGTCAGTGCACGATTTACGGTCCAACCAGACCTTAGACTTCAGTAAAGCAAAATGGGCATCTACATCCTGAGCCACTATATTAGTATCATCATAACCTAAAAATTTATAAACAAAATCCGTTCTAAGTTGATCACACCCAGAGCAGAGGCACGACTCCTTATGTATGAAAGAAAATGGAAGAAGGGCCAGACGCCCAAAAACTCTCGGGATCGGCCCCCTTCACCAGAACCATCTTTTCCTTCCAGTACTTCTCCGTTTTTTCTGTTCCATTGCAGATTGACCGACCCTTAAAGGGGTAAAAGTTGTACTTCCCCTCACAATCCTTCATATCCACAATTTTATAAGATAAAAGTAGATCAGCGAGACCCAGTGCCAGGTTCTTATCTCTATTTATCAGGATCAACATGGATATCATCCGAATAAAGTTTAGGTTGACCTGCAGAGGGGAAATCCATAGGGTAAAGAAAATGAAATGGAATAACGGATGAAGAGGGAACTGAAGCGCCTTGATCTGAAGAGCAGACATCAGTACTTCATCCGAACCCACTCCATCTCCCATCCTAAAATCATAAAAAGGGTCATACTCTTTCAGGATCACCTCTTTAGGGATCTTGCAATCCATCCTCAGACTCTTGATGTTCACAAATTTCCTCTTATGGGCTTTAAGAGGCTCAGCCATAAATGGGGTTGATTCAGTAGAGACCCCAACAGGAATGCCTTCAGGTGCATCTGCCCTTACAGGATTAATAGGAACAGAAGCCCCAACAGGCAGAATAACAGGCACATCTTGTCATACCCCCTAATTTTTATGCATAGGTTGGCCAGGCCTATACCGAAAACTAAGGTGCATCAACACTCAATAATAAACAAGCACGGAAGCAAAAGACATAATTAAGAAATAACAAAGTCCCAAAAGTTTAATTCTCATGAATAAACAAATTCAGAAATCTAAATCCCCAAAGGGTACAACTCGGGAATCCATATCTATGGACCCCTAAACCTTAATGAAAAAATAAATATATAACTAAATTGAGTACTATATTGAACTGAAGTCAAAATGGGAGAACTCGCGAATAAATGATAAGAGACCTCAACCCTGTGGCTGAAACTGCTGAGAACCTGAAACAACAATAGTGGGTCAGACCCACGAGCAGAGTAGACTCTACATGATCCCAAACAGAGTACCAATAATCATACCATCACTCCGTGAGACCTTACAGTAACATACGAGAAGACCCTAATACCATTAACTATACTCCTAGTCCTAAATACATAATTACCAGTAAACAAACAAAATGTTCATAGATGGAATAACAATTAATAAGCAAACAAAGTATTCATAGATGGAATAATAATTAATAAGAAAAACAAGTATCCATACATGAAATAATATTTAAATCCCAAGTTAATAGGCAAAACAAACAAAGTGCAACCATAATTAAATCACAAAATAATAAACAGACCAAATAAAATAATACAATAACTAAACCACAAGTTCATAGGCAACTAACCCATGCCGAACCATAACCACGTACCCGAACTTCATGTCATGGTACAGATGAGACTGCGTTAATAGTCAGCTCATCGTGATTTCCTCCATTCCATAATCACATAAAAAAAACAACATATATATATATATATATAAATTAATAACCATGTCACATTAAAGAATTTATAAGTTCTTATATATATATATACGGATATAATTATCTAAACACACACAAATAATTCGCATGCAATTAAAACTTAACTACGCCATAAATATATATATATATATATATATATATATTTAAAATAATCTATCCCAAAATAAAAGTATTTTAATTTCACTTGGTAATATATCCATCCAACGTCCATCTCTTCCACGTAATCAAGATTTGGGAATTTTCTAATAATAATCACCATGTGCAATAGCCTTTCTAATAGTGATAAGTGTAGTAGCTAAACCATTTAACGAACAGACATGGCCCCGCCACATGTATTGCCCTCACAAAAATCACAATGTAAGAATATGAATATAGGTAACAAGTAAAAGAAATTGTCCCTGACCTTTCATTCACAAATCAGATTTACACCCATTTAATCAAAAAGCATACTATACAACGTTTATATATATATATATATATATATATATATATCCAGCAAACCTCACAACCTTTATGCCTACATCTATGTGCACATAATTATTCCATGCACTAAATCTACAATATAGAATATACCCACGTCAACATAAAAGAAAAAGGTGCAGTGTTTATTCATGAATTTTTTAAACACTGTAATCAAAATCATGTATTCTGAGCGACCCTAATGTTAACGAAATCAACAAATTATAATATAATCATAAAAAAATTATCGTAGTGTACATATATCAACAGATCTCAATTATCGTAGTATATATATATATATATATATATATACACCCACAAAATCGAAAAGAAACACGGAATATAAATGTTACAATTATGGGTCCAAAGAGGAAGAGAAGAACATTCTACTTGCCTGATCGTTGGGCTAAATCACGTGGGAACTGTAGGCTAATCGATGTTCTCTCTCCTCTCTCTTCTACGCAACTGCGATTCTGTTTCTCCTCTATTTGTCTGACAGAACGTAGGACTAACTTAGGGTTTATTTTAGTTATATATATATATATATATATATATATATATAATTATTCGGATGGGCCCAAAAATATAATATAGTCCATTAACTAATAAGCCCAACTAATTAACTCAAAAATATATTATAGCCCATTTAATTAACTTATAATTAATTCAATAAATTAAATTTACCCAATATATATAAAGAATAAAAATACAGGGTATTACACATCTACCCCATTATGCGTCTCAGAAGCAGAAATCCCCTCATGACGGTCTGGCACTGGAACTGCTGAGTTGGGAGGGTTCGGGCGACTGATTAAGGGCGGAGAGGAAGAAGGTGAAGATGAAGAAGACGGGTTCACGGAAGGGGGCTCGGTGCATCAGATCCTCCATACTCCCGAGGAATAATTCCTTCGGTCGACCTTGAACTGTCACTACCAGATATAATGAAAAGATATCAACTTACACAAAAGATTCCGATGAGAAGGTCGGAGAAGCTTCGGTTGCCGGACTGTAGATATCGGCGAAGACTTGGAAGACGATTGCTTAGAACTACAAGAAAGATATGAGAAAGTGATAATAAAAAATGAAGCCAAGAGAAGGCTTATATACACTCAGACATAACAACCGCTGCCATTAAATGGCTGAGGAGGCGCATCGATTCCCAATGCCTCAAACACGGTGAAAGTGGAACAGGTAGCCGTCTTTCTGAAATTCAAAAACCACACGCCTCTTAGCAATTATGACGCTGATGTCATCTTACAGCTATAAAGTAATCATGTTCTTGAAATTCGGGTCAAGCCCATGAATTCATATGCCAGACCCGAATGGGGCTAGTGTAAATAGTAAAATTAGTAGGCCCAAGCCTGTTTTTGAAAAATCATATATGTCCAGGCCCATCTAAATATAAATGGTTAACCGACCCATAATCTCAAACCCATGTAATATTAATAGTCCATCACTAACTTAGAAAGTGGGATGTAATGACCCACTATCAAGAGATAGTGGGTAGTTATTAGCCAAGTAGGTCATGACCCCATATAATGGGGAGCATGATCTCACTAAATGGAGAGAAATGTAATAGGGTTGAACTATATATATGGCCATTGGGGGCCTCAATAAGATCATCTTTTTGATGTGGGTAAATTTCAACACTTACATCTACCTACCTCAAGTTCATGAAGAACTATCAATGGAGAATTTTAATAACTTGAACATATTGTAATTTATCATAATTCATATTCTTAAGTCAATAAAATTAAACATTTTAAAAGTAATTTAGTGATATAATTATGAATGATATAGAGATATATGACCCTAAGTGTATTTAAAATTAAATAATTAAGTTTAACTTCTTTTGGTAAGGAAAAATTGAAGTGGTGTTAAAATTAGAATATAATTAATCAATGAGATTGGAAATGGAAATAATTAATATCAAAACCTTATCATGTCTTGATTTGTGATATAATATTCAGATTATTATTATTATTTTATTTAGGGCTAAAAAGGAGGGGGGTTTTAATTTTACATTTCGAATATATTTGGGTGACAAAATTTATTGTCTTGTAATTTATTTTGGAGGGGTCAATTATACTATATATATATATATATATATATATTTATGTCTATACATACATATAATGTTCTAAAAATTAGAAAATTTTGGGCCCGCTAGTGGTAAGAGTTCCTTACTTTCAAATGGGAGATCAAAGTTCAAGACAATATAGATCCACTCATGTTAAAATATAGAAAATAGAATTTTCATTATCAAATACGAGAGGACCTATATGCTATGCCCGAACCAATTCTAAACACATACACACACACAATAGAGATATCAAGATTTATAGTGGTTCGGTCCAATTAGTACCTACATCCACTTTGAGAGAATTTTCACTATCTGTTGAAGAAAAATAATGGCGGGGAGGAGGATACAACATCAACTCTACTCTATCTCTATCTCACACTTTCTTTTTTTCTCACTCACACAGAACACTCTCTATGTTTTTACACTTGTCTATCTTGTTCTGTTACAATTCATACGAATGTCCATATATATAGTCGAACATTCGAATACAACCAAAACCCTATCTTTACATATGGAGTTGCAAATCCTTACATGTGGGCAGCCGTCTACCTCCATGCGTGATTGAGCAACAAATCTTGAGCGTGACTTAAGAATATTGACTTTCGCATGCGCAATTGATAGTGATGGGTTTGCAGTGGGTATGAAACTTACACTATATGCATAATACAATGTTACATCTATATATAAGAATTAAAAAATTAACACATTCATAGATAGTAACTTATAAAATACGCGAATAAATGAAATAATAGAATATAATTAACCACAATAATAACAAACTTCATAAAATATCTTCAGCAATAAATACTTCCTACTACTATCATTTTCTATAAGAGTATTTGTTGTCCAATAAATCAAGCTGGTCCCATAATATGGGAGACTGGGAGAGTACTTGACAATGAAGGCCGATTTCGTAGACTAAGAAGAAGATATTATACACTTATAATATCTCCTAAGACTCGGTTTAAATAATATCCCCTAAGAATTTCCATGTTTTTTCATCGGGTGCGTTTGGAAAGCCTGTTTTTTATATTTATTTTCTGTCTTCAAATATAAAAATTGTATTTGTATTTGTTTTTATTTTTTCCAGCAAAAAATTAAAAATAAAAAAGCGCTTGGATCAAAATTTGTATTGAAAAATAAAATAGTATTGGTGGGCGGCGGTGACCGGAGGCGGCGAGGGGCGGTGGTGGTGGGTTACTGGCGGCGGCGATGGGGCCCGGCGGCGACCAGAGGTGATGGGGGCCGGTGGCGGCGACCGGTGGCGGGGGTGGTGGTGGTTGGTGGCGGAGGTGGTACCCTAAACAGTAAAAAAATTCAAAAAATAACTAAAAATTGTATTTGGTGTTTTCACCACTTTTATCCAATATTCACATAAAACAGTTTTTTTGACAAAAAAAAATAAACAGTAAACGCGTTTGCCAAGCGTGTTTTTATTTTTGAAATGGGCAAACAGGAAAATAAAAAAAATAGAAAACAGGGTATCCAAACCCACCCATCAGACTTAGACTTTGAATTCCAACTTCCACTATGTACATATAACACACACGCAACAATAATTCCATAAAAAATATTTGTAAATATTAGAAAAATAGATTTTCGAAGAAATACTAAATTAAAACACAGATAAAAATGACCATCTCCAGGTAACTATTAGCTTAAAGTGAAAAAGCTCTTCTTAGAGCTTTGGATCAAATATTTGTGACTCCGCTCTTTTAGTGAGAGGACGTTAGTGTCCTCAACTTGAGAATTTATAAAACCAAATTTCAGGGGTATATCTGTCATTTAAATTAAAAGAATACCACAAAAGGAAAAGAAAAAAAAAGGGAGTGAATTATGGAAAAATTGAGGGGCTTATATATATGTGACACCATGCGTCTGTGTGAAATCATTCTTCAACATTATTAATAATTATGCTGTCAAATTTGAATTGTTTGCTTGACTGAACAAAATTAGTTTAGGAATTCCAGAAAATATTCGAGAATTCTTGGCCCACCATAAGGTGTAGAATATTTATAAGCATCTAAAATTATAATATATGCACAATATTACATTACAATTGAAACATTTGTTCCTCTGAATTTAAATTTTGTGCTAGAAGCTTCAAGCTAGAGCAAAACCAAAGCGTGGAATTAAGGCCGAGGCATACCAGAAAAGTCCTTTTCTTGACTGGTAACAAGATTATTTGCATCGAGAAATTTTTTACTTGTAACAGAGACTAACCCAAAGTAGACTTGGTGTATACAACAATGACTAATTTTATAAAGTGCATTAAATCCTGGGCTATTTTTTCTCCTTCAACCAATTTTCTTGAACTAACTGATGGACCTTGACTATTAAAAATTTATAATTCACTTTATTATGTTATAACACCGTTAGTTAAATTAGGATAATTTGCATTCAGGTTCCCTGAAATTTTGATCAATTGCATTCGCCCTCTGAGATTTTATTTTCCTTACAATGACACCCCCCGAAGGGGAGAAATGTCCTTGTGTTGTCTCCCTTATTTCATGACACAAATATCTAGGTGGTGAAATTACCTCCATGCCCCAAGATGAAAACCATATAATATATATATATTTATAACAACTATTCTAAAATGTGAGAGGTTGAGAATATTTTCAAATATTTTCTTCAAAATAAAAATTAATGAATTAATATGTATTAGATGAAGTGCAACTCTAAGGAGTATGTCAAAACGATATAGAAAAAGAAAATGGATTGGAAATATTTCAATACTTTTAAAAAATAATAATAATTAATTAATATGCATTACTTGAAGTGTAACTCTAATAAATATTTCAAAAGATATACGACAAAGGGTTATAAATTAATTATTATTTTTTTAAAAAAATAATAATTAATTAATATACATTAATTGAAATGTAACTCTAATGGATATTTCATAAGATATAGAGTAAAGATATAAGACAAATATATTTCAGCAAAGAAAAATAATATAACTTAAAATACAAAAATCTGTATATTTATCTATCTATCTATTTATATACTACTAATAAAAACACAAGGACTATCTAATATTTTGATTCATTATCACTTTTTACAATATAAAAAATTATAATAAGTAAAGTTTGACATTATTTAAAGTGTAAGGGCTTGAATTAACTTTACAAAAAAATTAATAAATAATAAACCATTTGTCATATTTTTATAAAAATATATAAAAATACAATAAGTAAAGTTTGTTATTATTTTACAGTGTAAGAGCTTAAATTAATTTTACATAGAGAATAATAAATTATAAACCATTTGTAACATTTTTATACATTTATCACATCTTACAATACAACAAAAACTATAATTAAAATGTATTACTACTTGTTTAAATTGTAGGAGTTGTATATTATTTATTTAAAAAATAAATTAAATTATATGAACTCACAAATATTTTATACATGTATCACATTCTAAAATATAAAAAATATATATAATCATAAATAAAGTGTATTATTATCATTTAATGTAAAAGGTCACAATATTAGTTTTAGGGAAAAATTAAAAAATGATAACTTTTGGGGCCTATATTACAAAAATGACAATTTTAAAAAAATAATTTAAAGAAATATGATAATATTTCAAAAATTATTGTATCCAAAATACTTGAAAAGTTTTCCAAATTGAGCTTAAGACATAAGAGTTGTTTGATCCATTAATTTAGCTAACATGTCTTCTACACTAAAGCAAGGGTACAAAAGTCATTTCATGGAGTCTTCACACCTTCAGGGGGTGTCATTGCAAGAAAAATAAAATCTCAGGGGATCTAAGTGCAAATTATCATAATTTAACTAACGGTCTTATAACGGAATGGAGTGAATTGTAAAAATTTGGATAATTTAGAAAATTTTGTGTAAAAAATATAATTCAGGGGGTTAGTTGAGAGAGAGAAAATAGTATAAGGGGTTTAATGCACTTTACCCAATCTTCTATTATATTATGTAACGACATCTTTTAGGTCAATCTGACTATTGGATATATATTTTGATAAAATATTAATTTTGTTGTACTTGGAAAATATTATGTCTCCGTCTCAAATTATATAGGTCCAATTTAAAAATTTTAACATTTTAAAAGGATAATTTTTGTTGTGAAATTAATGAATGAAACACCAACTTTATTCATAATTCCACCATAACAATGTGATGGTTTATAGTATATATGTTTTATAACTTTAATAATTGAAAATTAAATTGATAAATTAACCAAATAAAAATATAAAATACTTTGACTTTTAAAAAATGGACACTTATTTTGGGATAAGGAAAAGAGGAAAAATTACCACTTATTTTGGGCGGTGGGAATAAGTTTTAATAAAATATCTAGTTTAGAACAAGATGCTAATGAGGTGATTCGAAAAATATTCCAATTCTTGGACTTATCGTGCATGATAAACACGAAAAATTAATGAGTTGATATTTGACGGAAAGATTTGTATTTTTCTGAAGTAGATGATGAACATATGCTTACGCATATCTGCTGACTAACCAGAAATTCAGAATGATGTGTAAAGCCAATAGTCACCAGCAGCCTTCTACAACGAAATATCAATCTTCTGTAATTACACGTCATCATCCATTCAACATTCCACGTGTACACCAAACTGGTAGTCAGTCAGTCAATCACTATATGGTCCCACATGCCAAGTCAACTCAATGGAAACTGCAGCTTTCCCTCTTCTATATAACTCAACTCCACAGACTCACTCTAACAACCAACACTCAAAGCACACAGTTCAGAGAGAGCTCTGCAATCTTTTGAGTCCTTTTTGTGCATCAGATACTCAAAATGGGATTTATAGAAAACCCTAAAAGAGAGATTTCGCCGATGAGGCGCCAGAGATCACCCACTCTCTCCTCTTCACTGTTCTCACTTTCTTCTTCGTTAACACTACCTAATCTTCCTGCCTCGCCTCTCCACACCTTATCCGAAGCAATGGTGGAAAAGAACATCAAAAGCGCGCAGTACATGATCATGAAATGGGATCCAAGCCCAAACGTTTCTTCCAACACTAAATTCGCTTATCTTTTCGAAGATAACAGAAAAGAAGCCAAAGCGTTCCTCAAATGTGTCAAGGACCTGCGAAGGACCATGCATTTCTTGATCTCGGTGAATTCAGGTTCTGACAAGCTCTCACTGCCGCAGAAGTTGATGCAAGTAGCAATGAAGCGTCTCGAGAAGGAGTTTTATCAGATATTGACAGTCAATCGTCAGTATCTGGATCCTGAATCCGTTTCTGGCCAATCATCACGCATGTCAGGACGGTCACGATCGACCAACTCTGATTACGAAGGTGATGTTGGTTCAGATGAGGAGGTTCTGACAGCGGGTGAATCGATACCTGAGGTTGAACGACTCTCTGAGCTTGCCATGTCTGATCTGAAATCAATTGCTGATTGTATGATCGGCTCTGGTTATGGCAAAGAGTGTGTGAATATATATACAATCATCCGAAAGTCGATTGTTGATGAAGCACTTTACCGTCTCGGGATTGAAAAATACAGTTCTTCCAAGGTCAACAAGATGAACTCAGAAGTCTTCGAGAGGCACACCAAGAATTGGCTTAATGCAATGAAGATCGCCGTGAAAACAATCTTCCATGGCGAAAGGTTTCTCAGCGACTATGTGTTTTCTGCATCCGACTTGATCAGAGAATCCTGTTCCACCATCATAATGAAAGAAGGAGCTATGGATTTATTCAAGTTCCCAAAACTTGCATCTAAGAGTAAGAGATCACCAGAAAAACTTTTCAGGCTTGTAGACTTGTACGACTCAATCTCTGATTCCTGGCTGGAGATTGAATCAGTCTTCTCATTTGAATCAATCTCAGAAGTTAAATTACAAGCTAACAACTCACTCCTCAGACTCGGTGACGCGGTCAGAACAACTCTGTCAGAATTCAAGTCATCAATCCAAAAGAACTCACTGAAAACACCAATTCCAGGTGGTGGAATTCATCCGCTGACCGTATCTGTGATGAATTACATATCTCAACTTGCCAACTGTAGTGGGGGCCTTGCTGACATTATCGCTGATTCAACCTCGCTGACACAATCACCACTGCCGGAGTCGTATTTCAACAATATAAACTGCGATGAGAACCCGACACCATCCGTGTCCTTACATCTTGCCTGGATCATACTTGTTCTTCTCTGCAAACTTGACAGCAAGGCCAAGCTTTACAATGACATAGCTTTGTCATATCTCTTTCTCACTAACAATCTTCAGTTCATAATCGAGAAGGTCCGCACAACCAACCTCAAGTACCTGCTTGGCGATTACTGGGTCATAAAGCATGAAAACAAGGTGAAACTGTATGCAGCAAATTACGAAACAATGGCATGGAATAAGGTGTTTCTGTCCCTGCCAGAAAATTCAACTACATCAATGTCACCTGAGACAGTGAAGATGTGTTTCACGCAATTCAATTCAGCTTTTGAAGAGGTGTACAAGAAACAGACGTTATGGGTGGTACCTGAGAGAAAGCTAAGGGATGAGATAAAAGTATCAATTGCAAATAAGCTTGTGCCTGCATACACCAAGTTTTATGATACATACTTGGTGACTTTGAGTGGGGAGAAGAGTCTTGAGGTTTTGGTGAGGTTTTCACCAGATAATTTGGGTAATTATTTGTCGGATTTGTTCCACGGAGCTTCCATTTCAGGGAGTTTGTCGTCATCATTTTCGTCAACACATTCACGGGTATCACGATCACGATGTCTTCCCTAGGTGTTGCCAATCACAATAAGGCACCAAAGTTTAATTTTTTTATGGGCAGTACGTCTGCTATGTTTCACACTTCATATCCATATAGTACTTCTCATTTGCAATTAATTACCCCTCGTTCTGTACAGAAGCCAGTGAGTTGTTATGAAAGGGAAAGAAGACATTAATAATAATTTCAAATTTATCATCAGCACGGTAGTTTTAGACCTCAGAAATAAATTTAAAGGAATAGCCAGACTAACTTGCATTGATTTAGCCCTATAAGAGTGATAAATTTCTGTGCAATCCACTTTCCAAGAAATGTCATAAGCTTAATACTTACAAAAGGAAATGAGCTTAAATAGAAAGTTAGTCATAAGTAGATAAAAGTACGACCTAAAAGAAGAAAACAATCTATTTTAATTTAACGAATAGCTGATGAGACAATAATATAGAATGTCACAATTAATATACACTAGGAAAGCTCCAAATCTCCAAGATTGGTTGATATAATAACATTAATATCAGCAGCATAGTGATGGAGAACTGATATCTTAATATCCATATAATGGAACTTATAACATAACAAGCAGTGAGAACATCATCAAATATATCATGCCCATCAGGTGTCCCAGATAAATTCACTTTGTTAACATGAAAATGTCGGCATCTGACCTTTTCATGTCGGAACGACATTTGTGAGCTGAGATAGGTACATCATAGGATATACATGACCAGGAGTGTTATTGTCCAAGTGCTATGCAACAACTATCTGCTCTGCAGGTCTTGGTATGGATTGCCAACCTGTACAGATCTGAAGAATAGTTCTGAGAGAATCGGAGGCAGCTTCAACTGTCCATGTTGGATAGTATTCACTGGGATGGAACATGCATTCTTCACCAGTCCCTGTTAACAAGCGTGCTTGGGCTCCGGTCAGGAACAAGTCCCCTTCAGATCTTATCAAGCCAGACTTTGCCCCTTCCTTATCTGCTGCCTATAAAACGTCACGGCAACAAGCACTATTAACAATTTATGTCAACAGTCGATAAGATTGGAGTACCATTAAACTGGACCCATGATACAATGCGAGCATCACATACTTCAGCATTGCAAAATTGGAGATGCTCAAGTGATCAGAAAATAACACCAGCTTTTACCTTTTTTTAAAATTATCCACGGGAAGCACTTATGTAAGAAGTATAAATGACAAGCTACCTAAGGATGTGGTGATCGAACAAAGAACTATACTTAGTTGATTGAAAGACTAAGTAGATCATACATTTTTCTTGATTAAACACCATAAACATGGAAATTAATTTCATTTGGTTGTAACATTTTCTGGTCACGGGTTAAGGTTACATGAACTAAGACAAACAAAAAGCACCGTGAAAGGCACAAATGTAGGTGGAATAAAAATGATGAGTGATATCAGCAGGGCTGACAAGGTAATAAAAAATTCCTGTATATGTAGATAGCTACTAATAGGGTAATACAACTGGGGGAGACTGTAAGATGAGAGAAAGTAGCAAAGATTGCACGGTGAGGAAAACAACCAAAATTTTATGTGCCACTGGAAAGAAATGTGATTTACATTGAAGGCTCACAAGGAAAAACCCTGAAAATCATACGATTGAAGATGTAAATGAACCTGACTCCTTCATTGATTGAGAAGAAAATAATGCGTTTTAAACAATTTAAATGCTTGTACAGTCAACTTACAGTTGACAGAAATTTTAGACTATTCTTCAAGTCATTTACATCAGAGTAATTTAAATTCTGACTCAATGCTCCTCTGTAGTTGAGACGGACACTCAAGTGGCAGATTTTCCATAGTTAAATTACATCAGTCATACACAGCACGGATAATCGACTCACATATAGTGTAAGTGCGTGATGTTATACAACATAGGTCCAGGTTACTATGTAAATTGTGGTTCTTAACCTGCTTATAAATCGGCATTTATATGTGACTCCAAAATCTTGTTTACATAGGTTTTATTATCAAATTTAGAGCTTGTAAGTCGAAAAAAGAAGACATAGAACGAACCAAAATCTTGGTGATCTAATTAGACAGAAGAAGTCAATTTACCTTTTCTGTGTAATATTCAAAAGTTTTTTTCTTCTGTCCTGCTTCATAGATGTTGCATTGAGAGAATATCTAATAGAAACAAAAGGAAAATAAGTAAAAGATATCCTGTGGATAGAATCACAGCTTTATCTCTGCAAAATTTTAGAAGCAGAATGGTTCATCCACATAAGAAATCATCATATAGTCTTTTACCTGTGACTCCACACTAGCACAGATTGCATATATGCCCCAATTTCTGGTGTAATTGTTGTACAGATGAACTTTTCCAAATCTAACACGAGGGTGTCTTTGTCGTGTACCGTTGAAGAAACAATGGTGGATGGTCACTCTAATGCATCTGTCACCAACGTGAGAGGGGTCTGCCCCAATGAGCATTGTCTTGTCATGTTGTGCAAAGCAACACCTGGTGCAAAAAAGTGAAAGAAATCATCACGACCCGCCCAGCCTTTACTCGCAACCTTCAATTAAAATATAAAATGTGTGAGCATTTACCAACCTAGAAATAGTAATATCCGTGCTTTGCCTCGTTATATCTATGAGTCCATCATCGTAATCACGCAAGCTACAACGGTCTATCCATATGTGCCTAGAATTGGGCTTGATTTGAATGCCATCCACATCATGTCCTCTACCACCTTCAAACTCCAAGTTACAAATAATTATGTGCTCGCAGTCCTTCAATCTTAAGCCCTTATCCATGAGTTTTATCCGCTGGCCACGACCATCAATTGTCTTATAAGACGACACATTCAAGTAAGATAACAAATGAATTGTGCCCGAAACTTCAAACACAATCCAAAGTGGTTCCTTTTTACGACAGCCTTCACGAAGCGAACCTGGCCCATCATCTACAAACAGAATCACGAGCATTTAATTTACCAACCATGCATAAATCTAAAAATGTTCTTAAACCCACACAATATTCCACCATAACTAACACATAAGCTCCCCACACTTTGACTCCAAAAGCAACACACTTCTGATTCTTCGCAGTCACAATGCTTAAAAAAAAATGTAATTTCCTAAAGGCTATATAATAAATACATAAAAAAATGAAAAATTTTATGGAGAAATTACGGAATATCCCCGGGTAGCTACAGTAGATACAAGCTATATAATTGAAGTAAAAAAATTGATTAAATTACAAGTTGACAAATGACAAGAATGATCATACTTTTATAGTTTTTAATATTTGCATTTATTTGTGGATGTACTCAGTATATTGCACATACACAACAACAACAACAAAAAATTGTTATTAAGGAAAAATTGTGGAATATCTGTATCCCCCACATCTTTTGCGCATACACTTTTTTTTTTCTTTGCAAAGGAAAAACAACAGAATTTACCTGAGGTGTAAACATGTTAAATGCATTTTCTCACACACAAACACACACATACATATACATATACATATACATATATATAGCGTATAAGATTAAAATGGAAAGCTAACCCTAGCCCTAAAATCGATAAATAAATATAGTAGAGAGAGAGGAGAGAGAACCGGCCAAAGACGTGACGTAATAGAGAGGTCCGTGGAGGCCACCGATAGCAAAGCGGCCGAAGCCCTCGGCCCGGCCGGCGAGAGATCTCAAGCTGAAATCCACACCAGCATACGGTAACGAATCCATCGCTGCTGCCTGCTGGTCTACTACTCCTTAGATCGGTTCGGAGAAAATGGAAACGTGACGTTCGGTTTCGGATTAGAAATATGGGCCCATTATATATAGAAAGAGGCCCAAACCTATTTGGTGGGTTCTCTTATTCGGGCTTCGCAACAATTTCATTATGTTTTACAAGAAAGATTTATTGGGCCAAATGTTGATGATCTGATGGTTGAATTTTTATTTTTTTTTAAAGGTGAGAAAATCACAAACAGACACACTCTGCCTCCACTGAAGTTTGGGAGCAAGAACATGTACTGCTTGGCCAGTAGTCCTTTGGTCTGATGGTTGTTACTTGTTACTAACTTATACAGCACAAATATGAACATGACTTAGTCCATAACACAATACAGCGATACGATAAATCATTTTTTAAAAAAAATCAAACCAGAAGCACGAATATGTCAAAAAATAATATAACACATTTAATTTTTATTATTTTCTCCACTTAACCATTAAAACACTATTCATTTTAATTATAGAGTTTTAATGTTATTGATGTTTTCTTAAGTTTTATATTATTTTTTTAGCTCATTAAATTGTTGTTTTTAAAATTATGAATTGTTATTTCTTTACAAAACAAGTATAAAATTATTAAGCCGTGTCTTCGAGATGTTCAAAATGTGCCTTAAAGTGTTTAAAACATGTTTATGCCGTGTTCTAGCTACGTCCACTCATGACATAAAAAAATTATATTTCAAGACACTTTTAGGTCTCCGTGTTCACGTGTCAGACATTGATAATACACCCAGAAGATGTACGTCATAAGTACCTACACCATTTTCAATAATTTCTCCTTCACATGGACATGGGCAAACCCCATATACTAAAGTCAATCATATAAATGCATGGAAAAATAAATTTTTAGGCAACCATGGTTTCATCTGTATCTATTACCAAGGTAGGGGCTCAAGCCTCACCAAAATGGTTTATAAGCAAAAACATAAATATTATTCAAAGCAAGGAGTGTATTTACAATGATCTATTTCAAATGGTTGATTCAAAAAAAGAGAGAAAGCACACATAAACACAAAATTCCCAAAAAAAAAAAAATTATATTGCCTCAAAGGACTCTTGTCCATTTGATCTCACAACAAAATCTATAGATTCAAATGGTTAAATAAAAAAGAATGTTCTCAGTTTTCCATTCGTTTTCAGAGTAATGAGAAACACATCCCAAAACGATTGGCTCATTTTTGTTTCTTAATCTAATCTCATTTGTTTTCAGATGATCTTCCAAGTGACTAATAATTTTGCAACAACTCCATCATATACGTATTTATAGTACCATAAACAATTATGATGTTTATTGGTTGTTTAGGACCCCAATACATTCCCAAAATTAATGTTGTGAGTTCACATTACATATTGATGACTAATGATATAAACCCTTCAATATAACCATTAAGATTTGGCTATGAAATTGAATTTGTGACCAGCTTGTCTCTAACAATAAATACAGTTTAGGTAGATGAAAATTTAAAAAGAAGAAGAAAATTATCCACAATTATTTACACCCTTCCTTTGTATTAGTCTTTAAAACATTTACAGATTTTGTCTTTCATAGTCATGACCAAACCATTTTAATAACTTCACATTTTATATCTTTACATGTCTTCTAATTTGACATTTATTGAATGCATTTTTATTATAAATATTATTCATTGCATTCCCGAGACTAGCTATTTATCTTCCATGAAAGTCAACTAACAATAAAACTTTATGATTTATATGCCCATCCTTCTGAATATTAATGCAAATGAAGGAGGACGTCCATTTGCCCTTTCTTGATTATGTTCAATGCAAGGTTCGCCGGTTCGCCGTAATGGTATTGATCGCTATAATGGTAATAATATTGGTGTAATGGACTTGGGTCAGTATCGGGGTTACGTAACGGGACTCGGTTATCGCAATCATGAATTTTTTAAAATCTTGCACATCTTGTCCAAAATGTTTTAATTAGATACTTTTGGCAACATGAATGAATAAAGATGATTTTTTGGTAGATTTAAGTAAATTTTATTTATTTATTTTTAAAATTTTAATATAAAAAATGAGTTATTAATAAATCTAATAGTATCGTCGTTATTTCAATATTTATGATATACTTGTTATGATATTGTTAAATTAATTTTAAATTTAAATAAATAAAAATTGAAATCATAAAAGATATAATTTATTTCCAATAATGCAAAATAATTTTTAAAAAGGTAAATGGTTTACCATTAAAATGAATTTCATGGTGGATATTGTTGCTCTGGTTGGGGTTCATGAAAGGATTGTCAATTTTGAGTTGTATCATTAGTAGATCATCTTCTATTCGTAATTGATAAAGATGATTCTGACCCTAAGTATATCCCAATGAATTATTAAACTAATTTTTAACGGACGTAACGGGCTTTAACGGTTGGTTCGGGTGTGGGAACCGGCTCACACCCCTGTAACGGCCCGTAACGGTAACGGACACTCCAAAAAGCATTACATAACGGCCGTTACGGCGAACCATGGTTCAATGTGGTTTCAACATCCTATTTAAAAAAAAACAAAGGTGAGTAAAATTCCATACTTGATCTATGTTAGGGTTGTCCCACATCGGTTGTAGAAGAGACTAATAGTCAGTATATAAGTGTGAGGGAAATGCTTACCCTTTAAGTTAGCTTTAGGGGTGAGAGAGGCCCATGACCACCCAACACTGGTATTAGAACACATGTTACCAACAAGTCTTGGTCCATATATATATGGCAAAATTTATGCATGATATCTTGTGCACACAAGAGGGTGTAGGTGGTTCATGTTAGCAGGGTTATTATGGTATATCTCTGTTTTTTTGACAAACAATGTTTATCTCTGCCTTCCTGGTAACACTGTTCTGATTGCAATCTAAGCTTTTATTTATTTATTTTTGTTTCTTTGGATGCGATCACGAGATACGATATATATTGATTTGATTATCACATTTGTTTATTATTCTTGAGGTAATTGATCAAGATGGCTACCGTATCGTCGGTTGGAACATGTGAAGAACTCTGTTCATGAGAATCCAAATCTATAAATTACCTCACAACTACTAGATGGCGTGAATTATGTTCAACGGGCGCAATCTGTGAAATTATTTGTTGGTGGCTGTGGTAAGATAGGGTTTATTCTTAGCACAGAAAAGGAACCTGCGACTTCAGATGCGAAGTATGGAAAGTGGTTCTTAGATGATTCTGTAACGCTCCGGGTCTGTTTACTAACTGTTTCTGCTTTCTGTTTCTAATTCCTGAAAAAGCAGAATCAGTTTTTGTTTCTTGTAGGAGAAACGAAAACTAAATTTATGTTTACTAATTTTTCAAAAACAAACATTAAAACTATTTTGAAAAAAATATTAAGCTACCTTTTCCAAATTTTATTTTATTTTATTTATTTATTTATCATTTATTTAATTAATTAATTTTATTTATTTATTTATTCAATTTTATTTATTATTAGTTTTATTTTATTTAATTTATGAATAATATTGTTTTATCAATTTTGATTTTATTAATTTTTTCATTTTTATTAATTATCTATTCATTTGTTTTTATTTATTTATCATTCAATTAATTAATTAATTATCTTTATTTATTTTTTTTTATTTTTTATTTTTTATTAATTGTATTTTTAATCATTTTTTTATTTTTTTATTCATTTTAGTTATTTATTATTTATTTTACTTATTTTGTTTTGTTTATTAATATATTATTTTTTATTAATTATCTATTCATTTTATTTTATTTCTTATTATATCTATTTATTTATTTTAATTTAAATAATATTTTATGTAATTATTATTATTTATTTATTTATTTATTATTATAATTTATTTATTATTGATTTAATATTTCTTATTCTTTTTATTATTGATGATTATGGTGAGTTTGAGGAAACAAAAAGAGAAAACACCATTTTTTTCGCTTCCTTTGTAATGAGAGGAAATGTTTTCTCAACTCAAAAAACTGAAACAAATTAAGAAACGTGTTTTTCATATTATTGTCAAATTTCAGGAAACAGAAAGTAGAAACAGTTAGTAAACAGGCCTTCCGCGTTTTCCTTTCCCTTTTCTGGAATTCTTTTTCCAAGTGTTAATGTTTTGTGACGTCACTTATTCATGACGTCTTGTGTATTCTCGGTTCGTGCAATGTTTCTCGTTAGAGCTTCAGCAATCGTATTGCGTTCCCGAAAGTGTTACCCTAGTTTATTATAGACGTTTGGTGTAACACTTATGTGAATTGTTTGCTATATTTTCATTTTGTAAATAATGAAAATAGTTAGAAACGATTTCGGGAAAGAAATGATCAAATGGTAAATGAGTATTTTCATATTTAGAGCACTTAGTGAAAAGTGTAGAGATTTGGCTAAGTGTTGGGATATGAATGACGTGTTGATAATTAGAGAGGATGACAAGGGGTAGAAGGGTAATTAAGAGGCTTAATGGCACTCTTGTAATTAATCCTAAGTTGAGAATAATTTGGTCATTTCCCATTTTCAAGTGATGTCTCATTCTTAGCCCTTAATCTCATTATCCCATCTTTGTTCTAGACTATTAGATCATAATACCTTGTTTGGTTGACACTTAAATGCAATAATCCATTATTCTTGGTCTTTCATTTGGCAAGACTTCATGTCAACCATTGGATGATTTATTCATTTCCATTGTCTTATTCTAAACCCTTTGATGTTAAGGTTTTGTTTGAAAAATTAATGAGTTTTGTGAGTGGTGTAATAAGTCTTTCATGGCAAAACTTATTCCTAACCCTTGGATCCATTTCTTTTTCCCCATATTTATTTTGGACCCTTGGATAGTGAGAGGTGTGAGTGGGAAATCTCTACACATTGAAAGTCTTTCATTGCAAGACTTCATATTTCCTCTTTATTTTTTCTTCTCTTTTCCCTCTTGGTTCTTCTTCACTTAGAGGTGAATTTGATCACCCTAAGTTGGGTGTTTGGTGTGACCATCAACATGGAAGATGTTCATGGTGTTCTTCTCTTTGGTTTGAGCCAAGGATTGGTAAGTATTCTTCATTCCTTGTGTATTTTCCATTCAAACCTTAGTTTAGGTTTTCTTGTTAAACCACTTGATGATTCTTGTTCCCCTCTTGTATTTGAGTTTGATTCATGGTTAGGAGGCTATGTTGAAACTTTCCACCGGTTTTCTCCTTGGATTTCGGTTGGGTGAGAGCTAGGGTTTCATAGGCCTTGCCTTGTGGTTTTGTTTTATTCTTCAAGAAGTAGGGAAAAACTTCCTAATTAGCCATCTTGTGATTGTGTAGTAGGGTGAAATGGATTCTAAGATTCCTAGCCTTAAATTAAATTGTTAAGTGTATCCTTGAATTGTGAAATTAGGGTTTGAACATGTTTATGTTAATTAAATCTTGTGTCTGGAATACTTATAATGATATTAAATAGGATTATGAAGCATGCTAGTGAATGGTTGTTCTTGAGATTTACAAGACTAAAGTGTGCTTGCATGCATATATATATATGTGTGTATGTATGTGGGTATAGTTATGTATATGTGTAAGTGTAGTTATACATATGTGTATGTGGGTGTTAAGAATGTAGTCTTGGAATGAGATTAAGCTAGCTCTTTTGGGTAGCACATTTATGTTATACTATGTGATTGGTGTAACTAGGCATCTCAACTTGGAGTGACTATCTTGTTTCTCTTTTGTGAATGATATTTGTTATGATGAGAATTGATGTTAGATTGAGATGCGATTTGTGATAAACTTTCTTGAATTGAACTAAGAACATGTTTAAAAGAATGAAATTATTTTCCTTATGAATTAAATGATAACTTGATGAATTGGAATATTTCTTGTGCATGAGAATGTGTCCTTGTTGATTATTACTTTAAATGAGATTTAAAAATATGTTGAATGGTGAAAAACATTCATGTTGACATTGTGAGAATGTTGTTTATAAATATGATGAAATACATATTTATATTGTTGCATGACCCATTTAGACATATTGCGTATGGGTTCACTTTTTGAAGAGAGAAATCAATTGAATTATAAGTCGCAACTGGGTTGTGCATCCATTTTTTAATTTCGTATTATAAGTCGCAACTGGGTTGTGCATCCGTTTTTGGATTTCAAAATCGCAATTGGGTTGTGCATTGAGTTTCATAGGTTAAGCATATGTACCATGAGGTGTGTGAGTCACATTGCATTTGAGTTGCTAATGTGTGATTTATGTTTACATGTGAATTATGATATTATTCCATATGATTGAGGAACATGTTTAATGCGAATTTTGTGATATAATTCATTTGTTATTAATATGCTCAAGTGAAATTGAAGGATGTGAAAATGTGAATTTCATGTCTTGTTTAAAGTATAATGTGAAATAAATATTTATACTTGTTGTTATGTGCTTATATACCTTAGGGGGTGATATGAGTTAGTTTAAGGGTTTTCTTGTGATAAGTTAAGTCGGTATAGGTTGTGATCTTGGTTGATTGTGTATGATGACCATATGATTTTGTTAGAAACTTAAGTAATGTGGTTTCGAATGTGAAATTGAGGTTTTAAATAATCGAAAGGGGTTTTGATTTGAAACTAGTTGGTTCCGTGACAACGGCCACTAGGTTCCCTTTAACGATCTTAAGGAATGGAATGTTATCGGAGTTGTGGTCATTCTCGGTTAAGTCGTTATAGGGTTTATGAGTTTGAATGTGGAGCGAAGTGTGGTTGGGTTAGAGTTAGTACCTTGTGTATAGTCACTTGTTCTTTCCTTCTAGTTGCTTTTGAACTTCGGTTCTTCATTCATTTGCTCCATTTGAGCGTCTACAAATACACTTTGGTTTTTCGGTTGTTTTCCGAAAACGAATTTTTCATACGACTTGTATTTGAGTCTATTCAGTCTTTAAGTGAAAAATCCGTTTCGCCTACCCCCGTGATACCGAAAAAAAATTTTAGTTTTGAAATGGTTTTAAAGTCATGAAATAAAAGATTTTGGCCTTTGAAAGTCGGCGGTGTCCAAAATGGAGTTCGGGGGAAAGACGGTTAGTTTTACGGATTTTAAAGAAAATATTTTTGATAAAACTAAACAAAGATAAATTGATAATTTCTCATTTCTAAAGTTCCTAAATGAGTTGAGGACTTTGTTTCATGATTCCTAAGGCTTTGAAGCTGTTTGGAAGTCATTTTTGAGGTTTTAGGATAAAGGCAGTCGACTGGCTAATCAAACCATTTTTCGTCAAAACTCTCTATCTATTCCAATTGAATGACTCATTTTGTACTGCCAATCAACTGGCTTTGTAACCCAGTCAACTGGGTGGTCATGTTCAGCCCTATTCTGACATTGTTTTACTATTTCGCTCATATCTCGAGCTAAGAGTGTCGGACGGAGGTGTTCTTTAAATTTTTAGAAAAATGACTTAAAGCTATTGATGTTAGGATTTGAATCACTTCATTTGAGTCATTTTTGAGGCCATAATGGTCGGTTAAATGTGAAGGTATGTTTTGAACTTTGGCACGCTGCGACGGCAGATTTTCAAAATGTCGTAGTTTACTCCTTGAACCTTGGAATTTGGTTCCGTTTGTTCCTATGTCTTATTTTATGTCCAAATCTTGGCTTTATACTTTAAAATTACTATTGTACCCTTGAGTGAACATGAGTGTTTAAATGGTCCATTTAAGGTGTCGTTTTATTTGTTCTACTTCTACTTCGATCCCGAGGGATCTTGTTGATGTCTTTTAGGTGTGAAATGATTTTTTTACCCTTGTGTGGATGTTTGATGACTATAGGTCATTTGTTTTCATTCCTTTCACTTCCTTTTGGTTTTCGACAATCTTTGTGACTTCCCTTAGGTTGAAATGATTGTTTTAAACTAGTGTTGGGTTTACGAATGTCGGTAGTGACATGTGAGGTGATTGATAGTGTAATTTGATACTGATTTGAGGTTTTGGAGCTCAGTATGCTTGTGATCTAGGAAGTGTAAGTGTTATCCTTCTTGGAGTGTTATGATTAGAAGTGTTGCTCATGTGATTTGTGACACGTGTTGTGTGGGTTGTCAGTGTGGGACTGGTGGGTATGAGTCGTAGTGATCTATGAGGTGGTCTATACTACATGACTTGTATTGTTTGTATATATATATATGTGTGTGTGCATATATATATATATATATATATATATATATATATATATGTATGAGTTATTATACGTTGTTGTGCTATGGTTTCACTATGTGTTAGTTGCCCTATTTGTTGATGCATTGTAGAGGATTAGTGGGATATGTTTCCAGGGTCTCGTATTGGCGTGAGTACCATGTGAGACATTTGACTGACCTAGGGTAGATGCATGTACACGGGTTGGTTCGCACTTGACTTAGATGGTCGTAGGATGTGACAGTTACGATTCCTTTTTCCTACGGGGCTTCGATGAGCTCACTCCGGCGTTCTATTGCCTGACGTCCCAAACGCCAGTTTTCAAGAAAGGTTTCGGCTACGGATTGCTTGGGGTGCAACGACACTTTCTTTTGTTTTCGAGTTATAGGATGGCTCGTGGCACGGATGCTGTTGCGGGATTTGGGACATTTGTACGTAAAGTTGTTCATTTTGTTTCCCCTTTACTTGTCTCATGTATTATGACTGTTGTTGTATTTTCATGGGAGCCAGTCTGTTGACATATCACTTCCTTGTATTCGGTATCGGTGCATCGTTGTATAGATGTATTCTTTCAGTACCTTAATGTGTCTTGTGTATCATTTGGTTTAGCTTCCGCTTCGTTTTGTATGGAATTATTGTGATTAATAATATTCCATTCGGTTTATGGTATTGATATTCTTAGTTTGTCGCTCATTTCATAGATCACGACCCTGAATTCCTCGGATGTCCCGGTTCGGGAGTCTTTGGAATTTCAGGGCGTGACAGATTCAATGGTGAGAACTTGGTTGATTAACTCTATGCAACCAACAATTTCTGATGGATATGATCTGCAGAAAGAAGGTAACTGAGAAAGCCTGAGGAGAGACTGAAGAGACAGGTTTATACAAAATCCAAAAAATAAAGGCCACCCTCTTCACGTCCATTGTCAATCATCTTCCGTAACACCAGATCCTGAAAAACACAACAAGTGAGAAAGAATGTTATATTGCAGTTTTTGTCTCTGGTGAGTTTACTAATAGAAATAAGATTAGTAGTTAATTGGGGGACATGGAGCTAGAACATAGGTAATGACAGTGAATCAGAAACCGGGATACACCCTTTCCCTGCAATAGGAGACTCACCCCCATTGGCTAGGCGAACTGTTTGTTTTGAAGGGCTAGAAGTATATGACCGGAAAAGATAAGACATACCAGTCATGTTACAAGTGGCACCCGAATCAACAATCCAGGGCATAGTCGGTGATACAGAAACACTATTTGCAGAAGGAAAGTTACCTGCACGTAATAAAAAATTTGTCAATGATAAATCTAGCACATTGGTGTTCGCAGATAAGTGTGCAGAGGACTTAGATGAGGGTGGATGATCCCCACACTCCCCTGTTATGCTGCGCACATGATAGGATCCGAGTTTCAATTCTCTATCACTTGTTAAATGACGGACCAAAATAAGGATAATAACGTGGTAGTAATTTACTGGGGACCTGGTGTCATGGTCTTCTAGATAAAAGGTACGGTGTTGGAATTATTTAGTATTACTGTTGACAGTTGTGCAGTGGAGCCATGGTGGTAAAAATATGGGGTAGAGTTAGTTGGGAGACTTAAAATCTAGAGAAGTACTGATAGTGAAAACTGAACATAAACAGCCCGGACCCTGATAAATATGACCCTCATGAGTTAAATGCGGGCCATGCTTGTACATAATTGGTGCCAAAATGCAAGGCGTTTTATACAGATATAAAAAGGGTCCTTTCCTACGCAGAACTTGTACGCTTATATTGGCCTCTCTCTATCTCCCTCTCACTCGAATGGAGCTCATGACCATACTCTATCTCATACCTCTCTTCTATAGTATATTTCAGCTTTGCAAATTGATCCTCCAATGGAGAGATCAATGCTGCTACATGATAGATTATGCGTGCTACAAGGCCACGGAGGACAGGAGGCTAGACACCGAGTTATGCGCCAAAATCATCCTTCGCAACAAGAACCTAGGCTTGGACGAATATAGATTTCTCCTAAAAACCATTGTCAGCTCTGGCATTGGCGAACAAACTTACAGCCCAAGAAACGTCATCTTGGGTCGAGAAGAATGTCCTAG
This sequence comes from Cornus suecica, assembly GCA_963922005.1. Taxonomy (NCBI): domain Eukaryota; kingdom Viridiplantae; phylum Streptophyta; class Magnoliopsida; order Cornales; family Cornaceae; genus Cornus; species Cornus suecica. The sequence continues at coordinate 2,336,951 of OY998244.1, forward strand.
TCTCGTTGATGCACTATCGGAGATGGACGAGATCTTCTACGACACACTCGACGAGCTCTTTGCTAAGTCGGGAATTTCTCCGTCAGAAATCGACATACTTGTCGTCAATGTGTCCTTACTCTCCCCAATGCCATCTCTAACCTCTCGCATAGTACACCGGTACAAGATGAAGGCCGACATTAAGGCCTTCAATCTTGCCGGAATGGGCTGCAGCGCAAGCCTCGTTGCGATCGATCTTGTTCAGCACTTGTTCAAGTCTCAGAAGGAAGCACTTGCTGTTGTGGTGAGCACGGAGTCCATGGGATCAAACTGGTATTGTGGCAAAGAAAGGTCTATGATGCTCTCTAACTGTCTGTTCCGTTCGGGTGGCTGTTCCATGCTCTTAACCAACAACAGAGCTCTGAAGGGCAGAGCCATTTTGAAGTTGAAGCATTTGGTACGCACCCATCTCGGCTCCAGCGATGAAGCGTATGGATGTTGCATGCAACTCGAAGATGACCGTGGCTACCTCGGTTTTCGGCTCACCAAAAGCCTCACGAGAGCAGCTGCACAAGCATTAACAATGAACCTAAAGGTGCTGGTACCTAAAGTGGTGCCACTACTTGAACTACTTCGTCATGTTAAGGTGTCCCACCAATGGAAAAAAATGAGTAGTCCTTCTTTGGAGGCACTTAAAGCCGGTTCGAGCCTCAAGAACAGTATTGAACACTTCTGTATACATCCCGGTGGTCGTGCTGTTATCGACGGGGTTGGCAAAAGTCTAGGTCTCAGCGACTATGATCTTGAACCAGCAAGAATGGCGCTTCATCGCTTCGGCAACACTTCAGCTGGTGGCCTTTGGTATGTTCTAGGTTACATGGAGGCTAAGAAGAGACTCAAGAAAAACGACCGAATTCTGATGCTGAGCTTCGGAGCTGGTTTTAAGTGCAATAATTGCGTGTGGGAGGTAATGAAAGACATGAAGGATGAAAATGTCTGGAAGGAGTGCGTAGAGAAGTACCCTCCTGAAACACTGGACAACCCTTTCATGGAGAAGTATGGTTGGATCAATGACGAATGCCTAAATTTTATTAGAATGCCTGAATATTAATTATGATCTTATTTTATTTTGTTTTACAATTTCCATCTGTGTTGCAATTTGCTTACAGTTTTTCTAGACTATAGTTATGATGTAACAAACAAAAAAAGAGTCAGATTGAATGTGTTGGTGCTTAATAAGGTTTATTTAAGTTCGACACATGAACCCGAGTAGATCGGATATTAATTTCACCGATAATATTGTATTTCCATGAGACATTAAAACCAAAAAGCTCAAATCAGAGCACACAACATATTTTCAGAAAGAACCACCTAATAACAAATATAAAAATTAGAGATCATTGTTCTGACCTTTAGCCAACTTGTCTTAACTAACATAATTCATTGGAAATTAGATCCATGAAAGCTATTAAATGTTATGTGGAAAGACAGTTGTAAGCGTACCTGAAGCCTTGTGTGAGAGTTTTGACATACAGAGCAGGTTTTAAATTCATTGTCGTCAAGGACAAGCCAATAATAGTAGCCCTACTCTAAATTGGTAGTTGTGACAATCCCTCCCAATTTAAACACAATATTGTCCGTTTTTGGCTCACCCAAATTAGAGACTTCTCATGGGGTCACCCATCCTGATAATGCTCCACATCAAACACGCTTAACCGTGGAGTTCTAGTGAGTTCCTAGCCATCACGGTTTTAAAACGCATCGCATTATAGAAGGGTATGAAACTCACATATAACATGTAGTATTTCCTTACCCAGACGATGTGAGATTATGCACCTGTAGCTCGCTAGTGTGATAGTCTGTTAGTGTCACTTGCACCAGCCCACATAGGTCGTCACAGTAGCGGTCCCCTGCACCATTACTCCCTGTTTAGTTATATCTAGAAACAGCTCAGCTATCATGTATGACATTGGACAATAATCAAACAATTCTTTGATGAGTGCCTGAAGAGAACCAGAAATATTTAACCAAGTCAATCCACACAAATATAATTTATTTGTGCTAATTATTCGATAATATCCTGTGAAAAAAAACCAGATCATGGCACTTAATTCAATAGAAAATGGACCATGTACGAGTAATAAATTTGAAGGTTTCAATGTTCATGGCACAAGAAAATCATACGAAAGAAGAGACAAAATTTGAATAAATCAGTTAATTAAGTTGAAAGAAAAGAAACAAAACGAAAGACTCAACAATGTAAGAAGTAAATCCCAATATGAAATACTCTATTTTAGTTTTACTCTCTGCCACAGAGTTGCAGTACAATAAGCGAGTGAAGAAGACTAACCCCTGTAAACACAACTTTAACTGTGATAATCACCAACAATTCACAACAATATCCTACACTAAATAGCCAAACAAAGAACTGTTGATTCAGTTTAGGCATGATGCTAAAACTAATTGAACCAAACTATTCATGAAACTCCAAAGTGTACCGACTCCACACAGTATAGCAAAAGCCCGAACAGGTTTGCTTATTCGAAAAGACTCGGGACTTTGTTCTTGAAGAAGGATTAGATCTCATGTTCAATTCTAACGGGTGCAAACAAATCCTTAGGATCAGGACCGCAGACAATAGTCGGGGTGAAAGTCTCGGACATCCCGGTTATTGAAAAAAAACTAAATTGAAGGAAATCCTAACTGTTAGTTTTGAAACCTCCTATTGGCCATAAATATATATAAGATGAGTAGATAACTGAGAGAGATTAAGATTACTCTACTTGAAGCCAGTTGTCTCATGGAGGACCAGACTATTATTTTTAGTTTCATGCATGTCATCAGACAGAGGAATGGTGACAGCCACAACTTTCCCTTTTCGGCAGTAGCCATCAAACTTTTCATGCCCTCTTCACATTTTCACACTGCTTCAGCATTTATAGAATGAACTGACCATAAGAGTACTACCTTTGTTGCGCAATCAATTTTCATTTAGAAACAACTGAATGAGTTTTTACTCTTTAATAGATTACAGGATCTGAATCAAGCACTGCAGGCTTGACCATGCTCAGCATAATTTAATACTAAAACCAACCCCACAAAAGAAAGTTAAAAGAATTAACTATAGCTCAGGCTTACTTCTAGAACCATTTCAACTTCTTTTTACACTATGTAACATGGGCTTTTATGTCTAGAATCTAACTGTATTGGATTATGCTCTTCTTGTTTGAATATTTTGTTTTTCTTTTTCAAACATAGAACTTATATCCTTTTGTTAGAGGCGGCAAACGGACGGGTTAGGGTCTGGTCATAAACGGGTCAGTGGCCCGTTCTTGACATGTTATGACGGGTTAATAACGGATCGGATCGTAAATGGATTGGGTCAACCCACAGGTCAACTAAAATATATATATATATATATATATATATATGATTGAACAAAAAAATATCATTACACATATTTATTAAGTCTCTTAACTTCATTTATCTACGTATATCTATTGGAGAAATAATAGTTTTTTCTACAAAGATTCTATCAATTTTGTTGAATTTAATCCCAACACTGATTTGATGACTAACTGTTATGAAATTAACCCTATAATGGAAAGTTGGAGTCTAATCAGTTGTAAAGATAGAGCTAATGTACTTTCATAAAGTCATTTACTTGTCTGCATTGTTCTTGAACTGATGAAAAATTAGTGATAACAGTGATCAGATTTGATTGTAGTGCAATCAAGTCTCTATATACAACAGTAAGTACAACAGACACTGTACACGCAAATAGACATATATCATTTAAATTATGTATATATGCGTAAATATACATATATGTATGGTGTGTATAATTTTGAATTGCATGGACATTTACATATACCTTTTGAATTGCATCGACATTTACATTTACATTTTGAATTGCGTCAGTGGATTGAGGCTTACAGATGCTTGAACATGGCGAAAGGTCTGGATAAAATTGTGATTGAATATAACATTGATGACGTTCTTTTTATTTTTATTTTTTGTAGTTGCTAAGAAGGTTATATAAATTTTTTGTGGCAAATTTTTTTATTTATATGTTGGCAATATTTTTTTATTTTTCGGAATATAATTTGAATAATATTATATATCACTTATATATATATATATATATATATATATATATATACACACATTTTACTATAAGAGGGAATGACACTATAAGAGGTAGGAAGTAAATACACCATTCATGAAATAATAAGTTAATTAAATAATAATTAATTGCTAGTTTACGTCTAAAGGGATCTGGCTTAACGGGTTGACACGGATATCCTCACTTGATCCGTTAACAACCCGCATGTTAAATCACTCACCCATTAATAATACACATGTTAAACCATTCACCTATTACCCAATTTTAGCAGGCGAGTGCGAGCGGGTTGATAGGTTTTGGGTAATTTTTGCCACCTATACGCTTTTATGCATCAACTACAAGTTTAGACACAAAAAATACTTGGTAGAGAACACACCAGTGAATAATCATGTCATATTGTCTAAAAGGCCCATCAAAGAAACTACTGAGTTGAATTATTACTGCTAGCATTTATAATTGAGGCTTGTTGCCTGATACAATGGTTAAAAGCTTGGGTTCTGGACCTCTGGTGCTACTTTCACGAGTTTGAGCGTCAGGAGGAGTTATTTTGTGGGAAAAAAAAATCCAAGGTTTGGCCTGTCTTGACTCCTCCCTCCTAGGGACCCTGCTCTGGGGGACCAACTGTTCTTTTATTACAATGCTTATACTTCTAATGCATTTATTTCTTCCACTTATTCGAATTCCCGAACTTTCATAATTCAGAAATGTATTTACATATCCGGTTGCATAGCTTAAGGGGCAGTTTGGTTTGAGAGACATGGAAAGATGGAAAGGAATGGAACGAAACCTTGAGATGCTTTGGCTTCAAATTATAGAAGAAAATAGTGGAAAAAAGAGGGTTAACTTTCCCTTAAATTTACGGAGGACGAGAGTGAAATACCACTCAGTCCTTTAACTGTAACTGAACATAGAGTAATGTCATGGGCTTAGTGTTTTGGCACTACTCTAGCCACACCCGCGCGGCACCAAGTCGTTGTTACTCCTCTTGCAAGGGCTTGGTCAGTCTACTACCTTGTTTTGCTCTTGACAACACACTATTCTTGTGCACACTTGGTGATATTGTGGCACTCACTCACACAAAAGCACACTTTGGTTGGCAAGAAACAAGACTACTTTTATTACTACAAAGAATACATGTACAATGCTAGCTCTCAAGTTCTCATTCTAGGCCTTCATCTCAAGTCCCACATCTAGCCCTTGATTTCAAGTCCCACTTCTCGGACTTGATGATCTAAGTTCCTCTCTAGGACTTGATGATCTACAAATGAGGGACTCCTCCCTATTTATAGGCATCCTCATCCCTAATGGATGGCTAAGATACTTCTAGAACTATCCACACATTTCTCTACAATTCTTCAAACTTCTAGAACATTCTACTACATTCTAAAATATTCTACTACATTCTAGAACATTCTACTACATTCTAGAATCTTCTAGGTTACACTTCACAACTCTAGAACACTCATTGCCATATAATCTCATCTATGCGCACTCGTGGCGTCTGCGTGGCATAACCTCCATAGGCAGGTCGTGACATTCTCCCCCACCTAATTCTGCGACGCCCTCGTCGCAGTCTCAAAGTAGATCCCATCGCCAATGCTTAATCTTCTGCTTTTTCATGCAACCTCGCTGCTGCGGTTAAGACCTTTGGAAGTGTCGGCCCTCTGACCTCTCGAACACTTGACTCCTCCAATGAGATTACTGCTACCAGAGTCCGCATCTTTGTTTTGCGACCTCTATAGCGGCACACCATTGCTTCATTGGGCAACTCCTTGCCCACGCCCCATGGGTATATGCTGCCACAGTCTGCACCTCTGTTTGCGACCTCTGTCGTGACACACCATCGCTTCCTTAGGCAACTTCTTGCCCTCGCCCAATGGGTATCTACTGCTACAGTCTGCACCTCTGCTTTGCGACCTCTGTCGTGACACACCATCGCTTCTTTGGGCAACTCCTTGCCCTCGCCAAATGGGTATTTGCTACCAAAGTATACGCCTCCGTGTTGCAACCTCTATCGCGTCACACAATCGCTTCCTTGGGCAACTCATTGCCCTCACCCAATGGATACTACGGTTAGCACTTCAACTCGCGCGGCCCTTCGACCTTTTAGCACCTTCCTTCAATTAGGGACTCTGCTTCACTAGCCATGTGTACACAAATAGAACCCTGCTATGATACCATCTGTCACGGGCTTAATGTTTTGGCACTACTCCAACCATACCCGCGCGACACCAAATCGTTGATACTCCTCTTGCAAGGGTTTGGTCAGCCTAGTACCTTGTTTTGCTCTTGGCAACACACTACTCTTGTGCACATTTGGTGATATTGTGGCACTCACTCACACAAAAGCACACTTTGGTTGGCAAGAAACAAGACTACTTTTATTACTACAAAAAATGCGTGTACAATGCTAGCTCTCTACAAGGCACTCAAGCTCTCATTCTAGGACTTCATCTCAAGTCCCACTTCTCGGACTTGATGATCTAAGTTCCTCTCTAGGACTTGATCTCTACAAATGAGGGAACTCCTCCCTATTTATAGGCATCCCCATCCCTAATGGATGACTAAGATACTTCTAGAACTCTCCATACATTTCTCTACAATTCTTCAAACTTCTAAAATATTCTACTACATTCTAGAATCTTCTGGGTTACACTTCACAACTCTAGAACACTCCGTGCCATATAATCTTCATCTCTGCACACTTGTGGCGTTTGCATGGCATAACCTCTATAGGCGGGTCGTGACAATAAGCTCAGTATACTAGTCTATTTCTTTTTCCTTCTTCAAAACTGATTAGGTGTTAACACTATAATTTTGTTCCCTATCCTCACTCTACTTAACTAAGCACAATAACACTGTCATTTTGTATCTTTTCTTGGTCTACTCAACCAAACACAGTCTAAAGCTAGAATAGTTCTTAAGATAATATAAACCTGCAATATGAAATTGTTATCCTTCCCAGTTGGTAATATAGCTAACAAAATGAGGTAAATGCAAGTGAAGTTTACATAAATGAACATCTGTAATACTTCTCTTACCGAAAAACAATATATTCAATACCTTGGACAGAGCCATCTTTGAATTCCATGAAGCTAAATTTTGCCATGAAACCAACTGAGTGTCTATTAATCAAGCCTTACTGTCTCCACCCAACCGGGCATTTCCGAATACAATACTGCGCTAATCAACAACCAAAGAAAGTTTACGTATACGCAAATGATCTGAACTGAGTTCTTATGCTAAACAATGGGTTATCTAATTTGCCAATTTCAAAGACGCCCGAAACATCAGCATATGCACACAAAAAGGAGACAACTTTGACACAGTCAAGCCACTGATTTTTATTTCTCAAATCCATAAAAACCAACCCATTAGAGTGCACCCACCAGAAAGTGTCATGATACAACCTGCAACAAGTCTCTTTCAGGCATTTAACCAAACAATTTATATGCTGCCCCAACTTATCTTGTCACAGTGAAAACACTTTTGACTCTTTTCCACCAACTGAGAACAAATTCAAAACATACCCATCAGTAATTTAACACGACCCTGCATTATTTCTGGATGATCACAGTTTCATAAAGAATGATTAATGCAGGTCGAAGGGTGATCACAGAACATAAAGAATTGGATACGAAGTTCTAATAAGATTATTGCTTTGTCAGTCCAATTCATATAGTTTATGCGAATACGAAATGGTAGTCCCACATCGGTAGAATAGGAAAAGACGAGCCAATATGGTGAGTATATACTGGAAGCAATTGTAGCACTCGAGACTTACGGAGCCGTGTGGTGAGCACAGAGCGAACTATTCTTTCGCCTTTTACTAAAGAATACCGTGCGCTCGCCACTTTTAAGCGGCATACGCCCATTTTTGGAGGGATGTTCTTCACTGAGCAGTCCCACTAATTCAAAGTTCAAATAGTTAAATAAAGGAGAGGTTATTTTTTGCTCCTTTTAATATTGAGAAAATATGCATGTTATATATATTTCTTTTTCCAAACATAATTTCTTTTCTAGCATTAACTAACCATTGTGAAAGAAATTACTTTATTTGGTTTTTCATCAAATATCAATTAAAAAAATAATAATACAATGCTTGTTGTGAAGTTTGTATTTTTAAAACCACCTCATTTGCCTACACTACAAGCACTAGAGGTAACACTGTCTGCTCATCACTTAGTTCAAACCCTTGTAGAATTTTGATTTAAAATGTTACGTTTTGGGAAATGAAAAATCAACAATAAAATAGCATTATAAACTGGCGTTTTTGAGTAGTCGATTAACAAATGTCTCGTGATTGGAAAATTTTAACAGAACGAGGATTTTTACTACTGTTCTTTCAAATATATTCATCAGCCACTAAGTATAGATTTTTACTACTGTTCTTTCAAATATATTCATCAGCCACTAAGTATAGATTTTCTCTGTACCATAGATCAAGCTATACAAAAATCACAATACACAGACGGATATATATATATAAATATTATAACTACGAATTGATGGAGAGTTTCTTGTGAAAACTTCCCTCCAAAAATGGGCGTATGCCGCTATAAGTGACGAGCACACGGTATTCTTTAGTAAAAGGCGAAAGAATAGTTCGCTCTGTGCTCAACACACGGCTGCGTGAGTTTATCATATGGAATGCATGCTTTATATAATAGTCCTTTTTAATTGTTCTCACTACTACTTTCCGATGTGGGACTGAAGTGACTTCTTTGGTTTGGCCACTTGAAATTTCAATGTACACCTCTCCTATTTTAGTGTCATCTTCATTGCCAGACTAGTTTATTCCAATTTTTTTTTCTCTATTCTGAACCATACTTGTCAAATAATTGATCAGATTTAAGTAGAATAAAAATCAAAGGGCATCTTTGTCTAACTTGGGAAATTGGTGTGTTGTTTGAAGGGCAAAAAAAGTTGATTTCCTTCCTCAATTCCACAGGATTCTTCCATTCCTTTCTCATTCATCATCTCAAAGGATCTATGAAACACAGGCAAAAACACGGGACGAACTAGACATGAAACGGTGTGGGCCCATTTTTACACATGTCCCATCAACAACACACAAAGCCCATATTCGAATCAAGCCCATCAGCTGAAGACGAAGCTCATTCGCGAATAAAGCACTTTGAAAAAAAATACAGCCAATATTGAAGTACAACTCACAAAGGAGTTACGAATCCTATATTTAAGAGTTCCTGAAATCAAACAATGGAGCAATGGAAGGAGGGAATCGTACAGCCAATTAATTAGGAACGTTATCAAATCTCATGCCAAAAATAAAGGATGCACGCAATGTATAAATAGAGATAATATCTTCAATGAAAAGGGCATCCAATTTTCCCCAATCTCTTTCTCTTGTTTATACATTGTAATTTCTTTTTAAGCTTTTTTCCACCATTGTCTTAGCACCTTAGACATTTCTCTCATATATTGGCTTATAATTTTCGTAGTGCCCATTATCTTTTTCTTTGTTCTAAAGTTGTTGAATTCGTTCGGCTGCTACGAACGAATTCACACACGAACATTACGATACAACAAATCTTAAAAATATAAAACATGACACAAGTCAAAAAAAAAAAACTATTTATTTATGTTTTAAATAAATTAAATATAATTATTTTATCCATATATTAATAAAATATTATTTATTAAATTTTAAATATATATATTTTATTATTGTTTTCTTAAGCTTTATTTAATTTAAAATTCTTCTCTCGTGTCATTGAAGTGTCCAAAACTTGATCTTGAAGTATCCAAAACATGTTCTCGAAGTGTTTTAAATGTGTTCATAAAGTACTTTAAATGTTGCGACAACTCTAACCATGTAGACACGCGTCAAACACGTGTCAAAAGCGTGTCCATGGGTCTGACACAAACATGTGTATATAACACGAATACGGTAGACTCAAATGAATTACATGTGCTTTATAGCCAATGATATATCATCTTTTATTTATTTTTTCATTCTCTCGTCCTCCTATCAAGGAATAGTGTATATATATACACTTTGGTATTATAACTGGATTTATTCCAAGTTTTTTATTCATTTCTCTCGTAATTATCTCCCAACATATGGACCATTACTCTATTATTGATGGTTTAATATCTTAGACTAACTTTCATAAATTGGATGGCATAAGGAGAGAAAAGGGGATTTTATGCTAAGTTGATTCACATTATTATGGAGAGCGCGCAAACATTATTCAGAAGGGTTTCAACCTCATCCTTTTAATTTCTGATTTACAAAATAAGTTTGCTTAAGATTGGTCGATACTATCATGAGCAAATGTGAAGAGACAATAGGTATTTGTCATTATCATTAAGGCAGCGCTCAGGAACTTTTTGAGAAGAGAAGTCCTTTTTAAAAATTTATTTTATAAAAATAAGTTTGATAATTGCGTTTCAAAATAAAAAGTTATTTGATGAAACTGTCTACTTCACAATGCATTTAAGAATTAATATTGTTAAATAAGTTACTAATTTACAATATTACCTTGAATAACCAATAACGAGGGTAGAGCTGGCAAAATTGGACATGATACGAACACGGGACTATTTAAAATGGTTAGAGTTGAGCATAAAAAGGTTGATGTCTAAAAAGGGTCGACCCGAACATGACACGAGAATATAAGGGTCAACCCAAACACAACACGGATAACCCGAACACAACACGTTTGACACAATTATATTTATATTTATCTTATTTTTATATTTGTATCTTCTCTAATTGGTCATAGATCGAAATATATCAATAAAATAGTACTGGATCGTGTCAAAATCAATTTAATTTTGTTGATAATAGGTTAAATAGTTTATTTCGTGTTGGATTATGTCAAATTTAATTTAAAATATTATAATAAATAGGCTAAATGGATTACATGGGTCGACACGGACACGACATGAGTTGGGTTAGGATTTAAGATATTTGACACGTATATTAACCAGGTCTTTTCGACACGACATGATTTTGACCCGACACGAACATGACCCGTAACCTCAAAATTGTCAGCCTTAAATGAGGGTCATTAATTTGTGAGACACGTGTCATTGGAATCGCGGAATCGAACTCTGGTTGAATTCTTTATCCTTCATTTATGTCCTTATTTTCTTTTGTTTTCTATTTTTTATTACTATTAGAAATATGAATGAATTAAATATTAATTATCATATATGGAATGCCTATGAATTGTATAAGATAAAATTGATATGTAATATAGTAATTTTTACAAATAAAAAAGTGATGAATGAAAGTAGGTCACCGTGAAAATAATGTAGAATGTCCACGAATTTTATGAGATAAAATTGATATATAGTACAATAATTTTTACAAATACAAAATTAATGAATGAAAGTATGACTCTTTTTCATTAATTACGGTGAAAATAATATAATTTAAAGACTTTATAATAGATAAGGATAAAAAGTTATAAGAGATAAGTATAAGGATAATATAGGAATTTATCTTTTTTTAAGATTCACTATTCCTAAAATAGGGGAACGTGAATTTGAGAAAATATATATATTTTTTGAATGGTAAGAAACGCACACACCCAGACATGAGCCCCATAGAACTCGAACCCCTCACCTGCCCTTTAAAGAAGAAATGTGATATCATCAGACTATAATGCCTTTGATAAAAAGAAAACTTTCCGTCTTTAATATGTTCTATGAAATGATTTAAAGGGTTAAACTATTTTAGGAAAAATAAAAACAATCGATTTAATGCTCTACATGATGAATTAAATGATTAAATTTTGATCATGTCTGTACATATCGATTTAATGCTCTACATGATGAATTAAATGATTAAAATTTGATCATGTCTGTACATATCGATATAATGTTTCTATCAATAGAAAGAAAAGTAAATAAAATAAGTTTATTAACATTCAATCTTCTGCTTTAAAAGAAGAGAAATGAACACTAAATTACATCATTTTGGTGATATAGAATTATATCCAAAGAAAGTTGACAGAAACATGTATGGTGTACAGAGTTGCATTCTGATTTTGCTCAATAAAAGTGTTTACAATATGATATGAATATATGTTAGTTGCGTAACTAAAATCCAAATAAGAAGATTAAAGAAAGTTCTTAATTGTTCAACTTTTTTAAGAGGTAGGAAGTCCAAGTTGACTGGACATAGCAATTCCACATGGACAAAGCAAACATAGTCCCAATCAATTGAAACCACTCACAACTCTAGTGGGCTTGGATCAGAAAGCAAAATGATAAAAGGAATTTTTGCCATGGAACCCCTTTACTTTAGACTATTTCACCTCATCACCCATTTTTTTTTTGTGTGTAATTAATATATCTAAACATTATTTAATCATTTGTTGTTGCTCTGTCTCGTATTATCAATTTCAACTTTCAAGGTAACAAAATGTTGTCCGCCTAAATAAAATAAAATACTCATTTCGTTTCAAAATAAATATTTACTTTTACTCATTTCTTCGTCCTAAAATAAATATCTCATTTAAAAAGTTACACTTTATCATATCACTTTACTAATTTATCATTTATTGTATTGAAATTATAAATCATCCACATAATAAATCATTACATCATTATGATGGGATTAAGGATAAAATTAATATTTCATTCATTATCAATATAATATATTAAAAAAAAATTTCCCCAAAAATAATTTATAAATTGAGACAAAGGAGCAAATACATTTAATTTCACACGTGCTCTTTCAACCTGGACACAAAAATATATAACTATTGTGCTAAAAAATGAGGAGTCTACTTTTAACACATACATTTTCTATTTTAGTCTCAACTCCCAATATGTTTTATATACAATTATTATAGGTATAAACAATAGTCCTAATTGTGGTTTACAAAACAAAAAAATCAAAAAGGAATTGAGATTATTTGCTCTTTTTACGAACTTTCATCCTATTGTTCACTCAATCATATTACAAGTTAGGACTTTCATGACTTGCTTCTTTGTATTTATGTATAAATAAATAAAATTTTATTCTTTAGTAAACAAAAAATACATCAATACTAAATATATTAACAGTTTGAACGCGATTTAAGTTAAGATTTTATCTTTTATGAAAACATAACGATCATATAAAATTTTCTTGTTATAACTTTAAGAAATCATTTTGATGAGTGTATAATGTAGATTAATATATATATATATATATATATATATAGAAAATCTTTATGCAAAATATAGAAATTAGAAGGGCACAATTGCAAGGAAAATGAGTGACGACAATAATGTGCGCCAAACTGCTTCACACTTTCCCAATATAGAATTAATTCGTTGCTATTTGGAGGTGAATATAGATATATGCTTATGTGTGTGTATATTGTAAACACAAATTTTGTATCCGAAATTCTAGGAAACAAAATAAGAGCAAACAATTACTTTTATTGATAATAAATTATAAAACAAAGTGGTACAATTCTTTGTGGTCGATTCTTAAATAAATAAGAATCTTCCTCTGATTAAATCTCCTAAAATGCCGGTGCAAGGGCTTTGAAAGCTTGATCTTGAACCGTTATTTGATTGTTGCTTGTGTTCTTCGGGATTGAAGAGATCTTGATTTGTTGAAAGTCTTTGAAGAAGAACGACACAGGTGTGGCGCGCTTGTTGTTCTTCGTCTTCAAGAATTTCAGAGATTTTTGTTGAGTTGGAGTCGGCAGAGCTTTGTTGCAGTCTTCTTCTCCTTCTCTCATTTTTCTCCTTTTCTTTTTTTAATGTGTTGGGTGGCCTTGTATTTATAGGCAAAAGGTGGGGTCTTAATTTTGGAAAGCACCCACCAATTATGCTTAAAATCCCATAAAAATATATATATATATATATATATATTTATTTATTATTTATGGGAATAAATCCAAATTTAATTTTGAATTAAAAACATATAACTCCAACCTTTGAGAATTTGACACGTGTTCATTTGTGGGACCCGTAATTGTCAATGAATTTGACCAAGACTTATTGGCTTAAGTCGACCGATCCAACGGTGATTAAATCATCACTAAATTTATGTGTCTACAAATTGCCCCCGCTTCAGAGTTTGGCTTCGTGCATGCTTGCCTTGCAGGAGTAGACAAGATTTGAAGGATTTATTTTTTATTTATTTTTATTTTTTGATTATATATATAAATTTTTTACTTTATATATATATATATTTTTTTTTCTTCACTTTCCCTAGACTTCCTGCACAAGTAAAATCACTTTGGCCCCAAGTCATCTTCCAATACGAATAGGAAATAATGGTAATCCCTCTATATATTCATCACCATCCAACCCTAATATGTATGCCATAGCCTTCAAACTTGTTTCGTTAGCCGTCAAGACGAGAGGATCAGTCACTGTGAGTACCTCCTTTTCGTTTCTTTGCAAACTTTTCTTTTTTTGTTTAATTTTTTTTTTTAATGAGTGAATCAAAGTCATTGTAATCAAGAACCCAAAAACCAACAGGCTACAACGGCACCACCAGCCTGCTTGATCTTCTTCTCCGCCGCCTTCGATACCAGCTTCGCCTTCACCACCACCGGCTGCTAACTGGGCAACGCGCCCTTACCCAACACCTTGAAGTATCCGAACTGGGTCACATCGATCACCGGAACCTTGTCCTCGGTGGTCTTTTCCTTCACCTCCGGTGGCACCAGAAACCAGAGGTTGTCGACGTTGACGATGGGGCAATAGAATTTGTTACGGAGCTTGTGGAAATAGCGCATACCAACCTTCCCGAACGCCACGTGCTTGCTGCCGAGCCACTCCGTTTTCACTGTGCGGACGAAGCACTGCGATCCATTGGTCCCCGAACCAGCGTTGGCCATGGAGAGAATACCGGGACTGGTGTTCTTCTTGATGAAGTTCTCGTCGGCGAACCTGGAACCATAGATGGACACGCCACCAGTGCCGTTCCCGGCGGTGAAGTCGCCACCCTGGCACATGAAGCCGGGGCTGACGCGGTGGAAGCCGGAACCCTTGTAGTGCAAGGGCTTGCCGCTATTGCTTGCGCCCTTCTCGTCGGTGCATAGCGCGCGAAAGTCCTCGGCGGTATGGGGAGTGGTGTCGGCGTACAGTGCCATCACGATCCGGTCGGCCAGTGTGCTGCCGATCGCCATGTCGAAGAAGACCTTAGGGCTGACTAGTGTGTGTTTTAGGGTTTGTGTGTGTTAATGCATGTGGGTGATAAAGAGAGAAAGTGGTGTTTTGAAGAATGGTCTGCCATTTTTTATTTTTATTATTATTTATTTATTTTTTTTTTGCGACACTAAAGTGGATGACGCCTAATTTTTATTTACTTTATTTATTTCCGTCACAGGTTGTTCTCTTGCTGCTTTTGTGAAGATACCAGAAAACTTTTGCAAATTACCTATTTTGACAACAGTAAGTTTTTTTTTTTTTTCAATCCTCATGTCTTCAAAATAATGCGCTCCTTAGAATAAATTATTTGGCCCTTTAGGGTCCCAATGATTTATCAGTCGCTTTTGGGGTCACAATATTTTTCAGTCCCTTCGGGGTCACAGTATTTTTCAGTCCCTTCGGGGTCACAATGTTTATCAGTCCCTTCGGGGTCACAATATTTTATCAGTCCCTTCGGGGTCACAGTATTTTTCAGTCCCTTCGGGGTCACAATGGGGTCACAATGTTTATCAGTCCCTTCGGGGTCACAATGTTTATCAGTCCCTTCAGGGTCACAATATCTTTCAGTCCCTTCGGGGTCACAATGTTTATCAGTCCCTTCGGGGTCACAATATTTTATCAGTACATTCGGGGTCACAATGTTTATCAGTCCCTTCGGGGTCACAATATTTTATCAGTCCCTTCGGGGTCACAGTATTTTTCAGTCCCTTCGGGGTCACAATGTTTATCAGTCCCTTTGGGGTCACAATATTTTTCAGTCCCTTCGGGGTCACAATGTTTATCAGTCCCTTCGGGGTCACAATATTTTATCAGTCCCTTCGGGGTCACAGTATTTTTCAGTCCCTTCGGGGTCACAATGTTTATCAGTCCCTTCGGGGTCACAATGTTTATCAGTCCCTTCGGGGTCACAGTATCTTTCAGTCCCTTCGGGGTCACAATGTTTATCAGTCCCTTCGGGGTCACAATATTTTATCAGTACCTTCGGGGTCACAATGTTTATCAGTCCCTTCGGGGTCACAATATTTTATCAGTCCCTTCGGGGTCACAGTATTTTTCAGTCCCTTCGGGGTCACAGTATTTTTCAGTCCCTTCGGGGTCACAATATTTTATCAGTCCCTTCAGGGTCACAATATTTTATCAGTCCCTTCGGGGTCACAATATTTATCAGTCCCTTCGGGGTCACAATATTTTATCACTCCCTTCGGGGTCACAATATTTATCAGTCCTTTCGGGGTCACAATATTTTGGACTAAATTATTGAAATCAAATCCAAGAAGAATTGTTTCCCACATCTAGTACTAACTTTTTTTTTTTTTCGGCATACAATCATGGTGGTCTTCAAGTGTTTGAAATCACAGACAGTCACCATTTTGGAGCGACATAATGACTCTGCCGAGAGATGCACTACTTTGGAGGTTGGGATACCCCTTATGGGTCGCTTTGCTTTACATGTGTCTCGCTTCGATTCTTCGTCATATCCTTACTTGTCAGATTGGTCGTACGAGATTACTTGTGGGCTCACAAACCTCGGGTACAACCAGAAGAAGGATAAAGGCTTAGTTGCTCGTGCTTTGACGTTACGATCTGCTTTGCATGAGATTGAGGCCGAGACCGCTCCATTTTCACTTTTGGGGCATAAAGTGGCTGCTAGAGAAATTATATGGAAGACTCCTCTGCAGATTTTTTCCATCTTTCCATACACTGAAGGATATTGGGAGTGGGCAGAAGACATCTTAGGCCGCCAAGAACAGTTTCTGAAAGAGAAGGATTTATATGATGCAATATATGCTTCACTATTTTCATACTCTCAGCATGAGAACATTCTCCGAGCTTTTCTCGAGTTATGGTGCCCTTCCACTAACTCCATCCATTGTGCTGCGGGCGAGGTTTCTATTTCCCTTCATGATTTACGCGTCATAGGAGGTCTTCCTTTCAGCGGCTAGTGAAGGTTCCATTTTTAGTCCTGATATGATGACTTTAGCTGACGAGATAGGAGATGAAGCTACTCAGCTCTTGCAAGATGTCAATAAGCAGAATTTGGAATTAATAGCACAAAATGAAGTACCTCCTATGTCTACTTTGAATGTACTTACAAGGGATAGACCTTGTAATGCCATTCCACCTCTTCCGCCAGCAATTGCCCCCGAGGTGTCTGTTTTTAATGTGGGGAACATGGTTCTCGATGCGTAGCGCAAGGCTGCTTTAGCGCTAGCTGACGCCATAAGAACAATGGTGTTTAACACAGAAGTCCATGAATTGTCTTCGATAGTCCACAAGCTCCCACCACTTTTCAAGGCACTTTCACAATTTCCAGGGGATTTTTGTGGTTTGAAGAAAAGGAATGATACATATATGCATAGTGCTGCTACATATGTTGACACCAAATCTTCTTTTGCTTGCAAGGTGCCATCAATCACACAGTCACAACAATTGGCTTATGTTGACTCACAACTTGTTGATGCCACTGTTCTGGAAGGTGACGTTATTAAGTATGCGGACTCACTTCGGGCCAACTTGCATGAAGTCAAAGATACAGAGGCCAAGTTAGCGAGGGAGCTGCAAATTGCACAAGAAGAGATCAAGCAGATCGAGACTTCTTTGTCAGAGGCTGATGCTAAGTTGTCTCATGAGAGAGAAAAGATTACTAAGCTCAAGGAAGACCGCAAGGTGATTGAGGAAGCTCAAATTCTTACTGCTCAAGAAGTTCAAATAATGAAGACTCTCGAAGACAGGTTGCAAAGGGAACGCGAGGAGCTTTCAGATTTGCCGCTTTAGTTTAGTTGATTATTGTCATCTATTATTTTAGATTTCTCATTCTAGTCTTGACCATTGTTTTCATTTATCATTCATTATTATTTCTTGGAGCAGATTGTTTATTTTGGTAATAAAAGAGCTATTTGATTTCTTTTATTTCAGTATGAAGGAACATTTTTTTTTTTTTTTTTTCATGATGATGACTGAACTTGGAACAAACCTCCAAGTTGCCTACGTACCCTTAACAGGGATCAAGTCAATCGCGTAGTTCGATGATGATTTTTATTTTTATTTTTTTATGACTGAACTCGGAACAGACCTCCAAGTTGCCTATGTACCCTTAACAGGGATCAAGCCAATCGCGTAGTTCAATGATGATTTTTTTTTATTTTTTTTTTTCAATGCAGGTGGCATTCACAGTTTTAACTCATGTGAGCTAGGAGCATCATGCAGTTTAGACTCGTGCGATTAGGAGTGTACAATATTTGTTTAGGGATAATATCGTTTCAAAAACTTAGCATTGATGGGTCCAACTCTAACTCCATCTTCATCAACAATCTTGTAGGCGCCATTGGTGTAAACTTCTTGCACCACATAGGGCCCATCCCATTTTGAGGTGAACTTGTTTCCCATTCGACGACTCATGATAATGGGTCTTCGTACGGCCAGTACCAAATCGCCAACTTGAAAAGATCGAGGACGAACCTTTTTGTTAAAAGCACTTGAGAGCCGAGCTTGATAACACTCTAGCCGTTGTTGAGCTTCAAGCCTTCTTTCATCTAACGCCTCCAACTCTTGAAGACGCAATCGAACATTCTCATCGTTTGTCAAACCTTCTTGCAAGGCGATCCTCAATGAAGGGATTTGTTGCTCTAGTGGAAGGACCGCTTCTACACCATAAACAAGAGAGTACGGTGTTGACTGAGTAGGAGTACGAAATGTTGTTCGATATGCCCACAGAGCCTCCTCAACTCGTTCATGCCAATCCTTTTTTGATTTTGAGACCACCTTCTTTAGTAAATTGCACAGAGTCTTGTTGAAGGCTTCTGCTTGTCCATTTGCGGGTGGGTTGTACATTGAAGACTTATATTGTTTGAATCCAAATTTTTCGCATAAATTAGTCATCAAATGATTATCAAAACATAACCCATTGTCAGTGATGATGTGATGAGGAACCCCGTATCGAAAAATGATGTTGGTCTTAATAAAATCAACGACGGTTTCCTTTTTTACTGCTTTGGCAGGTATTGCCTCTGCCCACTTTGAAAAGTAGTCAGTTGCTGCGAGAATGTAAAAGTGGCATTTAGAAGACTTTATGAAAGGTCCCACTACATCTAGACCCCATGCATCGAATGGCCATGATGAAATTGTAGGGTGTAATGGTTTAGGCGGTTGGTGCATGAAGTTGGCATGAAATTGACAAGCTTGACACCTTTTGGCATAATCCATGCAATCCTTAACCATGGTTGGCCAATAGTATCCCATTCTTTTTACTCGAAAGTGCAGCTTAGGACCTGACTGATGAGCCCCACAAACTCCAGAATGTGCTTCTTCCATTACATGGGTTGCTTCATCTTCTTCAAGACAACGAAGGAACAATCCCTCATAAGATCTTCGAAATAATGTATCTTTGTAAAAGATAAATCGAGATGCCCTACGACGTATCTCAGTTTTGTGTCGAGGATCCTCAGGTAGTTTCCCATGTTCCAAATAATCAATTATGGGTCGTCTCCAATCATCGGTCTCAGCAATCGTGACGGAGATCGCATTTGTTTCGTCCATTGGAGCTTCAAGTAATTGTGGCAGTACCCAGCGTTGGCAAACCGGCACAGTGAATGCTTCGTCTTCTCCTAATGCCATGGTTGTGGCCAAGTTGGCTAAGGCATCTGCTAAACGATTTTCTTCTCTTGGGACATGTTCCAACATAACACTTTCAAACCTAGCTAGTAGATTAGAAGCATATTGAGAATATGGAATCAAGTCTTCTTTCTTGACCTCATATTCCTTGAGAAGTTGGTTGATCACCAACTTGGAATCACCGTAAACTTCAATGTTTGAAATTTTCATCTCATGTGTCATTTCAAGGCCAATTATCAGAGCCTGATATTCAGCGACATTGTTTGAACATTTCTCAGGAAAAGCAAATGCATATGGTAAAATTTGTCTTTGTGGGGAGACGAAAGTGACACCGGCTCCTTCAGAACGTGCTGCACCATCAAAGAACATCATCCATGGGGAAAGGATGTCAACCATAAATACTTCTTCATCAGGAAAATCATCAGAAATCTCCCAATCAGCTGGTATCGGATGATTGGCTAGAAAGTCAGCAAGTGTTTGTCCTTTGACTGCCTTTCGTGGAATGTATACAATTTCGAACTCATTGAATAAGATCGCCCATCTTGCAAGTCGTCCTGACAGAACAGGCCTTGACATGACATATTTTAAGGGGTCTGCCTTTGCAACCACATGCACTGTGTGAGCCAAGAAATAATGTCTCAATTTTTGAGATGCGAAAACTAGCGCAAGACATGTTTTCTCAATTGAAGGATATTTAATTTCTGTTGTGTTCAGCCTTCGACTCAAGTAATAAAGAGCATTTTCCTTATTCTCCTCATTATTTTGTGCTAGAAGAGCGCCTAACGATTCTTCTTCAGCAGCAATGTACATAATGAGTGGTTTTCCAGGCACATGAGCACCTAACACCGGTGGATTGAGCAAATATTGCTTGATGTCTTCCAAAGCATTCTGACAAGCTTGGTCCCATACAAATGGAACATTTTTTTTCGTGAGTCGAGTAAATGGTTGACACCTTCCAGCCAAGTTGGAGATGAACCGACGAATGAAAGCTAGTCGCCCTTGAAGACTTCGCAATTCGCGTAAATTTTTGGGTGGTGGCATTTTTTGGATGGCCTCGATTTTAGAAGGATCGATTTCAATGCCGCGATGTCGGACAATATACCCAAGAAATTTTCCAGATGAGACACCGAATGCACATTTTATAGGGTTAATCTTGAGTTGAAACTTCCTCAGTCGATCAAAAACTTTGCGAAGATCTTGGAGATGGTCATTTCTTTTCTTGGTTTTTACAACCAAGTCATCAACATAGCATTCTACGACTTTGTGCAACATATCATCAAAAATCTTTTGCATGGCACGCTGATAAGTTGCGCCGGCATTCTTAAGTCCAAAAGGCATCACCTTGTAACAGTAGATCCCCTTCGGCGTGCGGAAAGCGGTCAACTCCTCATCTTTTGGAGACATTCTTATTTGATTATAACCAGAAAAACAATCCATGAATGACAGAGCCTCGTGCCCTGTTGTTGCATCCACTGTAAGTTCTGCCACAGGTAGAGGAAAATCATCTTTCAGACATGCAGCATTTAAATCACGAAAGTCGACACAAACTCGAATTTTCCCATTCTTCTTCTTTACGGGGACTATACTAGAAATCCATGTTGGATATTTTACTTCCCGAACGAAGCCCGCCTCAATGAGTTTATTGACTTAATCTTCAATCTTTGGGATAAGGTCAGGCCTGAAAAAGCGTTGAGATTGCTTAATTGGACGTGTCCCATGTCTTATTGCCAGGTTATGGACTGCGACTTTTGGTTCGAGTCCCGGCATTTCTTTGTAAGTCCAAGCAAAAATGTCCTTGTATTTAGCTAGTAGGTCTGTATACTCTTTTTCTTCCACAGGACTCATGAGTGCGCTAACGAACACCGGTCTAGGTTCTTCAATTGATCCCAAGTTAATTTCTTTAAGTTGATCAATAGTTGTTTGCCCCCCGTCTTCAAGTGTTGGAGGCGCTTCCTTGGGTTCATCATCTTGAGACTCTTCATCCATGTTATCTTCCTCAATTGTAATATGGTAAGATGTGACATGAGCGTTTTTCTCTTCATCATCTTCTGAATTTTCTTGTGCAAGAGACTTTGTGAAGACGATGGTTCGTCTCTTGGCCTTCAAAATTTCATCAACACTGACTTCCACTTCTACTTTGCGTTTCATACGGGATGGAATTAAGCTTTTTACGTCATTATCCTTTTCAGGCTTAAGCTCGTGACTCATCCATCCTACTTTCTCGCACTCTTCTCTAGGCGTGATATTGCTGCTTCCAAGTCTAGAGAATACCGATTTTTGGGACTGAGGATTTATGGCTTCTCTACTATCAACATGGACATGTTTATTGAATGCAGAAACCCGGGAAGTGTGATTCTCATGAGGTAGTTCGTCAGTTCTATTTGTTGCGCTTAGCCTTTGGAACACAGAAACATGATACGGAGGAGCTTCAATCCGATCAAACACCGATGTTCATTGAACAGGGTATTGCTCTTCAATTTCTTCAGCCTCTGATACACTAATGTATTGTGTGTTTTCTCTTCTTTGTCTTATTTTTATAGGGATTCGAACTAGTTCGCTAGGCTTGAACCCCAAACCGGTCTTGGGTGCATTGATTGCATGCCCTTCTTGTCGCAACTTCATTTGAGTCTCATTGAGGCCATGAATCTTTTCGCCGGTGACATCGGGATGAAGTTGCCCAAGTTCTGATGGATTTGAGAAGTCATACCCTGCGTTAGCTAGAAGTTTGTATGCCTTAGGGTCAAAACCCTCCCTTGTTCTTTGATGTGGAAGTGCCTTCTGCTTCATTGTGTCTTGTGTGCCAAAGACAAAACCTGTTAGTGGTGGCTTGACAATTGAAGACTTCTCAACTTTTACAAGAGGAATCATTAGGTTATCTTTGAGAACTTGTTTATCCTCACTTGTTGAGGCATGAATGGGTTTTGTCTTCATTTCTGTTGCTTCTGACAACTCAACAAAGGGTGATTGTCCTTCACTTCTCTTGGATTTTGGAACATACTTGAAGACAATCTTACCTTTAGGAATTTCATGGGACAGTTCAGACTTATGTGTTGCAGGTATGACTTTCTTGTCATTGTGTGCAATGTTTTCCGCAGAGGGCAACTCAACTTTTTTTCCTTTTTCCGCATCTACTTTTCTTGTGAAGAAACTGTTAGACGGGAGAATTTCAGCTGGTGCATCAGCATTTAAGTAAAACTTGGCATCCGCAAAGTGAGACTCTACCTCAGAAAATGGTTTTTCGTCTCCAAACACAGTTTTTGTACCATTATTGAAGAACTTAAAACATTGGTGCAATGTAGAAGGGACTACACCATTTCCATGGACCCATGGTCGACCTGGCAGTAAATTGTAAGAGGTCTTTGCATCGATGACATGGAACAAAGTCTCAGCGTTCAATTCACCAATGGTGAGGTGAACTCTTATCATACCAATTGCTCGTTGTCCTCATTGATTAAATCCTTGAATGACTAGCCGACTTCGAGCCAACTCGTCGATTGTAATGCCAAGGTTTCTCGTTGTGGATTTTGGCATGATGTTCACTGCGGAGCCCCCATCAATAAGAATACGAGTGACCTTTTGTTCCCGAATGTACCCAGAGACAAATAACGGTCGATTGTGAGGTTTTGACCCAAGTTGGAGATCTTCGTCGGTGAAAAGAATCGATGCACAACACGAGGCACACATCTTTTTAGGGGTTTTCTCTTCCGTACCTTTAACGGTGCGATTTTCTACTTTGTCAAAATCTTGACTATCTACTTCGAATGTTTCTTGTTCATCTTTCTCGTCGACTTCAGTGGCTGATACCGTGTAAACGGTTAGACTTTGATCATCAGTAAGATATCCAATAGGAAAGAATTCTCCCAAAGTAACACCTCGGTGAGTATCTTTATTTGAGAGCTCAACTGCTTGACGTTCCGTCATGGTTTTTTGCTTCTTCTGTGGGCCTTGCTGAATTTTTTCCTTTTTCTGCCCCCAGTTTGGGCTGGTATGTGGTGCAGTAATAGTTCTTTGTTTGCAAGATCTTCTTCTTGTTACAAGAGTCCATCCTTCCTCTACTTGTTCAGACAAAATTGCATTCGGCAGAGGAATGATAATTGGATTTAATGAACCAAATTGGATGGTCTTCAGGCTCTCCAGTTGTTTTCCATGAAAACTTTGCACATCAGATTTTGTTTTGGTTGGGCTAGCTAAAACAGAGGCAATGGTAGCATGATTCGCTTCAGCTATTTCCTCCCCATCCAAAAGGATCTTGCCTTGCTTTGCCAAACTCATGACCAATTCTTTGAATATAAAACATCTTTCAATTGGATGGCTAACGATGCGATGATAAATGTAATACTTAGGGTCCTTCACTCGTCCCATCTCTGCGGGGCGTTTACATTCTGGCAGGTCGATTACTTTTTTCTCAAGTAAGAATTCTAGTATGCCGGCCACATCAGAGTCTGGGAATGGGTATGTCTTGTTCTCTAACTCTTTGAGTGTTGGACGAGGCCTTTCTGTATCTTGAGTTTTAGTTTGCTTGCTAACTTCCTTATTTTTATCTTTCATGGTAATTTTCAATGGCACTGTAGTGATGGCCATGGTTTCTTTATGGTTTTTCTTTGTTTGTCTTTCTTCTTTCTTTCCATCTTTTTTATCATTTCTTTGTTCTAAGACAGAGACATCCTTGCCACCATGAGCATTGATGCTAATCGCCACAATTCCTCAAAAGTCCGGGGTTTGATGCCTTGAAGGATATAGAGAAGTCCCCAATGCATACCTTGCATGCACATCTCAACGACAGAGGTTTCTGAGAGTCGATCTTTGCAATCCAAGCTTAGTGCCCTCCACCTATTAATATAGTCCACGACCGGTTCCTCTTTCCATTGCCTAGTGTTGGTAAGCTCTATCATGCTTACTGTACGTCGGGTGCTATAGAAGCGATTCAGGAACTCTCGCTCCATTTGGTCCCAACTGTCAATTGATTCAGCTTCCAAGTCGGTATACCAATCAAAGGCATTTCCCTTTAGGGAACGAACAAATTGTTTCACCAAAAAGTCACCCCCCGTCCCTGCATTATTACAAGTCTCCACAAAATGGGCAATGTGTTGCTTGGGATTACCCTTCCCGTCAAATTGTTGTAACTTAGGCGGTTGGTATCCAATTGGCATCCTCATATCATCAATTCGTTTAGTGTATGGTTTTGAATACATGAGAGTGCTCCGGTTTACTCCACCGTATTGTGATCTGATTGTATTGGAGATCATGTCTTGCAGTTGTTGGACAGATAGAGAGCCCACTGAATGAGCGAAATAGGTTTGGTTTGCCCCCTGCTCAGATGTGGCTATATGTTGATCCTTGTCTTTCATGGCCACTTGCGGTGTAAAACCAGGAGGGTGAGTAAGTCCTTGACTTGACTCGCCTGACTTTTGGGCTTCAAGCTTGTTCATGAGTGTTGCGATTTGTAGATCTTTCTCTTCAACGGTTTTGGTGAGCTTTTCGATAGCTCGACTCATGGTAGCCATTTGTTCTTCTATTGATGTTGTATTAGTCATCATGACCTGCATATTGGTTGTGTGTGAATGACTTTGGTAGTCTGAGTACTCTGGAGCCGAACCTTTTGGAGTCCCTGGAGTAGATCCTGATTGTGATCTGGTGCTTGAGTTGCAATCAGAAATGGAGTGCGACACTCTACTTTTGGGAGAACATTATTCAAAAACAAGGAAATCTTCTTGAGACTTCATCGTATTGATCTTCCCTATTCTCAGAGACTCAAGAGTGATGAATGGTTGTCTTTTTGTGCTTTCAAGTGGTATTGGGTCGACCACCCTTCTTTTCTCACTTTGTGCCAATGAAGCGAGTGTCTTTGCTTTCTGACGGGTTACTGCGCCTGTGGAGGTGCTACTATCAGTTGATGAAGCAACAACATTCTTGACAGCAATTGTGGTTGGGGTTTTGCGAGTTGTGGAAGTGACGACGTTCTTGCCACCATTCTTTGACCCTTGTTCAAGATGAGCATTCTTGGGAGCCATTGATGCTAGAAAGGTAGAGATTTGATGAATGGTTAAGGAGATGGAGATGAGAGGCAGAGATGTCCCACCGGGCGTGCCAGAAATTTGTAAACACAAATTTTGTATCCGAAATTCTAGGAAACAAAATAAGAGCAAACAATTACTTTTATTGATAATAAATTATAAAACAAAGTGGTACAATTCTCTGTGGTCGATTCTTAAATAAATAAGAA
This sequence comes from Cornus suecica, assembly GCA_963922005.1. Taxonomy (NCBI): domain Eukaryota; kingdom Viridiplantae; phylum Streptophyta; class Magnoliopsida; order Cornales; family Cornaceae; genus Cornus; species Cornus suecica. The sequence continues at coordinate 2,363,026 of OY998244.1, forward strand.
TCTTCCTCTGATTAAATCTCCTAAAATGCCGGTGCAAGGGCTTTGAAAGCTTGATCTTGAACCGTTATTTGATTGTTGCTTATGTTCTTCGGGATTGAAGAGATCTTGATTTGTTGAAAGTCTTTGAAGAAGAACGGCACAGGTGTGGCGCGTTTGTTGTTCTTCGTCTTCAAGAATTTCAGAGATTTTTGTTGAGTTGGAGTCGGCAGAGCTTTGTTGCAGTCTTCTTCTCATTCTCTCCTTTTTCTCCTTTTTCTCCTTTTCTCTTTTTAATGTGTTGGGTGGCCTTGTATTTATATGCAAAAGGTGGGGTCTTAATTTTGGAAAGCACCCACCAATTATGCTTAAAATCCCATAAAAAAAAATATATATATTTATTTATTATTTATGGGAATAAATCCAAATTTAATTTTGAATTAAAAACATATAACTCCAACCTTTGAGAATTTGACACGTGTCCATTTGTGGGACCCGTAATTGTCAATGAATTTGACCAAGACTTATTGGCTTAAGTCGACCGATACAACGGTGATTAAATCATCACTAAATTTATGTGTCTACATATATATATATATAAATGTATTCTAGGCTTATGGAAGAGCTTCTAAAATTGATGTAATTGTACGGATAATATAATCATGTATAATCAAGTAATCAGAAGTGTAAATTTGGAACTATATTCTGTTGAAACAAACAGAGAAGCAGAATATATATGTATATGTATATATTTATGTCGACATGTGTTATAGGTTTGGAAATTGATTTTGTAGGAGCCGAGAGAGATTTGGAGAAGGGACTGATGAGTCGTTCACTAAGTCAGAACCCTCTGGCGGAGCCATCGCCGTTCGGGTGGCTGTTCCATGCTCTTAACCAACAACAGAGCTCTGAAGGGCAGAGCCATTTTGAAGTTGAAGCATTTGGTACGCACCCATCTCGGCTCCAGCGATGAAGCGTATGGATGTTGCATGCAACTCGAAGATGACCGTGGCTACCTCGGTTTTCGGCTCACCAAAAGCCTCACGAGAGCAGCTGCACAAGCATTAACAATGAACCTAAAGGTGCTGGTACCTAAAGTGGTGCCACTACTTGAACTACTTCGTCATGTTAAGGTGTCCCACCAATGGAAAAAAATGAGTAGTCCTTCTTTGGAGGCTCTTAAAGCCGGTTCGAGCCTCAAGAACAGTATTGAACACTTCTGTATACATCCCGGTGGTCGTGCTGTTATCGACGGGGTTGGCAAAAGTCTAGGTCTAAGCGACTATGATCTTGAGCCAGCAAGAATGGCGCTTCATCGCTTCGGCAACACTTCAGCTGGTGGCCTTTGGTATGTTCTAGGTTACATGGAGGCTAAGAAGAGACTCAAGAAAAACGACCGAATTCTGATGCTGAGCTTCGGAGCTGGTTTTAAGTGCAATAATTGCGTGTGGGAGGTAATGAAAGACATGAAGGATGAAAATGTCTGGAAGGAGTGCGTAGAGAAGTACCCTCCTGAAACACTGGACAACCCTTTCATGGAGAAGTATGGTTGGATCAATGACGAATGCCTAAATTTTATTAGAATGCCTGAATATTAATTATGATCTTATTTTATTTTGTTTTACAATTTCCATCTGTGTTGCAATTTGCTTACAGTTTTTCTAGACTATAGTTATGATGTAACAAACAAAAAAAGAGTCAGATTGAATGTGTTGGTGCTTAATAAGGTTTATTTAAGTTCGACACATGAACCCGAGTAGATCGGATATTAATTTCACCGATAATATTGTATTTCCATGAGACATTAAAACCTCAAATCAGAGCACACAACATATTTTCAGAGAGAACCACCTAATAACAAATATAAAAATTAGAGATCATTGTTCTGACCTTTAGCCAACTTGTCTTAACTAAGATAATTCATTGGAAATTAGATCCATGAAAGCTATTAAATGTTATGTGGAAAGACAGTTGTAAGCGTACCTGAAGCCTTGTGTGAGAGTTTTGACATACAAAGCAGGTTTTAAATTCATTGTCGTCAAGGACAAGCCAATAATAGTAGCCCTACTCTAAATTGGTAGTTGTGACAATTCCTCCCAATCTAAACAAAATATTGTCCGCTTTTGGCTCACCCAAATTAGAGACTTCTCATGGGGTCACCCATCCTGATAATGCTCCACATCAAACACGCTTAATCGTGGAGTTCTAGTGAGTTCCTAGCCATCGCGGTTTTAAAACGCATCGCATTATAGAAGGGTATGAAACTCACATATAACATGTAGTATGAAACAAGACTACTTTTATTACTACAAAAAATGCGTGTACAATGCTAGCTCTCTACAAGGCACTCAAGCTCTCATTCTAGGACTTTATATCAAGTCCCACTTCTGGGCCTTGATTTCAAGTCCCACTTCTCGGACTTGATGATCTAAGTTCCTCTCTAGGACTTGATCTCTACAAATGAGGGACTCCTCCCTATTTATAGGCATCCCCATCCCTAATGGATGACTAAGATACTTCTAGAACTCTCCATACATTTCTCTACAATTCTTCAAACTTCTAAAACATTCTACTACATTCTAGAATCTTCTGGGTTACACTTCACAACTCTAAAACACTCCGTGCCATATAATCTTCATCTCTGCACACTTGTGGCGTTTGCATGGCATAACCTCTATATGCGGGTCGTGACAATAAGCTCAGTATACTAGTCTATTTCTTTTTCCTTCTTCAAAACTGATTAGGTGTTAACACTATAATTTTGTCCCCTATCCTCACTCTACTTAACTAAGCACAATAACACTGTCATTTTGTATCTTTTCTTGGTCTACTCAACCAAACACAGTCTAAAGCTAGTATAGTTCTTAAGATAATATAAACCTGCAATATGAAATTGTTATCCTTCCCAGTTGGTAATATAGCTAACAAAATGAGGTAAATGCAATTGAAGATTACATAAATGAACATCTGTAATACTACTCTTACCGAAAAACAATATATTCAATACCTTGGACAGAGCCATCTTTGAATTCCATGAAGCTAAAGTTTGCCATGAAACCAACTGAGTGTCTATTAATCAAGCCTTACTGTCTCCACCCAACCGGGCATTTCCGAATACAATACTGCGCTAATCAACAACCAAAGAAAGTTTATGTATACGCGAAACATCAGCATATGCACACAAAAAGGAGACAACTTTGAAACAATCAAGCCACTGATTTTTATTCCTCAAATCCATAAAAACCAACCCATTAGAGTGCACCCACCAGAAAGTGTCATGATACAACCTGCAACAAACCAAGTCTCTTTCAGGCATTTAACCAAACAATTTATATGCTGCCCCAACTTTATCTTGTCACAGTGAAAACACTTTTGACTCTTTTCCACCAACTGAGAACAAATTCAAAACATACCCATCAGTAATTTAACACGACCCTGCATTATTTCTGGATGATCACAGTTTCATAAAGAATGATTAATGCAGGTCGAAGGGTGATCACAGAACATAAAGAATTGGATACGAAGTTCTAATAAGATTATTGCTTTGTCAGTCCAATTCATATAGTTTATGCGAATACGAAATGGTAGTCCCACATCGGTAGAATAGGAAAAGACGAGCCAATATGGTGAGTATATACTGGAAGCAATTGTAGCACTCGAGACTTACGGAGCCGTGTGGTGAGCACAGAGCGAACTATTCTTTCGCCTTTTACTAAAGAATACCGTGCGCTCGCCACTTTTAAGCGGCATACGCCCATTTTTGGAGGGATGTTCTTCACTGAGCAGTCCCACTAATTCAAAGTTCAAATAGTTAAATAAAGGAGAGGTTATTTTTTGCTCCTTTTAATATTGAGAAAATATGCATGTTATATATATTTCTTTTTCCAAACATAATTTCTTTTCTAGCATTAACTAACCATTGTGAAAGAAATTACTTTATTTGGTTTTTCATCAAATATCAATTAAAAAAATAATAATACAAAGCTTGTTGTGAAGTTTGTATTTTTAAAACCACCTCATTTGCCTACACTACAAGCACTAGAGGTAACACTGTCTGCTCATCACTTAGTTCAAACCCTTGTAGAATTTTGATTTAAAATGTTACGTTTTGGGAAATGAAAAATCAACAATAAAATAGCATTATAAACTTTTGAGTAGTTGATTAACAAATGTCTCGTGATTGGAAAATTTTAACAGAACGGGGATTTTTACTACTTTTCTTTCAAATATATTCATCACCCACCATACCATAGATAGAAAAATCACAATACACATATATATAAATATTATAATTATGAATTGATGGAGAGTTTCTTGTAAAAACTCCCCTCCAAAAATGGGCGTATGCCGCTATAAGTGACGAGCACACGGTATTCTTTAGTAAAAGGCGAAAGAATAGTTCGCTCTGTGCTCAACACACGGCTGCGTGAGTTTATCATATGGAATGCATGCTTTATATAATAGTCCTTTTTAATTGTTATCACTACTACTTTCCGATGTGGGACTGAAGTGACTTCTTTGGTCACTTGAAATTTCAATGTACACCTCTCCTATTTTAGTGTCATCTTCATTGCCAGACTAGTTTATTCCAATTTTTTTTATCTATTCTGAACCATACTTGTCAAATAATTGATCAGATTTAAGTAGAATAAAAATCAAAGGGCATCTCTGTCTAACTTGGGAAATTGGTGTGTTGTTTGAAGGGCAAAAAAAGTTGATTTCCTTCCTCAATTCCACAGGATTCTTCCCTTTCTTTCTCATTCATCATTTCAAAGGATCTATGAAGCACAGGGACAAACACGGGCGAACTAGACATGAAACGGTGTGGGCCCATTTTTATACATGTCCCATCAACAACACACAAAGCCCATTTTTGAATCAAGCCCATCAGCTGAAGACGAAGCTCATTCGCGAATAAAGCACTTTGAAGAAAAATACAGCTCACTTTGTCTGACACAAACATGTGTATATAACACGAATACGTATACGGTAGGCTCAAATGAATTACATGTGCTTTATAGCCAATGATATATCATTTTTTATTTATTTTTTCATTCTCTCGTCCTCCTATCAAGGAATAGTGTATATATATACACTTTGGTATTATAACTGGATTTATTCCAAGTTTTTTATTCATTTCTCTCGTAATTATCTCCCAACATATGGACCATTACTCTATTATTGATGGTTTAATATCTTAGACTAACTTTCATAAATTGGATGGCATAAGGAGAGAAAAGGGGATTTTATGCTAAGTTGATTCACATTATTATGGAGAGCGCGCAAACATTATTCAGAAGGGTTTCAACCTCATCCGTTTAATTTCTGATTTACAAAATAAGTTTGCTTAAGATTGGTCGATACTATCATGTAAAGAGCAAATGTGAAGAGACAATAGGTATTTGTCATTATCATTAAGGCAGCGCTCCGGAACTTTTTGAGAAGAGAAGTCCTTTTTAAAAATTTATTTTATAAAAATAAGTTTGATAATTGCGTTTCAAAATAAAAAGTTATTTGATGAAACTGTCTACTTCACAATGCATTTAAGAATTAATATTGTTAAATAAGTTACTAATTTACAATATTACCTTGAATAACCAATAACGAGGGTAGAGCTGGCAAAATTGGACATGATACGAACACGAGACTATTTAAAATGGTTAGAGTTGAGCATAAAAAGGTTGATGTTTAAAAAGGGTCGACCCGAACACGACACGAGAATATAAGGGTCAACCCAAACACAACACGGATAACCCGAACACAACACGTTTGACACAATTATATTTATATTTATCTTATTTTTATATTTGTATCTTCTCTAATTGGTCATAGATCGAAATATATCAATAAAATAGTACTGGATCGTGTCAAAATCAATTTAATTTTGTTGATAATAGGTTAAATAGTTTATTTCGTGTTGGATTATGTCAAATTTAATTTAAAATATTATAATAATTAGGCTAAATGAATTACATGGGTCGATACGAACACGACATGAGTTGGGTTAGGGTTGAAGATATTTGACACGTATATTAACCAGGTCTTTTCAACACGACGTGATTTTGACCTGACACGAACATGACCCGTAACCTCAAAATTGCCAGCCCTAAACGAGGGTCATTAATTTGTGAGACACGTGATATTGGAATCGCGGAATCGAACTCTGGTTGAATTCTTTATCCTTCATTTATGTCCTTATTTTCTTTTGTTTTCTATTTTTTATTACTATTAGAAATATGAATGAATTAAATATTAATTATCATATATGGAATGCCTATGAGTTATATAAGATAAAATTGATATGTAATATAGTAATTTTTACAAATAAAAAAGTGATGAATGAAAGTAGGTCACCGTGAAAATAATGTAGAATGTCCATGAATTTTATGAGATAAAATTGATATATAGTACAATAATTTTTACAAATACAAAATTAATGAATGAAAGTATGACTTTTTTTCATTAATTACGGTGAAAATAATATAATTTAACGACTTTATAATAGATAAGGAATAAAAGTTATAAGAGATAAGTATAAGGATAATATAGGAATTTATCTTTTTTTAAGATTCACTATTCCTAAAATAGGGGAACGTGAATTTGAGAAAATATATATATTTTTTGAATGGTAAGAAACGCACATACCCAGACATGAGCCCATAGAACTTGAACCCCTCACCCGCCATTTAAGGAAGAAATGTGATATCATCAGACTACAATGTCTTTGATAAAAAGAAAACATTCCGTCTTTAATATGTTCTATGAAATGATTTAAAGGGTTAAACTATTTTAGGAAAAATAAAAACAATCGATTTAATGCTCTACATGATGAATTAAATGATTAAAATTTGATCATGTCTGTACATATCGATATAATGTTTCTATCAATAGAAAGAAAAGTAAATAAAATAAGTTTATTAACATTCAATCTTTTGCTTTAAAAGAAGAGAAATGAACACTAAATTACATCATTTTGGTGATATAGAATTATATCCAAAGAAAGTTGACAGAAACATGTATGGTGTGCATTCTGATTTTGCTCAATAAAAGTGTTTATAATATGATATGAATATATGTTAGTTGCGTAACTAAAATCCAAATAAGAAGATTAAAGAAAGTTCTTAATTGTTCAACTTTTTTTAGAGGTAGGAAGTCCAAGTTGACTGGACATAGCAATTCCACATGGACATAGCAATTCCACATGGACAAAGCAAACATAGTCCCAATCAATTGAAACCACTCACAACTCTAGTGGGCTTGGATCAGAAAGCAAAATGATAAAAGGAATTTTTGCCATGGAACCCCTTTACTTTAGACTATTTCACCTCATCACCCATTTTTTTTGTGTGTGTAATTAATATATCTAAACATTATTTAATCATTTGTTGTTGCTCTGTCTCGTATTATCAATTTCAACTTTCAAGGTAACAAAATGTTGTCCGCCTAAATAAAATAAAATATTCATTTCGTTTCAAAATAAATATTAACTTTTATTCATTTCTCCGTCCTAAAATAAATATTTCATTTAAAAAGTTAAAACACTTTATCATATCACTTTACTAATTTATCATTTATTGTATTGAAATTATAAATCATCCACATAATAAATCATTACATCATTATGATGGGATTAAGGATAAAATTAATATTTCATTCATTATTAATATAATATATTAAAAAAAAAATTCCCCAAAAATAATTTATAAATTGAGACAAAGGAGCAAATACATTTAATTTCACACGTGCTCTTTCAACCTGGACACAAAAATATATAACTATTGTGCTAAAAAATGAGGAGTCTACTTTTAACACATACATTTTCTATTTTAGTCTCAACTCCCAATATGTTTTATATACAATTATTATAGGTATAAACAATAGTCCTAATTGTGGTTTACAAAACAAAAAAATCAAAAAGGAATTGAGATTATTTGCTCTTTTTACGAACTTTCTTCCTATTGTTCACTCAATCATATTACAATTTTGGACTTTCATGACTTGCTTCTTTGGATTTATGTATAAATAAATAAAATTTTATTCTTTAGTAAACAAAAAATACATCAATACTAAATATATTAACAGTTTGAACGCGATTTAAGTTAAGATTTTATCTTTTATGAAAACATAACGATCATATAAAATTTTCTTGTTATAACTTTAAGAAATCATTTTTATGAGTGTATAATGTAGATTAATATATATATATATATATATATATATAAAAAAAAATCTTTATGCAAAATATAGAAATTACAAGGGCACAATTGCAAGGAAAATGAGTGACGACAATAATGTGCGCCAAACTGGGACCCTCTTCACACTTTCTTCTCGTGTGTCCGTTTCCTCTGTTTCTCTTCTTCTCCTTCAGAGCTCGTACCCCCCTTGGACTTAACTTTACTCCCAATTTTCCACTCAATTTCTATTTCTAGGGTTTCATAATTGATACTGTCTCTTACCTCTGACTTCTACCATGGCTTCAATCATCGAAGAAGGTAATTTTTCTTTCACTCACATTTATAGATGATGATCAATTGCTTTTCTCCGAAAACATTTTGGAGAATGAATTTCCCAATACAGAATTAATTCGTTGCTATTTGGAGGTGAATATAGATATATGCTTATGTGTGTATATATATATATATATAAATGTATTCTAGGCTTATGGAAGAGCTTCTAAAATTGATGTAATTGTACGGATAATATAATCATGTATAATCAAGTAATCATAAGTGTAAATTTGGAACTATATTCTGTTGAAACAAACAGAGAAGCAGAATATATATGTATTTGTATATATTTATGTAGATATGTGTTATAGGTTTGGAAATTGATTTTGTAGGAGCCGAGAGAGATTTGGAGAAGGGACTGATGAGTCGTTCGCTAAGTCAGAACCCTCTGGCGGAGCCATCGCCGGCTCCATCACCGTCGTCGGCGACTGCGCCAGCTCTGGTGCTATCGAATTCCGGCAAGCGGATGGATCAGGCCGGGAAGAAGAAGTACGTGAAGCAGGTGACCGGCCGGCACAACGACACGGAGCTGCATCTGGCGGCTCAGCGCGGCGATCTGGCCGCGGTGAGGCAGATTCTAGGTGATATTGACTCGCAGATGGTGGGGACTCTGAGCGGAGCAGACTTTGATGCGGAGGTTGCGGAGATTAGGGCATCGGTGGTGAATGAGGTGAATGAATTGGGAGAGACGGCGATGTTCACTGCGGCGGACAGAGGGCATCTTGATGTTGTGAAGGAGCTGTTGAAGTATTCCAATCGGGAGACGATTACCAAGAAGAATCGGTCCGGGTTTGATCCTTTGCATATAGCTGCAAGTCAAGGACAACATGGTGATAATCTGACCTAGCCTTATTTAAATCAGAACTATTAGTTAGTTTTTTCATTGACCCAACTTTAAAAAGCATGACCATTTTGGGTGTTTGAGAAACGGAATGTAGAACAAGATCATAGATGGGGTTTTAGTGATGAATACAAAATAGCATTCAAAAGTCATTTTATGGTATTTGAATTTGGTTCATTGTGCATCTTAGATAATATTGTTGGATGTATTTTGCTAGTTATCCAGATGATTTTTCATTTAGACCCAACTAGGTTATGCTTAGTTACTATTGCTATTGATCAAAGAGCTGTAGCTCGGTGCTGACGGCTCTGATTCGAAAAGGATATTGAGAGCTTGACTCCATATCCGAAAATCTCATTCATGGAGATATAATAGTTTTTGGTGTGATATTGGGTGGCTGATACTCATTTGTGGGTAAAATTTAATTAGCATCATTCGAAATAATAATACATACATGAAGGTTGGGCATGGTTGAAGATTTCCCTTTAGGAAGTGAGTTAGCGTATCATGCATGGTGGGTAGTGTTATTAAAAAGTTCAAGGTGCACTAAGGCATCAATGGTTCTCTGGAGCCTAGGCATGACCGCGCGAGCCTGAGTGAAGTGAGACACAAGAAAAATGCCCTGGAAAGATAAAATTAGTACTAAAGCATTTATATTCAATAAAAAAGGCGCAAATGTTGCCAGTGGTGCACCTGCGCACACAACAGGCGCAAGTCTTGCACCTCTATAAGCTTTGAACCTAGGCACGCATTTAACAACACTGATGCTGGTGGCACAAGTGATACTCCAAAACACTAATTGTTTCTGCATTTTGCTTTCTCAATATTCTGGATGATCTTATCACGAGGGCTCCTTTAATTTACTGAAACATATGTTTATGAGCTGTATTTTTATTCCTCAGTTTGATATTCTCTTTACAAGGCCAGGCCCTTACATTCATACTATTTTATTTCAGGCATTGTGCAGGTGCTACTAGACCATGACCCAAGTTTAAGTAAGACAATTGGCCAATCGAATGCAACCCCTCTTATATCTGCAGCTACAAGAGGGCATACAGCTGTAGTTAATGAATTGCTGTCAAAGGATAGTACCCTGTTGGAGATTTCTAAATCCAATGGGAAAAATGCATTGCATTTAGCTGCAAGACAGGGACATGTAGACATTGTGAAGGCATTGCTTGACAGAGACCCCCAATTGGCTAGAAGGACGGATAAGAAAGGACAGACTGCATTGCAAATGGCTGTAAAAGGGTCTAGCTGTGAGGTGGTGAAATTGCTTCTTGAGGCTGATGCAGCTATCGTGATGCTGCCGGACAAGTTTGGGAACACAGCCTTGCATGTAGCCACCAGAAAAAAGCGAGCAGAGGTATATTCGGGTGGTTCTGAACTTTCATCTTTTAATGTCTTCTTTTGGAATGATCAATGGCTAGATACTCCTTCCCGTAAGACTATTAGAATTAATTTGATCAATTTTCATGATTTATTACTTGCTGAATTAGATCATCATTCCAATAATACGGTTTGGAAAATAGCTTATGAATATATGTTTGGAAAATCTGCATCATTACTTGCTGAATTAGATCATCATTCCAATATATTCATACCATATGTTTACTGATAGTCTTACGGGAAGGAGTATATGGTTCTGAACTTTCATACCATATGAATATATCAAAGCAAACATTGTATGCAGATTTATCTTTCGGTTAACTTATTTATGTCTCTGCAGCTTGCTCCTTATCGTACATGTTTATTCATCAGAATAACTCAACCTAACTAGCCATTTTTTTTGCTTTTCCCACCTTTCCTTCTGCTTGAATCTTAGAATTTTGAAACATATTCAGGCATCCTTTCTACGAATTGCAAAACTACACTATCAAGCACTGGTTTACTTTTAGCCTTTGCCTTGCAGATAGTGAGTGAGTTGTTACGCCTCCCAGACACCAATGTTAATGCGCTGACCAGAGATCACAAGACAGCCCTTGACATAGCTGAGGGGCTTCCCCTCTCCGAAGAATCCTCAGACATTAAAGTCTGCCTTTGTCGCTATGGTGCTGTCAGAGCTAATGAATTGAATCAACCAAGGGATGAGTTGAGGAAAACCGTCACACAAATCAAGAAAGATGTGCACACCCAGCTTGAACAAACCAGGAGAACTAACAAAAATGTTAATGGAATTGCGAAAGAGCTCAGAAAGCTTCACCGAGAAGGGATCAATAATGCCACCAATTCAGTGACTGTGGTGGCAGTACTTTTTGCTACAGTTGCCTTTGCAGCTATTTTCACTGTGCCGGGTGGAGACAATGATGATGGCATGGCTGTGGTAGTGAGCAGTACTTCTTTCAAAATCTTCTTTATCTTCAACGCGATTGCTCTTTTTACATCCTTGGCCGTTGTGGTAGTTCAGATTACATTAGTCAGAGGCGAGACAAAAGCTGAAAGACGCGTAGTGGAAGTGATTAACAAACTAATGTGGTTGGCTTCTGTGTGCACTTCGGTGGCATTTATGGCCTCCTCTTATATTGTAGTTGGTCGAAAGTACAAGTGGGCTGCAATCTTGGTTACAGTTGTGGGAGGTGTTATAATGGCTGGAGTACTTGGCACCATGACTTACTATGTGGTAAAGTCGAAGAGGACTAGGTCGATGAGGAAGAGAGAGAAGCACGCAAGGAGTGGATCCACCTCGTGGCATCACTCTGAGTTCTCCAACTCGGAAGTAGATCGAATTTACGCCCTTTGATGTGATAATTTCTACCCTTTGGGATCAGAAATGTGCAATAAGTTTATAAAGGTGCTGGGGAGAACTTAAAGATCCTTGGAGTTGCTAGTAAATAACAGAACTTCAATGGAGGTGGCATTAAGCAAAGTTAGGACTGTTTATGATTGTATAGCTGAAGAAAGAATGGGGAAGAAACAGTGGATTGTTGCTTGTCATTTGGTGATCATGTAGAATTTGAAGACATGAAGAGGCATGGAAAGAGGTAAAAGAAAGGTGCTGAAGTTCACATCATGTTCGGCCAAATTCGAAAGAGACCATAGATAAGAGCATGAAACTACACTATGCTAATAGATTTTATAATTTATTTCTGCCAAAATGAATGATGATTATATGAACTTTGGAATATGCATTTCAAAGGAATGTAGTTGTTCATAGGCTTTATGCTTATCTATTCGATGACATTAAGAGCTCCTCCGGTGGTCATAATTATAGGTAGACCTGTCAATAGATCGGATTTTGATTCGAATCCGATCCGATTAATCGGATATAGATTGAAAATAAAATCCGATAATCCGATTAGGATCTGAATTCGATAATCTGATTTCTTAACAAATTGAATTTGGATTTATGTCAATCCGATCTGATATAAAATATATTTATATATATATAAATATATATTTGATATTTTTATGTGTATATATTTAATAATATACATGTATATAAATGTTAGTTGTTAATTATTTTATTATTTATTAATAATGATTGATCATAAATACAATTATTAAAAGTGTGAATAATTTCAGTGTTTCAGTATTTATTAATTTTTGTATTTTTTAATTAGATATTCGGATAAGATATTCTATAATGAAGAAATTTGAATATAAATTAATTAAGTGAAAATTTATCGAATTATCGGATTCGGATCGAGAATCGGGAGTTTTTGTCATCTTTATCAATAGACTTGTCAATAATCCGATTATGATCCGAATCCGATATTAATCGGATATGGATTGAAAATAAAATTCGATAACTCAATTAAGATCCGAATCCGATAATTCAATTTTTTAACAAATTGAATTTGGATTTAATTAATTCGATCTATTGACGGGTCTAATTATTGGCCTTAAGCCATAATATTGGGCAAATTTTTAATTGCTCATAGAGACTTGTACTTTAGTTGTTCATCAATACTCAATTTCTCTTATGGACCCGGGTGTACTTTAGCTTTTCTATCAATCTTACTTGCTTAGGTGTTGTAGGCCCATTTTTCATCAGGCCCATCGTACAAAGAATTACATTGGATCAGCATACCAGTTTTAAAGCCCAAATAGAAAATAAAGCCCAAAGATATAAGCCCATTTCAGATTAAAGCCATTAAGGAAATGACCGTTTTAAATATATAGAATCAAAACTGACATAAGATTTTATTATGACAGTTTTTGATAAACATTAAATTTCAAATTAATGTAGATATTGTATTTAATATGTATTAAAACCCATTCATGGGAGAGAGACCAATTTTCATGTATAAAAGAAAGAAAAAAGAAAGGGAAAAGGATCTGAGATTGCTCCAATATTTGCTGATTCTTGAATTTTCTATTTTCTTCTTGCCATTATTCTTTTTCATAGCTTCTGTTTATTTTACAAAAGTTGAGATTCGTTCGGAAACTCCGAACGGGTTTACACTTTTTGGCGCCGTCTGTGGGAAATTCGATATCCAAACAGAAGTTATTTGATCAATGGCGGGAGAAACCACCACACAGCTAGGTGATACAGCTGCTATCCTTCAGCGTCTGGAGGCACTCGAGAAAGAAAATCGAGAATTAAAGCAAATGTTAGATCAATCCGAACACCCAGAATTGCCAATAGCAGGGCGCCGTAATGGCCCTGGTGTTGAAGAAGAAGACAATCATAATGAGGCATGTTCAGCAGATCGCACACCAGATCCTGCTCACACCCAACCAATCGCAGATGAAGCAAATATCAATAATCGTGCAGTTCCGCTCGATATGGTAACCCGACTTCAAAAGATCGTAGATGAACAAGTAAAAGATCTCAGAACACAGTCGCCAGCCGATTTAGCCATCAAAATGACAGCTAAAATGATTAAATCTCCGTTCAGCCCCGAAATTCAGCAGGCGAGAAGGCCAGATAAATTCCGGATGCCTAAATTCATTATGTTCGATGGGACACAGGACCCAATCGAGCACCTGTTTCATGTGGAGCAGATGATGACTCTCGATATGGCTGATGATGCACTAATGTGCAAAGCTTTCTCTACAAGCCTAACGGGCCCCGCTCTGTTATGGTTTAGGCAATTGCCAGGTAGTTCAATCGATTCTTTCCAAACGCTGATGGAAAAGTTCCTGGCACAGTATTTCGGGAACCGGAAGCAGAAGATGACCATTTCTAATCTGTTTACGATGAGACAAGCGAAAGGTGAAACGTTGAAAAATTTCCTTTCCAGATTCAATTTGGAAATGGGAATGATACCCAGTTGTGATCAACCAGCAGCAGTGGAAGCTTTCAAGGTAGCTATCGAATAAGGGACCAGCTTCCATAGATCCTTGGTGAAATCAACACCCCTCAACATGGGTCAGTTGAATTCACGGGCGTAGGGATATCTGAGATTGGAGGAGGATGAGAAAGAAAGAGGCCATCGTTCGGCATTAGTCAGTGTCGAAAGCAAATCAAAGGAAAGGATAATCAAGAAGGCAGATAATACGAACAATCACCGATCGGCTCCGTACAGACAACAGGAGAGGAGGCCAAGGTTTGACATACCTGAAACTCCACTCCGAACAACCTTAGCAAAGTTATACAACGAGAATAAGGCGAAGGGTATTTTTCGACCCCCATTTCCGTTGAAAATGCCACCGGAGCTGCAGGACCGTACAAGGCATTGTGCGTTCCACAATGACTTTGGCCATCTAACCAATGAGTGCAGACAATTGAGGAGGCAGGTTGAGACCTTGATAGCCAAAGGAGATTTGAAGGAGTACGTGGACAATGGAGTCAAAAATTTTGATCGGCCGAAGCCTAACAAAATTGTAGGTGGGCAGCCGGTAAAAATTATTGACACAATCCATGGGAAACCCGAAGAGGACGAGGAAATCCGTTCGGTTCAGCGTTCACGCATGCGCAATGCCAACAAGATCCGAAGGGTTGGGGAGGTGAATGTCATTCGGAACTACCCAATGCCCACAATATCATTTACACAAGAGGATTTAAGGCGTGTACAAATTCCACATGAAGATCCACTGGTAATTTCGATCATAGTTTCAAATTGTTTAGTTAAAAGGGTGTTAGTTGATCCAGGTAGCAGCACGAACATCCTGACTAAATTAGCTTTCGAGAAGATCGGCATCATCATGGAATTGATCAGACCAACAGCCAGTTCGCTGGCAGGCTTTGATGGAAAGAGGATTTGTCCAATCGGGGTCCTGAATTTACCAGTGACGGCCGCAAAGCGAACTTTGACAGAAAACTTCATGCTAGTAGACGTACAACCTTCTTACAATCTGATCATGGGAAGAGGTTGGATTCACCGAATGCAAGGAGTTCCTTCTACTCTACATCAGGTGATGCGGTGTGCTGACCCTTCAGGGAAAGGGTTTGTTGATATTCAAGGCGATCAAGTGGTGGCGAAAGAATGCTATGCCATCGTTACCAAAGGATTGAAAGGCGGAAGTTCCGAACGAAGCATGTAGCAATTACCGAGCCTCCGTGATCAGACTGACGATGCTGAGAAAGCCGCAGAGGATACCATCACAGTAGATTTGATCGACGGGGGCAAGGGAAAAACCACCCGAATTGGAAGGGGACTGAACCCTGATGAAAGAAACAACTTGATTTCTATGTTGAGATCAAACATTGATGTTTTCGCTTGGGAGCATAATGACATGCCTGGGGTCGACCCAGGAACCATGATGCACACATTAAATGTTTACTCCGATGCCCAACCCGTACGGCAACGACCCAGAAGGATCGGAACCGAACGAGGAAAGTTTGTAGCTGAAGAGGTTAGCCGTTTGCTAGATGCTGGTTTTATCAGAGAAGTTCACTATCCCATGTGGCTATCCAATGTTGTCGTTGTACAAAAGAAGAACGGGAAGTTCCGAATGTGTGTGGACTTCACCAACCTAAATAAAGCTTGTCCGAAGGATAGTTTTCCTCTGCCGAAGATTGACCGCATGATCGACGCGACTACAGGGTTCGAGCGTCTCACCTTCCTGGATGCTTATTCAGGGTACAATCAAATCCCAATGAATCCAAAGGATGAAGACAAAACGACGTTCATCACCGAACGAGGGACCTATTGTTATAAGGTCATGTCGTTCGGTCTCAAAAATGCAGGTGCGACTTATCAACGACTGATTGATAGGATTTTCAAGACCCAGATAGGAGACACGGTGGAGGCATATATTGATGACATGGTGGTTAAAAGCCAGTAGAAGAATGATCATTTGAAGCACTTGGAAGATGTGTTCGCAGCCCTGCGATCGCACAAAATGAAACTAAACCCGGAAAAATGCACTTTCGGTGTATCTTCCGGACAATTCTTGGGTCACATAGTTAATAAAGATGGAATCAAAGCAAGCCCAACACAAGTTCAAGCATTGATTCAGATGAAGGCGCCTGAATCCCCAAAGGAAATCCAGGTACTCACAGGAAGACTAGCAGCCCTGAGTCGGTTCATATCCAAATTGTCAGATAGATGCAAACTGTTCTTCGACGTCCTGAAGTCTAAGAAAATGGTTGCTTGGGGGGAAAAACAGCAAGAAGCCTTTGACCAGCTGAAACTCTATATGGCAAAACCACCAATCCTTATGTCGCCCAAGAATCATGAGTCCTTAATTTTATACTTGGCGGTTTCTCCGAACGCTGTCAGTTCAGCATTGGTAAGAGATGATGGGAGCAGACAGTACCCGATCTATTATGCGAGCAAAACATTGCTTGACGCCGAGAGAAGATATTCAAAGACAGAGAAAATCATCTTGGCATTGGTCCAGGCAAAACGAAAGCTTCGACATTATTTCGAGTCCCATCCGATCAGAATTCCAACTACATTTCCGATCAAAACAATTCTGTCAAAACCGGACTTCTCGGGAAGAACGACAAAGTGGTCGATAGAACTGAGCATGTTCGACATTACTTATGAGCCACGAACATCTTTAAAAGGTCAAGCTGTGGCTGATTTCCTCTTAGAATATGAAGCAGCCGAAGATGAGGTCTGCAACGTAAATCCAAGGTGGTTACTTTATGTAGACGGATCAGTGAATAGTCTGGGGGCAGGTGTGGGGATCGGACTAATATCCCCAGAAGGCACCAAATTACAGCAGTCGATCAAATTGTCCTTTGGCAGTTCAAACAATGAAGCTGAGTACGAAGCTGTGTTGGCAGGGTTAAGGTTAGCAAGGGAGCTCCAGATCAAAGAACTAACTGTGTTCAGCGATTCTCAGTTAGTTGTAAATCAGATCACAGGAAGTTATAATACAAGCGAGGAAAGAATGTTGCAGTATAAAAATACCGTTCAGGAAGAAATGCGAAACTTTCAGGTAATCACTTTTAAACAAATTCCAAGGACAGAAAATCATGGGGCCGATCATGTAGCAAATCAAGCATCCTTAGCAGGAGACGATATGGTCAGAATAATTCCGGTGGATGAACTATTCACTCATTCGATCGGTAAAATGAAGGAGGTATGCGTGATCCCGTACGAGCCAAGTTGGATCGATCCAATCCTTGAGTATTTATTGATCGGCGTTCTACCTGAGGATCGACGAGAAGCAAGGAAAATAAGAGCAACCTCTACCAAGTATTCAGTGATCGATGGCTATCTATATCGCCGATCGTCAAGTGGGCCCTATCTGCGATGTTTGACACCATCTGAAGCACAAGAGGTACTCAAGCAGTTGCACGATGGGACTTGTGGAAGTCATATCGGAGGTAGATCATTATCTCATAGAGCAATAACACAAGGATATTTCTGGCCGTACATGATCCGGGACGCAGAGGAATACGCAAGAAGATGTGACAAGTGTCAAAGACATTCGCATATAATTCATCAACCGGCAGAGCTTCTCACAGTGATGGCCTCTCCTGTTCCGTTCGCATGATGGGGGATGGATGCGGTCGGACCGTTAACAAGGGCAGCTTCGAATCAAAAGCATGTACTTTTAGCCACAGATTATTTCACTAAATGGGTGGAATCAAAGGCTTATGTAAGAATCACTCACACTCAAGTGATAGATTTTATTTTGAATCGTATAATCTACAGATTTGGAGTACCAAAGTACATAATGATGGACAACGGCAAAAATCTGGACAATCAATACGTTCGGGCATTGCTGGACGAGTACGGGATCAATCAGAATTTATCATCTGTCAGTTATCCGCAAGCAAATGGACAAGCTGAAATAACAAACAGAATGATTTTCGCCGGGATAAAAAGAAAATTGGAGGGGATCGAAGGAAAAGGACGATGGTTAGACGAATTACCGAGAGTCCTCTGGAGCTACCGAACGACTCCTCGCAAGCCAACCGGAATGAGTCCGTTCGCTATGGCGTATGGAGTCGAGGCGGTAATCCCAATTGAGTTGGATGTCCCCACAACAAGAACTCATCTATTCGATCCTGAGCAGAACGAAGAAATCTTAAAAATCGAAGGTGATCTCATAGATGAAAAGAGGGAAATGGCCTCAATAAGACTGGCAGAATATCAACAAAGGTTGATGAGGAGTTATAACAAGAAAGTGAAGCCAAGATCATTTCAAGTTGGCGATCAAGTACTAAGGGTATTGGGTAGCAGATCAAACAAGCTGGATCCCACGTGGGATGGGCCATACACAGTAACAGAAGTGATCGGGAAAGGTGCCTACAGATTGGCTGATCAGGATGGAAAACAAATCGAACGAGCTTGAAATGCTATACACCTCAAAAGGTATTTTCAATAAAATTTATATTGATCATTTTGTATGATAAAGATCCATTTCGAATCAATAAAGATATTATTCATATCTTCTCATATTTCTGTTCAAAGTAAAAAAAAAAAAAAAAAAAAACTTGGCCAAAATACATAAGCCTATTAGGCAAAAGACCATCATGAAAATGGCACCAAGTTCCTGTTTTCTACAAAGACGTATATAGATACGCATCAAAAAGATAGTTCAAAAGATCGCACCATCCTGTTCAAAAAATACATAAGGCATATCAGTGTCATCCGTTCAGAAAACATCTATGCACCTCGGTGCCATCGTTCAGAAAAACTATATGCACCTTAGTGCAATCCTGTTAAAAAAATATATAAAGCACAACAGTGCTATCTGTTTAGAAAATAGCTATGCACCTTAGTGCAATCCTGTTCATAAAAGATCTATGCACCTATGTGCCATCCTGTTCGAAAATATTAAAACACGTCAGTGCTATTTCAAAAACTTGTCCGAAAAAACGCTCATCACAGGAGCATCTAAAATATACAGACCCAAAAAATTGTTCAATGATAGAAACTTCTAAATCAAGAAAGTGGAGGATTGATATCATCAATAGGAGGTTGCTGGCTCTCTGAAGCTGGAACGGAAGGCTCAACTGACACTTCATTGTCATCTGCCACAGGCTCTGGTCGTTCGGCCGGAATGATCCCATGCAAAATGAATTGAGCTAAATCTTTTTCATCTTGGGAAGACTCAGGCTCTTTATATGGGTGAACGACTCCGCAAGCGGCATCATGGACGACCGGATTATCATATGTACGGGCAGATGGATCTGATGACATCTGGTCAAAGCAAAATCTGAACCCATCACAGAACTTTATGTCAAAGATGTTCACATACCTCCGGTGCATGTCCATACCTCCCCTTCGGCAAATTTCTAAACCCGTCTTCAGAACGGCATTAGAAGTTTCAAGGTTATGGATCTGCTTAGTCAGCTCAGCATTCCGATCGGATTCTTTCTTATGGAGTTTCTTTAAACTCTCCACCTCAAGCTCCAAGATTTTCTTCTGCTTTTCAGCCAACATGGCACATTTGTCGGCTCGGAGGTATACATCATCAATGCTTTTTCTCTTATACTCTCCCATCTCCACAGCCTTACAGAGAGCTAGAACATTGAACACAGACTGAAAATATAAGAAATGTTTGTAAAAAAAAGAAAAAAAAAAGAAAAAAACAAACAACTTTGGTACCTCTAGAATAGAAACATGAGCCCTAGCAAGAAGCTCGTTCTGATCGACGTGCTGCTGAAAGAGTTCATCCTTAGGAGGTCACATGCCACGAGCGAGAGCCATCAAAGAATCGGGATCAGACATTGCCAACGTTCGGCGATTCAGAACACTACCATCACTCTTCTCAAACTTGGGGATCCATTCACCTTCAGGATCAAACGATGGAGGAAAGCAGCAGTCTGGAATAGTGTAGCCTCTCACAGATCTGGCTTTCTTAACAAGCTTTTCATGCTTTTCAGAATCATTTCTTTTTGCATGTTCAGAAGGGGGGCCCAGCAGCAACTTTTTCGGAGCATTACCACTATCTTCGGTGTTCGTCCTCTTCAGATGCCCCTTTGTCTTCTTCGGATCTTCAGTCAGATCGACCACTTGGCCCTTGCCTTTATCAACTGTCGAGCTGGTTGGGGGAGTAGATTTTTGTGTAGCAGCACGCTTGGAGGCGATGACCGGAATTTCCATGATAGTCGCCTTTGAAGCACTGACAACGATCAATTTCAAATTTTTGGAAGTCAAAATGACTTGCTGGACGGAAGAGATGCAAATACTTTCTCGTTTAGATATTCAACACGTTCGACTGTATACAAAACATGGGCATACGATCAACAAACAAACAAGTACGAAGATCAAAATAAAGCAGACAAAATTTGTAAAGTACGAAAAATACACTTGCCAGGATTTTTGAATCCACACTTCAGTTTCTTACATATACCGAAGGCCCTTGGCAGAGGATACGGGCCGGACGCATCCACCCTCCAATTTCCCCCAATTTTCACCACCTTATCTTTCCACTCCTTCTCAGAAGAAGGATTGCCTTCACAAAGTTTCAAAGTTGAATGGGGGTGCAGATGGTACCGACCGGGGTTTTTTCTGATCTGATCGACTTTGTAACAAAGCAAAAGATCATCCAAACCTAGGTTCAAACCTCGTTCGTGATTCAGAACGAGCATAACAGATAGAAACCTGAAGAAATTATGGTTTACTTGCAAAGGGGCAAGTCCTAAAGAAAAAAGGATATAATGATAGAGCGGATGCAAAGGAAATCTAAGAACGACCAAGTGATGTGCAGAGAACAAAACTTCGCCCGGTTCAACTTCTTCGTAAGCTTTGAAGTTCAAATCAGAAGAATACTTCGAAATCGAAACATCCTTTGGTATGTCAAACTCAATTCGACACCTATCGGCTAAAGGCAATTTTCGTAATTGTTTTCGGGAAAGTTTCTGGGATCTTGGTTCAATCAAATTGGGGGCAACCTCAGAGGAAGAAATATCAGGGGCATCATCAACAACCACCTCCAGAGAAGGGGTTCGGTTGCTATCACTAATCATGATACTTTTTTATTAATGAAAGAAATATGAAGGATGGAAGAGAAAAACTAACCTCTAGGAGTTCCTTGCTGGGAATCGTCTTCAAATGGAGTGAATCTGCTCTTGTAAATGGGGAAGAAATATTGAAGAAAACGCAGGAAATAAGGAAAATGGCAGTTACACATGTCTCTTCGAATTCCCACCCTATTTCAAAAATGAAATGGGCTTGGGAATTGGGGGCAAAGTGTATGCCCATTTTTCATCAGGCCCATCGTACAAAGAATTACATTGGATCAGCATACCAGTTTTAAAGCCCAAATAGAAAATAAAGCCCAAGGATATAAGCCCATTTCAGATTAAAGCCATTAAGGAAATGACCGTTTTAAATATATAGAATCAAAACTGACATAAGATTTTATTATGGCAGTTTTTGATAAACATTAAATTTCAAATTAATGTAGATATTGTATTTAATATGTATTAAAACCCATTCATGGGAGAGAGACTAGTTTTCATGTATAAAAGAAAGAAAAAATAAAGGGAAAATGATCCGAGATTGCTCCAATATTTGCTGATTCTTGAATTTTCTATTTTCTTCTTGCCATTATTCTTTTTCATAGCTTCTGTTTATTTTACAAAAGTTGAGATTCGTTCAGAAACTCCGAACGGGTTTACAGGTGTATTTCAGTTATTTTACTCATCTTGTAAGACATGTTTGGATTGATTTTTTTAAAAGTTGTTTTTGGCCTTTTGGAGTGAAAATTTGTTTTTAATGGTGGTTGACAAAGTTATTAGTAGAGTTTCGGGTTTTGGAAGAACAGTGTGTGAAGAAGTCAGGAGTATTAACTTTTCAAAATAATTTATTGAGATCAATAAGAATGTGTTGGTTCTAATTATTACAGTTGTAGTATAGGTGGTTATATATTTCTTTCTTATCCAGGGATGGCAATAAAACCCGTCTCGGTGGGGCTCATCCCGTTTATTCTGGGTTTAGGGCCTCGATTAAACTAATCGGGACAGGTATGGGGTGAAAAAAAATCCCCGATTATATTCGGGGCGGGTAAGGGGAACTCCTGCCTCGCCCCGCCCCGGTTCCATGTATATATATATGCATTTCATATTTTAAACACAAACCTATATATATACAAGGTAAGAAGTGAACATCATCTATATATACATATATGTTGAAAATTATTCTCTTAAATATTATCATATATTATTAATATATACCCTTTATATAAAATAGTTCATTCGTTTTTTTATATTCCACCCAATACCAAATTCTAGTCTCCTTATCCTTTCGCTCTTTTCGCTTTAATTTCATTTTAATTATGTTAAAAATTACATGTTTTACTTTGATGCTCGTACAATAATAGTAAATTAAAAGTTCTAATTAAGAAATTACACATTACCTTCATTTGTATAAGAATATTTTTTTTTTATGGTGAAAACCCGCCCCGCCTCGTTTAATAATCAGGTTTGGAACGGTTATGAGGATAGTAAAGTTAAATGGGGATGGGGATGGGGGATGCGATCCCCGCCTCACCCCATTGTCATTCCTATTCTTATCAAAGGTAAAGGCTATTACAACTTAAGTTGTCACTGTCCTACGACGAACTCGTTTATTTTGTGAGATAAGCTTTCAAGTAATTTCAAATGAAGAGTATTTATATCAATATTTATTGTATTGTCTAATATGTTATGAATCGTATTTTTTGTATTGTCTGATATGTTATGAATTATCTGATTCGTACTGTTTTTGGGAGATGCCAATACATGTGCACGATACTCACTTTTAAAATTAAGGGTTATTTGCAGTGACACTCCCTGAGGTTTGTTTAAATTATAACATTTTGCAAACGATTAATCCAATAAGATTTCAAAAAGTTGACAAAGAATCCTCTAATGACTTTTAAACCAATGAATTGCCATTTGTCCTTTGATAAATTACTCAATTAGTTGATAACATATTTTATTTTTGAAATAATTGTAATCTCATTTTACTTACAGTTGATAGTGACTTTAAAAACAAAAATCTTTTTTATTTTAGATATTTTTTTGTAAATATAGATTATAACTACTCGTACAGAAAAAACAAGATATATACCATATTTATAAGCAATACAATATTTTGTAAACGATTAATCCTCTGAGGTTTCAAAAAATTGATAAAGAACCCCCTGGTGCCATTTAGGCCAATGAATTGCCATTTGCCCTTTGACAAATTACTAAATTAGTTAATAACATATTTTATCTTTTGAGATGATTGTATTCCCCTTCTACTTACATTTGATAGTGACTTTAAAAACCAATTTTTATTTTATTTTAGACATTTTTTTGTAGAAAGAAATTTTATTTATAAACTAAATTCATATATCTAAATACATATATGTGTATATATATATATTATTAAATTGAAACTAACTCAAATAAATTAAAATTTAAATGAACATGTTACATTATACTAGTAATAATTATAAGTGTTAAGTGTCTAATTAAATCTCGAAGCACTCAGCATGCTAGACTAACTTTAATCAATATTTTTATTTTATGTAACTAATAATTTTTTTTTTACTATTTTAATTTTTATAGTAAGTGCATGCTTATTAGTTACATAAAATAAAAATATTATTAATTAAAGTTAGTCTAAAATAAAAAAATGATTTTACAGTCACTATCAAATGTAAGTATAAGGACATTACAGTCATCTCAAAGATAAAATATGTTATCAACTAATTGAGTAATTTATCAAGGACAAAAATGACAATTCATGGGCCTAAAAGTCATTAAGGAGTTCTTTATCAAAATTTTGAAACTTCAAGAGGTTAGTCGTTTGTAAAATACAAATATTATATCTAATTGTAATTTAAACAAATTTAGGGGGTGTCACTATAAATAATCCTAAAATTAATATTGTCCATATCCTAAATAGAAGTTTCTGTCTTTTTCTAATTTGTATTTTCAAGATACAGCTAGTATAAGAAAGATGATTAAAACAAATTATTATCAACTCCTTTTGCCATTTTATTCCAAGATGATTAAAACAAATTATTATCAACTCCTTTTGCCATTTTATTCCAAGATAGAAGCATAGTAAGAGCAGTGTTTATAGATTACTCAACATTTATTAATAATCCCTACACCTTTATCCTTCCACCTTTTTTGCGACTATATTGTTTCCAAACCAAAAATCGAAGGTTATGTATTTACATTTTTTTTTCAACTGTCTAGTATCATCTTATTTTAGTCAAACACCCACCAGGATTGAAATTTTTAGGGTAATTTGTATTGACACCCCCTGAGGTTAGGGTCAATAGCACTCAGATTTCGGTCAACCTTTTTTTGGCACTCACACCCCCTGAGGTTCCTCCTTCGTTGCAATGACACCCCCTGGGCGGGTGAAATGACTATAATGCCCCTTTAATTATTTCACTTATTACATTAGGGTAATATATAAAGAATGAAATTACTCATATGCCCAAACACTTCACCCCTCTAAAATTACTAATTACACTTCCACCCCTTATTACAAAATATATATTACGAAAATTACAATTTAATTTTTTTTCTTTATAATATAATTGGTATATATAATTACGAAAATTAAAATTACGAAAATATATATATAATTTGTAAAAAATATATAAAATTTGAAAAAACATATAAAATTCGAAAAAATATATAAAATTTGAAACAATATATAAAATTAAAAAATATATATATCAAATTTGAAACAAATATATAAAATTCGTAAACAATATATAAAATGCTAAAAACATATAAAATTTGAAACAAATATATAAAATTCGAAAACAATATATAAAATTCTAAAAACATATAAAATTCTAAAAAATATATAAAATTCAAATATATATATATATATAAAGTGTGACTGAAGTTTAAGTGGACAAGTCTCAGAATCATTAGTCAAGGTAACGGATCATCTCCAACTCTCTGCAGAGCTATTTCAATGGCCACGATGATGGCACATGTCCCACGATGGTGACCGAAATCGGAATCGAACCGATACTTTATTAAAATATTTTAATCAAAATTAAATATATTAATATTTGGATCAAAATTAACGGTTCGGTTCCGGTTCTCATTTTTAAAGAGCCGAAAGTAAATTTTTATTTGGATCAAAATTAACGGTTCAGTTCCGATACTTTTGGTTCTTTAAAAATGAGAACCGGAAACGAACCGTTAATTTTAATCCAAATATTAATATATTTAATTTTGATTAAAATATTTTAATAAAGTATCGGTTCGATTCCGATTTCGGTCACCATCGTAGGGTATGTGTTGCCATCGTGGCCATTGAAATAGCTTTGCAGAGAGTTGGAGATGATCCGTTACCTTGACTAATGACTTTGAGGCTTGTCCACTTAAAATTCAGTCACACTTTATATATATATATATATATGAATTTTATATATTTGTTTCAAATTTTATATGTTTTTAGCATTTTATATATTGTTTACGAATTTTATATATTTGTTTCGAATTTGATATATATATTTTTTAATTTTATATATTGTTTCAAATTTTATATATTTTTTCGAATTTTATATATTTTTTACAAATTATATATATATTTTCGTAATTTTAATTTTCGTAATTATATATACAAATTATATTATAAAGAAAAAAAATTAAATTGTAATTTTCGTAATATATATTTTGTAATAAGGGGTGAAAGTGTAATTAGTAATTTTAGAGGGGTGAAGTGTTTGGGCATATGAGTAATTTCATACTTTATATATTACCCTAATGTAATAAGTGAAATAATTAAAGGGGCATTATAGACATTTCACCCGCCCAGGGGGTGTCATTGAAACGAAGGAGGAACCTCAGAGGGTGTGAGTGCCAAAAAAAGATTGACCGAAATCTGATTGCTATTGACCCTAACCTCAGGGGGTGTCAATGCAAATTACCCTAATTTGTACCATCCCTTTATTTATATTCATCTCTTTTATTTTATTTTGGGTAACATATTTGACTTTATTTGGAATTTAATTCGTTAGCTAACCTTCCTTATTTGCTAAGAGAGTGACTGGTAAATTATCACGCCACGTCTACAACTCCTACCTACTCCCTCATCTACCACGTTCCTTTCTCTAACCCACCTCCTAAATGCCTCATTTACCCACCAACCATTCCATATTTACGAAACTACCACTAATAACTCACCTGAGTCAATGCTTCTCTGCTTCTCTACTTCTCTATAAAAATCGCACAAACACAGACAACAATTCTTACGTCCTTTGTCCCCTACGTAACCAACGCACCGCAGCTTACATTAGCCATGTCCCCCTCGTTGTCGCCGGTCGACGGAATTCAGGTCGACTGCCACGAATTCTCGCCGGAAGTCACTCCTCCGGGCACCACCAAGACCTTGTTCCTCGGTGGCGCAGGTTAACTTAAACTACGCACCCCGGTGCACCGGAACCCGAGTCCTTTATGCTTTTCCGCTTGTAGTGTATTTATCTGATCTAATGGGGTGTTTGGCTAATGTGCGCAGGGGCGAGA
Source organism: Cornus suecica (assembly GCA_963922005.1). Taxonomy (NCBI): domain Eukaryota; kingdom Viridiplantae; phylum Streptophyta; class Magnoliopsida; order Cornales; family Cornaceae; genus Cornus; species Cornus suecica. The sequence goes on from OY998244.1 coordinate 2,390,123, forward strand.
GGTTTGGAGATTCAAGGCAAGTTCATAAAGTTCACGGCTATTGGTGTTTACTTGGAAGATAACGCCGTGCCGTTCCTCGCCGTTAAGTGGAAGGGCAAGAGTGCAGAGGAGTTGACGGATTCCGTCGATTTCTTCAGGGATGTCGTTACAGGTAACGGACCGAGTCGTGTTTTAATTTTTGCAGATTGTTCGCTCTGTCACGGGTGTGTTAAGATCCTTTTGGTAAATTTACCCTTTTTGCTGAATCTGAATATTTAATTTTGAGACATCTACTATAACGCAACCATAAAAAGCTTCAGCGAAAAAAAGGTCATATATACATCTGTGTGTGTATATTATTGGGGTCAGGTGCGAAAAACCACATGAGAGCAATACGTGCGTAGAAACATGTAGTTCAAATCACATGAGATATGCAATACGTACGTATAAACGTGTAGTTCTTTAACACTCCATTATTTTCAATTCAAGTATGTGCGTTTTGCCCCATTTTGACATCAATTATCTGAAATATCATTCGCCTAATTCAAAAAACATTTATAAAATTTGAAAAATTATATAAAATTCGTAAAAATATAAATAAAATTTGAAAAAATATATATTAAATTTTGAAAAAATATATTAAAATTCAAATATATATATAAATTTCGGAAATATATATATAAATTTCGGGGAAAATAAAAATTTTGAAAAAAATATATTAAATTTCAAAAATATATATAAAATTCGGAAAAACATATAAATTCGAAAGAAAAGTTATATTTTGGCTCTTTGAAGTGTTAATTAATGTATACTTGTATAGTTGTATAGCCTTTGTTCATGGTTTTCTAATTTCTTTGACTTTAAATGTTGTTTTGGTGTATTATACTTTGGTTAGTGTTTTTTATATTTCTATTTGCACAACTATTTGAATTTTATATTTTTTTTCGAATTTTATATATTTTTACGAGTTTTATATATTTGTTTTGAATTTTATATGTTTTTTTCAAATTATATATATATTTTTTCAAATTTTATATATTTGTTTCGAATTTTATATGTTTTTTTCGAAATTTAATATTTATTTTTCAAAATTTATATATATTTTTATGAATTTTATATATTTGTTTCGAATTTTATATGTTTTTTTTCCCGAAATTTATATATATTTTTTCTAATTTTATATTTATTTTTGAATTTTATAATTTAATCAATTTATTTATTTTTATTTATTTATTGTAGATTATTATTATTATTTCAATATTTATTATTTTTATTAGGTTAGGTATTTTAGGAACTTCATATCGTTTTGGGGGTAAATCGAACATTTTTGAAACATAGTGGATTTATACACACATTTTGAAACTGTAGGGGGTTTTTTCACACCATGGATGAAACTGCAAGGGTTTTTTTCGCTGATAACCCTATATTATATATGAACAATACTTGGTTATTTCAAGGATTTGTTAAACATTATGCCCATATCTGCACATAAATAAGATAATTTTTGGGTTTTAAGGATGGGAATAAGAGGATAGGAATGAATCATGCAAAAACATTAGATAATTAATGTTCTTTATGTATGATATAAAATCTTGACATGTAAGGATGCCTATGTCCTACAAACTAATTACTATCTGATTATATCCCACTTTTTGAGCAAGGCATGAATGATGTTTCTACAAGCAATTGTAGGTTGAGATTTTATTTGTCCAATTTCGAATCACAAAGTAGAGATAGAGTACTTACCAAGCCTATATTTGTTCTTTATTATTTTCATGTTCATCTTGCAAAATAGATTGATCCGGCCTAAACGTAGTGATTCTCGTTTTAAGAAGCGCATGCAGCAAAATTAGGATGATTTTGAACATTTGATATTACTACTTCCTTCTAGATTGAGCATTTCTGAAGTCCCTTAATTATGACAATTGGATCATGTTGATCACACACTTGTCCTCTTAGTTGGTCCCAGACTCCCAGTTCAACAGCGAGTTCTCGGTCAATGTGTATCCATTATGTGATGAAGACTCACGGATGAGTTGCTTGGGTCACATACATGTCCCTAACTCACTCATGTGATCAAATCCCTTATGTATGTCCTAACACGATACTGCATCACTAGTGACATACATAGGCGAATATATCTTAAACCTATAAGTGCTAAAAATAAGCTCCCCTGTAGATTGGAAGGCATCTGTTTCAAGCTGGGAAGGGGGTATGGTTGCAATATAGTTTCTTTTTCCTATATCAAAAGGTCGTAGAGTTGGAGAACCGAACCATTTTCAAGGGGTCAAAGAGGGATATACTCTGGTACACCAATCAACTCCTTTGTCACAGCGATCATTCTAGTTATGACATTTAACTCCTTTGACACAGCTTCTAGCTTCTAGTCCTAATTTGACAAGTGAAAAGAAGCGTGACAAATGATAGCATATGGAAGATAAGAAATGATGCAAGACTCATGCTTCCTATCTGATTGAATCGTTAACATAATTGTCACTACCTCTCTGTAGGTCCATTTGAGAAATTCACAAAGGTGACAATGATCTTACCATTGACGGGTAAGCAGTACTCAGAGAAGGTGATAGAAAATTGTGTTGCGTATTGGAAGGCAGTTGGAACTTACACTGATGCGGAGAGCAAAGCCGTTGAAAAGTTCATCGAGGTTTTTAAGGATGAAACCTTCCCACCTGGCGCCTCTATTCTTTTCACTCAGTCACCACTTGGTTCATTGACTGTAAGTACGAAAAATTCCCCAACTTGCTCGTACTATATTTCACTTGATTATTCGATTATTTCTTCTATGTTAAATAAAAGATTTTACACCATTCCATCCTGTTCAAACACATAATTTCTCTTTCAAAAACATTTCCGAGAAGAAGAAAATACCAAAGATGTGTTGATCTGCCTTCTTTTTCTCGACGAGTAGCACCAACCAAGAAAATATTAGACACCATATGTCTGTTTTAGCTGTTGACTCGATCGGTGTTAGTCATTTTCTTTGAGAAAATTAAACGACTAATAGTAACGAAATGAAACAACACTGAGCGACTGGTAGCAGAAATAGTTAGCTATTTGTAGTCATGCTATGTTTTTCGCCAGCTAATTGATTAATAGTATGTACTATATCCTCAATTTCAGCAGACATTTATACTCAAAATTTCTCCTCTTACATTCTATTTGATTATTTTAATATAGACTAAACACGAAATTACTGCTCAAAAACAAATATATGTGTCTTTTCTCAAGCAATTTGGACCTTTAACATTTTATGCTCTTTTATTTAGAAAAAAAAAGGTGGAGCAAAATAAAATTTATCATCTAAATATATATATATATGTGTGTGTGTGTGTTTAGTATGTATTCATGAGACATTATGTATGGGTGTGCATATTTCTTATATTTGACAAGTTAATGTCATGTTTGTATATCTATAAGAAATATTTTCAACAGCCAAGCGTCTCTGTTTTGCTTCAAAAATTTAATATAATTTTGATGTTTCGGTTATGGCTTCTCTTTTTCTAAATTACAGATTGCCTTCTCCAAAGATGGTTCCTTACCAAAAGAAGTCTCTGCGGTGATAGAGAACAAACAATTGTCAGAAGCAGTATTGGACTCAATCATCGGCAAGCATGGTGTTTCCCCTGAAGCAAAACAGAGTTTGGCTGCAAAAATATCGAAACTGATGGCTTGCGATGATCCGGTGGTTGGTAAAGCAACAGTGGCAGAGTTGATCGGAGAAGCTGCAACTGTTAAGGCAGTGGAAGTAGAGAATGGAAAAGCTTAAAAAGTAAGGAAGTTCCAAGTTTCAACTGTCTTGATCCTGTTCTTCGATTTACTGGGAAAATAAATGTGGTTTTATTTGTCATAAGCCCATTTTCTTGAGGGGAAATGTTGTAGTTGGTGCTAGATTCTGTGGCATGTATCATATCCAAGCCAAGCAGTGAATTTGTCTCGTTTAATCACATTTAACTACGCAATCAATCAAATGTGTCAATGTGTTAATATTATTTACGTTAATGATCTTGGACTATTTAATAATTTTTCTTTTTTTATTTCAAAATAAATCTTAAAAGCTCTAAAAATGTGAGATTTCATGGGTATGGTGGAGGTGGAGTGCTTATATGGAAAATATTATTTTCACATAGTATGTGACTTTTTGGAGTGAAGTTCAATAGTACAGCCATGCAGAATTGGGCCAAAGAGAATAATCTCGCATTAACCGACAAAGCATGTCATTATTGTTGATATTAGAGAGAGTCCCGCGGGGAATATGAGCATGTCAGCGAGGACGCTATGTGCCAATAGAGCCTCTTGGGTTGTACTCCAAGAGCAAAATTGTGCCAAGAGTACAACTGTAATGTGCAGAATCGGGCCCAAAGCAGATAATCTTGCATCACGCGATGAAACCAAGGCTGTCAGAATCGTGAGTCTAAGTAGAATTATTTTGAGGTTCGTAAAATCGGAATCGTATAATCGGAAGTAGAATCGTAAGAGTACCTAAACATATTTTTTTTTTAAAACATATTAAATATTTAATTTAAAAATCTAAATCATATTAGAATTTTCAAAATTTTATAATACATTGGGTCTTTAAATGTTTTCTCATAAATTTAGATCATATATTGGGATATTGTGTCACGCCCCAAAATTTCATGAACCCGAGAGAGTTTAAGAAATCAAGGAAAATAACGTAATGCGAAAAACAAAATGAAACGATGGGAAAGAAAGAAAGTATAAGGAACTAAAATAGACTTAAATATATCGTAAATAATCCTATAAGACATCTACAGAGAGTTTTTAAGCCATTTCGGAAGGATCCCCAAAGAATCCCCTAAAACCGACAAGTCAACAAAAGGATCGAAAAAGACCATCACTTTCAAACGACCATTTCTCACTCAAAAATAACCCAAATGAGGAGATTCAAAATCCTAAACTTAAGATCTCGAAGTCAACTTTTCGAAAAGATAAATAACGTCTCCATCGGAGCTCCGTAGCTCCAGATATGACCGAAAGAGTGAAGCAGTGTCGAAACAGAACTACACTGGAACACCCTGGGGAAATCAGTCGACTGACATGGACCATCAGTCGACTTATGGGGGGGCCATCAGTCGACTGACCACACCAGAAAGTTTACGGCCATTTGCCAGTCGACTGATGCAATTTGCGTCAGTCGACTTACGGACCCGAAAAATGCTCCAAATAGTCCAAAAATCGCCGAAACAACCTTGCATGCATTCCCATATGTGCACATACTCATAATTAGATCCATACTCCAAATTAGTTTCATCAAACGTAAGTTTTAAACTAAAAACATTACTTTAAGGTATCATAAAAGCTCTGTTTTGCCCCCGGTCTCCGTTCTAGTATACCACCGACTTTTAAAATGTCAAACATTTTCAAAAACAACTCAATCATTATTTCAAAACTCGAGTTTTAGTCGGGGTCACGGGGGTGAGAGAAAACGGGTTTTTCTTTCAAAATGAAAGGGTTTGCTTAAAAGCCTAAAAAAATACCGTTTTTGGCCAAACCACATCAATATCGAAAGTTCACTATACAACACTAAACGAAATGATTCATAGATTAACATTAAAAGTGTCCTAAGGCGAAACATGTCATAGTTTTACATTTCTGGCATCGGAGTGCTCCAAAAGAATAAAGTCCCCACGTATAACGCTCCAAGAGACATACATCAATGTAAGCTACTCGGCTAACACGGTAACCGTCAAAAGAATAAGTTTAGTTGTTATAATACTTAACAAAATAAGCACATTTATACAATCATCAAGTATGCTCTACAAAAATGAAGTAATCCGCCATCCATATACACAAAAGTGCGGAACCGACACTGTATCTCCACCCAGAGACTACGGCCCTCCCAAAGTGGAACCATCACCTGAAAAAAAAATATATGTCGTAGGGTGAGTTCACTAGCCCAGTAGAGGAAGCGTCATCGCCTCAATCTAGGTAGTCCGAGTAGTATCACCCACCCAAGGTTCATGCTACTAATCTTAGGTGGGTCTCTTGCTCCACATGACTCTCACGCCAACCCGGAACCCCATCGAACCTAATAAGCAATTCCCCCAACATGCTCACATTATAATCATTCAATTATAACATGTTTCAACATCGAAATCATAAACACATATATAGCAGTTTAAATATAATGCAACACAACACACTTGGGTATGCACACGAACACACACTTTAACTCGAAGGGGTAACGAGATCATTCTCTAACCATTCACTTTTGAGGATACAAACTCATGAAGGAAGGTAGAGTGTCATACCGATCATTCCTTGAGACTCAACATGGAATATCAAACACGCGAACTACGGTCGTGAACATAGAGTTTGGAACAAGTCCTCTCCCTACCGTATTTGTTTCTCAGAAGACTAGTTCTGTAGGAGTGAGAAGTACCCCCTGGCCATTTGTTTCGACGATCCGACACAAAATAACTCACACATAATTAAGTGACTGGCATAGACCAACACTAATGTATTCATGCGACAAGGTGTACTCAATATGCAAAATTCTCAATTTAGTCACATTTCATCATAATACATATTTTATCTCTTTAGGCAATATATTATGTTCAACTTTAACAATATGCTCAAAATCTCACATTCATAAGCAATAAATCACAACAAGCATTTATATCACACAAACATGCTTTCAGGAGGCCTAGTTCATCGTCTAAGTTGTCAAGACTCAACTCGTATATATATATATATATATATATATATACGGCATATTTACACAGACGCACACACCCTCGTACAAAAACTAAAGCAACTCGTTTTTCCCCTATCTCAATCCAAACAAAATTAATGTCAAATGTTGCAAATGAGGTCCAAGCAAGCCACCAATCTCAAGTGTTCAAAGAAAGCTTCTAAGAAACACTATTGTTGATTCACAATTCCTCAAAAACTATCACTATACCATTTAATGAAAGTAATATTACAATGGTGTCACCATAAGTCCAAAATAATCAAAAGTGGCTCTAACCACATAACTTACACTAACCCTAATGATAGCTAAACTAGGGTTTCATGGAAAATAATTCAATTGAGTAGGAATTTGTGAACTTACCAATAAGTTCTTCACAAAACGAAACTTAGAATCACCACAAGCAAACTCACTTGATGGTTGGAGACAATACATAACCTTCCACAAGAATGAACAATGGGAGAACAAAAATTCAAATACTAGCACGTGAAACTCTAGAATTTGGAAGCTAGGATTCTTGCAACAAAACCCTAGAAGAAAGAGGGAAAACTTACCACTATGAGCTCAAGAACACCACACCAAGTGCTCACCACCCAACAAGCATGAAGAGTAGGAGAGAGCAAGACTTGAAGCCAAAAATCCAAGGAGAAACAAGGTGGCCGAAATTTGTGTGTGTAAAAGAGTGTGTGTTCTTGGTGAGAAATGAGAGAAGAAGAAGGGAGGAAGATAATAATAGAGTTAGAGATAGGGTTAGTGTGTAGAGAATCCCATCCAAGGGCTATGAATGAAGATGGCAATGTAGAGTTGATTCAAGGGTCACAATGTTGACAACACTAAAGGTAGTGGTGAAATGCACAAGTTACCCACCCTCTTATCACTTAATCACAACCCTTGTCATTATGAGCCCAATTTACTAGTTTGCCCAAGTCTTCTACACAACCACAATAGTGTCACTCAACATCTTTCCAACACTTTCAATTAATCTCTACAAAACCCACTAATTCAATACATGTGAAATTACTAATTTAACCTTTGGTCGTTTATTTTTCTAAACGTTTCAATATTTTTCATAATTCACGAAAAGAAAATATAACATACAACTTATAATTTTTAATTACGCATAATTCATGTAAGTCATGTAAGCACATAAACAAATTAGGCACATAACCACATAAACACTTAATTGTTTAATTAATTTTTTTAAATTAGCACGTAAAAATACCGGACGCTACGTGTTGGACTAAATTATTAAGTTTTTAGGCATTTCATATGAAAAGTTTAACCGTCCAACCATTATTTTAAGGGTTAATTTTAGTAAACCCCCATGTGGTCTCAAAACAGATCACTTTGCCCCCATCCTATACAGAAAATCCCCCTGCACTTATCAAATTGTATCAGCTTGCCCCATTACTTATAATTTTGGACAAAAATACCCCTGGAATTTAATGAAAATTATTTTAAATTCAAAAAAACATATAAAATTTGAAATATATATATATAATTCGTAAAAAATATATATATAATTAGAAAAAAAACATATAAAATTAGAATATATATATATAATTCATAAAAATATATATAATTCGTAAAAATATATAAAATTCATAAAACAATATATAAAATTCGAAAAAACATATAAAATTTGAAAAAACAATATCAAATTAGAAAAAAACATATAAAATTCAAAACAATATATATAAAATTTGTAAAAATGATTCAATCATTTAAAATACTCCTGGGATTTAATGAAAAATGTTTTAAAATTAAAAAAAACATATAAAATTATAAAAATATATATAAAATTTGAAAAAATTATATAAAATTCGAAACACACATATAAAATTCGAACAAAAATATATAAAATTCAAAAAAAATATAAAATTCGAAAAAAACATATATAGTTAGAAAACAATATATAAAATTCTTAAATATATATATATAATTCTTAAAAATATATAAAATTCGAAACAAATATATAAAATTCGAAATTTATATATTCTTACTTCTATTTTCTTGTAACCTTAATATATTCTCTTGTTTTTACACCTTCTTACTTGTTTTTTCAAAATTTATATGTTTTTTCAAATTTTATATATTGTTTTATGAATTATATATATATATTTACGAATTTTATGTATATTTTTATAATTATATATATATTTCTAATTTTATATGTTTTTTTTTCAAATTTTATATATATTTTTGAATTTTATATGTTTTTTTTTCGAATTTTATGTTTTTTTCTTTCTAATTTTATATATTTTTTCAAATTATATATATATATATTTGAATTTTATATGTTTTTTTTAATTATATATTTTTTTTCGAATTTATATGTTTTTTTTAGTTTTAAATAATTTTTCATTAAATCCCAGAAATATTTTGGTCCAAAATTATAGGAAAGGGGTAAGTTGATACAATTTGATAAGTGAAAGTGGATTTTCTGTATAGGAGGGAGACAAAATAATCTTTTTTGAAACCACATAGGTTTACTGAAATTAACTTTTATTTTAACATACTAGAATCAACTGAAATTAATTTTTATTTTAACATACTAAAATCGCGGTAAAATCTTAAAATAATAAATAATAGTAAAATCGTTAGAATTTTAGATTCGCACAATTATGAATGAAAGGGACCATTATCTCTAATAACAAAATTAGAGTTCGGCCAAAAATGTGAACATCTGGGTGTCAAGTAGGCTTTTGGGTTGTAGTTCAAAAACAAAACTTGCAAATTCATATCTAAATGGGATAATATCATATAATGCACGAAGCTGTTACAGAGAATTTACTCTATTATTTGATGTTGTCTAATAAAGTAGATCCTTTGTAATTTTTTCAAAGGTCATTTGAACCCATTTTCGCAGGTTGGGTTAGAAATGTCATTCCAGTACTTTTCAAACTCGGAGCCTCTGCTCATAAAAATCAACAGTAAAAGCAAAAAAGACAAGCTGGCAACACTTTTATAATTCTGTAAAAAATCAAGTAAAGTACAAACAGGGAGTGCCAAATGCATAACCACTCGAGTAGAATGAGAATATGAAGGTATTGCTCACTATCATGATTTTTCGTGGTATACAGTTTATGCAGTGTATAAAAATGTACAGAGTGTGCAAAGAGTTATAACTTATACGTGATTCAGCTAAAATTAACGTATACGGTATTCATTAATCTGAAAAAAAGTAGATCATCCAATACCATTTTTTTTGCACACTCTATACATTTTTATACACCATAGTGATTATACTTGCTAAAATGATATAAGTATTTATAAGGGAGAAAGGAAAGACGAAGACAAACTGCTACACATAATTTTTTTAGAGGTAGACGGTGAAGGACACTTTACTTTCACTGTATTTTCTTACGCATTTGTGTAGACCTATCAATGTATCAGATTTTTATTCGAATATGATCCGATTAGTCAGATATGGATTGAAAATAAAATCCAAAAATTCGATTAGGATCCGAATCTGATAATACAATTTCTTAACAAATTAGATTTGGATTTATTCTAATCCGATCCGAAATTATAATATATATATATATATATATATATATGTCTCAATATAGATTTGATATTTTTATGTGTATATATTTAGTACTATACCTATATATAAATATTTATCATTAATTATTTTGTTATTTATTAATAATAATTGATCATCTATATTCTATTAAAAGTGTAAATAATTTCAGTATTTATACTTTTAAATTTATATACTATTTGTTAATATACGAATGTTGAGTAGTAAATGTAGTATATTTAATAATGTTTCAATTTCTTTTTTCGCCTTTTGACTTTTATATTTGTCAATGAACATGTGTTATAAGTGTTAATTGATAATTTGGTGTTTACTGATTCTAGAAAAATAAAAAAAAATAAAAAAAAAAATTAAAATTATTTATTAAATTTTATATTTTTGTAATTAGATAATCGAATAGGATTATAAGCTAAGATATACGATAATGAAGAAATTCGGATATAAATTAATTAAATAAAAATCCGTCGAATTATCGGATTCGGATCGAATCAGGGATTTTACCATTTCTATCAATAGATATGTCAATGGATTGGATTTTAATCCGAATCCGATTAATCAGATATGGATTAGCAAAAAAATTCGATAGTCTGATTATAATCCGAATTCGACAGTCCGATTTATTAACAAATCAAATATGGATCCAAATCCGATCAGTTTCCATGTCTACATTTATGCAGTTTGATAAAACCACATTTCTAAATTTAATTGAATTAATTGAGACTGAAACAATTTATGAAAAAAAGTGGAACTAAACCACTTGCGCACAGTGGCGAGTGGTTATAGAAAACGCGTTTTAGTCGTTATCATACAACTACACTAGTATAATATTCCATTATTTATATCACACATTTTCTTTGAGAAACACCAACGAACATTCTCACTCTAAAAGCATACACACACGTTGGGTAAATCTTTTTCTCTGTCTACTCAAGCTATTACCACGAACATCACTATGTCATTCAAATGCTGAGCCCCTCCATTATAGCTGTCTTCCTTAATCCTCACCGTTACATACCTTGTCATATTATATATATATATATAGATGACCATTGACTATAAGAATAATAATACATTTTTTTCCAACCCTTTTTTGTAAGTTTATAAATTTGACAACTTAAACACACTGACCAAACTAAACCAAAGAAAAGCAACTTAGGCTGTTATTGTCTCTGTCAATACCATAAATGCTGGTCTTCCAAGACTTTATGTAGAATTCTGCAGATATTTGAAAAAAAAAAAAATCTGTTTTCTTTCAAATTGATGTTTTTCTTTGAATGATCAAGTGATCGCAAAGGTGACCCTTTTGCAATATTTTGATGTATGTTCTTGCTATTTCTCTATTTGGGTATTGATTAATTGGGCTAATTGGTTCCTCTGTATTGGTTTGAATATATATGATGATGGGTATTGGGATATATGAATTGCTTATTTGGGTATTGTCCACCTTGTGTTTGATATGTGTTTCCTTAGAGTTTGATCCTGTTGATAACTATCTCATAGACTGTGGATCACCCAGCAACACATGGGTGGGTGATCGACTCTTTGTTGCTGATAACATAACCACTTCACAAATCCTTTCAACTTCACATGATATATTTGTCAATACAACTTCAAAATTATACTCATCCACCGTTGATTCATCCTTGTACCGAACTGCCCGAGTTCTTACTGGTTCCTCCAAATACACATTTCCAATCAAAAAACATGGTCAGCATTGGATTCGATTACATTTCTTCCCATTTGTGTATGATAAGTATAATTTGAGCAATGCCCAATTCTCTGTTTCAGCTCAAAATTTCACCCTCCTTAGAGATTTCCAACCAGAGAGTAAATCAGTAGTTAAGGAGTACACATTGAACATAAGTACAAATAGTCTAGTTCTCACTTTTACCGCTTCTGCGAATTCTTTTGCCTTCCTAAATGCTTTAGAAGTTTTTTCTCTCCCCGATGAGCTCATCCCGAGTGGAGCTAGAGCCATTGATCCTCCAAATGGAGACCAAAGTCTCTTGGCACGAGCGTTAGAGACGGTTTCAAGGGTGAATATGGGGAATAGTACGATATTTCCTCAAAATGATACCTTGTGGAGACTTTGGGATTCAGACGAGACATATCTATATCATAGTAATCTTGTCACGGTTGTTTCGAATGTCAGAGCGGTTAATTACAGTGGAGAGCCTACGCAGAATGTTGCTCCGCCTTCTGTCTATGGCACAGCCACTAGGTTGAACTTGGACAGAAATCCAAATGTCATTGCCAATGTGACCTGGTTCTTTAATGTTGATCCTGGTTTTGAGTATCTGGTTCGGTTTCACTTTTGTGATATAGTGAATTCTGTAGAGACAATGCTGGATCCCTTCAATGTTTATATGAACTCCTGGCTTGTTGCTAGTAATCTTGATCTTAGAAATCTATTTGGTGTTCCTTATTATATGGATGTTGTCACAAGGCTGAGCACCAATCAGGTGATTAGAATAAGTGTAGGTCCTTCTAATTTGGATAGTGTTAGCCCAGATGGAATTCTTAATGGGCTGGAGATCATGAAAATTAGCAATTCAAGGGACAGTCTTGATGCCTTGGACTCTAATATCCAGCACTCGACTTCAAGCTCCAAGATGAAAGTTTGGTTGTTTTTAGGATTGGGCGTTGGCGTGCTGTTCATTGCCTTAATTTTGACTTGGGTTATCTTCCGATTGTGTAGAAGAAGAAGAGGAAGAAGACTGGCAAATGTGGTTCATTCAATGCAAGACCATCTTGCTATGAATGGAGGAGGGGGTGCTCAAACCATGGAAAATAAATTTTCCAATGGAAGTGCCATAATTTCCAGCTCAAAAATTGGGTACCGCTTTCCTATTGTGGTAATTCAAGAGGCTACTAATAACTTCGGTGAAAGTTTGGTTATTGGTGTTGGTGGGTTTGGAAAGGTTTACAAGGGCGTTTTGAGGGATGAAACAAAGGTGGCAGTGAAAAGGGGATTTTCTCAATCTCGACATGGTCTTGCAGAGTTCCGGACTGAAATTGAAATGTTGTCTCAGTTCCGTCACCGCCATTTGTTGTCTTTAATAGGATACTGTGACGAGCAAAATGAGATGATCATAGTCTATGAGTACATGGAAAATGGGACCCTGAAGAATCATCTCTACGGCTCAAATCTTCCTAGCTTGAGCTGGAGGCAAAGGCTAGAGATTTCCATTGGCTCAGCCAGAGGACTGCACTATCTTCACACTGGTTCTGCGAAGGCAGTTATTCATCGCGATGTTAAGTCAGCAAATATCTTGCTTGACGAGAATCTCATGGCTAAAGTTGCTGATTTTGGGCTCTCAAAGACCGGCCCTGAGATTGATGAGACTCATGTTAGTACAGCAGTAAAAGGAAGTTTTGGGTATCTTGATCCTGAGTATTTGATTAGGCAACAGCTGACGGAGAAGTCAGACGTGTACTCGTTTGGGGTTGTTTTGCTCGAAATCATTTGTGGAAGGCCTGTTATCGATCCTTCACTTCTGAGGGAAACGGTGAATTTAGTGGAATGGGCAATGAAGTGGCAGAAAAATGGAGAGTTGGATAAAATTGTAGACCCTCAACTTGTTGGTGAAGTGAAACCAGAGTCTTTGAGCAAGTTTGGAGAGACGGTTGAGAAATGCCTAGCAGAGCGTGGCGCTGATCGACCCACAATGGGAGATGTACTATGGAATTTGGAATGTGCTCTTCAACTTCAAGGGAGTGATGTAAAGCCTCCTCTGAATGGTGGGCTCTCAGACACTCAATTGGAGACCAGTGTATCTACTACACAATTCAGTGTGGGAAGTACTGGTGATCTTGCTGGTGTTTCGATGAATAGAGTCTTCTCTCAAATGGTTAAAGCTGAAATGAGGTACTGAGTGAGAATGGTATGCTTTATACTATCCATTTTGTAGAGTTACTTCTTCATTAGTTTGTTTTTGAACACAAGTATTCAATAATAATAGAATAAATTGTTTTTGAGTACCATATGCATTTCTGTGATTAATTGGCTCTGAGTTAGTGAAAAATATTAGCACATGGGTTATGTTCTTCTCATTTTTGTGATGCAATCTTAGATGTTGGCTATCTTTTATCATACCTACAGACTTTGTATTATGTATTCTTTGCACAGATGTAAAACTCTTTACAGACTTTGTATGATGATTCATCATCTCCTGTAATTTCAATTTCACATTCAGATTCACTTGGTGTGTTACCTTGTCAAATCTTTTTGTAACTGCATATATATGGGAATTACATCCTAAAATCTCTCAACCAGTTTGGAAGTTATCCTTGTGTAATAAGAACTTCACTGGAATTGATCTGTTTCACATACTTCAATTTCTCTCTTTTTTTTTTTTTTTGATAACCGAGGTGCCTGGGGCTTTTGCCCCGACTAATCTATGAGACCCGTACAAAGTGATCTCTCCGCACGGATTGGGTAAAGCTCGGACTATGTCCACGATTGTAGCCCAAACGAATTATTTGCACGTGGTAGAAATCGAAGGGACCTAATGTTATTTGAGGCACTAAGTCTCAAACTCTTTTCCAACTGGCCCAAGCATTCGAGTTTCTGTCTTTTTCTCTTTTAGATCATGCTAAGGAGATCAATGAGTCAAACCAACCAAAGAACGTATCACAACTTTCTTTTCTCTCTCAAGAAATATATCCCCATCATTATAAAGTGTTCTTTTCAAAATTCATGATGATACAAGTAATATTTACTTGGGAAGGCTAAAAGGACTTGGGCTGCCAAAAGTCTTGACGGCCCAAGGCCCAAATCTTTAGACAAAACATATGCATTTCGGCCCAAAATTCATTTTAAGCCTATAAATGAACCAAAACAAACCCCAAACAAGCCCAGGGCCAGCATTGTGTTCACAAAGGATTCAATACCTCATAAACCTGAAAGCTAATGAAACCAAACCTCTTCAAAATCCTCTGTTGTAGTCATGTTGATCAATATAAACAGGGTTGATTTCAGTAAACTCATGTGGTTTAAAAAAAAATTACTTTTTTGGACCAAAATGCCCCTGAAATTTAATAAAAAATGATTTAAAATTAAAAAATATATATAAAATTCGAAATATATATATATATAATTAAAAAAACATATAAAACTCGAAAAAATATATAAAATTCAAAAAAAGCATATAAAATTTGAAAATATATATTAAATTTGTAAAAAATATATAAAATTTTAAAAAAAACAAATAAAATGAGAAAATATATATATAATTCGTAAAAATATATATAAAATTCATAAAACAATATATAAAATTCAAAAAAACATATAAAATTTGAAACAACAAGTAAGAAGATGTAAAAAATAGATAATATATTAAGGTTACATAAGAATACAAGTAAGAATATATAAATTTCGAATTTTATATATTTGTTACGAATTTTATATATATGATTATGAATTATATATATATATATATTTCTAATTATATATGTTTTATTCGAATTTTATATGTTTTTTTCGAATTTTTTATTTTTTTCAAATTTTTTATTTTTTTTTTCGAATTTTATATATATTTTTTTTAGTTTTAAATAATTTTTCATTAAATCTCAGGGGTATTTTGGTTCAAAATTATAGGAAATGGGGCAAACTGATACAATTTGATAAGTGTAGGAATTTTCTGTATAAAATGGGGGTAAAATGATCTTTTTTAAAACCACATGGGGATTTACTGAAATTAAAACAAGATGGATGGCAAAAAGACATGTTTTCCAAGCCAAACAAAAACCACGACCACTCAACCACTTTGAT
The DNA here is from genome assembly GCA_963922005.1 of Cornus suecica. Taxonomy (NCBI): domain Eukaryota; kingdom Viridiplantae; phylum Streptophyta; class Magnoliopsida; order Cornales; family Cornaceae; genus Cornus; species Cornus suecica. The sequence continues at coordinate 2,406,146 of OY998244.1, forward strand.
AATTTATACCTTCATTACACAATTGTGAACATGATAGCAAACCCAAATATATCTATCTTCAGCTACACCTGGGAAGGAGAGTATTTCAATGATCTTATAATGGAGTTTTCTAACATTACCCACATCATTTGGATTGAGTAAATTGAGGGCACAAATACTTCATTGGTTTGAACATTAAAAAACTTCCTATGTATTACAGTTCAATTCACACCATTCAATTATCACTGGACAAATGCTTAATAGTTTGTGAGAAGTTAGTTATTGTATGTCTCCTCTTCACCGTAATCTCTCTCCTATACTTATAATTACAAAATACATAAACATTGACCTGGATATTTATACTTGGATTAATGCTCTAGAGAATTCAGGATAGAGATTACCCCTGAAGAGTCATTGTTTTTGTTAGGAAGGTAAAAAATGTGAATTTTTATAATTTGAGAGAAATTAATTAGTTATTTCTTTGTCATCTTCTACCTAAATTTAGATGGATTGAAAAATGTGTAAAAGGTAGGGATCCTTCATCCCTCCTTGTCTCCTTTCTTTCTTCCATTCCCTTCAACCAAACACAAAATAATTACATTATTTACCCTCTGATCAATCCATCCCTCTAACCGAACATAGTATCATAGTTATAAAAGGGGCTGGTAAGAATTCAAAAAGGTGCTAATTGTTTTTTGATATTTAGCTAATAAACAATTTTCTAATTAAATTTTAAAAAGTGTGGGTAAATAAATTTCCCAGAATTTGAGTTCTCTATAAACAGAAAATTATTTTAAGAGAACCGAGTGAACATGACCAATGTTTTACTCCATGAACCTCTTCTTATTACAAGTTTTGAATAAACCAAAAGTGACACTGCTTGCTCAAATTGGTTCCATCTCAAAGTCCAGCTTCAAATTTGCCCAACCAAATGAAGATTGCACATCCTTGAAGCAAACTACATTAAGCTCTCATGACTCAAATCATTTAAAGCTGTGTTTGGATAAGTTTAGGCAATGAATTAATGATATGGAGTTGGAAGATCCAGAGCCTAGATCTTTACCCAACTTAAACAAAGAGTCCAAAGCAAGAGAGTGTGAGATGATGACGTTTAACCAACAACAAACCCTCCATCTTTGGAAAGATAGTGAGAGAGTAAATTGAGGAGAAGAATTTGACTAAAACAGTTGAGAAAATAGGCATATATGAACATACCTATTTCCCATGCAAATGTACATACACATGCTTATGCCCATCATTTCCTTTTGTTTTGACTTGGAGACTTAATTTCATGCACAACCTTCATTTATAGGTGAACTAGCTAGCTAGCTCACAAGTCGGTAAGGGTTGGCCCATCAACATTAACTACCATCTTCATTCCATGAACCCTAAAAAGTGTTTCATGTATCTTCTTCTACTTCTTATATATTCTTCTATGTGTGTGTATATATATATATATATAACATGTTTAGCATATATTGACAATTTGGCAGCTTCTAACAACTAAGAACTTTGAACTTAATTTTATATTTTTGAAAAATGAGGATGTTTATGATTGTTCATCAATTTCAATGTGTGTCACAATATAATAGATGTAATGTTGCGTTTGGTAAGACATACGCGTGAATGAAATGGAATGACAATAAAATATCCATTTTAGTTATTCTTTAGTTTGGTATGTATATTCTAGAATGGTAATGAATATTCAAAAAAAAATATTTCTTTCTTTATTTAGTGATACTATAATCAAATAATAGAATGGTAGTCCTTCCATTCCATTCCTACATTCATTCCATTCCGTTCCTACCTACCAAACTCAACATAAGAGTCTAATTGGGGAGTGAACATTAAATTAAAAGTGTAAAAATATAGCCAAAAGAGGAGAATTCAACAAACAGTAAGCAAAGAATTATGAGGTTAGTTTTTTTAGAATCATGAATATTATTAAGCCAAATATGAATCCATTTAACGTTCAATATATAAACCAAATATGAATCCATTTAACGTTCAATATATTTATATGAATCTATTTAATTTATCATTACCTTTAAAATCTCAAATCATTTTTAAAAAAACCTCAGACTTATCTGTAGAGAAAAAAACAAAAAACTTGTAGTGCTAAACTCATGTTGCTAAAGTTTCGTTATTTTTATTATCATAATTATTATTTTTAGCTTTCTCAATCTCTTTAGAAACTTGGGTATATGTTAGATAAGTACCTAAATGAGTAATGCCAGAGGAGATAAGCCACACCCACTGAGAGAGAAATCTGATTTAAACGATGCATGGGAATAGTGTGGATCGCTTTCACAGAAAATGTTTAATCAATCCAATATGTATATTTCGTAATCAGATTGTTGAATGTCCTCATATTTTGTACTTTTAAATGTGAAAATGATCAAGCCAATATGATTTAGGTACCATCACCTTATCCAGTTGTGTCACTGTGACAAACGTTTAACAACTCTTCCCCATTTGGTGGGAGTCCCTTGAACAAAAAATTTTATTGCATGACATCAACTGCTATATATATATATATATATATATATATATATATCCGTATATATGTGGCTATCTATATTTCATTATTATTTTTTATTTGGTCTTATTTTCGTTAGAAATTATTATTAATTTACTCTACAAACTTTAATATAAAGAGTGTGCTTTATAATTCATACCTTATTTGCATTCCTTTGGAGTAATTTTCTTATCCCTTATATATATATATATATATATATATACACACACACTAGCATTATAGCACGCGCGATGCACGTGGTCTTTAAAATAATCAGTATAAAATAATTGTTCCGAAAAATGAAACGATCAATATAAAAAAAAAATTCCAAAAAATGAATATTGATTTAAATATCAATGTATTTCTTGTTATCTTTCCTTTGGCCAAACAAAAATTAAAATATTTATGATACCTTAACAAATATAAATTATTTTTAAGTAGTTAACAAATAAAAAATTCAACGACCACTTTTTCATATAAAACTAAAATATAAAAACTTTAAAAAATTATTATACAAAATATATTATAATATATTATGATTAGTAACAAAATTAAAATATTTACATTTATCCGATATGAAGTTTATACAACGATTTTTAAGCTTACATTCATCTACAACTTATTTCATGAATTTTAATAGAGGTTTTTAACTTGTACGTGTATTAAAATTTAAGCGGTAAAAAAGAAATAAATTAATAAACAAATAAAGAGATACATGCTTTTGAGTAATAATTTTTATTATCATGGATTTAAGATTGAGAGGTCTAGAGAGATAATGAATTAGTTGAGATTACGTTTGGTGAGTGGTAGATGCGAACATAATATATATAAAAAGGAATGCTTCTATTTATTTAGACTAAAGAAATAATAATTTAATTATTACAAAATAGATCAAAGTTTAATAATATTTTTCTTAGAAACATTCTTCATCCTTGATTATGATTCGTTACCGATTTAAGTAATAGTGACACGAATATAAATTCTTGTCACACAGAGAAATGGAGGAGATTAAAAAAAAATATAAGATTGAAAGATCTTGAATCAAATAGAGAATAACAAAATTGGGCAAACAACAATAGTGGATTATAAAGTGTTAAGTACATGCATACCTTTAAATAAATAACTGGAACAATGAAATCAAGTCTGCAAAGACAAAAAAAAAAGGTTAGAGAGTGAACAAATTACACTGAATGATTACCGTAGAGAAACACTGTGTGTATATACAAAAGTATGTATTTATAATTACAGAGAGAAAATTCTACAACTCTACAATTTTAAAAGCCCTAAAAGTATACTTTTGGAAATTTGAAGAGTCACCAAATTTTCTTATCAATATATATTTTTTCCACGTATCTTTGCTTAGTTCTGTGCAAATTCAAATAGTATGGAGAATTCAATTATTCAACATCCTAAAAAAATTCTTCAAAGGTAGCGAGAGTGGCATGTACACTAACCTGATTTATAATATTAGGCTGAAAAATATGCATCTTCCACCATTGAAGCTTTATTATCTTTCGTTTTATATTGTTTGATTTATGTAAAAGAAATAGTTGTGGAGAACAACATTTAAATCTAAACCAAATATAATATTTAAGTACCATGTGGTAATTAAACAAGAAAAATAATAACAAAAATATTTTAATAAAATGAACAAGAAATTTAACAAACTCGTGATCTTTGTACCAGAATATTTTTTTTTTCTCAAATATATGACTACTTTACCAATTGAAATAGAAAGGCACACTGGACACATCAACCAACTAATCTTATAAAAAACAAATTGGGGATGGGTAAGCCAAAATAACACGTTCATGGTTCATATCATTATATGTGTAAGTTGGCAGTTCTCTAAGACTAAGAATAAAACAACAAAACCAAACAGAGTAAACTCGACATTTGAGTCCAAAATGAATATACATTATATATATATATATATATATATATATATATATATATATTATATATAAGAATAGTAAAAATAAAACATGAATCATTTGTAAACTATACTCACACAAAAATAAATTAGATATTGTCCTCACCTTGCATTTACAAAGAGATAGATCACCGTGAGTTCAAGAAACAACAATTACATGCAATGGTTAGAGGTGCATAATCCCTTCTTAAAAAAGTACAAAAGTGAAATAAATATATTTAATGCATATATTGATATGTTTATGCTTGTATCTTTGGCATTCCTGTCGATACAATTTCCTAACGGTTTTCTACCTATGAGAAATAGGAATGAATTTGGTGAATTAATGCCACTTTTGAAAAATGTAGTAAATTCGAATTGAATTTAGGCAACATGAATTTATGTAATACATGAAACTGAAATATTCAATTGAAGTGAGGGTGAGTTGGCGTGCAGAGCTTTTATACATTTCTTATATTTTACAAATAGTAAAAATATATAAAAACATTCTAAAGGCCTTAACCCATTTAATGAAAGAAACAGTTATTTTTTACTTAAAAATTGTAAAAACATTGTATACAAATAATCTAATTACTTAGTTATTTATATGTAGTATATAGAGGTAGATAAGTGGTACACTTTGGTTATAATTTTGTAATTCATAATAACTATTTCGAAATTTTTGGCCATCTAAATAGTTGAAACTTTTAATAAATTCTAATATATATTGCTTTTATAAGTAGTGTATATTTATATATACATATACATATGTATATAATTACCTAATAATATGGTTGGTTAAAAATGATTTTTGCATTTAAGATGGTGATAAATGCATAAGCTTAATATAGAGCCACAACATTTCTTTAATGAAATAAATTTAATAAATAATAAAACAAATGTTTTTTATTTATTTAAAATATTATCTTAAAGTGGGGAGAAATAATCAGGACTTACACTTTAGAATCGTATACATATATATCAACCTCATTCATCACTCTTCATTCTAGATGTTGAACTTCATAAGACATCTTGAATTTTAGTTCTCTATTTTGAACAAGTGTATAGCCACGTCTGACTCCACATTTTATTTAAAAATCACAGTTCATGTTTCGCATCCCTCTAATTATTCACTTTATTATTTTATTTTTTTCATTTTGGTTCCGTTTGGTTAGATTGAAATATGATGGAAACTGAAAATAAAAAAAATAAAAAGGGAAAGGAAAGAAAAAAGAAAATACCAATGGTCTTGCGGTTTGATGGTATTTATATTTTTCCCCAAATTAGGAGAGGTTTGGGGTTCGAGCCCTATATGGCTCATGGAGGGTGAGTTCCTTAACATTAAAAAAGAAAAAGAAAAAAGAAAGCGAATTGCTAGAAATTAAAAAGAAAATGATATTTATGTTCACTTACAAGTTTTTCATACTGCCGTATAATGGAGTATATAACTTAAAATGAATCTCACAAAGTAGAGAAGTTTGCACCAATTAATTTGACTCTTTACTTTGCATAATATTGATCAAATTAACTTCCCCTCCCCCGGGAAACTACCTTCATTTAAATGTTGACGCATACAAAGATAAAGTCTACAAGTTATATTATTAAGGAGGTAAAATTCAAATATAAACACGCTAGGTTTTATATAAGCCAACTTAACCCTGCCCAAACCATCACCCATTCCCTTATTTTTGTAAAAAATATTTTCATTTGACCTTAAAGCTACTTTCTTACTAGGACCAAATTAACCATACAAATATCATCTTACGCAAACAGCAGATTACCACCCTCACCTAATTCCATGAAACCCAAATCAACATGCCATGAACAGTCCATCATATGTCACCATACCCTCAAATCCTAACCGCCCACGTGTCCAACTGGGTCTCCTTCCAAGTAAAAGAAGACGTGTAGATAAGAAATTAGGAGATGTAGGTCACCTTTCTCTCTTTCTCTCACCTCACTTCATGCTTATATAGACACATAAAATAGAACCAAACTTAAACCCTAGACACACACTCCTCTATACCATCACCATCATATACATATATATTCATATACATACACCGCTTTCTATATATTTTAACACTCTTAAACCATCGTTTGAACTTCTCAATAAACCCAATAGAAGAAGTTTCTAACGGCGTTACATATCTGACGGTGCGTATATACAACCCGGCGCACTGTAGCGTCTTTTGTTGCACTGTTGTGTCTTCCCAAAGAATCTGCGTAAAATGTTCGTAAGCCAGTAACGAACTAACACGTACTCAGACACTTTCTCTCTCTAGAACTGAGTCAGTGGTCATACACATACACACATATATATATATACGGAGCAACAACTTATACACCAATGTCTCGTGTTGTGGCGGAGAATATATCGCCGGCGAGAGATAGTAGGCCGTTTTTCAACCGGAGACAGTCAATGGAGCTCTCAAGTGTCCCGGCCGGGCCGTCGCCGACGCTCGGACAGCTCTTCAAGTATGTCGGCGACATACGTAAGGAGGATGCCGGCGACGAAACGCCGGTACACCAGATTGTAGATATGACGGAGAGGAGTCTTGAACCTCGATCTCTGCCGTTCGTGCTTTCCTTCAGTAATCTGACATACAGCATCAAAACCCGCCGGAAAATGGAGTTGCCGGCTGTGTTAGGGCGGCGTAACCGCCTCGGAGCTCCCGCCACGGCATCGGAGCCGGTGGCCGGAGAAAATCTTTTCACGAAGACGAAGGTTCTGCTCAACGACATCTCCGGAGAGGCTCGCGACGGCGAAATCCTCGCCGTGCTTGGCGCGAGCGGCTCAGGGAAGTCGACGCTGATTGACGCGTTGGCGAATCGGATCGCGAAGGGAAGCCTGAAAGGAACAGTGACTCTGAACGGCGAAGTGCTCGAGTCCCGGCTTCTCAAAGTCATATCGGCGTACGTAATGCAAGACGATCTCCTTTTTCCGATGTTGACAGTGGAGGAGACGCTCATGTTCGCCGCCGAATTCCGACTCCCGCGAACTCTCTCAAGGTCCAAGAAGAAGATGAGAGTCCAAGCCCTAATCGATCAATTAGGGATCAGAAACGCCGCCAAAACCGTCATCGGAGACGAAGGTCACCGCGGCGTCTCCGGCGGCGAGCGACGCCGGGTCTCCATTGGAATCGACATAATTCACGATCCGATCGTTCTCTTTCTCGACGAGCCGACCTCGGGGCTCGACTCCACCAGTGCTTTCATGGTGGTGAAAGTTCTACAGCGAATCGCTCAGAGCGGAAGCATAGTCATCATGTCCGTACATCAGCCGAGCCATCGAATTCTCGGATTGCTTGATCGATTGATATTCTTGTCGCGTGGACACACTGTTTACAGTGGATCTCCGATCAATTTGCCGGTCTTCTTCTCCGACTTCGGCCATCCGATTCCGGAGACTGAGAACCGGACCGAGTTCGCCCTGGATTTGATCCGAGAACTCGAAGGCTCTCCCGGCGGAACGAAAAGCCTAGTCGAATTCAATCGGTCATGGCAGAGTCTGAAACGATCTCGTGAGCCCCGAACTCCGGAGGCCGACAAGCAAGGTCTGTCGCTGAAAGAGGCGATCAGCGCAAGCATTTCCCGGGGAAAATTAGTCTCCGGCGCCTCCAGCGATGCCAGTCATCCGGCTTCAATGGTGCCGACATTTGCCAACCCGTTCTGGATCGAAATGGCAGTGCTGTCAAAGCGTTCATTCACCAATTCTCGAAGAATGCCGGAGCTATTCGGCATCCGATTAGGCGCCGTACTGGTCACCGGGTTCATTCTCGCCACCATGTTCTGGCAGCTCGATAATTCCCCAAAAGGAGTTCAAGAGAGGTTAGGGTTTTTCGCCTTCGCAATGTCCACCACATTCTACACCTGTGCAGACGCATTGCCTGTTTTCCTCCAAGAACGCTACATTTTCATGAGAGAAACCGCTTACAACGCCTATCGCCGGTGGTCTTACGTCCTCTCTCACTCTCTGGTGGCTCTTCCCGCGCTGATATTCCTCTCCTTGTCCTTCGCTGCCACGACATTTTGGGCAGTGGGGCTCGACGGTGGTCTCTCTGGCTTCTTCTTCTACTTCTTCATTATATTAGCCGCATTTTGGGCGGGAAGCTCATTTGTCACATTTCTCTCCGGCGTCGTCCCCCATGTCATGCTCGGTTATACAATCGTGGTCGCCATTTTAGCCTATTTCCTTCTCTTCAGTGGCTTCTTCATCAACAGGGATCGAATTCCGGTGTACTGGATATGGTTCCACTATCTCTCTCTTGTCAAGTATCCGTACGAAGCTGTTTTGCAGAATGAATTCCAAGACCCAATCAAGTGCTTCGTGAGGGGTGTGCAGATCTTCGACAACACGCCTCTCGGGCAAGTCTCGACGGCGATGAAACTGAACTTGTTGAAGAGTATGAGCGGCTCATTGGGGATGAACATCACGGCGACGACGTGCGTGACCACCGGAGCAGACATATTGCAGCAGCAGGGGATCACGGATTTGAGCAAGTGGAACTGCTTGTGGGTTACTGTGGCTTGGGGCTTCTTTTTCAGGATTCTGTTTTACTTGTCTTTGTTGATGGGCAGCAAGAACAAGAGGAGGTAAGTACTGTACTGAACTGTAGCAGTGCTGGTTTGGTGGTGTGGAGTTGTAACAGTTTGTATTTGGCGGGAAAATGGGTGTTTGTGTTTTTTTGGTATTTTTTATTTTAATGGGGAATGTTACTGTTGGTAAGTTTTTAAAAGTTGGATTTAGGTGTAAAACTGTTACATAGATATAGTACAATATGATATATAGAGATATTGCAATAACATGACCATTTAGGTCAACTATTCTGTCACCCATTAACCAGTAATCTATATTTAATTATCTGTGAAAGCACTGAGTAGGTTGGCAAACAGCAGTGGGAAAAAGGTACAAATGCATGAGGGAGGTTTTTACAAAATAAATTGCTTTTAGACAGCAATTTGGTGGTGATGATAAGAGTATTTAAGGCTCTACCGAAACAATATTACTTTGGATGATTTTATTTGGTAGATTCATAATTATTTTTCGAACTTATATATATATATATATATTGAATATAAATTTACCAACTTATCAAATATGAAGGACAAAGTCTCAAAGATGTGTACCGTAAAATTCCGAGGATCACAAAAGTTTCATGCGGATAGCTTTACTTTTTATATCCCATCCAAATTATTCTGTTTTGTTACTTTTCGTTGACTAACTCAAATACCCTTTTAGCAATGCAATGCAATAAATGATGTGTTCTTTACTGTCTTCCTCAAATTATGCCAATTTAGGTGTGAATCATATAACGGTTAAATTCGAATGAATGACTTTATTTAGTTTTCACTTTATCTTTCATTTTCAACAACAAAAAAAAAAAACTAGATAAGAATGTAACAATACAGGACATTTTAGGATGTCATGTAAAAGAAGTATGTAACCTAGAAGATGGAAAAAATTAAAACAAGATCAAAGATAAAAAGATAAAGAAAGAAATGAGACCAGCAAGAGAATATCCTCACTGTCCTAGAGCTTATAAAATGTGTTCGTGTACATATTTTTAATCACTTTCATGAGTTGGATCATTTATCAAGAGATTTGTAATTTCTAGATTTGACAAATAACAGTGAGATAAAGCAAAAATGTACTTGTCAACTCAATTGCTACCCTTGATAAATATATATATATATATATATATATATACACTTATATGTGCATATATTGGTCATATATATATAGGCATGTATCATCAATCGTGCCTTTATTATATGTAAATGGAGCAGCTTGGCGACAATGGGAACCATAAATTATAATTGGGATTCATTTAAATTGGTTAGGAGCTGAATTAAAGGCACTTCTAAAAAAGAGAATACATGCATGTTACATGCATCTATCAGCATGGTTGTCTAAGCATATAAACTAACATGGCAAAATCTGAATTTCGAACTAATTATTAGGGTGTTCAGCAACCGAACTAAACTGAACCGAACCGAAATTAAAATCGGAACTGAATCGGAATCGGTGGTTCGGTTTGGTTCCGGTTTCAAAATTTCAAGAACCGAAAATTTTGATTCGATTCCAGTTCCGGCCCAGTGGAACCAAACCGGAACCAAATTTTTTTAAAAAAAATTATTATTAAGCAAAAAGACTAGCAATAAACCTCTACAAAATATAATAAAATTTTAGTAAGAGTAAAAATCCAAACTACTTTTTTTATTCCACTAATTATATATTTGGTTTTGGGTTTGATTTAATTCAAATACTCTAGTTTATAATTATATTATCTTATAAAATTGAGGCTTTTATTTTAAAAAAATAAAAAATAAAAGGAACCGGAACCAAAAAAATTGGTTCGGTTCCTGTTATGGTTCCGTCTGAAACCGGAACCGGTTTGAATAACCCTACTAATTATTTACAAGAATAGATAAATAAAAATGCACATAATCCATGTGGGGTCGCTTTGCGGGGTCATATGAATTAGTTCCTAACATCCCAATTATCCAAAAAAAGAAAAGCAACTCTATACTCAATTATGATGACCCAAATTTATAAATTAGTGATATCTCCCTACCTTTGATTCAAAAGTGATCCGAGGTCATGGTTCGCCATATTGCCTTATATGTTATTTGTCGTCTGGTTCGTAATATTTTTATAAGGTGTTAATTATGTTACGTAGTACGATATTCGTTTAGTACTTATTTTTAAGATACGTATTGTTCGAATCCATTGTAACCCTTCAGCGATTGCTAGGGACGAAAATGCCCCCACTGATTTATTTTTTCATTTTATGTTTAAGGAATTTGGAATTTACATAAGACTTTTCACTAAAATTACACAACGCCCCCACTAAAATTATAATAAAATATCATCACACCCCACTCACACACTTTTTTGGATATGTCACTTACCATTGCGACCGAAACCGATATCAGTGAACCATGACAACCTATATAGAAACTTTTGTATCTATTATTCTTGCATCATTCGTAAGGAGAGGAAAGCAGTCATGTCACTTGCAATCATGTGGGAGCTCCCTAGCTCAATCATTCAACCTCCAAATGATTCCCCATATTAACTTCCCAATGGTCCAATCGAAGCTCATCACTCCTTGTCTTCTCATGGACTTGTTCTTCTCATTTTTCATTTTTGTTGGAGCAAGGACTACTTATGTTGTTGTTGTCCATGTGCATAACCTTACCCTACATATATATATATATACAAAAACATTGCAAATAAATTTCTAAAACACAAGATTTTGAGAGCTTGTGATCTCACAATATTTTAATGATGTGGTATCTAATCCCAAATTAAGAATTGGGAGTCAAAAAATTCTCAATTTTACGAAATAAGTTATTTTCACTGTTTCAAACTGTGATTGTCGCAGTCAGATTGATAAATATCGATTCTCTTTGAGCGAATTGTCATATATAAGCATTTAATTAAGCACACAGAAATGATCGATTATGAGTAAACCAGTGCCTATATGTATTTAAAACTTAATTTACTAGTACTCATAATTTAATGCATGCATGTGTAAGAACTATAGTACTATATATGGTCCTCATCTCAAAAAATCTATATACCACTGATGCACGCTACATTATATAAATATTCTACATAGATTTTACTTGTGTCTCTGATGGTGTCCAGCCCAATAATAGTTCAGTCCTATTTGGCTTCTTCTTTGTGTCATTTTCAGATGAAACCCTATCTTGTGAACAACCAGGGCCTATTTAGGTGAGCATGAAGCTTCAGCTTATTAGTCTAACTTTAAGAGTCTTATCACACTAATTAGAAGCCACCATTATATATATAAATGGCTCTCTTTTTTTCGAAAATTAATATATATATATGGCTTTCGTGTTTGTACACGTGTACATTTTTCTATATATGTGGATTGCAACTTGCATTTGATTGTTCATGCTCAACTCAATCGAATCAAAAATTGGTGCCTTAACAAAAAGAGTCATATTAATAACTTCTTCAAAGAATTATTCACAAGTTTTGAGAAGACGAGTCAAAGATTTTTCATTTTTATTTTTCGGTTAGGTACGCAAGTACTCACATAGTTCTTAAATTGATTGTTTAGTTTATGCGCTCGATCGAGCCCTTAACTTCGTTCGATGCATGAGAATTATTCTACTGAACTAATGACCCATCGGTACGTACATTGAGTATTCACTTTCATGTATATATTATTTCATGTTTGCAAGCTTATTCACACGTCAATATGAAATATCGGATCTCCTGATTATTTACCTTGGGTATCCTGTACACGAAAAGGTTTAATCGAGTCAGCTCCCATTGCATGTAGTCTTCAGTATATATATACATATATATATATATATATAGTAATATACACTAAACTAAACATTAAACATCAGCTTAATTCTCCATGAAGCAACCAACTTTGCTGCTGGGAGTTTATGTCTCATCTGCAAACTGCACGTCACCCTCTTCATTGATTTTTTTTTTTTTAATAATAAGAAACTCACACACCAACAATACCACCGAGAAAGCTCGAACCCCTCACCTCCCAATTGGGGAGGTAAAGTTATATCATTGCACTACATTGTTTCTCTTTATCTAATTACAAGTTTTTCATCTCTTTCCTTTTATAGAATACATTTTAATGTTTGGAGTAATTATGCACAACTGAAAATTGATTGTTCAATCAATTTAGCGGAGCTATGAGGTATATATATATATATATATATGTTATATCACGTATAGTCTTAGCCAATGTACATTTGGAGAAGTCTTTAATTGCATTTGGTTGCAATAATATTTTCTCAAGAATGAAATTTTATCTTATTTTACTTTTGTAGATGTCATTTTCAAAATTGAAAGATGAATACAAACCACTCTGCTTAGATAGATTCCATTAAACATTCTTAATCTTTTACTAAGGCAAAATGAGAAGAGTTCATCATCAAATCGTTCTTTCAAATGCTGTTTCAACTTAACTTTATTAGGCAGAATATTCAATACTCATTTTCACCAAATCTCAGTCTTTCTTAATGGAATTTTATTACTAGGTTACATAATGAAAAGGATAAGACTTTTGCTCACATCAATACATTACTTTATTAAATATGCATGCACCCGGGTTTATATTGAAGTCATCTGTTTTATTTTGACTTATTTTCCTTGCATGCACATGCATGGTTGATAATAGCTATGATTGCAAATGAGCCGAGCCGAACCAAATTTTGTAATGTTTAAACTCAGTTCATTTACTAAACGAGCTTAAAATATATGTTAAGTTCGGCTCATTAGCTTAACGAACGAGCCCGAACCGAACGCCAGATTTAACAAGTCAAGCTCGAGCTTGCTCACAAATGACTCGTTTCAGTTACAACATATATTACTCTTCACAATAGTTGTTTGGATTGAGTTGTTTCATATGTGTTTTTAACATATTTTCACCAGTATAATTTTTTATGAATGATTTTATATTATGGTCGCATAATTCCTATAATCTTTTCACAACAATCTTCATAATTTGTTCAATTTGAACATTTTCTTTGGTCAAATATGAGATAATTTTACTATTTAACTTAGACAAGCATGTTTACGAGTTTGGCGAACTGAGCTTAGTAATGTTCAAAGCTTTGCTTGTTTACTAAATAAGCCTAAAAATTATGTTCATGCTCGATTCGTTTACTAAACAAACGAGCACAAGTCGAGCCTAAACCTGCCCACGAACGGAGCGGTTCATTTACAATTCTAATAATACCCATGTCAATACAGGTATATATGTCAAATCTAAATAGTACCGTATGGTCCTCCAAATGTGTGTGCACAATTATTCAAAACTCGTACGATGTTTGCAATATTAATTGGAGCCATGTGATATAGAAATAAACAGCTGAAATTAAGGAAATTTTTTGATAAAGAGTCTCACAGCCACAGCTCAGTTGGCTTCACAGTTTACCCAACTTTCGGCAAAAAGGCCAACCAATTGGTGAACAACTAAGTTGAATGAAGATGCATGTGAACCGTGTAATCAGTAATGAGACGGTTGTACCTAAATTCACCAATACCGACTATATATGACAAAACAATTAGAGGTTATTCTTACAAGTAAGCCAATGGAAGTATGTACATACTACATACACAACTATACAAGCTAGTAACCTGGTCACGATTATGAGAAGGCAGGACCTAGTATTTAAAAAAATATTAGATTTTAGGTTTGATTTTCGCTAATTACAATTATATTTGGGCCACTGGAGATTTATCTGATTTTCGCTAAAAAAATATTAGATTTTTGTTTTTTTTTTCAAATAAAAAGTGCAAAGGAATTAGCATTTTTCTTGAGTGTAACTGATTTCAAGTACCATTACTGCATTTATCCCACAATGATTATAAAGTCTTTGAAATTTCTAATTCAAGTCTTCACCGCTGCAATTTTATTGCCATCTTTGACCTGTAAATAGTTAGCTTTTCCGTTACATGTACATCATACTCTGCACATACCATATATAGGAATTTGTTCACACTAACGTACCATATATACTGGTCTCTCTCTGACAAAGTCACACACTAATCATGCAATCATGCAATTCACCTCCTATATGTCCTGTACTCACTCATGATACCCTGCAATACCCAACAAACCCATTGACATACATTATACACAAAACCCACACACACACACACACATACACATATATATATATATATATATATATATGTATATTTATACCATATTCATCGCATTAGACTAGCTACTATGACCTTTACTTTTCACTCTTCTTATAAGCAACCAAAATTATTTGAAATCATCTCAATGTAGTCCCTCCACCCAATTTAAGTGTTCATTTTCATATTTTTGTCCGTCCCAAAATAAGTGTACAACTTTGAAAAGTCAAAGTACTTTATGTTGTCAATTTACCAATTTAATCTTCATGTATTAAAATAATAAAAGCTTACACTACAAACCATCACATCATCATAGACCCCATTATGGATAAAGTTGACAATTCATATATTACTCATACAATAAAAAAAATTAAAAATCATCTACTTCAAAAATTGGATTCCCCAAAGTGAACACTTAAAATGGGACAGTGGGAGTATAACAAGGGAGTAACAATACAAATAAGAACATAATTATACAAAAAAAATTTATTTTCCGGAAGAATAATATAAGTGGATCCACTCCCTAGAGGATCACTTCTCATATTGTTGAGATTGGTCATTGACCTAGCTATTAAAATTTTCCATTTTCACTAAATAATTTTTTGAGAATATAGTAGAGTAGAAAAGGTTTATAATACATTGAATCAGGGGCATAGCCCGGAAAAAGGTTTGGGAGGGGCCATATGCAATATTCATAAAATATATCTATCTTTGTGGGTATATAAGAGGATTTGGGGGAAAAAATTGGGAGGTCATATCCAATTTTTAATAAATATATCTATATAATATATATTTTCTTGGGATATAAAAAGAAAAGGGTAAATACTACTGACACCTCCTCAAAGATATCTTAATTTCATACAGACCCCTTCGATATTCACTATTTTTATTTGGACCCCCTCAAAATTGAATTTTGTTCCACAAAGATCCCCTCCGTCTCCACGCCGTTAAACTGTGCCGTTAACTATCCTGTGAAATGTCTATTTTGCCCTTAAAATGATATAAAATGACATGCATGTCCTTCTT
Organism: Cornus suecica; assembly: GCA_963922005.1. Classification (NCBI taxonomy): domain Eukaryota; kingdom Viridiplantae; phylum Streptophyta; class Magnoliopsida; order Cornales; family Cornaceae; genus Cornus; species Cornus suecica. Next base: position 2,422,235 of record OY998244.1, read on the forward strand.
CTTCTTCAATTTGGGCATCTCAAAACCCTAACCCTAATTTATATATAGAGAGAGATTGAAAATGGGAAATTGGGAGAGAGATTGAAGATGGGGATTGTATATATTGCATACCCATATACCCGTGTATATATATATACCCGTATATATATGTGTGTATATATATATATGTGTGTGCGTCTGTGTGCAGGGAGGTGTGTGTGTGTGTGTGTGTGAGAGAGAGAAAGAGAGAGAATTAAATAAATTTTAAATGTTTTTTAAATTTTATATTTATTTTTGAATTTAGTATTTTTTAAAAAAATTTAATATATATATATATATATTTGAATTTTATATTTATTTTCGAAATTTAATATGTTTTTTTGAAAAAAAAATAATTTCGAAATTTATATATATTTTTAATATTATATTTATTTTCGAATTTATAATATTTTTCAAATTTTAAAGTATATTTTTTCAAATTTTATATATATTTTGAAATTTTAATACAATTGTTTTTGAATTTTAAATATTTCTTTCAAATTTTATATATTATTTTTGAACTTTATAATTTAGGTATGTTTATTGAAATTTAAATATTTTTTTGAATCTATATATTTTTCCCCTTTTTATATATTTTTTTCTAAATTTTTATATATTTTCAGATTTTAATATAATTTTTCAAAATTTTATTTATTTTTTAATTTTATATTTTTTTTGCATTTTCAGATTTTATATAATTTTTTTGAATTTTAAATATTTCTTTCAAATTTTATATATATTTTTTCGTAAAATATATATATATATTTTCGTAATATATATATATATATATATTAGGCATATAGGTAATTTCATATTTTATATATTATCCTAATGTAATAAATGAAATCTTAGGGGGTGTTATTGCAATTTACCCTTTTTTTAAATATATATCGAAGGGAAAATTAGTAATTTCATAATAAAACGTCAATAAATCTAACGGTGATCTGTCAGAGGGGATCCGTGTAAAAATACTCAATATTAAGGGATTCGTGTGAGATTAAAGTCTCTTTGAGGAGATATGGGTATAAATAACCCAGAAGAAAACTTTAAAACTTTGGGAGTCGCAATGCGCAATCTTTTATTTTGAGTACTAAAGGAAGATTTAAAAAAAATTGGGAGGGGCCATGGCCCCCACCCCAGCTAAGCTTTGGCTCCACCTGCGTCGAATTATAAAGGATATTTGATAATAATTAGTCATCGCCATAAAAGAGAGATCGTTAATTATTTTTGCGATCCTAATTCGTTACAATTTTACGATTATATATTATTTTGTACAATTTTATTACGATTCTACTCATATGTATTTTAGATTATTTATTTTTGGCTAAAATAATAGTTTGAGGGTTAGATTCTCCATATAAAATGCCCAAAATCTTAATAATTTAGTCCAACATCCCAATATATGATCCAAACTTATGAGACAATTAAATGCTCAAAATTTTAAATGTTTTTGTTCATATTTCATGTTTTGAGTATATTTTTGTTGTATTATAACTATATCATTCTTTAATAAATTAAACATAATTATTTATTAATAATTAAGTAACGAAATTAAAGCAGGAGGAAATAATGAAATAAAAATAACTATAACAAACCAATGTCTAAAGATTAAAGAATCACTCGAAGACTAGCCCAAATCACATACCTCATATCAATTCTTATTATATGAAGCTCATAGAAGTATGTTACTAACTAGAAATTGATCAAGGACATGGAATATTGAGAAAAGGGTTGGGTTTTGCTCAAGCCCACTTGTAGTGTGGAGGAAAATGAAGGCCCAAAATATTTCTGATCTACGCTCGATGTTGGGCCTACCATATATTGAATTGAGCTAGGTCAGGGGAGTCTGGCGCAAAAAGAAAATAATAGTGAAAAACAGAAAAACAAATAAATAAATAAAAACAAGAAGTAACCAAATTTTTGCCTTTGGGAAATTAAATTACCTTACAAGAGTAGATTAGGATAAAAAAGAAATTAAATTAATATAATATCAATGAAACAATTAAGTCACATAATTTCTTGAACGACAAGTAGGCAAAACCACTCTCACACCCGAATTGAAGAGTGAAAAGAAAAATCATACTGAATTCAAAAAATCATAAATATTAAATTCATAAATTCGATTTGTCCAAAATACCTTTTGTCATTTACTAATTAGTTGTTAAGGTCTTAGTTTCAAAGTTTTAGTTTAAAGAGAAGTTGTTCGATTTCTAATGGCATAAAACTAGTTTAATTTGATCATATTAAGGAGATCGTTAATCTAATATGAATCTACAAATTTAAGACGAAGAGCTAAAACTTGCAATCAAGTGACTCATAGAGTGAGTTAAGTAACTCTTCAAGCCATATATTCTATTACAATTGAATTTATTTTTCCTAACGGGCGAGCGATTGTTAAATGGGTGTTCTGTTTTGGTGCAAAAAAATAAAATAATAATTATAATTAGTTGCCAAGAAAAATTATTAAAAGGACAATATACAATATAAAATTAAGAACAGAAGTAAATATTGAACACAACCAAGAATGCTTAAGAAAATTCAGAATAGTTTTACCCTCTCGCTCTACCTATTTCACTAGCACTCGTTTTATGTGACTTAGAAAATAAACTTATTTCCCTTTTTATTTTTCCAATAAACATTTTTTTTATCAGACGTGTTTTCCTATGATTGGTCCAATTAGAGTGTGAGAAATCTATGGATCAAACCTCTTTGTAGGTAATTGAATACATAAAATTCGAAGCCCACAAAAAACACACACTTATCCACACACTGTTTTTTTTTTTTCATCTAATCCAGAGAGAGAGAGATGGCGATTGTACCATCCTCAACATTACACCTCCCAAACCCCTTATTCTCATCTCCCCACAAACCCCACGCGCCACCCCATCTCCTCAACCCCCACCGCCGCTCCTCCACCGTCCGAGCCAACCCCGACGAAGACTCCGACACCAACACCACCGACCCAACACCACAATCCGACCCGGACAGCTTCGAGAACCGGCTCTCCCAGGTCCGACTACGGTACCGGAGTGGCACCGGAAAGAAGGCGGAGGTCCGCAAGGGCCGGAAGCCCAAGAAAGGGTCCTCCTCTGGCGCTGGAATATACCTGCCGCCGGTGGCACTGAAGGAGCCAGTCTCCGGCGGGCTGAAAGTGGACTTCGGGTTCAGCCCATATTCGGAGCGGGTCAACGGGCGGATCGCAATGCTCGGACTATCCGCATTGGTGTTGGTGGAGCTGGCAACGGGTAAGAGCGTGATAAAGTATCACTCGCCTGCGATTGTGTTTATTCAGGTGTATTTTGTGGCGGCTGTTTCTGCTATAATTCTCAAGTATGAGAAAGAAAAGGTTAGTGTGTGGCCACAGTCACCACAACCTGAAAAGTAAAATTATAATATATATATATATATAATATGTATCTGTGGGTGTATCTGTGTTTTTTTTTTCTTTTTCATGTTATGTAACATTATCTTATAGAGAATTGTGTGGACGAAAATTTTAATTAATTTCATCTAATATCTTTGTTCTAATGGTTATTTCATTGTTTATTCCAAAATTTACAAGAGTGGGAAGCATGTATGGGTACTCCTGTCCCAAATTTAATTGGTTACTTTCCTACCGTATTAAATTAACTTTATCTACTTTTCTTTTCTTGTTTTAAATTAGTTATTTAATTTTAAATTTTAATATAATATTATCATATATTTTTTTATATTTTTTATTTTCATCAATTTAAAAAAAAAATATCACTAAACACTACAACTATATTACATTATCAAGCAAATTAAAAAAACACAAAATATAAAAATATATATATTGAAAAATTAAATATAGACAACTAAAGAAAATATTATTATATTTTTATTTACTTAGATGAAGTATATCAATCCTTTAGAGCGGGCGTCAAGCCACTCAGTTCCTGACATTCACTGGGAGTGGAAAGACCTTCAATGCGAGCAAAGTTTTCAAGGTCTGTGACAGCAATTCAATAGAAAGTGTGTATAAATTTCTTCCAAACTTATATACATGGTTTTCCCTTTACTTTCATATTCCATATCTACTCCCAATTCTCTGATCGCAATAATTACAATTTACATGATACATTATCTACAATACAGAGTGGAATTGAACCAAATATATACGTATATAACTATAAGAATTGAAAAATATGCGTACATATATGTACACGAAAATGATCATTATTTATTTATTTTACTTTTTTAACGACATACTAAATGACTCAATAGTATTTTCTCCCTTTAAATAAAAATGATCATTTTTATCAGTCGTTGCATACCTTATATCTTATTACTTGCTTCATAATTGTTCATGGAATGCTTAATATCTTTGAAACTACCATTAAATTTCAAAATTTTCAGTTTATGCTTCTTTTATGCCTCCCAAATCTAGCCTCCGTAGTCTCTTCAATACCAGTGTAGATTAGGTGGAGAATATTGTGATATTGACAAAGTTGGAGGGTTCTGGAACATTGAAAATTTTGTAAAAATATGGTGAATTGAAAGTTTGGTGAATGGAACAATATTTTAGAAGAGTGGAGGTTTTTTCAGGGAGGTTAATATTTAGGATATTATTTAGTATAGTTCTATCTAATAGAATGAAAATGTGTATATATTGAGGGTGTTCTTGTTGATTGTTCAAAAATGATAAAAGGAAATGATACTCTCACTATCACAAAACTTTATTATTAAAAAAAATGAAAATACTAATTTAAGAGAATAATTTGATTAATAAATGATTATATAATGAAGAGTTCTCGTCACTGCTGGAGAAGAAAAAAAAATTCAAAGTAGCATTTAATTTAGTTTTGCTTTTAAAAATATAAATCAATATTTATTTTCCAGGAAAAAAAGCAAATTAAATATAATTCGATAAAATGAATTGAAAATTCAAAACAATATATTTTAAACATTTTTATTATTATTAATATATAACGATAATTTTTATCATTTATCCATCTTATATCATCACTAGCGGTTAGGGCTGCAAATGAACCGAGCCGTTCGTGAGCAGACTCGGGTTCGGCTCGTTAAGAGTTCGGTTCGTGTTCGTTCGTTTAGTAAACGAACCGAGCTTGAGCACAATTTTTAGGCTCGTTTAGTAAACGAGCCGAGCTTGAACATTACTAAGCTCGTGAACAAGCTCGTCTAAGTTAAATAGTAAAATTATATCATATTTGACAAAAGAAAGTGTTCAAATTGAACAAATTATGAAGATTATTGTGAAAAAATTATAGAAATTAGATGGCCATAACATAAAATTCATTCATAAAAAATTATACTAGTAAAAATATGTTAAAACAGACATGTAACAATTCAATCTAGACAACTATTAAGAAGAGTAATATATGTTGCACTGAAACGAGTCGTTCGTGAGCAAGCTCGGACTCGACTGGTTTAATCTGGCGTTCGGCTCGGGCTCGTTCGTTAAGCAAATGAGCCGAGCTTGAACACATTTTCTAGGCTCATTTAAGAAATGAACCGAGCTTGAACATTCCAAAGCTTAGCTCGGCTCGGCTCGTTTGCAGCCCTACTAGCGGTCATGATAGCACAACTTTAGAATTAGCCCACAGTATGAAATATTGGCTGTTACGAACCGGAACCGGTCGGTTCATAGTGGTTTCTTGGGCCGCCGTTACTGGTTCAAACTGGTATATCGGTTGGTTTCGGTTCACAAACCCAAAACGGCCGGTTTTGAGGTCGTAATGCTCGTAACGACCGATTCTAAACTTTCCATACCGGATTTTGAAAAAAAAAATGAATCAAATTGTAATTTTCTAATTAAATTACACAATAATAAAACATTCTTGAATTTAATATAATTCACACCTAAAATAAAAAATATATAAAAGTTTTTTTGGAATCTCTTTCAAAAAATTGTGAATGTTGTGCATTGAAGTGTTTTAAGGACAAAAGTAAAAGAAAAAAAAAAATACATTTTACTAGATGGTCTACTAATTATGAATCAAATATTCAATGAAGATACAACTCAAAATTGACAATCCTCTCATGAACCCGAAGATCCACCGCATAATTCATTTTGGTGGTGAACCATGTACTTATTCTAATTATTTTATATTAATTTGGAAGTAAAATACATCTTTTATGATTTGAATATTTATTTGTTTAAATTTAATACTATAGAATAGTCTCATAAGAAGATCAACGACACCTTTAAATTCATTAATAAATCATTCCGTATACTAAATGTCTTTAAAAAATAAATAAAATTCACTTAAAATTATCAAAAAATCATCAAACTTTAATTATGTTATCAGAAGTACCATATCAGTACATTTTGGCCACCTGTGCAAGTTTTTCAAAAATTCACGATTGCAATTGCCAAAACCGTTAGATAACCACGATACCGACCCAGTTCCATTACACCGATACCGAAACCGATACACCAACCGAAACCATTTTTGAGAACTATGATTGGCCCTTAATATGTAAGGATAAATTTTTATCATTTATCCATCTTATAGCATCACCAGCAGTCATGGTAGCCCTTTACTTCCACTTCATTTGAACACTTACACACAATGTTACTACTTTTATTTCTACATTTCACAGACCATAAATGTTGTTGCTTTGCCTTTAGTTCACTGCACTACTGTAAAAATAACCACCCTAAAAACAACAATAACAGTAGTGCAGAACTCAGATGGGTGCACTGGAGTCTGGATTGGAGTTTTGGTCCAAAGAGTTCTCTCTCAAAATAACTTTTAATGGTTGGAAAGACTTTTTGAGGGCTCTGGAGGCTCCCAGAATGGAGCCCACCCCGAGCATCTACATGAATCACTCTCCCTTCTCCTTTCCGGTGGCAACCCTTCATGGATTGCTGTCCATGGCACTTAAGCAATCCACCTTTAACATTCAACTCGACTCTGTGAGGATCACCTTCAACAACAGTACCGAACCAGCAAATGAGATATTGAGGCCCTATCGACACATACAAAACACCTAATTCAAAGTCTTACTAAGGCGAAAAACTTGATGAAATCAATTCAAGCCATTTCAGTCGATCACCTTAGCAGCTACTGCTAGTACTACTCTGGACTGAAAAGGCAACAAACTGTTCCTCCTACAGAGCCCAACCATAATGCGGTGTTCAAACCATCTCCCTCCAAGGTAGGAAACACTACTTGCCCGCGATATATTTAAGTGCAGAGAGCTACTTACAACTGAGTTTTACATGAGACAGGGAATGAAAAGGAAGGAAGAAACTAGAACAGACTTTAGCCTCCTGCAACAGTTTATGATTTCCTTGATAACTGGATGAAAGAGTTCACAGTTCCAATGTCAACTTTGCCCCACGCATATTCCCTCCCACCAACGCATCCATACCATCAGAAGTTACAAATACTTACAACAAGCTTATTCAAGGATCTCCATAAAAGTACCTACAACAAGTTTCAAATGTCGCTTTGGTGCATGCAATTCAATCCCACCAAAGTATCAATTACCATCGGAGGAAGTACAAATACTTGCGACAAGCTTATTGAAGGATCTCTGAACAAGTATGTACAAGAACAGATAAGATCCAATATTATTTTGTACCAACACTATAATATGTAGTACAGAACTTGCTCAAATAACTGAGTCGCTGCAGATAACACCCATGACTAGGTGAAACAGGAACCAAATGTTATATGGCTTTTCAGATGCACTAGGCAACCAAGTTATGATAAGAAATAAGTTATGTACTACACCTCCAACAACTGCTCAAGTGTTGATTGCATATTTGCCAAGTGTTGTCTCGTGTCCGCAACAGTGTCAATAAGCATTGAAACCAGCCAGTATCAGGTATTTGTTACTGTTATTACTCCATATAAAATATTTTACCTTAATCAGAATTGGAGAGGAAAAATCATAATCAGGGTGCAAGTAACCAAAATTATTCCCCCCTGCTTGTGACCTACGCATCCCTAATCCTGACACATAACGGAACTGTATGCAAAACAACAACTTACCATTTCCCAAAGAACAGAACATCCGGTCTCTAGATCATAGACAAGGCAAATACTAAAGTCAGAATCTTCTTCTTTTCCCACGGGAGTCGTCATCAAACCCATTGTCATGCCACACCTGCCCACCATGCCTATAATTTCCTTCTTCCTCTTCAATGCTTCTCATTCTCCTAGGTGCATTTATAGGTCGGCTTTCAATCCGCCTGTCAGATGCCCTTTCCCTCAAGTTGCCTCTTTCTAGGAATTCAGAATCAGCTTCTGGACAGAATCTAAAAGGCCTAGGACCATCCTCAACGGGAAAATTGAAATTCTCACCATCAGCATCCCTAAAAGGTGGCCTAAAAGAACGAACAGGTCCACGTCTTACACTTCGCATTCTCATCTCATCACCGCTTCCATCACAACCAAGTTCATGAAGTCTGCCAGATTGATTGGGCCTTCCAAAGTAGGCATCTTTATCAGCCCTTTCTCGAATATCCTCAACATCTAATCTCCTAGTGCTTCGAGGTAAAACCCGGTCAGACGGGCTCCTCCGATTGGGGATAATGGATCTTGGATGACCATGTTCCCTTCCAGCATCCATATCCCTCATATTAGTAGAGGGACGGGACATATAAGGAGGAGACCCATGCCTTCTTGCCACTATTTCTTCAGGGAAAAATTGGTGATTAGGGGATCTCATTCTCTCAACCCTGTATATACCTGGAGATCTCCTATTAGTCATTTCTGGAAGTTCACCAAGTCCATCTGGAGATCTTCTTCGAGGAGACAACCACGTTCCAAGGGAGTCCGTTCTGGATCTCATTGGAGATTTTGATCGAATTCGAGGGACACCCCTTCTTATGCCAGAAGAAAAATTCCTGCTCCCTCTAACAAAGTGACCATCTGCTCCCTCGTAAGGAGGTTGAGGCCGGGAAAATCCCGGATCTAAAATATCATTGGGCAAACCCCTCGAGAACTTCTCTCCATGCTGGACCACAGCCAACTCAGGACCGTCCTCATCAACGCGTCTGGTCATGTTGATATTTCTTGGCATTCTACGAACCATTTGAATGCCACGTCTTGCAGATCCATCTCTACATGCAGGAGATCGCCTCCTTGAAGATGGATGATGAAACGAAGGAAATTCATCATTATAAGGTTTCCTTCCTCCCCTGTCAGTACCTACAATAGCACCATCCAGTGCGAAAATATAACCATTACATTCAAGCTCTGCATGTGCACCAGTAGAAGCACATTTACGTCTTGCAAACTGATAATTAACGGAACCATTAAAGTTTTCTGAAGCAAACTCACTGTCATTATCCCAATCACCACGCAGATTGTCTAAACGCCTGGAACTCCTTCCTCTTCCAGGAATGAAGTTTGGTCTGAAGTTTCTTGGTGCCTGATCTTGAATTCTACCCCTCATAAATCTTCGTGGACCATCTAAATACATTTCATCTCTGAAAAGAAAATATTAAAGGGAAAAAATTTTCAGAAATAGTTAAATCTAGCAATAAAACAGGAGGAAAATTACCAAAACAAGCAACCAGTTAGGCATAATATAGTCACCTATTTTGCCTTGGGTGTAATCTCTCTCTCTCTAAACCATTATATATCTCTCTATCAGTTTGCAAGGGCAATGACCTGACTGGGATAGAACTTGTTTTAACAGGAGATGAAACATTAGATGCTCGGGGTAACTTTATAATTCGACTCCGGTTAGCTCCTCCGTTGGCATCTTTAGCAGCAGCATCCCCAATTTGAGATGATTCATTCTTTGCCAAAATAAAATCAACTTTTCCATCTGTGGCTGTTCCTTCAATATTCCCAACTGCAGCCTGACCAGCTGCTGTAACAGTCCCTTGGCAGCTCTTAGGGGCTCCATCAGTAGGTAGTTGTCTTTCAAGGACCTTCTGGACTTCCATGTTATCTGATTGATTGAGTGGTTTCTGTTGCGTAGTCTCTGTAGGCATCTTTTCATCACCTTCAGCTGCAACCACTTCAATGGTTGATGAATCTTGCAGAAATCCATCTTTCTCTACAACCCTAACAATTTTCTCATTGAGAACCATATCGACACATTCTTTAATCTGATCATTACTCGTCTCACCATGATAATTGATTTCACTGTCTTTTCCAGAAGCATTGGATTGAACAACACCACTATCAACAGATGAACCAAAAGAGCACACATCTTTGTTACCACAGTCACCAAGAGCAACATCATCTACCTCTCTCTTCTCACTACCAATAGGACCATCAATTGCATTATTCACTAGTGTTTCACGGACCTCACCGTCCTCATATTCATCAACTTCTCCTGGAGCAACTAAGGTGTGATAATCATCTGACTCATAGTCAGAGGCATAAGAATCTTCTTCTAGCATATCAGCAGATATGCTAATCTTTTCCTCATCACTTGCAGACCCCTCACGATTTCCATGTGAAGGCAACACAAGCTCATTCATCAATTTCAATCTGCATGCCTCGGCATCATCAACACTCAAATTTTCTGCTCTGCAAGCATCTGTCATACCATCAGATAAATTTGATTCTTTAAATTCACAGCCCACAGAAACCATATCTGAAGCAAGATCACTACTACCACATTGTTCCTGGGATTTGACTACTTTGGCAGAAGGAGAACATTTGGATTGGTTTACTAGATCCCCACTTATAGTTAATTCTGTTGAACAACCTTGTGATACCGAAGTGCACAACTTTTGAGGGGTTGAAAGCATCTCTGTGTTAACCTTTTCAACTGATTGGAGTGATGGCCTTTCAGCTGTTTTGTGTATTTCCTGATTACTCTCCTGAACTGGTTCAGATTTTATTGATATATGATTACCTGTTTTCTGGTTCATCAGATTGACAGCTTCCAGATTACCCCTCTCAACTAACTCCCGTTTTAGAGTACTAAAAGCAAAGGATCTTAAATGACTATCATTCCCTCCCAAAAATTTCTGTTTAGCATTCTCCTCAATTGGTTCTGATTTTACAGTCCCGCTACGAACAGAATGTACCTTTCCAGATGATACCGACCCTTCAAAAAAATTGGAACTAGGAACAACCTTACCTACATCAACTTTCGTAGAGGGACTAGAATGTGCTCCGCTGAAGTTTGACTGAAAACAAGACATGCTAAGGCCTACATGCAGGGACTCCTCAGATGTATATAGATTACTGGGTGGTAATGAGGAGATGGAAATTTGGGAAATGTGCTCACGCGCTCCAAGATTTTGTTTTCCTAAATCAGTAGCACCTCCAACCATCCCAGTTGAGCATGACAAAGTCTTTCTATCAATTGCACTACCAGTATCATTTAACCCGTCAAAACCAACAGTTCCTTGACATGAGGTGCCATCAACCGAACCCTCCCATGCATCCATTGTCGTGTTCAAATCCCAGTTCGATCTACTACCAGGAAGGTCAGAGCTATCACGATTTGAGTTAACATCACTATTCCCTTGGGTAATGTGGATTTCCTTGCTTAAGGACAAACGCAGCGAAGAAAGATCTGAGTTCTCCGGTACCTGTGACCCCCCTACACTACTTTGAACTGCTAAAACTGGAACAAGAGGTTTCTTCAGCCCTAATGACAATTCAATATTCCCAGGAACAAATGAAGTTTCAGCTCTACTACCCTCTTCTAGTTCTTGTTTGCCAAGTATTCCTTCCCTGGTGTTGAGTGCATTAGTTTCTCTACGAGCTAACTGTAGTTCAGTATTTCTCGGAATTTTCTGCCAGGCAGATTTGTCAGCTAACATAAGCTTTTCTTCGCTGCCCATCTTATCCATGCGACCTGATAAACTTTTCAGGTTTGGTTCCTCAAGTTTGACTGCACGGAGGAGAACACCATTATGGAGTAAATTGGCCTTTGTCTCATCAGGACTTTCCATATCTTTAATAGAAGAAGAAGCCTTTTTCACATCGCATATGCTTGGAGAATTTGTAGCAACACTGGCATTTGAAAGGGATTGCTCCTGACTTTCGTTTGAATTTTCTTTTTTTGGGATGTCATTTTCTGCAAGGACAGAAGACGGCTCTACAGGTGGGGGTGATGGAGATTGAACAAATGGGAATCTCCTTTTCTTTATGGGAACACCAACAGAGGAATTACTAGACTGCCTGGCAATGACCCCAAGCTGCCCAAAAAAATAATCAATCAATATTACTTTGAAGAGTCATTAAGCTTATTTAAACCAAGTAAACAACAACTATAAATGAAATAAATACCTTTTCATTTCCTGAAATAGGCATGACTTTAGGATCTGCCAAGTGCAGAATTTCTCTCAGTCTTTAACAATACAATGTCATATGGTCAAGTAATGGAACACGAATTATTGAAGGCTTTTCAAACACCCCTTCAAATTTTACTCAAATTCATATATTCGCCATCTGTTAGCTCTACAAAGTTATTAATGATAAAGATCCTGCATCCAGAAATGCCAAGTCAGACATACCATCACAAATAGTTCAGATTTAGCACTCAAATACAAGCAAAATGAAACCATATTATGTTTTTAACAACACAGTCCACATCCACAAACAAATGGGTGAGTACAAGACGAAGGTAGATGTAGATCGTCTGATGCACAAGCAACAGAATAACAAGAATTTCACTAACCATAATATTCAAATGTTTGTGTGATGATGCTAAATGGTTAAAAGGACATGAATACCGATGAATGACAATTCTAATCCGAACTTAAAACAGTTTGGGTCAGTTGGTAAAGACTTGTAGGGGACACGACCATAGCCAAAGTCTGAGCTTTGAGTTTATCCAATCTTTGTTGACGGGTGCGTGAATTAACCTAATTATGAATGAACACTTTCTGGGCATAAAACTGAAAAAAAGAGATAGCAAAATGTCAAAGAAGGCTTAAACATTAAACGAATTGGTTGACCAAATTGTTGAATAAATCGGCCAGCAAAAATCCAATCCATCATTTCCAACACACTACACATAGATCATACAATAAAAAATTGGTAACAATTAGCATGTAGACTCACCCAGATCTAAGTCCCTAACAACTCAATTGTATTTGACTGAAACTAGTCTCGATCCTACTATTGAAATAACTACTTTTTTATCAAGATAATTTCTATCTACAAAAAAATTGCAAACTTCTTCAACATGCTCTGAATTCCAAATAAACAAATAAAAAATCAAGAAAAAAAAATCTCTACTTTGGGAAAGTGTTGCAAAAGGAATAAATCAATCAGATCCAAAAGCAACCAGAAACTTGAGAATACTTCTTCTTCGTAACATCAGTTTTCTAAATTGAAATTCTCCAACCTAACATCAAATAAGTAAAGTGAAGTACAAACATAAAAGTGTATATTTATACACACACCTGTGTAATTACAGAGATAAGCATAAGATGAAAACAACAATTTCTTTGGGTAATTCAAAAGATAACATCAATTTCGCACACAGAATTACACACATCAAAGAAGCATACAGTTAAAAAAATTATATAAAACAATAATAGTAATCAGAAGAAAAAATCAATTAGATCCAAAGTTCTAATAGCTTTAAAAACACAAAAAGGAAGAATAAAAACGAAATCTAGAGGCATCGATCCGAATATAGAAAGAAATTACCTGACAATAGATATCGGCTACTGATGGCAAAATTCGCCAAATATAGATATATGTATATATATATATATGTGTCTATATATCTAGAGAGACAGAGATGAAGAATGAAGGAGGCTTCGCTCTATTATGGGGTGGGAAAGGAAACGAAGACTTTTGCAGAGTAATTGATTGGTTTGTTTACTTGGAGATTAGGGTTTCACAGTCTCTTTATCTGACTATGCCCTTCTTTTTAAGTAAAGCTCTTTCCTTTCTCTTCTTTTTTTCTCCACCTACCGCGTTAAAGCTTATATCTATATGTGTGTGGTGCGTATATTTATATCATCTACGCTATTTGGCCCTACGCGTTTTCTTTCTTCTTTTGATATTTGTTTCTATTTGATTCTTTTTTTCTTTTTCTAATAATTACAATTTCACCCCTCAAAATATTCACTTGCATCCTTGTTATAATTACTGTTTTACCCTCACGAGATATGTACTTGCACCCATCTTTTTTGAATATTTGCAATTTCACCTTCTCTAATTAGTCAACGTTTATATCAGGTGACCGAATATGTAAAATTATTTATATATATATTCACGCAAAATAATAATATCTTTATAAATGAAAAATGGTATAATAATCATTTTAATCATGCAAAACTGCCGTAAGTTTGTTGGAAGGGATATTTATTACTATCTACAAACTAGAGATAGTAAAATTATAAATATCCAAAGAAGAAGGAGTGTGGGTGCAATTTAGCATATTTTGAAGGGGTAAAACGATAATTATCCCTTTCTTCTTTTACGCATTGTTGGTAGAAAGCAACCGCGTGTAGTCTGATCCTCGAAGTTTGTGATGAAATGCTGAACAACTTGGCCTGCAATTTGGACCACACTACTGATCAAATATAATATAATATATATATATATATATATATATGTACATATATATTGGACAACCTTCCCACCATGAAAGTGATGGGATCATGGAAATCAAGAGAACCAAAAAAAAGTTAGGTCATGTTTGGTAGGCGGTTTTTTTGTTCTGGTCTGGTTCGGTCCGGTTTAGTCTAATATAATCTGAAAAAATTTGTTTGGTAAGCGGTCTGGTCTTACTATTTATTTATTATTTATTATAATATTTATTTATGTATTATTTCTTTCTTTATTTATTATTTCTTCACTTTATAATATATTTTATTATTTATATTATTAAATTATTATTTATATTATTATTGATTAATTTATATATTAATTTATAAATATATTCTATTTATTTATTATTATTTCATTATTTAATTCATTTTATTTATAAATTATTTATTCATTTTTAATTATTTAAAAATATATTTTATTAATTTAATATTAATTTATTATTATTATGAAGTATTTATTCATTATTATATTTATTTATTATAATATCTATTTATTATATTTATTTATTATTATTATTTATTTCATTTGATTTATTATTTATTATTTTTATTATAGTTTTAAATATTTTTTATGTAATTTATTATTTAGTCCATTTTTTATTATTATTATGTTTTATTTAATTTATTATTTATAAATATATTTTATTATTTATTCATTTTTTATTATTATTATATTCATTTTTTATTATTATTAGGTATTATTTATTTCATTTTGTTTATTATTTATTATTTATATTTTATTTTTAAAATATGTTTTATTTAATTTATTATTATTATTAATTTTTTATTATTTATTTATTTTTAATTATTTATAAATAAATTTTATTAATAAGACCGGACCACCAGGAACCATCTTTTTTTTTGTCTGAAATGAGGTCATTTTGGTTTGATTTGGTCTTACTTGGTCTAACCAAAAATTTGGGATCAATGCTACCAAACATGGTCTGATCCCATAAAATACAAGACCAGACCAACTGAAACCGAACTACCTACCAAACAGGGCCTTGAAGACTTTGGACAAAGTGTGGAGAATCCAATGAATTTAGACAGCAAGCAAAATCATCATTCAATAATTATTTACTTATTATAGAGTTTACCCATTTATATTGTTTTATGTCCAACACTTGAATTCCATATTTAATTTTGAATGAATTTATTACTCATAATTCTCTTTGAACCTATCAAGCGCTCACACGGACACGACAAGCCCAGATACATCTATAAAAATATATATAAATTTTTTTATATATACATATTATATTGCACAAATATTTAATTTATCATTTAAACAATGAGAACTAATAAACATATAAACAAAATTAAACAAATAGGTTATATGAAATGTTTTATATGTTCAAAATTCTTCATTCTACTAATATCAAATACATCTCCTCCAGCATATGACATCTTAGTTTCTTCCTCGTTATATTGTAAAAAAATTATTAATCGTAGATAAAGATTGGAATGACAAATACCTCTTTGTGGTGATATCTTGTTCCTCTCTATCTATTAGATTAGGGGTATTTAAGTTATATAAGTGATCCACCAAATTAGCGATTTCATAAATTCTGTATCTTTCATGGAATAAACATACTCATTGCGTGTCCGACACGTGGACATGCACGTAATCCTCCATGTGTCCAATCTTAAAAAATTCAAGACACGCCATGTTTTGGCGTGTCGGACACGGGTACAACAACCCTAGACGAAGTATCCGTACTTCATAGGATAAGACCATAGAGGTTCACAAAATAATAAAATTAGTGTTAATAGAGTAGAAGTAATACAAGAGATAACATTAATAAATATTTAATTTTCAATTGTATAGCAAATTAAAACTTTAACCATCTAAAAAATATTTTATTTAATTATCAAATAGCATTGCATCGCAATATAACTAATAATTTTACTTTCTTCTAATACTTACTAGATATTTTTAGGGTAAAATGCAATTAACCCTCTTGAGTTATAATCATACTTGCAAATAACATTCTGAACTATAAAAAGTGCAACAAACCCTCTAAACTATATTAATTTGTTGCAAAATGCCCCCATTGTCTTCAATTTTTTTCATAAATGACAAAAACACACTTTTCTTATTGAATTAAGCTTAATGCATTTCTTATTAACATAGATTATGAACTAATTAACACTAATTTGATAGCATATTCTTCACTCAAATATTCATAAACAAACGCATAATTTTTAAATTAATTAATTAAATCACGCTTTTAGGTGATTTTAATATTAATTTTAAAAAAATGATTAAGTCTTAATTTAACACAGTTTGTTAATATAACCTGAGAAATGAATTTCTTTTATGAAAAGAAATTTTATTTTACTGTAAAAAAAATTAAACTTAAGATAATATGTTTTATTGTTTAAATAAAACTAGATACTATAAACTTAATTATTTACAAAAATAGTTACAAGTCATATTTTTTTAATTTTTATTTGAGGAGGTATTTACTATAATATAATTTAGGTGAAAGGTATTATTAATATATTAAATAAGAGAAAAAAATATTGTTATAATTCAAACAATAGATAAATTTAAGAAGAAGGGTTAAATAGTCTTTTAGTATAAAATCGGGGTTATTTGTTATTTAGGGGATTAATTGTAGAAGGACGATAATTCAGGGGTTTTTTTATACATTTTCCCCTATTTTTTATAAGCAAAAGGTGCATAAACTTGAAGAAAAAATAAATTATCTCAAAAGTCTCAAATAATTGTACTTTTTTAAAGAAAATGAAGTCAACCCGAGCGGGTTGACCTATTTAGAAAAGATTTGGGACTTTGTGCCTTAAAAAATATGAAGTCTTATGTTTAATTCCTACTATGTGTAAACAATTCGTTAGAACCATGATTATTGACATAATCCGAGCCTTACCCGATTTTCGAGAATCGCCTTACACGGATCTCGTTGATTAGTCTAATTACGTGTAAGCAGCCAACATTATAGTTATAAAAAAAAAATTGATACATTAAGAAAGGTCGCCAACTTACTATGATCATTATCACTCGTAATAAAACACTATTATTGAAAAAAAAAATACTAATTTATATACCATCTATGAATTTGCTATGTTACCATATATGCTAAGAAAGCAACTCACATTTTTGTATTTAGTTTTTCCCAAAATAAGTTCATAAACTCTTGGTTTTATTATATTGCTCGTAAATAAATAAAAACTTGTAGTACATTGCCTTTATTCTATTTATTAATGACATTGTTAAATGGAACAATAAAAAATAATTGTTTGTCCATTTTAGGTGTGTCCCATGAATAAGATTCTTTGTGTCATGTATACGTAACGGATTTCATTGGTTTTGAAAAATATCATATTGCTATGTAATACTAATATGTCTTTGATACTGATTTTTAAAATTAATATTTTACACCTTCGTTCTATTATATTCTTATCAACCCGGCACTGACCTATATACAAGGCAGTGGCCCATTGAATTTATTTTTTTTAGCCTAATTGTCCCTGAATTTCAGACAATATACGAATTTGTCCTATGAATCTTTTGTGAAAAACCCTTGAAGTCCCCCATTAAATTTTTTCTTTTCAACTTTATCCACCCAGTGTTTGTTTGAATAGTGCAATTATGCCCCCTCCACTCAATCCATAGGTCGTTCACTCATCACAACCACAGCTATAACAAACCAAGAGAAAACTTAAAAAGCATCCCAAATTAAAAGTAATCAAAATTGAAGTAGGTGACATGTCATACCGAATTGAATTTTGTATTCCAAGTCCAGAGCTCGGTATAGCTGTCATGACTCACCACCACATGACATGGGACACCTCGACTTTCATAAACTACTTTCAATAATTTTTTTTGATTTATTTTTTTGTTAAAATACATAATCGTCTGGTAATCACTATCGCTTCATGCATGTGGTGTACACTAATACATGACAAGACATCTTATTATATACGGTTTTAAACTAAGCACAAGTTAATACTAAACCCAAACAGTCCTTGATTCCACGATGTGTTTTGGATCCTTGATCCACATTTTTTTGGTATAAGTGGTTTGGATAAGCCTCTGGACCAACCCAATCCTTGACTCAAGACAACTCGATTAAATGGTTTGGATTATTTTTTAGCCAAACAGAGAAAATCCTATATTTGAGGGCAAGCCCAACCCAGACAAAGGCCCAATTGTGAAGCCCAGTCCAAAAGGCATGAGCCCAGCAAGAGAGAAAACTGGCATAAATAGAGAAAAACTCATCAAATAAATGACTTGGAACTACGATTGTAAACGAATCAAGCCAAACTGAACTTTGAAATATTCAAACTCAATTCATTTACTAAACGAGTCTAAAAAATATAATCAAGCTTAACTCATTTACTTAACGAACAAACTCAAACCGAGTGTCAGATTTAACAACTCGAACCCGAACTTGCTCACAAATAACTTATTTCAATTACGACGTATATTACTTTTACCAATAACTATTTAGATTAAATTATTACATATTTATTCTTAACATATTTTCCTTAATACAAAATTTTATATTATGGATACACAACTCCTATAATTTTTTCACAATACTAATAATTTATTTAATTTAAACACTTTTTTATCAAATATGAAATAATTTTACTATTTAAATTAAACGAACTTGTTTATGAATTTAACGAGCCAAACTTAATAATTTTCAACATTTGTTCATTTACTAAATAAGTCTAAAAATTGTATTCAAATTTAATTCATTTAAGTCATGTTTGGCATATCTTCTATTTCTGACTTCCAAAAAAAAAAAAAAAAAAAACCAAAAAAGTAAATGCTATTTTGAAAAACTGATAACCTTGGCTTCTTTAAAACACTCTTTCCAAACTCAAAAACTCTTTTAAAATTTTTGTCAAACATCATTTAAAATAACTTTTACCATCAATAAACCAAAAATAACATTTAAAAAACCAATTCAACCAAAGCCTCACTAAACAACCGAACACAAGTCAAATTTAAGCATATGATCATCAACGGCTCGCTTCATTTGCACTTATACTTGGAACCATAAAGAATTAGTTCATTAATACGATTAGTCCTACAAAGATTACCATAAAAAAGAAAAACTGCTAATTACAAAAACAGAAATGAGAACCCTAACAACTACTAACACAAATCCAAACCCTAATTTCCCCAATAATCTCACCACCTTCAAGCACGAGAAATCTCCATCTAAAAACCCTAACCGCCAAAGCCGTACAGAGTTCGGCCCTGCCTCTTGAGCGCGTAAACAACATCCATGGCGGTCACAGTCTTGCGCCGAGCATGCTCAGTGTAGGTCACGGCGTCTCTGATCACGTTCTCGAGGAAGATCTTGAGCACACCTCGAGTCTCCTCATAGATCAGACCACTGATACGCTTCACTCCTCCTCTTCGCGCCAATCGACGAATCGCCGGCTTGGTGATGCCCTGGATGTTGTCGCGAAGCACTTTCCGGTGACGCTTCGCTCCTCCCTTCCCCAATCCCTTCCCGCCCTTTCCACGTCCCGACATCTTCAATCAATTTCTCAATATGTTTCAATTTCTGCGAATCGAACAAAGTGAAGCTAATCAGAAATTCAGATATAGATTGAAGCAAAACCTAATTTAATCAACTGAGTGAATACTATCAGAGATCAACGATTTGAGCAGTGGAAAAAATTAAACAACGAAACCAACAACGCAATAATTATGAATATTTCTCATCGGAGAAGCCAAATTTTGGTAATTACACTTAGCAATTGAAACCTAGATTTGCGTACAGACCATTGTATATGTATACATATAGATACGCACATGCATATGGAAGAAGACAAATTAAAACTTCAGATTGTGACAAATATACAATTAATAATTCAAAGTTAAAAATAAAAAATAACGAGACAAATAAATAAATTGTTGGAAATTTTTAAAGGGATTGTGAACGAACCTGAAATGCGAATTCTAAACGAGAGATGGGTTGTGAAGATGGGATTGTTGAGGCTCAAGGTATTTATAGGGAAAAGATAGTGAGGGCTCAATTTCTGGTGATGGATTTGAAAAGAGTTTTACACCGTTGATGGTTTATCGAAGGGTTAAGATTCTGCTTTCTTGCTCCACTCGGATCGATGACATGGCAATAGATCTGCGCTGTTTGCCGCTTTGCTCTTCGCGCTCTTATTTCGAGAAATTTTCGAAAAATTACACTTTGCCAGGAAGCCAAAATAGCTGACTTCTGTGTTTTTGAAAAAATTATAACCCTTGACCTTGATTCTAAAGTGGTAATCAAGTTTATATCTATAACATTTAGGGTGCGTTTGGATAGATGGTCTTTGCCCATGTTTTTATTTTTTTGTTCCCCAATTTAGAAAAAAAATATGTTTGGTAAGTGAAAACACCAATTCCATTTTCATGTACAGTAAAAGAATATCACTCTAATTTGAGTAAAAAATGAGAACATCAAAATGATGTTCTTTGAGTTTTTTGCACCGTAGCTGGTCCAAAGCAAAAACCTTATATGAGAATCATTTCCCAAAAAGAGAAAACTCATTTCAAAAACTCTTCTTGTCTTTTCTCTTGTCGCCTCTCCACAAACCCTAGCTCGATTCCACTCTTCGCCTCTCTCCACGAATCGAAATCCATTCCACTCGTCTATGCTCCACAAAGGAGCGATTCCACTCGTCTGCTCGTACAAGTAGAGGAACCTTCACTCTCCAGACTCACATTCGCTCTACGACAAGCGTTCAAGGTTCGATCTCTCTCTGCGATTTCTTGATTTCCTCTCTTTACTGTGCTGGATTTCGAATTTGGGTGGAAATATATATGTATATGTGTATATATGTATAGCTATGTGATAGATCTATTCTTCAAAGCTCATTTGTGTAGTTTCAATTTTGGGTTCAAATTTAGGGTTTTCTTGTTGAAACATTAGGGATTTTCTGAATTGAAATTAGGGTTTTTCGGCTTTAGGGTTCAATTTTGGGCTTGAAATTAGGGATTGAAATTAGGCTTCTCTTGTTCAGACATTGTATAATCCATAAATCCTCTATCTCTCTGTCTATATATATATTATATCTTTGATTCAGCGAGAGGTTTCTCAAATTCATCCTCTGACGTTTTGAAGATTACTAGAGGTATCAGTTTAATCTAATTTGTTTAATTCTTCTACGAAAGTTTAAGCATTCTTTGGATCAGTAACTAAAACTAGGGTTTATGTATCTCATGGCATTCTTACTTGTAAACCCGTTGGATGTGAACTTCAATTGGTCTTTCTAAAACTAGTTCTAAAATTTATCCATATACAAAGATGAACAAAAGAATTTGAAATTACTTTTTTCCCTCTTTTTGTTCATTACGCTAATGATGTATGAATTTGTATTTTTTTGTGTTTCTTAATCTTTGTTATATGAAGTTTTGTTTTTGTTGGATCAAATTTTATTAACCCATTGTTTGATTGTTATATGTATATCTAATTTGATGGTGCGGTAGTGATTTATTAATTAACTTTCTTTAATTGTTAGAAATTGTTTTTTTTTTCCACCTAAACATGATGTGCTATGATTTTGGGTTTGTTGATTAATTATTGATTATTTTTTACATTTACTATCCTCTTTGTTGGGTTGTGTATGGCAGTAAAAGTTGTGCAGACTCATGGGTTCCTCGGCGGACAAAGGTTTTCCTGCAGTGCAGGTATGAATGGACTAATTTGGATGGTTTATATTCTTTTATATGTTTTTATTCATATTTTTTAGAGCTTTTGGAATGTCAATTGTTTGAGTACTCGGGGTGTTTGTTTGAGCTGATTGATAGGTAGGGTTAGTAACGTACTCGAATATCACTCATATATCTGCTAAAAGTCCAGTTTATACTAGCTTGATAAATGATACTGTACTTCTTTTTTGTCTAAGCCACTCCGTTTCTTTCTGTCCAAATCACTTCTTTTTTTGTCCAAGTTGCTTTTCTTTTTGTCTAACTCACTTCATTGCTTTGTGAGTTCGCTTTTACTATTGTTAGATTTATTTCCTGTTTTATTTTGTTGTAATTTGGTGGTTGATAATTGTCTGCATTCCTTCTTTGCTTTTACCTTGTTGTTGTTGCTGCTATGACTACTGTTGTCTTTGATTATTATTATAGGGACAAGTTATAGTCTCTGAAATTACAATCTGATTTGGGGATTATGGGGCTCGACTTTTTTTTTGCCAAACATGAAATCATATTATAGCTACTATTTTGTATCTAAAGCACCATATTTTACAGGGTAAGGTGCGAAAAACCCTCATTGATATGCAATACGTGCGTATAAACCCATGTAGTTCTTTGACACCTTATTATTTTCAAATACGTGCATTTTGTCCCCATTTTGACATTAATTGTCTGAAATACCCTTAGCATAATTCGAAAAACATTTATAAATTTTGAAAAATTATATAAAATTCGTAAAAATATAAATGAAATTTGAAAAAATATATAAAATTCAAAAATATATATTAAATTTCGAAAAAAATATAAATTTTGAAAAGAAAAATATATAATTCAAAAAATTATATAAAATTGGGAAAAACATATATTTCAAAAAATATATATTAAATTTCGAAAAAAAAATATAAAATTCAAAAACATATATAAAAAAAAAAAAAGTGTTCTTTTTTAATTTTATTTTTGTTCTTTTTGTGCAAATGAAAATTATCCCTCAAATGAGCCTAAACAGTTGCATCAATCAAGCTGAGTGCAGGTTTGCTTTTGGGAATTTTTTGTTTGTGTGTGTATAGGTATCCGTATGTGTAATATTTTCAGGGCCTCCAAATAGATGAGATGTAATTTCTATTTTGAGAAAGCAAAAACAAAAAAAAAATGATTTGGTTTTAGGGTTCTGGTAATTAAGGTCTTAGCTTGGTCATGCTGATGCTGAAGAAATAGGGATATTTTGAAAGCTGTGCTGCTCTGCTCTGTTTGAGAAAATGTTGGAGGGTACTAAATTCACGGGTATTATAGGCCTTAACAACCACCATGAGAATTATGATCTTTCACAAGGGTTTTACCGTAAGCTCGACGAGGGTTCAAACATGTCCGTTGACAGTTTTGGGAGTATGGGGATGAGTAATGGTGGAGGATCCGTTGCCATGTCATGTGATAACAGCAGTGTTGGGTCAAATGATTCCCGCACTCGCATCTTAGACCACCAAGGATTGAAGCGTCTCCGCAACAACTATTATGGTGTCGGAAGTGTTAACAGAGGAAGAGTTTCTCATGGCCTAAGTGATGATGCACTGGCCCAAGCTTTGATGGACAATCGTTTCCCTACACGGACTTGAGAACTTTGATGAGTGGACAATTAACTTGAGGAAGCTCAATATGGGAGCAACGTTTGCACATGGTGCTTTTGGAAAACTCTACAAAGGTACATATAATGGTGAGGATGTGACCATCAAGCTTTTGGAGAGGCCAGAGAATGACCTAGAGAGGGCACACCTGATGGAGCAACAGTTTCAGCAGGAAGTCATGATGCTGGCCACATTGAAACATCCAAACATAGTTCGTTTTATTGGTGGTTGTCGTAAACCAATGGTGTGGTGTATTGTCACAGAATACGTAAAAGGGGGCTCAGTTCGTCAGTTTCTGGCAAAGCGGCAGAACCGATCTGTGCCTTTGAGATTGGCAGTAAAGCAGGCCTTGAGGTCACCAGATTTGCACATTGGCATTGTTTGCAATTGGTGATAAAAGTTGGGCACTTTTTATATGTAAATTATAATAACTAATATGGCATACTCTTTATTTAGTTATATCAAATTGATCATTATTGTTGTGATCCTTCATCACCTTGGATTGTATGCACTGCTGTTTCTTTGGCCAAATGATAGAAGAATGACTGTACATTGATTTGCAATTTCTGTTAAAAGAAGTTGTCTATTTATTTCTGGAAAACATATGAAAAAGGGGGCAATTTTCTGAAGGTTAGGTGCAAAACTAAGTTAATTTTATGATGTCTGTTTTGGGAAAATTTTGTTGGGAGTTAATTTTTCATGGAATTTATGCTTCATTCTCGACAAAGTCTAGTTAAGGACTGTGAATATGTGTGCTTACTTTGGAAGTCATTCGATAGACTAAATGCGGAATTGCAAAGAATTGAAGAAACAGAGGATAATGACAATGATTTGGGTAATGTTGTTGTTGATATTCAATATGAACAACATCAACAAAAGTACATATTATATGGTGGTTGTATTTGCCTCGGTTCTTTGTTGGTTCTTACGTGCATTCTCATATTAATTATATTTTTTGTTATTGTAATGAAATGAAAAGATCCTAGTCACTCAAAATATGAGATGTTGTAAAATATTGTTGACATTTATGAAGTAGTATATGTGTAGAATATGTTGGGTATGAAAATAATAGTGTCAATTTTTTTTTTGGTTTGATATATTTATTGCTACTTAATTAAACCCTAAAAAAATAAAAAAATTTCTATTCGTCATTTTTAAGGGAATGTGTTGTATGAATTTTCTCAATTCCAACACTTATAAGCAAAATTTCAGTAAAATCGTTTAAAAAATAATTTCACACTACCAAACATGTTTTTCTGTTTCTGTTCTCAACTTTTCAGAAAAAACAAGGTCTGTCAAACGTGTTTTTTTGTTTTTTGTTCTTGAAAATTTTTTAGACAAAATTCTCAACCAAACATGTTTTTGTTTCCGGGTAACCCTAAGGACAAGAACAAGAAAGTTTTTTGTTCTCAAGAGAAAAAAATAAAAACAAAAATACTAATTTCCAAACGACCCTTAACATTTTACTATAGTAGATAAAATATTTTTGTAAAGTTTTAGTAGATATGAAGCATAATATAAGTACATCAGTGTTAGTTTTAAAACTAAAAGGCATGTATAAATCATTTAGTTATTATTCAAGGGAAGTATATTTCAATATTCCTTTTTAAAATAGCCAAAACCCCTCATTTGAAAATAATGCAAAAGTTTATTTTATCCTTCTTATTGATTTTGTTCATTCTTTAACCAGAGTAATTTTATTAATTTGTTATAACAACCAATAATTTATTCTTTGAAATATGACTGAAGTTGCATTCAAAATTGAATTTCTGATTCTAATACCAATTGTTGTAACTAGACATGTCAATGAATTAGATTTTGATCTGAATCCGATCCGATTAACCGGATATGGATTGAAAATAAAATCCGATAACCCGATTAGGATCCGAATCCGATAATCCGATTTCTTAACAATTTGAATTTATGTTAATCCGATCCGATTAATTTTATATATACACATATATTATGTTATTAATATGTAAATATTAAATAGTATACTTAATTATGTTTCATCTTTTTTTTTTCGCTTTTCATTTTTGTGTTTTTATAGTCATGTATTATAAGTATTGATTGTAAAATATATAATTTATTGTTTAATATTCTTAAAAAATAACATAAAAAAACAAAAAATTAATAATTTTTTGTAATTTTTTTTACCTAATCGGATCAGATATCTGAAAATGAAAAAATTTGGATTTGGATCAATTAAGTGAAAATCCATCGGTTTATCAAGTCGGATCGGATAAGAACAAATCCGATCCGAATCCGACCCATTTACAGGTCTAGTTGTAACCATGATAAACAACTTTTTTCTAACGAATATCTAAAAATTTAAATTTCTTCACACCTAAGCAAGTGTTTTACATGGCACCGGGTTAACAATGAAATCTGATTCTAATACTAATTATTATAATCTAAAATGTATTTTACTGTTTGAACAAAAAATTTAAATTGCAATCTTCTTTTAGTGATCAAATATTGTTAGTTGAAGGTTTAATTTCAGTAAACCCCCTTATACTATTCAATTTAATCAACTAACTTCTATTGTGTCTACTTTGTCCCCTATACTATTCAATTTCATCAATATGCCCTCTCATCTCACATTTTGAGTCAAAATGCCTAAATTACCCTCAATAGTATAAGAGGGTTTAGTGAAATAGACCATTTAATAAATTCAGAAATATATATTTTCGGAAATAATTCATATTTCTCAAAAATAAAATAAAAATTGAATATATATTATATTTTCGAAAATAATCCATATTTTGATATTTATGAATTTTCGGAAATTATAATAATTTTTTCATATTTTCGGAAAATATAGAAATTATAATATGAAAATATATACATATTTTTCGCAAAAAAAATATTTTTCGGAGGGAGCATATTATTTTCCAAAATATGAATTATTTCGGAAAAAATAATATATACTATTATATTCCAAAATATGATTTTTTTCCGAAAAATATATTTTATGTGCCAAAATATGATTTTTTTTACGAATTATTTATTTTTTTGTGAAAAATATATATTATGTTCCAAAATATGATCTTTTTTGAAAAATATTTTTTTTGCGAAAAATATACACTATTATGTTCCAAAATATGATCTTTTCCGAAAAATAATTTTTTTTGCGAAAAATATATATTATTATGTTCCAAAATATGATTTTTTTTTCAAAAAATAAATTTTTTGCAAAAAGTATATATTTTTTTTCCGAAATAATTCATATTTTGAAAAATAATATGCTCCCTCCGAAAAATATTTTTTTTGTGAAAAATATATATATTTCTGAATTTATAATTTCCGAATATATATTTTCATATTATAATTTGCATATTTTCCGAAAATATGAAAAATATATGATAATTTCTGAAAATTCATAAATATCAAAATATGAATTATTTCCGAAAATATAATATATATTCAAATTTTATTTTTTTTTGAAAAATATGAATTATTTCCGAAAATATATATTTATGAATTTATTAAATGGTCTATTTCACTAAACCCCCTTATACTATTGATGGTAATTTAGGCATTTTGACTCAAAATGTGAGGTAAGGGGGCAAAGTGGATACAGTAGGGATTAGTTGATTAAATTGAATAGTATAAGGGGGTTTACTGAAATTAACCTTAGTTGAAAGATGTCTTTTATTGAAAAATAATTAAATATATACTTGGAATTTTAATTTTATACAGAGAGATGACACTGAAGGGGATATTATAATTTCAACTTTTACCACTTTACTTATTCATAACATTATAAGTATGTAGGGTTAATTTCAGTAAACCCTCTATACTATTCAATTTCATCAATATGCCTTCTTATTTCTCAAAATGTCTAAATTACCCTCAATAGTATAAGGGGGTTTAGTGAATTATTTCGGAAAAAATAATATATACTTTTTGCAAAAAAAATTCAAAAAACAATCATATTTTGTTCCAAAATATGAATTTTTTTTTCGAAAAATATTTTTTTTACGAAAATGTATATATTATGTTCCAAAATATGAATTTTTTTTCGAAAAATAATTTGTTTGCAAAAAATATATACTATTATGTTCCAAAATATAATTATTTTTTGAAAAATAATTTTTTTGCAAAAAATATATATACTATTATGTTCCAAAATATGATTATTTTTTGAAAAATAATTTTTTTGCAAAAAATATATACTATTATGTTCCAAAATATGATTTTTTTGCATAATAGTATATATTTTTTGCAAAAACATTATTTTTCGGAAAATATCATATTTTGAAACATAATAGTATATATATTTTTTGCAAAAAAATTCATATTTTGGAACATAATATATATTTTTTGCAAAAAAATTACTTTTCGAAAAAAAATTCATATTTTGGAACATAATATATAATTTTTCGCAAAAAAAATATTTTTCGAAAAAAAATCATATTTTGGAACATAATATATAGGGTAAATCCCACTTACACCACCTCTGGTTTGCCTATATCCCAATTACACTCCCTCAGATTTAGTTCCGTGTATCGAACACCCCCCTTCGTTAAATAGCCGTTAGATGTCAGTTGTGATGTGATGACGTCATCGTATTAAATAGTCCATTTTATCCTTGGTAGCTTTGAAATGACATTTTTAACCCTCATTACCTTTATGAAATTTCCAACCAACTCAACATAATTTAAAAACTAGAAAACCTTTTAATTTTATTTCATTTTTAGTTTGAACTAAATAATTAATTTATATATCCTTGAGATTTTAAAATTAGAAAATTTTATAATACTTTTTTTAATTTTTAATAAACTAAATAATATATATATATATACACTTAACTTAATTTTAAAATAAAAATTATTTTTTAGATTTTTAATTTAATTTAATAATATAACTCTATATATACTTTCTTAACTTAATTTCTAAATTATAGAACTTTTTAATATTTAATTTTTAATTTAAACTAAATAATATATCTCTATCTATATATATATATATACACATGTTGCAGGCGAAGAAGGAACCCTATACATGTGCAGAGGCGGCGCCGGCGAGGAAGGAAGAGCGGCGCCGACAAGGAAGCCGAGGCGGCGCCGGCCGGCGAGGAAGGAAGAGCTTGTGGTGAGGAGACGAACAAATCCTTGAGCTTGTGGCTGACAACTAATTCCTTGGTCTTCTTATCTGGCGAGTCTTGGATGGTTCGTTGCGGATCGGGAGAGTCTTCGTCGTGGCGGGGAAGGCGGTGGGCGATGGTGTTGCGGCCGAATCCTAGAGATCTCTCTCTCTACATGTATATACATATATGATATATACATATCCATGTATATGATTCATATCATATACATGCGTAGAGATTGGGAATTAGGGTTTTAAGGGTAATTGTGTCTTTTTAAAATATTTATGTTTTTAATTTAAAATTAATAATATAATAGTGGACAAAACAGTCATTTCATGTTTTTTCGTTAGTGAATTTAAAGCTGTTAATAACAAGGGGGTGTAACTGGAATATAGACAAATCAGAGAGGATGTAAATGAAATTTAACCTAATATATATTTTTCAGAAAAAAATATTATATTTTGGAATATAATATATATTTTTTGCAGAAAATTTATTTTTCAATAAAAAAATTCATATTTTAGAATATAATATATACTTTTTTGCAAAAAAAATTTTCATAGAACAAAATATTATTTTTTCCGAAATAACCCTTATACTATTGAGAATAGTTTAGGCATTTTGAAAGGTAAAGGGACATATTGATGAAATTGAATAATATAGAAAGCAAAATGAACATAGTAGAGATTAGTTGAGAGGTTTACTAAAATTGGATATTATAATTTCAACTTTTACCACTTTACTTATTCATAACATTATAAGTATGTATTATTTGAAGGTTTTAAGAATTTTTTGCTCATAAAAATAAGTGAACAAAGTAAGAGATTCACGGGAAGAACATATGGTAAAAATTGGAATCAAATGGAGTACTTAATAGTTCATTCATAAAGTTCCACCTCTAAAATCTACTAATTACAAAAACAGAATTGAAAACCCTAACATTGAAATAGCACTACCACCCACAATCAAACCCTAAATTTCATCCTCTCCAACAGCGAACATTCTCCATCTAAAAACCCTAACCGCCAAAGCCATACAGAGTTCGGCCCTGCCTCTTGAGCGCATAGACAACATCCATGGCGGTCACAGTCTTGCGACGAGCATGCTCGGTGTAGGTCACTGCGTCTCTGATCACGTTCTCGAGGAAGATCTTGAGCACACCACGAGTCTCCTCATAGATCAGCCCACTGATACGCTTCACTCCACCTCTTCGCGCCAAACGACGAATCGCCGGCTTAGTGATGCCCTGAATGTTGTCGCGAAGCACTTTCCGGTGACGCTTCGCTCCTCCCTTCCCCAATCCCTTCCCTCCCTTTCCACGTCCAGACATTTTCAATCAATCGAACTTGAATCTCTCAAACTCTGCAAATCGAACAAAATGCAATTAATTCGGAACTCAGAATTAAAATAAAACCTAATTTCACAATCGAGTGAGTACAATCATCGATTGACCAACTGAGTATCATTATAGCAGAAGATGTATGGGCAATAATATTCGGATAATGCAAAATTTTGAAATTGAAACCCTAGATTTGAAATCGGATGAGCGAGGAATCAAAACAAAGAAGTATCAGATGAAACAGGTCTGCATATGAATATATATACATGAGGTAAGAGATACATATAAATATATACACAAGACGTAAGAGATTGTGAGCGAACCTGAAATGCGTAGCGGCGGCTAGCGATTGAGCTTCGAACCAGAGGGATTGGTTTCTGTTGATGAAATAGGTGGAGCCAAGAGGGTGATATTTATAGAGTTGATTGGTGAGGATGGCCTTCGGGGAAAGATTTTACACCGTTGATTGATGTTGATTGAAGCGTTGCGATTGTGACTTTGTAATGTTCGCGGATCGATGACATGGCAAGAGGGCTAGTATATGCTTTTTACTCTTGGCGCTCTATTTTCGTAGAACAAACACAAATGGTTTCCTTTTGTTTTAGTTGAAAATTAAGTAATGTAATGGAGATATTGAAGTAATGACCCCACAAATGTAATATAATTAACCCTCTATCAATTCTGAAATTAAATTCATAATCCATACCTAATTACTTGTTTTTGGTATATTTTGAGTTGAGTATATTTATAGAATTAAACATGTAAATTTAATATATGTATATATATTTCAAATTTTGTATATTTATATATTTATTTCGAATTATATATTTTTTTCAAATTTTATACATTTGTTCAAATTTTAAATATTTTTTTCGAATTTTTATATATTTTTTTATAAAGGGGGAAAGTGTAATTATCCAAACAAGAGGAGGGAAAGTATAATATATCCAAAAAAAATAAGTGAAACTGTAATTTATGTGAGGGGTATTTAAGTCATTTTGACATGAAAATTGACTTGAGGGGAGTATTTGATTAAAATCTAAAATGTCAGAAAATTTGACGAACGATAGGAGTTTGATAATTAAATCCTAAGAATGAATGATATCATCATCACCGATACTTATATTGATATCATCTTTTCTGTGAATACGAGTCAAATTCGAATAGACTACCAGGAGTTTATAAAAAAAAAATATTTTCATCTTCAACTTCAAATCAACTGTGTTTAGGTCCAACAAATACATGATTACCAATGTATTTTTCTTGAATATTTTAACCAAAAATATTTTTTTCCCCTTCGTTCGAAAATCCAAAAATAGAGGCACATATCCTTCGTTATGGTCTATTGTCATATGGAGAATTGGCAATCAGATAATGACTCTCTTTTACTCCTATTTTACTGATACAATAGAGATAAATAGTTTACTACAAAGTGGAAGATAATAATCCAACAGTATTTGTCTGAATAATCAATTCATTTCTTTGAGAGCAAGGCTTTTACTAACCGGTTCTAATGAATTTCTGATCATACATCTTGTAAACTTTACAAGCATCCTTGAAATGAAATTTACAAATCCCTTTGCTCAAAACCAACATTCTGTAGGTTGCAATCAGAAATTTTAAAGCAAAAATCTTCAGGTTGTTTTTTATTAACAAGCAACAAAACATATACTTAACAGACATTAACACCGATCATTCGCTCCACTTAGTTCTGTTTATATACCACACAATAATTGCAAAAAATTAAAAGTTATTGCAAACATATTTACATGCGGTAATTCTTCAATCTTGAACAATGTCCGAGTGTGAGAAGCAAGAATTACCTATGCCAAGTCTTCAACTGGGAGATATAGCTTAAGTGACATATACCTTCACCAGATCTGAATAGCTGCAGACATAACCTGTCCTTGGACAAGTGATCTTACCATTATTCTTCGCTGCCATTTCTTCGATAGCCTGGGATTGCAAAATATAGTAAGCTCACCAGTCGAAATCGAACGTATTTATTAGAAGAATATGCGAACCTTGGTGCTATATACGAAGCCGTTTGGTAGGACTAGTGGGGGGTTCTCTGCGTCCATTAGCTCTTTAGTGATGTAGCAAACAAGCTTCGAATGATGCTGCTTGGAAAATGGTAATGGTAATGCTAATTTGCGAAAGCTCTCTTGTGACAAAGGGTCCTCCTTGGTGCAATCGTCCTTGTAACAGAATCTAAATCAGGTCAAGGCAAAACAAAAAGTTCGATAAAACTATTAGTAGTAACTTAACAAGAAGGTTCCAGTGCACCAATTAGATTTTATGAGAACATATAACAGGATCAATTTTCATCTGAACTTCAGATACAGAAAATGAATCACGAAGCAAGATTATCAGTTAATAGCCACACGAAAACCTACTTTTAGTTGCCAATGATTATCATCATATCATGATTTAGAACACTGAGTTCACAGTTTCTTCAAACTAAACAAAACAAGAAGCCCTTAATAATCTAACCCTTGTACTCTGATAGGAAGAAAGCAATAGGGATGGCATACCCGCCCTGCCCCGCCCCACCCCGTTTAAGTTATTTACTAAAATACCCTTATATATATATTAAATATTACAAATATACCCATATATATTATATCTATTGCAAAGATACCCATATATAAATGTATATTTTAACATTATTTTTATGTTCAAGATTTTTTTAAATATTTTTTTTAAAAAATAAAAATAGTAACCGGGGCGCGGACAGGGCCGGGGCGCGGGGGAATTCGGGGCGTGGCGGGATGGGGCAAAAAAATAAATAAATAAACAGGGCGGGGCGGGTATGGGGCAGGGAAAAATAACCGGGTTTGGGGATGGGGAAGGTGATCCCCGCCCCGCCCCGCCCCATTGCCATTCCTAGAAAGCAAAATCAAATCCACATATTATTTAATCCTGATCTTATTAGTAAACTAAACCAATGGTGCAAGTACGGGTCCCTAAAAGCCTGGTTAAAATATATGCAAACAACAGGTAAAGATATATTAGTAATATTTGTCATGTGGATACGGAGTTTTTAAAGCAGACAAGCCTGCTTGCAGATATATAATCAGCAAAGGCTCTAGGGTCATGCCGTATAATCTGCAGAATTCCTTGCTAAATTGGTCTACTAGGTGATCCCATTGTGTTGCTTCAAATAAAACCTGCACACAATCCCAAAATAAATGTAAAAAGAAACTATCAAGATTGAATCAACCTGTAAAATATCATCCTTGACATAGAAATCAAGTCAAGCAAAAGGCCACAGATCAAAGGAAGTACGTGTAAAGGCTTTAACTGGAAGTCTAACTTATTAGAGTATTACAGACTAGGGTACAGTTGTAACTAGTTCATCCCACGGGTATTATAATCTTTTCAGTTCCTTCACCTTTTGTACTTGATTATATGAGCTTTGTATCTGAATATACACAGAGAAATAATACTCAAGAAATGAGATGCGCTCTAACAAAACTAAAAGATGTTTTCCCATCAGTGTAAACAGGGTGGACACATTGGATTATCTTATATGAGAAGTTAATTCCCATCATAAATATAGCTCTCAGTTAGCTCAAACAAGTTATTGCAAGAAAGATAAAAGCTCACCATGTCTAGTGCTTTTTACATCCACGCCCGCACCACAAAAAACACCTCGTTGTTTTACTAAATATTAAAAATGTATACCAGTACAAGCAAACCAGGCAGTGCAGTTAGGGCTGACAATTTGTGTCGATAGGTCGTGTTCGTGTAGGGTTGAATCGTGTCGTGTCAAAAAAGACCTGGTTAATATACGTGTCAAATATGCTCAATCCTAACACAACCCACAGGTATCCGTGTCGACCCATGTAATGCATTTAGCCTATTTATTATAATATATTAAATTAAATTTGACACAATCCAACACGAAACGAACTATTTAACCTACTATCAGCAAAATTAAATTGAATTTGACACAATCCAAAAATAGTTTATTGATATATTTCAACCTATGATCAATTAGAGAAGAGAAAAAATAAAAATAAAAAATAAATATTAATATAATCGTGTCAAATGTGTCGTGTTCGGGTCGACCCTTATACAACTTCAACCCTTTTATGGTCAACCCTAACCCTTTTAATTCATGTTGTTTTCGTGTCGTGTCTCATTTTGCCAGCTCTAAGTGCAGCAGAAAGAACAATTAAATTTGGTATGACTAGCAATCTGCACTTTTCTCACCCATTATCAGAAAAAGTGGTGCAGTTGCAATTACACCAAAAAGTTATAACAGAAAACATCAAAGATGTGGTTCACCTTGTATTCTGCACATTCAGTACTACTCTTAAAAGCTAGTGCAGCTACAACTCGCTGCAGCTCTTTCATATGGGTAGCTCCCCAAGGCGCAAGGTACTTTCGGGCATATGCAATAGCTCGTAAGTTGTTTTCAGCTCGTACCAACTCTATGAACTCTTGAAGTCTCAACTGAAATTCGAATTTACTCTGTCATGAAGAAAAGGATTCAGCATTAAACATCTTCATAAATGTTTGTCAAACACTTCAAGTGATGCTATTCAATCCAACATTGGACCTGCAACAATGTGAACTAAAGATTGAGATACCTGTAGCAGCAATATCTTTTTTTTCCCCTCCTTTTTTTCATATAATATAAATAAAGGGCATTTATCAAATTGGAGGGTTCTAGGGGTAGGGGTTTTGCAGTTGGATAAGAGGCCACCACACTGAAAATGTTTTAAGGCCTTAACTTTTTTTATGCTAATTTGCACAAGCATATTATATTAGTTTAAGTGTCCATTTCAGTAGCCTTATAACCAATAACTAGATAAGGTGATAGTTTACGAAGCAGTTATTGCGAACGTGATGTCAAGTCCACCGATTCTAGTGTTTGTGCTAATCCTATCACCTTTATTCCTGCCAAAACAATCAACAGGAAGGAGGGGACATCAATAACTACCACTGAGACTTAAGAGAGGATCTAGATTACTGTTGGAGACATTATACCCCATGTGTCTTGTATGAAAGCAAATGAAAAAGCAAACAAGCATGCAATGATGTAGAAGCAAACTCTTCAATTTGCTTGTCTAATTAATGCACTTACTCAAACAAACTCTGTAAAATCTATACCTTAGACTTCTTCAATCTAGACTTGTTTTCAGCACACCAGGCAAGGGCAGGAGACAAATCCTTGTTCTGAAGAGCATCAACAACCTTCTTTGCCTCAAGAAATACATAGATATGTACAAGATCCTGGCATCAAAATTTAAAAGACCATTATTTGAGAAAATAAATGTTAATTAGCATGGTAGAAGGATGCTATGGAAACAGTGGTGCACGCTTTCAAAACCAAAAAGCACACCCATTTGCAAATATTTAACAAAAGACCAAAATATACACAACCCCATGTCAACTGACAAATGTAAATGTTTCATGGCATGTGAATGGTTCTTGTCTTCTTCTTCTAATGGATCAAGCTGTTAATCAGCTGCATATGGAATAAAGATAATCTACTTTTTCTTTATTCCTTTTTTTTCACAGACAATTGTGTATAAAGAAGTGCCCGGCTAATTACTCAATTGAATTAGGAAACAAAAGTAAATGTAAATGAAAGGATGGCATAAGTTTCAACTGTTATCAATTTTCATTTTTCTTCCCACAATATGTCAACCCAAATGACAGAATCTACTCAAGTCAATACTCAGGGTCCGTTCAGTTGCGCCGTTTTGGAATTGCATTGGAGTTGCAATTCCATGAAATTGCAATTCCGCTAATGCAATTCCAAATACTTTGTTCGGATAAGTCTTGGAATTCAAGTGTAATTGAATTTCAAGACCAAATCCAATTTGAATGTGAATTACAATCATAAACCCAATTCGAATGTAAAATATCATAAATCTTGAATTAAATTAGATAATATAGATAGATTTAAATATGTAAACATAGGTATGAAACTATGAATATATACATATATATATATATATATATTTATATATGCATGTGTATGTATATGTATGTGCATGTAATAGACATGTATATATGTATGTGAATATGTAAATATGTGTGAGTTTGTGTGTATGCATGTGTATTCATAATTTTTTTTATATACATTTATGTGTACATATATATATACATGAATGTATGTTTGTAAATATAGGCGTGTGTGTGTGTATATATGTATATAGGGAAAACTACATATAAGACATATTAAGGAACCTAAATTACAAATTAGTAAATTATAAGTTTCATATTACATTTTGATAAATTTAACCAAACTAATTACATATAGGTAAACAATTATTTTTTGGGTCCAAAATACCCTCCAAACACTAATATAAAAATACCAAAATAGCCTTTTTTTCCTTCCATCTCTCCACCACCCTCCCCTCTGCCACTCGGTCAAACTTCACAGTCGTCAAATGGAGAAGAAAGCATATGTATATGTATATGTTGATATATAGATACAGAAAGCGAAGTGAGAGCGATAGAGAGATAGAAAACTATACACACACACATATATATATATGTTTATATATATAAAAATTAGGTATAGAAGATCTTGAAGATGTTGAAATTACAGAATCAAACATGGAAATTGAAAATCCCTATGCAAAAAGCGCGGGACCTTCGCGCGGAATCGACCCTCAATTTTCCATTTTCAGGGCAAGAGAAACTATTTGCGAATAGAAGTATATATTTCTTTATATATATATATATCTGTAACTAGAGAGTTTTGTTTTGTCTTTGCTAATGGATTATAGGATATATAAAAACATTGTTATCGAATGGTGTTTGGTACACGTGCACCTCCAATGTGAAGCGTCCATGTTACTTTTCAGAGTGGCGGAGGAGGAGAAAAGTGGAGAGGTGGAGGAAAAGGGGTATTTTGGTATTTTTATATAAGTGTTTGGAGGGTATTTTGGAGTTCAAAAATAATTCTTTACCTATATGTAATTAGTTTGGTTAAGTTTACCAAAATGTAATATGAAACTTAAAACTTTACCAATTTGTAATTTAAGTTCTTTAATATGACTTATATGAAGTTTTCCCATGTATATATGTTTGTATATATATATATAGGTCTTTGTGAATATATATGTAAGTTTGTAGTTGTGAAAAGTTAGTTGTTAGAGAGAGAGAATTTATTGGGTTGAAGACTTGGAAAAGATTTAGAATTGGAAATCACAACTTCTCATGTGGAATTCAAATGGTAGAATTGGTGGATTTGGAATTTCAATCCCAAATCATTTTTGAGCAAACGAACAATGGAATTTACGGAATTAGAATGCAATCCCAAATCCAAAGCCCAAAACGATGCAGCCGAACGCACCCTCAAGGAAATTAGCAAACCAAAACACCTCGTAAAGAAAAGTACAACGACACACAAGTGTAAACCGAAAGAAAATATTACTTGTATATTGCTGCTTTCTGCCAACTTTATTGCAGTATCATAATAAGACATTCGCAACATGTAATCCACGAGTATGCGCTTCAAGCGTGTGTTATTCCATTCAGATACATTCTCCAAATTCGCTAATTCCAAGTGATCCAGACTAGCCTTGCACCTCTGCACTTGCAAGTGCTCTGCACAATTCCCCTCTTCCAACTGAGTGATCATGCCATAAATATATTTAGTTAGTACTAATTAGTATTAGTACTAACAGTCTTTATTGTAATTGCAAAATATACACATTCTGAATCAAGATACTTCTCCTTATATACTTGTTTGTACACGCACACACTCTTATATTTATACAGATAATAGTCATCTAGATCTAAAAATCAACAATCAGTTAATAACAACTTTAATCAAATTCTGTGTGAGCGTCTTGAATGGCAACAATCTCATTCTGAAGAGTTTGCACTTGAAATATACATATACACACACATATGCACGCAGATAAAACTCATCTAGAATGGATGGAAAATGAAAACTAGTCCAGCTAAATCTATATATATACACGCACACATATATAAGTGTGTGACTCAATTAATTGGAATTTTGTGTTTACTTAGGGTTAAAAAGAAACGCATAATGGAAAAGAAAAAAAAACTCTAGTTTCGACTCACTTTCTCAGAGATTAAACATATATTTAGGGCTTATGAACCATATACCTTTCTCTTGAGACCTTGCAATCTGGAGACGAGTGAATTGAGATGCTGAACGGCGTCGTCTCGGGAAAAATCTCCATCGGTGGCATCGCCGACGGCGGAGATTACGGCTGAGATCTCCTTGTCGAGAGTGCGGTAGTTGGCGCGAATCGTCTTCTTGTAGTGCTCGAAGGGGACTCTCAGTAACTGCTGTTCCAGTTTCAGAGACTCCGCCAGCTGAGTGAGCTTCAACTGCGGAGCTGCGGAGGAGACTGCCGCCATGGCGGTGGCGGTGGCGGTGGCGGAGGTGCCGTTGGGAACCGTTTCCGTTTCCATTTCCATTGATCTCAATCGGGTGGAAGCGAACTCAGCTTCGGTTTTGGTTGAAACATCAGAACGACAACGTTTGTAAAGCCCAAAAAATAAAAGTAAGGGTAAATTACTCTGACCTCCCCTAAGGTTTTGCATAATTATCCTCATATAAAAGTTTGTGTAAATTTACTTTAACCTCCCCTATAAAATTAATATTATACAAGTATTATTATTTTCGTGCATTTACTAAAATACTCTTAATTTAAATATTTTAAACTGAAGTAATTTATTATTTGCATATTTAATGTTCTCGTATCATTTAAAATACTATATACTCCTGATTTGATATCACCCAAAATATATTTATCATTTCCCAAATAAGTTGGTGAGGTTATTTCAATATTTTTGTCACTCTTAAGGATACTTTTGAATTTTCATATATTTGTTCTTTCTTAATTTAATAAACTGAATTTTATTTGATAGTAAGGTTACTCAAACCAAAGTTAATAAAACATTAACGTAGTTTTATGTCACAATAAATTGTTTTAAGGGTAAATCCCAATTACACCCCCTCTAATTTGATCATATCTCACTTACACCCCCTTTACTATGGTATATCCCAGTTACACCCTCTCAAT
Organism: Cornus suecica; assembly: GCA_963922005.1. Taxonomy (NCBI): domain Eukaryota; kingdom Viridiplantae; phylum Streptophyta; class Magnoliopsida; order Cornales; family Cornaceae; genus Cornus; species Cornus suecica. The sequence continues at coordinate 2,461,507 of OY998244.1, forward strand.
TTTGATTACGTGTATCGAACACCCCCATCCGTTAGTCAACCGTTAGTTGTTGACCGTTATGTGATGATGTTGTAAGTCACTAAAATACCCTAAGGGGGGTGAATAGGGTTTTAAAAATAATTTCTAACTTCTTTTTATTCTTACTAGAGCATGAAACAAGGTTCAATATTAATTTACAAGGTAAAATATGCAATGAATAATTTCACTTAAATTCAAATTCAATTTTGATTACGTGTATCGAACACCCCCATCCGTTAGTCAACCGTTAGTTGTTGACCGTTATGTGATGATGTTGTAAGTCACTAAAATACCCTAAGGGGGGTGAATAGGGTTTTAAAAATAATTTCTAACTTCTTTTTATTCTTACTAGAGCATGAAACAAGGTTCAATATTAATTTACAAGGTAAAATATGCAATGAATAATTTCACTTAAATTCAAATAGCTATTTACCACAATATAAATTAAGCATGCATGAACATAAAGTAAGGAGATAGAGATAGAGATATTGACACCGTGATTTTTACGAGGTTCGGTAACTCCTACTCCTCGGCTCAAAGAATCCCCTTCCTTGAGACTTTCTCGATCCTCACACTATAGCTCTTCCTTCAATAGGTGGAATAACAAAACATTTACAAAAGAGCTAACTAGTTCTTCACACAATCAAGAGAACAATCCTCCCTTGATACAATGGGATTCACTCACCCAAGATCACAAATTTATGTATGCAATCAATATATCACTCAAGAACCAAAAACACTCAAAACCCTAAGGTTTTTATGGAAGATAGATCAATATAAGTTCAAGTGTTTTTAGGTGATATTTCAATAACTCAAGATATGTATATTCTCACAATATATTTTCAATAAGAGAATAAGCTCAAAGCTTGAGTTTAAATCTTCAAAATGATAAGAGTGAAAAACGAGATTTTGATCTTTCTTGTTATCGAAAGATTTTTCAGAAGATGCTTGAGAGAAAATTATAGATGAATAATATTTGGAAAATTTCTCACACAAGAACCTTGACATTTCAATCCATATCTTTTTCTTATATAGTGTAACACTAGGGTTTGGAGAGTGTATCTCACCCTAGACAATGTGGAGAGTAGGACCTGAAAATCAGCAAGCAAAACCATTTCTTTTTGGGCAAAAATATTGTTTAGAAATACTTTTTCTTAAAATCCTGAAGCACCCAGTCGACTGCTTCCATGCTTAGATTTAAAAAAAATTTCCCAACGGCTAGGGTCAGTCGACTGCCTCAAGAAGGCCAGTCGACTGCCTCAGGCAATCAAAAATGTTTAAAACTCTCTGGTTCAGTCAGTCGGCTAGGTCCTTAACTGCCAGTCGACTGGGCACAGTCAGTCGACTGCCTCATGCAGTCAAAACGTTTTATAGCTCACTGGTTCATCCAGTCAGCTAGGTCCTTATTGGCCAGTCGACTGGGTCATAGTCAGTCGGCTGCCATTTCATGGCCAGTCGACTGGGTGACTCCAAGAATTATTTTCAAGGTCCGTTTTTGATCCGTTTGAGTTCGTTTGATTTATTACTTGAGCTTATAAGACCAATCAACGCATAAGATACCTTATTACAATATTCTCACCTCGACCTATCTACCCCAGGTCTTGAGTCCAGTTTTTGTTCTTTCTTTGATCTTTTTGTCCTTCTTCGAGTTTGCGCTTGAGTTTCCTTATCGCTTGTTGCTTTAGCGATCTTTCCGAATCATTTACTTGTACTTGCTGAAACACTTAGCTCAAAGTCATATTAGTACCAAACACGGTTTTGAATGTTTTGTTAATATCAAAATAAGATTTATTGTTTGAAATAGAATTTCAAAGCCAACAATCTCCCCATTTTTTATGTTGACAAAACATTTCACGTTTGCGCATAAAATGGTGAAGTATCAAGTGATACTCCCCTCAATGTGTGCATCTTTCATTTTTATTTACATGCGCCCCCATAGGAAATAAATTTTGCAATTTGATACTCATTTACGTAATACATGGAAAGATAATAGAAACAACATATTTCAACTCATAATTTATGAGTTCGGTACATGTTGTTTTACTACTATATATTACAAAATGATAAAGCATAGAAATGAAACAAAGCATTAACAACAAACATAAAACATAGGTAACGTCCTATGCTACACAAAATAGACCTATGGCCAACACAAACACCCTAATACATTATCCCCCTTTGACGACATCAAAAAGGCGGAGGGTCACGGCGAAAGACATCCATGGTAGTGGCGATGCGGTCGATCTTGTCCTCAAGACGCTTCATATCCTCGGTCGTCTTCCTCTGGACCTCCTCATTGCGCTTTTGGGCCTCTTCATTGCGCTTTACGATTTCCAAGATTTGGGTAAGAGTTTCGGGATTTCCCCCGAACCCAAAATTTGGAATATCAAAATCGCTACCAAGAGACGAAAAAGAAGAAGTCGAAGCTTCCGGACGAGGAACATCATGATGAAGAACAGATGGACCAGCCTGGTCCGCAGGAGGAACAACCCTAAGTAAGACCAACACTCTATCCGCATTCTTACCGATATGCATCTGCTTGAGATGCGTGCGGTCCAGAAAAATCGGATTGCTTTCCGAAGGCTTTTCATCAAGCGGAACGCCACACCGACCAAGAAGAAAAGATAAATGGGTAGGAAAGATGAGTGCGCCTTTCTTCTTGTGGCACTCGAGAATAGCGGAAATGAACAGAAAAACAAGGTTGACCTTACGACCGATCATGACACAATAGACTAGGAAGGCTTCCATGATCGACACAAGACTCTGGCTTCCGAACTTGGGCAAGATGGAATATGTGATAACATTGTGCACAAGTCGAGCCTCAGGAGTAAGCGAGGAAGAAGGAAACTCAGAAGTGGCAGTGGTGGTTTTATTCACCGAAATGGCCCGAACTGTTTCGAGAGGATCGAAATCATTCGAAGAGTACCAAATAGATGGGCAGAAATACGATATACCGCCAGTAGGTAGCCGAAAAATAGTATTAATTACTGCTTCGGTCAACTCAACTGAAACGCCTGCAACAGTGGAGCAAAGTTTGCGAGCGGGAGGACTTGGTTGAGAAGGATTCTCCAGATTTTTATAAAATGCTTTGACGGCTCGTGGAAAATTCAAAACATCAAGCGAAACGAAGAAGTCCCAACCCATATTTTGAAAAAGATTGAACGTATTAGCGCCAATCTCTTCGCACAAGGGTTGAGTCACAATGCGACTCCGAGCAAACTTGCGATGAATGAAGTTAGTTTCAAAAAGACGAACACTATCTTCATCACCAAGAAGGGCAGAGAGAGACATCGGACCAGATTCAGGTTCTAAATCAGTGTCCTCATGAACAGGGGACGGAGGTGGAGGAGGTGCAGCCGAAGAGCTTCCACCCCTACGGGCGCGTTTCTTGAGGCGCACGACATTGGGATCCATGAGAGAGATGAGAACCAAGATGATTGAAAGCATTTTGAAAAGAAAATGAAAAAAAAAATCGAGAGAAAAAAATGAGAGAGAAAAGAGAAACTGAAAAAGTGATGTGTATAGATATGTATATATATAGATGGATATATATGACTATATATGAAGAGAAGAGTGGTGATAATGGAGGAGAGGATCGTGGTGTAGTGGGGAAGTGGTTTAAAGGTGATTAAATGGCTTGAAGGAAGGAAGAAATGGGAGAGATCGTGGAGAGAGTGGAGAGAAAGAAGAAAAGAAAAACTAGGTTCGCGCAGAGGCAGTCGACTGGCCATATGGAGGCATTCGACTGGCTCATGACCCAGTCGACTGGCTGAAGATGAATAAAATCAGAAAAACTCACTGGTTGATCCAGTCGACTGGCCGTATACGAGGCAGTCGACTGGCCCTCAAAAATAAATTTTCGAAAAATATTTTAAATTTTGAAAGCCGAGATCGTGGACGAGATTTTGTGAAAATTTAACTGATTACTTCAAAATCCATGGCCATTCCTAATTCCCTACGAATTTTTTAAAATAGTTCGTCCGAGAGGGGTTTAGTAAAAATATCCGTCAGTTGATTTTTAGTGTGAATAAAAATCAATTCAATGTCACATTTGGCTACGTGATCCCTTAGAAAATGATGCATAATCTCTATGTGCTTTGTGCGAGAATGTTGAGTAGGATTCTTTGAGATACAAATAGCACTAGTGTTATCACATTTAATAGGTACGAGATTAAAAACAAGTCCAAAATCAAGTAATTGTTGCTTAATATAAATAGTTTGGGCGCAACAACTACCGGCCGCTACGTATTCGGCTTCAGCCGTAGACAGGGCAACCGAATTTTGCTTTTTACTTGACCATGAAACAAGAGAGTGACCTAGAAAATGACATGTACCACTTGTACTTTTCATATCCACTCTACAACCCGCAAAATCGGCATCCGAATAACTAGTGAGATCAAGTGTGGTGCCACGTGGATACCATAGTCCTAAGTTAATCGTCCCACTAAGATAGAGAAAAATACGTTTTACGGCTAGCAAGTGAGATTCTTTAGGACAAGATTGAAAACGAGCACATAAGCATACACTAAACATGATATCCGGTCTACTAGCAGTTAAATAAAGTAAACTTCCAATCATGCCTCTATATTGAGTAATATCAACATTTTTTCCATTTTCATGTTTGTCGAGTTTAATAGAGGTATTCATAGGAGTAATGGCATGTTTGGCTCCCTCCATGCCAAATCGCTTTAGCAAATCTTTAGTGTACTTAGATTGGCTAACAAATAAGCCATCAAAGTTTTGCTTGATTTGCAACCCTAAGAAGAAATTCAACTCACCCATCATACTTATTTCAAATTCGTTTTGCATACTAGATGCGAAATCTTTGCAAAGAGAAGTATTTGTGGAACCGAATATAATGTCGTCAACATATATTTGGATAATCAACAAATCATTCTTGACATTTTTTGTAAAGAGAGTGTTGTCAACTTTGTCTTTAGAAAACCCTTTTTGAAGTAAAAAGTCACTAAGCCGTTCATACCAAGCTTTAGGAGCTTGCTTTAACCCGTATAAGGCTTTAGATAATTTGTAAACATGATTTGGAAAAAGTTCATTTTCAAAGCCGGGTGGTTGTTTTACAAACACTTCTTCATCTATAGTTCCATTTAGAAAAGCACTTTTGACATCCATTTGATAAAGAATGAAATTTCTAGATGATGCAAATGCAAGAAGCATTCTAATTGCTTCTAATCTAGCTACGGGTGCAAAGGTTTCATCATAGTCAATGCCCTCCTCTTGATTGTAACCTTGAGCTACCAATCTTGCTTTATTTCGAATAATCAGTCCATTTTCATCTTTTTTATTTCGAAAAACCCATTTAGTGCCTATTATAGTTTGATCTAAGGGTTGAGGGACTAAATGTCAAACTTGATTGCGTTCAAATTGATTTAGTTCCTCTTACATAGCCATGATCCAAGAATCATCACATTGAGCTTCGTGGAAGTTCTTGAGTTTAATATTAGACACAAAAGCCATGTGGTTGCATAATTCTCTAAGTTGAGATCTTGTGCTAACACCTTGTGAAGGGTTACCTATGACTTGTTCAAGAGGATGGTTGTGCACAATCCTCCAAGATTTTAGAATGGAGCAAGTCAAGTCATCATTAGATTGATTTCCAACTTCGCTCTTATCCATTTGCCTACTTGATGAGTTAGAGATATTGAGATTATTGAAACTATCCTCAATTCCTACAACTTCATCATCATCTAGGTGAACTTTAGGTGAGGGTAGAGGCAGTGATTCATCAAAAACAACATGGATAGACTATACAATGGTTAAAGTCCTTTTGTTAAATACTTTAAAAGTTCTACTAGTTGAGGAATACCCTAAGAAAATTGCTTCATCCGATTTGGAGTCAAATTTTCCCAAGTTATCTTTATCATTTAAAACGAAACATTTACAACCAAACACTTTAAAATACCCAATATTGGGTTTCCGACCATTCCACAACTCATACGGAGTCTTACCTAATTTCATTCGGATGATAACTCTATTTATGACATGACAAGCGGTGTTTACCGTTTCAGCCCAAAGACTTCGGGGAATGTTGTGTTCATTTAACATAGTCCTAACCATTTCTTGTAAAGATCTATTTTTCCTTTCAACTACCCCATTTTGTTGAGGAGATCTTGGAGCCAAGAGATCATGAGATACACCAAATTCATCACATAATTTCTCTAGATCTTGATTGTCAAATTCTCTACCCCTATCACTTCTAATTTTCTTGATTTTCAAATCTTTTTCATTTTGAATGACTCTATAAAATTTATCAAGAATGGAGTGAGTTTCATTTTTATGATCAAGAAAGTGTACCCAAGTAAATCTAGAGTAGTCATCTACTATAACAAGTACATAGAGTTTCCCGACTAAGCTGGTCGTTCTCTCCGGACCAAAAAGGTTCATATGAAGTAACTCTAAGGGTCGAGAAGTGGTGATATTTTTCTTTCTCTTGAAAGAAGATTTCACTTGCTTACCTATTTGACATATACTACATATTTTATCTTTTGAAAAATTAGTCTTCGGGAGGCCTTTGACTAATTCATTTTTAGACAAACGTTGAATGAGGTCCATACTAGCATGTCCTAACCGTCTATGTCATAACCAACTATTTTCACTCAATGTGACAAAGCACTTAACATCTTGTTCATTTAATTCACATAGCAACATAGTATATAAATTTCCGTTTCTCTTTGCATTGAACAATTGTTTTCCATCTTTCTCAACTATGCATGCATTTGACCTAAAGATAACATCATAACCTTTGTCACAAAGTTGGCTAATACTAAACAGGTTATGCTTTAAACCATCAACTAAAAGTACGTTATCTATAGCTAGAGAAGAAGATATACCAATGGATCCAATTTCAACAATTTTGCCTTGTGAGTTGTCTCCAAAAGTAACGCTTCCTCCTTCATAAGATTTTAGGGACATGAATTTTGATTTGTCCCCCGTCATGTGCCTTGAACATCCGCTATCAAGGAACCATCTTTCTTTTGAGGCGGACTTCAAGCATACCTCATCTTCATTTGCCATGAGGCAAAGATTTATAATTTTCTCACCATTTTCTTCATCATCCGAATCACAAGAGTCATAATCATCCCATGTTGCATTCATGGCCATTTTGTTCGGCCTTTTCTCATTCTCCTTTTTGGGCTTGAAACACTCATTTCTATAGTGTCCCGGTTTACCACAATTGAAGCAAGTAATGGATTCCTTCTTGTTTTTTTCTCCTCTTGGTTCGTTGGTCTTTGAGAACCTCCGACCTTTAGCCTTCTTTCGTTGAAGAAATCTCTTGAATTGTTGAGTGATCAAGGCAATGTATTCATCAACCTCTTCTTCAATTCTTTCATTTGCTTCACTTTTAGTTGAAGCTTGCAAGGCTATACCTTTTCTAGTCTTGGCGTCTTCTTCACGAGATTTTAAGGTAATTTCCCATGTAAGGAGTGACCCGAAAATCTCATCAAGACTCATAGTGCTAAGATCGTGTGCTTCTTTAATAGCCGTCACCTTCGTATCCCATTTGACCGGAAAGCTTCTAAGGAATTTGCGTGCCGCATCGGATCTAGGAACAATTCTACCAATGTGCTTTAGTCCATTCAAAATATTAGTAAAATGAGACATCATAGAATTGATATTTTCATCTTCCTTCATGGCAAAAAGTTCATATTCATGCATAAGTATATCAATTTTAGATTCTCTAACTTGAGTAGTTCCTTCATAAGTAACTTCAAGTTTATCCCACATTTCTTTGGTCGTGGAGCAAGTAGATACACGGTTAAATTCGTTTGGACTTAAGGCACAATTTAGATTAACCTTAGCTTTGGCGTTAAATGACATAAGTCTACGCTCATCATTATCCCATTCGTTTGGTAATTTGTGAATAATTTTTCCATCAACCACTTTGGTAATAGTAAAAGGTCCATCGACAATAACTAGCCAAATTTCATAATCAATAGCTTAAAGAAAATATATCATTTTAGTCTTCCAATAGCTATAGTTGGAACCATCAAACCATGGGGGCCTATTGTTAGATTGTCCTTCTACATGAGTGACTATGTTTGAGGCCATGATCGTTCTCTAAGACGGTTAAGTCTAAAACAAGTAGAGATTAGGCTCTGATACCAATTGTAAGTCACTAAAATACCCTAAAGAGGGGGTGAATAGGGTTTTAAAAATAATTTCTAACTTCTTTTTATTCTTACTAGATCATGCAACAAGGTTCAATATTAATTTACAAGGTAAAATATGTAATGAATAATTTCACTTAAATTCAACAAACTATTTACCACAATATAAATTAAGCATGCATGAACATAAAGTAAGAAGATAGAGATAGAGATATTGACACCATGATTTTTGCGAGGTTCGGTAACTCCTACTCCTCGGCTCAAAGAATCCCCTTCCTTGAGACTTTCCCGATCATCACATTATGGCTCTTCCTTCAATAGGTGGAATAACAAAACCTTTACAAAAGAGCTAACTAGTTCTTCACACAATCAAGAGAACAATCCTCCCTTGATACAATGGGCTTCACTCACCCAAGATTACAAATTTATGTATGCAATCAATATATCACTCAAGAACCAAAAACACTCAAAACCCTAAGGTTTTTATGGAAGATAGATCAATATAAGTTCAAGTGTTTTTAGGTGATATTTCAATAACTCAAGATATGTATATTCTCACAATATATTTTCAATAAGAGAATAAGCTCAAAGCTTGAGTTCAAATCTTCAAAATGATAAGGGTGAAAAACGAGATTTTGATCTTTCTTGCTATCAAAAGATTTTTCAGAAGATGCTTGAGAGAAAATTAGAGATGAATACTATTTGGAAAATTTCTCACACAAGAACCTTGACATTTCAATCCATATCTCTTTCTTTATATAGTGTAACACTAGGGTTTGGAGAATATATCTCACCCTAGACAATGTGGATAGTAGGACCTGAAAATCAGCAAGCAAAACCATTTCTTTTTGGGCAAAAATATTGTTTAGAAATACTTTTCCTTAAAATCCTGAAGCACCCAGTTGACTGCTTTCATGCTTAGATTTAAAATATTTTTCCCAACGGCTAGGGTCAGTCGACTGTCTCATGAGTTAGTCGACTGCCTCAGGCAATAAAAAATGTTCAAAACTCTCTGGTTCAGTCAGTCGGCTGGGTCCTTAACTGCCAGTCGACTGGGCACAGTCAGTCGACTGCCTCATGCAGTCAAAACGTTTTATAGCTCACTGGTTCATCCAGTCAGCTAGGTCCTTATTGGCCAGTCGACTGGGTCATAGTCAGTCGGCTGCCATTTCATGGCCAGTCGACTGGGTGACTCCAAAAATTATTTTCAAGGTCCGTTTTTGATCCGTTTGAGTTCGTTTGATTTATTACTTGAGCTTATAAGACCAATCAACGCATAAGATACCTTGTTACAATATTCTCACCCCGACCTATCTACCCCAGGTCTTGAGTCCAGTTTTTGTTCTTTCTTTGATCTTTTTGTCCTTCTTCGAGTTTGCGCTTGAGTTTCCTTATCGCTTGTTGCTTTAGCTATCTTTCCGAATCATTTACTTGTACTTGCTGAAACACTTAGCTCAAAGTCATATTAGTACAAAACACGGTTTTGAATGTTTTGTTAATATCAAAATAAGATTTATTGTTTGAAATAGAATTTCAAAGCCAACAGATGTCATCAGTAAAAATGTGATAAATGGTATATTTTGCCCTTTGTAGTCAAATGACTTATTTAACCCCCTTGCCTTCTTGAAAATTCCAACATACTCTTGATTTAATTTTAAATTTGAACTGAATAATAAATTTATACATCCTTGACACTTTAAAATTAAAAAAAATTATAATTTTTTTTGAATTTTTATTTCAACTAAATAATATATCTATATATTCTCTTAACTTAGATTTAAAATTAAATAACTTTTTTTTTGTAATTTTTAAAGATGAACTATATAATTAATGTTTATATTATTAACATTTTAAAATTAGAGAACTTTATATTTTTTTAATTTTTAATTTAAATTAAATATTATATCTATAAAAAGTGGATATAGGCAAACCAGAGGGGGTGTAAGTGGGATATAGGCAAATCAGAGGGGGTGTAACTAGGATATAGGCAAATCAGAGGGGGTGTAAGTGGGATTTACCCTTTTAAAAATGTTAAAGTAATAAAATATTGAAGGACAAAATAGACATTTCACACAAATCCGTTAGTTGGCATGACGGCCGTCACTGACAGGGGGTGTACCTGGAATATTCCATAGTAGAGGGGGTGTTGTTGGGATATGGTCAAATCAGAGGGTGTAAATGGGATTTACCTTTGTTTTAATTTAAAGCACCTAAATTAGGGATACTTTAGTAAATGCACAAAAATATTAGTGTAATATTAATTTAACAAGGGAGGTCAGAGTAAATTTATACAAAATCTCAGGGGAGCTCGGAGTAATTTACCCTAAAAATAAATATGAAAATGCTTTAACCAAAACATTCTGCAAAATAAAATGGTTAAAGCATTTTCATATTTATTTTTAGGGAAAATATTTTCACAATTTGCTATCATTACGTGTTTAAGATATTAAAATGATCGTAATTTTTTTTTATTAACGCATATATTTTGCAAAATAAAAATAAAAGGTGAATCGCTTACTGTGTCAGTGTGCCATGATAACTTTGACACCTCAAAAGGAAAAAAAGTGAATAAGTTATGGTCTAGAGAAAATAAAGGGTGGAATTAAGGGGCTGTTTACTAACTGTTTCTGCTTTCTGTTTCTATTTTCTGAAAAAGCAGAATCAGATTCTGTTGTCTGTAGAAGAAACAAAAACTAAATTTATGTTTACTAATTTTTCAAAAACAAACATTAAAACTATTTTGAAAAAAATATTAAGCTACCTTTTCCAAATTTTATTTTATTTTATATATTTATCATTTATTTAATTAATTAATTAATTTTATTTAATTAATTAATTAATTTTATTTATTTATTTATTCAATTTTATTTATTATTAGTTTTATTTTATTTAATTTATGAATAATATTGTTTTATCAATTTTTATTTTATTTTTTTTTATTAATTGTATTTTTAATCATTTTTTTATTTTTTTAATCATTTTAGTTATTTATTATTTATTTTATTTTACTTATTTTATTTTGTTTATTAATATATTATTTTTGATTAATTTTCTATTCATTTTATTTTATTTCTTATTATATTTATTTATTTATTTTAATTTAAATAATATTTTATGTAATTATTATTTATTATTTTATTTATTTATTATTATAATTTATTTATTATTGATTTAATATTTCTTATTCTTTTTATTATTGATGATTATGGTGAGTTTGAGGAAACAAAAAGAGAAAACACCTTTGTTTTTGCTTCCTCTTTCCTTTGTAATGAGAGGAAACGTTTTCTCAACTCAAAAAACAAAAACAAATTAAAAAACGTGTTTTTCATATTATTGTCAAATTTTAGGAAACAGAAAGCAGAAACAGTTAGTAAACATGCCCTAAGGAATTCGTTTTTTTTGATAAAAAATTGTCATTAAGAAATTGAAAACAACGAATAAAGTAGTTTTAAATATTTACGAGAAAAACATACTACCTCTGTCCTGAAATACTTGTCCACTATTGCATAGTGCCATGATTTTTTTGATTATTTTTTGTTTTCAATTTTGCCCTCTAATAATGTATATAAGGTTTGGTTAATGGTGGGGTCCATTATATTTTGAAATTAGTGGAGAGGGATAATTTAGAAAAATATGTGATAATAGTGTATTGGAATTTAAAACTGGACAAGTAATTAAGGACAAAAAAAATATAGTAAGTGGACAACTAATATGGAACGGAGGAAGTATATCATATCAGTCTTGCATTATAATCAACTTGTCCAAAGTTACCACAAATTTCATGAACCAACATATGCATCTTTTATAAGAAACCAAGGCTGAAAAAAAAAACATAGCTGATAATGGCAAAAATAAATGCTCCATTTTTTACGGTTTTTAACCGCCCCATTTATAAATGAGATGGTTATTTGGGTAAAAAAAAACGACGATTATAAGTCGGGGGATGGTTTGAAGGGTTCTCCAATGGGGAACCGCCCTGCCCCATACCGTATACTAATAATTTAATTTTTTATATTAAAATGTTAGGGAATGGTTGTAGTTTTAGTTATGGAGTTGTATTTGACTAATAATTTATGAATCTAATTTATTTATTAAAGTGCTTATTTAGATGTGAATTACTTATTAATTTTAAACTATTAAATTTATTTTTTGATTATAAATTATTGCGATTAAATCAATTGGATAATTGTTGTTTCATATATAGATTACAATGTTGTATTTATTTTTTGTTTACCCTTAGTAAGAAAAAATAATAATAACACCGTTTGGGGCGGTTGTGGGGGTAATGATGAAATTTTTAAATAATTTTGGGGTAGTTATGGGAATGAATTTTTTTATAATTTTGATTATAAGATCGAGAAAACCCCATGTTATCATCTTTACTGATGCTAATCAAATTTACAAACCCCTTGACCTGAACTCATTCCACCAGTACATAATTCCGACAAGGATAAATTGATCATATATCTATATCTATATCTATAACTATTTTAAAAGTGTAAGGGTCTTGGAATATTTCCAAATATTTTGATATTTTATTTAAAAATAAATATCATTAAATGTATTTCTTTCAATTCCATCATTAAATTATCGTGCATATAAAGCCTTTCAAAAGTATAATGACTCTTCATATTTTTATTGATATATATATATATATATATATTTTATAACAATTCGTTAATGCATTGAATTAAAGTCTAAAATAAAATCATATACTTCAAAAAGTTCATTCAAAGAGTTAGATCTTGTCTTTTGAAATACCCTGCGCTCACAAAAAGTTCATTCATTTTACATATGCTTCAATCATTTTTATCAAATATCAAGCTACATGTAATAATTTATCTATGTACTTTATTCACTTGTAACAGTGTCTATATAATTTTATTTGTAATTGTTTATATTTATATATACACATATTGAAATTATAAATATGTTACTCTTTATATATTACTTTATATAATGCTTATATTTTCAATCACTGAATTTGATAAAAACACGTTTGTAATTGATTATTCAATTTTTACTTGTAATTATAAATATATCCTAACAAATAAGTTGTTATGTAAATAATGTTTTTATTTCAATTATTGAGTTTGAAACGATTGATTTTCAATTACTTATTTTAATTTTAATTTTAATTATTAACATATGAATGACCTAATAAATGTTTTACTATTTAATTCACCTGTCTTTTGAAATTCCCAACCCTCTCAAAGTTCAATTACAATTTTAACAAAATAAGGTTTTTTGCAGGTATGCTCCTATGTTTTTTGAAAATTTTGACCCCATTAAGTTTAAATCACTCCCAAAAATTCTCATTTGTTTTTCATGTATTTCACTAAAAAAAAAAATTAATTTTTATTCACTCAATTCTATGTATTTTATTCACTTATACAAGTGTCTACATTATTTTCTTTATAATTCTGTATGTATATAATATAAAATACAGTATAGTACATAATAAATTCACGTCAGTTAGTGAATGTGAAAAGACAATTTCTTAAAAACTTGTAAGAGCCTGTTTGGATTGGCTTTTCAAATGTTACTTTTGGCTTTCTGGAGCGAAAAGTTGTTTTGAATGGCATTTGACAAATTTTTCAGAGAATTTCTGGGTCTTGGAAAAGCATTTTAAAGAAGTTGAGAGTACCGACTTCTTAAAACAGCTTCTTCTTTTCTTTTTCTTCTGCGAAAAGTCATAAACAAAAATGGACAATGCTTGGTTTGTCACCAGTGATGACCAATTTTGTCCTCACCCCTTATTTAGACTAATAGAATTAAGACACGTGACAAATATTAATTAAAAAACATAAATGGGTATTACCCATTATTTATGGAATTCAACTCGATTTGAATTATTTTTTTTTCTCTTATTCACTTAAAAAAAAAATCTCATGGACAGTTTAACGTCTACATATGCATATACACTTATTTGTATAAAAAAATCTATGTATATTGCAATTGAATCCAAAGAATGATAAAATCTTTTGTGTTTCTATAATATCATCAATTTGGTGCGGCGAGCGGCACTTTACAAATAGAATTAAGACACGTGACAAATATTAATTAAAAAACATAAATGGGTATTACCCATTATTTATGGAATTCAACTCGATTTGAATTATTATTTTTTCTCTTATTCACTTAAAAAAAAATCTCATGGACAGTTTAACGTCTACATATGCATATACACTTATTTGTATAAAAAAATCTATGTATATTGCAATTGAATCCAAAGAATGATAAAATCTTTTGTGTTTCTATAATATCATCAATTTGGTGCGGCGAGCGGCACTTTACACACGAGATTTCTGATTTTTTTCTCTAAATTTCTATATTTCAATCACTTTATTTTTATTTTTTCTTCTTTATGTTCATAATATTTTGTATCCAATTCATTTATATATCTTTGAATTTTACGAAATATGGAAAAGTACCCATCACAATATCGAATAATATTAGTGGATTGTGACTTTTTTCTTATTTGTGCTAAAGGAAAATGTACATGCATATATACATAACGTTAAACTATCTATTAGATTTTTATTTTTTAAAGTGAATAAAAGAAAAATGAATAATTCAAATCCGGGTTGAATTCCATTAATAATAGGTAATACCTATTTATATTTTTTAATTAATATATGTCACGTGTCTTAATTCTATTAGTCCAAATAAGGAGTGATGATCAACTTGATCCTCACTGATGAGGACCCAAGCATTGTCCAACAAAAAATATGTCAAACAGTGCCTAAGTATATCCAGCAAGTTGCTATTTGAAACGACTTTGATTTTAATTATTAATAGTAATAAATATTATACTATTTAATGCACCAGCTAATCCTTTAACTATTAGTTAAAGCCAGAAATGTTATATTTGAAAGGTAAAATTGGCAAGGCTAGGAAGCTATACACTATAGTCAATTCACATATTCCATTGCAATTTCATTCCTTAAATGATCATTCCTTAATGGGTTATTTTGATCCACAATGTCGCGGTCATGTTATTCTCCATTATCACGGCAGAATTCTAGATAAACATAACTTTCATTTCAGAATTCTTGACTTTAAAAAAATTATTTTTCAAAAATTAATTATATTGAAATATTTTTATACATTTTTTTAAAAATAAAATAAAATAGTAGTATTTTTTAGTGTTGTAATGATTAGTGTCATATAAATGTTCTATTGATGGTAATCCAATAATTTAATATAGTATGTAAAAATTAAAAATCTATTTATCTATATACTCTTATATCTATATCTATGTACAACTAATAAAAGTACTTTTTTATTATTTCTATACATTTTTTCTTATTTTTAAATACAAAATAATTTTTTTATTATATTAAATACATATTATTTAATAATATTATTAAATTAAGAGTCATAAAGTCTATAAAACCTTAATTGTCTTCGCCTATTTCCTTATACGAATACTTTTATAACATAATAAATCAATTTTACACTTATTGCATACTAACTCTTTATTTACCCATCATTTACCAATAATGTGTCCATCCATTTCTTTAAGTTAACTACATTATTTATTATAGAAATTATAAATTTCCATCTAGCTACAGAGAAATCGTATCCAACAATGTCTTCGCCCTTATTTAAATGATTCTCTAATGAAATTGAATTAAGGTTTGTAATTCCTTTTTTTAGATTCCCTCTTTCTATGTTTGATTAGGGTCTGTTTGGTAGCAGTGTTTTTGTGTCTGTTTATGTGTTTTGTGTTTATAAACTTGTTTGGTTAGTATTTTTGGAATATGTGTGTTAAAAAACACTTTTTCACTTAGTCAAATTTTGGGCATATTCCAATAAACATGAATTTGGTGTTTATTGGGGTGTTTCTCACTTACACTTTATTCACTTTATAATATATTTTATTATTTATATTATTAAAAATATTATTTATTAATTTATATATTAATTTATAAATATATTCTATTTATTTATTTATTATTATTTCATTATTTAATTCATTTTATTTATAAATTATTTATTCATTCAATATTAATTTATTATTATTATGAAGTATTTATTTGTTATTATATTTACTTATTATTTTTATTATATTTTTAAATATATTTTATGTAATTTATTATTTATTTTATTAATTTATTATTATTCATTTATTATTTAGTCCATTTTTTACTATTTTATTTATTATTTATATTATTGATTTTTAATTTTTTAATTTCAACCCAAAAAACATCCTTACCAAACATACTTATGTTTTTGGATAAATAAACAAAAAACGTGTTTTTTGTTTATTTCAACACAAACATAAACACAAACACAGCTCTACCAAACAGGCCCTTAGTGTTTTTGGGATATGTGTGTTAAAAAACACTTTTTCACTTTAGGCAAATTTTAGGCATATTCCAATAAACATGAATTTGGTGTTTATTGGGGTGTTTTTCACTTACACTTTCTTCACTTTATAATATATTTTATTATTTATTAATTTATATATTAATTTATAAATATATTCTATTTATTTATTTATTATTATTTCATTATTTATTCATTTTTAATTATTTAAAAATATATTTTATTAATTTATTATTATGAAGTATTTATTTGTTATTATATTTACTTATTATTTATTTCATTTTGTTTATTATTTATTATTTTTATTATATTTTTAAATATGTTTTATGTAATTTATTATTTATTTTATTAATTTATTATTATATTATATTTTATTTATTATTTATATTATTAATTTTTAATTATTGATTTTTAATTTTTCACTTTAAACCCAAAAAACATCCCTACCAAACATACTTATGTTTTTGGATGAATATACAAAAAAACGAAAAACGTATATTTTGTTTATTTCAACACAAATACAGCTCTACCAAATATGCCCTTAGTGAATATAAGAAATTCTGTATATCGGTAGTATGAAATTAATGAAAATCAAATGCAAGTACATCATCATTAGAAATATATTTAAAAAAGGTAAAAAACATATATGCTAATTTTATTTTTCGTGCATAAAACTGAACATAATAATATGTAATTATGTATATTCTCTCTTTTTATTATTTGTATTTTTTATCCTTAAATTTAAAATATTTAACAGTAACCACCACTCACCTTAACTAAAAACTATTAGGGTAATTTGCACTAACACCCCTGAGGTTTTAGTCAAACCCACTTTTCGGTTGACTTTCGAAATTTCAGCACTAACACCCCCTCAGTTGTGATTCCTTTTGCAATGACACCCCCTAGACCAATAAAATGACCAAAATACCCTTGATCAAATTCGAAAAACATATATTTAAATTTTGAAAAAAATATATAAAATTAGAAAAATAAATATATAAATTTCGAAAAACATATATAAATTTTAAAAAATATGAAAATTCAAAAATATATATAAAATTTGAAAAATATTTTAATTCGAATATATATATTTCAAAAATATATATAAAATTCAAAAAATTATACAATTTCGGAAAACATATATAAATTTCAAAAACTATATATAAAATTAAAAATAATATAAACAATTTGAAATATATATATATATTCAAAAAAAATTTCAAAACATTATATAATTTCGAAAAACATATATAAAATTTGAAAAATATTTTAATTCGAATATATATATATTTCAAAAAAATATATAAAATTCAAAAAATTATATAATTTCGAAAAACATATATAAATTTCAAAAAATATATATATAATTCAAAATATATATATATTCAAAAACAAATTCAAAAAATTATATAATTTCAAAAAACATATATAAATTTCAAAATATATATATATAATTCAAAATTTATATATATATTTAGAATTTTATATAATTTTTTGAATTATATATATGTTTTCGAATTTATATATTTTTCAAATTTTATATATAGTTTTTGAAATTTATATATGTTTTTCAAAATTATATAATTTTTTGAATTTTATATATTTTTCAAAATTTATATATATTTTCGAATTATATATATATTTCAAATTTAATATATATTTTTGAATTTTATATATATTTATATATTTTTGAATTTATATATATGTTTGGGGTTGGGGCATAAAGGTCATTTCACATTTCATATAATTTTTTTGAATTTGATCAAGGGTATTTTGGTCATTTTATTGGTCCAGGGGGTGTCATTGCAAAAGGAACCACAGCTGAGGGGGTGTTAGTGCTGAAATTTTGAAAGTCAACCGGAAAGTAAGTTTGACTGAAACCTTAGGAGGTGTTAGTGCAAATTACCCAAACTATTATAAGATCCACGCAATATGAATGTTTAGGGCTTGTTTGATTTTTAAGTTAGTTTTGTTCTGTCTTGTTTTTGCTTTCTTTTAAAGATCAAATAGACTTTGGTTTTTACAATTTAAGACCAAATGTTTTTTCTAGGTGGGCCCCGCATTCCACTACACATCATCTTTTTTCTCTCTATCTTTCTATATATATATAATAAAGGGTGGATCTCGCTGGCCACTATTCTTTACTCTCTCTTTCTATATAGGATAATTTGCACTAACAACTCCTGAGGTTTGCATCTATATATATTTTCAAAAACATATAAATTCGAATATATATATATATTTCAAAAAAAAAATTCAAAATATATATATTTTCAAAAACAAAATTCGAAAAACATATAATCATTTCAAAAAATATGTATATTTTTTAATTTATATATTTTTCAAATTAGATATATATATATTTTCGAATTATATATATATATATTCGAATTTAAATATTTTTCAATTTATATATATATTTTTGATTTTATATATATTTTTTGAAATTTATATATATATTTCAAATTTTATATATTTTATTCTAATTTTATATATTTGTTTTCGAATTTTATACATTTTTTTGAATTTTATATATTTTTTCGAATTTATATATATGTTTTTCAAAATTTTATATATTTAGGGTTGGGGCATAAAGGTCATTTCACATTATCCTTAATATTTTCGAATTTTATGAAGGGTATTTTGGTCATTTGGGGTGTTATGACAAGCAAAACCAAACCTCAGGGGGTGTTAGTGCAAATTACCCTTCTATATATATATATAATTCATGGTGGACCCCGTTGACTACTATTCTTTACTCTCTTTCTATATATATATATATATATATAATTTATGGTGGACCACGCTGACCACTACTCTTTACAAAATCATATCAGACCAGAAATCAAACGGCCCTTACAATTAGAATATTAGATCATATATTTTAGGGTTAACTTCATTTACACCCCTTGAGATTTGTCCTATCATCACTTTGACCCCCTCAGGTTTGCATATCTTCATTTACACCCCCTGCTTTAGTTTATCAGTTTAACCCCTTCCAATAATTTCTATTAATTCCTATTCTACCCTCAAGATGCTGTTTGGATGCAAGGATAGCAATGACTTACTTTTATATCAATTTCACCCCCTCTTTAAGTAATTCAGTTCATGGTTTTTTGGCGCCAATTTCTTCATTTTTGCCACCATTTTTCTACTTTAATTTTTCAATTTGACCCCCTATAATAAATTTTTTTTTTTTAAATTGCAATATTTTTAAAATAATTTTGGCTTTAAAATAAGTTGTATTTTGTAAAACAAAACCATTTTTCACACACTCATTTTACCCCCCTGCTCAGTTTTCTCTCCCCAAATTTGTTCATGTCTCAAGACTACAAAATATTGCTATTGTCAAAATTATTGAAATCGAAAAACATTTAAAAAGTTGCAACTGAAAGTTTAAATACAATACAAACAATTCGGATCAAAGCATCACAAACAACTGTGATGTTTAAATACAATACATCACAATACCAACATTCAACATTTGCAACTGAAAATGTAGATATCTATTACATATCCCAAATTCAACAAAAACCAAATGTCCATATTTGTTCGCAGCATCATGTACCCCAAAAAAAATTGGTCAATTTTCAACTTTACCAACCAAAAAGTATGAAAATCCAAGTTAGCATATACCCACCAAAAAAACCAATTGCCAGCCCTACTATCATGTACCCCCCAAAAGTTGTGAACAAATCAAAAAGTTAGGAACCAATTTGAGAATTCAAAAAACCAAAAAAACCTTCTTCAGGCCTTCATTCTGCTCTGGCAGACCTACTGGTTCCAGCCACATTAGAACCAGTTTGAGACTTCAAAAACAAAAACAAAAAAACAAATTACGAAATCATTCTAAACATGTATAAAACTTTACATCGATCATTTAACATTATACCAAGTCATATACCTGTTGTGTCAGAGAAGATCCACCAGCCACAGTGCTATTTCCAGCTTCTACTCCTCCAGATCCACCTGCTGCCTCCTAATTGAACAAACAAAATAAATTAATTAATGTAATTTAAATTAATTAATTAATTAATGTAAGTTTACACAAAAAAATAGAAAATTAACTCACTGGATTTCTAGCTCTCTGTTGTCTCTCTTGCCTTGCTTCTGCAGCCACCTCCCTTGCAGTTTGAGCTCTTTGGCAAGTCCTCCTATTATGCCCTGTTTTGTTGCAATACTTGCACTTAAGAACGAAAGACCTTCCTACCTCACCTTCTTCTCTCCTCCTATAAACCCTTGGCCTCCCAGGCTGCCTTTTTGCCAATGGAGGATACAATGCAATACCAGGAGTTTTGGGCCACAACTTGTCATCATGTATGGGATGTATGACCCCACTATGTGCAAGCTTGTAAGAAGCAATTGTTGTATAACATGGATCACAGTACTTCTCCACATCATCTCTATTAAACAAAATGGCCCTAGCAGCATGCTTACAAGGTATTCCTGATATCTGTCATGCTCTACATGAACATATCCCATAGCCAAGATTAACCACAGTCACTCCTACATCTATTTCATGCACCTCAAACTCCCCATTACCAGCTGGCATAACCCTACACACTCTTGAATCTGAAATGGCCTTGTTTATTTTGTTCCTAATTTGGGGTGTCACTATCCCTTGCCAAGACTATGATTTATGGTATCTCTTTTGGATCCTAACCAATAGTTTGGTCCTAATCCACTCAAGCATGGTCAACATGGGCTTACTCCTTTGTTTACCTACCCAATTATTAAAAGATTCTGCCAAGTTATTAGTGATGTGGTCACTCTTTGATCCTTCACTATAACCAACCCTACTCCATATTTCCAAAGGTTTTTCCATTAAATAAGCATGAGCATCTGGACTAATTCCCATAATAAGACCCATGGCAGCTTCAAAATCAATCTGGTTATAGGCTCTACATGCCTTCCAAAAGTATTTTTTCAACAGTACACCAGGGAATTTCTTCCTAAAACTAGCAAATAGATGCCTTGCACAGAATCTATGATTGGCTTGAGGGAAAAATTCATGTATTGCACTTTCTAACCCCTAAGCAATTTAACAAATAAAACAGCAAATAATAAAAAGATTAATATAATATTAAAACAGTAAAAAATATTAAAACAGTATTAAAACAGCAAACAATATTAAAACAGTAAAAAAACAGCAAACAATATTAAAACAGTATTAAAACAACAAACAATATTAAAACAGTATTAAAACAGTAAAAAAACAGCAAACAATATTAAAACAGTATTAAAACAGCAAACAATATTAAAACAGTAAACAATATTAAAATAAAACAGATTACCTTCTGCATGTCAGTCATCATGGTCCATGGCCTATGTTGAGCATCTGCACCAAGCATCTCTCTTAAGTTGTTCAAGAAAAATGACCAAGTCTCTTTTCCTTCACTCTGAACCACAGCATAAGCAAGAGGAAATAGGCCATTGTTCCCATCCAATGCAATTGCAGACATCAATACCCCACCACAAGGTCCCTTTAAGAAACACCCATCTAAACCAATGAAGGGTCTGCATCCTTTGATGAATCCAGACCTCATAGCCTCAAATGATATAAATATTTTCTTAAAATTGGGTTCTTGATTCAAAATAGGGGGATAATAGTCAAGTTCAACCACACATCCTCTATTAATCCTTTGCAATTCATTTTTATATGGATATAGCATTCTGTAGGACTCTTTATGACTCCCCTCAATTACTTCCATTGCCTTTCTTTTGGCCCTATAGCACTGCTGTAAACCTGTTTTAATCCCATACTTGGTATCAAGATATTCCATTATACTCTCAACTGTCATTTCATGATTTCGCTTAAGTTTTTTGAAATTTTTTTTTGCGATCCATGTTGATTTAAATGCTGGGTTCTTATTAACCCTGACACAAATGTGTTCATTAGTGTACTTCTTAATTTGGAATGTAACGCCGTCCGGTAATGGAGATGCATGAATCCTCCATGGACAGCCAGGAAAAGCACACTTCCAAGTAACCCTTGTTGACTCATTCTTCATCTTAGTTATGTTAAATCCTTCTTGGACAGTGTAATCCAACACCACCTCCCTAAATTTTTTAACATTTTCAAATAACAGTTTTTCTTTTAGTTTAATAGGCTGGCCTTTAATGTATTGAAATGGTTTGCCCTTGACTCTTCTTTCCCACCTATCACTCTTAGACCTATTCCTCTTTGTTGGTCTCTCACCAACATCAACACTTGAGTCAGAATGGGGCTCATCATCCGACTCATAGTTAGACAAAACCTCATCACCAACCTCATCTGCCACATCATCACATTCATTAAATTCTCCATCCTCCGAGCTAGATTCATCAGATTTAACAATGTCGGTGTCACCCTGTGCCCTCCAGTCTTGCTCCTCTTGTTTCAAACCATATATATCACCCTCTTCATGGTCTTCATCATCTATCTCAGTAGGTTCTCCCTCCCCCCCTTCATCATCTATCTCAGTGGGTTCTCCCTCCCCCCCTTCATCATCTATCTCAGTGGGTTCTCCCTCCCCCCCCTTCATCATCTATATCAACAGGTTTAGTTTCAACTACAACATTCAAGGGTTCAATTTCTTGCAATTTAAGGTAACAGTTGATGTCTTTTACACCCACATGTTGATAGAACATATCCATTACTTGATTGTCTGTCTCAATTAACATGTTACCCTTCAACCCAGGTAACTTACAATACACTGTGTAAACAAACCCCAAACCCCCAGCATCACAAAGAAAAGTCATGCTAATATCTTCTAGAAAGTCCAAAATCCCATACTTATCAGGATCTACTCTCCTAATACTGACACTCATTGATTCATATTGCACATGTATATCATGGAGAAAAAATGGATCTGCCATCACTGTAAAATGTCCAGAAACAAAGAAATAAAAAATACAAAATGCATCAGATTCAAAATTAGGGCAAAACCCCCAAAATAAACCCACTGTTATTGCCCTAATTGCAAAATTAGGGCAAAACCCTCAAATTAAACCCACGAATTGCAAGATTAGGGTAAAACCCCAAAATTAAACCCACGGTTATTGCCCTAATTGCAAAATTAGGGCAAAACCCCAAATTAAACCCATGAATTGCAAGATTAGAGTAAAACCCCCAAATTAAACCCACGAATTGCAATATTAGGGTAAAACACCCAATTAAACCCACGGTTATTGCCCTAATTACAAAATTAGGGCAAAACCCCCAAATTGAAAAATTAGGGTAAAATCCCCAAATTTAACTCACGAATTGCAAAAATTAGGGCAAAACCCCCAAATTAAACTAACAGCGATAGTGTATCGACATACCTCTTTACTTCTAAATCACTCGCATCCAAGATGAACAGTGATTAGTGATGTTATCACAGATCCAGACGAACAAAGCTTGAATCGGTGACAAGAAAGGATTCAATCAACCTCCAACAAACTCAATATGAGCCTCCATTAGGGCATTTCACGATGTTGGGTGAACTAGGGCAACGTTTTGGTAGATATAGTCAGGTTTCGAAGAGAGTCTTGAAAAGAGAGAGAGTTGCAAAGAGAGTGTTAAAGAGAGAGAGAGAGAGAGAGAGAGTTGAGAGAGTGACACACAGTTCTTGCGTTGCAGAAGAGGGTTGAAGAGAGAGAGTGACCGATCATGTGTTGCAGAGAAAAGGTTGATCAGTCGTGTTGCAGAGAGAAGGTTGAAGAGAGAGAGTGAGGGTGATCAGTCGGGTTGTAGAGAGAAGGTTGAAGAGAGAGAGTGACCGATTGAGAGTGATGCTCGTTTGAACCCTAAAATGGGTGAAGTGTGGCTTTTATATCTAGGGTTATAAGGAGTGTTTGGGTACAAGTCAATCCCCATTCTGGTTTTAAATCAGGTTTTACTTGAAGGGTAATTTAGACATTTCACTAATATTTTGACCAAAATCAAATAAAAACTAATGGGAGGGGGTGTAAATGAAGATATGCAAACCTGGGGGGTGTAAGTGATGATAGGACAAACCTCAGGGGGTGTAAATGAAGTTAACCTAAACTAAATTGTGATTCCCATGACATGTCTGGGTTACACAAAACTATTGATGGAATACCACCTTTAACCTCAATTGGTCTCCCGTATCTCACGTTACCAGTGAAATCGTTTTTTGCCCCAAGAAGCTGTTTAATATTTTTGCAATACTTGAATTCAATATTGTGGATGATATTGTAACGAGCTTCATTAGAGTAGCCTTTGAAGTCCATAGATCCATGGAAGTAATTGTGCGGAGCTATGGATCTGGCCCATTCGGTCTTCCCGGTCCGGGTAGGACCCTCTAGGACTAAACTGATTGGACGGTGTGGTTTGTTCAAACAACACACATTAACATTCATCCAATCAGCTAATATAGTTGGTAATTTTGAAAAATTGAGATATTTGGGCACATACACTTCAACCGGAGGTGGCCAGTTGCGGTCAGCAAAGGAAATCAATCTTTTATACTGCATCACGAAAGTGAATGGTCGTTCCTGCCTTACTCTGGACAGAAAATCAGCCTTTGACGTAGATTTTGATGAGATTGTAAACCGAGGTTTTTCTCTTCTCACCGGTTTGGTGATGCCCTGAATGTTGTCACAAAGCAATTTGCCATCGCGCTTCACTCCTCCCTTCCCGACATTTTCTCAATATATTTTAATTTCTGAAAATCCAACAAAGTGAAGCTAATAAAAAAAATCAGATAGAAGCAAAGCCTAGTTTAATTTACTGAGTAAATACTATCGTAGATTGACTATTTGAGTAGCGAACAAATCAAACACCTAAATTAACAATGCAATAATTCATAGGAGAAGCCAAAATTATAATTACATTTAGACGTGCAAAACTTAGCAATTGAAACCCTAGCTAGCTTTGCGCGCATACGGATCATTGTATTATGTATTAATGATTCAAAGTTATAAAAAGAAATAGGAATAATAAATAAATTGTTGGAGTATTGAAAGAGATTGAGAACAAACCTGAAATGCGAAGTCGAAATTGAGCTCTGAACCAGAGAGAGGGGTTGTGAAGAAGAGATTGGTGGCTCAAGGTATTTATAGAGAGACGATAGTGGGGACTTGATTTTCTGGTGATGGGTTGAGAGGAGTAGTTTTACACCTTTTATATGGTTTATTGAAGGGGTGCTCCACTCGCATCGATGACATGGCAATGGCAATAGATCTAGGCTACTTCGCGCTCTTTTTTCGACAAATTTTTCATAAATTACACTTGCCAGGGAGCCAAAAATAGCTGAATTCTATGTTTTTGAAAAAAGTATATCACTTGCCCATATTCAACGAGCTTATTTGGGTGCGGTACTGTGTTTATTTTTTGTTTTGATTTGAGTTGGGTTGGGTTTGATGTGGTTTTATTCTAAATTAAAATTATGTTTGGTGCAGATGGTTTTGGTGTGAGAAAAAGTAAAGTTGAAAAACCAAATCATGTTTGGTAGACTTGGTATATGGGCTGAAATTCTGAAACCAATCATATTTGGTAACTTCGAATAGTTTGACATTTTTTTTATTTAAAATAACATTTTGTAAATATATATGTTTTAAAAAATAAAAAATATAAATATTTAATTTTTTCGAAATATTTAATTTTTCATAAATATTTAATTTTTTTGAAAAAATAAAAGATTTCAGTAAAAATACATATAATTTGTATATTTTTAAAAAAATAATAAATATATTTTTATTATATTTTATTTTTTCCAGAAATATTTGTTTTTCCGAAATATTTTATTTTTTACGAAATATATTTTTTCATAAATATTTTATTTTTTGAATTTATATATATATATAATATTATAAATGAATTGGTTTGGGTTAAATAATGGTTTTAGTGTGAGAAAACAAAACCAAACCACACAAAACCATCTATTGAGATGGTTTGACACTGTTGCACCAGCACCAAGATTACCAAACATGGGTTGGACCACGAATTTCATCCCAAAACCATATATTTGACTCCAACTCCTTCTACCAAACAACACCTAAGAGCAGCTGGAGATCAACAAAACAATGAATAAATAATTTACTAATTTAATTAAATGAAAAATCAAGAAATTATTGTTTTGTTGGTTTTCTTAGTGCTGCACCTGTTTATAATTTTGCTACATTTCTCTTATCGCAACTGCATTCAATGCAGACGATCCGAACCTCTAAGTAACTGGCTCAAGTATAGCCAACAAAAACAATTGGTATGGGAGTAGCTAAATCCCCCTAAATTTGATGTGGACATTTTGACTAGGACTGACAATTCGTGTTAACAGGTCGACCCACGGGTCAACAGGGCAATCTGATACTAGTTGACACGAAAATCAAACATTTTAAATATGATACAATCCAACACGAAAAATAAAAAATAAAAATGAAATTGAATTTGAATTTGACACAATTCAGTAATAGTTTATTAATGTATTTCAATCCATGATCAATTAGAGAATATAAAAAATCAGCAAATAAATATAATCGTGTTAAACGAGTCAATTCATATCAGAAATTGTCAGCTCTAATTTTGACTAGCAAATGAGGCTCTTGGCCAACCAATGGTCCCTAATGTGAGCAATCAAGTGGTATATTTGGTATCATT
This sequence comes from Cornus suecica, assembly GCA_963922005.1. Classification (NCBI taxonomy): domain Eukaryota; kingdom Viridiplantae; phylum Streptophyta; class Magnoliopsida; order Cornales; family Cornaceae; genus Cornus; species Cornus suecica. Next base: position 2,488,567 of record OY998244.1, read on the forward strand.
CCAACCTCTCACAGTCTATATATGTATATTTGGTGTTATCATTCCCTCTCAGTTTTAACTAGGTGCATCAATAATGAAAAATCTTACTCAAGTTCATTATAATAAATCAATTTAGAAAGAAATAAATATTAAATTATTAAAATTATAGAAATATTAATAAATTTAATCTTATCAATTTATATAAGTATAATTTATTAATTATAATTTATATTTAACTTCATTAAAATTAATTTAATAAAATAATCTTAATTATTACAGCTCAATCAACTAATATAGATTTAATATCTAAAATTTGATTGTAGATAAAATATTTAAAACATTCACGTATTTATTCATCACAAATAATATAAAAAAAAGAGAGGTGTTATTAATTTAGATATTAATAAGCCTGAAAATTTATCCGAATCGATACCAACAACACCAGGTTCTTTGACTCCTGGTGTATCAACCACATGATCGATAAACATTAGCCATGACGACTCACCAATATATATTGATGAAGGTTCACATAGTGCCACACCCCGCTGGACGTAAAACAATGAAGAATAGTAGAAAAAAAAATTGCTTGCAGAAATGCAAGTTGTAGCAGAAGAGAGCAAAAAAATAAATGAATCTGGAGTCAAAGACGATCATATTAGACTTCAAATTCGCTTAGAGAGACAACGAACTAAACAAATGGAGATACAAACGAAAGAAAAGATGACTCAAATGAATATACAAGCGAAAGAAATGTCGTTTGAAAGAGAAATAATGTTTCAAGATCCATTGAAGGCTCTCACAGAAGCATCAAAAGCATGGATCATTGCACAACAAAAGACAATTGTAAAAAAATTAGCTCAAGAAACTAATAATGTGTAATATTTTTATTTATGTAGCGAAAATATATATAATGCATTTTATTTAATGTAATGTCTTTTTATTTAATTTGATTATGTAATAAAATATATGAATTATTATTTAGTTTTTAAAAAAACTTTCATGTTATCTTTTTTATTTAGTGAATATATTTGTTAATAAATTAAATAAAAAATTTATTAAACATAACTATAACAAAAAAAATATATATATATATATATCGTCAAACACTATCTATACACACTCACTCAAACACTACTTTTATATATATTTTTAACTTAAAAACAAAAAACAAATGTTCCACACCATGGAATGGCTAGCTAAATATTTAGCTAGCAAAGAATGTTGACATGGCGGGCTATAATGAGTCCTTTAGCCAGCCCCATTTGGCCAGTGCACTCCGGCTGTTCTAAAGTGGTAATGAATTTAACATTTTGATATAGATAATATATTTTTGTAAAGTTTTAAGATATGAAGTATAATATAAATAGATCACTGTTAGTTTTAAAACTAAAAGGCATGTACTAAAAATTATTTAGTTATAATACAGGGAAGTATATCTCAATATTATTTTTAAAATATAACCAAAACCCCTCATATTTATAAATAATGCAAAAGTTTATCTTATCCTTTTTATTTGATTTTGTTCATTCTTTAATTAGACTGATTTTAAATATGACAAAAGTTGCATTCAAATTGAATTTCTTATTGCAGCCAAGCATGATAGTACAAAATTTGTTGCAACGGATCTGATAGATCTAAAAAATTAAATTTATTTTCCACCCTAACCCGTTTGACATGGCTATGGGTTAACAATTAAGTCTGATTCTAAGGGTGCGTTTGGAAAACCTGTTTTTTGTATTTGTTTTCTGTCTTCAAATATAAAAACTATTTTTGTATTTGTCTTTGTTTTTTTCAGCAAAAAAGTAAAAACAAAAAAGTGTTTGGATCAAAATTTGTATTGAAAAATAAAATGGTATTGGTGGGCGGCGGCGGTGGGTGATTGGCGGCGGGCGGAAGCGGCGGCGGTGGGGTCCGGTGGTGGTTGGTAGCGGCGGCGATGGGGGCGGCGATGGGGGTGGTGGCGGAGGTGGTACCCTAAACAGTAAAAAAACTCAAAAAATAACTAAAAGTTGTATTTTGTGTTTTCACCACTTTGATCCACTATTCACAGAAAACAGTTTTTTTTGGAAAAAAAAAAGTGAACAGTAAACGCGTTTGCTAAACGTATTTTTGTCTTTGAAATGGGTGAACAGTAAAAAAACAAAATTGTTTTCACGTTTGCCAAACGGACCCTAATAGTAATTGTAATTTTAAAAAAATTGTTCTGTTTGAACAAAAAAAATTTATTAAACAAGACTAACTTCAACCGATTTATATGCAATCACTTTTTCATTTAATCCAAATAAGACCAACTTATTCTAATACTCTAAAGAATGTGGTATAGTATTGATAAAGGAAAATAGTTAGCAAAAGAAAAGGCTATCCACAAAACTGTAGATATCTATAAAAACAGCTATAATCTACAGGAGATCAACAGCATTCATAATATCAATATTGTATTATAATCACCTGGTGCAAAGAACCCAGATATTTCATGAGCAAAAACATGCATAGGTACGAAGCCATAGCTGAAGGAAAAATCCAAAGTTAATGCTACTCTTCACAACCATTAAAGAGTTGAAAAAACCAAACTATACAATGTTCTGAGAAGGATAAACTGAAGATATACAATCCAATTTATGATATTTTTGGCAATTTACTTTGCCAGTCTGAGACTACGGCCAAAGTTCAAGACATAAACAGAACAATAAGTCGGAGTACTTATTAAGGAACTTTGGGACGAGACATCAAATTTTTGGGACAATGGGGTCGATAAAAGCATGGCGCTTGGGATCCGCCAACCAGAGTTTAGCCAAATCATAATGAGATGTGTTGAGCCGGTGAACTTCTTCAACAAGCCAGATAGTAGTTTCGGCTTTACAAGGATGAATAATGGCATCCAAGGGTTTGCCTTCGTCCTCATGGCGAGCCCTCGTTTGATCCCACTGTTTTAAGAGAATATTGGTGAGGTAATGCAGGGGTTGCCCATATATCTGCTTAATGGATAACCCTAACCCTGTCCATGAGGTAAATGGAATAACAGAGGCACGGTGAATCGGGGTCTTGATCTGCTTCATGTAATCTTGATACATTTCAGCCCTCCTGATCATTGCATCTGCGATTGTAGTGAATGGGTTATGCAAACAGTTACATTTAAGAAAGTAGAGAATTCTAAATCTAGGAGGATACAATTAAGAATTCTTGAAAGGAGCATCCAGTGGAATGAATTCACAATTAAAAACACATTAAAGATATCTGAAGGATATTTAAGGTAAATAATTCATATCGGCAGAGAAAGATTTTTTCAAAGACCCCCATAGCCAACCAACTATAGCATTCTCATTGGCACCACCACCTATGATACTTTCTATACCTGATTAATCTGTAATTAGCAGTCACTATGACTTGGAAAATAGATGTGGGTATGATATGTACCCATGTAAACTATTTAAGATGGAGCAAAATTTAAAAACCATCTTTTTCTATTCATAAAGTCCCTTCATTCAGGGAAGAACATCTTGACACGCCGGGTATCACATTATGATGGCAACTGGGGTGGTTTTGGGTAGGGGTGCCCTCCCCCACCCCCTTCAAGTTTTCCCAAGTACAACTTTTTAAGAAATCAGACACTTAGGGTTACCAATAGTTCAACGTAAAATATAAATATAAAAAAATCCTCAAATTGAACAAAATACCAATCCTGTGGCTCATTTAGACCTCACACAAACCGGTAGTATTGAAGTTATAGCAAACATCAGAAAAGTTGTTGAGCCATGCATAGCAGGTTTAGCAGCACCAGTCACAGACATACGCAAGGATTAACATTCACAAGGAGGACAGAGATAATTTCCTCATGAACATACCACGGGCACACAACCTCACAAGGCATTATTACACTGTACAGGTAGATCACCGAGTCTACTGGTAGAGCAGCGGAATAAGAAGAAAAACCAGAAGGAAAAGATCCTCTCTCTCTCTCTCTCTCTCACACACACACACAGAACAGACCGTCCAATTGGTGAAGTCAAGAGTAGGCCAGCAGTAAGTGAGGTAGATGGCCTGTGACGGTGGTTGGTGGTCTACTGACTTGTGAAGGACTAAGGAAGCGAGGCTGGGCTGGGAGGGTGTGAAAATCTGTGTCTCAAGTAGAACGGCTGAAGTGAAGAAGTGATGGATTTTAGCACTTCACTACGCGCGTGTGTGTCTATCTATATATGTGTGCAAGGATAAAAGAGAAGAGTAGTTGACGTACCTAAACGGGGACCCAAACGTCCCCTCCTCAACCTGAAGCCACACAAGGTTTTCTCCTCAACTTCATGCCAGCCCCAATCCCATAAATGGCCCCAAAACCTATTTAAACGGGCCACAACAGAGCGGAATGCCTTCCCTATTTCTCATATGAGCAGGTCCTGAGAAGGAAGAGGTGGAAATACCACTTGGAGATATTGGTATACTCGTATTCTCCCAAATTCAGGGAAAATCTCGTCAACAGTACAGAAAAAGTACACTATTTGAAAGAAGATTGAAAGAAGCTTCTTGGCTGAGTCGGTGTTTGCGATAGTGAATTCCCTTGCCACCACTGTGGTGGTGGTTGTGAGGCACTGTCTTTGATGACTACTTTGTTGAGACACCCGCCACTTCGTTCCTCCCCTATCACTCTCTCTACCCAAACAACTCAAAACACCTGTGGTATGTTGTCCAACTGGACTTGTACCCTCTTGGTCAAGACAATCAAAATATTTAATCATGGGTGCCAATTGGATGTAGTATTCATACATCATATGATCAAAATTTTATGCTAATTTGTACTACAAAAAATCAAATACAATTAATATCACTTTTAATCAGCAAACACAACCAAGTATTAAGAGGAGAGAAACTAATAGTTTCTGTAAGATGAGCAGATATATATGTTAATAAAAACCTTGAACATATGTTATGTGGCTTGAATTTTACATGCATGGCCTCAGCTCTTTCTTTGTATTTGGGATGCATTCCCTCTTTGAGCACCTTTCTATATATATTTCTTACTTATCACCAAAAAAATATAATACAAGAAAACTACAAATGTAGGACAACAAGAGTGATGTCCCGCATCGTCTGAGTATAGTTCAATGAGTGAGTGTATCGATGATATATTTGGTATTTCATACTTAGTATATAATCGACTGCTCACCTTTTGCAGCTCATGTCTGCTGAATCTAAATCCATCGCATTTGCACTTCACATTTGCCCAGAATTCATTCCCATACATAGCCATCCGCATCCTCTCGCATCAAATCTTACGAGCCTCTTGTCTTTCTCAAAGCCATCCCCACCCCCTCACATCAATCCAATGAGCCTCTAGGGATGGTACCATATGCACAAAATTGGGAGGTTATAAGTTGCAGCCTCGCAGTAACAAGCCCCGGAACGGACATTAGTGGTATTCGAAAATGCAGTTGTGAATTTTTTTCAACTTTGCACCCAACTTGGCAGAAGGCTAGACTAAAAAGACTAGGGACTTAGACGAGACTTGGAGCCAGATGTGATCCTATTTCCCACCAACTAAAGTATATTCTAGTTTCACACTTCAAGTTTAGTTAATGCCATTCCAATGCTCGAAATATCCATTGAATAGTCGGGATTCCCATACTACTGGATGGGAATCAATTCAATATAGCCTTCCAAGTGGAAAGATGGACAAGAAAATTGGCTAGCAGTTTCAGTCAGCATAACATAGTACTGGTATAACTTACTGACACTCTTTAATAATATTTACTACTTTATTGGTCAGTTTGACATGATGGGTTTAATGGGGAAAAGAGACAAACTAACACTTAGAAATGATATCGATCAGCAAAAGACAGCTCAAAATGCTTCAAGTAGACATTGTAGAATTTCATAAGGTCGTCTCTCAACCCAACCCACATACAAAAAGTACAAATAAAAACAAAAGAAAGAAAAACAACGTCTTATCATTCATTATTAAAAATCAAACACACTTAAATCTGTGTCACAAAAATGCAAATTTTCAAATAACGATAAAAAAAACATAATGGAATATTTAACCCTCAACCACTGATATACCAGCCCCACAAAAGCCACAATCATTTGAATGATGGTAACTCACAGAAGTCGATACAAGTGCAAGGAAAACTACATCTAGCGTTAGTGCAAAAAATAAAAAATAAGAAATAATAAATAAAAATAAAATAAACCCAACTCAGCATGAGTCTTCATCCAAGTAAAGAGGTCAATACCTTCTGGCGTTAGTTCTTTAGCAGGTTGATCAATTCTAACGTCATTCGACTGAACACTGTCAGCACAATCTGCATCAGAAGAAGAGGATTCATCTGATGATATTTCCACCTGGTCACCAAATGGCATTGCCCTCTTCATGGTCTATCAACTGCTAGCCTGGATAGAAACAATAACAGAATGAATACTCTGATAAATCTAAACCTTCAAAAGGTTAAGGTGAAAAACAGATTGAACATAATATATATATATATACACTTCATAATGAAAATAACACAAAACACAAGCATCCATCAACGGGCCATTAGCTTAGTGGTATAATCACCCGATCCTAACAGAGGAGGGAGGAGATTGAGCCCTGGTGTGGACAGTGTGAGTACTTACCTGATAAAACAAAAAAATACTAATTAAAAAAAAAACATGAGCATCTAGCCCACAGACCAAAAGGAGCATGCTAATAAACTAACGTGGTAACCCTGTCAGACCATAAATAATAATCATGATTCACCACAGGCATGACCAATCTATAATACCATGTCGTACATTGACTTATATTAAAAAACAGAGAAATGTGTGTGTGTGTGTGTGTGTGTGTGTGTGTGTGTGGGGGGGGGGGGGGGGGGGGGGGGGGGGGGGGGGGGGGGGGGGGGTTATTAAGAGAAGTCTACGATAGGGTACCTGGATATATAATATAGAGGGTGTAGAGAAATAAGAGTCAGAGAATATGTTGACATGCGAAAGAACATTTCTAATGGTTTTGTGACTGTTAGAACAACCCTGGGAAAACAAGTGCATTTCAATTATTGATGGCTTACATCAAGGGTCACCATTAACGTCTTTACCAATGTGCCTTATGGATGATCTAAAAAGACACCTTCAAAAAGGATTCTATTGTGCACAATATCTATAGAGGATATTGTGTTATTTGATGATACTAGAGAAGTAGTAAATGCCAAATTGAAGGTTTGGCGGGTAAAAGGGTTGAAAAGTATAATAAAGAACATGAATATTTTGAACTGGAACTTTAGTAAATCTACAAACACCAAAATGAGGATACTGCAAAGATTGAAGATCTGGACGTACAAAAATTGAATAATTTTGTTATTTAGGTTCAATTATACATAACAGGTGATGTTAATCATAGAATGAAGGTAAGATGGATACTGGAGGAGTGCATCCAGTATATTGTATGATTGGCATATTAAGATTGAAAGGATCTTTTTTGTAAAATAACTATTCCACCAGTTGTTCTTTAGGGGTTGGTGTATTGGGTGGCTAGGAAACAACATATGCTTTAAGTGGTGAGATAAAAATGCGAATGTTGGAATTAACATGATATGCCGTAAACAAGAAATGGTAGGAGTAGTGATAACTACATCTGTGAGATGGTTGGAGTAGCAACAATGAAGATGGGGTCACATCCGTCTAATCCTTTGTACCAGAAGAGGGATCTTTTTCCCAAAGTCACGAGGTTCGAGAGCCAAGATCCACAAAAGCTAAAAAGAAAGATGGTTGACTATAGGCAAAGTAAGCCAACTCCTAGAATACAACTAGGCATGAGCCAACTACGAGTTAGTCCTTTCCTAGTCCAAATCTCGATTAAAGACTGATATCAACCTAATGAGAAAAAAACAGATTAGACAATTTGAATATATGCATAGACCTTTAAGTCCATAGGAGGGTCATGCTACAAAAAAGAAAAGAGCAAAATTAACACGGATAAAGAGCCGTAAAATATTGTACCCATTCCCTCGCATCAAGCTGACATGGCATAAGAAGCAAAGAAATTCAAAGTACTGATTGCATGTAAGTAAATTGCTTACATCTTGTCTACATGACTCTATTCAAACTCTAGCCTAATCCAATGCTACTTGGTGATTAACCCTACGCAAGGCTGTTACAAACATAAAGTTATCATAGGGGAACTACTTTAATTATCCAAAAATCATGCATGAGTAATTTCTCTATTCTATCAAATCTGGTTGTAATTAATCAGAAAAATGAAGGTATATCAGTATACATTTTCCTATTCACATATATCAATATCCAAACTGGAAAAACATCAGATACCCAGTAAGGAATGAGACTCCATTGAACCATACTGTGAATGCATTATTCTCCTGTTATAGAACTTGAGTACAACTAAACAAAAATAGCCAAATAATCAACTTCGCATTAATTCAAAATTAGGTAACATAACAAACATTAAATTCAACAAATTCATTCAACCAGCTGAAAAAAAGTGAGTAAGAAACATACCCAGCAAAAATTAGGGAATAAAACCCTAAAATGCAAATGCCATTAGAAAGAACAATGCTGTAATCAATTGAAGAAAACAAAGAGCACCCAATTGAAAAAAGCAAAAACCCACTCCGCAAACCTGAAGAGTGAAGAGATTCGAGCAAGAAATAGTGTCCTTCTAGTATATGTGATGATCCACAAAGCTTGTGCTTCGAAGAAACTATGAACAGCAAGGGAAGCACATTTTGGGCATCTATTGATTTCAGAGTATGGAGGTAGAGACTATAGAAAAGTAAAAGAGAGAGAAGATTCGGAAGTGAGTGTCGAAGTGAGACATGACTATGGTGGGTAAAGCATTGCAATTTCTCCTACAAGCTACGGAGTAATCGATGTGCCATTAAGAGGAAATTGCTGCCTCTTTTTCTTTTTTTTTATTGGGTAATTTACACGAAAGCAATGAGAGTTTCATAATTTAATCATCAAATTCTTGCCCTTCGCTAAATCCTCTTAGATTTCAAATTTTAATCAATTAGCCCCTCCTTTCAAAATTAGCCAATTTTTAGGTCAAAATTACTTAAATATCCATGACATAAAAATTATCCTTTATGAGTAATTTATACCAAAACCCCTTGAGTTTCAAATTTTAATCAAATAACCCCTCATATTCAAAAAATCACTACAAATTTCATATATGTTTTCAAAAAATCCTGAAAATATGTATAAATTTTGGAAAAGAATATAAAATTCAGGAAAAAATATATATTAAATTTTGAAAAAAAATATAAAACTTAGAAAAAATATAAATTTCAAAAATATATATAAATTTCAAAAATATATATAAATTTCAAAAAATTATATAAAATGTGGGAAAATATATATATAAATTTCGAAAACATATATAAATTTTGTAAAAAAATATATAAAATTTGAAACAAATATAAATTTTGAAAAAGATATATAAATTTCGAAAAACATATATAAATTTAAAATATATATAAAATTCGAAAAAATATATATAAATTCAAAATATATATATTTTTTGAAAAATTAAATATAAAATTCAAAACAAATATGTTTATGCCTAAATATTGTTTTGGTGTACTGTATTTTGGTTACTTTAAATGTTGTTTTGGTATATTGTACTTTGGTTACTTATGTTTTTTATACTTCTATTTGCCTAATATCAACTTGTTTTTTTCCCATTTTGAACTACGGAATACAAAACAATTATTTCTACAAATCTACAAAATTGGTAATTTTTTTTATTTATGAATGAAAAGTTGTACCAATAATGGGTTCATTGTTCATATAACATGGAACTGATGATGCTATATAGATTTGAAAATATCTTTTTCATGTGCCTAGTATATTGTATTTTTCATTTTAATATAATATTTTTGAAATATATATATTTTAAAAATTTATATATATATTTTTTGAATTATATATATATGTTTTTAATTTTATATATTTTTTACGAATTTTATATGTTTTTTTTCGAATTATATATATATTTTTACAAATTTTATATATTTGTTTCGAATTTTATAATTTTTTTTAATTTTATATTTATTTTCAAATTTTAATATATTTGTTCGAATTTTATATGTTTTTTTAGAATTTTATATTTATTTTCAAAGTTTTTAAAAAAATTCAAAATTTAATATATATATTTTTTCTGAATTTTATATAATATTTTGAAATTTATATATGTTTTCCGAAATTTATATTTTTTTGAAATTTAATATATATTTTTTGAATTTATATTTTTTCCCGAATTTATCTTTTTTTCCCAAAATTTATATATATTTTTTCAAAATTTAATATGTATTTTTTTCCTGAATTTTATCTTTTTTTCCAAAATTTATATATGTTTTCGGGACTTTTTGAAAACATATATGAATTTGTTTAGGGAGTTTTTGAATCCGAGGGGTAAATTGATTAAAATTTTAAACTCAATGGGTTTGGTGCAAATTACTCATAAATGATAATTTTTATGTCATGGGCATTTAAGTCATTTTGACCTAAAAATTGGCTGATTTTGGGAGGAGGGGGTATTTGATTAAAATCTGAAATATTAGGGGGTTTTGTGTAAATTACCCTTTTATTTTTGTTTTTTTGGCAAAAGAATTTATTTTGTTGGGATAAAATCTTGTATATTAGGTCAAAAATTCAACTAAAATTGCGCTCATATATATATATATATATATATAGAGAGAGAGAGAGAGAGAGAGAACATTATATATACGGAGGCACAGGTATATTCATTTGGGGGCAAACTAGTAAAATACAAAAATTGTCCTGATATTTTTTATGTACTATAGTAATATTCATTTGTTAGTCCATAAATGAGAATAGTAGAATATTTTCATCACTTTACTTCCTAACAAACAACATATTTATATGAAGGGAAACGTTTATATAGAGAGAGAATTCTAAATTTCTATTATATATGTCGCAAGTACGAAGAAGTTTAAGTAAATGTGTTTTTATAGTCATTAATGACAATAAATTGGTTAGCAAGCAAGATGTCCTTTATGTCCAAGGTTGGAGCGAATAGCACACATTTTACGAGAATTATCATGATATTGTTTACCACATTTAATATTCATAAATATGTATCACAAAATAAAATTATTAAACACATTTAATATTCATAAATATGTATCACAAAATAAAATTATTAAACACATTTAATATTCATAAATATGTATCACAAAATAGAGTATTCATAAAATTATGGAAAAAATTTGGAGAGCCATGACTAGGGAGGGTAATTGGGCGGGGCAGGGATGCCTCCCCATTTTCAAATTTGGTTAAGGTTTGACCCACCAAACTCGCCCTATAACTGGTTAGCATTTTAATTCCCTACCCAACAATCACCCCTGCCTCGGCTTTCCCTGGCCCATTATTGTAATTTTTCTTTTCTTTTCTTAAATCAAAAGTTTGGTTAGGTTGAGGGTCAGAAATGAAGAAGAACTTAAATCAATACCATAAAATGTCATTAATTTAAGAGAAATTGAATTTGGTTTTAGATCTATATAAAGAGAGGGATGGAAAAGAGAAAAGGGAGAAAGAAAGAGTACTAGGTGGTCTAGATCCCGTAATGAGCGGTAGTGGTAGTGGCGACTGGCGAGGGGTGAGCAAATCAAGGTGCACATTGTGAATTAGGAAGTAAGACTAGCAACCGCTTTCCTCAATCATGTAATTATATATAAAAATTGCTTTTGTAATATGCTATATATACAAGTGTAATAGTGTAAAATTACATATTAAACTAAGCGGGGCAAACTAATCGAGGTGGCGCGGGATGGACCCTCCCTCCTTCAATTTAAGTCTTCAAACCAATATGAACAGGGAACAGTTCCTCGCTGGGGCAGGTATTTTTGTTGTCCTTAGCCATGACCCTCTTAGTCCCTTTCTTTTCCTCTGTAAAAATATAGATGTCTTTTTTCATTTCTAATATAAAAAAATTCTCATAAATTCAAATTATTGAATCTCAACATAATTTGTGTTTTATTAATATGTTGATTACATATTTTTTTTTAACAAATGTTACATTAATTACAGAATTAGCGCTAAATAAGTCTAAAATTTAATTACATTATCGGCCCAAATCATTCCAATTATGTTATGTTTGGTATATAAGAATGAAACATTCATTCCATCTATTCATTATATTACTAAACTTATGAAATGACCATTCAATTCCTTAAATAATATTTTTAGAACATAAAATTAATAAAAACAACCCTCTCACATCAAGTAAACAAAACAATCACCACCGCTACCGCCTTTCATTTCCTCCACCACCACCTCCATTGTCCGTCACTAATATTCCCGTTACCTTTCACCAATTTTTTTAAAATTATAAATTAATATTATTTTTAAAAAAAATTATATATTTATTACTAAGAAGGGTATTTTTGAAAAATTATTTTCCAATTTTATTCCATTCTTAATGTGCTTAATATTTAAAACCAAATAATATAATGAGAATAGTTATTCCCTTTCATTCTTATTCTCATTTCATTCCAATTACATTTCATTCCATTCATGCAAAAAAAAACAAAAAAAAAAACATAACCTTAGAATCGTAGAATTATTACTCTTCATTCATGCCACAGCCATACTATGAAGTGGGGGTAAAATCGTATTTTTGTTTAATTCTTATCTTTTTGCCTAATGCTTGAACTTCACAAGCCCAAAATGGCAAATTTCTGTATTGCGTACTAGAAAGTTTTGAAATCCAATGGGCTTGTTCATTAATAGGAAACATTTACTTTTTATAGTTTTTTCTACTTTTTACTTCTTGGAAAAAAAAAAGTATAATTACTACTGATTTATTTTTTACTTTCCAATTTAAAGAAAATGTCTTCTGAAATAACAAAGAAGAGAGAAAACACCAAATAAGTATTTCCTGTATTTATTTTCTTTCACTCAACAATAAATATCAATAATAAAATTAAAATAAATAACTACTACATAAAATAAATAAACAAATATATAAAAATAAAAATAAAATGAATACATAATAAATAAAATCAAAATATAATGAAAAAATAAATGAAAAAAAATGACTTCATTTTTATAAAAAAATAATATTTTTAATATTTTTCAAAAAGAAAAATTGTAATTTTTTGTTAAACATATTTATACTAAACATACTTTCCGTTTATTGTTTTTATTTTTGAAAATAATACATAATTATTAGACATGATTTTACACAATTTTATTTCAAAATCATAATTTTATTTTTCGAGAAAACAAAAACAAAAACAAAATTCCTTAGCGAACACCGCCAATGTAAGCATAAACTCGACCCTAATTCTTATCACTGAATGTGATAGAAAGATCAATCAAAATCTAGGGATGTTTTTTGGCATTTCTTAAATTTGAATTCACATTTATGCTACATATAATGTATTTTATTTCTAATAAAAAATCAAATGAAGTCATTGAAATCAAGGGCATATTCGAAAGGGCTCTTAACAAACAATGAATCTCAGTAGAAGTAATTCCTAGCAGGAACAGATAGACAGGAGAACTAAAACCCTCTCTTGCGATTGTATTTCACACACAAGCTGAAACAGATTTCTAATAGTAAAAGTGGAACTTAAGCACCAATGTTGTCGTCCATTTCATATCCGGACTTTTATTCAATTCCATTCTTAGTCCAGTGAAGCACCAATGTTGTCGTCCATTTCATATCCGGACTTTTATTCAATTCCATTCAATTCCGTTCTTAGTCCAGTGAAGATCTGATGAACCAGATTTCAATCTGGTGTTATATCGGACATGCATCAATAGGGCTCGCTTGCTACCATAGGAGATCTGGTCCATCAGCTGGTCCCGTGAGAGAAAAAATGGACCTGATTTTTTATGTTCATATTCCCCTGGAACAGGATATTAGCGGACATTATAGTGGCCCTAGAACACTATCATTGGGAGTTGATTCAAGCCATAACCTGTGGTGATTACACATCCAACTTGGCCATCCCCGTACATATATATATCGAAATCGAGATTACAACAAAATGTTCTTCAATCCACTAGCATCCAATTATTGAAAACAATGTTACTTTTCCCTTTACAATACAAAAAATTCTGGATAAATTAAGTGTCACCTAAACAACAAATACAAGATCTACAATACATTATGTGTTCACTATGAAACCAACATGTGGTTCCAAAAAGCACATGATTGTTTTACTCCTCATGAAAAATACAAAAAGACAAATGCATACTGGCTGTCAACTATGATCTGCGTAAGCAGGGCAGTTCAAGGAGAGCATTGTCTTAACTCATGGAGAAACTGATTTCCAGTAGTCAATGGACTTCCGATGCTGGACAAGGAAAAACGGAAACGAAAACAAAAGAAAAGAAAAGCATCAGAAATGTTAAAAGTAAATTATAAATGGCTGCAGTGATTCTTGAAACTTATAAAAAATTTAAAGCACACAAAGCATATGCTTGCAATAAGACATGCATGTGGTTTGGCATATGCATAAAAGGTACCCAGAATCTCATACAATAGTACAACTAGATTCAACAAATTAATCCCAAGAATATCGTATACCGGTACCTAAAATAAGCCAAGTAGAGGTTACATCATCATCACCACCCTTGCCTTAATCCAATATAAATATATGAATTCTGTTTTTCTATTAACTTTATATTACAGTCCATCTCTTCTCTAATATTTACCTTCTTAAACTCGTATCTAATCATATCATTCAGTTGTAATTTCCGGACCCCCCTTTTTGACTCCTATACTATATGCTTAACTTCCCTCATGACCGGTGCATCTATAGGTCTTCCATGTATATATCCCTACCACCCAAGTCCATCTCTCTAATCTTGTCAATAATAGGTGCTACACTTAGTTTCTCCCTCACAAATTGGTCAGAAATCCTATATTTTCTATAGCATCCTCATTTCTGCCACACAGTCTTGCCAAAATTGATACCCAAAAGAGAAAATCCTTCATATAAAACACAACTTAAACCATGGAAGCTCATTGGCATCTCTCCTGCAAAATATTGATTTTTGTGCTTGGAAGAGTTGATTCTTCTTTGGTGTTTGCTCCTCTAAGTAAGAGCACAGTTATCATGTCAACCAGTTATTTGCCAACATATTGCACATCCCCTCATTTCGAAATCTTGAAAGAAGGATGAAGATGACAGGTGTCATATGACTATAAGACAGTTCAACACAAAGAATGAATGAAAGAAAAAACTAAATATAGATCAACTACACCTAATACATATATAGCTTCCATGTAGTATATAGCATTAGCATAAATATGCTAAAATTCTTTTATTTTCTCCTTGTTTTGAGAACCTATAACTACACAAACAAAGTTACAAAATTTACCTTGGCAATTGGCATCTTTGCTCTAACTGAATCAATCAATGAGAAGTCAATATCTGCTACAGCAATCCCTGTTGATAAGCGATCTAAAAAAGGCAAGAAAACAAAAGAAAGGAAGAGTGTGAATGAGAGCACTGGATGAAGTTGTTCATGAACCCAATATAAATGTGACAAATGACACAGCAATTAATAGAATTTCATTCAATTTAGGCTGTTTAAATCTCTCAACTATCAATGAGAAAACAATATCTGAAACAGCCAAAATAAACAAAAGAAAGAACAGCATGAATGAGGGCAATGAGTCGCTCTAGTTGTTTTACACACCCACTATGTGAAATAAGAAATATATTTTCAAGTAGTTCTCAACCATTAGGAAGAGAAATGCTTGCTACTGAGCAGATCCAAAGAACAGGTACCCTATGCGGCTATTCGGGATAGTAACGGAGATGATGCAGAACCCCTGACAAGACAACCTAATTTATCGTTTTCAAACCTATGCTCTATTGCTGTAAAAGGCGTGTGTAGTAAAACATGAGGAGGTGGTGATTCTCTCACCTATGTATCCATGTATCTTGATCCTTTCCCATATATATGTACATACACTTTTTTCCCTTTTTCAGCGAACTTGGGAAATACACATGGATCTATCCAATTGGACACTTTTGAGCTGCAAGTTTTTGGAGTGAATTTTATAAATTAGACAAACTGGTGATACTGTAATTTGTGAATTACTTGCACAAGGCAGTTTCATGATGGGTAGATGCCGGCAATAATGTTGCTACTAGAGACTCTTCATAATCTGGATACATCAAAAGAAGAGAGAATGAAGTGATGGGAGGCATAGAAATCAGGTAAATTTGGGGCGATTCCTATCAAAAGGTGCTGATAAGGATGAGATTGAAAAAGATTACTTCCCTTAGAGAAGAATCCGTAGGTATGTTCTTGATTGGTTGGCAGCTCATGGAAATATTATGTTGAACACTGGCAAATAGTACGGGAGGAACGACTAGATGTGTCAAGGTTTGGGTGGTATTTCCTTATTACAGAATTGATATCTAGATCCACAAAGGGAGTGTGGGAATAAAAAATATAGATTTCAAAAGTAAGGTTGCTGGTTGTATGATGAGAACAGTGGTTGATAATAATCACTAAAAATTGTTCTACTTAACGTATTAGACATAATACACCAATATCATGAAGTGGCTTAAATAACTGGTCATTAATAATAGCAGAAATTAACTAAGGCAGGCATGAATTTAATGCTTAAATAATTGATAATCAAAACTTAGCTGCAAACATGATCTTAACTTGAGAACATGCATTTGTGCGTGTGTGTGTGTGTGTGTGTGTGTGTGTGAGAGAGAGAGAGAGAGAGAGAGAGAGAGAGAGAGAGAGGGAGAGAGACTTGGAAAAGGGTCCAAACATTTAAATTCCATAAAGAGGTGATAAATCATGTATGAAGTGCCAGAATGCAGGAGGAAAATAGTTCTCACCAGGTAACCGACCAACTACAGTTCCCCATGGATCAATTATTAAGCTATCACCATAGCTTTCCCTTTTCTCACTATGCTTTCCAGCTTGTGCAGCGGCTATGACCTATAATTCATGCATTGGTGTTAATGGCAGTTGGCAATTGGAACAAAAGATGATATAGTCAAACTTTCAAGAGAATAGGAGTTGAATTGAGCATCTCATAACTGTTGATTCTGACGAAATTCTCAAAAGCCAGACAAAAGAAGAATTTTCTTTCTCTGTTTTCATTTTAATTTATTTTGGCCTTGGGAAAAACAAAGGATGGCCTACCAATTATGTGATAACATCACTGACCCTGTCTCTTTGTTTGACTTCAATACGACAAATAAAAAAATTATAATTAAACCAAAAGGAATCACAACAGGAGATTGCAACCTCAAATGATGCAAGTTATGCAAACATGTTGGTAGGTTCAAGGCCAAAAGAAAAAGTAAAAAGGTCAGTGTGCTGAATTTTATAAAGTTATAGAACTCACTTTATTGACAATTAATTTTTTTTGTAGCTTGAAGCTCAAATGGTGATTTACAAAAACAAGTAATGATACTATAGTCAAAGAATGAACCCAAGGTATGTTGTTGGAACTAGACCATACCAATCTCCTTCGTAAAGGATTTCACCATAATGGCCATGAACAGTTGCTCCTGGGGTAGCCAAATAAGGCTTAGCTGATCGAATTCATCTGCAGGTCAACAATGAGTTGTTGCCTTGAGCCCAGTTACTGAGAAGACCTTGGGTATGTTCCAGACTCACTACCTTTATGCATCTATTCCTGTTATGCAACAATAAGATGTGGACAACGCAAAGATCCCTAGCTGGTAGAACCGTGTTCAATTGCTACAGGAGCAAGAGATCTATTGAGCATTAAGTTTGAGGCAACTTATTTATCCTATAGGAGGCATATGATAGAGTGCCAAGGCGCATAATTTGGTGAACTCTGCAAAGAAAACAAGCACCTCTAAACTTATAAATCTTATTCAAGACAGGTATAGTGAGATATCGGCGAGAGCTAACATCACGTGTCAGAAAATTGGTAACTTCCCCATAAACGTGGGAAAGGGGGGGTGGGGGGGGGGGGGGGGGGGGGCAACTTTTGTGCGCCCCTAATAGATGTGCTTATTTATGGAGATTTTAATCACCTACTTGCTAAGACAGCAGCTACCAATCAAAAATTAACAAGCACCATTAACACATGAAGATAAGCAAGAATTGAACACACATATAAGTGACTGAAGTTCCATACATAACATTGGGTTTCGATAGCACGGGCACGTAGAAGAATCTCCCAGTGGGCTTGACCTGTTACCTTTGTGAAAGCTGCTGGTACCAACAAAACCTGCAGAATGGATAAAATTATACAAGTGTCCTTGCTAAAGAAGTTACTATTCAAAAATATGGAAGCCCCTGTGACCTCTACCTCAGTACCTGTGCATCATGGTGGAACCTTAGCTGCTGATAAATCTCTGGGAATCTCAAATCGTAGCAAACTGTCAGACCCAGACGTCCAAAGGGGGTGTCTGCCGTTACGATATCCTTCCCTGAAAAACATAACCAGTTAACCTTGCTCGAATTTTAGAGGTTAGTTATGCTAATTCTTTGTGATGAGGTAAGAACCTAACCTAGTAAAAGAAAATACAAAAAGGGAAACAAGTTTTACATGTCAATAGAATTGAGAAATATTCGTCTATGTAAGAGTCATAATCAACAAAAACCAGTCCTTTGATGCTCAACATGCTGACACAACAGGTTCCTACACTTCTACTCTTATAAACGTATAAACTTGAAGAAATTGCAATTGGTCAGATCCAATCAAAAGGATCAGAACAAAATTTTCTGGGAGTTGAGCCATGTCTATACTAAGGTAGGAAGAGAAATTTGCAAGAAATTTTAACGGAAAGCCGTTTGATTATAAGAAAACAAGTTATATATCACGTGATTTGCATGCCGTACCAAAGCTAATGAACAAATACGACAAGGAATGAGAACTTCCAAGAACAACAATTCATTTAACATCATGGGATATCGGCATGGTATATAAACAGTTGCATACCTGCTTCCGTAAAGCTGCTTTCCTTGTATACTGCACCTCCAGGAACATCCACATCAAATCTTTAAACATATTGAAAACTATTGTTTTAGAGATCAAAAATCAATAACCACAGTGAATATAGCATTTGATATTATCATTTGATTGCCAAGGCATGTGACAAATTTGACTATTTATTTATGTTAGAGTGAAAAAAAATGAGATCCGATTGGAACCAAGGGTCAAGCATCTCACAAGTGCATCTTTCGGAATGTGCTTGTGATATTTCCTGTATCATCAATCAAGACATGAGTATTTCTCAAGTGTGCATCATCAGCTTTTTCTTGGAATCCTCCAAGTGACAACCAAATATTTGACTCTCTGCATTTATAACAAAATCTCTATTATTTGAATGAAGAACCTTTAATATGCCAAGGAAGTTTATATCTCACACCCCACTGAAAACCATGAAGAAACAATGACTCTCACCAAAGTCACACATTAACAGAAAAAATCAAACGTTGAAGTTATCAAGTCTACCCTACAAATTCACCTGAATTGCGAAATAAAGTTGTGAAACAGTAGTTTCGTATCATCTTTGATTAATAAACTAAAGTACATTACATCTATGATCAGTTAATTGGGATAGAAATGGAGAAGGGCAGTTTAGCTACCACAGTCATACCTTGCAAGAGAACAGTATCCTTTCATTATTGGCCCATCTAAAGGTTCAGCAATCTTAAGACTGTCACCATCCTTGGCACCCACATAGGAGAAGTTTTCTGGAAAACAAAGCAATTTGGCCCCAGTGGAAGCTGCTTCCTTCACACATAAATTCGTGAAGTACGTTAAGAAAGTACAGAGGTGTGTGAGCACACACATGTGCAAATAGCTGGAAATGATTTTACGGCCTAGAATGCTTAGATCCCAATAAGATATGGTTAGGGATAAGAGACAGTAAAAATTTAGTATGTCGTGCATGTGATCTCCGTTAAGAAGCTAAATACACCTCACTAAGAACAGAAACACAAAAACAAGCAGAGTAGTATACAACTATTGTTTTCTTTTCAATGCCGCTTAGTTGCTCACAAACCGGAGAAACCAAAATATACAACAAGCCATATATTTTACAATACTCTCTGGTTTCAGTTCATAGTGAATGAAATATCATTTCAGCTAACAACTATATGGCAGGTGAATGCTAAGTTGAACTTGTAATGCTAGAGAGTAGGAAAGATTGGATAGTTCTGTTTGTTAGAAAACAAGAGAAAGAATGATAATGCAGCAACCATAGGAGGCAAGTCCGAAAGGGACAAAGTGGGTTCTTCTAGAAAAACTATGAAAGAACAATTAGCCACATAAAGTCCGGGTACTTTTTAGAAAGGGAATATATACTATGACATTCGTATTCATTATGGCACTACTAGGATATTCGTGGATACGTTTCCATGATTTGCAAGTCAATTTTATCATTTCAATCAGATGTAACTTGTAAGTACTCCAATAGTCCAAACTCTCACAGAGTCACATTCACATATCTAAAAGGTCTCGAGTCTTGACATTACCATGTATCATTTTTAAGCATATTACCACACTATAGCTTATAGTGATTAAAGGCTCAAGGCGCACCAAGGCACTAGAGGTCCTCTGGAGCCTAGGCGCAAGGCGCATGCCTGAGTGAAGTGAGGTGCACAATGGAAAATATAGTGAAAAAATTAAATTATTACTAAAGCATTCATACTCCATAGTAAAGGCACAAATGTTGTCAAAGACACTCTTTCCCACACTCAAGGAGCCTGAAGCACGCCTTTAAAAACACTTAGGGTCCGATTGGGTGTGCGAATTTGGAATTGAATTGGAATTGCATTGGAATTGGAATGTCATGGTATTTCAATTCCACAAATGCAATTCCAAATTCATTGTTTGGATATATCTTAGAATTCAAATGTAATTATAATTGAGTCTCAAACCCAACCCAATTTGAATGTAAAAGATCATAACTTTAAAATTAAATTAAACAATATAGATAAATATATATATATATATGTATAATTATACAAGTGTAAGTATGAATATATATGTATGTGTGTATATGCATGTGTATATACATGTATGTATGTATATGTATGAGTTTAGATGTATGTGTTTATGTGTGTATATATGTGTATGTATATGGCTATATATGTGTGTATGTGTATTCACATATATATATATATATATATATATGTCATCTATGAGTACATATATATGCATATAGTATGTATATGTGTATATATATATTTTTATTCGTATATATTTATAGTTGTGTGTATAGGCATATGTATATATATGTAGGTATTTATTTATATATATGTTTGTATGTTTGTGGTTGTGAAAAATTTTGTTTTTAAAGAGAGAGTATTTAGAAGGTTAAAGTTTAAAGAAGATGTGGAATTGGAAATCACAACTTCTACTTGTGGAATTGGTGTCTTTGGAATTACATTTTAATTCCAATTCCAAAGTATTTTGTTATATCCAAACAATGGATTTGGAATTAGAGCCCCCAATTCCAATTCCAAGACTCCAATTCCATGATCCCAAACGGACCCGTAGGAAACGGTTAGCAAGCATTTCAAATACTTAAAATTCCTTCAAAAAAAAAAAAAAAAAGATATAAGGAGAATATCACTATATCATGTCTGAGTTACTTCAGAGTTCAAATTGTTGTGCAATATAACTCTTTTACACAGTTTGCTGTAACTTATAGAAGAACTTAAATAATACTAAATGTATAATGACAAACAGCTGCTAATTTTTTTACATAGCTACATCCATAAAAAGAAAAGTGTGTATATATATAATTTAAGGAATTGGTTAATTGGTTTACTCATCTAGACCAATACAATACATATACATACATATATATATCGTCATATCTATATCCCTTGAAATAATTTTCGCTACTAATATCAATGTATTTCTGTTTCCATCCTCTTGTTATTTTTAACTCCACTTAAAACTCCCAAAGAGAAAACAACAATTCCCCCTCCCCAGTCCTCCGTTTCTCTTCCCTCCATTCCTTCGTACCCAAACAAGTTCATGAAATTAGATAAATAGCAACGACGCTCATCGCTAATTTGACCTAAACTAGAGATCATAGCTTCTATCTTCATATATGTGACTGCTTACAGAGTTACAGTGTATATGACGATACAAATATAAATTAATATACATATATATATATGGAGGAGAGAGATACCTGGACAAGGCGAGAGCAGGTGGCGAAATTGGCGGCGAGATCGTTGATGGAGGTCATCTGAGCGACGGCGACTCGGACTGAGTTGGCCATGGTTGACTCAGTGGCGACGGCACGTAGGGGCAGGAAGGACTTGAAATGAGAAATTGTTGGATTTGAGTTTGGCCTTATTGTGAGTGGAAGAGTGGTGTTTGGTTGTGAAAATAGACAAATTTTCATATCCCTCTTGTCCCTTAATTTAGATCCACCAGAGACGCATGAAAGCTATAGATGACTCTGATTGAAATCTTTGAGAGAATGAGTTTAAGCATTTTGTGCTTCTTAGTCCAAAACTCCAAAATCATATAATAAGAACAATAATTTATAAAGAAAAAAAATTGCAAATCTGCACTGCATCATCAGTTAGTCCCTGACTGTCAATTTGATATTAACTCCGTCAACAAAGGTAAATAATTACTAAAATAACCTTTAAAAACTGATGTTGTTTGAAATTATTGAAGTATTGATGTATATAATTTCAATAATACCCTTAGTAAATATTGAGTATCACATGGATATATAAATGTGGTACCTAAGCCAATGAGAGAAAAAGATGTAATACACACATGAATTCTATCACTTGTACACGTATAAAATCACCACTTTTCATAATTGGTTTGGAATACCAAGTGAGACTTATCCGCATGGTATCCAATAATTTTTCCTCTAATAGGGATGGCAATGAGACCGAGCGGGGATTGCACCCCATCCCCGTTTAAAAATTTGTCATCCCCACACTCGCCCAAAATTGATTATTATGCAGGGTGAGGTGATTTTATCACCATAAAGATTAAAATAAAATTATGTGAATTAAAAAAAATGTTAAACTTCTTAATTGAAATTTTGAATTTATTAATATATATAATTTTTTACATAATCAAGACGAGATTAAGGTGAGAACAGTAAAAAGGTAAAGAGAATAGGTTTTGATATTGGATGAGACATGAAAAAAAAATAGGAGACTGGAATTTAATTATGAGTGTGTATTTATATAGGTATAATAGTGTAATATATATAAATTAATAAGGGTAATTATGTAATTTTATAATGTAAGTGGGGAATAACAACATAATGGGGTTGAGAAAACCCACCTCGAAACCTTGCCGATTTTTACTCTCTCTCCCATACCTATCCCATTTATTTAATCGGATTTCCAAATTAACTTAAATCGGAGTAGGGTGGGGATTTTTGTCATCCCTAGTCTCGAAGCAAAAGGGTGCCACTTTTACCCTATGTAAAATTAGATTTTGTCTCTTCTTTCTCCATTTTTGTTCCACCTTTGCTTAGTTTGCTTTATCATCATCTTTCATCGCCACGTTTTCATTCTCCTTAGTTTGCTTTGTTGGGGAAACATTGTGGTGTGCCCAGGGACGGAGGCAGAAAATTTTGAAATGGGGAGCAAAACAATATTTTTTCATAATTTTATAGGGGCCAAAGGTCATTTTTCTGCCTATTTTCCCATTTTTCCTTTAAAAATTAACGAGTTTTTGTTATTTTATGCCCCCCATGTAGAGCTGGCAAAATTGGACACGACACGAAAACCCGACACAACCCGACACGAACACGAACACGACACGACACGGTTTAAGGCCTTAAATGGGTCGACACGAAAATATAAGGGTCAACCCGAACACGACACGGATAACCCGAACACGACACGTTTGACACGATTACTGTTCATATTTATCTTTATTTTTATATTTTTCTCTTCTCTAATTGGTCATGAATTGAAATATATTAATAAAATAATATTGGATCGTGTCAAAATCAATTTAATTTTGTTGATAATAGGTTAAATAATTTACCTTTAAAATGGATTATGTCAAATTTAATTTAAAATATTATAACAAATAGGCTAAATGAAGTAGCATTTGTATGGCTTAGGCCTTTGTTTATTTTTATATCATCTTACCATTAAAAAAAAAAAAAATTACATAATTTACATGGGTCGACCCGAACATGACACGAATACGACACGACACGAACACGACACGTATAGTAACGACACGATTTCGACCCGACACGATATCGACCCGACACGAACACGACCCGTTGACACGAATTGCCTGTGCTTCAAATGACTCGGTGCCTGGGTGTGGTCCTTTTTCGAAAACAAATGTTGGACAAAATTGGAATAATGACTCAAAAATTAATTGGTAAGTTCCATGTGATAACATACTTTTGAACTAAAGCTTCAATTCCTTGAATTAGATGTAGAGATGCTGAGAGCATCTCTTCATTGAAGATTGGAGACGGATAAGCTAGGGCATGGATTGAAATTTGAGGGGAAAGAGGGACGCCTGATGCTCATATGGTGTGTAAATTGAGTGAAACTGGGTGCATTGGAGTATTTTAGTCCTATATTATATGATTATATTATAATATAACACACGTGCATTTTGGAGATAAAATATGCTTCTAATCAGAAATGTATCGTTCACATGACAACATTCAAATGGACACACGAAGTTAATTGATTAAATCGGATACAATATGGGGGCATTTTCAAACTCAATGGGGCTAAATGAGTAAAATTGAAAGTACGTGTAGGTTTTTTCAAACTCAATGGGGCTAAATGAGTAAAATTGAAAGTACGTGTAGGTTTTATAAAATTTTCCCTACTTTTTATCATGATTATGTAAGTGTAAGGACTAGAATGTCTTTGCAAATACATGAAGGTAAATTGGGAATCACAAGGTAAAAAATTGACTCTAATCACAAAAAAAGAGTCAGTTTTCGCAGTTGACTAACTTCAAGGAAGAGGAAAAAATGTTACGAGGAGATAAGTTAAGGGAGGTCTATGACATTTTAAACATATTGGAGGTCCTGCTTATAATTAGGGCTAATTTCAGGGGAAGTTAGTGATATTTATCCTTAATATTTTACCACAAAATTCACAACAAATGAACAAAGCACAGGGGTTGATGGTTAGGTAGTGTTTTGTGTCCGTTATGAATGGAAGAATATATAAGCAACCTGTCAATCCAAATCACGCCCACAAATGGCCGCTTTGAGTGTAAGCCACCATTATTCCACAAATTCTCCAGCTTCGTCACGCCTGACGTCTTCTGCCAAATCACTTTCCATTCCTTTATCTCCCAATCATCTCTCACTCAACACCGCCACTTCCCCATTCCCAAACACCACCTATCACTGTTTTCACAATCCCATTCCTATCTTCTTAACCAAACCCAGAGCAAAACTATCACCCGCGATTATGGCTTCCGGGTACGAATATATTTTCTGTTTGGTTCCCGAGAAAATTAATTTAGAAGAAGAAAATCGAATTGTTTCATGACCCTAGGAAATTGTATAACTGATGAGTTGACATATATCTGACTTGGGTTGGGTGATTTTTTTATTTTTTTCGTTTTGTTTTTATATTTATACACTCTTGAAACCCAGAAGAAGAAAATGAAATACAAGTTTGAATACTAGTTTATTTTCTGTTCCTTTCTTCAGTTTTCTCGGCATACAAACAGTGTGCAGTCTATGTTTTGTGGTTCTACTGTATGGATTTTAATTTAATACTATATTTGACAGCGTGCAAGAGGTTCTTCCACCTGCTCTTGATTCTACTTCAGACCCACCTTCTATCTTCGATGGAACAACAAGGTTGGTTATATTAATTTGTTGTAGTTTCTAAATTAGAATTTGGGTGTTTTTGCATTTTTTTAATTTAATCAATTTTTTTTTTATTTTTTTTATTTTTATTTTGTTGAGAGCATCTTCTTGCATTCTCAGTTTTCCCAAGTGTGTTAAATCCAGTTTACATATAAACCCTTTTCTACTTTTTTTTTTTTTTTTTTTTGTTATTTTTTTTGTAAAATGGAAAACTAACGGTTGAAATTGTTAACATTTCTCAACTAAGGCTGTATATATCTTACACATGCCCATATGCACAGCGCGCGTGGATTACCCGGAACTGTAAGGTTGTTTCAAGACCTCTTTATGATCTGGCCTTGCCTTGTGTTTGTGTTTGTGTGTGTGTGTGTTTTCTTGATGCTGCATCTAGAAAAGTGTCTCAATATACTCTACTTTTTTGCATTGTTTTGGGAACAGGGGTTGCAGGACAAGATAAAATTGGTTCCTATTGATCTGCAAAACAGGCCATCCTGGTACAAGGAGAAAGTGTACCCGCCAAACAAGGTGCAATTATTTTACTCCAATATATTTTTATGGGCTTTTACTTTATCCGCTCAATGGAAACAAAGTAGTTTTAAACTTCTAATACTTGACAGATGTGCAATTTCGACCGCCTTAAATGTTAAGTAACACTAAAACACAATGGCGCGATTTTATAAGCTTGCACGGGTTAGCTCAGCTGAAGGTGTTTGTGGTAATCCTCTTCTTAGGTCTTTGGTTCGAGTGGTGTCATGAACGATACACATGGTTTGTGGATGATTACGTGCATCTAAAATTTGCAAACTATATGAGAGTCAAGTAGCCAGCAAGTGGGTTGATTTCCCGATACCAAAGCACAAAGAAAAATAATTGAATAAACAATATAATCGATGCAAATAGCCAATGATACATATTCATTTTCATTTTTGGTGTTGGATAAGTGAACTCATACAATGAGCTGTGAACTTATAATTTTACTATGAGGAGATGATAGTAAGACGGAGATTTGGCTAGGAGGGCGTATAATTATTAGTAATTTTTACATCTTATCACTGCTTTGCTTGCACCTATTATATCACGGACAATTTTATGCAGGTGCCAGCTTTGGAGCACAATAATGAAGTTAAGGGAGAGAGTCTTGATTTGGTCAAATATATCGACAGCAACTTCGAAGGGCCTTCGCTTTTCCCTGATGTAAGATTTTGCAGATTTTTTCTTTCTTTTCTGTGTATGCTTTATTTTTTTAGCTCTCTATGTCGAAGGGCTCATCATACATACTCCGGAAATGCAGGATCCTGCCAAGAGAGAATTTGCAGAGGAGTTGCTGTCCTACACTGATTCGTTCAACAAAGCGGTGATTACT
This sequence comes from Cornus suecica, assembly GCA_963922005.1. Lineage (NCBI taxonomy): Eukaryota > Viridiplantae > Streptophyta > Magnoliopsida > Cornales > Cornaceae > Cornus > Cornus suecica. The sequence goes on from OY998244.1 coordinate 2,515,696, forward strand.
TCATTCAAGGCGGATGGAATAAATGAAGCTGGTGAGACGAACACTTGCTGCTTTTAAGGTACTTTTACCAAAAAATAAACATATGGAACTTAATGATGTACTGCAACAGGTGCTGCATTTGATTACATTGAAACTGCTCTTTCCAAATTTGATGATGGACCTTTTCTCCTTGGCCAGTTCAGTGTGGTAAGTGGAAACGTCTCATTTGTTATCGTCTTTGGATCCTTTGCTGTCTGCCTTCTGTCAGTGCTAAAATCTTAGGAAGTCTGGTTTTCATTAAGAACTGAAAGGTAGATCCACAGAACATGAGAAATGACTTTTATCCCGGTTCCGTTCATTTGGGGCATGATTTTTGAGGGTTATAGTTGTACTGCATTAATAGAAACTTGGAAGCAGGGTGAGATTATGTTTGTACATTAGCTTGGTTTTTAGCCTCTGATACACCAGTGATATATATATGTGGCTTCCAGGTGGATATAGCTTATGCTCCATTCATCGAAAGATTCCGGCCCTTTCTATTGGAAGTAAAGAAATATGACATCATGGAAGGCAGACCAAACTTAACTGCGTGGATTGAGGTATGAAAAAAAGACAGAAAAACTCTGTTCACTTGCTGGTTATGCGTTAATTTGTAACAATATGTATGGTATTTATTTTTGTAGTATGGACATGACTCTAGGTGGAGGTGTTTAAGGGATTGATGATGGAAGGTCAACTCCCTTAAGTACTAGATTTGAGGTTTAATTTTCTAAATATTGTTTCATATTTCCAACTTTTATTTCAAAATGATTGAAGTTCAACTGGACTCTGATATTAAATGAGAAGGAGGTATATAGGGATATGGCCTGCAATCATGTGTCCACTAATTTCATCAACTTCCAGTAGTACTCATATCCTGGTGTCCAAACCTTAGACCAAACATCAAAGTGTAATACATTGATTATGATTTATCTATTTCAATGATTCTAAGATGATAATTAACAACTGAAGCCATTGAATCTTTGAGTGTTGGATGGGTAGGAGTTGTGATTAAAGGATTGGGGAAAATATTACAGAAAATGTTTTTCATGTTTTTAGGTGGTAGGTTGTCCCGATTTCCGAAAATTCAACAAAAACAATATATGTAAATAATTTTATGTGCCACCCTGATCAACCTTAGACCCTCTCTCTCTGAAGTCACTTTCTTTAGACCACAGCCGAGTCCCTCTCTTCAATCTACGACGACTCTCTCCCTCTTCACACCAGACCCTTTCTCTTCACTCCAGACAACTCACTCTCCCTTAGCACCATTAACCTTTGTGGTTGTAAAACCGAAGAATAAAGTTTTGAATCTCATTTACATCCTCTTCACGAACAACTATGAATTGCTCTCTTTCTAGTATTTTTTAAGTTTTTGATTTCATTTTAAAATTTCTTGGGACTTTGTTGTTGATATCTAGATTTTCAGTTCTTGAACTGATTTATTGATGGGTGTTGTTTCAATTTGGGTTTTGAACTAAGTTTGAGTTTTTGTTAGAGTTTGAGATTTTATTGTTTAATTGATTTGGGAGGAAAGTGAAGAATTGTTTCTGGTTGTAAAAGTGCGTTTTCTTTTGGCCCTTGACTTGTTTTTTTGTTTTTATATAGAATTGGGCTTCTTGAAATTTCTTAAGATCAATAAAAACCCTTTGCCTTTGGTTTGATACTTGTCGTAAATTTTTGCTTGATCCATATTTTTTTACTTTGTATTGCAACACTGAAAAAAACCAAACACATTGTTCAATAAATTGTTTACGTTGAAACAAACAGAGCCTTAGTTCTTTAATTTTATTACTACATTAGAATGAATCAGCGCCGGTCATTTGGTGTGGGAGAGAGTGCTGTGTAATTGTATATATGATCATTTAGGAAGAAAAATTTAAGATAATAACTGTAGAATAAAATTGGAATCTCCAAGTTTTCTACGATATGAGTAGAAAATAGTATAGTATGATCTTTTGGGCAAAATAAAGGAAAATTGATATTGGTATTAGAAATCTAAAAAACGTAGCAACTATAGTACTGCACTTGAAATGTCCCGGATCCTGAGATCCATTGCTTTTACAATACTCGTGACTTCTTATTAATTTTGTAGGAGATGGACAAGAATGAGGCTTACAAACAAACTGGGCGTGATCCTAAGGAGCTTGTTGAGATCTACAAGAAACGATTCTTGGTATAGTCTAATTCATAACGGAAAATTTAAATTTATTTTGGAAACCATGGACAGAGCTCGTACAAAGTAAGCTAATTTATTCACCTATCTTTTCCGTTTGCAGGCACAGCTTTGAACTACTGCCATTTCCAGAACTGACTTCATAAGTTCTTGCACTGGGTACCTGTTTATACCTCTATGTATGCATGAAGTACACTGCCCATAGTTATCTCACTTGTTATTGAAGTCAATGTGATGCTAGTTTAAAGACTGAACACAATAATGCCCAGAGTGGTGCAATATAAATAAGCACAAACCCTTCAAATATTGAAGTGGGTAACTAATTTTAAAGTGGAGATTTGGTGCCATGGTTTGTTCTCATTTATTAATTTGGTGTTTCGTAGTATTTCCACAAGGACCAGCACCATTGTGGTGTGGACAATTAGGGGCTCCTTGGTTTGTAATTCTTAAATCAGTTTCCGATCTTTGAAAATCCCAAAATTGTAAGTTCAGTTTTCTGAAAACTGTTTTCAGATGATTCAGTTATCAAAAAACATGTTTTCGGAGAATTGTCCTTTACAGTTTCTTTCAGAGTTTTACAAATCGAGCGGTTCCTTGAGTTTGTTACTTGATGATTTACAAACTTTTAAAATAACATAATATGTTACCAAACATTTAGCTTTTGAAAATTGGGTTTTTTTTTTTTTTTTTGTGTGAAAATTGAAGAACTAGTAATTCTCTGTAGAGAATTAAGGTGTGTGACAGCATTTAGCCCTCAACTTAATGTGGGCCAATCTTAATTGATGAAGTTTAATACTTCAATCCCTCTCCTCCCAACAAACACACACATGACACAACATTATGATGCATGTGAGCCCAAGAGAAATTGGTGGTAGATTATGAGAAAAGTTTGGTAGAGATTTAGGAAAATTTTTAAAAGCAGCAACTTTAAGTTAGGCCCTAAAATTTGTTAGATCTGCACAATTTGAGAGGTTATATGAGTTTTATACATTTGAGAGGTTCTCTCTCTATATGTGTGTGTGTGTATATATATATTTGTATTAGTGCATTATGGTTTGCATTTGTGATGTAGTTTAGAAAGTTTGGTTTGGTGTTAAAGATAGAGGGAGTGATTAAAAGGACAGTGGCCAAAAAGGAGTGTTGTATGCTTTTGGGCGCTTGTAAAGATCTCCCGACTCCAACAAGCTTTTGGGCGGTCAAATAAGTCGTGACATTGCAAATTTTCATTGCTTTCTATATCCAATAATTATCTTGGGTCTATTTAGGGGCCCACATTTCTATTTATGCGCAACAAAAAGTGAGACAGTAAAAGTTAGAGAGAGAGGGTCATCATTACTTGAAGTAACAATCTCATTTATTTTTTCCTAAAAAAAATCTCATACTCTAGTCCTTGATTTTTTTTTTTTTAAAAATAAAAATTATATCAAATCTCCTCTCTCATCTAAAAATTATACTCCCTTGTCCAAATTTAGTTATTCATTTTATCTATTTTACTTGTCCCAAATTAATTGTCGAGTTTCGAAACTAATATAATATTATTATATATTTTTCCAAATTATCTCTTGAAAATGAATGAATCTTACTAAAAATTACAACTATACTACATTATTAAATGACAAAATATAAAATATTAAATATCAAAAAAATTATTAAAAAGTCAAATGTGGACAACTAAATTAGGACGGAGGGAGTATCATATCTCCTCCATGTAGGGATGGCAAAATGATCTGACCCGTCCCAACTTGAATGGGGCAGGTTTGATAAGCTTATAAACAGTTTTGGAGCGGGTTTGGTATCAAAAATCAAAACCTGAAGTGGGTTCGGGTCAGGTTAGGATTTTCTGCAAAACCCACCGGTAACTAGACCCGACCCAACCCGTTTACACATTTTTTAAAATATGTATATTAAGTTAGAGCCCATGTAACTAAAATTTTTTATATGCCTAAATAATACTCAAAAATAAATAATCACACTTTTTATAAAAAAATTAAAGTGTAATTCTCTTCTCTCTTAGCGACGATCTTCAAAAGGTGAGAATCCCCAAACTCAATTGGGGGATTTAGTTGAATTATCAATGATGCAACCAAACTGTAAAATTGTGATAACTAGATTGATATGAATACAATAAACTTACAATGTTGCAGGTCAAGAATTACATAATTCTAATAGTCTCTTTCATGATTCTCTATTGTATGGAAAAATTTGAATTAGTGCTTTAGTGGGTGCTTTTTTTGTTTTTATCGTATTACTCTATTAAAAAAAATTAATTTATAATTTTGTAAAAATATTTTTGTAAAATTTATAGTAACCCGATGAAACTCATTTATTTCGATAGAGTGGTAATGATATTATTGATTATAACTCATGACGGATTTATAATAAATTTGGTATTAATAATTTTTAAATAGAATGATAATGATATTAGCCAAACCCCTGGTTGTCCTCCCTCCGTCCATCCTCCCTCTTACAATTAGGGATAGTGACCAATGACCATAGAATTAAACAAAGGCCTAATATTTAGCCGATACCAGAGAGGTGGATGGTTTTTTGAATTATATCAAAATTAAGAATAAAAAGGTCATTGATGTTTATGTAACATTAAAATTCACCTATAATCTAGGAACGAGACAAAGTGCATTACCTTTTTGCTTAAAGATATTATCAAAAGTTCGAGCTTATCTCGGATGACAAAGTTTTTTTTTTTTTTTTTTTTTTTTGGAAATTCAAGCAAATTATATTAAGAAAAATTAATTACAAAGGGCTGCAAAAAAAGAAAGAGGCCCTAAGCCAATGGGCAACAATAAGGAGTGAAACAACAAGCTTAATAGCTTATGCATTTATAAAAGCAAACTTTAACCGAGTTGTAAAACTCAAAGACCCAAAAGAACTTTAGCAACCCGATCCAGAATCGGGAGCATTAGTTGTTGTTGTTGTTGAAGATGCTGACAAGTCTAACTTCTTCAACTGATGTTGACGAGTCAGGAGGACGAGGAGGAGGACGGATTTCAACCCCTGGGCTAACTTCTTCAACTAATGCTGACGAGTCAGGAAGACGAATTTCAACCCCTGGGAGGTTCCATTCATTTGCAAGGGCATTGGGGATGGTTTGGCCATTCAACTGTAAAGATAGAAGCTTCTCTCGGATAATAGTCATGATTCTGTTAAGGGTCCGGGATTGGGAGGCTGCTACTTGACGGAACACACGAGCGTTTCTTACTCTCCAAAAGATGTAAACCGAGGCTTGGAGATGAAGGAAATACTAGATTTGAGCTTCCAGTGGAGGAAGACATCGGAGAGAGATAAGGGTTGGATTATCTCTCAAAATTATTTTTGAAAATTTTAAGAATACAAATTAATTTTTGAAGAATAATAAAAATAAATTATCTAAAAATAGATAGTTAAATTTTCAAAAAGCTATTTTCAAAAAATTTAATCAAGCAAACTTTTCTAACAGTGTTCTGATTTTTAATTTTTAAAAAACAGAAAATTAAACGCAAACCAAGCAAATATACTATTAATACATATTTTTGAAAAAGAAAATAAAAAATAGAATGATCTAGTATAAAAAATAATTGTTTTTGGCGAAGATAGCGCCGGTGATTAAACCACTAACTTTTTCAATCACTTACGATGAAAGCATGTCTGCACCTTTTGTATGTGAATTGAGGAAATTGGAACTTGGCTATTTTGCCATGTCATGGTTTGAGAAGATTGGGCATGAAATTGGGAATAAGAAGGTTCCAACTTCGAATTTCGCTCAATCCATCTTTATTGGACATGCGTATTGTTTTAGGTGTTTCTGTTTTCAGCTAAAAATTAGGGCATGTTTGGTAACTATTTATTTTTACAATTTATTATTTATATAAACATAAATAACCCAAAACATGTTAGTTAATTTTTATTTTGTTTACCAATTATATAAACAAATACTGTTCCTAAGCCTACATTTTATAAATAAGAAATTCTCGTTTATCATTATTTGTTTACGAATTTACTATAGCCGCATTTTGGTCACTTAATATTACTGTAGTTGAGGTATATATAGGAAATAACGTCGCAAACCCTAGGATATTGGAGTTGGGCGAGAGAGCAACATACAAGTTCTGCTTCAACTAATCTGTGGCCTTCTCCTTCAGTCTCCGTTGTTCGTCGATCTCTTCCACAAGTTTCGTCAATCTTCTCTTTGAATTTTTCTCTTTTTATGTTACATTTTAGTTTTAAAATATGTTTGTATAGGCTTTATTTCATGATTATTCAAGTTAAAGTTTAAGCTGATGCTATTATACTCTGGATACAACCAAGTATTATCTGACCGACTTTGGTTATAGCAACACTGGGGTTCATATCACCCTATCGTGGGGAGACATATCATTTTTAAGAATATATGAAAAGTCGTAGAACACCAATGCGTCGTGATGAACTTTATAACTTTAGGTATTCGTCTCTTCGAAATGTTATTAAGCGCTACTTTGGGATTTTAAAGGCGAGATTTCCTATATTAAAATTGATGGCGCTGTATGACCTAAATATGCAAACATATATTGTGATTGCGTTTTGTGCAATGCATAATTTTATTAGAAGGGAAACACGTTTAGATACTCTGTTTAAAATGTATGGAGAAGAAAATGTGGAACTTGAAGATATAGGAGCAAGTTGTTCTCAAACCCCTATTGAGGTCAATATTAATCAAAGTGAACTCCAATAAATGAACGAGTTTCGTGATTTAATTGTGGATAAAATGTGGATTGATCATAATCTGTAATATGCTCCGGGTCTATGCTTTTAACACTTTATAAGATTCTTCTTTTATTGGATTTTCAATTTTATTGATTCTTTTGTGCGTAGTTGTTGGTTTATCATGTTTTTGAACATTTTACATATCACCTGAGTAATTTAAGGAGAAAAAAAGAAGTTAAAAATTTATTTACTTGTGCTTTGTAAAAAATGAAATTATTGAAATGTTCCACCTCTGAATAGAACAATGTCACGAACAACCCGGTCGGTACGAACACTGGATGAGAGGTTCATAAGGATTTTGAAGATATTCAAGTGGGGGCCTGATGCAGAAAAGGCTTTGGAGGTGCTCATGATGAAAATGGTTGGTTCGTGAAGTTTTGAAGATAGATGTTGAGATCAATGTTAAGATACAGTTTTTCAAGTGGGCTGGGAAGAGAGAATTTTGAGCATGATTTCACCACATACTTGTCTCTGATTCGTTGTTTGGACGAAGCTAAAACGTTAGGCGAAATGTGGAGGACAATCCAAGAGATGAGTTAGAAGTGTAGACACGAAAAAACATTGTAGTATTATCATTATTATTATCTATCTAATTATAATTATCAAATATATCATTTTAATTTTATTCATAGATAAATATAAACAAACATGTTTTCCTATTTATTGTTTTTAAAAATAGTAAAACGTTTTTACATTAACAAACATGTGTTTTCTATTTATTGTTTTTAAAATTAGTTAAACGTTTTTACGTTATCAAACAATATTATGTTTATCGAAAACCAAAAAATAAACATAATGACTGTTTATGTTTATCATAAATGATAAATAATAAATAAAAACAGTTACCAAACGGGCCCTTAATGTATTCTTTGAAGTAAAGCTAAAAAATAATGTATTCTTTGAAGTAAAAACATGTTTGGCATGATATCTTTTATTTTGCACAGTATTGTGAATAATTGAAACGTTACCATAAAAATTGAAAACACTAATTTAATTTTTTTTTTTTTTTTTTTTTTTTGTATTTTTGCATGGTTTGCTTCAACACTAATTTAAATTACCAAACATGATTATGATTTTAACTAAAAGTCCCCTATAACAATAACATCTATTTAGTTTAGACTGAAAACAAAACGATAAACACAAAAAGTATACGAAATGGGTCACTAGGTCCCATTTGGCAAATTGGCACAACTATTGCTTTTGCCTTCTTTTCAGAAGAAAAAGAAAAGTAGAAATCGTTTGAGAAACTAATATCTCCTAACTTCTTCTAAATGTTTTTCTAAAGCCCAAAAACTTTTTCAAAATTTTTGTCAAATACCTTTTAAACACTTTTTTCTCCATGAGACCAAAAATAACTTATGAGAAGCCCATCCAAACCGGACTTAAGTGAAGTTTCAACTCATTTCGATGCCATTCATTTAAAAATTTGACTTAAAACATCAAAGTGGATTTAACATTATTTTTTTTATATGTAAATATACTAATGATCTCTTATTTGTCTCGTAAATAAAGAATTTATTCGCTATTATAAATTTGATAGAATTCACTTTAACAGTTACACTCAACTCAAAATTTTTTTTTAGCACATGCGGGTGTGATGATGTCCCACATCCCCATGGAAAATTTGATTACAAGAACTGTTACAAAATTTTGTAAAAAAACTAAAGAATACAGTTTACCGTTGAAATTAATTTTTTCCTTTTGACCGTCATTTTTTTTTTATTATTCACAGTGAAATTGGAAAAACCTTTTAACCGCTCAAATAATTTGACTATAAAATATAAATAACAAGAATTTAGTTTGACACTTGAATCAATTATTTTCTTTTTCACAGTCAAAGTGCAAAAACTACGACGGCTCAAATAATTTCACAAAAAGAAAATTAAATAACATATTGTGTTTACCGTTACTTCACTAACATTAGATTTGGACCATAGAGGACAGAAAAGCCATACGTTGTGGTCTCACCGACACCTGAATTCGAGCTCGATTAAAAACCTCTCTAGTAATTTTATACCTTCCTTTGGACAAATATATATACAGTCAATGTGTGCGTGTATATATATATATATATGACTATATAGGAGACCTTCCTTCTTATCTCTCTCTACTCGTACTCCGTGTTAAGAAATCAGCACATGTAACGCCACGGTAAAATCGCCTTTTGCTTGTGATGTGCCCCACTTTCTCTCTCTAACTTTCTCTCTCTAGCGAGTAGTACCAGTACAAGAGAGTGGAGTAGTTACAGAGCACAAGAGTGACTCGGTCTAACAGCAAGAGAGAGCCAAAGAGGCTCACACTCTCTCTGGTACAATACAACCCCAATTCAATTCAGTTGCAGAAATTCAAGGCAATTTTCAAAGATTCCAAAGATCTGATCTCAATTTGATCCAATCCACTCCGAAAATGAAGGCCAAAGCCGCAACGTTGCACCATCCTCTCATGGCTTTCGAACACAAGAGGTACAATTCCAATGCCTCCACGCGTCCCTCACAAATCTCATTTTCACACCACTATTGGGTTTTTCTTTTCTTTCTTTCTTTTTTTTTGAATTTTTTTTTGTAGGGTTTTATCTCTCCTTGATCCACCAATACTGAATCAATTTAATTCCCATACTTGCACATAATTGGGTGTGTGCGTATTTTATATATGTGTTTGTGTGTGTATATATATATATATCAGATCAAATCGATCGGTATTCTGCAATATCTTTAATTATTGATTTTGGAATCGATGATGGGAAGTTGGGTTTCTGTACTTTGATCTGCTTTTGTTCTTGATATTCTTGAATCCTTGACTTCTATTAAAGGGTTGTGCGGGTGTGTGTGAATGAACATATATATATATATATATATATATATATATATATGTATGTATTGGATGAGACTTCAGTGGACCCAGTTGGATTGCGTTTGTGTTGATATGCATTTGACTTGTACTCGATCTGTGCAGTGAAGTTTAGGAGTTGAGTAAGGTCTGTTCTGGGGTTGGGGATAAATTTGGGGGTGCGAGTGTGGAATGTAGTTTGACTGTATGAGGTTTAGTATATGAAATGGGGGCTGAGGCAATGCTGAGCACTCTGGACAGTGATTTAGTATATCAAATAGGGGCTGAGGCAATGCTGAGCACTCAGGACAGTGACATTGATTGTCTTTTTGAAGAAGAGGTTGCATTTCTTGTTTTTTGATGATTTCCATTTCGACCCACTTCAAGATTTGGTTTTGTTGATATTGTTTCAGTTGTACTCTATGAGTGTGGTCGGGTTTTGGGTGTCGGAGTGTGAGGCGTAGTTTGACTGTATGAGGCTTAGGGAGTTAAATGTGTGATGAGGCAGTGTTTAGCACTATGTGCAGTAGCATCGAGAGTCTTTCTGGAATATGTTGTTATCAAATTTGAGTCGGCCATCTTTGGCAGCTGAATACAGGTAGTACATATGAGTGTTGTTCTGAAGTTGAATGTTAAAGCTGACAATTTTTTTGATGTGGGAAAAATTTCTCATGGTGCTGTGCAGTATTGCAAAAATAGATTTAAAGAAATTCTTAATCAACTGACATTGGTGTTGACAGGGATGCTTATGGGTTTACTGTGAGACCTCAGCACTTGCAAAGATACCGAGAATATGCTAATATCTACAAGGTTCCTTTCCCCCCTTAAATTTTCCTTTCTAATCTTTCTCTATATTCTGTTGTTTCATATATCGACTCTGAAACACTAGCTCAAACACGCCAAACTAGTTATATTGAATACTAGTTAAGAAAAAGGTAGTTCTATTAGGCAGAGGTGAGTGGGACTAGAGCCATGGGCACTGAAACATTATGTTTCAGTGGTGATTTCTTCTGCAACCAACTGGAGTTTGGTTGAAAGAACTACTTCAGATATAATAAATCATGCCTTTTTGTGATATATCTTTCTTTTAGGAGGAAGAGGAAGAAAGATCAGATAGGTGGAATAGCTTCTTGCACCAGCAAACAGACTCTGCTCAATTGCCAGTAAATGGATTGTCTATCGAGGAAGATAGCCAAGCATTGCATGTTGAAGCTACCAAGCAGGAAATAGATGATGATTCGGGTAGGGGTATTGAAGGAGATGACATAAGTGGCAAGCGGCCTGGTTCTGATAGTTTGACTGAAAATGTTACAGAAGAAGATGAGGTACCAGCAACAATGGTGACAAAACCTCACCAAATCCGGATATGGACTGAGATTAGACCATCCCTCAAAGCTGTTGAGGATATGATGAGTATTCGTGTAAAGAAGAAGAGCAATTTAGCAAAATCTGAGCAAGACACGGGAACAGGAAAGCGTACTCCTTCTATTGAAGAGGCTAAATCCTCAAAAATAACACCTGAAGAGGATTCTGAAGAGGAGTTTTACGATGTGGAGAGGTCAGATCCAACTCAAGATTCCATTTCCAGTGACAGTGTGAGTGCCCCTGCGACAGATCCTGCGGATGATATAGCCCCTCCAGAATCTTTATTTCTTTGGAAAGAAGAGTTAGAGTGTCTTGTTCGTGGAGGAGTGCCCATGGCTCTCAGGGGAGAGGTATAGTACGAACTTTTGGGTCCTGAATTTGATATTCATCACATTCTTTTCTTTGTAGAATTAGCTTCATCTTTCATATCCACAATTACAGCTTTGGCAAGCCTTTGTGGGGGTGAGGGCACGACGGGTGGAAAAATATTATCAAGATTTGCTAGCTCTAGAAACTAAATCGGGTGATAACGTGGAACAAAAAAGCCTGCAAACAGAAGACAACAGTGAGGGATCAACTACAGACTCCATGTGCATACCGGAGAAATGGAAAGGGCAGATTGAGAAGGTACCAAACGGTTAACTCTATAGGTGCTAGCTTTATTTTTATTTTTTGTACCAAATCTGTGATTCTGAACTTATTTGTATTACACTTTATATGCAGGATCTGCCTCGAACTTTCCCAGGCCATCCTGCTCTGGATGAGGATGGTAGAAATGCTCTGAGGCGTTTACTTACAGCATATGCTCGACATAACCCCTCTGTTGGGTACTGTCAGGTAATTGGGTTTGGAAATTTTTTGCGCTTAGTTCTTTCAGCGGTTGGTGTTTACTGTGTTTGAGCTGTTGGATGAGTTACTCATTACAAGGTTATAGCACCAACATTTGGATTGATTAGGGGAGGTCTTCAAGATTGGGTGAAGCCCAATATTGTTATACAAAACAAAGAAGCTAATGGCTAAGAATTGTCTTATTTAATTCCTTTTTTAATATGTCTTATTTAGGACATTTAAGTGGGGTTTGTTTTGTTTTATAACATAATGTGGAAGAAAGCTAAATAGTACTGGGGTTTGGATAGGGGCAGGTGCAAGGAAATCTGTCCTGCACCAGCTGTTTAATTTACTAAAACAAGCTTGTATTATAATTTTTATTTTGTTTGGTTTTTACATTCCATAATTATTTATCCACTTGCTTTTAGATCCTCTATGTTCTCGCATGCTCACAGCTCAACTTGACAGTTGCAATATTGATATCTATATGTATCTTTTAATCTCTATTTACAGCCGCCCCCCCCCCCCCCCCCACCCCCCCCAAAAAAAAAAAAAAAAAACGAAGAAGAAGAAATAAAATAATAGATACTTATGTGAGTGCGCGTAGTCCAGGCAGCTTTCCCATCTCATATGAATGAAGAGCAAGCAGCTTACTTGCCCAAAAGCTGAAAGGTCAGGGTTGAAAGGGAAGAGATACAGCTTCAGGGTGAGTGTGGAACATGTCTTCTTGAGAGGTTAACTTTTCTTTGCTCAATTTGGCTTTAGCTTGATGGGGGATGGGCAGGAACGGTGTCAAATGATCTAATTGATTCCTGGATAGGACGGTCACTTACTGGGGTTGGGCGCGTGAGCTGGATGGGGTCCTTATTGATGGGATAAGGATTTTTCATTCCATACCCACACTGCTGCCATTCCTGGAAAGCCAAAAAATTATTTACATAGCACTTTAATTGTTTTAGATTTTAATGTGGAGGGTCCACCATTAATAAAAAATACGGATCAGGTTTGTGTTGCCTATCTCGGGATTGAGCAATGTAGGATTCGTCTTTTTTTTTCTCCTATCCGTTCATTATTTACTATCTCAAGTTCTTTCCGTACCTTACATACATGTCTTTCTGCTTAAATTCCTGTAGTAATTATCCGTCTTCTTATTGCAGCACATTCTTTTAATAAATCTTTCTGTTATTATTTTTTAAAATTAGAAAACACATTTTTGTTATCTTCATGCTATTCTTGTTTAATCAGCCTAAATGTTCTTGCACTCTTTTAAAGTTTTTGTTATGGGAGTGCTAGCTTATTTCAGCTGAGAATTGAGACTAGTAAGGAATAGGAAATTTTAGCATGGACTGTTCTGTATTTCACTACAATCACCAAACTATTTGGTCATTTTTTGATGATCATTGAATAATTAAAGGTTTCATACTTATTTTAATATATTTATATATATATGTATATACACACGCATTATATATCTCATGTATCATGCTCTACGTTTGACTCGAGGTGAATGGGAGATCCTCTAGAATATTATTGTTATGTTCTGCATTCCATTCTGTAGTACTCTAACTTCTTCATTCCCACATGCCTAGTAGCACTAGCCTTGCTAAAAGAATTGGAAATATGTAACTGCTTGCATTGGGGAACCCTTACCTCAAACCCTTTGAATCTGTTACCCCTTGTATAATACTTTTACTTGAAAGGGGCACACTCTAACAGGACTGATGGCTACTTATAGCAGGGTTCTTGCAGAGTTGGGGAGAGTGACAACTGGGATTCATTCACCACATTCCTTTATTTTTCGTTTTAGTTGCAAAGCAAAAAGTCTTATTTATAGTAGCCAATAACATTAATTGAGCATATATAGTGAAATGCCAGTTCTCTACAATCTCATAGAGTAAATGTTTAGATGTTCACTCTCTTCCTCCTCCCTCCCTTGGCAAGTAGAATTTTCACTCCCTTTGAAGCTAATGCATGCTAATCTGTGTAACGAACACATCAATGCCATTGCTATTGCACTGCTCATGAATAATAATCTTTTAAAATGCACCTAGAAGGTTTATCTGCTCTTTGGACTACGAATTCTTGTTTTTCATTCTTTCTTTTTTTAGAATGACCTATTATTTCTGAACTTTTTTTTTATTGAAGTTGTACTTCTGCAATTCTTGTACTCACTCGTCTTTCTGTTTTGTTGGATCTAATGCACGTGCAGGCTATGAACTTCTTTGCGGGGTTATTACTGCTATTGATGCCCGAGGAAAATGCCTTTTGGTGGGTTAAGTAATCTATTTGTGATTTAAGATTTCAAAATCAATCTTCTTCAACTATTTGCAGTAGAAAGATTTAAAGCTGCCGAACTGAGAATACTTTATAAATGGATGATGTTTTTAATCCTAAGCATCTGTTACCTTTTTTCTTTATTTGTTCTTTGTTTTTACTACTTCGAATAATGAGATGAGGTTAGCTATTTTTCACCATCTTTAATTTAGCTTTCATTTGTAACATCATTCGAAGTTATATTGATGCTTAAGTTACCATTCCCAGGGCTTTAATGGGGATTATTGATGACTATTTTGATGGCTATTATTCAGAGGAAATGACAGAGTCACAGGTATTTTATTATTCTTCTTGGGTTTTTGCACTAGGTGGCGGTGGTGGTGGTTGTTGTTATTTTCTTTTCAATGAAAAGTTATTTCCTACTGAAATTATAAATTTCCTTGCTATGAGTATGAGTGGAGTTTGTACTTCATACACCACAATAAATGAGTAATTAGAGAAGATTGGCGCAAGACAGTTGAGATATATTATGTTCTGTTGTCAGGTTGACCAACTTGTTTTTGAGGAATTGGTGCGCGAAAGATTTCCTAAATTGGGTAATTTTTTTGGCTTTCATTTGCCTTCCCCTCTGTTTTGTTTCTATGGAATGTTTTGCATGATTTCTTATTGCACTTGCACTTGTTTTGCAGTAAACCATCTGGATTACCTGGGAGTTCAGGTTGCATGGGTTACAGGACCATGGTTCCTTTCAATATTTATGAATATGCTTCCATGGGAAAGTGGTCAGGTTCTATGATTTCACGTTTCATTATGTATTTTTCATTTTGCTTGTGTTGGCATTGCAGTAACATTTTTCTGCACCTTCTTTTGATTCTTGGCACTCTGGGTAGTCTGTAGGCTCATTGTCATGATTGGCATTGGAATTTTCACTTATTTTGTAACCTGATAATTTCTCTTGTCTTCAGTTCTTAGGGTCTGGGACGTGCTTCTTTTTGAAGGGAATCGCGTCATGCTATTTAAAACAGCACTTGCTTTAATGGAGTTATATGGTACTGGGTAAAAACTTTTAGTTCCATAAATTTGGCTTATTTAAAGATTTGCATTTCATTTGAATTTGGTATTATATACCTTTGTTAGGGATCGAAACTTAATTTTCTTTAGTGTCATGCAGGACCGGCATTGGTTACAACCAAGGATGCTGGGGATGCTGTTACTTTACTGCAGTCACTGGCTGGCTCAACCTTTGATAGCAGTCAACTTGTATTGACAGCTTGCATGGGATACCAAAATGTAAATGAAGCTAGACTGCAGGATTTGAGAAACAAACATCGACCAGCAGTAAAAGCTGCAGCTGAGGAAAGATCAAAGGGATATAGAGTTTGGAAGGATTCCCAGGGTTTGGCATCTAAGCTATATAATTTCAAGCACGATCCTGGATCATTAGTATTGACAAAAACAGAATCGGCTGATACAGGAACCAATGGAGACATATCTCACGGGGAGTCTGGTTCTGCTAATGTGGATGAATTCCTTATGAGCTTGAATGGGGGTGTGGACATAAATTCCGTTCCAGATCTTCAAGAACAGGTAGGTTACTTGGTTATTTTAGTAAACTGTATATGTTCTGGTCCTTCTCCTCAGAAAATAATGACGTCAAATGTTTATTTTGTAGTACACTTTGGGCCCCTTGTTCAGATGTGAGATGACTGCAGTTATGCTTTGTTGCTTTTGTGGTGTAAACATATACAAACATTTTATTCGCGCTATTTTCCATTTCAATTTTCCTACTTTAACCTGTTTAAGATGGTATTCAGGAGTGAATGACACTCATTCACTGATGTGGCTACAAGTGCCAGCGTTGGCTGGGAATGGAATATAAGTTTCCAAGAGCCACATTGAATAGGATATATGGTCAATATAATAGAAGGGCAAGAGTTGAACGAACTCCATATTGGATGGGCCGTATGGAATTATAATTTGAAAAAGTACAATTTTAGTTACATGGTGCGTGACTAAAAATAATATTTGTGGAATCGGAAATACTCTTTCTAGTTGGGCTTTGCTTGTCTCAAGCTGGTCTATAATCAAACACCACGTGTGAAATAATACCAAATCACACCAGGCACTTCGAGTATGATTCCAACGCTTTTAAGGTACTTCCTTTTTCATTTTATTTTATTTGGCACCAGAGATAAAAAGCCCCTTTATCATGGTGGAGAGAAACAGAAAGTTAATGAAAAGGAGAAAATTAAAAAAATTGACCTTCCATTCCGTAATATTCGCTTTGATGTTGTTCTTGTTTCTTTTTTCCATTTCCCAATGAATGTTGCCACTTCCGTCAAAATGTAGATATAACTTGATCCAATTAAGTGACTTCAACTTGTATTAGATAGTAATTAAACCACCTATCCTTCTGTTCCCTTTCTAGTTCTAATGTGTTTATTATGTGCAGGTGGTGTGGTTGAAGGTTGAATTGTGCAAATTGCTGGAGGAAAAGCGATCTTCTATACTCAGGTTAATACATTTAGTATGGTTTGCTAGTTGCTACTAAACAACAGCGGTTATGATAACATGATTCATTGTTATTTTTTAAAATAAAAAGTGGTCTTATTAGACTTGGATTTTAGTGTTCCCGTTTGATTACTTGAGCTATATGGTAGACAAATATTTTTCTTTATAATGCTTACGGACCTAATAAGGTGGAGAACAATTTCTGAACCCTACTGGATCGAATCTTTGATTTTTTTTCTCTTTTTTTTTTTTGTTTTGAAAAGAGTAAGATTGAATCTATGAGATTGTTCCACTGAATGATCTTTTTATACATCTCCATATAGCAAAATTCCAGTATAGCAGTAGCAATTCAAGCTTAAAGCATTTGCTTGACCCTCCAGTAATAAAAAGTTCTAGCTGTCATTTTTTATGTATTATGATATCATTTTCATGTGTACAAGTATGGATGTGTCTATTTATATGTTTGTAATACAAAAAAAAAAAATTATGAGAAAAAAAATTTAATAGTTGTTGTTGCAATCCTCCTAGTGAGGCATGCAAGGATATAAAATTATCAGTTGAATTTAGTAATACTAAAGCTCCAAATAGTGGGTTTTTCTTCTTCTTTTTATTTTTAATGTTTTATTTCTTTCCTTCCTCCATTAATCTATATCAAGACTATTTTAGGAGCAGTTTTTTAACTTATAAAATCTATAGTAGGTTAATACTAATGAAAGATATGATAAGGGGTGATGACACGTCGTTTGACAAAGGATGTGGCTTAGATAAAGCAGAATGGAAATATATGATTCATGTAGGTGACACAAGTCACTGGGAAAAGGCTTTTTTGAGTTGAGAAGATTTGCTTAATGGAAAACAGTAGCATTTCCTCACCTCATTCTCTCACTCTTCTCCTCCCACCATGCTTTCAGTAGGAGTACTTTATACTGCAATTGGTATTTTGTCTATGTTCATCATCCCAAATTTCACCAGCAAACAAACTTCAGTAAGAAAAAAATAATACATTTCTTAGGGAGAGAACATTGTAATTTCACCTTCTGGCCTGAAGAAAAGTGACTAGAGTAGTGATTGCAGTTTCTGGATACCCTTCCTAGATGCAACATTACCTTATATCTTTTGTTCAAATTTTTATGAGTTCAGATATGTTACAACTTGAGTTCTTGGGGCCCCTTTTGAGCTCTATCTTTAGAAGACCTTAAAAAAACATTTCTTGATAACTCATTAAGTTGGAGAAAGCGATAGGCTGTGGGAATGTTCCATTTTACTATTTGTTTTGGTCTTTATTTCAGGGTTTAAGACGAGATTCTCATCTAAGAAAGAACTTATTTGCGTTGGTTGTGTTGTTGCCCTAGGTTCAGAAGCACCCTTTGGTTCAAGGGCAGCTTCTAACAGAAATTTGAGGTTACATACTTAAAAAAGCTTTAGTTAGGTTCAAGGTTACCGAGTCACTCCAACAGAACATGTTAGATCAGTTGCTACAAAAATATAATCTCTCAACACGAAATCTCTTGAAACCAAAATATAGAAAAAGGAAAAAGGCAAAGGAGAAACACCCAGAGTTCTGCAAACCTTGATATGGGTTTAGCTTGGGCTACACGTAAACATCCACAAATACACTGAAATAAAGCCTGTTAATAGAAAATCAATGTGTATTGTCTGTAGACTAGAAAATTCTTGACTTATGATTAATGGCGTTGTTGATCTGGGTATTTGGTAGTCCGTTTTGGAAAACACATGAATTTGTTAATTTTCTTAGTCTTTAGATGGTTTGCAGCTTCTGAGCACCTCAAAATTCACATGATGTTTTATAACATTATTCTAAATATGCTTTTGGAGTGATTCTGTGTTATATGCCACTTGAAAATAATATCAACATCTTAGTTTAGAGGACTTAGGTTCGCTGTTTGGTAATTTTCTCTGTTCTTTTTTCAGAGCTGAGGAGTTGGAAACAGCTTTAATGGAGATGGTCAAGCAGGATAACAGGAGGCAATTAAGTGCGAAGGTATATCTCAGAAGATCCATTGTTCATGGCTCACCATTAAGATTCACCCAAGTCAAACTATGGTTTCTTGGTTGAATTTCTCTGTGATCGTCTACTGGTTTGAGCCGTTATGTGTGATCTTTAGGTTGAGCAATTGGAACGTGAGGTTGCTGAACTTCGGCAGGCCCTTGCTGATAAGCAAGAACAAGAAAGTGTCATGCTTCAGGTTTCATTGTTATTCTTTTTAAACAATCATATAGGTGATAAGTTGATTAAGATTCCTCTCCCATCTTGAAAAATTTATGGTAATAGCATTTAATTTATAGGTTTTAATGAGGGTAGAGCAAGAACAAAAGGTAACAGAAGATGCTCGCAGATTTGCTGAGCAAGATGCAGCAGCCCAGAGATATGCTGCTCAAGTGCTTCAGGTTTTATTCTATGCTATAAAATTTTCTGTACTGAGGTTACTTTTATGTAATACTTTCGTCATTTTCACAAGTATTTCTTCAGAGCTGTTATATGCTCATAGTGAGGCTCCTTCAAAGGAGCTCAGATATAATAACTATTGTAGATTATTTTAAGAATTTGCTTAGCGTAGTGGAGCTCAAACTGTACAGGCTTAAACAATCTGAATTGTATGGAATCCCTTGGATATTTGACACCTCATTAACATCACAGATTTCTGCTATTTTCGCATCATTCAATAGCCTGAATTTGGGCAACTTATAACTCTCATCTCTCAGTGACCAGAATCGCAAAGTTAAACAATGCAATACAAGAACATTGATAAATATTTTTTTTTGACATACTTGAAAGCCCTTGGTCAACCCACTATTTCTACCACAGAAGCCTACGAAGATATGACCCTCAATACAGGAGGGGGTGGGGTAATTATTTCTGGAGGGATGATCAGTTCAAAAGTTTCGAATGGGAGGTGAACCAAAATTATAATTCCTTTATTTGATCAAACACAAAAATAATTGGGTTAGGAATGACTTTTATATAAGTTATCCCTTTTTCAAAATAAATTAGAATTAGTAATACTGCCCAAAAACGTGTTCCAAGTGGAGGTCTGGTTGCTATCTAAGAGAAACGAATTGTCAGAGATTTTGTTTTTTCATTTATTAATTCAAGCATATAAAATGTGAATTGGACCCTTAGAAATCTTACTCCAATATATGCCTGATTCATTGGAGACCAAGAGAACCTTGAATTGAAGCAATCAGACCTTCAGTTCAACGACTCTTTTAAGACTTTTGAGTCACAAGGTGCAATGTTATCTCTCTCTGCATTATCAAACAAATCCACTTATTCAGAGAGGACAATCGTTTCGATAAATTATATTGCTTCAGTCTGCATAGATCTGGTAGCCTAACTGATATTTAGTTGCTTCTTAGCGACCTCGAGGTATAACTCTGGAGGTTCAAGTTTGCTGACATAGTGTATGTTGACTACCGACGAAAGAATTTATAACCCCCACCTCCACTCTCATACCCCCCTCCCAACTCGCACACAGTGCGCAAGGGAAAATAAAAAGAAAAAGAAGAGAGACTGGTTGGGTGAGTAGGAAGATATTTACATTCTCTTTTTGTTAGTATGTGCGAAAATGATTTCTTTTAATTCCTTAAAGGTTTGTCATGGGTGAGTTTGAATTCGGAATCAATTGTGGCTTTATGCTTTAGCTCCTGCAAAACCTGGATAAGTGAGATCATCTTCATCATTTCCTTCTCTTCCTCTTATAAATACTCGGCAGTTCTGCATCATGTTGGAAAGATAACTACATCAGATGGTTTGCTTACTTTGGTAAATAGTGTAGCTTTATAAATATTTGACTGCATAATATTGAAATTTAGTTTTGATTATTTTCTGGTATTTTATCTTCTGCGCCAACTATGCGTATGTAGGAAAAATATGAAGCGGTCACTGCTTCCTTTGCTGAAATGGAGAAGAGGGTAGTTATGGCAGAATCTATGTTAGAAGCTACCTTGCAGTACCAGTCAGGCCAAAATAAAGCACAACCTTCTCCACGGTATGTAGTAACTATTGTTGCAGTTTTAAGACTTGTGCTTGTTCTATATTTTCATGTTGGCTAGACTTGTGATCATGCTATTTAACATTTCTTGGATTCACTACTCTTGTTGGTGCTCATGAAAAGAGTGAAACAGCGGCAGTTTGTGGATAACTTCTTACACCTTAGTGTCTTTTACTCTATGCATATATACACACATATTATATATTGTAATCTACCATCAGTTGTTCCATGTACAAAGCCATATTCATGTAAAAGGAATCAAGTGCAGGTGCAATAGTTATTTTGAACGCATTTTGTGCCTCTTTGGTTGTCGTTGATCTCACATAATAAATGTGCTCTGTTTTGTAGATCTTTACAGCAAGATTCTTCATCAGTACAGAGCAATCAAGAGCTCACACAAGACCTGCCCACTAGAAAGATTAGTTTGCTATCTAGACCTTTTGGACTTGGTTGGCGTGACAGGAACAAGGTTTGTTCCACTTAAATTTAGAATGATTGCTATTTACCTTAAAATGGTGCAATAACAAGAATAAGATATAAGGGGGTGCTTGATGCTAATGTTGTTTTGGGCTGGCTACCAGTTGGTACATCATGTGAAACTGTTAATACGGAGCCCCTTTTCTCAGTTAATATCTTAACTAATATCCTTTTCTCAGTTGATATCTTAACTAATACTACCTCCGTCCCATATTAATTATCCACTTTCTTAATTTTACTTGTCCTAAAATACTTTTCGAATCCTAATACAATATAATCTTATACTTTCCCAAATTACCCCTCTTCATTTATTTCAAAAAGTAATGGGTCCCGCTAAAAACTACAACTATATTATATTATCAAATGGCAAAATTGAAAACACAAAATAAACAAAAAAATGTTGAAAAATCAAACTTGGACAACTAATTTGGGAGTATTTAATATGATCTGACCAATAAAATCTTTGGGGAACCTTCTATACATGATGTGCAGGGAACAAAAACAATGAGCCTAGGAAAACACAGCGGGTTTTGTCCTTCTAATGGATAATTAAATTAGTGAACTACCAAGATCTATAACAGTTCATGAATGCTTTAGTCAGCCTGGTAATGATTAAAACTCCTGCATGGTAATGATTAAAACTCCTTGGGAGCTGTATTACCTTCACACCTTTGCTGATAATTACAGCATCTGCAGCACTTTTTCTTTATTAAGTTTTTATTTATTATAAAGTGTGTCATTCTTAATAGCAAAATGGAGATAGTCAGCAATCATTCTGGTGAGCAGCGGAGATTTCATGAATCCACAATTCCTCAATATGCTATTACTTTTTAAACGCCCACTATAAAATTTGTTATTTCGTTGTTTAACTAAAACAAAAATACTCATATGCACACTTGTAACTTTTGTTTCCTGTTATTGATTAGGTTTATAGAATTGATAACTCCACAGTTATAATTATTTTTTTTGGTTTTTTTTTTTTTTTTTAATTTAACAGGGGAAAAACAACATTGACGAGCCAGCTGACGGCAAGTCTACAAATGAGATACTGAGTCCGAGAACCCAGCAGAAGGACACCAATGGCCATCAAGTGCAGGTAGAACAGGAACAGCTAAAAAATATACCTCTATAGATTATTATCTCCTTTCGCTGCCTGGGTTTCTCTTATGCCGTTAGTTGTTGAAGTAACCTTCCATATTGATGCCAGTTCAGGGAGCACAGATAGATTTTTATTTTTATTTTTTATGTCTGTATCATTTCTTCTGTGAAAGATAACCAATATAAAGCTCATATCGATTATATTGTTCGATTGTTCATTAATCAATAATAGTAGCATAGAGGAGAGGAGATTACAAGTAGAAATATCCGATCCATTGTAAACAAATGTATAAACATTGCTTCAGTTTTGTATTGGTTGATTTTCTTTGGAAATTTGAAGATTTCTTGATGGGTAATTGTGAGATAAATTTGCTGATAGTATTTTTACTTTCTTGGGAGAAATTTACATTCCATGAAAAAGTTGCACATGTTCTTCAATTTGATGTTGGTTTAATATTTGCTTTCTCAATTCCTCAGGTATTTTGGTTTTGAACATGGTGCTCAGATTCATCTCAGTCTGTTGAGTCTTAATTTGGATTTGTATTTAGATTGCAGAACATTTACCATTTAATACATTTCTTTTTCCAAAAAAGGAAAAGAAAAAGGTGGTTATAATAAATCATTTAATAAAAAAAGGGGGAAAAATGAAACAAATTGGAGGTTATATTACAAATATAACTTCTAAAGTATTCAACTGTAAAATTAATTACAAGAAATAAAAAAAATACCTTTTTGATCCATAATACCCTCAAGTCATTTGTATCATTTTACTAAATCATTAGTTGTCAAAGAATTTCATACTTGAAGTATATGAATTTGTGAAATGCATTATTTTATTCAAAATTGTCAAATACGAAATTAGTTTTATTAATCAACTTTTTCATCGAAGTACTTATACCTTTCTTTAAAAAAAGAAACACTTATACTTTTTACATGTCATTGTTTTTGTAATATCAATCCAAACAAACAAAAAAAGGTTTAACACCGGACAATCTCCGGAGACTTAGACTCAAAGATCATCATTTGAATGTATTATACGGACCGGTTCATAACTTGTGTAACATTAAATCGCAAACGGAAACTGAAAAAACAAATTATGTTCAACAAATAAATTATTTATACATGTGGGTGTTAAATTCCATTAATAAATGAAAGGGTAAATTACTCTAACCTCCCTTGAAATTTTGCATAATTACTCTCAGATTAAAATTTGTATAGATATCCCTGTAAAATTAATATTGCACTAACATTTTTGTACATTTACTAAATTACCCCTAACTTAAGTATTTTAAATTGAAGTAATTTATGATTCGCATGTCTAATGTCATCCTATCATTTATAATACTAAAATATCTATCATTTGACATCACCCAAAACATCCTTATCACTTCCCAAACAAGTTGGTGAAGTTATTTCAATATTTTTGCCACTCTCAAGGATACTTTTGGTTTTAATATATTTATTTTTTCTTAATTTAATAAAGCTAACTTCATTTGATAGTAATGTTACCCAGACCAATGTTAACAAAGCATTAACATAATTTTATGTCAGAGTAAATTACTTTAACTTAAAACACTTAATTTAGGGGTAGTTTAATAAATGCACAAAAATGTTAGTGTAATATTAATTTTACAGGAGAGGTCAGAGTAAATTTACACAAAATTTAATCTGAGAGTAATTATGTAAAACCTCAGGGGAGGTCAGAGTAATTTACCCTAAATGAAATATATCACTGGTGATAAAACGTGGTCTATTGTACATAGGCACGTGCATGTCACGTGCGTTGATCTGCGACCTAGAGGATACCCTCCAGCATTGCAAAATCAAAACCGTTGCTCGTCCCTCTCCTCAAAAACCCTAAACCCTAAATGTCTCAATCCATATAGGGTTTGATTAATCAGAGACAGACATGAACAGATCTTCAAACCTGCTCGACGAAACCCTAGGTCTCGACGACCAGGTCAGTCCTTCGTCCGGCCGAGTAGTGCTCGTCGAGGACTGCGTGGAAACCAGTGGCGCATTCATTCTTCATCACCTCATCAAGCGGTCTCTCTCTCCTCACTACTCCTCTCCTCTTGTCATCTTCATTGCCTTCGCACACCCTTTCTCTCACTACGATCGCATCCTTCGCAAAATGGTACTCTCTCTATATCTATCTATCTATCTATCTCTCTCTATATATATATATGTACACACCCCTCCCATTTTTTGTTCACGTGTTTTGGTGAATTTAGATTAGTTTTATTTTAGGTTGTTATGGTACCGGAAATTGTGAAATTGTGTAGGCCGAATTAGATTTTATTTTAGGTTTGTTGTATTTGTATTGCTATGTTTGGGAAATTTTTGTATATTTGTGATTTATCAGCACTGGAAATTTCCATTTCAGTTGTGTATGGCTAGTGAAAATTTTGTTAGTGAGCAATTGCTGTGGTTTATTCGTCAATGGTGTTCGATATATATATATATATATATATATATTGAGAATTTAGGGCAATGAAGATTTTTGTTGGATCATTGTAGTCTGTGAATTAGATGTGCAATGTGTGCAACTTGAATAACGGACTGCTGGGTATTATGACTTGTTTAAATTTTGTGGGCATTGGCTTCATATAGATACACATTATATGTTTTGGAACAATTTTCATGAATAACATTTACAATATCTCGACTTGTTGCTAACACAGGGCTGCAACTTAATTGTACACCGGGATAATAAAAGATTCGTTTTCTTTGATATGCTTATGTTGGAGTGTCCAGGTGAGAATATCAGGTAGAACTGGTTCTGCTAAACCTCTTTCATCTTGTTATTGGTATCTTTTGCTGCATTATAGTACTGCAATATTTGAAAAATAAATTCATTGACAAGGTGATCTCAACTTACCCAAGTATGCATAGTTTCAACACCAATGGATTTTGTAAGCCCCCTCCCTATCTAAACACAATATTGTCAGCTTTTAGCTCACCCAGACTAGAGACTTCCCGGGGCTCACCTGTCCTGGTACTACTCCACGTCAAACACACTTAACTGTGGAATTCTGTTGGATTCCCAGTTATCATGGTTTTAAAACGCACTCATAGAAGGGTATGGAACCGACATATAACGCGTAGCCTTTCCTTACCCAGACGATGTGGGACTGTGCAACTGTAGCTCGCACAATATGGTAGCCTGCCAGTGCCACTTGCACCAGCCCATAAGGTCGCCACAGATTTACAATTCCTATCATATATTACATTGTAAACGTGTTATGTTGTTGTGATTTCAGTTGAAGTAGAAACAAAAATGTTGGGATCTTCCGCACAGGGGCGGAGGGAGGCCCCTCCAAAATTTTCTATTTTTTAACTATTATATGTATATTTAGACATAAAAAATTAATTGTAATATAATTGGCCCCTCCAAAATGAATTACAAGACAAAATAAATTTTGTCCCCCAAATATATACAAAATGTAAAATTAAGAAAATCCTCCTTTTTAGTCCTAATTAAATAAAATAAAATAAAAATAATCTTAAGATTATATCACCAATCAAATACCAAAAGAAGTTTTATTTTATTATTTAATTTTAAATACACGCCGGGTCATATATATCTCTATATCATCCATAATTATATCATTAAATTATTTTTAAAATGTTTAATTTTTTTTTAACTAAAGAATATGAATTATGATGAATTACAATTTGTTCAAGTTATTGAAATTGTCCATTGATAGCTCTTGATGAACTTGAGGCGGGTAGATGATCTAATCAAATTAATACCTATAATTTTTTAAAATGAAAGTTTTTTAGGATGAAACTTGTCACAACACAATTTGTGACAAGATGAAAGACAAGTTCTTGAAATTATTGGAGTATTACTATTAGAAAAGAATTTGTCCGGACATAATAGATGATTTTTATTCTTTGAAAAATTTTCGAGCTCAAATTTGAAATGTGTGTGTTTGTAATTATTAGATAAAGGCCAATTATCTTAAAAAAAAAAAAATAGGCCAAAATTTAGCTAGTATTTACATTTACAAGTGTTATAATCAATTATTGAATGTTTTTGACTTGAAATATATTTATACCATATCACTAAAATCGGTCCTTGTTCGGCTCCCCTAACTTGAAATCCTGGCTCCACCCCTGCTTCCACATGGATCTCAATGAAGCCTTGCCATATCTTGCTTTAATGACTTTTCGTTTTACATGTGTCTGGAGTTTGCTTTGACTTGATTTATGATTAGATGGAGATGGAGGAAACATTAGAGATGGGCTCCTGGACTTGTATGGGAAAATTCAGAAAACCATGGAAGATAGTGCTTTCACTGGGGATAAGAGTACCAGTATTACCATTATAATAGATGACATCTCTTTAATGGAGGTTGCTGCTAATGGCTCTTCAAATCATGTCTTGGACTTCCTGCATTACTGCCACACTCTAACTGCACAATTTGTGAGAAATTTTTTATTGTGCATTGCCATACATTTGCTTAGCATTTGCTTAGACACACCCATAATATAACTTCTTTTTACAGGGTTGTTCATTAGCAGCTCTTAATCATGTGGATATCTATTCAAGCACGGAGCGGCCTTCACTTATTTTACAGATGGAGTACCTAGCAGATGTTATAATAAAGGCAGAACCTTTGGCCACTGGTTTAGCCTCTGATGTGCATGGACAGGTATCACTAATCCCCCGTAATATTGCAATATTTTGTTAGTTTAACCTCTGATGGTTCGAGAGTGTGTGTATTAATATTTGCCTACCAAAAAACAAAAAAAAAACAATGAATTACAAATCATTCTTAAAAATGTTATTCATGTCATGTTTGATTCAGTGGTATTGTCTTAGCGTGGTTCTTTTCTAATATGATTGTTGTTCTGTTATGTGCAGTTGACAGTTTTGAGCAAGGGACTATCTGGTGGGGGGAGCTCAAGAAATAAGATGCACAATTTCCACTTCAGGGTCAAAGAAAATAGTGTTGAATACTTCTATCCCGGGAGTCGGAGTTGAGAAGGCATCTAGCAATATTTAACCATGTATCTTGAGAGTCTAATTTTTGACTTAATGCACCGTTTAGTGCTTATACAGATCAAGGCAGAATTACTAGGTAGAGATCTTTTAGGTTACCAGTGTCCGCATGGTCATTGAGAAGAAAGTTCCAATGTATCCTTGGAAATTTAAATTTGTCGTATAAATTTAAATGTGGTATGTAGGTTGTGTATTTTAATTGGAAGTCGCTTGTAGTTTAAATTGGAGATGAAGAGATGTATTTAAGAACAATATAGGTAATTAATATTTTCCCCTTGCCTCTGAACGAATAGTGTTCCTCACTGATATTTTGATACTCGTATATTCAATTTCTACTCTCATCGTGAAGTACTTCTGGTCAAATGTTTGTCAGATATAAGGAGTATTTAGTCTTGAATCAAAGCAAACATTCGAGGGGTGAAATATTGCGGATAATAGAATCCCCAGTCCAGTGATGGTTTATGTGATTCTTGAAATGGTTCGGCACAGGTCTGGTATGCACACAAGACTTGTCTATGATAGAGCTAGCTATGTTTGTCTAAATGCCCAATAACCTGTGCATCTAATTGAAGTAGAAGGTTTCTTCAACAATGTAAACGCTAAATCTCATTATCAGGGCGAGCTTCAGGTAGCTATAATGGCTCATCTCTGGTGTCAGATGTTTAGAAAATCTCTCTCAAATCAACCAACTGGATTGAAAGTATGTTTGCTTAAGAGTAAACACACCTAGCTTTACCAGGATGTGTAAACCTAGCTAAGGCAAGATCACACAATTGAATTAATGTTCCTGATTACAGCTCCACTGCGACCAGAATCACAGGCATCTCTCGGTCAATGAGAAGAAAATAATGGAGAAAGAAGACATGATTAAGGCCCATGAAATCAATTAAATCAGTGGCTATGAGTTCAATTATGCTTTAGACCTGACTCTGCCTTGTAACTAATTCGAAGAATAATAGATCATGTTACGGCCTAAACTTACAAAAATATCAAATGCCAGCAACATTGGGAATAAACAAATTTAATAATTAAGGGACTGTCGTATGTCATACAAATGTAACCACCAATTTCATCATGACTCCTCTCAAACATACTACAACCACCCCCACACATCTCCAAAAGCCCCAAAGGGAGCCTACCACTACAAAAAGTTCAGGGACATTCGAGCTTTTATTGCATAAAACCTTTTCTGTTTAAAAATAATATGCATGTACATCTTGTACGTGCAAAGAATATCAACTTACCTTGGGTAATAATCTACAGTTTTAAAAACTCATGCTGCTGCAGACTTTTTGACCTCGAGATCATCAAGATTCAAAGCTTGAAGCAGTTTCGGCCAGGACTCTGGGATTCCTCCTGGAAGATCAAATTCTAACAATTTCCCACGACTGCGATAGAACTCCTCCACAGGTCGGCTCTGTAGGAACAAGATAACTTGTAAACAAAAGTCACTATCTGAACCACTAACACTTTGTTATTGAGTGTGCACACATTATTAGGGCAGTGCCTCAGGCCATGTAAGAAGGAACTTCCTTCTTTCGCATGATGTGACTCTATAAGCAATTGACATGTGTTCTAATATTCCAAAAACCTTTTCCTAATTATGTTTTTTTTTTTTCAATTCCAAAATTCAAGCAAATCCATGATTATGAAATAATCTTGAAACTAATGGAAATGATTGTTAAATTTTAGGGAAAATGTAAATATAATATTTCTTGTTTCTGTCAGTTAGTCGGGTAAAAATATCATATTCTCCCAACTTTAGGAGGTACAAGGCTTCCATCTTCATGAACTCCTACTTGGAATATGCTGGCAACCCCCTCTTAAAACAATTTTTTGGGTGCACGTGTGTGTACCTCACCGCTAATGCTGCTTTTGGTACAAGGGAAGGGAGAATGAATGGAACAATATTAATGTTCTGTAGAAAGGCGAGGATGGATGAGGATTCCTCTGGGCCCACCATTTTGCTTCCATCGATAAGTGGGAGAACAAAGAGAGAACTTGTTAGATAAATTTGAAAAGAATGTCTTATTCAATGTACTAATTTATATATTTAAAGGTTTATTAATAAATAACAATAGCATTTATTTCCTTCCCTTTCATAAACCAAAACAAAAGGGGGAATGGACACCATCCCTTGTCTAAGGATGCCTCATCCATGCCCCTCCCTCTCCCTCGTATCCATATTTAAATACCTCTTTCGAAAAAGCATAAAGAGAAACATGGACCAAAAAAACAAATGAAGAAAGCAAAGAGACTAAGGTGTCAAAAATCAACCCACACATTTACATAAGAATTTCAATCTTCTAAAAGATACCATTAACGACGTTTATATATTTAGCAATGTGAAGGATACAATCATAGCTGAAGATTTCTATCATATCAGAAGGGACTTGTAATAATACAATGACCCTTCACAACACCCATAAACCCCCTCCCAGAAATAAAGAAATCTATGAAAAGAGGAAGAAAGAAAACCCTTCTTTCTGCCATTTCAGGGGTTCACTCTCTCCCTCCCAAGGTATATCCATTAGCATAAAACAATGTCGTATTAACGACTGACGCTGCATTATCAGTATTCTGTCTGCTAAAATAGGAACCCCCCAACCCACCAAAAAAAAAAATCAAAAGAGAATCTTCTTCCTCCAATTTCATTGTACACTCATGTGACAAACACCAGAGGAGTTTGACCTTGAATACTTGAGAACACCCCAAAAATATCAGTTCCATAATGACAACAGCAACAAATGATAACATCAATTGGGAACTTCAAATTTAAAAGGAACTTCACCCACCCCCACACCCCCCCCCCCCCCCCCCCCCCCTTCTCTCCTCGTCCTCGTCCTCTGTCTCTCTTAAGGTACATCGATTACCATTAACAATGTCGTATTGACCGATATTGCATTATCAGTCTTCTGTCAGATAATATAGAACTATAAAACTCAATCCATCAAATCAAAATTTGTGGTAGTCCCCTCAGTTCAAGATAGAGATATGCATCGGTAAAGAAAAGAAATGCAGGGAAGATGAAGCAATACCATCTCATTATATACACGGAACCGTTCCTTTACAACTACTTCAGTGTCATCAGCTCGGGTGATAAGTTTTGTTGCACAATGTGAAGGGGGAAGAAGAGGAGCCATGTACATTCCAGGGTTTCCATCCTCACCTTTGATGTCAATGCAGGCAACATTATAATTCCCTCCACATTCACTACACATCCTTCTTCCAAGGCATTTTGCAAGCAACGCTTCTTCTCGAAGCTTAAGATTAATCACCAGGTCGATGTCGGTTACACCCTCTAATATTTCCTGAAAATAACGAGCATGAAAAACAAAATAGGAAGAGAAATAAAAATATATATATGTGGAGAGGGTCTTGTGACTCTTGTCACAGAAAAATATATAGAAATAAGTACTGAAATTCCAATCCTGACATTTCTTTTATCCAACATCTGAGTAATAAATTCATAAAGGCTCAACAAGCAGTTGCCAATATTAATCAGAATGTTGAATTTAATGAAATCTTATCACAATGTTATAGTGTAAATGGTCTTATCTTGAGCGGTAACCTCGACAGAATTTTTTCAAGTTACTTTGTGCCTAATGTATTCGGTCAGTTTATAGCATATTGTCAAAGGTTTATCAGATTTCAAAAGGTTGTAGCTATTAAAATAGATCCCAGAAAATGTTTATATCCCAAATGGTATTGAGAAATTATGGTATCCATAGGTGTGGGGCATCAGTTATCTAGCTACGTAAACTAACTAAAAGAAGTAATCCCTTCGAGCTTCTCTATCTTATTTTGGTGACCAAGCTCATTAAGCTGTAAATTGCATAAAAATATCTACTTCTTCCAAAACAAAATAATAATAATCATGAAATTTCCATTAACAAGGTAATCGCCTGAATATCTCAGCCAATTTACTACGTTGTTTCTTCCATACTTCAGGCCTAATTTTTTACCCCTAAATGTGATTTTATTAAACCAAATAGCAAAACAATAAAGACATCTGGGACACATCAATATGCCCATTTCCAAAAGACACAAAGTATGAAAATAACAACCAAAAAGGGTTTGGCTCCATCTAAACCAGTCACAATACAACACTTCAAACCCAACAAAAGAAAAAATCAACGTAACAGGGTTTCCTCTCATGTACTGGCAGTACTGCAGCTCTAAACTAGTCACTATGCCAATTAATACTCCATAAAAGCTGATTAAATATATTTTCTAACATTTCAATACTTCTCAAATGCAGAAATGCTTACCGCTTGTTTTATAGTTCGAGGGAAACCATCAAGAATAAATCCTGATTCACCCTTTGTTTCTCCAGTTTCAAGGCGCTTGGACAACAAATTTATTATAATCTCATCTGAGACCAAGTGCCCTTGGTTAACAATCTCTGCAAGCTGCAAAATACGAAGAAATAAAAAATTGAAAGATTAGAGCACATGATCCAGCAGGGAAAGTGTACCTAGCCGGTAATAAACTCAAAGATAGAGTTCAATATTCTTTCCTTCACTAGCACTCCTTTATGATAATAAATATTTGCAACTTTATGAGGTACTAAAGAAGGAAAAGAAGCAATAAAGAAAAAAGAACACCCTGATTTAGATTTAGAAGGTAAGAGATAATGTGGATATTCTAGAATAGGAATAGCAGCTATATTTGGTAGATGATATAGGAAAAAACACAACCACTGAAGAGAAAAAATATTTTGTACCCTAAAAATAAAATTGAGCTGCTGGCAATGATGGACCTAGAAGTTTAGGTGAGTGGGGGCATAACAACAATATTAAAATTTCAGTGGGGGCTTTAAGCTATTTTTTAGAAATTTAGTGGGGCAGAATTGCAAAAATCTTAAAGTTAAGGGTAATAAAAGTAAAAATAAAAAAATTTCTGTGGGGGCGGTGGCCCCCACTGGGCACAAGGTGAGTCCGTGCCTGGCTGCTGGAGCTGGATAAGAACACATGGCTTTATAATTTTTCAGACTAACAGTTCAAGGATAACCCACGAACTTTAAGTTGTTACTCTTCCTAAATTTTAATTGATTCAGAAGACAAAATGCTTGTGTGGACCATGACAGAATATGTGAATTGGTCGACTTGGCAAGATAATTAGACCAAGTCATAGCAGGTATGTCATGAATTTGCCACCCCGAACATCACTAGTCACTCACTAACCTGCAGTTCCTGCAAACTCCGACCCCTACTCCAATGGCTACTACCGGTGTATTACTAGCTCAGTTAAACTGAAAATTTATCCTCTGATGAAAGATATATAATAAATTAAGTATATATAATACATACAAATGGGGTTAAGGATTTAACGTACTAAGCATTTAGCAAAGCAATAGAAACATAGTTGTCAATGGTGCGCCTAGGCTCCAAAAAGCCCTAGGTTCGTCAATCTCAGCTAGAGCGCCTTAACCTAGTAAAAGCTAGGCCCCTCCACTTGGGCTCGCATAAAAACTGAAGCTCATGCTTTTTCGTAAATTCCAAACTGAAAAACAAAGATGCGCACCTTTTGTCTTTAACGATCTGCTCGTGTAAATTCTCTTCTTTGTCAAATGACTACTAAATTAGGATGTTATACCATTTCATGATCATTTTTAATGGTTCATAACTTTAATCGTCACAAAACATTTGAAAACGTCCTTAAAATCTATAATTCACTCCTTACATAGATTGCATTTAGTGTTTAATTAATCATATGTATGACAATATCTCAAAATTTTCTTAACTGTAGTTATATATATTTTTCCAATTTATAACCACATTTAATCTAGTAAACGCACAGGCATATGCAACGAGTTATGATCATTTCTTTACCTCCTCTTAGATTGATATATCAAAAGATATTTTTAGTATTTGTGGTGCAAATTTTGAATTGTTCTTATTGTACGTTTATGTTATTGAATTAATATGAATACAGAAAAGATACATGTCTCTTAATTTAGCCGGTTTAATGAATTAATATCTTGAAACTATTTCTTAGTTTGATTTGACAAGTATGTGTTGCAAAGTATAATTATTATTTTATATAATCATATAAATTAATGTGCTATAAACAGATAAGCGCCTTATGTTGCACACTGCACTTAAAGCTTTAGTAACTCTTAACAATTTCATTCCTTATAGCTCCAAAATATATACATAACAATAAGAAAGTTGCAATTTTGAGCAAAACATTATGATTGCAACTGCAACGTGATGAATTGGATATAAGATGAGCTACAAGTGGCACCCTAATGGCTGCATCAACCTTAAATCCTATCAGACTATTTTAATGGACCAGGATCCCTCCTGTTTGGAGGGTCTGTACATGGTGTTTGCACCAAAACAACGTTCTTTTGTCAACTGCCCCTAAATATATCACCAACCATATCCCGCTTGGCATCACCATTACATATTATTTATCAGTCATACATGCTTTTACATTATTAGTGTGAACTCCGATAATCCAATTTACAAATGCTCAAAATGTTTTTCCTTTAAATTTCATATTACTTTTACTTATCAAAAATAATAATGCTATTCTTTTTTCTAAATGAGTATCTACTTTCTCATGTTGTAAAACCATATGGTCTCCAACCTCATCCTACAATATAAAACTACATATATCTCCTCCTAAGAGTCCAACATAGGATCCAGACTTTAACCACATAAGGGAGCACAAAAATAAAATAGATAAGCTATGTTTGGAGCAATCGGATTAGACAGGACTTTTTACTCTAAAATCAATTCATGTCCTTTGGAATTGACTAAAATGGAAGTTGGATTTGGATTTGACCATATTCCAAAGCTTAAAAAACACTGCTCTATATATTTAAAATTTACCCAATTCGTTCCTATTTTAGTATCTCGAATTCCAGTTCATTCCAAAGACATAATTTTGATTGCTAGTATATCAGTATCACAATCAACTTTGATTGCGAAGCAAAACTAACCAATGCATTTCATATTTTGTATGGTCTCAGTTACAATTCTGAGTACGCCACGCTCAGTCCACCAGAACTTTTGTCCCTTGTAATTTCAAAACAAAAACAATAACCAAGATTATTATTTTTTATTTATTTATTCTTTCTGTCACATTTCTCAGCAAGCAAACAGTACAAACCGTTCCCCACAATAAAATTTATAAACTTTGTAAGAACCCTTTTCTATAGCTATAAGATAAAAATTATCAATTAAGTTTTGAGCTTTTCCCAAACAGAAAGCAATTTCAAAATTATAAAATTATTAAAACCCAATTTCCACAATTAGAACAAAAACTATCAAATATTTTTTACTAAAATCAATAAAATGGTATGTTAGGTAGATCACAACTGTACCTAGATATACAAACCTAAAATCTCAAACTCCACCCAAGAAAAAAAAAAAAAAATCCAGATATTTATATATAGATATATATATACATGCAAGTGTGTATAATGAAAATTGAAACCCTAATGGACCTGAGAAGCGAGTGGGCCGTTGGAGGAGAGCTCTTCGCGGACGAGATCGCCGGTGGCAATATGGGGAACGCCGAGGAGGCTAGAGAGGCGGCTAGCGTAGGTGCCTTTGCCGACGCCGGGGCATCCGAGGAAAACCCACTGGACGTTTTTGCCCCTTGGTTCGCGTGAAATAGGCAGAGTACTATTATGATTATCGGCGGTGAGAGTGGACGAAGCTCGGAGGCCAATTTCGGAAATTTTAAGAGAGGACGAGAAGGTTCGAGCTAGGGTTGAGATTGTGGAGCTTCGGGGGCTGAGAAGGCGGTTCAGGACCGCCATGGATGAAGAAAATGGAGTGGAGATTCTAGAGAGAGAAAATCGTTGGGGGTGGCCTTTTCAATGGGCGTGTTTCAGTATCTTTGTGTTTGTGTGTGTGTAATGTATATGTATATGTATATGTATATGCGTGTGAGAGAGAGGGTACAAACGGTTTATGGGTTGACGGCCGCCACGGTGTGTGTAGAAGTCTTTTGCAAAACATCAAACACGTGGTGAGAGTTTAGTTAAAAGTTGGAGAATCCAATCCTGTACCGACCTGAGCTAGCTTTTTTAAATGCGTGCGCCTCCGGGTCACTTTATGCTTACGTCAATAATTTTTATTTTAGTGAATATCTATAATAAATAAACATGATATATATAGGAATTAATTTCACAAAACCCCCATATACTATTTAATTTAATCAACTAACTCCCACTGTATCCACTTTGCCCCTTATAACCCCCATATACTATTTAATTTAATCAACTAACTCCCACTGTGTCCACTTTACCTCCTATACTATTCAATTTCATCACTATGCCTCATTTCCTCACATTTTGGATCATAATACCTAAATTACCCTCAATAGTATATGAGGTTTAGTGAAATCAAGCCTTTTAAAAAAATATTTTTCGAAAATCAATTATATTTTTCGTAAAAACTATAAATTTCAATTATATATATATTTCGGGAAAAAATATTTTTCGAAAACAATATATATTTTGAAAAAAATATATATATTTCGGACAAAATATATATATTTCGGAATATATATATAATTCATCAAAAAAATATTTTTTTTGAATTGTTTTAAAAAAATATGATTTTTTTTTGAAAAATAATTTTTTTTGTGAAAAATATACATTATTTTCCAAAATATAAAAATATATATATTTCAAAAAAAAATTATATTATTTTCGGAAAAAATAATATATATTTTTCACAAAAAATTCATATTTTGGAAAATAATATATATTTTTCTCAAAAAAAATCATATTTTGGAACATAATATATATTTTTCCCAAAAATAATTCATATTTTTTGAAAACAATTCGAAAAATATATGTTTTTGGCAAATTATATATATATTCCGAAATATATATCATTTTCCAATATATATATATTTCTCAAAATATATATTTTTTCCAAAATATATATTATTTTTGAAAAATATTTTTTTCCGAAATATATATATTTTTGAAATTTATAGTTTTTACGAAAAATATAATTGATTTTCGAAAAATATTTTTTTTAAAGGCTTCATATCACTAAACCCCCCTATACTATTGAGGGTAGTTTAGGTATTTTGACTCAAAATGTGAGGAGAGGGGGCATAGTAATTAAATTGAATAGTATATGGGGCAAAGTGGACACAGTGGAGGTTAGTTAATTAAATTAAATAGTATATAGGGATTTTATGAAATTAACCCTATATATATATATAGTTAATTTCGCATATCCAATATGTTGATATGAACGACAATACTTAAAAGAAATAAAAGTGTAATTATTAAAACGAGAGAGTGTGCAGGTGTAATTTTATAATTTTTAAGAGAATAAATTGTAATTATTCCTATCTTCTAATGTGTAACTATTTAAGTAATGAGGGAGAGAGCTCCATCTTTTTTCTGACAAAGTTTTTAAAATTTACTAATACTAAATCTCAGATTTAGAAATAATTATTAAAATTAAGGGCTATTATCATAAACCCATGCGTTTTCAAAATGGTTCAACTAACCTCTTCCATTTCAAAAAAATCCTCTATCGTTATCAAATTGTATCAACTTACCTCATTTCCTCTAATTTCAGACAAAATTGCCCCTGAAACTAGAAGGGGGTTTACCGATAAGCGATTTTTTTTTTATGCAAAAAAAAAAACATTAATGCCAAAAAAAAATTTCGAACTACCAATTTGGATAAAATATAAAAAATATTTTGAACTACAAATGAGATTATGTTTTTTTAATTATATATATATATTTTACTAGAAACGAAAAAAATTGAATTATGGCAAAAAAAATCTAATTGGTAAGTTCAAAATATTTTTTTATATTTCAGACTTAAATTATTTTATATTTTACCCTGATTGGTAGTTCAAAAAAATATTTTGGCATTAATTTTTTATTTTGACATATTAATATTTTATTCATTTATAGTAAAATATAAAAAACAAAATTTAAAAACGAAAAAAAAATCTAATTGGTAGTGCGAAATATTTTTTTATATTTCGGACTTGAATTTTTTATATTTTATCCTAATTGGTAGTTCAAAAAAAATATTGATGCATTATTTTTTTTATTTTTGCATAAATCAATTTGTTTTCGTTTATAATAAAATATAAAAAATAAAATTAAAAACGAAAGAAAAATCTCATTTCTAGTTCGAAATAGTTTTTATATTTCGGACTTAGTTTTTTTATATTTTACCATAATTGGTAGTTCAATTTTTTATTTATTTTGGCATTAATGTTTTTTTCCGGCATAAATAAGTAAAAAAAAATGTTTATCAGTAAACCCCCTCTAGTTTCAGGGACAGTTTTGTCTGAAATTGGAAGGAATGTGGCAAGTTGATACAATTTGACAATGATAGGGGGGTTTTCTAAAATGAAGAGGGGTAAGTTGATCCATTTTGAA
The DNA here is from genome assembly GCA_963922005.1 of Cornus suecica. Classification (NCBI taxonomy): domain Eukaryota; kingdom Viridiplantae; phylum Streptophyta; class Magnoliopsida; order Cornales; family Cornaceae; genus Cornus; species Cornus suecica. The sequence continues at coordinate 2,553,420 of OY998244.1, forward strand.
ACCGTAGGAGGTTTACGGATAATATTCCTAAAATTAACTTATAACAATTATAGAAAGTTGTTTCAATATGTTAATGAAAATTTGTTGATGGTAACTTTTCCATTATAGGTATATAAAAGCAAATAAAGTATAAAATATAAATATAAAAACTTACATCCTCTCACATTCATACAATAGTATTATGAGAGTTTATTAGTAGAATTCACACATTTCACACTCACAACCAAAACAATAACAACAAAAATAAATAAAAATAACTAGGGGAATCAAATTATTCGGTTTGACTTTTAACATTCAATCCAATCCCAATTTTAGTATAATGGGAGTATAATTATCATTCATTTCTGATTTGGGATCAACTCTTTTAAAACCAAATTGAATTAATACTTACATCAAGCACACTTATCTCTTGCACATCACTAAGCTATAAACTAATCTATGAGAATAAGATACAATTAAACCTGATTCCTATAGATATAAATATTGTTGATTTCTATATATTTAACTATCATTGTATTTGATGTGAATATGATGTTTTGCTCACGGTATGCAATATTTCAAAAAAAAAATATTGTCGATAACCATAGACCATTTTTCACACACACATATATATATATATATATTATTTGTATGACAAGGAGAATAACACTTTGGCATATTTTTCAAGCCGGTTTGTCTGGAATAAAGAGGTATTATCCCTCCTATAACAAATATTCTAACTATATGACACACCCTTTACGGTCCTATACGGGCCCGAGCCTTCATTTTATTTCAAAAAGTATTATACTAATTGAAAACAAAACTTTTACATGGAAACAAATTACTCTTCATTGTCTTTTGCCATGCACTTTAATTTTAGTGTATTTATTTCCGGGTAAAAATCAATGTAGAAACAATTTCGGCATTTTCGGTTAAAAATCAATGTATTTTTAGGGTCAAAGCAATTTTGGCATTGTTTTGCGCAGTAATGTGAAAAATAACAATGACTTTTTAGTATTTTTGCACGCTTCGCTTCAACACGGTAACAAAAATATATTTGCATTAAACCTAAAATGGATTTTCAAATTACGTTAGCAATCAGGATTCCAATTTGAACTAAAAGCACCCTACAAACAAAATGCTAAAAATAAAAGGGGTCCCAAACAAACCCTTAGGGTGCGTTTGGTAACGGTGCGGTGTAATGTTAATTTTTGGTTTTTGTTTAGGTTGGGTTGAATTTGGTTTGGTGTGATTTTATTTTGGTTCCAAACCATATTTGGTGTAGATGGTTTTGGTGTGAGAAAAAGTGATGCTGAAAAACCAAACCATATTTGATAAAGTTGGTATGGGTTGAAATTCTGAAACCAAACCATGTTTGGTAACTTGAGATGGTTTCACATTTTATTTATAAATATTAAAATTTTGTAATATTAAAATATATTAATATATTAATATTAAAATTTATAATATTAATATATTTTAATATTATTAATATTAATAATATTAATATATTAATATTAAAATTTATAATATTAAAATATATTAATATTAATACTAATATATTAATATTAATACATTATTTTAATATTAATATATTTTAATATTATAAATTTTAATATTAATATTAATATTAATATATTTTAATATAATAACTGGGGTGAAAATGGTGAAAATGATCGATCCAAAATTAACAATTCGAAATAAATAAAAAAAAGTGATTAAGAATCATGCATACATAACAAAAATTAATCTGACAAATGATTTTATTGGAAATCAAAAAAGAAAAATAAAAAAAATTGCTCAACCTTTTTTTTGCATTATTTACATGATATTTATTAATATTAATATCATAATATTAAAATATATTAATATTAATATATTAGTATTAATATTTTAATATTAAAATATATTAATATTAATATTAAAATTAAAATATATTAATATTAATATTAAAATTTATAATATTAAAATATATTAATATTAATGAGGTGGTGCTACAGTGCAACATGAGTGCTACAGTGTCCGCACATGGGATGCTACAGCGGAGTGCTACAGTACCAAATGGGGTGCTATAGTACCCGCACCATACAAAACCATCAACTTTGATGGTTCCAAAAATGGTGCCAAATGATTTGCTACAGTGCCGAATGGTTTGCTACAGTAGTACCAACACCAATTTTACCAAACATGGATTGGTACCACTATTTCGTACCAAAACTAAAAAATTGGTACCAAAACCAATTACAAAACAGGTCCTTAGTATATTGTACAGCCCTTAAGATCGGCCCATGTTTATTTTACCGCGGACCTAAAAATGCACGATATGCTTGTAAGAAGTGATGAGTTATTATTTTTTTTCCCCCAGTATATCTTCTCAAACTAGCTTCCAACAAATCCCATATTTTCCAACATTTCAAGAATAAAAATAGAAAAATAAAAAAGTTGCTTCCTATTCCTCCCGGGGGTATATTCATTTTCTACTAGTACTGCACACATGCCCGTGTTTGAAGGGACATTTCACTTTTGGATCTCTCCCATTTTGGTGTAGCCAAACAGATCCTTAATTTGTATTGCCCAAGTCTCAGAAAACACACCACATTGCCCACATAATGATCAGAAAATAAGCAGTCCCTAAAATTTTAAAACATTTTGAGAAAAGTGAAATCAATTGAAATTCCTTGGAGGGTTGTTGACCAAAAATAACTCATACAAACCACCAAAAACATAAATGCACAATGTGTAAAAAAACCTTGCACTGTGTCTCTACCCTAATTTGGTGACATAACTCATCCATGGATGGGTATAAAATACACAACAAATTACATATCCTGGGATCAGAGGGTACCATTCAGTTACATACGATCTTCCCTGCCATCTTCCTCAGTGATCACATCCCCCGGATGCCTGAAACCAAAATTCAGCTCGTTTTAGTTCGGCCACTAATATGTATCATTCGAATAAACCAACTTACAATAAGTGCTGACCAAAACCAATTGTGCAGCCATTAGGTTACTTAACAGTGTATGAATAAATAGAATAAATGCGACTATCCTTGCCGTAAACAAGGAAGCAGAATGTACTTGGATGGAGATTCACTAAATGTCTAGTTTACATGGAAGAGCAGCACCCTAAAATCTGATTGTTTAAATGAAGAACACAAGAAGAAAAGGAGATAGAAATAAAGAATAATATCCACAGAAATGCACACTGATTATAATGAATGCATGCTACTATAATAAAAGAAATGAATGGTATTTAGTTCTAAATTGAACTGTTCACAGCAGTGACCTCATGCAAAATATAGATGAATTCATTCCAGCTAATCACACCAAATGAATTTCCTCGGTCGATGACTCAATCTATTTCGATTTTAAACATTATACAGAAATTTTCCTAAGCCATCTTCTAGCTTTACCTTTCTTAGTAATTTCTGAGTTTCTTCTGTATTTATTTTCCCCAGTAACTAAATGAATACTGAAATAAAACTCTGTTTTAGGGTTTAGTAACAAACCGCCAAGAAGAAGTCAGATTCCAAGCTTTTCTATCCAACTGAAGATTTTCCAAGGCAGCTGAAGTATGATTTACATCATCTGGAATCTCGTCATTTTCATATCTCCAGTTGTAATCATCTTTTCCGTAGCCCGATATGGAAGTCCCCCCTCTCCTATCTGAATGCTATAAAGAATCAGATAAAAATAAACATAATACAGTGGATAAAAAGGGGAAAAAATGGGTTTATTACTTACCAGAGGCTTGGGAGATAGGAATCGGCCTAAAATAAGCAAGCCCACAAACAAGAAACACGTCAATGAGAGGAATATAATATTCACCCCCCCCCCCCCCCCCCCCCCCACACCCACACATATATATAAAGAGAGAGAGAGTTGACCAAGCACCTTCCCAGTGGAGGTAAACCACCAGCAACAGATGATGAAGAAGGTCTCCGAGCGTTCCGAAATTCTAAATTGGACAGAGAATCCATTTCCGGAGTGGCCAGTCTCCTTCCAGAACCCCTTGCTTGTGACAAGTTCTAAAAGCACATGAACAATTATTACAAAGCCAAATTAACAATAAGAATTAAGAATATCATGGAATAGGAAACAACATAGGTTTTGTAAGAGAAGAGAAGAGAGGAGGTGGGGAGAGAGGTATTCAAATCAATCCAACCCCAAAGAACAAGTTAATAGTTATCTTCATGCTCACACCCAATTTAACCAATGAGGAAAATCGTCACTGTAGGAAAAACATTATATGCTCCAAACAGATAAAAATAATGTGTAACAAAAAAGAAGAGAAAAAAAAATAGTTTTACCAGTCAACTAGATACAGATTTACAACATCTATCCCCCCCACCCCAAAAAAAATGGAAAAAAGAAAAGCACCCCTGGAATTGGCAGCACGTCTTTCTTGAGCAGTCGAATAAATTTAGTGACAGATAACTGATCACTGATATTTTAGCATTTCTTTTGTCCCAACTCACCCATCATTGCCACAGTTAAACATAAGTTTCCTTTAAACTTAATATGTATTTATCAACCACAAGCAAACACAAACATTTTCCTTGTTGGGGAGAGAGAGAGAGAGCAGACCACTCTCTTAAGTCTTATCACAAGGTATTGGTTGTTAAATAAAAATATGTGGTATCACGTTAATCACCCTTGCTTTCACACTTGTCAAGATGGACCTAATAAAATTGGTCTTGAAGTATAAATTAATTAAATTCATGTAGACAAAATGTTACCATAGAATATGAGTTTAGTAGTGTACATTCAGATTAGATTCAGAACCAAACCTCATATTTTAAGAATCCTTCAAGGACATCCAAAATCAAAGGACCACTTTCTCCCCTATTAGAATCATATCCATTCTTGCTACTAAATTCTTTCAACTCGGATTTCCAAAAGTCCTTTTGCTGCAGGTACAAAAATAGATAAATAACTAACATAGTGAGCATATACAATTCCGTTACAATGAAGAATAGATGAAAGAGCAAATTAATGTATGAAGAACATAAATGAAAAATAGCAGTGATAAAAAGAAAAAGGTACACGATTACCAGATTACACTCTGGCAAATAAACTTTTAATGTATGGCCCAGTTGCGCCCAATCCAAGTATTCACATATCAGTGCAGTTAACAACCTTCCTGCATTCCGCAGAGCACATGTTACAGAGAAACTTAAAGTAGATAGTACAGAGACCATACAAAATCTTTTACCTCTTTGAAGATGTCAGATGAATTACTCCTGTACCAACTACACGGTTATTTACAAATTCTAAACACAGATGTATATATAAAAATGGCATCTTGAAGCAGCTATGGATCTTTTTATCTTGTTGGAAGAGCAAGGAAATAAGCTCATATAAGGACTCCAACTCTAAAGTTGTAGTAGATTAGTATTTTTTTCCGCAGAATATGTTCCCTATATCCTCTGGAGATGTCTGTGTCCCTCTTAGAAAGTAAATGCCAATAAATTGAAGTTTCTCCAAATTATCCTCATGTATTAAAGAAATCTTTAAGTTTTGCAAGGTTTGTTTAGGAACCATTAAAGGTGCACAAATATAACGCATGTCCAATTTAAAAGGCATAAGATCCCAAAACAAGACACTCATATTGGGCTGGAGGAAGTAGTATATCCAGAGTGCAGAAAACACAAGATATGACATGTCAGTTTAATGAAAATCCGTCCTTTATTTTATATATATTTTTAGTGATAAATTCTGAAAAGTGCCCATTTTATTGGAAAGTCAAAAGTCTTCAACTAAAGAACCATGGTTAAACCAACCACACACTTAATAAGAACTGCTTACTGTCAATAAGGCGGTACTAGTTATTAGAATAAATTTTAACTGGTAATAATACGCAGATATCTGAGCCAAGGGTAGTCATCCTGCCCAAATTAACTGCCCCAGTTGGATTTGCAGTGACCCCCAATAGATGGGCCAGGTTCAAGATGTTATCTCCCAACGCAGTGATAAGAAAGTTGAAATCATGTCGAAGGATCGAGGCTATAGTTAACATACAACAATTTTAATTCTGTGATGGAGAAAAAGGGAAAAGGATAGAGATTGGATTCAAGGATGAACCTGAAGGGGATGCATGGAGCTGTTTTGCACGATCATTGCAGCTACCCAACAGTGCAGGAGGAAAACCCTCTTCCTTCTCAATTGACCGATCCTCTTCTTCGATTGCCTCAAAAACGCTAGATCTTAGTTCAGCCTAGCATGGAATCACAATATGAGTAAGTGAATCACAGAACTTTGACTTCTAATCATGAGCAATTAAAAGGAAAAATGCATCAAAGATCATCTTGCTCCTGCAATGGTACCCCAAATTGACAGATATAACGCAACAGGGCCTTTATCTACCATACGCTGCATATATAGTTAGCAGATTCCACCAACTCAAACAAAAACACGCGTACGACTCAAGGGCGAGTAGCATATATATACATACATATATATGTGTAGTACCTATATATATATACATATATTCTCTTTAAGAATGTACTTATCAAATATATTTGCCTTTTATAATGCCAATGGGCTCTGCCTCCAACCACATGATAAGGTGCAAGGACCTGGCACTATCTACCACCGACGCACACAAAATACAGAAGAGTCTAAAATACATAGGTTCAAACAGAGAACCATACTGTATTGGAGTTAAACTAAGCATCGTCAAAATGAGAACATTGCTGAGGTAGATATGTGCTACTATAACACACATATTAAGTAAGAATGCTACTTGGTTGAAAAAAAAAAACCATCTAAGGAAAAATAGACAAATTGGCTAAAATGCTTTGGTTATGTGAAATGCAACACAATTACGCCAAAGATAAGGAATGATTTAGTCCACAACAATTGAATGGTCTGTAAGGGGGAGGACCCAAATTAATATACTTGAGATGGGGAGCAAAAAGGAGGATATAATAGTGTGTGAGAGTTGTCTCAAATAATGGTTCATCTTAATTGAGCATGAATCATCTAACCAACCCCAAATAGTTGGATCAAGCTTTCCTGATTCCAAATACCTATCCTTCAGTCCCAATAGGCAAGCTAAATGTACCAGCCAGCCAGCAATAGTTCTTCTTCTCGCATCTGCTTACGTGTGATCGTGTTAGCAAGCATTGGCACAACATTAAAATTGCTGCATTGTGCATTTCAAACACAAATCATTAACAAGGCAAGGACGGAGGCAGAAAATAATTTGAGGGGGGCCAAAATTAATTTTCGATAATTTTATGGGGGTCAATTGTGCTATTTTCCTTCTATATTAATATATTTTTATAAAAATAGTAAAGAATTTTGCATAAATTTTATTTTGGGGCAATTGCCCACTATGCCTTGCATGTACCTCCGTCCCTGAACAAGGGTCTCTCTTTCTATTTGAAGGTGGCAGCGTACACTTTAACTTCCGAGGTCGCAATGGCGGGAGCCTCGGGCACTAAGCTAGCTCTTTCTACCTGTGGTCATCATGATAACTGATAACTGATAACTTACCACACTACTCTACAAAAAAGCTAAAAACAAACCCTAATATTCAAAATGGTCTTAGTGACATCTTACTCACATTATGAAGAAAAAAAAAATTCACAATCTTAGCTGAAACTAATGCTCAGCAGCAATGAATCAAACCCATGAAAAAGTTGTCAATTACAGCAATTTATACACACACATTTCACCAACCGATCCGGATACCATGTGCATCTCGTACTCAAGAAAGCATGCATATATATATAGAGAGAGAGAGAGATGCACACATGCGCATACAAGGGATATATAAATGTGTATATATATATATATATATATAGCAATTATATAGTAAATTGGGGTGTAAATGAGAGTGAAATGAAGAGAAATACTCGGATCTTAGCGAGCACGCCTTTCTTTTCTAGGGTTCGAGTAACGAGGGTCTTGAGGTCCATCATCTCTCTCGTGTAATCGTCCATCTCTGGTTCTTGCTTTGCTCACGTCACTCGTCTCGCTCTCCTTTTCGACCCTCGCGAGATCTCTTCTGTTCTGTTTTACCAGGCAAAACTAGCAATTTAGCAAAGGACTAGAGTTAATACTAGACTTCTGTTCTGTTTAATAGTTTGTGAATGAGGTTGTATTTCTTGAACAATTAAGAATATATTGTTTTTAAGATAAATGTTTTTGTTTTACTTTTCAAAGAAAAAAAAAACATTTATGTTTTTTAAAAAATCACTTGATATCGTTTTGAAAATTTAGAGAACAATTTCTATTCAAATTACATTATTAAGTATTAATAATTAAATAAATATTTAACCATGATGAATTGAATTATCAAACAATATCTTCGGAAAATTGTTGGGTGCACTTAAATATTACTTGATATTTGCTCTCACTAATATTTATATATTTGGTGGACGAATATTATAATTTTACCAAATTACTCTATTCTAACATTAAAATTAAACTTCTTTTGTCTTTTTCTCTAATAATTTGTTGTTCTTCTTTCTCAACTAATTAAATTTCTTATTCCTAATTTAAAACTATTTCTTAATAATTTTAATTTGTAACGATGGATTTATTTTAAATTGAAAAATATGTAAAAAAAGGTTAACAAGAGAATTTTACTTTATAACAAATATCTTTCTTTCTTCTATCTAATCTCAACAATTACAATTTATTGCCATTCACCATTTCTTGATAATTAGATATATTACATTTCACAAGTACTATTGCACATTGAAAAAGGGGATTTTATTGGAAATCATATTTTTTAAATTTATAAAAAAATATAAATCAAAATTCATATCAAATTAAAAAAAAAAATTGAAGTAAATACAAACTTCATTTCTCCAAAAATCAAAATGCTCAATAATGTAGTGGAGTGTTGCTAATACTCTTATTCCACACATTATATAATTTAAGAATAATTACTATATTTTTTAAAATAATTCCTTCAATTATTAATTTCTAAAATATTAATTGCAATAAGCTCGAAGTCTCATTCTATTATTCTATCATTGTTATAAAATTTGTGGATTCCTTATGAAAATACATTATAAATTATAATTACTCTGTTATTAAGATTTTAATTCAAATAATAAATTAAAAAATTATCCTATATTTTTTC